>OY754327.1:33376969-34824077 GCA_963573305.1 Pyrrhosoma nymphula
CGATGTATCTATTCCGTAAAATTGCGAACTTCCCTCCAATATCTCCTGCATTCGAGCCTGTCCCTCCCTCCCACCAAGTGGTCTTTCGAACACCCTCCCTCCAGAATCGGACGCCGCAGCACCATGACGACCACGCATTTGGATCGATATCACCTACCCCCTTCCTCCCCCTGTGTGCTCCTGTGTGTGTGTATGTATATATATTCCCGCCGAAAAAGAGGTCACGGGCGCACGGACGAATGGGATGATGTCGGTGTGTCTGTCTGTCTCTGGTGCCGACCCGGCGGCGGAGCGGTCTGTTCCCACTCCTCCTTGCTTCCAGCTCCTCTTTTTTATGCACCCCCCCCCCCCCCCACGGCGTCACCCTTAAGGAGGTCGGGCTCTCCTCTACTGCATTTACCCTCTCCCACTCTTCCCCCTTCATGGCCCTCGGTCGTCCGTTCCTAATCGTTCATTTACAGTAGCAGAAAATACGTTTCCATCAATCAAGATTTTTCTCCAAATAAAAGGAAAATCCATCCGACCGCATTTCTCCCGCAAAGCTATGGAGTAGATAAACGTATGACATAAAAACAAGCAAACAATTTTCGCGATGGAGCTCCACTTTAGAAATACTCCTCTTTAGAGCTTTGAATCGAGTGTGTGGTGGAATTTTTAGCAATGTTCTAAGTTGCGCACATAATTTTACTTTTCATCAGGAGCAATATCGGTCGGGTTTTCTTCCGATTGAGCGGAGAACGTAGGAAAACCCCTATGCAAAGTAGGACATCAACATTTGTTTTAATTCTTACATAAAAAATTAAATAGTATGTGGAGTAATAATAGAAAAATCTTAGCGTTTCGAGCCGTTACTTGGGGGATCTGAGTACCTCAACAAATTAAAATGCCTTGAAGAGTCCACAAACCATTTAGTACTGATCAGGACTTCACTTTTACAGACATATTCTTTAAAGTCCTGGACACTTTTAAAATTACTGCGGAGCAGTTGTAATCCAGTTCTCTCTTAAATTGTTTGTGGCCTATATAAGGTGTGGAAAACGTTTCCGGCGTAACTTGGTGGAAATTTCTAATATTCATATTGAAACAATAACTTTGTATAAATCCACAATTTAAAAATAAAACCGACGCAGGTTTTACTATTTAAGTGTGGACTTATACAAAGTTATTGTTTCAATATGACTGTATAAGGTATTTTAACTTATTTAATCATAGCATTTTGCAATAATAACAAAATATATGAAAACGTTTATCCCTGTGAAAATATTTGAAAAGTGTTCTTCAAACGATCACTGGATTTTCCCAGAGTTTTTTTTACCGATCAATCGCCACTATTTTGATCATCTTGGCTGCTCCTTCCGGAAGAGCTTGTTTCCTTTGCGAGGCTGGAGTGGTACAGGTGTGGACAGGGCAGGGCGTTTGGATTTGCGAATTGGATATGTGTGAGTGAGGCGTAAGTAGGGCGCGGAAAAACGTTTATGCGCGTCTCTCCCTCTCTTTCCGTGGCTTTGACGAGGACGAAGGAAAGCTCTTCGAGTGTCCACTTGCATGATTGATCGCGGTTAACTCCCATTATCCCAGTTTTCAGGATGGCCGAGGAAGAGAGATAGTGAGGTCAGGCCATGTTTGCGTAGTAAAGGACAGGTCTCATTACGGGTTTCCGTACAATTCGCTCGTGACCTTGCAATTCAATTTTTAAAAAGTCTCAAAAGGATTTATTACGAAAAGGGCCTATATTTTTCTTCAGATATTGTGTGCAAGTACCAACTGGGTGCGAGGGCGGCTTCTATTAACGATGGCTAATGACAGTAGTCTGATGCAGCGGAAATTACATGTCCCGTTTAATCGTATACAGGTTTCTTCGGTGTTGATGCTAAGACGTCATTCTTATCGTATTTCCACAGCGTTCGTTGTTTCTATAGTAGTTCATATTTTTGGTGGAAGATTCGTTTTTTAATATCTTTAATGTCGTTGTGGATACGTCAAACGTTTCACAGCGCAATGAATTCTACCAAACATCGAATAATCATTTGGGTTGTTTACGTAATATGCTTGTGGGGGATCGGGTTGGTGAGGTAGCTCGAGTATTGGCTTCCCATCGTGAGGGCCTGGGTACGACTACAAGTAGAGGCGGAGATAAATCGATAGAATTCCGACCCCTACTTGTGTAACGATCCTTATTCGTATAATTAATCCATTCAATATGGACGATTACGTTTTTAGTATTCCCCTGTAATGTCGCACTGCAAGGCTCCGTCCAAGTATACTAATCTTCAATTTGCGGTAAAGCTGACGGGAACTGGTTCGAATCCCGACAGTGGTAGAGATATTTCAGTGAAGCCCCGAACTCTACTTAGGTGCAATGTGGAAATATCTTTAAAGGTCATTATTTCATCCGTTAAATTGTATGTTTAAGTGTGGCCTCTTGGCGAGTAGATAAATTCAACACAGGGTCATTTCTACCCTTTCCTCCACTATCCCCAGGTAGTTCTTTCCTCACCAACCTACATACCTACACTTCTCCTTAGGGTACAGGTAACCCCGGTAGACGACCACCTCCCCAAATAATCAATGAAACAAGTGGGTTAACGAATATGAATACTCATTCCTTAATGTAGCTTATTTGATGACGCTATAGTAGTAACGGACTGAGAAAATGTTTAGTCTTTTGCGCTGTATGGCATCAAATGCTAATATATATTAGGGTGACCAACTCTCCTGTATTTCCCGGGATCTCCCGTATTTCCCGGGATCTCCCGTATTTGACTCTATTTTTTCACGATCTCCTGGCTCCCGTATTTTCTGTCTCTTTGGGCGAATTTCTCCGGTTTGTTTTCAAGTAAAATCATTCAGTTTCAATCATTTAAATTTTGCGCACACGGTCGAAATTAATTTAAATGTTCGAGACCGGACGCAATTGATTCTATATCGAGTTTTTTTCTATCGATTATCTCGTTTAGAAATGACCAACCAATGAGTTTAAATCTCCTCCTCTGTTAAACCAATGAAGGCGTACTTACTTACTTCCTTTTTTTTCGTTATTTGTGTTGCTCAGCTGGTGGTGCTTTGGCGTGATTTAGTTCCAGTGGTTTTATTCTACATCACCTGTGAGCCGTATAAGGAGGGCAAGAGTTTATAATACAATGATGGGCAGTGATGACGAAGCTAAAACGCCGCCAAAAAAGAAAATTAAGTATATGTGTACATATCTTTAGAAATGGAAAAGTGTATATTCCTGTATTGGACCTGCTCAGTCTAATGTTTATAAAGCAAAGTGTTAGATCTGCAAACGCGAGTTTAGCATTGCACATTGCGGAATGAACTACTGTATACAGCAATTGGACACTGCAGGTAATAAATTAGAATTATTTATTCTGGAATGTTATATCTTGTTCTTCAGTGCGTAAATTGTTCGAATTACGTAAGTTGACCTTTCAAAGTTAACTTCTTGTGGTTTCTTGTAGGTCACAAAGACAAAGTAAAATATGACAGCACTTCATCTAAGATTACGACTTGCTTCAGTTCTCCCCACCTTAGCAGAGTATTTTCTCAAATGAATAACAAGTGGACAGATGATAGGAATAGGAGCAGTACAAAGCTGATCAAATCAGAACTCCAATTTGCCATGAATTTCACTTATTCTTACACTAAATTTTTATAATCTGCAAAACGTGATGGCAAACTATTGTCTGAAGCAAAATCTGTTTCAAAATATATTTAGGTCTTCTTAAAGTATAAAATACAGTTCTTTTTATTTTTTTACAAACACTGCATCGCTTTTTTCATTTTTTGTGAAATTTTGCCGTGTTCTAAATCTCCCTTATTTTTGGTCAAGAATATAGAAATCTTCCTTATTTTCTTCAAATATAGTTGGTCACTCTAATATATATTCCCGGAATAAGTAAGGTAAGGGCGGGTGGCGCGAAGGGAAAGCATTTAGGGGAGATAAACACACACATTATCTCTATCCGACCTACCCCACCCATATCGTACATACCCTGAGAAGTCGACCGGATGTTTCCTGTGGGCAACGTAATCCCCGATGAGGCGTAATGCGCCTCGACGTGTAGTCCCCAAGGTATCCCCGCTGAAGAGTCCCAGGAACCCCGGGAGCTGGAAAACTAACTATTCAGGATGAACTCTTACTGCGGGTTGCATGGAAGCTCTTCCGTCGAGCCTAATAGAAATGCCAATGTAGTATTCTAATCCTAAGCAGTAAGTTGGTCGAACTACTGGATATACTTACAATAAAAACTAAGCGCCAGTTTGGAAAAAATATTTTTATTACCAAATTGAATGTGAAGTTAAAATTAATAAAATATATGAATTGTAAAACGGTTAAACAATTCCCCGCCATTGATTTTAATGGATTAGGCATATTCGGAAAAGAGCTTAGCGTAAAATCAATTAAGAGAATGAAGTATATAAAACAATTGAGACATGGAAAGAAGGCTTCCGAGGAGTGGTTTCGATGAGACAAGTCTTCTGTGTTCCCTTCCGCGTGAGTTCATCATTGCAGACGACATGTTTCGCTAACGTTCCAGTTTGCTTATTGAGGTCTGAAGTGAGAGAGCTCACTTCAAACCCGAAGAAGCACACTGGAAAATTTGCGAAACATGTCGTCTGCAATGATGAACTCACGCGGAAGGGAACACAGAAGACTTGTCTCAACATTGAGAAATATCTGTATCCATTTGAATGAATTAGGCCTTGCTTAAGCCTCGTTACCCAGAAAGTGGCATATTTAACTATGCTATATTAAATTATATTGCATACTTTGAAATAAAATACTACATCGTACCCCATTGTTCGTAAAAAAGGGCGAAAATTTGGGATTGCATTGACGTTTCTCTGTAAATATCATGACTTTTGAGAGAAGTCTTAAATTTATGTCCAGACATCCTAATTTACGTTTTTATACCTGTGAAACATAAATTGTGTTGCAACAAAATTGGCTTTCTTCGAATAAACTTCTGTTTCTCGATCAGTAAATAACGAAAAATTAAAAAAAAAAGATTCAATCTCTCTCCTCTGATTTTTCCCCACCTTCCTTTCCTCCGAGGGTGCACCGTTTTCTCTAGTACTATGCAATGCAATTCTAAAATGCGCCACAGTGTGAAACACCCTATTTTGTAAGTTCCCTGAAGTTAGACTTCCTGGATCACGCCCAATTTTCCCTCCGAACGAAGTGAGAATGCACCCGAGCGTGATATCTCGCGTGTGTGTGTGTGTGTAACGGAATTTCCAGAAGTTCCACCGTCCAGTGCCGCGCAGCGATAGGCAACGGCTCCCGAAATTGAGTTTGCCCCATGGCGGCCTGCTTTGCATCCCATCAGTGTCGTAGTAGGTATTTGGGAATGAAAATATGATAACTTTCCTTTTTCTTTAATCTTTTTAAGGAGGCGAGGCGGTGTTGTTCAGGTCGCAAAATTGTTAATCAGTCTCCCAGGTAATCGAATCTCAATTGTGCCTTGCATGGGGAAAGCGGGTGGGACTACAGGTTTTTTTTATAATGGCGTGATTAGGGAGATTGAAAGCGCCAATCTGCCGATTTCGAACGAGACCGCTTTCTCAAAGGCGGAGGCTGAAATTGTGTCTTGAGATCAATTAAAATGGCCTCAGTTGCCCCCTCTCCCATGGTTTCAATATACTTTGTACAGTTCCTGTAAGAACGAGAACCTCGGATGCATAGGCGTAGCCACGGGAGTGGCACCTGTGGCAGGTGCCACACCTATTATCCTGAAACCCAAAATTTTTTTTCTCAAAATTTCCCTCCCGCAATAAAATGATGCCTCCGTTTTTTCGAATAGCCCTTTAAATAACCCGAATTGACAGGTTTATGAAGGCGTGAGTCTCTCGACGTGTCTAGTGTGAAGACAAAGATTATCGGGGAAACTTTTTTTTTTCAAAACTTACATTGTTCATTAAAAGTCCCTTAAATAATTTGGATTGACAGGTTTACAAAGGCGAAAATTTCATGACATGTCTATTGTCTAGACAACGATTATCGGGTACTTTTTTTGAAGTTTTGAAAATATAGAACTGCAGTGGGCGTATGCAAAATTTGTCAATTAACTCCAAAAATAAAACCCCTCTTTCTCATTTTTTCAAAGTTAAACCCTAATCATGGTTGGTCAAAATTGTACAAAAGCCTCCACCTCTTTTCTGAAAATACGGAAACCGATTTTCTTCCTGTCTTTAATCGAATTAGTCTCAATTTTGACCTCGCTGTGAACATTTCGTGAAAGTTTGCGTCCATTACCATACTGATGATGCCACACCTATTGCCTCAGTGCCACACCTATTGCTGATGGCTGGCTACGCCTATGCTCGGATGCTAGTGCACTTCGTGTATTTTCACTGTCTAATTTCAAAGCGTGCATAAATATCAAAAGTTTTGGATAAATTAACCCAAAAATAATGTAATTGGAGCAGATTACAATTACTTCAGCAAAAAAGTAATCATTCACAATCACAAGTAGATTACAATCACTTAATAAATAACTGCAAACTCTGGGATTACCACAATATTGAATTCTAAAGATGTTAGACTTTAAAAAAAGAAAACGTTGCGACGTAATGTTGCGTGGAAAATGTTTTTGATAAGAGGTTTGCCGTAAGAATCCACTGAAGGTGCTGAATGTGGTGATAGTCGAAATAAAATCACTGTGAAAATATGCTCTTGCAGTGGATAACAATCGAAAACTGGAGTAACCGAAATTATTACTGACAGAATACACGCCGATTACAAATTATGTCGAGAATTAAGAAAGAGAGAGCGCCCATCTTTTGCACAATTTTTAAGCTTTGGAAAACTCATGTTATAAAGATAGATTGATTTTTAATGAAGTTTTGCAAAGTTATAACAATACCAAAAAAAGGTCAGTTTTCATGGTTTTTGCAATTAATTTTTTTATTTGTTGACCGATTTTAATGTAACAAATCTCAATTGTAGGTATTTTCAATACGCACAAATCTCATGTACCTCATTTTTCTCTACGACCGATAGCTATTCCAATATGTTGGTAAAACTACTTTTTCGATTTTATTGTTTAAATAAAACAATGACGCGGAAAATAGTTTTTGAATCTGAAGATGAGAGGCCTGTTCTATCATCGCCCCCAACACAACGCAATAAAATCGCTACTAAGAATACTTTTTTTTCAAATTACATATGCACTGGGCTATAACGCTAACACAAATGTAGCGCCAAGGTAGAATTTACGTGGAGACAAATATCATTTCTGACACAAACGGGATTTTCGTCTTTTCCTCCTTTCCATTCGAACAAACTTTTGTAACCGAACCCTTCAGAGGGCAACGATGGTCGTTCACCGCGGTCCGCTCGCCGTAATTATCTTCTCAGAACTGGTGAGAGGCGGGAAATCTGGAAAAATATTAAGGACGCCAGTTTTTTTTTCTCCCCAGCCAATCGCGACTCTTATCGCCCGTGAAAAATAAGAACTGAACTCGATCGTGTCATTATTTCCGCGTCCACATACTTGGACCACGGAATACGTGCGCTCTCGAGGGAGGAAGTTCAAGGGCGGAAGTACGCCTGAGAGTAGTGTTTTTTTATTATATTATTCTCCTCCTGGCCATGGAAACCGCCTCGAGCATCACGCGTGCCTCGGGACGAAACAATTGACGGGAGAATCTGGTTTTCCGCGATCTCTCCGGCGAATGGGAGGCAAAGGAATGGTAATCGGCCTCCAACCAGTTTCGGCCAGATCCTCCTGCGACCAGATTCTTCTCTGCAATTGATTTCTCCTACCCCGGGAAAAGAAAACTGCTCTCGTTTTTCCTGTGGCATTGGGAATGTTTCGTAAAAACCCTCTGCAAATATTACAGGCCTTCCCCGGTTTGTTTTCCTTCTCGTAATTCTCGGAATGCATGAGGTAGTTAGTCTTGTTCGTCCTTACCGCCGTTTTCCCTGTTGTCTGCGTCAACCCTTCTTTATGGCATCTTTCGTCTGTTTACCTTCCTTAACCAAGGCCCGCGATAAAACACTCTGATAACGTAATTTCCTTCGGTGATCTCACTCACGTCAGCGTTTGTGGGTCAAGTATAGGTCTTTTTTTAATTTCCTTCTTGCACTGCAACTCAGCTGCTCCATTGAGTTTAAACGTTGGTTTCAATAACAACATATATGAAACAATGCGACACGACATAGCTCAGCGAAGTATTATAGCCGTGAGAATGTGTAATCGGCCGCATTGAAAGAATTTGGGGTCTCATTCTCGTTGGACTCGACCTCGATAATGCCTTGGACATGACGTCACAGCATCGACAAATCACAGCATTTTAATAGAATCATTTGAATTGTTCCAGGTTGTGTCGTCTATATGCCGTCATTATCGAGGCTTTTAAATTCCGAGGCTAAACTGAAATGGGGCACCAATTACGCATATAATTTGCAGAAAACCGAGGCATTTGTTGAAGAATCATTACGGTACCGTGATGACCGTACCATCTACATTCGATTGTCTAAAGACCTGCATGTGAACTGATACTATAAATTAGCATTTTATGTTACGTTACTGAGAAAAATTCTTTCGATAGCCCTGTTTCCTGCTAGATCATTTTTTAAATCTGAAACCAGGCCTGACTTTGGTTCGCCAAAGAGGCAATGTAGTGTCTTCCTTGTGAAGGCTTCACTGACCGGCTACAACACTGGCGAAACTGTAGTACCAGCAAAATTGACCTACGTGGAGGGATACCCGGAATACCTACATCTTCAACTATGACTTGAACCGTTGGAAATTTAAAAAATGCAGCGAGCTTTGACCTCAGGCGGTAAATTCTTCCACTCCTAAACTAGAGTGAAAACTCAAAGAGGATTTTCGACTGCTTCGAAATCTCATTTGATCCGGGTATTGAGTGGTTTTAATAATATTTTATGCAAAAGAACATCTGTACCTAGATATATATATCTATAAAAGTGAAGGTACATATTTATGAAATAAGAAGCATCTGAAGTTTATGCCTGTGAAGGCACGGCACACTTGTATGTAATTCGCATTCCGTACTGCGTGTCAATGTGACTGCTGCTGTATAGGTGAGCTTAATTCCATCTGAAATTCATCAATTTTAGTGTGACTCAAATAGAGTCACTTTATGCTTCAGAACTTAATTACCTGGCACCATATAGATGATACAAGTGAGTGGTCAATTTTTACCCTTACGGATCGACGTGGAATACGATTAAATCAAATTATATTTAAAGCTGTAAGCACTCCAATTGCCAGCATTCTGTAAGAACTGATTCTTTCTCGGCGAATATTGGATGTGAACTCTTCTCGGGTTACACACTCGGTCAATTCTTCCATTTCATCCAACGTTTCAGTTGTCGTCTCGCTCATTATCGTCAGGGCTATGATAATAAAAAAATGTGAATATTGACCCTCTTATATACCATCCTGTGTCAGAAATTGTCTGATTTGTATATCATTCTGGGAGCTCAGGTGACTGCTGATTGGCTAATTTTTGCCCTCCTCCCCTGGTTATTTTCCTGCGGTTTTTTTATTACCCGCAAAATGAGTGGTGCTTACTTGGAAGCCTGAATCCCGGTTGAATTTTCTTCTGTTGAGGTTGATCTCAATAGCTTTTTTCGTAAGGTGATCCCAATATCCTCTGGAGTGACAAAGTAATTGAGTACTCATCCATCACTTTAGTATGCCCATCAAAACGTTGGATGAAATCTAAGAATTGACCCAGTGTGCAACCCTAGAAGAGTTCACAGCCAACTTTCTGCTTGGACAGTAACGACCTAGCCCAGTTCGTCCGACAAAATACATCTTGAAGTTAGCCCCTTATGTAGATGCTGTGCCTTCTTTCACCTGCGTTACATAATAACCTGAAAGCCCCCGACATCGGTCAGGGCATGAAGAAGATGGGAATTGAGAAAATGAATTTGAAGAGTTTAAGGACGAAAAGTGGATTCAACAGATTCAGGCGAGATATCGTGGAAGTTCTTCATAATGTAAGAGAAACAATTGCACTTTTCCACAAATTGGTTTATTGCGTACAACGCGTTTCGGCTCACAGAGCCATCATCAGGTACAAGAGGTCTTGTACCTGATGATGGCTCTGTGAGCCGAAACGCGTTGTACGCAATAAACCAATTTGTGGAAAAGTGCAATTGTTTCTCTTACATTACGAAAAGTGGAAGCTGTGTTGGTGGAGTGTCTTTTCTTTATGTTTTAGTTGTAGTCAGTAATGGCGCATGGGAAGAAGACATTTTTGTATGTACCTATCAGTTGGTTTGGATTCTGTAAGTTATGGATATTTTGTGCGGGTCAAAACAATATTCTCCCTATCACCCTGAAACTCACGTGGAATTAATATTTAGACAGAAATGAAGACGAACGAGATAGTGCTTTGCATGGTGGGTGAGGAGAGGAAACTACTGGATATGCTGGGCAGGAGGAAGAGTAGGTGGTTGTAGTTGGAAATAAGATACGAAGGGTTACTGAAGACCATAATAGATGGGAGGATGTTAGGTAAGCGGGAAAGGGTAAATGAAAATGGGCTTTGTGGACGAGAGGAAGAGAGGTAGGACGTATGCCGAGTTGAAGAGGGAATTTGTGTACGTAGTGCCTGCGTGCATGAAAGATCCTCAAAAGTAGCGCTTTTTACATCCAAATCTACCTTCACTCACTCAGTGATTCAACCCGGAGGTTGGTTTGGATAGTTGAGGGTAGAGCTCGCCCCGAACTAAGCCACAGGCGTGCGAATTTCACACATTCAGGGTTGGGGGGCCAGTTCCTTTCCCTGGGCCACCTCGCACTCCGAGGATTTTGGGGGCGTCCCCGGATTTGAACCCGGGACCCTTCGATCAGTAGCTAAGCGCTCTACCCACTAGGCCACCACGCTCCCCCTACCTAAATCTACCACCGGACAAATGTATGAATTTGAATAAGGTGTTGATCATGTTACAGTTATTTGACGTTGATTAAATCGATTGAAATTGATTTCAACACGGTTTTGATAGACTTAAAAATGTCTTATATATTCAACCGTTAAAAATTCAGTGCGTGTACTTATGTGCTTTGAAATGTAGCTTGCCTTATTG
Organism: Pyrrhosoma nymphula; assembly: GCA_963573305.1. Classification (NCBI taxonomy): domain Eukaryota; kingdom Metazoa; phylum Arthropoda; class Insecta; order Odonata; family Coenagrionidae; genus Pyrrhosoma; species Pyrrhosoma nymphula. The sequence goes on from OY754327.1 coordinate 33,388,041, forward strand.
ATGGAACGAATTCGTGGATATATTAGAGGGTAAGAAAAGAGAAGACTTGTCGAGGAGGTGACGACACTGCTCGGGCTGGCATTGGCCTCGCGGAAGACGTAAAAGTGTCGCGCTAGGCTCCGAGAGCGCTCGACGATGGGAGTTGAGAAGGAGAAGAAGAAGCCAAGGACATGAGCGTATGGTCATGAATCATTCCTTCCCGTGCCTGGGTTCGTGGACCCTGCTTTGAAGGATCTTTTCACTTCCGCGTCGTAGCTTGAGAATTCCAGTTCTACGTCAATAATGCACAGCTTTTTTTTTATCGGAAAGTGGTGGATTCCGTAGAAAGGGGGCGGCCATGGGGTCATGACCCCCCTATCTTCGGGTCATTTTAATTGTGTTAGGCTTGTTCCATTAGAAAAAGAGAAAAATTGTCACTTTAAGACTATTTTTCAAATTCGTTTGAGCTTTGAATAAAATTGTTTGCTCAATGTAATCAGGCTTAACTTATTGTTATTGAATATTCATTATGAACGAATCACTATGCTATCTTCCTTATTTTCACACTTAATGTATTAGTTGTCGACCGGTTTCATCGCAAAGGCGGTTTCATCAGATACAATACCAATAGAGTATACATATATAGAGTATACATATTCAGTACAATTATTCATGTATAGAGTATACATATATCCTAACCCGGGTAGGAACGGGGTGGGGTTCAGAGTCTTACCTTAAGGGTTAAGGCTTCCTTACCCTTTGAAAAGCCCACACCACACTTTTCCCACCCCCCCCCACCCTCTGCCTTAACCACTCCCCTTCCCGGTTTTGGATATGATCTATATTCTGCACTTGAAATTATATTGTACCTAATGATGTCGCCTTTGCGATGAAATCGGTCAATAACTAGTACATATAGTGTGCAAATTGCAAAGTTAATATTGTGATTCAGTCAAAATTACCATAAATATTGAAAATAAAGATATAGATTCAGTGGGGTGGTTAGAATACTAGTTGGTCATCCCGAGTGTCCGAATTTGAATATCGGCAAGATGTTGATTTTATCAGTAGAATCCCGATTCTTGCTCATATTCTATGTGGTGAGTACCACTCCAGTACTCTCCACTAATATCTACTAAGTTTTTAACTACTCCATATTTAAACTATGTAAACCCTACGGCAGCTTTCGATCAGAGTATGCTGATTTAGATTCGGGTTTCTCTCCACCTTTCTTCAATTGCAAGTCAAATAATTACCTTGCGAATTTACCCACCTTTCTTTAATTTTACAAATGACCTATCGCACCCATTTTTACTTCTATTACTGCTGTTTTTTATGATTTGGTGTATCTTATGATATTTTACTTAACCGCGATTAGACGATGGTATAAGTCGGAAGTCTACATCCGCTCCATACTTCTTCCTTTTCTTCTATCGATTGAGCTTAAAAAGAATACAATATCATTGACACCTTACCCTTACTTATAACGGTGACGAGGCTGTTTCTGGAATCCTAATAAGTGTGAAGGTGAAGGGGAAGGCTAAAGAAAAAAATAAACTTCTACAAAACTTTTCTCGCAAACAAAGTGTTGCTCTATTTTACATTTTGTTCATTGTTTACGGGCTCAGCATATATGATGTGGGAGCCATATACGTGTTGGATCAATGATTTTAATCAAAATATTTAAACAAATGAATATTTGAAAGACGCTAATAAGATGGATTTCTGGGATGCCGAAATGACGCTTATCGTGAGTGTATTGGCTTTTTTGCGATACTTTTACTGTAGTGATTAACTACTCATGAAAGTAACATTAAAGTTTTGTGATGTTTGCGTTTACGTGTAATTCGTTATGGTTAGCTTTTTATAGCTGAACAGATAAGCGCTCAAAACTTTATATTTCATCAATCGTCAGAGAAGATTCTTGGCCGGTATCGTATTGCTAAGGTTCATTCTTCCCTTGCTTTGCTTTTAATCTTCTTTCTGCTTGTACGCATTTATTTGCTCTTTTGGTCGCATCTGGTGTCCATATTGCCCTTGGGATGCGGGTAAACCATTTAAGGCTTCGGGAGGAGGGCCCTGTTTCAAAGGGTGACAACCTCGCCGCGGACTAAGCATGCGGGAACACGTTCGTGCGTGAAGAGCGCGACACCACAATGAAGGACATGATATTAGTCAAGTACACAACGGCAATCTGCCGAGGTGCAAAATCTAATGAAAAATAGTTTTATCAGTATTCGAGCCACCGTGGGAAGAGCGTGTTGGATGAAGATTACCCATTACTAGGCATAGAGTAAATGGTATTAAAAGTAATGGTGATGAAAGCATGTCGCTGCACAGTTTCGATTTTCCTTAGGATAATGCCTAACATGGAATAAGCTACGAGAAACCGTGACAAAACGTATGCAAGAATAAAATTTATCATGAAAAAATTACGATTATCGCTAAAAACTTTGTGAAAATACGTAAAGCTGCCTTGAAAAATTTGTGCTCGGAGTTCTGGAAACGTGAACATTTTATAGATCAACCCGTAACCACAGACCGCTTTGATTTTAAACGTATCTATTTTCCATCTCTGCCTCACGTATAATTTCAACAAAATTTAGTATCTTCGATTTAGATAGCATGTAACGAATCTATCACCAAAAATGATGTTAACTGCGACTTTTTTTACGAGTAAATTAGTTTTAAAGTTTCACCGTGGACTGACAGACCACATGTCTGTAATTACTTCCCTATTTATGATTCCTTTCCGTAAGCACAGACACGCGGTCCGGGAGACCGCATTGAGGAGAGAACGACTTTATAGCCATATTACTCGCAATTCTGATGGTCTAACCCTGACACCTGATCAAAAAAACTTTCTTAACCTACGCAGGCTGTTTTACAATATTCCAAATCATTGTGTAACTTGAAAATAAACATAAGATCAGATAATTGCCCTGATGTTCAACCCTACTTGTAGCAATTTTGAAGAAAAGGTTATGACGTTGGGACTTCGAGAAAAAAGCAGAGGGAGGCCCCACCTGATTTTTAGGCAAACACAACCTGGTATTTTGGTTCTTCATTATATGGGCTTTCAAAGGAAATGATAGTAGTGTCATTTGTTCCCAAAAAAAGGAAGTCTGTTATCCTTAACTCATTGTTGCACTATAAAAACGTGACAAGAGATGAAAGGGGATTGCCGGAAATTTGAGAGTACTAAAATAATACTAAAAGAGGGATGGACGCATTGGACGAAGAACAATAAGATGCTCTATGGCAATTTTCTTTTGACTCCTAAACAAAGCTAGTGTGACCGATTGTTTTTGTACTGCTATACAAGGGCAATACCGAAATCTCTCGACATCAATTTATGAAATCAGTGGTTAAGGAACTTGGAACACCGCTACTGCGAAGTAGACTGATGATACCCCAAGTATATGCTGGCATCAAATCATCTATTCGGATGGTTCTGAAAATTTCTCACGGAAAGCAAATAGCAAAAATTGGGAAATTTGTGGTATAAGAGAAAATATTTATAATTATTCATAACCCTATGTTACAGGTCCTGAACACTGCCGTGTATGTCCAGACATGTTGAAGCTACAATTAGGAAAACTTGATCCTCTTATCCACCAAAAAATAAATTGAAAGACGATTTTTTAGGTTACCGGAACAATTTCCTTTACGGAGTTACCTGCAATTGCTTATTAGTACGATATTCCACTGAGGAAAGAATATTCGCCTTGCCCGCGACTTGAACTCAGATCCCTCGGTTTTGTGCCGAGTGACCCAGTTTACCAAGGCGTCTTTCTCCCTAGGGGAGTTTTGAGGACTTTATAAGAACAAGGTATTCAGAAATGAAGGCGTCCCACTAATGCACTCGGCTATGCTATTTTTGCAGCAGAGCCATCTGTTTTGAATGCTGGAAAACTGTATGCTCTGACTTCTATTCATAAAAAGGTTGATTTATGGGACGGTGAGATAAATGTTTACAAAGTATTATTATAATTATTTTATTGGACTTCATCTTTTTTATTATTTTTATGTAAGCACTAACATCTTCAATGACTTTTTAGTGTAGTTTTTAAAAAAATGTCGAGAATTATCTACGTTCCAGTCAGGATAAATAATGAGTTTTCCGAGAAATAGAAAAACTTTGTCATTTCAAATTAGATATTATTAAATGGTTTCACATTAAAATTAAATGCCCTGACTTACATAAATATAAAATTTTAAGTTATCATACATACGACGACAAATATGCCAAATATAGCCAAGCGGTCTGTGAGATAACCATTATGTTCTGAATCTATCATTAAAAATTGTGAAAATGTGTCACCAAAATTTTGCTAGTAGAAACAATTTAAAAAACATATATCTTCTTTTATTTATTTAATTGGACCTTCATCATTGTTTATAAAGTAATATTTTTAATGAGTCCCTTCTGTAATTATAATCCTACATTCGAACTTACATGTATGTAACCCCACGTTCGGTAAGATGCACAACATTTTTAGAAAATATCATAACATAACTATTTCACATCACATAATATTAAAATTTGGCGTGATGGCAAAAGAAAACCTAATTTCAATGAAAATGTTAAGTGAATGAATTAAACTTATTTATTAAACGAAATATATGGTTACAAAGACAAGCTGTCTGTCAGACCGCATGTCTGTGTTAAGGTTACGAAAAAGGGTGTCTGTGGTTACGGGTTAAAGCTGTGGTAAGTTATTTCTAAAATTTCAAGGGCACGGTTTCGTTGCAAATTATCCATGCCTCGTTCTCCTTCGGTAGATCGACTCCTTGAGAAATTGAAAGTGTTCAGGTGCTCTCATAAATATATATATATATTATCTTAAAGCATTGCTATTTGATGTGAATCATTAGAAAACTATCTGGGAGATTTTTCCGTCCCCATCTAAACCGTCGAGTTCCATTAATTTGTCGGGATTTATTTGAGTTGCGAACTGTCTTTCTGTTGGTAACCTGAGGAATCCGGAGGAGCATTCCGCGAATTCGCTCTTTGTTCTGCTTGATGTGGTCATGACATTAATGTTTCATTGGAATATTTCCTTCGTTATTTTTTTTATTCATCTAAATTATTAATGAGAACTGCTAATGATGAAAAAAACTTGTCCTTTTTCGGTTTTTCTTGGTCTAAAAACAATGGCATGTCATTTGTTTTATATTCATTTGTCATATCTGTTTTAAATGTATGTATTTAAATGTATTAAAAATGAACTTAGTATGTTTCTAAGTGGCATCCGGAAGAAAAAGTGGATTAATGAAATATTAATGTGATTTTGAAGGCTGAGATTGAAGTGAAGAATATTAGGGTTCTGTAGGAAAAGAGTACGCATCTCTGGCATGGGGAAGCGAGGTAGGAAATGAATGAACGAAGGCTTGAAGTGTTGCTGGGTGCAACGTTTCTAGTTTTTTCATATTTACTTTCACGTTTTTTCGTTTGCTGTTTGGATGTTTTATACTGCGAAGTTTCTTTGGAGGAAATGAGGTCCCACGGTGATCGTCGTGCCCCTTCCATAAATCAAATTCGTGCTACCCTTGAAAAAATACATTTTGTATCGGTAATAACGAAATAATCTTACCGCTTTAGCATCAGTCACTGTGATAATCGCATCATCTTTACAGTGTAATTACTTTTAATTGCAGGTGACGTTCAATCTTCTATTTTCCACTCACAGATTTTTATCTCACGACTTGATGAAACGCTTAGATATCTGATATGAAATCCTAATTATCAAGATTAAAACTGTGAACCGATTTATTTCACAGCTCTTATACACTCCGCTAGTACCGGGTATTCACATGATCCGACTTCTTGCACACACTATTATTTTTATGATTTCAAAACTCAAGATATCACGATCGAGAAAGGTTATTGAGTGTGTAGCGTGACTGAATCAGAACCTTTTCATGAAATTGATTCCCGAGATCTTTTCACTTTCTTTCAGCGCGCTATTACTTGAAAGGCACGTAGCGAATGATTTACCTCACCCAAGACTGTATCTCTGCTTACGTTATTGGATGTTACTCGTTTTAAATCCACGGCTATGCATTTTGTTGCAGCACGTTCCTTTGAGGAAGTAGGTTGCACAGAAAACGAACTCTTTGAACAGATATCCTAATTCGTGCAAAGAAATATTCCATTTTTAAATCGGAGGTACTCAATGTAATCTTATGTTAATTCCTTCTTTAATTTTGATTTTTTTAAATTGCGTTGCAATTATTCAAGTCTAGTACTTTTTTATCTAACTCTTTGAGGGATTACAATTTTTATGAGGGTATATTTCAGCTCAGTTTGTTAATTTATGCTCTCGCGAAATTATCTGGCAAAAGTTGGAAAATTCATCGTTATAATCTGACGTTTTTCACCTTCTGATATCCTTTAGTGGTTAACCGTACGCCAGTTCTATAAACTTAATATATCTTTGCCAAATGCGAACGTATACAAACTAACGACTATAATTATTTCGTGACTCACAATCAGTGGCAAACCAGTGCTATTAGTAGTCGCTATAGACATTCCGTCGGCAGCGTAAATATCATCAGCTTCCGTTGGTTCTTTTTATCTTTCAAACTTGTGATATTGCATTTATTATTCTACAAGATACTTTTAACTTACATTTTTTCTAGCACCTTTTCAGTTTAACCTAGGAGACTTATATTATGACACTATTATAAATTAAATTTGAAGAAATGTCATTTGACTGGAGTACGAGTTTACTTGTTCAGATTGATATTAAGGTTTACCTTGTTATGTGGACGTATATTTATTTACTGGAAAAACACGTGATTCTTAAAGCCTTCCAGTATGTTCTAATAGTACTTTTCCTGGTTTCTTTTTTACTTCTTGATTTGTTGTTTGTTCACCCATTAAGAAGTCATTATTCGACTTATTATAGTTCATAACTCATGGTTCTTAGTTAAATCATGCAGCGTTTCCCTGATTGGCACCATATAATCTGTGGTAGTTTCCTCCACCTACTTTGTGTTTGAAGTTCGTACTCCTCAATACATTGCCTCAACCAATGTTTATTCGTTTTTTTTTCTACTTCCATTCAGCGGAAAGATTGTCACCGACGCATTTTCTTATCGTTCTATTATAGGTTAGTGTGGTTTTATCGAGATATTACTACTATCCGTAAAACCTCAGTGAATTTAGTATCATTATAAGGATAATATCCCATCTTTCTGATGATACGAAAATGCCGGGCACTTATTTATTTTATTTCGAGACATCTGAAAAAAAATAAAGCCGTTTCCTATGGGATACCATGCGCTTCCATAACTTTGCGCTCTTGAGAGGTATTATTAAAACAAATGAGGTAGTTCGGGCGCACAGATCGGGTAGGAAATGTAACGGGATGTAGTTCGCATGTTTTCTCAGGAATGTTTGAATATCGCAAAAAACACCGGAGATAGTGAAGGTGTTTTCAGTTTACTGCGTGAAACAATAATTCAATTTAAATCTTTATATATGTATATTTAGTCAATACTGAGAAGTTCAGTAATAACAACTTTATTTGCTTCATTAATATTACTATGTGTATTTACTTCATGCGTCTTATGACACATTGAATTTTAAAGTAAAACTTTAATATGGTCTCGATTATGACTGGAAAACAATTTTGCTCAAACTACCTTTAATGATTTGCAGGTTTTGTTTTACATTGTGTATTTATACTTTGACAATCTTTTTTTAAAATGTACTACTAACTGACGTGCTTAAATTAACTTTCAATTTTTTACTCCTTCAGACGCTTCACGGAAGAACCCTTCGGTGATTGGCAGCATCATATCCTGAAGACGCGGAAGATGCGTTATCGACCCACTCGGTCACGTGAGCTCGGGGTAGCCGTGCTCCGAACCCTCGGCCAGTGCGGTTAAGTGATGTGAACCCCGTGAACAAGAATAAAGCCTGGCATTCCTCGAAAGTGTGAGTGCCCCTTTAATCCGAACGGAGTGTTATTCCCTTCGGGAAGCCTGCGGGCACACCGGTCAGTGCTCCTCCGCCACTGACCACCACTCGCTAAACCCTCCTCCCTCAACGGACCCCTCCTAAAAGGAGAATCCGGGGGAGAGGGAACGGCGAAGAAGAAGAAATTACCTCCCAAAACCCTGGTCCCCTTTCTCATACTCATCGCCTTACATTCCCGGATAGGAAGTGAACGGTGAAGGCTTACAAAATAGGGGGTAATGATGACATCCCTGATAAAAGAGACCTTTTTATTTTCAAAGATAAGATAGGTGGGTGGTAATCTGCTGACTGTTAAAAGAGGAGCCGACACTTCGTTCCACGTCCTCTCTTTTCTCTCGATCTTGTGACGACATCTGATCGTGAAGCAATTTCTCGTGATGTGTTTCGTTCTTCCTCCTCTGTCTTTACTCATTTCTTCCCCATTTCTTTCCCCGTAATCCCCGGAAGAGGTATAAGGGGAAGGAGAAGGGACCTTGTTTGATAAAGGACCTTTTTAAAAGATGAGATGAGGAGACAGTGATCTGTGAAACTGTTCAGAGAAACTTAATTCGTTTATGTATCCATTAACCTTTTACTCCCCAAGTGAGTGGCATCCCCTTGTTTTTTAAGGGGAGTTTCTTAGAAAGTGCTATTTATCTTTCATCTTGTCTCCTCTTTATCCCTCTTCCCACAAGTACCCGTCCCCTTTCTTCGGGGAGGCGTAAAAGCCTACGTGTGAAAAAAACGATTACAACTCCCACCAGTGCGTGTGACGTAACCCTGGTTTTCGGGGGAGTTTTATCAGGAAGTGCTCTGGTCTCCTCTTTTTATTCCCTTCCCACAGTCCCCTTTGCCCCCAGGGGCTTCAAAACCCACGCTCTTTCCCTCCCGCTCCTTCTGTCACATGAGGAGTAGCCACCCGCGGCACCGCAGGTGTGTTTATGGTGCGTCGTCTCGACCGGTGGTGGGCGGACCGAAGGATTCGGGGCGTCGTCGTCTCGGGCCGGCCCCTTTCCCGGGACCCTGTGCTCCCCCTGTAGTCGAGTCCCACTCTGGAATGGACGGGCCTGCGTGCCGAACGTCACCACCGCGACGAGGCGCCGGAGGAGGGGCAGGAGTGGCGAGGCGTAGGAGCAAGGGCGGAGGGGGTTGTGGGGGCGAGGAGGAGGGCGGCGGGAGACGAAGCTGCTGGTGCTCCTGTGGTGCTGCGAATACCGCACTCGTGTGCTCCGTTGGTGCTGGGCTACGCCGTCGTCTTTGTGGTTTCAGTGTTTCTGCCGCAGCCAATACTCAACTTCCTGCTCCTTGTGGTAGACTTTCTTCGTTTCGTGCGACCGGCCGATCGCTCAGTCGGCAGGAGTCCCTCTCAGTGAGCGGTCGCTGTCCAGGGGGTCACCGCCTTATTACCGTCCGGTTCCCCAACGAGGTGGGAGCAGAGTCCGAGGCCCTCTCGGAAGGTAGCGGTCTTGCCTTGGTCAGCGGGCCGTGCGGACGCAGATAGTAGTCCAGAGCGGGACAGTTGTATTGTAACGGGAAGTTTCGTTCGTGTTTCGGGCACGTTTTAAGAACCTTACAAGGGTGAGGATCTGAAGTCTCGTCTTACTCCGTGAGTTGTTCATACGCTGGTATTGTCAGGGGAACAACGTGTAGGGCGGGAAGTGCGGCTTGAGCATAATACGAACCACATCTCTTGAGAACATCCAGGGCCCTTTCAAGGGTGAAAACAGCGGTCTAGCCCTCGTCCTTCAGCCTTTGCATACGCTGGTAGTATCAAGGAAACGACAGGAAGGGCGAGAAGTTTGGTTTGAGCACAATAACGGGCCCCAACGCTTGAGAAAGTCCAGGGTCCTTTTTCATGGGGAGAACCAGTGGTCTTATATTCGCTCGTGTAGTCTTGCATACGTTGATATTATTCAGGCGAGTAACGCAGGGAAAAAGTGTGCTTTGAGCGCGAGAGAAAAAGGGAAGGATTGTTGTATTGAGAGAGGATTCGCGCGGCGATCGTCTTTTATTCCAGCTCGTTATCTCGTGTTCCCGCGCAGTTTGAGATTGAGTGTGTGAGTGTGTCTGTTAGGGAGTGTTTGGCGAGTGTTTTCCGCACAGTGCCGCTTCGGAGAAGGGTTCAATTTAATTGGTTCGTCCTTTCCCTTCTCTCCAAGAGCGCGATCGCGTGATCCCGGCGCGGTGGTAGGTACCTACAATTATTCTCTTTTTCATTTTCCTCGTTCCGATTTTCTCGGAATCGGCCGGCGGACAGCAGGATAGCGCCGGCGAAAACCCACTCGCCCGTATATCCTCCTCTCCTTGAAGTCTCTCTTTTGTGTCTCTTTCACTCGGTGTTTTCTCTCAGTGGTCTCTTTTGAGGAGGTCTTTCCCGCCGCTCGGTCAGTCGCCTAAGGGGCTGTGTGCGGCTTACTTAGTTATCCTTCCCGCTTCCAAGATTTCGGAGGAAATTTTTAAGTAGTCGCAGAGAAGTGAGAGAAAGAGAACGTAATAAGGATTAAGTAGGAGAAGGATAAAACGAGAGCGGTATTGCAGAGACGTCTCATTCTTTTCCGTTCCGTCGTCTTGACAAACTGAGGAGAGGGAGCTGCGGGAGGAGCGCACTGCAGGATACTACAATAACTCTTTCTTTCACGGTGCGCACTTGTATTGAAAGGAGCTTCAACCAGTATCGAGTTTTTTTTACCCGGTCTTACTTCTACATTCATCGTTCGGATGTCCGAGTTTATCCTTTTTAATAAGGAAGAACCTGACTAATTTTTTTACAATCGTCAGCGGGCTTTGATTCGTCTCTTTTTTGTTCAACAGCTGAACTATCGATGTCCTCCGTTCTTTTGCTTAAGTATCGACACTGAAAATCCCATAAAACGCACAATGGATTACCCAATGACTATTTTGTTTGAGTATGTCATTCGCACCAGGAAGATTGCTTCGTGAGTTTTGTGAGAGAGTAAGTTCGTTGCCTCTTTCTTATTTTTAGTTTCACCGACGGGAATAGATTGAAGAAGGAGAGAATTTGCCTTGTTTATCAGGCGAGCTTGCGTGATTTACCCCTTTTCAGAGGCTAGTCACCTAGTGACTTCGTGTAAGTATGCAGTTCTTGCGAGTGCTGTTGGTGAATTGAACATGGAATTGTGATTTCTTATGAAGACGAAGTTCTGCTGAATGCCTATTCGTAAACAAATATTTGGCCGTTGGGTGCCGTGCAGTCTTGCATCGCAGTTACGTGATAACGCGTTGTAAACACGGCAATCGCCCTCAGCAAAAACGACCAAGCTCTTTTCGATACATTCTCGCATGAAAGCACCTTGAAAGGACTTCTTGTTATTCCTGCGAGGCGTAATCTGAAATAATCCTTGCTGATGGTGTACATTCCACCCTTTTCCTAGTTCCTAAAAAAATCTTTTTTTGCGCATGAAGAAATCCAAGTGAAATCTGGATATATAATGAATATTTTTGTGAGTCATCCAAAAGCAAGCCAGTGAAAATTAGCCTTTGGAGTCCACCCTACTGTTGCGCTCATTCTAGCACTAAACCTACGCTACGGTCTTTCGTACATGACTATTCAGAGTATATCTTGTAAACAGGCTAGTGCAACCTTGTGCGGGAAACCTTGGCTTAACGATTTCTTAGTCACGTTTCCTGCGGAACAATATCATTTTCAAGGTAAATAGTGGAACACAAGTCTGCTGCTTGCAGCGCGGAAGAAGAAACACTTCCGAGAAATTGTGATAAACATTCGTTTCCTACGTCCGTGACTTCCCTGTGTCAGTGATGCTGGAGAAGAAGTCCGTGTCAGGCGTTCACCTGACGCCGAAGGAGATGCAGGTGACCAACCTGTTGCTGAACGAAGACGAGGACCCCGCCGAGGAGGAGGCGGGGGCTGAGGCAGGAAGGGGGCGCGAGGAGGAGGATGAGGCGGCGCATGCGGGGGCGGTGGAGCGCCCCCCCAGCGTCCCCAAGAAGATGCCGGACAAGTCGAAGAGCAGGAGCGCCTCCGAGGAGGCCGAGCCCACGACGTGTTTCGCACCCGAGGAGGACCCGGCCGACAAGATAACCTTCAACCCCGGCCCGGATATACCCATAATCGCGGGGATGCCGGACGCAGAACTCCTGGACGAGGAGCACACCGACGAACCAGAGGGCCCCCGTCGCTGCACCGACCTTGTTCCGTACACGGGGGCCCGCATCCCCGTCTGGCATCCTGCAGAGACGCCGGAGAAGGTCCCGGGAGAGGTCATGGGTTCCTTCATCGCCCCTCCCGGCTTGGCGTTCTCGCCCGGGAGGGTCCCTCCACCCAGGACTCCTGCATCCCTAGCGGCACTCGAGTTCGAGACAATCTCCCCGCGACACCTTGCTTCGCTGCCGAGGGGAATAGGAGCTTCGAGGGACCTCCCAGACCTTCCGCTGCCGAAGATGTCCTTCCCTGGGAACAGTGCGATCATCGGATTCATAGAACAGAAGCGGTGCAAGTCCCCATCGGTCAAGGTGTCGGTCCCGCCACTTCCGCAACCCATCGTCGCGGCGCCCGTGAGCGAGATCGGGCGCCTCTTCAGCCCCGTGGGGGAGCTTGGAGGGGAGGGGTTCCTGTCCCCCGTCCCACGCCCTGCCAACAACGGCTTCCAGGTCCCCCCTGCGATTCCCCGGACCCACTTCGACCCCTGCGCTTCGCCCGTTTCACCCTGCGTATCTCCCGGCGGATGCGGTGGGGGCGTGTCTCCCTTCTCGAGAGCTCTGGGGGGCGGGGGGCTGTTCCCCCGCCTCCAGATGGGCAACTCCGCCTCCTCCCGCCCCCCTTCGGCCGGCTCGTCCCGCTGTCAGGATGCCTGCGACTCTGCGGCCGCCACTCCGATGGAGGGCTCCGTTCCGGAATCCACGGCAGAATTGGAGGCGGGCGAAGTTCGCGCGCCCGGCGGCCTGTCACCTCCCAAGAAGACGAGCTCCTTCGTGTGGTTCGAGGATGAAGGAGTCACCGGCGGTGTGGGGAGCAGCGACGGAGTTAACCAAGGGGCGCGGTCACCCCCTGGGACTGAGGCAACACCTGGTGAGTTGCTTCCTACTTCATATTACATTACTTTTATTCATATTATTAAGGCTCCAGATTCCTCAACGCGTGCAGCCTGAGTTTTTTCAACGACTAGGAGGGCATAGAGGCATCATTATTATAATAGGTAGGTTATCATTATCAATATCGGTAGGTTCTAAAAGATTATGCACTCGTGCTCTTTATTTTCCCCATTTCAGCTGGGTGAATACTATGACGATGTAGGCGTATTGAGACCACTGGGGTTTTGATCCCACGGTTGCATGCTGGTGGATTAAAGAAATCCTGTTTTCACATGTCGGTGCTTAAGTGTTGGAGCAATGAGGCAAACGTTTGTTTTTTTAAGTTGATACTAACCATAACGGAAATTTTAAAAATCGCAAACTTCAATAAAAATAGAGTAGTTGCAGAGGAGCCGGACTCGGTAATGATGAGTGATCTACATCTACATACTACCCCGCAAGCCGCCTCAATAGGCGTCTGGTGGGGGGTGTTAGGACACCCGCCGTTTAAATATAAAAAGGAAACGCTCTAATGAAATTACGCCTAGCATTTATTAAAGTCCCTTATTGTTCGGGGGAAAAACGAATTCCCATACCTATCCGTTCGGCAAAATATCTCTCTTAATTTATCGTTTCTGTCGGACCTGGAAATATAGTGGGGTTCTAATATGATGTTCTCCGTGTCGCTCTTAAAGATATCTATTCTTAATTCCTCAAGTAATCTAAGCCTAGCGCGCAGCCTCCGAGTCTCTAGCGGCTCCCAACCTAATTCGTTTAACATCTGCGTAACGCTGTCTGTACGCCCGTAGCAGTTTTTGACGAATCGCCCAGCTTTCCTTTGTATTTTATGAAGTTTTTAAGTGATGTGAACACGCAACTAACGTATGCGTCATGCAATGATCTTTCACATTTGAACTCTGCAGTTTCTTAAAATGTTATGTTTCATAGACTTGTCGAATTCGTGATAACCGAGGCGGATGTCAAACGCCATTCTCAGTGCTCTTATTCACGCCAGGGCCCCGCATTTCGCCCAAATTGCTTCCCCCTCACCACCTCCATTGCTCCTTTGCGAGATCCTGTTGAATTTTGGCAAATTTACATTTAAATATTCAAAAGATATCCACTTCCCTTGAACTCTTCACATTTCTTGCTCTCTCTCTCATGCCCTTCAGAATCCCTTATATTTTCCAACCCCTTTCCCTCTTGTCCAGCGCTCTTCCCCTTAATCACTTACCTAGGAAACGTTCCGCTGTGTCTCAATGGATACCCTTACAACTTCTGTATCCTCCAAATCTTCTTCACCGACCTACTTTCCTCTCTTACCAATTGTCAAATTTCTTCAAATGTCTTATTCTCTTCATATTCATTCCGTATTTGATATTGCAGTGGTGATTATACCATGTTCGCAATGCATTCCGGTTTTACTTCCGTGTTTATGTCATAATTTTTTTTGTCAATTTAATTTTAATTTGTCTGTTATGTCTCTTATTTCATTCGTTTGGGAAGTTATGTAGTAGTTATGCCCTATCTTGTATATGATTATATTTTTACTGAAAAAAGGAATTCTCACTGAAAATTCCCTATCCATAGAAAAAAATTAGCGAAATTGGATTTCATTGAATCCATTTAATAGCTACATTTTTATACTCAGTTTTAAATGTAAATTGCCTAAAATATCTGATTCTCTCCGCTGCTTGGAATGTATCTGGACTCGTGGACACCTATTGTTAAGAATCTGCCGATGTTGATGCGTAGACCTCGTTTCTCAAACTTGCTGATGATATAAACACTATGTGGGAGCAGTGATGTATTTGATGAAAACTTATCATAATCACATTTGCAATACACAGAAAGTACGCATATCGTAGAATTTTTCTTCTTGTGTTATGAACGCTCCCAGCGCGCCAATCGCAAGGATTGATAAAGGTACTGGTTTCAGTGAAAAATGGCCCCTGGTTTGTCCTCCGCCTGACGGGAACATGCTAAAATTCTATCAATTTCCAGATAATGCCGCTAGCCCAGCACTAGTAGCTTCTACACTCGGTCGGGTGCATTTGCCCTGCTAACGCCAACAATCCGATGCTTGATGCCAACATTCTAGCATCCTGGCGCGCATGCTAACGAGGACGAATAGATGTGGCATATCTTTACACATTTCAAAAAGTTATAAAAATATCTCATAATAAGATCAAGGTTGGGAATGCGCTGTTTTATTTTAATTTTCGAGCTGCCTCTTCCGTCAAGCACGACAGATTTGGACGACTGCCGGTCGAGGTCTCTTATTTCGAACGCTGCGTATGAAAATTGACGAATCAATGCCTGTCCAACGTAGTGGTTTGAACTCTAATTTTTCATCTCAGCATATTCGTGCCCACTAATTTGTCCAGATGGAATGAAAAGTTATCGCGTCTTTTAAATTTTAAATTACGCCAGGATATAAAGAGCCAATTGCCACTGGCCCGTGACCCACTTTTTGCTCGGTGTAAATGTTCGTCTGGTAAGGAGGTATGCAGTTTTACATATATACAGTAACAGGTTAAGTACAATCACTGGTCAGTAGATCTACTGACCTCACAGTCATCTTCCTATTCACTTCTAAACTCTTGGATTGTACTATAAAACTTATTCCCCGTTTGTTGCGTTTGCCACTTTTGACGCTATTCATTTAATTCTAAAATATAAGCAATCAAGCACCTCAAAGTTACTGCAAATTGCGTTAATGATGTTTTATGTGTAGTTTTTTTTTGTTTTGTTTTTAATTATACCCACTTGAAGTAGAAGGCATTGATTGAAGGTAGAATTCGAGGGCAAATATCAGGTACATCAAAATCATAATAACAACATAATAAAAAACAGCCTGCTATAATTATCCGTGTGCTTCTTTTCGTTTTATACCCGCAAAATTCAAGAATCCAGGTGGTTTTCCTTGATAGGGGGAATTGCAAACTAAATCAACTCTTTCTAAAATAAATAATATTGTCTTAGGATGGATATGATAGAACATGTTCCTTATAGTCGAAAGCAAAACACTTCGTAGTCTTCCTTTGTGAGCAATTTAAGTTTTAACAATATGCCCCTTACATACAGAAAAATAAATGCCTTTATATTCTTGCTGCCAACATGGTAATCAAATTGAAATGCTATTACTGTAAACATAAACTTACCGTAAACGTAAGTACGAGATAGGTACGCATAATAATGTTATAGGATTGGTCAAATCGATGATGAAAGGATGCAGATGAAATGAGAAGTTATCGCTATGAGTGACTTTTGAATCTCTAAATTTCGCCCGCATCAAAAGAGTTATTTGCCATTGGCCCGTGACCTACTTTTTGCTTGGGTTTCATGTGCCTGATAAATAAGGCCATGTGGAGTGATATTCTCCGTTCCTTTCCGAATGGTTCCGGTTCTAACCAATTCACTCGCATAATTTTCCATATACAACAGTTTTTTCGAGGGATTTATTCTTTTTCCTAACTTTTTCATCCTTTCTTTTAGGTTTAGACCCTGATCTCAGGAAATTACTACATCTCACGGAACTTTGTGTTTGAAAATTTCAGAAATTTACCTCTTCCAAGAAAAAAAATTCTTGAAATACCTTATTGAATACAATTTTTGCACATATTTCAGTTAAAACATTTTTCCTGTGGCTAGAACGTGCTAATAAAATTTCCTGCATTTTCTCTGCAAGTTTTTGGCATTTACAGAGATTTTTACGGAGTGAAAAATGCTGTGTGCATAAGGAAATACAGCAGAATGCACTGTCCAAGGACGTACTCTAGCAATAAGTAATGATAAGTCAACACAATGCAATTGTGATGAAAATAGTTCATTATTTTCGCATGCTTGGTAATGCATCCACTTCATGGACGGCTATACTCCCCGGTAAAGTTATACTACGTACGCAGCCATGCGCGCGATGCGGATTGCATAAGCGCCCTCGTCAATTACCGTATTTCTCCGAATATAAGCCGCACTCGAATATAAGCCACACCCCGTTTTTGGGGTCTCAAACAGGGAAAAAAGTCTATACGCGAATTTAAGCCGCACCCTTTTTAGTGCATCCCGTACTTCCTGCAGTGTTAGGCATTAGAGTTATATATCTGTTTTTACATTACCTATGTAAGTGTGACTCAATTTTACCTATATTATCCTTTGATATATGAATAAATTGTGCACCAATTTGACCTTTTAAGCGTTATTTCTTACTTTCCCCGTGGTTTAGGCGAGTTTAGCTGGCGTCCGCGTGAATCCGAATGGCTGGTTTGCTCAAATTGGTCATTTTTACGATATTTTTAAAGAAATTTCTCGAATTTAAACCGCACCTCGAATATAAGCCGCACCCCGATTTTGAGGCTCCAAAATCGGGAAAAAAGTGCGGCTTATATTCGGAGAAATACGGTAATTACCTGCCACTACCAGTCATGTGACGTTCGCCGTGTGTTAAACTCATGAATCGAGTCTACATACTCCACAGTATGTAGACTCTTTGGATAAACTCATGCGATGCGTTTGGCCACATTTATGTTTAATTGTGTAGAATAATGGAAATGTGGGCACAAAATTGGGTCGTGATGATAGGGAATTCAAGAAAACCTACCGAGTGATTGGAAGAATTCAAAATGATGACATCATCGCGAACTTATTTGGACTAAAGAAAGTATTCTGATGAGATACCATGCTTTTTCTGCAGAATTCTCTGCACTAACTACTGTAAATCTATTATTCTACTCGTATCCTCCTCCGTCATACTGTTACTTGTGCTTGAAAGTGTGGAATTCATGGTGGAAAAAAATCATTGCCCTGTTCGATCGCAGTTAACTCTTTTTTTATTTTCCCTTGTCTCATTATGAATTCCACACAGTCGTTGGGGTCCTTTACCGGGTGACTCTCACTCCAGTACTACGGATTGGAATTACTACTGCTTGCTCCTTAGTGAATGAGGTTCCTTAAATGTTCTTTCACTTAGAAAATATTTACGATTTTCCCTAATTTTCGTAATACATTTATTTGACGGCCCTTCCCCCAGTGAATGGCTACTAACCGCGCCAAACGGCAAACATGCGGGCGCTCAGAGACAAGACTAATGCGATGCCGAAACAGACTGACTTTATAACATCGTTCGTTATATTGGTTTATAAATAAATAATTTGGATAGTGAACCATTTCGGAAATAACAGGTTCGAGTTGTACATAGCGTGATTCAGGTTGGTAATACTTTGGTGTGATTTCGTCCTATACTTCAATATTTTTACTTCTAGTTTTTGCTTTTAAGTTGCTCTATTTCTAAAGGTTAAGCGTCTACATATTCGTAGCCTGTGGGTAAGTAATCCTATCGATACAAATAAGTAAAAGTATGGGAACTCACGACGAAATAACTCCTAGGCATCTATTTTCATGTGAAAATTTCGAAATGAAAGTTTTCCATGGCCATCAGTCACGTGAAATGGGGGGCATTGGGGAGGGAGGGGGGTTGAATTTTTCGAACTTCTCTATGTCTTTGTAATCAGCTGGTGGAGTGGCCTGAATTAGGTGAAACAGCATCACTGAAACCCCGCGACCTCCACTGTCGTTATTGGCCTGAAGCACGCGTTGACTGCGAGCCGCTGTTTACGTGACCTCTCGGTGACCTGCTGCTGAAAGTAGCGATTGCGTGCCTTGCGGCTGGCACGTGGATGTACATATCTTTTCCTTTCTTTTAATGTGGTGAATCGATCGCCAGGAAATGTCCATGACCAACTTAAATACAATCACTTCTAAGTAGATCTAGTAACTTCCAAGTTATCTCCCTTATCTCATGAAAGCTCTTGAATAGTACTTGTAAAAATATATCCCATTGGTTGCGATAGCGACTTTTGTCGTTATTTATTCCATTGGGAAATTAAACAATTAAGCACATGAAAGTTACTGTAATTGTGTAAAACTGTTATCTTCGTATGTTTCTTTTTATCCACTTGTTCCAGGCATTTATTGCAGGTCAGATATCACCGGGTGAAGAAAAATCATTATCACAATGTAATAAAAAACAGCCTGTTTCAATTAGCCGTTAAATTCTGGTCCTTTTATGCGTGTAAAATTTAAGAAGGATGCTGGTGGTGTTCCTTTTTGGGGATTGAAATCTCTAATAACTTTCTCAAGAATTAATTATATAATCTTAGGATAGATATGGTGGAATCTGTTCATTGTAATTGAAAGAAAAATGTTTTCCTTGGTGAGCCGTGTAAGTCGTTACAGTATTCCACTTACAAACAGGTAGAGAAAGGACTTTCCTATCTTGCAGCCATCATGTAAATAAAATGAAAACGATCAAATCAAATACGGTCAAATAGGAGATGGGTACGCATAAAAGTGTCATAAAATTGGTCGAGTAAAACGATTGGATAGCCATGCCAAAATGTCTTCCCATATGCCTCGGAATAAAATTGGTGTTCTTGAAATAAAAAAAATTAGAAACATTTCAAGATAGGTGAGATTCAACGATCCATGATAGTACCCTGGTAGTAGCCAGTCTGTTCATCGTAACATGTGGATGCTCCTTATGTGGATTAAATTCATGGATTCGAATCTGGATTTACGACTCGTGCGAAAATATTTGCCAACGGTAATTATCAGAAAACGATTTAATTATACTTCACGAAGTAAAACAATACTGTACTAAACACTCTGAAGATGTCGAAACGAGGAAATATTTATAAAAAATATACAATTGAATCTGGCGAATCTTGGAGACATTTTTATGTTTTTCTGTCACCATCAGCTGAGAGAATGCTCTGCCCAAAATTCCTCGGAGTATTTGAGTATCTTATTATTATTTATTTATTGAATGATTTTTCTTACTCTTTGAGTGATTTGAGTGTTTTTGGTTTTCTGTTGGAATATGTCGGCATTCTGGTTGCTTCAGTAGAAGAAATAAATGCAGAATATAAAATTCGTTGTTAAAATAAAAAAAAACATCTGGCGTGTCTTTTCTCAGTTTTCTCATTCAGTAGAAAATTCAATGCATTAAAAGAATGAAGAAGGAAAATCGTGAGCTCTAAAATATCATTTGTTCCCGGTAATATTAATCAACTATTATGGAAAACTGGCCTCGAATCGTAGATGTTTACTGGATACCTTTTTGAAAATTGATCCTTAGATTGTCAATTTTTAAGCTATGCTAATTATACAGCATACCGGAAAAATTTCTTTCGTCATGGCGGAGAACTCCGTGACCGCGCTCACATTTTTTGACCTGTGATTTTGTTTGCCGAAAGTTAAAATCTTTGTGTTGTGGAAAACACGAGAAATACTGGGTTTCAAAAAAAATGTGCACTGGCTATACATTTTCGGATTCTACACCTGAAATGGAACAAAAAATGTTTAATAAGTTTTTATTAACTTCCGCTTCGTTTAGCGTCCATATGTGTTTTTTACAAAAAAATATAGTAAAAGTTAGACTAAATATTTTCTTTAAAATTTGGTGAATCTTTTAACCCCATGGACATCTCATTGGGAAAAAAAATAAAATTCTTTTGATTTCCCGATTCAAAATGGCGGCCGTTTAAAATTTTCCACGGTAAATTGTAAAGAAAACTTTACGAAAACTTTACCAGAAACAAAAAAAAATGTAAATATCATTGTATTTCTAACGGTATCTGAATTTTTAAAATCGGTAGATATTTGACTGAAATTTTTATGCTTTTACGTTTCAAAATGGCGGCCGTCCCAAATGTATAATGGAAAATTGTTAAAAACCTGTAAACTTTTCGAAACATTTGCTAGAAAGAAAAAAAATGTAAATTTAATTTCGATTCTAATAGTATCAGAATATTTAAGATCGGTTGATATTTGGCTGAATAACACTGTTTTTTCCTGTCAGTACGTAATGTTAACAAAGCAGGTCCTAAGTTTAAACATTTTGGAAGGAAAATACAATGCTATTCAGTCAAATCTGTACCAATCTTAAAAATTCTGATACCGTTATAATCACAATTAAATTTATAAATATTTTTGTTCTATCAAATGTTTCGCAAGGTTTACAGGTTTTTAACAATTTGCCTAAAACTGCCAGACAGACGCTAAACGAAAAGGAATTTTAGAAAAACTTGTTAAACATTTTTTGTACCATTTCAGGTGTAGAATCCGAAAATGTATAGCCAGTTCACCTTTTTTTGTGACACCCTGTATACATTTTTCTCATGTTTTATGCGATAAGAGTTTCGATTTGGATAAATAAAAAAATGTGGAAGACTTGCATTACATTTCATTCGTCTATGTTCTTCCGTATGAGTAAAATGCCACCTGGGCAACTGAATTTATGGCATGAAGGAAGAAAGATTTACTATTTCTAATTTTTTTGCTTGATGATCAGGGGCAGATACAATAATGACAAAGTAATTTTTTCTGTAGAGGATTTTCGTTTCATTATTGATTCAAATGATCAAATTAATCACCGTAGGCATCAGATAAATCAGTTGAATATTTATTTTTCCTTTACATTACTTTACAATGCGTTTGAAGTGTCCAAGATTTCTAGGCTTTGCCTCTTGATTCATTTCATTCTATGGAGTAATTGCTGTGCAGCACCCTTGTATAATTGCGCACGTACCTGAATATATGTGACTATTCAGCATGCGTACCATTTCGATTTAAGGTTATGTTCGTGCAGTTATTATCCACCTGCTCGTGATTTTTTTTATTCCACCGTGTTTGTAATGCTTATTTCGCAGAATACTTCCTTGAGTTGGCTGTTTCAGTTGCACAACGTGTATTGTCTTTCGAGTGTACAAAGAAACGAACTTGCTTTTCCTCCGCTCAATTAAAAACGCCAGCGAAGCCACGTTCACTCACCCGCCCATGACTTCGAACTTCTCTTGATCTGGCGTATTTTTCCACTCTCAATTGTTCTTTCTGCTCGAGTAAAAACATTCACGTGAAATGTATTTCTCAAAGACATAGTTTCAACTACCTTTGAGTGGATGAAGAGTGTGCCAATTCTGCACACAAATTAAAGAAAACAATGATGCATAAGACGAGCTATTTTTTTCTTTTTCTTTCCGTGAGTCCACCGGTGGAGAAATATTACAAATTAAGAGTATGGGTGGCTTGAACTTTAGCAACGAACTTCTTGCTTTATTTTTTTTTCACTCCGCGCTGCTGAGATTTCGTCATCATCGGAGGTAATCTATCCGAATATTGGTTTGCGGGAGCCCTCTATAATCTTTTGTCTTTATAGCTAACCGCTCTTCTGCATGAACTTACCTCGTAATTTGCACACAGTGTATAGTTTGATGAATTCTTCTCGGTTTGCACACGACCCACTTTGCAGCCGGAGAAGAAATCATCTTGAACATTCGCCGAGTAAGAATAAGTTCTCACGCTTCGTAATGAGATGAAATATTAATTTATTTAATATACATTGCTATCGAGCCATAGGCAAGGTGGAAAGCGCAATTGTTAGAGCAAAAAATGAAATACGAAATAATCCTAGTTTAGCATTTAGCATCATTAAAAAAAACTTTCTTTATATCTTTCTGTGAATATTTGAACATCCGTATAAATTCAATAGTTTTCTGGTAAAACATTCCATTCACAAATGAGTATTCACTCATATCCGTCCTTTGGCGACTCAGTTTAATTTTCCTCCCATAGGAATTTTCCCCCTATGGAGTGAGGAATTTCCATTCTTTCCCCAATTTTGTCCACTCGTGGCTTCTATTGAAAGCTTGGTGTATTCTGCATGATCGATTTATCTCACCTCTACGTTTGAAAGCAGTTTAGAGTATCTTTTGTTTTGGAAAAGTTTAGAGTATCTTTCGATTTACGGTGGAGACAGCAACGCATCGTTATCATTATCCCAGGTTGCGTATACAACTAGAGTGTGCGTACGCTATCCTTCGAATGCAACTAATGTAATTGGTGTAGCAAGTCCGTAATTATGACGTCACATACAGTAAGATTTGCAGTATTTACATGGTGGAGCCAGGTAAAAATAAAATTACTAAAAAAGCACTCAACATTTGGGAATTGTGAAGGGTGAAGCTTATTTTAAAATGCCGCTTTGGTGCTCAGCTGGTGGAAAAGGAAGGAAGGCAGTTTTTCGTTTCACTGGCACGTATTTATTAGGCGTGCATACGATGATTGAACGTTTTTTCTTCATTGTGACACCCATAATGATTTGCGTGTAAAATAACCGGGAAACCACGGTAATCGGAAGTAAATACATTTAAACGTAGTTTATCCGAGGCTCTATCGTTTACCTGTCCGTGTTTGAAGTCACGCGCCTCGGAGTTCCCGTGGAGACAACTCTCTGCTGACGGCGTATTTTGCCTGTACATGATTTAAAGCAGCGGCTCCCTAGCTGGTCGATATAGTCCCCCCAGTGGTCGATATGTCATTAAAAGTGGTCGATATGTGCTCAGGGGTCGATTAGGGGTCAACTTAATAAGTTAATTGAAATAACTAATGCAATACATTGCTAAATAATATTACATTATATCTTATAGTTAAACATGACGTATCAGCTAATGTGTTCGTTTGGGTATTAAATAGATTTTCAATTTCGGTATTTTGTTTCATTTTAAAATACGGCGTACGAGACTCATTGATAAGTAATGAACACAGTAAAATATACCGTAAATCACTATAAAAATATCTAACTAAATCGCTTACCTTAGAGTGTTTACTTGTGCTGTCACTATGGTGAATTCGATAAAAAGTTAGGAAATTCTTGGGGGAGGGGTGGGTGTCGAGGATTAAAAACGTTCTAAGGTATTACCCACGAGGCATAAATGGAGCATCGAATGATTTGGGAGCTATCTTGACAAGGTGATATGCGTCTGCTCTGCAATGGTGGTGGTTCTGTTGGATTGCGACATACTTGCTCGGGATATTTGCCCCTACTTGGATAGGCAATTTTGTCATGTAGGAATTGTTGGCCGTTGTATAGGGTCGTTTGAATTTGCTTGAAGCGGAGGTGGGGTGCTAAGAAACCTGTGCAGGCTTTAATATATGCACTATGGACTCAAGGAAACAGAAAGGGTTCACAGGTTAAGCATACATTTCGACCGATGGCTATTTGGCTCTTATAGGGCTTCCTTTGCAGAACTCGAACACGAATCGAGATATCCCGTGTTAAGACCAATGCAGCTGGGTTTTGAAGAATACATTTCTTTGAATTATATCTTGATCCAATATTCTAGTTTGATCCCTGGTGTCCAATTGCAATGAAAATTAACATCCACAGGATTTTAATTAGTGACATTGGAGAAAAAAATTGTTTTTATCAGCACTAACCCTGTTCGATCCCCATCTTCTACATGATGTATTTATTTTCCCTTGTTTGAAATTAAAAATAGAAGAATTTTTTGTGGCTGTTAATCGAGGTCTTAAGATTGTTACCTTCGCAGTGGTAATAAACGTATAGTCATGGGTACCACATTATTATGCTCTAAAAATTAATATTTTTTATGTTTTGCTCAAGCAAAAAATTACATTGTACATACAAACGATTTTTCATCTAATGCAGCCTTAGGTATTCAATGTATTACCATAAAATGTATCGACTAAATTAAGCCTGTTTTAAAGCATTGAAAACTGGATTTTTATCTGGGATAACTTGAATTCTTATACTGTGAATTAAAACTATTTTGCTCACTGTAGCTGTGTATTTCAAAAGATTTTTTTAACAAATAATACTGTCAATTATAAAATTACTCATGCTCGTCAGTATTGCTATTATTCCTGAACATAATTCCATCTTTAGGCATATCCAGCCTTAGGAGGGAACGTAAAGTTCCCATGTTTGCTCTTAATATTTTTTTTAAATTTTTATTGATAAGTTTAAGAACCGAAAATAGGAATAGTTATTATCACTATGGCGATTAAACCCTTAGCGTGTCCTGGTGTCAGATTGTGTCGAAGTTCGGTTTTTTATGAGCAGCTTTCCTTCGAAATCTCCGTTGGAGACGTGGGAATTCCACCCGGCTCAATACCTCGCAACTGGGACACGGACGAAGGGTGAGGTTAGGGGAAATATTTATAACTGTGTTGCCGACCGAAGTGGAATCGATTGTGAAATTCCATTTGGCGCACTCCTGGGTTTTGGATTTTTCCACGGCTGCTCCCTCTCTCGAAGAGGGGCCGGATCACTGTTCTTCTGCCTTCCTTCCTTCCTTCTTTGCATGTCTAGCGGTTTAGACGAGTTGGCTCCTTCGAGATTTTTTGTTAGCCAAAAGACTTGATGACATGCACCCTTCCTGTGACACACTCTCGTGGGAATTTGGACGCATTCATCGGAACCCTGGTGGTTTTTGTCCGCCCCTGGGACAAGATGAGATTAGTATTTTTTTTCAGTTTTCGACTTTGGATTGGTGAGGGGATTTACCAATTTCTTGTCAATGGTGTTACGAAATATTGGTTCGCACCTACGGAAATATATCTGAAGTTACCTAATATTTTGGTGAACATCTTGTATTTTTGCGGAGCCGTCTTGTGTTCCCATTATAGGTCATACTAGCCAAGGAATCTTTTTCGGGAAATTCATTCGTTGGATATTTTACCAGCCGACTGGTAGGAATGTGTAAGGTTTCCAACTTAAGCATTCATTGTCTCTTTCTTCATTCATGCATTAATAAACAGTAGCTCACATTCCTGGTTGGAATTCGAGCTACTGTTTATAGAATGGCGAACTCATATAGCTGTGAATGCGAACTTAGGGAGCTTAGCAAATTTTTCGGTGAGGATTTTATCCTTGTGTCAGCTGGATTTGATCTTCTCTCACAAGTATTTTTATCTTGTGTTTATTTGGTCATGTGCTAATAAAGTTTTAATTTTCTCATCTCAATGCTAGCGGGATTCAATAATTCAGGCGTTGAAATATTTAACGATCAGGAACAAGAGGGTAGGTAAGAAGCAATGCATGTGTGTAGCTGATTAAAAATAGGTACGCAAGGATAGAGTAGTATGGAAAAAACTATTAAAGCAGTCATCTTTACAGGCCTATCGACTAGAATTAAACTTTTTAACTGTGCCAGTTCTGAAAGGGAACGGCGTGATAGGTAATTTGTTTATCTAAAAATGCCACCAATCCAATTACTCTTGCATTAAGGCTGGTTTGCATTGGTAAGTTTATTGCGCAATTTACTTGCATCAAGCGGCTTTTGACGTAAATTACTCGAGTAAACTGCTCTGCAAGTCTGCTTTCGGAACTTTTAAAAGTTTCGGCTAGTTGCTTGCAGAAGCGTATTGTTGTAAGAACAGAAACCAATCTGCCTCTGCACTAACTTTTAAAATAATTTTCGTGAGAGCGGAATTCCCCGCGGGCCTTGCAGAAGAAACTTGTGAAAGTAACTTGGCAGTGTAAACCCACCCATAGAACAAATCAACCTGCGTTGTATGTTTTGTTAACATTCAGAAACGTTAACACAATGTGATTTATCCTTTCGAAGCTACGCTATTTTCAGTATCGAGTCGACTACGAGTGGATTTCGAGGATGAAGAACGAGTTGCTCACCATGTCCCTCCAATGGGCTCCTATGTTCCGATTGCCAGTTTTACGGCTCTTATCTTTCATGCCTCGCGTACTTTCCCGTCGATCGCTCATGCGCGGGAACGGCTCACTTGTCTTCTGGGAGAACATATCCTTCGCCTACGATCCCGCTGGGAAGCACCCCCAATCGGCACGATGCATTTTTCTCTTCCCTCTCCTTTTTGAAACCTCTCTTGTTATTCCACTTATGAACGTTTCACACTCAAAGATTTGGTAGACTGGACTTGAAGAAGACCCTACTCAACTGAGCTGCCATCCTTCTTAACTCCAGGATTAGGCTGTGTACCCTGTTCCAACTTCACTTACACCATCTGGTCCTTGATCATCCGATACTTCTGTTTCCTGATGGCTTGCATTACATAGCTTCTATTGGAAATCTCTCTATAGGCATCCGCATTACATGTTCATACCATTTTGTTTTGTGCTCTCCCATTTTATCTGTAATGGCTTGTAGGTACACCTATATTTTCTCTTATGAACGTATTCTCTCATCTATCTACTTTGGTACACCCTCTAGCTGATTGGAGAATTTTCATTTCCGATGTTTCGATTTATTTTAAGTCCTCTTGTCTTTTTGCTCAACGATCTGATCCGTACAGCTGAGTGGAGACTGCCATTTCTTATTGATTTTTCTTTTTTACTTTACCTTTCTTATCACACCATGTATTCTCTGAAAATCATTAATTTTATTTGTTATGTCTTTGTCTTCTTCTTAGGTTATGTTACATCCTAAATATCAGCAATGGAAAACCGGTTCTATCATGTGTTTTCGATTACAATTTCAGTCCTAATCCAGTGGCTTTCTAAGATTGTCATTATTTTTGCCTTTGCTGTCAAGATTTACATGTTATTTGTGTTTTACCAATTGGAAGTTTTCTTCTCTATCTTGTATGATAAACTGGTCATCGGTGACCCAATTTTATGCCCGAGGCTATGTCGTCCATCCATTCTCTTAAAATCGTTGTTGTTGTACGATGTAATATCACAGACTCTCGGCAATGGTTGTATGAGCTCGTGAGTCTAGGATAGTATTTATAACATTAGCGTCCTTTTTGTCTTCAAATATTTGCATTCGCTTCTATGTTGTTCCAAGTTCACCCAATAGTCTTCCTTCTATCACCTACTTCAGCATAGTACTCCCTCTAAATACAGTGTCCATAAAATCATAATGTATATATTTTTACCGTAGGTACATGGCCACAATTATGGCTCTTAAGTTTTTACTTTAACAATTTCTTAGTGCATCTTAACATCATTACTCCTGTAAATTTCATTTTTTTATTTACAAGTATTACCCGATAGCACCGGCTATTAATTAATCAGATCATTTATAAGGCATGGTTTGTATCGCTCTCTTTTAAGCTCTTAGTAAGGAATCAGCGAATCATTGCAGTACATGTAAGTATACAAATAAATATCAAGAATAATTATATACGGCCTGTGTAAAAATGGAAAAAGACCGTGGAACATATGTGATGGTAATTTCGATGGAATTGGGAGTGGAAAAATTGCCCGATAGCAATGAAGGCAAAAATTCGTTTGACTTAAGGAAACTGAGATTTGATTTTATTTCTTCTAGTGGACTCTTTTCCCTTTTCATTTCATCGTGCGCCTAACTTATGTCTTTCGCCTTTCCTTGATTTCTATACTTTACATTAAAATCATAGATACCTGGTCCGGAAGCTCAGTGTTAGTTAGCTACCGGACAGTGGTATTTAATAGCAAATGAATTTAGCCTAAATGACAGTGGCGTTTAGTAGCAAATAGTTAATAGAAATTAAATATCAGCTCCACCATAGCCATAATAAAAGATCGTTCAAGACATGTATTCACCACCTTCAGTGATTAAAAACCTACAAATCAGCTGGTAGAATACTAAAATGAAAACATCAACGTGTATTTCAGTTAGGGTATTTAAATGCGTGTGATCTATTTGGAAAGGGATTTAACAGCTCTTCTTATAGCTGGTTCCACACAAAAATTTTTTATAAAGAAATGAGATGGTATTTTTATTTATTATTCTTTGACTTCTCAATGTTATCATCGCTATAATGCATGTTTTTTAACGGAACGTGGGGCATAATAGTATTTGGGGGTCATGTTTCACTAAAAAAGCAGTAAAAGCACATTTATGAGGTGTAGGTGTGTGTTAAAAATAATTTAACGGGTCCGAGCTGGACTTATTGATTCTCCTCTCCGATTGCGTGTCTTTGCGCGCAGGCCACCTCTTCGCGTCACGCGTACCAAACTCTCGCCACAAACCCAGTCGATCGACAGAAGGTGACGTTGTTTCGGGTGAAAGGTCAGTTTTAGAGTGCCCTGAATGGCCGCTCTCAGTTGCGGAGGCAACTTCTTGTATTACCCGGGGCTGAATTCATTTCATGTGAAACTATGAGGGTGAATAAGTTAAATACAACGTTTCTAATCTCTCTGGTATCCTATTTTCTTGAACGAGTAATCGTTCAGGGTTGATACAGACATGGAAAACCTGGAAAAGTCATGGGAAATGATAAATTAGTCTGGAAATTTTCTTCTCATAGTCAAAATATGGTTGTTTTCAATAAGTGAGGGTCACAATTTTATCCACTGTCTGTTGGAGTGTGAAGGTTTTTTAGTACCCTGCCTGAATAGGTTATTGGAGCTCTTAATTGGTGTTTTGCTCACAAAAAGAGAAATATCATGCGTGATATGGTGGAATTTCAGCATGATGAAGCACAGAAATGGCAATTTTCCACTAGGTAAAATTTAATACGACCATGATTTCGATGCACTGCATCATCATCAGGCACATAGACAAAAAATAGAAATATATATGTTATACATACAAAATTTGCAGTGGATGACGACCCCCCACCCCCACCTCCTCTGCAAATTTTGTATATATAGTTTTCTGTTTGATGTCCCTGATGATGATGCAGTGCATCGAAACCATGGACGTATTAATTTTTATCTCGTGTAAAATTTCCATTTCTTTGCTTCATTATGCTGTTTTGCTGGGAAACGGCTCCAAGGATCTTGATAAGACGTCATATCTTGCGAGATATTTTTAGGTACTTGAAATTCATTGGACTAGTTTGGCAGGTTTTCGGGTTTTGGGTTAGGAATAGGTTTCGAGTTTCGGATTTGGTTGGTTACTTCAATTGGGCTAGGTTTGATCTTTGAGCTAATCAAAAATGGACCTAGTTTGAGGCCAGAAAAGATTTCCACGCCAAATCATGAAAAGCATGGGGATGTAGATGTCTTTTAAGCTAAAACTACGCTATTTCAATCATTTTTATAGCCTTTTAGTCGCTACAAATTCCATCTCAAATAGCATATACGAATCAATTTGAAGTTCAACAATACTATAGCCTTCAATTGGCAGCATTATCTCCCGGACATGTTGTGGAATGGAAGAATGCAACCCGCCATACACGATTATTTGCGCACAAATGCCGAAACTTCAAGGTCGTTGCGCTGAATGAAGATATTAATTGAAATCGATTAAATTGTACACAATTAATATGTGGCCAAAAATACAACTTTTGCCACCAGTATGAACTTCGTCCTACGAAAATGAGTTTTTTCACTCCACCCTAATGGGGAACCCATTGTTAATTCTAGGTGTAGCATTATATTTGACGACTTTGAAGTATGATGAGATACTCTTAAGAAAATGCAACTAAATTGGGCGAGGAATATTATTTTTATAGCGTCCAATTTTTGACTCGCTGGTCTATAAATCGATATATTTAAGATTAATCGCACTGTTTTGGTGTTTTTATCGCACTTTTCAAGATAAGCACAATGGTAACGGCTGTTTTTGCATTCGAGGTTTTGTGATTACGCGTATGTTTATTTTTTGAAAAAGGAATGAAAGCCGTTGCCAGAGAAGTGTTTGGTGATTGGTGGACGTAAATTCCGTAAACTTGCGAAAATGTAATTTCCAAAGACGTTTCAAAAATTAATTTTCTCAGCATGTGTGATTTCTTTTCGAAATCCTCTAACAACAAATTACAATTTAATCGAATACGGGGCCTTCGGATTATCTACAGCCAACATACAGTCACAGCCGAAAGTTTTGTGAAAAACTTACAAATTCGTTAAAACCATGAGGTAAACACGTATTTTTATCGCAGAGTAACTGAAATTTTTACATCATCCATCTTTTACGTCAGTGTTATTATTTATTGCACAATAACTTTAACGCGAATACCAGAATGGAATTAATGTCATTGCGCGGAAATATTACTTTTATGCTCATGCTTTAAAACAAAAAAAATATTCGCATAATGCATTTTTTTGTGAGTTTCAAAGCTATGTTCTAATGAATTATATCAATTGAAGTACCTTTATGAGAAAGTCGATGCGTCTGTGAAGGACGCATTAAATAGCACGGAGTCTGCATTGAGGCTGGTACCCTTCGAAGACCGAAATACTGCATTAAGAAAATAGTCATTGAGAAGTGGAGAGGAGCATGGAGGACAACACGAGATTATATTACGCAGGGTTCATGTGATTCCGAAGCGTCGCGACGTTTCATACCACGACGCGTCGTCTTCTTCGTAGTCAGTAATAATAGGAAGCAGTTAATCGTCATTTCTCATCTGAGGGCAGAGCACACTTCTTTGATCCACTCCTATATCTTTGTTGAAATGACCACCTCGGTGTGATTACTGCGGCTAGGATTCTCGGTACCCGTTTTCCACATTTGCGGCGTCACATAATAGAAACTAGGATTTATCAAGCGAATAGTGGGAAAGCCCCAGGATGAAAAAGTGGAACCCTTCGCTTCCAAATCATCGCCTGATCAAGGGTCCTCGTTTTCGTACCGCGGGCCGGACCGAGGCCCAATCCCACCCGGACATTTCGTAAGTCTCTCTGCTGTGCTACTAGCCTGCTGCTGCATGTTCTGCCGGATGCCTGTGAGGTGATGGTAGCTTCCCATTTAAAGTTGTCGAAGTTATTGGAACATATCAGCGCACTTAAGCAAACACGAATGAAGATGAATGGTGCACTGGCGAAAAGTTCGGCCACTCTCCGGTAGGTTTTTCTCATTCTGTAGATTTTTAAACAGTCATATTTTTTTGTAAATAATCGACAAATTCGCTAAAAACTATGTACTTAAAAGGTTACATTTTTACCACGAAGTAATTGAAATCTTAACATTATCCATCTTTTACGCCTCTCCTGAAAATCAACACATGGACAACAAATACGGTTGCCATTATGAAAGTTTTTTTATTGTTTAGTGCACATAAACTCTTGCTTATTCTCTGTATCGAAGTGCCTAGTGCCCAAGGCCTGAAGGCAATGAAAATATAATGCGCTGTGCAGTAAGCAGAGCACTGGAACGAAAGGAAAACTTCCATTTACAGTGGTTTTCCTCCAAAGTTCCTCTAAAAGATTCCTTGGGAGTAAAAGAATGAACACTCTTCTTTTTTTCATTCGGCATTCCTCGCGGTGGCGTGTTTTGTTGTGGAATTCGCGGAAGGAGGGGCGGGAAGGTATTTGGGGGAGTGGAGGGGGATGTTTTGGGATTCTCCCGGAACGCCCCCCACCACCCCCCTCCTCCTCCTTTCCACCCACCCCATTCGCGCGAACAGCTGTGCGCCCTCCCCTCCCGACACCAGCTGTGACACTCCGCCCCCCACCTCCGCTGGCCCCATCCCAACAGAATTCCTCTCCTATCAACCCTCCTCCCCCTCATTTCGCCATCTTCTAAACGGTGGAGTGGGAGAGGAAACCTTCGATCCTGAAGGTCGTCCTGTGCAAGGGAAGCGTCTCGCGCGGTCCCTTTGAGAATAAATCCGTCTCCGCCCTCAAAAGTATTTCCTCTCTCGCAAGGCTCACTCATCGTCTTTTGACGTCCTATGATTCCGGAGGCGGGATGGGTATCTATGGCTGGCAGCGATGCTACGAAATTATATGTATCCAAACATTTCTTCACGACTCGGAATGTGGAAGAGTCATCCGATCGGGTCATGTACCATTCGAAAGAGGACGGTCTAAATGCTAATATAATTGGCAATCTTGGAATAGATAACGTCATCGTAAAGAGAAAATGTCTGTCAAAGAAGGGAGTAAAATTACATGTCGCCGCCAGCGTTTAATTAGTTTACCTCTTTACGTTTCTCTTCCACCACATTCACCCATGACTTTCTCGTTCCTCTCGCTCTGTGCACTCTTTCCTATCATAAATCTGTTTCTTCATTCGACTCTCACCCATTCTCTATACATGGCCAAACGTAGTAAGCATTCTTCTTTTTTTTTCATAAAACTATCAGTGGAGCATCCAATCCACATTCTTATCTGGCTCACTCATTGCTAACTTTTTCCACTAACAAATTCCTTCCTCTTTTTACCGCAAAAATTTCTCGAGTACCAGAATTCCTCCTGAATTTTGCCTACATCAATGCTAATCCTGGCATACCCAGGTTTCGCTGCCATGCAGCAAAAGTGGGAAGGGGTACACTTTTGTATACTGCAATTTTTCCTTCCCTATTGAATACTCTTTCAAACTGGAGACTAATCTAACTGTCATTATCAGATGTCATCATTCCTAAGATTTTTTTGTTGCAGCTCTCCAATATCATTTTTAGCTGTACACATTTTTCTGTTGACGATGCTTGTTTTTATTTCATTTCTTTGTGTTTGAACTTAAAGGTGGGTATTCGTGAGAAGAATTAACTTTGATTTTTTACGGGCGAGAGAACTCCGTTTACATGCTCCTTTATTATTCTCCACCCCTTAAGGCCGTTTTACACGGGGCACGAAATCGCACAACTTCAAACTGCATGTTTTTCTCAATCAGGCGTGCAATTATTTTTGATTTAGAGCAAGGGCTATTTTGCCATCTCCCGTTCATGCATTCGCGCATGCGTTCTTGCAATTCACGGCTTTACACTGTACAATTTGAAATGCACGTTCGTACGTACGTCAGATGGTGCAATTATATTCCCCGTGTAAAACGGGCTTTATGATTTCCCGTCGATGCGATGAACGAAAACGTCCCACGCCTGCCAAACACGACCGCGAAGCCGTGACGGGAAAATTCTTTGGCGACTGATTTTTAGACCTTTTCACGGTGCGAAGGAGCCTTTCCCCCAGATCCACCCTCACTGTCCTCCGAAGCGGCTGCAGCTCCCTCTCTCACCCCCCGCACCACCACATCTCATGCGTATTTGCCGTCTCATAAATATGACCGTGGATGGCATGACGGTCCACCTCGCCCCATCACCTCCAGCCGAA
Source organism: Pyrrhosoma nymphula (assembly GCA_963573305.1). Taxonomy (NCBI): domain Eukaryota; kingdom Metazoa; phylum Arthropoda; class Insecta; order Odonata; family Coenagrionidae; genus Pyrrhosoma; species Pyrrhosoma nymphula. The sequence goes on from OY754327.1 coordinate 33,421,796, forward strand.
TGCCACGAGTCATTTGTGGCCGCGTCGTCTCGCAACGTTTCGCTTCGGGCAAGGGCGGTCTTGCAAAGTGCACTTGGCTCAGAGCCTCGAGGAGATCTGTTTTCTTGCGAAAATCGTTTCAACTTCCTGGTTCACTTTATTTTCCCTCTTCGGCTTGTACCGTTCGACTATTTCTCATCCCCTTGATTAAGCGAGTGTGCGTGAAAAAAAAATATGGCGCATAAGTTTGGGCTCAAGTTATTAACTAACGTCTGCTGAATTATACCGGAACTTATACAAGTATTTACTTAGAACCTTTCTTTGTGAGGATTTTCAAAATTATTTCAAAACTTTAATCTATTTTCTAAATTTTACATGCTTGATTACTGCGTCAAAAGTTCAAATTCATTTCTCAAATTTTCAAGCAAGGAACTTCGGCTTTTTTTTCCTTATCTTCAGCATTTTCTCCAGCAAATATTGCATGCCACCGGTTATAAGGTCTGTATGGAGTAGCTGTTTTCGAGGTAGGTGAAGAAATAAATAAATACATTTCAAAGCGAGGATTTTAGCTTAAGCTTACGATTTAAGCTTACCGATTTCAGTGATTTATCATGCCCTATAGACCATCTGTTTACGGAAAATATTCCCCATTATTTTTTTACATTCTTGGTAACCTTCTCAATTCTTTTCATGTTCGTGGAACCCTTTTTGATAAGGGCGTGGTGGCCCAGTTTTTAGAGTTGTGCGTGCTCAGTCATAGCCATAGTTGTCCATTTGAAACAAAGGACACGTTTTTCTTTAAGTAGCCGGAATATTAGCCATATTGCATTTAAGTAATTTTGCGGTGGATCTACCTTAACCGGCACACCATCACCGGAAGCCCATAGTCGTTTTGCTCATAGGAACAAACTGGCCTCGGCGTTGACCGCCTTAAGACGTAGGTAGAGGTAAGAGCTAGGTGATCTACCGTGGGTTTCCAGGGTCAATGATACCAGTATCAATTATCTTTTTCTTTGTATATTGTTTATTCATATGAAAACTTTGCTAAGGTTATTTCTCTATGTTTCTTTGTTTTTTTGAAGGAGTGAAATATACCGGCATAAAAGATAATGTTCATGTAAATTATGTGGCAACACAAAGTCATATTCATAAAATTATCTTTTTTTTTGTAGATGAACGAGTCGGTTAACCCAAAACGAATTTTTCTAAAGGGGTACCTGTATTCCGAACTCATTGGATAGTATTATGGTGTTGATAAATGTAAAAGTTGTTTAGGGATAAATTCTTTTTTATTATTTATTCGCGAAAAAAGCGCGTTTTATCAGCCGGTAGTAATTATTCTTAAAAAGCATGAATGCATGCTAACATTGCAGCTTAAAGAGTCAGTCACACGAACAGCGGTGAACTTATGCCCAGGCAAACTAGGCTGCTACCTAGGGCCCCAATCTCGGGCTGGGGCCCCGGCTGTGGGACGAAATAGTACACATTGAGGACACAGGGCACGAAAAATAATGTCAATTGTATTAAAGAAGTGAGCAGTAGGCACTTGTCCATTTTTAAGTCTACTGGTCTATTTTACAAATTTAAATTACATTAAATAAACGAAAAAATACTGTTTGTTTAATACCCGGGGGCCCTAGGTCTCAAAAGTCCGGGCCTGCACACGAGCGTTAGGATTCTTTTTTGAGGAGAGGTAATAGTTATCCTTTTTTCTAGACAATTTTATTTAATCAGTTTTACATGACACTTAAAAACAAACATCTTTACCAAAATACCACTTCGCGCTTGCTTTCATTTTTCCGACTCTCTTGCTTTTCCCGTTACGATTGCGAAAGGGTGAAGGAAGTGCGCCTTTCCATCCCAAAATTACTTTTCCATGGATCCCTTCCTTGGAAAAGCGGGGATGTTGCAAGAGTCGATGGGATACACTGGTTGGAAGAATTCATGAGGTTTCCTGGTACGAGCAGTTTATTTTCCTTTGAGTCCCCTTTTATAAACTTCCACATCCATTGTTCTGTGGCTAGCTCCAAACTCCGAGTGCTCGGGTATTTCTTTTACTCCGCCACGAAAGATTTTCCGCTCCCATGCGTTCATTTAAACTTTTAAATTTCATATTGGTCCTCATTATTGACTTAAATCAGTAGGTATATTCTATAGCAATTACGTATTGTATGGCTATATGAGGAGTGTTTGCGGTAAACATTATGGGAGGTTGTGTTAAGAATGAGAGGGCCATGAAAGAATTTGGAATGAATGCTTCGTTAAAGGACTTATAAAAAAAGAGTGTGCTTCGCTGATTTGGCCATGTCAAGAGAATAGATGAGGGTAAAATTACAATACATATTTATGCTAGAGTAATGAAAGGTATGAGAGAGGAAGGGGTAGACCGAGGCAGTCGTGGCTGAATGTGGTGGAAGAGACTATTTAAGGGCGTTTTACACTAGGCACTTTATTGCACAATCTGATGTATGTATGGATGCGCATTGAAAATCGCGTCGTGTAAAGCGGTGAATTGCAAGAATGCATGCGCAAATGCATAAACGACAGATGGGAAAATATCCCCTGCCCTAATTCCATGCTCGCGTTCTCGCAATTTCTGTACATCAAATTGTGCAATGAAGTGCATCTTGTGAAACGGCCTAGGAATAAATGGAGTCTTATAGAGCAAGAGGTCGTGTATGAAGCAATGCATGAATACAATCGAAGCAAAATAGCTACATATGCAAGTATAGGTCATAATGGGAAGAATTGTTAAAAACAAAGCAAGTTTTTTTAGGCCTAACACCGAGAACCAAACTCTTTAGACTGTGCTTACCCTCTAGGGGAATGGTGCGATGGGTATGCGTGTTTGCATAAGGAATACGTGATCCGCGAGAAAACTAAAATTCTGAAATTTCCGGTGTTATAAGATATTCTTTTCCTCATGTATTCCATAACCAAAGGGGAAGCATAGATATTCTCGAGGTACGGAGACTTATTTCCACTCTCGCCCCCCTATCTTATCGCACTCGTAAAGTTAAATCTTCCTGTCCGTGACCACTCATAACGCAGCGCCCGTAATCTTATTGTTAGTTTCGGGGTGTGGTCAACCCTTGCGGAACATCTGTCATCAAGCTCCTATCTCTCCGTGTGATCGCGTGTCACGTCGTTGTCTCTGTCTGTGATCATCCAGTTCCATTTCATCTGTTTCAGCGCTGTTTCGTTTCTTTTCTGCTTTTTCACTTGTTTCGTTCGTTTTTCAGACCTTTGTGCCAGTAGCGCCAGGGCGGACGTTCCTCACCAGTCCTTGCATGTCCTAAACATCCCCTAAAGACCTGAAAGAAACATTTGCTCATATCAGAGTATCATCATTTTACGAAACCCACTTTGCTTCCTGAAGTTGGATGTATTCGCTCTTATTGACAATGGATGTGGTCGGGGGTAAAATCTTGCCAACCAAATGTAGCCAACCAATATCAGAGTAGTATGTTACGAAATCCACTTTGCTTCCTGAAGTTGGATTTATTCGCTCTTATTGACAATGGATGAGGTCGGGGGTAAAATCTTGCCAACCAAATGTTGGAAGTATGTAATGAGAATATTAGATAAATTAATTTGGATAAATACAAACATTTAATTCGTGGGAATTATTTCATTCAAATCGTCTTTTTTAATTCAAGCATGGGTTTGTTATAAATTGGAAAGAAGTTTTCATTTGATTATTTTTTCAATGCTGTAAAAAAACAGGAACACTTGAAGTGATAGCGAGCACCGTCTTACCCCAACGCCGTCAAATGCTCCCTTATAAAAAAAGTGGCTCCTGGATAACTTCTATGAAGCAACAGGGAGAATGGATTTGAGGGTAAATGCGTCTAAGACCAAAGTAGTTGTTCGTGATAGGGAGAGTGAGAAGAATGATTGCATGGTGAGGGTGATGAAATAATTGAACAGGTGGACCATTTTGTGTATCATGGCCGAGTGTCTTCGAACGATGGAAGGATAGATGAAGAGATTAAAAGGCGTGCGAATACCGGTAGGAAAGTGATAGGTAGTATTTGAAGCGTATATGAAGGAATCAGTGTTTGTCTATGAAAGCGAAAATCGATTTACGTTAGTATTCTCCTCCCGACTTTATTACATGACAGCGAAACGTATGTCAGGCATAAAAGTAGGAACTTGAGTCGTTTTTTAACGTCTTGTACATGCCTGTAGCAATAGACCACGGTCAAAAAATTTATCGTAGATTTTAGTCACGAAACTATTCGTGAATTAATCATTTAGTGAGCGGAATGGGTTACCTGTGTTTCTGCGAAGAGTCTATGATTTTTCGGAGTTACAAAATAATCTCTTAGGTTTACTACCGCACTTCCTTGGCGATCGAAGGTTGAGGTCATATTTGAGCCATCAAGGATCGGTGGGTTGGTTGTTATTAAAGGAAATTATTTTATTGGGAATAGAGAAAAGGTGGTGGAAACGCAGGTTTGGATTAGCTAACTCTTTAGCGAAAGTGGTTAGGGGTCCACCGTTTAACTTCCCATCCGACGAACGGAACACTGCACTTGAAGTGCTCTTCACACGGCTCCCAAATAGGAACCCGAATGTCGCTCAAAAATCTCCGTCACTGACGTTCCTTTGGGTAAGAAGTCGGGCCTTTGCGTTGGGAAGCCACTAGAATGTCCTGCCGACTTTGGGCATCGTGGCTTAGTGTGACACGTGGGTACTTCCGATGTGTACAAGTAGTATATATCACAGATACTCCAGCCCGTTGCGACATTTGACACTCGAATTCGTATCAAGCAGACTATAGTCTATAGAACAATACAGTCAAACGTAGTGATGAAACTGATAAAATATCAAGATAGATGGGTTAATGATCATTGTGATTACGTGAATGACGAACTAACTAACTGTTGGGCGTCATTCTTAAGAAGATTTTTACTCTGTTCTTTTTTTTTAATGGGGTTCAATTGCTCTTCAGTGGCAGTGTTTCTCTGCGCTGAATGAAAGATTGACGAAAGAATAAATGTATATCTCACCATCCGTTATCAGGCACTCAGTATTCCCGCACGTGCCTTTTGTCTTCGCCTACCATATTCATCTCCCGCCAAGTGTGTCCAAATTTACTTCAAGAACGTCATACCTTTGGCGTCTCTTACGTCAAAATACCCACTGCTCGTGAATGTATGCTTTGGGGATAATATATTGCCCATTCGTTGTCCGAACTGGACATAATTATTTGTAGAGAGGGAAGGAGTGGGATATGGGTCGTGGAGGATAGTATAGAAGAGTGTAAGAGGGAAGAAATCGTATCGCTCCCGCCGTTTGGACCGCCTTTCGTAGGCCGCGTGCCAGGAAGAGAGGATTGACGCAAAACACACATTCGCGGCGTTTATTTCCGTCCCGCATGAATGGCTGCTGCCTCGCGTAATGGGCGTCCACCGCTGCCTGGCCTTAACCTTGCCCTTGTATGTTTTTTCTATTTCTTTCTCTCGCCTGAATTAGGCCACGTCCGCCGAATATTTTGAGCCGTGTCGCGCCCAATGCTAGTTATTTTCAGGTGCGCTCATTGCTGCCGCCTGCAATTGAGGATTGAACAGGAGTTTCCATGTAAATTATTGGCAGCTGATTAACTCTGAAACCTCCAGAATTTTCATTTGCGCAGATTGCGTTCACATTCATACCCTCGTTTAATCTACTCCAACCCATAATAATTATATTTTGTATTGTTCCGTAGGTTATATACATATTCAAAGAACTGCGGAACTGGCCGCGCAGTAACTTTAACGGAGTCACCCGCTAGTGGTCACACAATTGTGTGAAATTCACAGTGAAAAAATCATTCGCCTGGACTGGGATTCGAACCCAGAGATGACGCCTGGGTAGCTTAACTGGTAGAGCACTCGGCGCGAAATCGGGGGGGTCTGGGTTCGAATCCCAGTCCAGGCGAATGACTTTTCACTGTGAATTTCACACAGTTATATACATAACATATAACTCGTCAATAGTTAAATATAATTTATTACTATCTATCATAAATCATAAAAGCTGTGATAAAACATATGTTCTCTCTAGAGCCGGCCCAAGGCGTGGACAACCTTAACTCAGATTGTAAAACGAGCTGGAATCCCACAGGATTCCAACTTGCACCCTCCAGTGTGCAAGCTGGAATCCAACTGGAACAATCAAGTGTGCAAGCTGGATTCAAGCCATATTCCAGCTGTGCTTTTCACACAATTCCAGCTGAGTCCAAGCTGGATTTCAGACTGGAATCCGGCTTGAATCCAGCTGAATTTTAAGGAAGCATTCCGGGCTTGCTTGACCAGCTGGATTGAAGCCACACAATCAAGCTGGAACCCAGCTTGATTCAGGCTTGCCTCGCCTAGTAGGGCTGAAACCACATATTCTAGCTGGACTCAGGCTTGATTCGAGTTTGTCACATCCAGCTGGACTATTCCAGCCAAAATCCAGACTGGAATCCAGCTAGCTTGCTATTTGGGAAGAACACCAGGCGGCTGGTCGTAGGGGTGGTCAGTCAGCTACTTATTAATGTATGAGAAAACTGAAAAGGGGTGAAAAAGTTAGAAAACCGGAAAATTTTATTAACTCCCAGCATGTATTTCCGCCCAAAATTACCTTCTTTAGTAGGTGTGTCATAAAAGTGACACACTCATAACTAACTTCAACATAGACCACAATGAAGCATACGGACTAATATACATTCCTTCATCAGCATCACCATATTAGTATTTTTGTCCCCAACCAAATGAAAGTAACTGTGGCTGAAATTGCACCGCAATTAAGAGTTGAAATTATACCCACAGAAAGTAGGGTTAATATAGATAATCGCTAAAAACACTTTTCCTAGTAAAACTCGAAGCTTGAAGACAAGTTATTGGTTAAAAATTGAGTTCCATGTGGGAAAGGAAACAGCAATGCTAAGAGGATCATCCTAAAATTAAAGAGTGTCCCTCAATTAGAAGATCTGTTTAATAAATCACAATCTGTAAATAAATTATTTTTTAGAGTGCGGCCAACTAAAATTTTTCCCACACTGGTAAAATAGCTAGGGCCAGAGCTGGTTCTTTCTATGTTTCACACTTATTCAGGGGTAACCAGTACCATATATGGTACTCTGGGTGATAGGGATGTCATCTAAAACTGATGTTGTGGAGAAGGCATGATAAGTTATTAGTCTGAAAAATCATCTTTAGAGGAGAATGTTATCCATGTTTGATTGGAATCATGAAAACAGTAAATATGGGTTTTGTTATCGAAATGATATTTTCTCATACCAAAACAGAATCCTTACACCATCATCACCTAAATCCAGAGTTAAGATTCACCCATGTCCATGAATGCTCTTCTAGCAAACATTTGAGTAGATTTTCTTCCATGCAGCCAGGCCTAGTTCAAGAAAGAAACAGGCTCACTTTTATAATTTTTTTAATTAAAATTTTAAATATTTTTACATTTTTCTAAACCATTACAGATTTGACGTTGCATTTTTCCCCATCAGCTCTGCTTATTTTCTGCATTGTGCCATTGTGTGGATACAAACCTTGGGTGGAATCATGGTTCCTTCTTTCATGTTGCCATTGTCATTATTCATAATACAAACTGCTCTAGATGGACAATGTTCAATGTTACTGTCTTCAGAATGCTCTCCATCAATTACCTCTAGTAAAAGCACCTGACCAAATTTAAAGAATGATGATCACATTCTCGCTCTCAGGAGCACAATCGAAAATAATGATAATGTAAGTGCTTGTATTATGTAGAGCCATAATTATGCCCCTGGGTTTTGATAGCATCATTTCACTCAATGACGATATAATAGATGAGTAAAATATTAAAAGATCAAATATTACTAATGAATAACCCATTTCCGCTCTTGTTAGGGTTGGTAAATTTAACTCTGAGAGGAATGCCATATCACTGGGGGATTTTAATGCTCCAACACCTTCACTTTTGACAGGCAATACAACTGAAAATGAGGAGGATGAATGGCAGTGGGTGTGTCCCGATGGTGGGTGGGGCTGGTTGGTTCTCGCTGGCAGCATGCTTGTGAATGCTCTGGTGCCTGGGATGGTGAAGTCCTTTGGTGTCCTCTTCCTTGAGTTTTTGAGGGTATTCCATGCATCACCACTTGCCGCATCATGGATCCCAGCCCTTTGCTATTTCCTCTACAGTTCACTTGGTGAGTTGGTGTCCTTTCCATTAGCCATAATTCTTTTTAGTAAATTGTACATTTCATTACATCCATGGCATTTTGAAGTGCTCCAAAAGCTCTGGGCAAAAGTGTAGCTTTTATTATGTACTTATCAATAAACTTTACCAATCATATTTAGAGTTCATATTGTGTATTATCCTGGCTCTGTGAGTAGTTATGAGATAGTTTACCTTATAATTTTATTTCAAAATCATAGGTGCTAAAATATGTACCTGAGCCTCCATATTTTATCTTTTATTTGTTCATAAAATTGAATATTTATAGTAATTATTCCAAATTTTGATTTTTGGAATTAATGCTTGTGCATGAACTTATAAAATTGCATAACTACTCATTGAGTTTTTTTTACTTAAGCCAAACATAATATATATTTCTTTGCTGGAAAGAAGACATAGAAATACATATTACTGTCTAAATACCAGTTATGTAGTATTCGCCGCCACTTCTATGTATTGCAGTACTTCATTTACATTACCTACAGACAATACCTTAATTTTTAAAAAAGGGACTCATAATTAGACTATACTAAAGGCATTTAATAGTAATTATCTACTTTGGAGGATATTTTATTGTCATCAAATACACAAAATTCTTAGAGCATCTAAAATAATTTAGGGATGAGTAAAAATGTTGATTAACAAACGGAATTCATTATTAATTGACTTCAAATCTGAAATTTGTAATGCGTTGTTTGTTACTTATCATATATTTTCATTTCTATGCTTGCCTGTGTTACACTTTGGGGAATTTTCAAGTAAAGGGTGTCCATATTGTAAAATAGTCTGAATGCAAAGGAAGAATTTTAAGTCAAATTATCGAGTAATAAAAATCAAGTAATATGAATGAAATTATATAATTCCTTGGATTTGGTATACATCTTGTCTTGTCAGGTCAAGTTCAAAATTATGTTTGATAGGTAATAATTTACTTGTAATGGAGCCAATGAAATGAACTGTGGAAGTAAAGTAAATGTCAGGTACTTGAGGTATATTGAAGACAAATTTTCAGATGTTAATGATATTCATAACTGTTACGAATAGTTTTGTGCTAGCCAAAATAATGCATTCTGCATATCTCCTTTGGACACGTGAGCTAACCCAAGTTAAATACATATACTACTCTCTTTACTGAGATTTGACTCTCTTATGGTTATCAAGTATTTTCAGGGCCAAGTTTTCCATTTTCCTAGTAGTGGAATATTGTAATTGCATATTCCTAGCTGTCTCTTCATATATTCAAGCAATTAAGCTGGTACATATCCCCTAATATGTTAAATAATGAAAATTAGAAGAGTGATTTTTCATGTGAAAATTTGAACCCTAGGGATGAATTAGGATTAGCCAAGAGTTAAATTTCACCTATTATGATGGCTATCGAAGAATGTAATTTTGAGGGACTGGTTCACCCTGGAAGATGAGCTTAAACTTACCATGGTGGGTAGCTGAAGCCAATTTGAAATTTGTGCAGGTATTCATGGTTGCTGGTCAGTCTGGTTGGGTGGTCACACTTGTGACGATTTTAAGACAGGGTGTTCTGAGAATTAAAAGAGCTGCAATGTGATTATACTCATACTTTTGGAGGAAGGGATGAGAATACTCCACTCAATTACTGTTAGGAACTTTGTTTGTTCTCCTAAAGTTAAGCTGAGATCTTTAAAAAAGTGAGTAGTGAAAGAATGTTTCTGTTCAGCTTTTTAGGGACTTAAAACTTAAAAGCTCATCAATATTGTGAATCGGTTATGATTTGGTGAAATTTGTAGACTTGCTGAAACTGCTGAAAATGCCCTACAGGATGTAATAGCATAATTGGCATTGCTAAATGACAATAAGGGACAGGTTTTTGTTGCCTAGAATGCATGAACATTATTTTATGTGCTATTTCCAGTATTCAGTTGCTTTTTCTTTATTCACTGTCTTTGAGATCTTACATCCATACTTGGACTCTTAATTTTTGTATGATCATATGGCACATATAAAAGAAACAATATGGGAGATGATTACTCAGCCAAAGTATTTCACTTACCATATCATCTGAAAAGGTGGTGCACCTCAGCATTATGCTCCGATGCTGCCCTAATAATACCTTCCTGATTCCATTTTTTTTCAAATATATTTTGCACATGGGAATGAGGAGGGAACTTTGGAAGGAATCAGCCTCTGTTTTTTTAGTCTGGCTTAATGTAACAGATTAGCTACCTTAGGGAGGAATACTTCCATTATATTTCTAAAGAAGTATTGTGTATTTGCTTTTTTGTTTTGCTCATAATTACGGTGAACAGGGATTTGTTTTGTGTACTTCCTAGCAAAATGGAGAAAGGATAAGTAAAAAGGCTAAAAATAATCATAAACATGAAGAAAGCCCTCTTAGGATATCCTTCACATAGAAATTGAGAACTCATTTTCCCTTGCTTCATGATGTTTACTTGCGGTAGAATGTTATTGATTATATTTGATTCTGATGGCTTTTATGTTTATGAAACCATGCAGTCTAGATATTCAGCAACCTCCAACTGCCCATCACAAAACCAAGAAAAGTATACTGAAGTTCATGCATATAAAATAGAAGCTTTTACACTCTCACCAATTTTTTTACACTATGGACACCTTTTGTATTTTCCCCAAATAGGTCCTAATTATGTTGAAATCAACTTGAATTGTTATTTCAACTCTGGTTAAAATTTGATTGCTTGAAAATTTAGTGTTTTTTTGGCATTGTGGTTCATATTTTGACAATTATGGATTACTCATTCCTAATTGCAATTCCTGAATACCAACCTTCTTGAATTAATTTTCTATCCTTTGCTGAACTTGATGTTGAAGCAGTTTACATAGTTTTTGGACTGGCCCTTATTAGTGTCTGCTTTTCACAATTTATAGCCATCATTGAGAGGCTGGCTGTTTAACTATTGAAACAGATATTCACACTTCTTGTGAAAAAGATGTGTTAAAATAAACTCTTTCTTTGTTAAGTCAAGTACTTAGTTCATGACTCTAGAATTCTATTTTGTGGTAAGATGAGTATTAAAAATACTAGAGCTGTGTAGAGCACTTAGCTGATGGTAATATTTTTTATATGAGGGTTTAGTTTTCTTTGATTTTAATTTCAAAATTCTTTTGCCCAAACAAATGGGCTTCAGTTACAGAGAACCCATGTAATTGATTGCTGTAAAATTTTTTAAGAGCTAGATCTCACGAAAAGCCCGAGCATAATGATTCATACGGAGCCTGTTTAAGTCTGCTATTTTAAACTTTTTGGTTGTGCATTTATTTAAAGATACATAGTTTTCATTTGATTTAGGTCATTATGCCATGATAGATTTATCCTTCTATGCAGTAATATATACTTATACAGAGAGAGCTTTTTTTGCTGTCCAACTTGTGGCCACTTGAAAGGTGTGTTCAGTTGCACACCTTACCATGACTTGAATTGTTCTGCAACAGGCCCTGTTGCATGCATCCTGTCGAACCGGTTCTCCTACCGTACTGTCACCTTCTTGGGAGGGTTCCTGGCTGCGATGGGAATGATCTTAAGCTACTTTGCTCATTCCATCACCTACCTTTATTTAAGGTGAGTGATGAGACTGCTTGTGGGCGTGAGCCAGTCTTTCTGTCAATGTCAAAAGTGGAGAAATGTTTCAAATCGTCCAAAAGCATCTCAAGAATTTATTTTCCTGTCATCTAAATAGAATCCCCTGAACTAGTTGTGATCATTTTTCAGATTGAACTCTAACCCCGGCCCTTGAATTAACCACTTCAGTATTTGACAGGAATATCCCGGCCATGCCTAAGCATCCCGTCAGCCATTGGCTCTCACATGAGGGCTAAACATTTTTATGAGTTTTTGTCATTCCATTGAGCCTCATCACTCTGACTGAGCCTCACTGCCTGACTGCAGGTTGGTTTTGGCTGCATTTGGCGAAAGTATTCGAAGCTGCACAAAAGGATGATAAGTGATGGGATTGGTGAAGTCGAGGAATTAAACTAACTATAGCAAGGCATTGAGCATGATAAATTTTGTGTTTTACAGAGGTTTTAAGTTGGTAAGATCAGATTTATTCCAAGTCCGACTTTATCTCTATGGTAGGTGTTTTGGCTACTCAGTGTATACTCCTTCATGGAGGAAAAAAATCATCCATTTTTAGTGACCAGAATTCAGTGAAGATATTCTTTATTGATATATTTCTATGAGTTTTGTGGAAGAAGTTCTTACTTCATACTTAAAATTATTAGATTGAAGCAATTGCTTTGCCAGAAATACTCTCTACATTTATTACAAGAATCACTTATTAGTGTCTAGCACTTATTTCTAAAGACAAGTTTTTGTGGTTAGCAATTATTTGTTCATGACTGATGGAGAAATTAATTTTTGTAGTAATACATAGTAAAGTTATAATTTTAGATTGGATTCTCCAGAATTTTCAAATTGTTTTAATTGCTTCTTTCTTGTTGCCTACCTCATGATATCTCCTTCAAAAGAGAATCTTATCACATTTCCATTGCACTTATTAATAGCTTTCACTACATATAGATAAACACCTACTACTTGAAAAAATATACAATCAGGAAAACACTGCTATCAAACCTGTGAACCACGTCTAGTATGAAACGTGACTACTGAAGGTCATCATACCGGTCTTTGTTATTTAAATGAGCTTAGTGAATGCTTTTAGGTATCCTTTCACCTATTCATGTTAAAACTACATAGCCCTTCTTAGCTCATATTAGTGATGAGTAACTTTTCTGTGTAATATCAGTAAAGCTACCCTATGTATATGTCAAAAAATAGGTCTTGAAGAAAGTCGTAGATGTCTACATCAATTGAAATAATATTTAATGAATAACTCACGACAGTAAATCAAATAGTTCTGTCTCGGTACTGTGTGTATTTTTTATTTCTAATGTGAGTCTACGTCTACATATTACTGTACCTACATAAATGCAAAAATTGAGGATCATCTCTGAAAGGCAACTATTAGCTTTCTTGACTGAAGCCAATGACCATTGCAATAATCTAAGGTCTGTTGGGTAAGCATGAATGGAATTAGAGAATGTGGGCTGCTATAAAGTTATGTAAAATGAAATATTAACTTGCATTGATTTTTATTAATTGGTACATATTAATCTTTATTAGAATGTATTAAAGTGAAAAAAAAATCGATAAGAGATTCTGAAATAATATTGCATGCCTACATGGGAGTACCTTCATCACTTGAAATATGAAAAATATGGTTTTCCGTGGTGAATCCTTTGTACTAGAAGTGCTGAGAAGTCATTTACTTATAAGTACCAGGTGCTATCAAACGGCAAAGTTTTGATAATACTGAGTTGAATTTCAGTAGGGGATTTAAATTGCCATTTAATATTGAATTTTGTTGTACATAATGGAACCCTTAATTAGGGTATATATAATATTTGTTTTTAGTGTTTCAGAGACAAATACAGAGTACCTAATGTATTTCTTATTTTTAATTTTTTGTTTTCTCTCTTGGAAAAATTTGTTAGATACCTTTTGTAGATTTTTTTAATTGCTGAGAGATGATACCCCAGCAGCAGAAAAAGTTGTTACAATGTTGTAGCAACATTACAATGTGAAAACCAAAATGTTCTCACAATGTTTCCTGAAATTGCCACAACGTTGCATAATGTTGCATGCATGTTATGACAAAGTTAAAGTTCACGACTATCAACATTGTCACAATGTTGTCAAACATTGTCTTAACATTGTCACAATGTTGTAGTAACGTTATATGCACATTACCACAACGTTACATAGTTACATTTGAAAAAATTTCTCTAGCTGACCAAGTAACATTTTTCGTTGGCCCTACATTGGTAGGTAGTGGGGTGCAACAGTTGGCCATCCGTATGGATTGGCTACAGTCTAAACAAACTGTAGTTTAGACTGTGGATTGGCCACCTTGCCCACAGTTTCCCAACAAACAATTCCCCAACGATGGGCCAACAAAAAAATGATAATTTTCATTTACGTACTATGAATGTACAATTTCGCAATACCATGATTTAATATTGAATTATCATTCCTAGTACCTAACTATTGACATATTGTACATACCTCAACTATAAATATACCCTACGGTTCTACGCACATTTTTTCGCACCCCAAATCAAAATAACCCCGTGAAGAAAGCATTATATATCTGGCCAATTCCGTGCGTTAAAGTGACTTTGAGAACTAATTATATTAAATGACAATTCTGTGATAGTTTGAGGAAATACCATTAAATCACGATAACAGTTTTCAGACATTAATTATTTAAAACCTATATTGCCACATTGTACGGATATAAATGCAATATTACTGAGAATAAACAAGTTTTTGCTAACTAATACTAAGAAGTTGTAGTCTGGCAGTTTAGATGGCTGATGTTATATCCCTGTAAAGTTAGTTATGTACTATAGTTATAAGCAGTTCCCCTACATCCTTAAGCAATTCGTCATTCATGTGACACCAATTAAGAAGGAATCAATATATAGTATGGGAACTCGAAATCTAAACAGCATGTAGTAACGTTGCTTGACATTTCCACAACGTTAAAAAGTAACATTCCTGGTATATGTGCACACAATGTTGCGGTCACGTTAACATTACAATATAATATTTGGAACGTTGCTTAAACGTTGTGACAACTTTTTCTGCTGCTGGGGTAATAATCATTATTGGACTGTTCTTTGAGTTAAGGTAGGCTTGAATGGAAAAGAGTAAAAATCTTTTAGATTTTTATTGGATTAGGCCCCAATCTCCTTATACAATTTCTATCTTCATCATAGCATGCATCCTACCTCTCTTCATCCCATCCGTGAATCTATTCTCTTTCTTCCCCTTCCACATTTATCCAACAGCCTCCCCTCTATCGTGACCTTCAGCATCCCTTTACCCTTCATCGCCCATTCCAAAACACCTATTCTGCCTCCTCCTAATCTACTCTAGAAGTTTACTCACCTCAATACCATACCAGGTACTTCCTCATTTGTCTTCCTTTTTGCCCGCCGCACTTTGAATGCTGCTCAACAATGTTGGTCTAAAAATGTTTCTCTGTCTGAGAGGTAGCTGTACCAGTGCATAGATAGAGGAAGATATGATTAAGAATAACCAGGTGCTTAATAAAAAGTAAATATCAAGATACATTGTAAAACATGAAATTTCTGAGAATCTCTAAAATTCATGCTCATGAATAATGTCATGCATTAGTAACAGACCTTTTAAAATGGAAAACTCTCTATTGATGGCACCTGGTTCTCCTAATTTTTAATAAATCTGGTAGGTACTATGATCATAGGTTTTCACAGGGATTTTTGGATTAGATGGCTTTCAGTTTGGGCTGTGTAAGCAAGCTTGCTGGTTATTTGGGGAAGGTAAACATAAGCTTAGGTCTCTTGCACCATTGAAGATAAATGGGGTGGTGTGATAAGGGGAGCATTGTTTGGAGTTGAGATCGGGCGGAGAGAGAAACTCAACAGCCATATGCCCTAGGCAGGACTCAAAAGCATGGCCTTAGGATTGATGGGAGGGTGCCTTCCCAATGGTTACAATGCCAGTCAATTCCATTTCTGTAGTTTCCCAAATTAAAATTGGTAAGGAGATCTTAAATTTTGGAAGCTGAATTTATGGACCTTTTTGCATTCCTCTTGGACAGTCCATATTCAATTAGTACATGCTCAGGAAAATTAGGGCAGTTGCCAGCTCTACCCATTGTTTTATGTCCCATTTGGTAGACAAAGGACTATACTTGAAGTACTCTCGACATTGCCCTCAAATAAGAATACATAGTGCAGTATTTCCTGACCCAGGCAAGGGCCTAGCCATGTTGAAACACCGGTTCCCATCAGAACACCGAAGTTAAGCAACATTGGGCCCGGACAGTGGTTGGATGGGTGACCCTCCTCCATTACTTGACCAGGCGTGGATGGAGAGGCAATACTCCCTCCAGACCACCGTGAGGCCGGTGGGAGATATACCCAGACCGGGAGAGTTAGAGGGAGGACACCCTCCATACCTGGTACTGGGGTGAGGCATTGGGAGGATGTACCTCTACCTCCATACCTCTACCGTGGTGCTCTTGTCCCCTGTCTGCAAGTGGCGGACAGGCATGGGGTTGGTACAATGGACCAAGAAAGGTCTAAGTGCCCGGGCTCCTGACGAAGGCCCCCCCAATAACAATCTAATCATTTCCTGACCCACAAGATGTACTTTTTTTACTCAAAAATGCAAAATTCTAAAATCGGCCTTCCATCTAATGTGCCGTGGATATAGCTACATTTTTATGCATCTGATTTTGCATTGCTGTCAGAGTTTCCTATTTCTCTACTTTCACCGCAGACTTTGCTGCAGCAACAAGCTAAAGGTGTGCTTTGTCATTCATTTGTGTCAGTGTTTCTGCCTTGAATAACATTAATGCGGTTGCTATTTTTGTTAGTTAATAATCCCATTTTATTCCCATAAATTGTTAACTTCGACAGATGATGATTATTATTTTTTTAATTTTGAAATAAAACCTGAAATTTTAAAGTGCATCTTATGGGTTGGTGCATCCAATGGATCAGGTAATATGGCAATATCCCTGAAGAATCTCCACCATTGCTAGGGTTCTAATCCAGACTCTCTGGGTGGGAAGTCAGTTATCTATCTACCACACCAACCTGGTCCTTCAGTTTAAGGAGCATGTTGTGGCTCAAAATTTCCAAGTTGTTGTAGTTTGCATCATTAGGAATGAACTTTGCTTTTACACTCCATCTTACAGCCCAACTGAAAGCCATCTCAGCGTATTCTCATCGTGTTAGTCTCTCCAGTCATTGTTCATTATGCTAAATAGGCCTGTGCATGGTTATCCATTCCAAACATCTATTGTTGGAAATCAGCTGAACACTAACATTTCTCTCAGTGCCATGCCATGTTCTGTGGTTCTATGGTATTGATTCTTAGTTCATAATTTGTGACTATCTAGTTATCAGATTGCGTTATGTGTACATATTTTGATAGTGAAGCAAATTACCCATTTAATACAATACATACATCAAAATCTGTCGTGATGGTAGGCTAGTGAAAAAGCATGCTCTAAAACAATTTCATGGAATTACAAACTGTACATTGCACATGGTGAAGACTTGTAAATTGTCTTTACCAGATCAATGATACAAATGTTACTTCATTGATAAAATTTTATTACCAGTCCACGGGTAAGTAATCTGGTGGCTTTGGAATAATGCCAACTTTTTTCAGTGTGTGCATGCATGTTTCTAATATTTTACATAGGTACTGTGGAGTAACTTCAGACATAATTTGCAACTTTGAACACAATCATGGTTTCTTGTTAGAATGGGATCTGCTTTGAACAAATTATTTTGAAAATGTAATTTTTAGCTTTGAATTATACCTTGTGGCTTGTAAGTATGAGGAGCATGGAATTCCCCCAGAGATTTAATGTAATTGGACAAACTTATGTATGTATTAATTGACCTCATATATGTACTATAGGGGAATACTGCTTGCCACGGTCTGCCCCAAGTGTTATTCATACTGGCCATGAGAGTGGAGGTGCATTGGATAGCCTTATATGCATTTGAAATGTTCTGTTGAACTCTCTCGTAAAGCTCAACCAAAACTAGGTAATGATAACTAGTTTTCCTTAAGCAAAACTCCGTAGGTAAGAATGCATCCAGCTTATCACTAATAGACTCATGGCAGTTGATTGGTAGGTTGGATGGGATGCAGATTTGAATGCATTTGCTTTTACAGGCACTAATTTTCCTTACGAGGACTTCCATGGATATCCACAAAATTCCAGTAAGTCTAGGAAAGAGGGGATAAATCAATAGGATAGTTGAAGTAGACTCAACTGTTGCTCAGATATGGAGGACAATGGATTTGAATAGAAGCACATTATACTGCTTGCTAAAATGCTTCAGGGAGGGAGATGAGATGATGGCAACAAGACAAAGAAGCGAAGACCAAGATGCAAATCTCGAGATGATGATGGTAGCATTCGTTAACACCCCACTGATAATCCTCTAACTGTTGGTGGAGTGGCTGTGATAAAGAGGACATTAAGGTGGGTCTATATTTCCAAGCCCCCTCAATTTAATGGTCGCCGCCTGTGGTCACCCACCAGGGTGGTAGAAGCCCAACGGATAACTGTGTAGGCGGCGCTGACAAAAATGGAGTGGGGAATGATTATCCTTGGGTGGGGATGGAAAAGGTCTACTTCATTGTAAATGCAGGCTTGAAAGCTTAAAATTGTTATAGCCTTCATACGAAAACAGCATCAATGGTTGTTGATTTGTTGCGTACATGAAAGATGATTCTTTGATTTAAGTGGGCTGAAAATCCTCATTTTGGAATCTAGCCTTCGCAACATGCCCTGGAATATTACAAAAAAATGTCGTAAAAACCATAGTTTTGCTATTTTTTATTAAAACACAAACATTTCATGATAAAGTTACTCCACTTAAATCAGCAAATGACTCTTCATCTATAGAAGATAAAAGTTGCAAATCTCCAGCTGTCACGGCAAAGCCGTTACTGGGTTAGAGGGAAACGTCTGAAACAAGCTTTTTAGCCCCAGTATAGAGCCACCTTAAACTTAAAAGTACCTGTATAGTGAGAAACCGCCTCCATGAAGCACATATAAGAAATTGCAGGCTGTCAAGTAAGCCAGCAATAAACGAAGCTAATTAATTGGCAAGGTTAGATTTTGCTCATTTGTATGTACCTGGATATAGACGAGTCATCTTTCATTAGTACTTGAAATACTGGAAGTGTTGAGTATGGGCATGTTTAGCTATAGAGAACACACAATTTTGGGTGAATATAACTTACGTGATTGATAGTACTTTTTAGAACGTTTCCCTATTTGGAAAACAATAATATTCCTCCTGTTTGTCAGGTATCACCCAAAAAACAATAAGGAAAAATAGATCTGGGCATATACATCTGCATTTTTGGGGAGCAATTTCTGCTGCTGGGTCAGGACTGTTGTTAGCAACACCACTTAGAATGACGTCTGAGGACTACCGCTTCCATACATATATGAAAAAAATACCAGAATGCAAAGAAATAATATTTGTGCAGGACAACTGTCCCATCCACAGAGTGTGAAATTCAGTAAACTTTTCGAGGAGCATTCGCACATTACAGTGTTACCCTGGCCTCCAAACTCACCGGAGCTGAATCCAATGCAAAATACGTGTGACTTAATGTTCATGGAATGACAAAATGCCAATGAAAGGAACCAAGAGATAATGAAAGGCCACATCCGGGAGGTATGGGCATGTTTGGGTTGGCACCCTACATTATTTCAAAATTAAATAGGGTCAGTGAGACAAAGACTTCAAGGAGTCATTTTTGTGATGGGGTGAAAATATATACTGATTACTACTTTGGTATGAGTTAAACCGTTCCACAGGACATGGTTCTGCTATGCATCTCAGTTTTGAGTGGCCAGAAAATTTGTTTCCTTTGAATCTTTTTATGAAGTTGACAGATAATTTGACCAACGGAGCATCTACCACGAATAATTTATTCTCTTTGCGTTTATTATAATAAATTAATTTAAAATACTGAAAATAATATGCACATATATAATATTTCAGTTTATTAATACGTATTCCACCTAAAAGCATGAAGAATAAATAGTGCGACATTTCAAATGGTACGTTTCAAATGCATACAAGGTTGTCTAGTGTGCCTCTGTTTGGAAGCCAGCGTGAATAACCCTCGAGGAAGGTAAGTGGCCACTAATCCATCACCAACTTCGACGATGAGACCATCTCAGGATGAATAGTTCTCAGGTTTCCAGCTGGGTAATGATGTTAAACTGCACCGACATTTCAATGGCGTAGTCTGCCATTGTCTTCAGGGTAAAGGAATTTCACCCTGAAGATGATGGCAGCCTACGCCATTGAAACGTTGGTGCAGTTTAACACCATTACCTGCCTGGAAACCCGAGAACTACATATTCCTCTGAAGCATTCACCAGTATAGACTTAGATCCTACATGAGACCATGTCCTTACTGTGTTCAAATTTCTCTAGTTGTTGTCGAGACCTATGAATATTATGCTATAAGAGAAGGAAGCTGATTTTTCTCCAGAGCATTAGTGGCAGAGCTCTGTTTGTTGGGAATTTTTATTCCCCCATAGTACATACAGTCTAAAGAGTCTGATGCATGAGAATTTATCTTGCATCTATATTAATGGTTTTTCATAGAAGTCTTTCCATTGCTGTTCTTCTTGTCTTAATGAGTTACAAAAAAACTTGTGATTAGTAAAAATATAGGCCCACTCTTTAACACCAAGGTTAATGTAATAGGCATGAATAGAGCTCATCCTGTTTTTGTCCCTGCTGCAGGTAAGCTGAGGTTGCACACGATTGTGTATGTTTAATAAGTATATTTAAAAGTTAAAAGTACCCAAAAAATAAGTATAATTACTGCAATGTACTTTCAGTTTCAACAATGAAAAGAATATTTTCTTCATAGAGCTGTGGGTCTTTGAGCTGCTGGTTTGCTATTTTCTGATGGAAATGTATTGCTACAGTAAAAGAAACAGATTGACTTTGCAGCATTAGTGAAGTCTGCCTATTTTGCTTAAGTGATCCACTCAATGCGCCCATTTTCTGAGTGGTTAAGTAATGCGCAAAATATAAAATGCTCGGTGTTTAGTAAATTATTTTAGTTTCATACAGAGAGAGAAATGATCATATGATTGTGATGATTCTTCCAATGATATTATGTAATAATCTTTAACTGCTTTACTGATCAATTCAAAGTGGTTGATTGAGCATTTTAAATGGCTTTACCCCTTCTGTGCCATATTGCTTCTCCACTTTACTATGTATCACCTATTCTCTTCTATACCTGAGGTTAAAATCTGTGATACAACTAACATAAAGTAGTTACCATCATGTATGAAGTTATGCTTACTTATGCCGTTTAAGGAGGTATTGGGCAACATTTTTTAATTACATATATCTAGTAGTATTGCCTGATATGTCCTTTTTATGACTCTAACTTAGAATATTCACTAATACTTTTGCTAATATTACTTGGCAGTGGTGGATTAATGTCATTGTGTTGGGGTGGGATTGCTACTTTCCAGGGGTCTGGGGGGTATGGAATACCTTATAACCACAATTTTTCGCATTCCAACATGAATTATGGGGGGGAGGGGGTAGCCGCACCCCCTCTTAATCCACCACTGTTACTTAGGGTTCTACAAGTAAGGGTAGATTTAATTGAAAATTACTGTTCTATTAATCCCTCTTCTAATGTCTCTTTTCTTGTATGATTTATCTATCGTTTTCTAAATAGCTCTTAGTATCCTATTTCCCATCACTGCTTGCGCTGTTTCTCTTCTCTATCTCCTGATTTCCTCAAGCAAATTTCTTTTCTTCCCTACTATACCTAGTATGTACTATTTTGCTTGTCTTTGTTCCATTGCTTTTCTCTTTTCTTCTCCAGACCTACATATCAAACATGTTCAATTGGTATATTCCTAACCTCCTTCCCCAAGATTCACTGCCATAAATCCCACGTGGTTGGCATTTAACTCCCAACTTTTAAAAAATATCTTTACCCAGGATTTCATACTGTTGTAAATTAATTCCTGTCTCACTAATGCTAACTCCTCTTAATATATCTACAACTATGTCCATGGTTTTGATATGATACTGAAGTGCAGAGATAGGTTAAGTGACTGAATGAAGTTGTGAAGTCTGGGGAAATGAGGAAATTTGGAGAAACACAGGATGGATTGTGATGGGTCCCTGTCCGAGCATTAAACTTTGAAAAACACTGGTGTGCCATGCTAAAAACCAGAAATATGTTCCAAAAAACTGGTCTGCTAAACAAATTGGTCCATCTTGAAGATAGAGAAACACTGGTAATATTTCCACACTTTAATTAATTTCCGACCAAGGTTTTGGCACGGAATGCCGTCATCGAGGTACAGTTTTACAAATATCTCAGACTTACTTACCACAAAATTGGGGGTGGGGTAGGAGTTTGAGAAAAAGTGGGGGGTTATTGAAAATCAAGGGAAGGTTGGCTGACTCATGTGAATGAAGTTCAGGGGGTATTTATAATTTGGAAGCTGGCTTGGGGAGGGGGGGGGGTGATAGAATTATGAGATGGGGGAAGATCAAAATTATAATGTCATAGGCCTAGGAAGCCTGAGGTTTAAGAGAGGTTAAAGGGTGACAGCAACATCATTTCAGTTGAGAATTACTGAAAAATTTCAAATTGTTCATTTTAGTCCATTTTATGCTCTTTATCCATACAATGTAGAGCTAAATTACTAAAATGATTCGAAGAGCATAAGTGCTTGGCAAAACATGAAGTACCCTTATCATTATAGTATTGTGGTCAATATTCATTCTCTCTTGTTTTGATGCTATAACCAGTTTGGCTGGCGTATTGCACTCCACATTGATCGTACACAATTCTATATACACCACTTTTTTCTATTTCATTATACATAGGGTTACCATATTTTGAAACCCCAAAATGCGTACACCCTCAACAGAATTGATCATCATGCTCTTAGTACTGCCTAATGAAACATTATTTGTTCAATTATATACTTTCAAATAGCTATATTCCATGGCACACCCCCCCCCCCCCAACTGCCATCAGCCCACCACTGCCGTCTATCGCCAGCTATAGCCCTAAATCGAAAGCACACTAACAGATCGCTGACGGTATAATTCAATAATCGATATAAAAATATAACTACTAGTATAGGATGGATGCCCATTGAAATTCAATGGGAAGGTGAATAAATTATAACTGTGTCATAAGGCTAAAGGCTAAGTCATAAATGCTAGTGGCGTAAATATCTTTGAAGATCAAATAGGTATTTGGTTGCCAAGGAAATATAATATTGTTGATTTCAGAGAAAATGTGAGATTTTTCAGCTAAAAACATGACTTTCACACAATTACGAAACGTAATAGAAAACCAATTGGAAGAATTTGAATTTTCATTTATTCAGCCATCCGATAAAAAATATTCCAGCCCTCTATCTTGAGTGAAAGGACTTTTAAGAAGCAAAAAATAAACCCACCACACCAAACCCAATGATTAGCATGGGCCACCAGAGGGGCCTTTGGGAGGCCTTAGGGGACCCTTAGGGCTTTTTAATATAGCCTATATTACCCACAGATAAATTTTCTATCTACATGCCAAATTTCAGCTCAATCGGTCCAGTAGTGTTTGCGTGACTGAGTAACAAACATCCAAACATACAAACTTTCACATTTATAATATTAGTATGATTTGGTGTTACGAGATGAAAACAAAGATCAAAAGATCTTACTTCCCAAAAATGAAAAAAGTGGACATTAGCAGGATGTCGTAAAAATGTACGCGGACACTACATTAGAAGTCGAAAATACGGACATGTCCACATAAATGAGGACGTATGGTAGCCCAAATTATACATAAATATTTGTCTTTTGAATAAAAAAGTAATTTTACCTATTGTCAGAAGATTGTAAATAGAAACTTGAACAAAATCATTCAAAATAATTTTCGGCAAATATTTAGGGCTAGGTTTTACAAAATCATGGGTGTTCTTTACATTATCATGGGATTAAATCAGCAGTTCTTAGATCCATGATTTCTGTGGCAAAGAGACAAAAGCTGATATGTCCAAAATATGCATTTTTAGGTCTTCATTGAAATATGATGTTTATAATGTTATATTTTCAATGGTCAAAATCTGACATGCTACCATACATAATGCCATTCACTTTGACTCTCTAGTTTGCTTTGACCAAAAATTATATATTATATGTTACTTCAACCAAAACTTAAAATATTCACCCTGTAAAGTTGTGATTGTGGACATATGTATCAGCTTTTGGCTCTTTGCCACAGATTTATATGTAGACTATTAAAAATTCCAATGCCATAGTTTAATTTACAAAGAGCTTACTATGATAATCACCATAGCCGACAGGAATGGTTTTGATACCAATTACATCCATAAAGTAGGTAGTCCATTTCTTTTTAAAGAAAGCGATTAACCTAATCTCATCTCAGTCGATTGATTCTGTAAAACCTAGCCGCTGGTCTGTATTGCCTTTTATTGATATTGATAAGACTGAGTATTACGATAAGATCAACCCAGTCTCTACTTACAGTTTTCCTGTAGTTAAGGAAATCCTCATATGTCCTCAACTTTATTTCATAGACAAATAATTCCTGTATTACCACTAACTCTTGCTATGTATTCATAAGAAAATAAATTTCCCTTTTCCCTTGTGCTGTTATAGTGATAGTCTATTGAAATCTATGGATTGTGGAATTATCATTGCCTGTTTTTTCTATCTTGAGCATGATCTTGAAATTGATGCAATGTCATGTTTGCTATCAACCCAAACATCTTTCTCTATCTATGGTTAGCTACACATAGATAATTCATGTAGAAGCAACACCTGAGCCTTATAATTGTTGGCATAAGGAAAAAAGGGAGTGAGATATTTGAAGTATGATCTGACTAATTTGTTACTTTTCCAGGACGTACCTAGTGACTATCCTAGTCCTCATTGTGACCATTCGTAGATTTGATCAAAATATGAAGGCATGAATTAATTGATGAAAGTGAGATAGTTACAATATAATTACTTTTGCCAGCCTTGTGTCATGATAAAGTTCTTATTTATAATTGTCTATGTCTTTGTTAGACTGAAGTAAACTGATATTGTGCTTATATACCAATAACATTTTCTACTACTTATGGTAATGAAAATGCTCTGAACAGTTGTAACTTTGGTTCTTCTTGCAATTTATTTAATTTTATTGGCACACTTTCTGTGTGCTATTGTGTAATTATTTAAGATACAGTTCAGTCCTGGGCAGGTTGGCTCATAAATATGAGTTAATTGTTATCAGTCTCAATTGATTACTCCCAAATTCAAGAACTGAGAGGATATGTGATTTTGAGGATCCCTTTGTTAAGAACTATCACTTTAGAGAATTGAACTTGTTTTTCATCTGATAAAGAAGGTGTGCAAATTCATACAAAAATAAAGGATTCCTGTGCCTACCTTGTTTATGATTTGTCAGTTTCCAGCATTTAATAAATTATTTCATTGACTGTTTAGTGAGAATGTTTATATTTATGTTTTATTCAATACTTTGTTATAGCTATGGTATCCTCGTTGGTGCTGGTGCTGGACTTGCCTTTCCTCCAGGTGTCTTCATTGTTGCATCGTACTTTGACAAGAGGCGTGGGTTAGCAAATGGTCTGTGTGTTTCAGGCAGTGCCCTTGGATCTATCTTACTTCCTCCACTTTTGAGGCTACTTCTGGCTACGTATGGATACAGGTGTGTCTTTTTTAGGCATTTGCCTATATTTGGGGTAATTTTTAAGCATAATTTTTATTAATCAATTTATGTTAGCAATTTACTTAGTACCTTGTGCTGAATGACTATTCGTGAAAAATAAAAAGAACTTTTATTGTTGAAGTTGGTAGATAATTTCAATTGGCATTTTTGCAAAGTTCAATTTTCCATTTGAATTGGTAATTTTTTTACTGATTTTAATCATTGTTGCATTCAATATTGACCAATTTGAGGATGATTGTCACTGTCTTATCTTTGATTTTAAAGGTAGTATTTTGTGAATAATGAGGATTTTTTAAAATCTTTATTACAGAGGTGCTGTCCTCCTTATGGGTGGAATAACCTTTAATGTATGGGTTGGGGCCATGTTTTATCACCCAGTGGAAATGCATATGAAACGAGTCCGAAGGAAAGACATTTTGGCTATTGAAAATGCTAAAGCAGCCATTGCAAAGGTAAGGTTCTGAGTCATCATCGTTTGTTTTTTATTTTCAATTTTAACCCTTAAGTAGGCGCACCTCACTTTGTGACGTAAGTGGGCACGTGGGGTCTTTTAATACCCCATGCGGAATTGTTTATAACTTTGCAAAATTTGTTTATTTTACATTGCTATATTTTACAATAGATACTGAATGTTGGATAATTCGACTTACGTGCCTTTAATTTTTTCCTATTAGTTCTTCCTGAAAAGGTCAACTTCGAAAGCAATTTTTGTTATCAAATATTGCGTTTGCTTCACCCATGGGGTCTTTAAAGACCCCACGCGCCTACTTAAGGGTTAATAATAATAACTTTCTTTTAGGGCGAAATTAGGGCTATGCTCTTACATTGAACCGTCATACATTAACCCCCATGCCCTGAGTGGAAGAAATCCACTCAGGTGGGACTCGTACCCACGACCTTAGGATCGGCAGGCGAGGACTTTACTCTGGCACCACCAAGGCCGGCATACATATTTACTTGTGTTTTCACATTCAATGCAATTCAGTGCTTTGCAATCAGCATGTCAGGCAATGGTTTATGAAAATTGATTCCTATTAATTTTTTTTCTGTAAGAACATGTGAAGAGTCTACATTCACTTCAACTGAATGATTAATCAAGAAAGGATAAATGAGGTTTGGAACTCTGTGTAGTTGTCATGAATTATTTAAAATTAGGAATAGGAAAGTGAAGTATTTACTATCAGTGAGTTTAAAATACAGGGATTTCATTTCACTTTCGAAAGTGAAATGAAAAATTTCAAAATTAAAATTTTTTTGTAGTATGATCAACAATTTATTAAAAAATTTATTTAAACTCGATGTACAACAGTCGTGTCTCCATTGCCATAGCCCACTCTCTCACTGCTACGTCATTGTGTACTCTGCACTCCGCTTTTCCCTCTAAATTTCCACTTCCCCCTCTGGGGCAATGTCATGCAGTGCTGCCAACTGTCACATCTTCATTTTATACACTACACTTTTTAGCTAAATGAAATCAGTTTCAAAACGTTTTTAGCTTTATGAAATGTGAAATGGTGCCATTTTGTCAAGCTATTCCCTAGTGCTTAAGTTTTGATGATTCATCCAATTTGTGTATGGTATTGAAAATCAGGTTAAGTGTTGTGATGCAATATAATCTTCATTTACAGACTGGTGACCAAGAAGATGGGGATGATGTGGCTCAAACAGCCTTACTGCCCAGGTCAGAAGCTGTCCCCATTCCTGGGCAGAGGAAAGTATTTTGGTATGTTGGCAAGTCACCAGGAGAAGAAGAGGAAGCTGGTGTGCCAGGGGATCTTGGCTCTGATGCACGGAGGAAGCTATCAACGGTGCAACAGCAAGCGTCAATGCATAGGCGCAGGAGGAGAAGTTTCTCTCCAGTAGATGAGCGACCATTGGTGGAAGTAGATGAGGAAGAAGAGGCAGCTTTTCAGAACACCATTGTCAGAGGTAAAATGGCACCCTATTTGGCCTTCCCTAAACATCCCTCTGTTGCATGTTTTGTATTTGGTACGAAAGTATCATTTAAGTGGGACTAGTTACAGTGATGCCTGCCACTCTTCCTCTTGAATGAAAAACTGCGCAAAATAACTTTACTTTTGATTTTGTATACAAACATCAACAATGTTGCTGCTGATGCATTATCTCTGCCTGCCAATCCTAAGTGGAGTACCTACAGCTAAGGCTGCTAAGACCATTTTCATGTAGTTTTTCGTCATATATATATTTTTTTACATTTAATAAATCATTGCATGTATTTATTTTACTAAGGTTAATTTTTTCAGAGATTGAGTGCACATTTTTTTGTAAAAAATAATATACTTAGTTGATTTTGTGTTCAGTGAAAATGAAGGAATTTACAGGTATAGGTACCTCTCTTAACCCAGTGTTACAAAAACTGTCATTTAAAACGTTTAGAGGAGTAATGTGCATTCGAAATGA
Organism: Pyrrhosoma nymphula; assembly: GCA_963573305.1. Taxonomy (NCBI): domain Eukaryota; kingdom Metazoa; phylum Arthropoda; class Insecta; order Odonata; family Coenagrionidae; genus Pyrrhosoma; species Pyrrhosoma nymphula. The sequence goes on from OY754327.1 coordinate 33,449,769, forward strand.
TAGATTAGGACCATGCCAGTCATTGTAGAACAGTTTTTTGTTTTACGTACAACAAAACAAAAGCACACAATTGTCTTTGTCACATGTTGAAATGAAGTAACTGAATCCTTTAACTAGAAGCACTGAATTTACTGTGGTGAAATATTAGTCAGAAATATAATACATAAAGACAAGATTTAGATAAGCTCAGAAGATAACTATGATAAAATAAATCTAGATATTAGTGGATACATGTATACTGATATGTATACATATTAGTTGGAAGGGGAAGTAAGAAAACATTCTCTAATTGAGAACCAACAAGGAATAGGCAAAAGCATGGCAGCAATCAAGGATATACAATCTTAGAAGTGACATATGAATGCTTGGAGTAATATCAATACTGTAACGGACGTCACTCATGGTTACAGAGACCCACCTTTTCTGGCAGGGGAATGGTTCTCCACATGCCGAGGTCCTAGATACAAAGGGGGAGGGATTGTGGGTTATCTCAGGGCAGGGAAGTGTCAAAAACGAGCAAATTTAGGTTCGAACGATCATTCAAGGGGGAGTGTGTTAGGAACGTGGGAGAGGAGACCCACATCAGCAAAGAAAAGCAGTAATTCCATTCACAAAAAGGCAACAGATTTATTGTACCATCGGGACAATCGAAAATTAAATGATTACTCTTGTAAAAACAAATGAAATTGAAATGAGACGCATAAATGGAATGAAAGAGAAAAAAACCAAGGGAGGAAACTCCACGAATGTGGTGGTAAGTAGGGAATTTCATTCTAACACAACAAAATGAATTATTACAAATAAAAATAATTCTAACAATAGAACAATTAAAGTGAGTGCAAATCGACTCTGTAAGTCTGGGTTTAAGACCCTATGGCATACAATACCGAGAATAAATGGTGATTATTGTGATGAACAAGGGCAAAAAATACACCTCATTTAATTGAGGAGCCAAAGTTACTCGTCTCCTTGGTGGACAGCAATTACCACTGGGGGGTGGGGATGGACTATTCCACGATCAGGGGAATCGCTGCCGTTTCAATACACAGTCGTGTCAGAGTTGCATTCCTTGGAAAGAGTTGTAAATGTGTTACTCTCTGAAAATTCAGCTTTATTAATGAATGCATCCACAGAGAGCTGCCTTGCTCCGTAGCTATTTTCCTTTTTTTTACCATGCTTATTTTAACTTGCCCTGTTTGTTTGTTGTTTGTCTGGTTGGAAACTTGTAATCGAAATTTAACCCACTTTCCAATGTTTAATCGAGCTAAAATTTTGCACACTTACTTAATATCGATGATAATACATGAATCAGTCATGAAATTCATTAATTATCAAGTTAATCTGCTAAAATTCAACTGTTTACATTTTATATTTATTTATCCTAACATGACGCAACCCGCATCACATTGTGTTCTCGCAGTTGGTGATGTTACTAGGTCTTTGCAACCATCATTTTAGCATTTATTGTGAGAAGAAATACAAATAATTTAAATTACAAAGAACCGTTTATATGCAATTTATATACAGACAATTATACGTGAACAATTTATATACAGACTAAAAAGTACAAAATAAATATATATTGGACACAAACGTATATTGATGGTAATACATGAATTATGACAGCATACACCTAATTGAACCATTATCGAAGCATTTTTCAGCCAAGTACAGCTACGGAACTATGGAAAGAAGAATGCTCCCCATAATATTTACTTTTTAGTACACTTGAATATAAGTTTAGTTTTCAAAAGTGTATTTTTTATGTATTAAATTTTTTTCTATTACATCTCTCTTTGCATTCAAAGCATTCAATCGCATTTTTTTTCTTCTCCAGTAAAGTAGTTTTTCTACGTCTTTTCCTTGGCCCATCACCCTTGGCCATTTGTACATGTTTTGCACTCATGCCAGCTTAGGTAAAACGTGCAAGGAATTTTACTAAATGCCCACCAAGACCGCTGTCAAGGATTTTTGATGAGGATTTGAAAAACCCCATCACTACCTTGCGATGTCACTATGAGGCGATGTTCAGTTTTGCTCATTGTATAATTTGAGAATATTCTTGACTGTTGCCATAAAGGACAAAGTTGCAGATATGTCAATATGCTTATTTTTCATATCGATGCTAGTAAATGGATTAGCATTGAGGACTTCATTATGAGACAAAACTTAGCAGATCGCATTCCTCGCACAACTTCATAAATTCAAAACTATACAGGCCTCTACCTTTGTCTGAGAAAGTGACGCTCAGGTTCTAAAACCCAGGTCAGGATAGTAATAAACTGCACGGAAAGTTACAAAGTTGCTTTTAAGTAATGGTGGAATTATCTCACAGAGTATATGTCAAGGATGTTCAATGGTTGCTTTCATTGTTATGACTGTTCATATAGTGACAGAATTTGAAGGGCCAAGAGTTTAAATTGTTAAATAGATAAATTTGGATAATTTCTGTATTAAATTCTGGTTCTATTGTACTCAAAGAAAGAGTTAATGATAATTGGAGCATACCTAATCTTAAATCATAAATCCAGGGAATCATGTTATAATGGAGTATTTGGTCATACTATGTGGAAATATTCATAATTGGCTTTTAGTGTAATAGTAAATATCATGTTGAGTGAATTCATGTTAAGTGAGGGATACCTTTATATGCATAAATATGATGCAATAATAAAACTTTGTAATATTCCACACTGTTTTTATTAATAGTACAAGCCTGACCAGTTTCAATGCTAACACATCATCATCAGAGGCCAAATTACAAATTGCATATTACAAAGTTTTAATTATTGCATCATGTCGAAATTCCGCGAAGTCAACCCTTCAACCATCTGGTATATGCATAAATATATGGCTTTTATAGAGGCTGGTGGCAGTTTTTTGCCCAGACACTTAGGCCTATGGATCATCCAACTGGCTGCTTTGGGTTAATGATTTTGATGATAATATTTTTAATTTTGATGATAATATTTTCAAATTTTACCTTTCTTCTTATTTTATAAAACAAATTTATGATTTTTTAAAGTCCCAAATCCTCATAATATTACTCAGGTTTACATTTATTCTGGACTATAAAGGTGTTAGTACTTTAGTTGGAACATGATGATGATTGGATATTGAGTGAGGAATTGAAGAAAGTCACATTTGTGGTTCAGTCACTAGCTATCTCTAGGGCTTTCTGGATATTTGGCTATGATCTCTGCATGGATAGTACTTTCTGGATATACAATTTAAATTGCATGTTCCCTTGTAAAATCAAGGATAGTCTCTCAATTTCTTACTTTTCTGTATGACTGTTATTTTCTTATACCATGAAATCTACTTTAAAGTAGTTAACACATTTCATTTTGTTGTCAAATTTCTCAGTACATACATACTTTCTAAAGTCATGGAGTTAGTGCATCGGCTTCGTAGTCCTTAAAAAGCAAATTTTTTTTTATAGCTGATCATTTGAAAAAGAGTGAACCTTCCCAAGAGGGGGAGGTAAATGCAAAAGCTCAAGAGGGTGAACTGGCTGTGAGAAAGGAGTGGCGCTCAGGAAGTCGCCAGCGGAAAACCAGCCGTGGATTTGCAGAAAGTGTACCTGAAGAGGTGGAAGATGAAGAGGGAACAGATGATGGCAATAAGGCAAATGGCAAGCTCTTCCTCCAGGAAACTTCTTGTTATCCCTCCCAGGCAAAGGCTGCTCTGGCCGACTCCACCGCCATGATGGGATCAACTCAATCTCATTTGCACCACCTGTCCCCCAAACAGCCGGCACTTCCTCGAAGCCTCTCTGCTGCTTCCTACACATCTGCATCGGCTGCGCCACCACCTGCTCCAATGGGCACCTTGCCTTCTGCTCTGTCTGCCTCATCCTCCAGTTTTCGATTTGTGAGCTCAATACACCACGGGAGTGCATTGGCTGCTCTTCAAACGGAAGGGAGTGTATCTGTCTTAGCAGCGTCGACCTTCACTCTCAAGTCTGTCGGCTTGGACAGTGGTCTGTGGGATAGGATAAGATCAAACCTGCTGGGTCACTCTGGCACGATGAGCGAGAGCAAATCCAAGCCGTGTAATTGTGTCTGCAGGCAGAGTTCAGAGAAGCCCCCGAGTCCCAAGATGGGTGGAAGGCAGCTCTCTGGAAAAAATCTACCTGCTCTAGAAAGGGTTTCCAACCACCACTCTCTAGACCGCAAGCAAAGGAACCAGATTGAGGAGAGGAAGATATCGGTGGCATCGTTTATCAGTGCCAAAGATGTGAAGATCCCTAGTAATAATATTGACGTGCCAAGGAGATGCCTCAATTGCCAGTGCTACACGCCGAACTGCACTCCAGTTGCTGGGAGTGAAGTGAATGGACTCGCTCTTTCTCATGACTCTTTGCAGGCCCAGGATTGGAGTTCCAATGTTGAAATTCCTACCAAAGATGATGGCTTTGCCAAAATGATGGGTGACTCCAAAAGTGAGAAGGAAAATAACTGTCTGCTTCCTGGACAATTTGTCAGGAAAGAAGAGAATGGTAATATTGTTGATTTATCTGACATAACACAATTACCAAGTGGGAAGAGTAAATCCAAGAAAAAAGTGAAGACTACCAAATCAGTAAGTAAATATATTTTCATCAAAGGCTATCTCTGATGTTATTTTAAATTTTTGCTGAACGAGAGACTTAAAAAATGGTTAGCATAGTTTTATTTTTCAAGTAAAGCTTTTTTTATCATTCTGAATTTTCGTAAATATAGTTTGGTTTCTTATGCTGTTATGTATTGTTTTTGAGCTCTTTATACCTTACTTTCAAGGTATGTTTTTATATAATAATTTATAGTAAATGGGTTTAAAAACAGATTTGGATGTTTCTGATGGCTTTTATTTTTTTCAGGCCAGGAGACCCAAAAGGCAGCAACAAAATGTTCCTAAGAAAAAACTTTTTGATATATCACTCCTGTCTGACAGCGTATACCTTATTCTGCTGCTGTCTAATTCAACATCTGCCATTGGCTATACAAACTTCACTATTCTTCTGCCTGCATGGGCATCATCCCTTGGGTTCAGTTCCTCTGATGCCTCTCTGCTGCTTAGCGTTGTGGCAGCAACTGATCTGATAGGTCGTGTTGGAGGGGCTGCCCTTTCTGATCTGAGGTTTATGCCAAGACGTTGGTATTACGTGGGTGGATTAGCTGTCTCCGGGGCTGTTCTGGCAATGTTACCATTCTTTGCTACCGGACCTGCTCTTTGGGTTAGTTGTACACTTTTCTTTGGATTTATTTTAGAAATCATCTTTGCTGACTTACATTAGTTTTATCATGGAGTGATTATGAGTTCCTTTTTGTGATTGCATATAGCTTTTATTTGTTTTTTTTCTTCTAACAGTTACCTTGGCTTATTTTGTTACAGAAAGTATATGAAGACAGCGATAACGGTTTTGCATCTCTGTCACATTCACCATCAACTCAGGCCTTAATGTCCAGTCTACCTCCAATGGATGGCACAGCTAGTGAATTACCATTCGCACAAATGTCGTCGTTGCCCATTTCAAGCAGTGGAATTTTGACCACTGATCCTTCATTTTTCGAACATGAAACAGAGATGTCTACTCCATCATCACTGACATTTATTGATGGTGCTATGAATAATTCTTCCAGAAGACTGCGGCTTGAACGTGAAGTACACCCCACAAGCATAGGAAATAATATTCACGGCTCAGATGAAGGAAAAAATTCCTCTGAGGTAAAAAATCATACCTTATTATGGAAGTATCATTGATAACAAGAGAATATTTAATCCATTAAAGTTTTATACTATCTTTTGAAATTGGTTATTGCAAATTTTTTATCATTTTAATTAATTAAGTAATTAAGTATAAGTAATTCATCTTGAATATTTAGTATATTCTGAGAGGAAATAATGAAATTTACTTTAAAATACGTATGTACTAGGCAAAAATGATTTCATTGATACCATTGCATAGAAAATAAGCATACATTTCTCTTACAATTTCAAAAGATTTATTCAGCCGTAAATATTTTTCTTGAAAAGAGAAATTTTTATGGTATGAAACGTAAGATTTTATGTGGAAATACGAGGTGTGATAAAAAAATAACTGGAATTTTAAAATTTTGTGGGCTTTTTGTTTCCGATTTTCAATAATTGTATTTATTTGCCTCCCCTTGAGGCACCGCCTTTTTGAAGGCACCTTATGTGCCGGGCGGGGAGGATTGTGTGTGGTTATGATGTCAAGAGCTATGCCGGTGGTAGTTTAACTACTGGTAGGGCCTCCCTTGCCGGACAGGTCTTGACTGAACCGCCAGACAAAGTGTGCCTCACAACAATAGGGCAGAGGGGGCTCTTATGCGCTGAGAAGCAAACCTCTCTAGGGGAGTGAACCCTGAACACAATTTCCGGTCCTCCAGGATGGGCTAAGGCGTGGGGCTAGCAATTCTACCCTGTAAAAACTATATGTGCTATGAAACCTCTAATTATGCCTCGGATGAATCATGATGGATCATTAAGATGTTGACCTGGCAAATGGACACAGACAATGAGTATACGGAAACTAGTGACTTGGAATGTAAGAACCATGCTAAAACCAGGGAAGTTGAATGAAATTTCCGATGAAATGTTTAAATACGGTTTGGATATAATGGCTCTCCAAGAAGTGAGATGGGTAGGATCTGGCAGAATTGACAAGAAAGGTTTTACAGTGGTGTATAGTGGTCTCAGCCATAGAACTGGGTTATATGTTGCCTATGCCAGGCTAAGCTAATTGCAAAGGCACTGGACATTTAAACACAAAGGGAGGAGCTGCCTATAAATCCTCCTAGGTCACCACTCGCTGAATAGTTTAAACTCAGACTACCTGTATCCGGGTAATTGGAGCTTAGTCCTAAGTTTTGGGTTTATGAACCCCGGATTTGATAAGAAGTACACCAACCCAAGCCTCACATACAGGATAGCGAACAGCTCCCTCTGTCCACCTCTAGCTATGCCATTGCACGTAAAGGAATAGACAAATTTTGAAAGCTATGATAGTTTTTGTATTATTTGTGAGTTTACATTTTTCCTTTCAACATGACCATAGTACAGTAGTGAAAAAGCAGTGAGCCCTACATTTGGAACATGTTACTGCTTTGCTCCTGTCCATTGAAATTCGTAGAAGTACACTTTTGCAATGACTGATGTTTTTTTTCATTTTCAACCTTTCAGAAGTTTTAATGTCTGATTCTCTCTGTCAACTACTTGCATTTCAGCAGAGTGATACTTCCAGTCACAAGCATGCCACTCAGGTTAAGAGCCCACGCAGTGGTGGGCAGTATAATGACGAGGAAGCCGAGACAACACACATATCATCCCCTGCCTATCTACAATTAGCTGCTGCCTGTGCAATGTTTGGCCTTGCATCTGGTGCCTATGTGGGAGTGACAGCTGCTCTGTTCAGTGACATGCTTGGACCTGATAGATTGGCATCTTCATTTGGCTTGTCCTTGCTGGCCAATGGAATCCTTCAGCTTGCTGGTCCTCCCCTCTGTGGTTTAGCTTTATCTAAAATCCCTTCGGACCCAACTCCTGTGGACCCAACTGTTTCTCCTGTATCCTCTGGTGCACATTCTGTGGGGAATAGTGCTGATTTCTTATCGCCTCCTGGACCAGCAGCATATGCTCCCATCATCTCTACACTAGGTTTATTTTTGGTGGCAGGAGCTGGGATGTGGGGTTTGATGCCTGGCATTGAGCGAAAAAGGAGACAAAAGGAGGGTGGTGTGATGATATAAGCTATATGATGATTATTTGTCAACTGTGTGATGGTCTTTGATTGATTGATTTTAGTGCCTTTTTTATATGAGCATTTTCCTGTTATATTCATTCATCCATGTGCTGTACATTTTTCATCAAATAGATTTTAGTTTTTTCTTGTCTATAAGGCATATAATTCAGTTTTATGAGGTTGTTTTACGGTTAAATTAACACATTTCATTGTCGAAGTTTCCAATTTGTTTTGTACATTATTCTTTTTATTGAATTCTTCAAGGATTTAATTTTTCCCTAATGGTATTTTCCTAATTTTCTTTACTTATACATTTTTTTAATGTGATCAAGAAAATGTTTTTAATGTGACTTGGAAATTGTTTGAATGTCTCATTGCATATTCCAGGGATCTTTTTGCAAGAAGTTGCCTCTTGCATAATCAGCCAGTCTCTTTTGTTATAGAGGCAGAAAAAGATTCGAATTGAGCAGACACTTCAGAAGTTGCCTCTGGTGAGTCATTGTTTGACCCGTCTTTTATTCTCCTTGGGTTACCTACTTGTGAAGGTCTTACATCTGGTGTTAGCTATAGTCTTTTGCTTGTAAAGTGTCTTCCATTAGATTTTTATAAAATCAATGTGAGAAGAATTTCATCATATTCTCTTTAGGGAGAAACATTTCCAAATAAAGTTCTTGCATACATTATGATTTTCTGAAGATGTAATATTTATCCAAAAGGAAGGTTATTTTTTTTTGCATATATGTTTTATTTTCCTCAAACTGAGATTCTAAATCCTTCCGCAGAGCATAGTAAATTTTAGTTCTGAAATGATGGGGATAATGTATCTAAAAATGAACTAAAGGAGAATTGTTTAACTTCAGAATCAGAAGAAATGCAGTGTCAATTTGAATCAAATGTATTAATCATTTGAGAACTTAAATTTATTGAGACAGAGGCATAAAGGAAAACTAAGATATATTAAGTGATTTAAAAATTCATTCTGCAAAATGGATAAAGGTTATAAGTAACAACAGATCTGAATTGCTGTGGGCATTCAAATGGAGGTGATATTACATTGCTGATTTATAATAAATGTTACCCTATTGTAATTGGAAGCTGCTCTAGTTTAACTATGCCAAAATGGGCATAGTTTCATTAAAAACGCAATTTTGTAAGTGGAATTCAATGTCAGCATTGATTTTGTGAAAATAAGCACTCGTTAGTGTTAATGGTAGGAATCACGGAGTGAGTTTTTTTAAATTACTTGATAGTGTGCCTAAATTATATTTGGTGGCTGCTGTAATATGGGTAGGGATCACTTAAGTGATTTATATGTTGGATCATTTTGTAATACTTCATTAAAATGCTATTTTTTTAAAAATGGTATACTTGGGTATCCCATTAATGAGAAGGCAGTTTGGGTAAGATAGCTACTTACTTCATGCAGTGAAAAACTTAAAGTAACTCATGTTTAATATATACCTAATCATCTGACATAGGCAACATTTAATTTTTAGCATTGTACAATAAACAGTTGTGACTTAAGCTCAATCAATTGCAGTTGTTAAGTTATAATTCCATGGACTGGTTGGAAAATTAAAATTTTTTAATGTGAATTATCTAGTTGCTGTAGTAATCTTTTATATTTTGAGCTTTCGTCAATCTGAAAAATGATGATTGAATGGATGAAACTCCCATTCTAAAATCCATTCTGAAAATAGAACTTAACGTGACAGAGACCACAAAGCTCCACATTGATTCCACAGGTATTTCGCGATGCAACAATTACACAATTGTTTTTAAAATACTGTATGAATGACATTTTTATATATTATGGCGTCAAAATGAAAGCTTTAAATTGTTTTGACTTACTTATCTTCTATTGATTAGAATTTGGGATGACAAGAAATTGCACATCTGTGTCTCTATTTTATTTGAGTATTGATATAGTTTTTAAGTGAGTCAAACTTTAAAAGCCTAGAGCATTTTTATTTTGGCTGAAGCAATTGAATTTTCTTTTTAACAGTTAGGAACATTATTTATTTAAAAAGATTTGCGTAACAGTTTAAAGGTCACCGGTTGAAGTCCAACCTTAAACATAAATTTTGTGTGAACCCAGGTGGTTTATATCCTTAGAAATTTGCTGCCAACTAAGTGTGTCTCATGAGGAGCCCAGAGGTAGTGAAATATCCTAAGGTGTACGCAGAAAATAAAAAGGCACCAGTACGTTCTAGGTTCTCAAATGGCAATTTGAAACTCATTTACAATAGATCTTCATTTTTTTGGAAATTCAGTATGTAGATGTAACTATCAATGAAGTATTATGGAAATTTATGAGTCATTTCATAGAGCAATTCAGAAAAGTACCTATATAACATATTTGAGTATTAAATGGCATGTAGGACAACATTCACTTTGTCTTGCACAAAGAAATTAATTCTTTGACTCCTCTCAGTTATTTCAGTTTAATATGTAATGCCATTTAAAAAAAATTGTTTATTAATGATGCCTATGACATTGATGGCAGTAGTAGTGATATTTATGATGGCATTAAAAATTTAAGTTAGTCAGAGGAAACTAAGTAGAATGTTGTTGGTATTTATTGGGAGTGAAAGTAAATATCAGTTGATAAATTTTCTTATCTATTGAAAGTATAGGTATATATACTATTTTAATGAAAATATTTTGTGATAACATTTTTGTAAGGGTCTTTCAAGAAGTCATCTCTCATTATGGTAGAAAGTGTATTATTTCAACTATACAGTATTGCTGATTTTCTAAGTAATGTCATTTAATTAATAAAAAGGATACCAAGTTTATATTTTATTTCCTCTAAGTTCTTTGTTAGTTAAGTCTCACTAATAATGGATGGTAGTAGATGACGTACAATTACTGTTAATAGATCAGCATTCATGGGTATTCATCAATTACACCATTAAAAATGCAACTTTGAATTGATATGCCATGGGTTGAAGTGCACCACTTCTAGTAGGTACTATTAGAAAACTCACTGAACAGTTTTGCTACATCTTTGTCAAGTACTTATATGTGCAGATATTGGAATTTTGTAAAAATTTAAATCACTTACCAGGTGTTTAACACTAGACAAAGGTAAATAGAATACATTGAACAATTTGCTATGGTTAATGTCTGTTTACTATGTCTGTTAAATGTTTTTGATATGACAGCATAATTATCTAAAAATGACCAGTTGAAGCTGTCGTGATTGTATTTATGGTTTCTTCGTTTCACCGACAAGAAACTGCAAGCTATTATTGAATGCATTAGTTATTCACAGGACGCTAATTGTGGTGTAAATAATTGTGCATCTCAAGATTTGTGGATATTCAGAAATAGTTTTGGATGCTGTGTATGAAACTCCTATTGAGGTTTAACTATTTTATTATATTCTCATATGCATAACTTGTTATTGAAAACAACTTATGTAAGATAATGAATGGGTGTATTCCATCAAAATAATTATTTTAATGACCAAGTATTAATGTGCTGTTATGTTACCTACCTTATTTTGTTCAGCTGATGTATTAAATGTATTTTAGGTGAAATTATTAAGTTTATAATATGTTCCTTAAGGATATTCCATTCAAAATGTGTAAATGGCCAACAGGATTCTGGAATTTAAGGAAAAGGTGATATCATTGATGTTGTGTTCTAAGGTCTTGTTTTTTCTGGGGTGAAAGATAACAGTTTTTTAACAATTGCTGGTGGACTCTGTGAAATGGAAATTTTCCTTCCATTGTGATGCAAGACCTTTGTTTTACCCTGGCTGTGCATCAGTGTACCAAAATAATGCCAATTACATATTTTTTAATAGTGTTTATGAAGTGCAAAACAAGACCTTGATAAATGATATGATGTGCTTTATAGGTCACAAAAATTACGAACTTATGGAATATAAGCTTAAGGTGTATAATTCTCTGGTTGATGTAAATGCTGCATTTTCCCATGTTCTTCCCTAACCAAATGTGTTTACATGCAATTTTTATATAATCCACATTGGAAGCATTATTAAGTGAGGTCATGTTGATCTTATGTCTGTTATAACATGTAAATCATTATTATTAAATCTTTTGGTAATGATATCATTATTGATATAAATCTCTGCGTGGAAGAATCCTTTTTTTTCCTCTGTATATACTTGTTGATTTTCACCATTAGAAATTTATGAAAAATCACCTGAATGTGGGCTGTTAGCTTTCCATTCAAAACTCAGATTTGTTAAAACTAAGTTTTGGTGGTAGTCCAATGAACAATAATCTCTTAAATATTCATGCAATGGAAAGGAAAAAAATCCAAAACACTGAAATGGCCTTTATTATACTTGAAGATATAAAACACTAAAAAAATCATAGGTGATACAAATGAGAACTTTATTTCCACATAAAAAAACAAAAGAAAATTGGCATTGCACATTGTAATGAAAAAATATTTTTTAACATTCTTCTCTTAGTATTTTTCACATTTGGTCACATATTACATACAATGCGTATCACAGAAACTTTGCACGATATTTTTCGTACATGGCGGGATTTTACATCACTTATAGGAGTATTGCCCTGCCATAAAAATTGTTCTCACTTCTTGCCCGAGCATGCTATAAAAAAAAACAAAGCCTAAATGCAGTACTTTGCTTAAAAAAATGGATGGCTTGCTGGCAATGTTCATATTCTTATAAAAATTTGAAAGAATACAATCTTCTCCTCCCAACATTTAGAATATGGCATCTTTTCAGGGGACTATTTTTGGCATTAGTTGTATTTGCTGGAAACATTTGGAAGAATGGAAATCATTTTAACCATGTAGGGGTTAACAAATCCTCCTCTTGATTTTTGCAGCCATGTTTTAAACTGTCCAAATGAATTAATTCGTTTCCATTATGTAGCACTGAGAATACAAATATTAAGTGTTATTATTGGTTTCACTTATTAGCGTTATTTACTGTTCACTTTGTCTTTATTAATTCCAGTGCATCATGTTCTTAGTCCTGATGTGTAATCTTCTTCATCCTAATGATTATTTTATGGTTTTACAATCCAGTGCTTCGGAAATGGGTTTTGCAATGTTTCATATAAACTATTTTTCTTATTTTAACAGCATTACTCGCTAAATGTCTAACTCTTGTAATTTTCTCACTCTGAAATATCTTTGTTCTGAATTTTTCTATTGAGATGCAAGCAGTTCTCATTTTATGTATTTTTTCTATAGCTTTTTTAATTGAATTTTTATCAAAAATCCTTTGCTCTTTTGGAATTTTCGTATCATTCTAAGTATTATAAATTTGAATGAGAGTTAACTTTAATTGTTTTAAATGGTCAATGAGCAGTTTGTTAGTTTATATGATCTTATAATTGTAAATTATTCTTGCTATTACGAGGAGTGAATGACATTCCATAAAGAATGTAAATTCACTTCAGTGATATTTCTAGCGTCTCAGTGCCTTCATCGAACATTGCACCATTCAAAGTTGAAATGATCAGTAAAGAAAGGGTTTCTTAGTATTGTGATGGTGGCTAAAATTAATAGATGGGTCATTCAGGTGTGCTCTGTGTAGCATCTGGTACAAAAAATTTCAAACTGTGATTTCGAAAGTATTGTTTCAAAAAATAATGCATGAAAATTTTTGAAAAGATATTTATAATAGGTAGGTACCTTTTCCCCTTGATATAGAATAAAACGGACAGCTATGCTTGTGTTCGTAAAAAGACGCTCTTCAATTAATATTTTTCAAAAGAAGATGTGCATGAATATTGAACATGTTTTGTTCAGGTGCAGGATTTTTTAAATTATGCCCATGCTATGAATTAAATAATGCTGAATAATTGAATATTATGAAATTAAAATAATTATTTGAAAACCTGACAGCGCAAACAGCCCATGTTGTCAAGGAAAGAAATCTTTCAAATACCTAATTTAGAGTATGCTTATTGCAGAACTGAATGTCTGGAGGAAACTTTGCTTATCAAAGATTAATTTTCACTAAATTATTGTGAACTAAAGAAATAATTACATTTTGAAGTACTCAGACTCTTGAAATGAAATCCGTCAGAACATTGACCAGGAATAAATTGGTAATTTCATTAATTGTTTCATGACGTGCCAAGAGATTTTCCTCGTGAGGAATCATACTATCATTCTCAAAAATGATTCTTTTTGTAGATTGAAGATCTTTGGATGCATTTTAAAGGTAAAGTTTGTTTGAAATAATTATGTTAAAAAAATTTATTTTCGTACTTATCTTTTTAATATAAATGCTTATTCTTAAAACAGAAAAAAAATTATGAGCATCAGGTAAAATATGTGAATATGACTCCTCAACAAATTCTCTTCGCTCACAAAAATTTTAATATTGGAAACAATCGCCATATTTAAGTTGATCATTTAAAACTTAATGATTGACTTTTATGTACAGGTAAAATATTTGTTAAATACAAAATAGTTCAATTTAACAATAGTTGGACCAGGTTTATAGTAATGTAGTCACCTGGAAACCCTGTTATTCCCTTTTGAGTTTTACTCTGAATCAAAATAAATATTTAGTGTATAGTAACAGTATATGCAAGATATTATACAGATTCAGAAATAGTCAGGATTTGTTTCAATTTGAAGTTGACAGTACTTTTAATAGTCAGTTCTTTGTCATGTAAATAGTTACTGAATAAGTTCAAAGGTCATTAGTTTTACAGTCTTTCAATCAATTTAATTGAAGATGATAAATAAAAAAAGTACATATGCGAATAAAATGTGACACATTTTGGTGATATACTGTAAGATGGTCTTGGAAGCATTTCTGATACCCTGTGTCAATCTCATGCTTCAGGCAAGTGCCACCCAATTAGAAAAGAAAAGTAATTTATGAGAGGTAAATCAAGGTTTATAATTTCTTATCTCCCTTCACAATCAGTCAAATATTCTTCTGAAAATACTCTGAACCAATGGGAAGGACATGTCAATACCCCAACACACTCAATGACCATTGCATTAAAAATTTAAAAACGTTTTTTAAAAAATTCTTCAGTCCTTGTACAAAAACTTTCCATGAAAAAGGCCTTACTTTGAACATGTTTGTCATTTTCACAAGATATTTCATGAGTTAAACTCCATATTTATACATACACTTAACATATATCTAAACCAAGAATATCTTACTAATCTCAGTCTCGTACAAGGGTAGTATCAGTTTGATTCCTTGACTTTTCTAACGGATGAAGTGGAGTCAGGCCATTCCTCTTCATACTGGGTTTACCTTTGGGAGATGTCTCAACCCTGCAGCACCACTCTGATGCCATTGGTTGCAGCATCATAATAAATCCTCCTAACACCATGCATGTGCCCATGAAGTAAAAGCATGCCTCGTAGCTTCCAGTAACATCACGCAAGAAACCTGTGCATGAAAACAATTATGTAAATACCCTCTATTCTCACCCATCCACGGGATATGTATTTTCATGCAAGTTCTAGCAACTGTGAGTAAAACGCTCTATAATGTTTTAACATCACCTTTCACCCCATTTTATGACCTGATCCCTCAAAGAAAGGCCCGTGTGCTCCCTCTGTCTCATTGTGCTGAGATAAGGTCTTTCCCATTCCTGGGAAATGAGGGTAAGGCTTGGATGAGCTTTTTATGACTATATCCCTTACTTTTGTGTTACGGATGGCAATAGATCAAGGGATACTGTTTTCTCTCACAGGTGGTTCCCCACCTCCAGTCACGGAGACCTTTCAACTCTGCCGGGCTTTACCAAAAGGCACCCACACCCACAAATTTTAGACCTGCCTCTCAGCCCCAAAGAATTTTGTAAATAATTATAGTACCCAGCAACGACTGCTTTCCCTGAATAGAGCAAGTTTGACTTGGCTTATGTGGGTCTACTACCTGCTACTCCCTTGTATGTGCAAGAAGGGAATATTAATACTTTCGCATTTTTCCTGCACACAATTCATAGGAAACAAATGGGGGCTATGATAGTAAAATCTGAATGTTAAAGACTATCGAAAACATTTTATGAATTTGACTTTTGCTTCCTGGATACCACTGGTGGTTCATTTGGACTTGGGACTGCTGTGGTTCCCTTTTGGAAAATTAATAACCAACAGTTTTCCGTGGCTACCAGTCAGTTAAAGTCATTTTAAGTCACCAGGTCATTTAAAGTATTCATCAGTGTGATTAACATTTTCATGACGAACCCTTTTGATGGGAAATATTTCCCTGTCACGAGTATTGTGAGCATTTCACTCTACTTCTCCGCGCAGAAATCTCTTGCGATAAGGAATCACACAGGTATTATTTCCATTCATTTTGTGACCCATGTTCTCAGGAAGCTAGACCCTTTCCTCGGCTGGCGGGTGGAGGTAATCTCGACCCTTTATCTAAGTGCCAGTCTCTCTCGCAGCATGTGTCCATGGTGAACTATTTGTTCATACAGTGGATTGACTAAAAAATTTTGTTCCATACTCGGGAAATATAGATTCAGAAGTGTATTCCTTATGTTTTGTTCTGCATTTACAAATTTTAAATGAAACTCTATGGTAACTTTAACAAAGTAATTTTTTTAACACATTAAGGATACTACCAAAGACTTGGTTAAAAATAAGGTTAGAATTTTGTTTAAAATTAGTAAATGATCAGTTGAACATAAGTAATGCACTTCGGAGCCTATACATATTTTCCAAGTATGCTTAAAAGTTTTCGGAAACAAATAGGCGACCCAGACGAGATGCCATGACTGGAGCTGTTGCTGAGAGAAAGGATGGAGATAATCCCTGCCTTCAGGCCAAGGATTGGGTCCTGCATCCAGCAGAGTGGGGTTCCTAATGGTACCTGGGACTTTGTTTCTCGCTTGGCCACAGAGCTGTGTTAACATCACCCTCGTTCTCTTGCATAGAAAAGTTAATGCCATTTATAAACAGCATTTGTTCACATGGGATGAAAATTCTGTGCCATGGTAACAGAAATCCATCTCATTGTCATTTTCTGGCTTCTCCAAATCCCTTTATCATTTGGTGACTGCCTTTTAGTATCAGGGAAATGAAACTCTGATTAAGCACATGAAATAGATTTTGACAGCTAGAGTGAAAAGGAAAATATGCGTAAAAGAACAGTTTTTCTGATAATGTGTTTACTCTTGTGCTGTGCATTACAAATAAGTGTCATAATGAGTTGCCTTCTAATTATGTGTATGATGAGAACATTGATGTCATGACTGTAATTCACATTTTACATGCCTCTGTGTTTTTTGATTGCTGACATGCACATCAAAGTAGTATAAGATAAGCCACTTGTATTTCAATTCCTGGATGGATATTGTTTCATCGATTGTATGGATATTAAATTTTTCTTTTTTACTGGTCCAAAAACTCATTGTACACAAGAATGAATGAAAAGTGCAGCAATAAGTATAATGTTCCTCCACACAGTCCATATTGGAGAAATTAATGAAGGCCATCATTTAATTTATTTATAATCCAAAATGTGATGCAGCAGCCATATTGTGTTGCAGAGGATATATATAATGTCATGGTAGAAAATTGCTCTCGGCGACGATGCACATGCATAAATAAAACAGCGATACACTAAACTATATATACATATAGGTATATATGCATACATGAACTATGAGACTACATATATGGACTCATATATTTAATCTCATTCAATGAAACTACCCTTCATCCATTTGACGTGAAACCTCAGTCTTGAACCTGGTAACTTACCTGCAAAGGGAGGTACTGATATAGCTGAGAAACTCTGGAACAACCTCACTAGTCCATAAGAGGAGGAAATGTTGCGTGTGCCATGCTGATCTGCTAAAAGCACTGGAACAAGTAGGAACCATGCTCCAAGGCAAAGACCGTAAGCCCCAGAAAGGCATGCGGCAGTACCAAAACCTCCACTTGCTGTTGCCAAGGGTAATAGGAGAACAGACATCCCAGCTCCAAAGATACTAGGGGTAGAGAAGCCATAGTTTCAGAGAATCAGTTGCAAATGTTTTTCTGTTGAGCAATATTAGGAACTTATGATATCTTAATGCATTATAAATTAAAATAAAATTACAATATCAATGTAAATAAGGAGCTTTCTTTCCAATCATTGTGATTGCACAAATTATGTGGTGCACAGTCACGTGCATAGGTGCGAAGATATAGACCAAAGATAGTTAACATTGAAAGCTTCTTATACACCATAAACGGTGAAATTCGCAATGAAAAAATTATTTGACTTAACTGAGATTCGAACCATGATCTCCCAATTGTGAGTCAGATGTGTTAGTCTTGTCTTGAATGAAGATGGCTTGGTTGTGCAACTGGCTAACACACCTGACCAGCAATTGAGAGATCGGGGTTTGCATCCCGGAAAAGTCAAATGATTTTTTCATGGCAAATTTCACCGTTTCTGGTGTATAAGATGCTTTCGATGTTGAGCTGATGAAATGATTGAGGAAAGTTTTGTGAGTGATGGTTGAGGAACTTTGTGGAATTACATGTGAATTAAGAAAACTTTAAACTAATGCCAGTTTTGTGATTCCGCAGAATCTTTTCAACTACATATGTAGTTTTACTACTCTGCAGCATCTTCAGGAAATTTACCAGGTTTCAATTCCACCACACTAAAAAAAATTAATATGTTTTGTTGAATATAAAAGTTTTTAAGTAGAATTTCTCTTACTTTGAGTAATTTTTTTCTCTTTCTTCCAAATGAAAGGGTGTTGTTAAACCTTTCAGTGCGAAATTATTTTTCAAAGAGCATTTCTGTGGGCGGAATAATACATGGGGCAATTCCTATCAATACAAGCTTGACTCATGCTTTGAGTCATCTGCTCAGCTCGGAAAGCATACATGCATGACTCACACATGTGAGCCTTTCACCCTGAAAGGTTTGATAAAATCTATCCTCATGCCTTTAATAGAAAGATGGAATCCTTAATTTTCATAAGTGTTATAAGTCCTAATTTAGTCTTTGTGCCATTAATTATGTGTTGTCTTTTATTTCTATGCCTTATTGAATAAATATCCATACTATATTTAATTTAAGATTGGAATGAAATTGATTTTATGTAAAAAAATTCAAGGACAAAGGAATTAATGACAAAAAAAACAGAAAGAAAAGATTGATCAAGCCGTAAGTGTGGAACATGGCATCATTTGGTTGTGAAATTCAGTCAACAAGGAAAGAGGATATATGTGTGTATTTGGAGATTTTGAGATTCGGGTTGGGAGATGTATATAGAAAGTTGTCTGAGGAGGAAAGAGAGCAAGGGAAGAATTGGTGTGTATGATAGGAGAGGAGGATTGGTTGGAAAATTTGAAGGGAATGGAATAAGCAGATAGGATGGGTTGAATGCTGAAAGATGTGAGAGAGTGTTGGGTAAAGCAGTAGTGCAACCCCCCAAGTTCAATGGTTCATCCCCCCTTAAATAATTTTTTAAAATTATAAATCTGATAAAATATCAATATTTATATCAATATCATGATCAGTATTTTATATATGGCTGGTGTCATCACACCTCTTGTGGTGGTTTTCAAGGTATTATGTAGAAGTGAACATGGTGAAGGTGACAAAATTCCACAAAGTAATGCCTGAATCTGTCATGTTTAACAATTCAAAGCAGTCGGGGAGTACTCACCTTCCAATGTACCCCTTCCGCCTTTCAAACAGGTGCATGTCGGCCAGAGCACCACAAACCAATCTGCCCACGAGGTCCAGCAGAGCCGAGATGGACACAAGCCAGTTGCCTTCATTCCTCGACCTCCCCGAACTGGCGGCGTGAGCCGGGAGGAAGTACAGTGCGTATGGGCATCCAGCCGACATGAGGGCAACTGATGTTCCCATGGCTAGGAACTTTGGATCTCGGAGGAGTGTGAGGTCCAAGTAGGCACAGCAACCAGTCGTGGACTCGACAGAAGAAGTGGCAGTGACCTCGGACGAGGAAGCAGTCGAAGAAGCCACGCTGACAAGGCTCTTCCTGTGATACATCTGGTCTGCCCTCTGCTCCAATTCCCTAATACCATCTTCGGTGGTGCTGGTGGCTGACTGTGGCTTCTGAGACATCTCAATAGGGACTGCTTCGCTGGGAAGGAATCCATTTGGAGCACTTGGTCTCAACATGTTGAGTTCTCCGAAACCCTTCTGGTCCTGCTGTTTGCTCTCATCCTTTAAGCTTTTCTCCTTTTCGGTTACCTTTGAGGCACACGTCGCATGCTCCTGGCTCTTCCCTAGCATCCCAGCATCCAGGATTTCCTTCCTGATGCCTTCTGGAATGGTAGATTGGTTGTCCAGCGTCCCAGCCCTCCTGGCGTTTGGCCGGTGGAAGTCTATGCTGATGACTGGTTCGCTCCCAAACTGTGAGAGGTACGTGACGCCTTCCTTGATCTCTAGTCCGAGCGTTGATTCGGTGGCAGACGCCCTGGGCGTTGGGGTGCCCTGCACCCCCTTGGCCTCCCCTCCTTCCTTCCTGGTCTGCTCGCCGCCCTCTTGGGGCTTGGAGGACGCTTTCAGGGGCTGCTCCTCAGATGCCTTCTCCCCTTTGACTCCCTGGCCTTCTTCCTCCTCCTCCCCAGATCCTGCCTCTTCCTCCTTGAGCTCCTTTTCGATGTTGCTATCCATGCTTTTTCTCGATACAGCCAGCTTTACTGGCTCCTCTGAGATGGACGTGATAGAAGATCTTCCTATAGACTTGTCCGCCTGCGATTTAGAGATGGAAAAGATATATCAATCGATTGGCAATCCTGACCAGCCAACTGTACACACTGTCACTTTGCAATGCTTACTTGATGATGCCCTCCATACAGTAGTTCGATTATTAGCTCTATTCCGTGTTTGTTTCGTTTGGCACTAATCTTAATATACTTTCTGCATTTTATAAAAAAGCAATTATATTTAGTCAAAACAGTTATGTAAAGGGCAATCATTAATACTAATTCCTTGGGTGGAATAAAAACCATTCAAAAGTTTGACAAATGCTTTTGTTGAAGAAAAATAGACATGACACATTGTGAAAGAAATTAGGATCCTATGAATACAATACGGTAGCAGTGAGCATGATTAAATGAGAGGAAAGTTAGAGATGGTTCAGAAATGGAGTAGCTAAAGGTAAGGGAATTTAAAAAAATACTTCCAATCAATTGCCAGATGACGAAATGATAATGAGATTACTAAATTAACTATAAAATATTAAATGTTTTATGCAAGAACTAATTCTTTCCTGGTGAAGACTGTATGTGAACTCCTCTCAGGTTACACGCCGGGTCAATTCTTTCATTTCATCCTACGTTTTGATGGGCATCTTGCTGTTCGTAAGATGAGAGACGCACTGGTTAATGTGAAAGATCCCATCAGTCTGAAGACTTCATGGGTCTACAAGGTCCTCTGTGATTGCGAAATGGTGTATATCGGGGAGACGGGCCAGTTGAAGCTAGACTCAAAGAGCATCAAGGACACCTAAGTTTGGAGCTACTGGAGAAGTCAGCCATGGCTGAGCTGAGCTATGGTCCAACACTGACCATAGGAATAGCTGGGATAGTGATCGATTACTTACAATTAGTCACTCCAAAGGGTACTGGAATCGCCTTACCAAAGAGGTCATCGAGATGCGCTTCAACTGAAGGGACTTCAACCGGGATTCAGGCTTCCAACTAACAATAAGCACAACATTGAAGCCCATTCTAGGTGCGATTAAAAAGCTCGGGAAAGTCATCAGGGGAGGAGGGCAACAATTAGCCAATCAGCCGTCACCTGAGGCCCCAGTGTATAAGTCAGTCAATTTTTGACTCAGGATGGCAGTCAATTTTCACTGAGAATTATCTTAGCCGTGATGATGGTGAGCCAGACGCCCATCGAAACGTTGGATGAAATGCAAGAATTGGCCCGATGTGTAACCCCGAGAAGAGTTCTCGTATAAAATGTTTGTTTAATTTAATTTTGATCGTCATTCCTACCTGCGATGACCTCCTAGTGGGCGGCACCCCTTCGTCCGCGCTGGTTTTCCTCGTGCCGGGCACCGAAACCGCGCCCCCAGCGGTCTCCGCCGCATCCGATGAGGCATCTGCTTTCGACGCGAGCGTGAGGGCGCGGTCGTCGGGCAGCGAGACCCTTCCGTGGGCCCCTCTCTGCTGCGCCTCCCCTCCCAGGCTCCCCACTCTGTCCGACGTAGGAGTGCCGTTCGGGACTTGCGATGATGGGCGGCTGGAAAAAAAGAAAGGTTGAAGACCATTTTATTTTTGCATATACCAATGTATTTGGCGAAATTAAACATTTTTAATGCAATTTGTTTCTCCGTAAAAATGAAAGATATATGTTTGAAGACCATTTTATTTACATGAAATGAATTATCCAAAATTACATTTTTTCGGATAATTCTGTTTTCTGGGAAAAAGAACGATTATGATTGAAACCCTCTTTTTTACGTAATGCGAAGGTACATATTTTCCGGATGATATTTTTCTTCCAAATGCAGCGAAAAAATGTTTTTTGCCAAGAAACATGTAGCGTTGAATAAACTTTTAAAAGTACCTATAAACATTATGTGAAATATCAAATAGTCCCGTTAGAGTTAAGCTGTGGTTAGTTGAAGTATATTGTGTGGCAGTAAATATTCGAAGCAGGTGCCAAGAGGTTGTACGCGACAGTAACTCAGGGTGGAATTATCCGTTGGGAAGAATTGTAAACGTGAAAAATTCCAGGAAATATGGTTACGAATGTTAGTCCTTGCGAATGATTTAACCATTGAAAATTCTGTAAATTCATGGAAAATAACATAGGAAGCAGGGAAAGAGTTCTAAATGAACATAAATATAGGGGAGACATAAGTTCTCAAAGTAAACAGAAATGAATCCTCTGTTAACATTCTCCTGGAATGAAATCCTGTTGATAAAAGTGATATTACTTCAGTATTTGGTAGCCAACAGTATGTGTAAAGCCTACGGGAAGCTTTAATGCGACTCCTTAAGGTAGTTTGAGCGAAAAATCACTTCACCTAGAAGTTGATGAATTTGATCTCATTTTAAAGAAACAACTCTCATCTTTCCAATTATATAAAAATATCAACCCCTTGCCGAACTACTTTTCGAGCAATTTGCCTGTAAATATAAGCTGTTTTACATGGGATAGATTATGGCTGAGCGCACCAGTGGGAGAATATTGAAGGAAATAGGAATTTATAACACCTAGATTTCGTCAAAAAACTAACGGTGTATAGATTGCATGTTTTCTAAACTATTTATAAAAAATAATCTATTACTCACCACAGTAATTTTTACAGGATCTCTAAAAAAAACCTGCTGTTTTGAAGGGTTTTCAGCCGTTCGGCGGGAAAAAATGAGTCAAGTTAGAGACTTATGTAGCTTTATTTATTTAACTACTGAGAATTTTGGTCGTATAAAACTATATCTCTACACCATTAATATTACAATATTTATTTCTTACTACTTACAGACGCTGAAATAAAAAAATAAAATTTGAATTGCGCCTCCATTGTGACTAGGGAACTATCTCGCTCAAACCACCTAAAGTGACGGTCGCCTCCATAAAAAAAACCAACCAACCCGAGAAGATATTCGCAATTGGCAATCATGCGAGCCGGTGAGTTGAGACTCATTTTTCACGCATGGAGCACTCACCCGGAGGCGTTGTTGTCGTCGTTGGTCGCCTGGGCGCAGCACTTCCTGCCGCTCCTGCTGCCGTGCAGCCTCCGCTTCTCGGGGAGGGCGGTGCGGAAGGATCGCAGGATGGAGTCCCCTAAGCCCCCGCCGCCTCCCTTCCGCCTCCAGCTGCCCCCGCGTTCGATACCGTGGATGCTCCCCCGGCTGCTGTCCTTGTACACGCACGTCGAGTCCGTGGAGAGGTCCTCGACCGAATGGAGCAGCGAGGAGGAACGCACGGATGCGGGCCTCTGCCGCACCCGCATCATCTCGCCGATGTAGTCGTCCCGCTCCCCCTCGCCCTCTTCGCCCTCTTCGAGGTGATCGTTGCTCCGGATGCCGGCTTCCTCGTCGTGCAGCCTCCGACGCCCGTGGCCCTGGAACACGGCCGACAGGCTGAGGGCCGAACTCACCGCGGTGCCCTGGAGGAAGGAGAAGAGAAATAATGTCATAAAAGGGGGGCTATTCAAGGAGGTTAAAATGAAATGGAGAGGGCTTGACCGTGAACGCTCATGGGCGAAAGTGAAGCAAGAATAGGGGTGCTTGGGAAGGAGTTTGTGCCGAGTAGGTGTTACCTAACCAGCACAAAACATCGCATTTTCTGTGGTTTTTAACTTAGATTTGACGAAAATCGAACGCGACCGCCGGACACGTAAGCCAGAGGAAGGTTTAAACTGTGCCGACTGTAATGGCGGAATTGGCTTCAAGAATCAAGTGGTATGTCGCCTCCATTTCTTTTATAACCTCATTGTTTTCACCAGCAGCAGTTCGGGAGCGAAATCTTGGGGCTGTTCTGTTATGTTCTCGGAATTTCCGAGACTCGACAGTGACGAAATTTTGACGTCACAGCCTCTAAAATTTAAAATAGGGCCATTCAATAGCTGAGATTTGTCTGGGGCTGTGATGTCAAATCCACGGATTTGCCGAGGTTCGACCGCGTAGAGTAGTTACTGACAAATTTTGAGGATACCGGGACTAGCTACGGTATAACCTGTTACGGAGTCACCCGCAAGTGCATATATAATTGAATATCACACAGCCATTTCTGAGTAAGGCCCCTGCGCGGTTTTCGATTTATCGCGGCTTAAACGATGGAACATTTATAGGGATCCATTTATTTATCCTCGCCGCTAAAACAGTCACTTAGTACTATTACATCAAATTAATAAATAAATACAGAAACTAGAAATTACAAAAGGCAGAGGTTACGAAATCAGCAATGTAAACAGTTTGCGATGAAATCGATGAATTTAGAACGCAGCACGCTAGGGTGTCCAAATAATTAAGTGCTTCAACAATACATATTTTAAAATAAGCTTCTGCAGGACATTTAATGCGTGCCTTTTAATAAGACCACGGGGGGTGGAATAATCAGATCTTGCTGTTAACGGGCCATCCAGAGGCTGAAAGAAAAACTGAATCCAGGCTGATTGGGCTTCCGTAGAACAGCGCGCAAGAAAAGTGAAAACGCTCATCACTCATTACGAGAATTAGATACGGAATTGTAACCGATCGTAAATATAATATTGCTTATTTTTATGATATGCAGAAATGAACTCCGTTCATTGTAGCCGATTCACGCCTGGCTTTCACGTAGGTACATTCTAAATAAGAACTGAAAGTAACCGGCGACACAAAAATCCCAGAAAAAAACGGTGCACTTGTTGAGAACGAGTGAAATGTAAATGCGATACTGACACGCAGTCTCTCCTTATAATAAATCCTCCCTACCGATATCTCCCGTGAAAGCTTATATGAGAGGGGATTTAAGGCTCGCAAAACATGTACAGTGTTACTTCGTACTCGTACAAAACAAAAGCCATAACTTCAATGGAGAGAAAAATTTAACACTAGTTTATCGTGAAAAAATGAAAATGTGTAGTGAATGCCATGGATTACGATGTTACATACCCACAATATGGTTTTGAATCGATAGATTTGCTACTTAAAATTTTTTTCCTAATCCTTAGAACTATTTAGCTAATGATCATATTGCATGACTCACAAGATCGTGACATCTAAAGCCGCGTCTTACCGAGAAGAACGATCACGTCTTGTAAAATCGAGTGAAAAACTATTACCACGTCTTAACGAAATCGCATCTAGCGAGACTGCGCTATTTGAGGGTTTACCATATTTAATTGCTTATATTTCCTTTTGCCTAGGCCGGTGCCGACGTTTTTATGCATCATTATTTCCCCTTTTTTTCTAATAATTTCTACCATGACCCATTGCTTCTTTATCCTTCTCGTTCCCAGAGATCCTATTGTTTTCTCTGCCGCAATTACTATGCCTGTTTTTATACTTTCCCGTGTTTCTTCGACTGTTCCTATTTCCTTTGCTTCACGTTTGTTCCTTTCCACTATCTCCTGATTGCGACGGAACTCAATCGGAGTTCATCGCCTCGATTGAATTGACAAGAGGCTGGAGACGGAGTCGAGACAAAGTGAAATAAAAACAGCATTTAACTGGGTTTGACTTCAACAAGAACAATTATATTTCAAAGAATGTTACAAATCAAGTAAGTCCGTAGACTAGATACCGTGAATTATTGGTATAGATAGCACGTCTTCAGCAGGATCTCCGCGATGTGACCTTCTCAGCGGTGCGAAGGAAAGAGAGCCAGTCTGTTCGCGGAACACTTTGTCAGGAGGGGAAGCAGCGCCGAGTCTCCGAGGATTTTCGAGTCTCGAGGTTTCGAGGATGCCAAAAATTGGCACACTGGTATTCTCTCCTTTTCATTCCTTTTAATGCGACCACGTTTCACCTCTTCATTCTCTATCTTTCGGAAAGCCTTTTTAATCTTGAATCACATTTTATCACGACTAAATTATGATCTGAGTCCCCATCTGCCCCCGGATAGCCGCGCGAATTTTTGACACTTTTCCTAATCCTCCGTGTTACCATGATGTTTTCAATTTGATATCTTAATCTAGTCCCCGGCATTGTCCATGTGGTGTTTCATCAAAATTGTTTGAGCAGTTTGTGTAACAAATTTTACATATTTGATTAAATACTTACGTACGAATAGTTATTATTGCTCCTCGCAAACAATTATCACTCGTTTAAGATTACAAGATTTCGGTCCTCTCAAAATCTTGTGGCAGATACTCAATGGAATATTTTTATTTTCTAAAAAAACACTGTCGGTGAATGATAGGTATCTGTGTTCCTTAGTTTTCTTTTGACAACCCTGTGTGCATTGCGCTACCACTCGAACTTTGGGGCCAATCTATTTGTCATGAATAAAGATTTATTCACATCTGTTCCTTCCCCTTCTGACAATCCTTTCCATTAGACCAACTACCTCCACCACGTAGCGTTCTGCGCATCCGTCTGCCACCAATCTCCGCGGGAGCAAAGAGCTGTAAAAGTCTGACTGCGTATAAGTCCTTACTGAAGAATGTCGACGCTTGTTGTTTTGGGGAGACTTTTTATTTCATGAGGTTAGGTTGGCTGTTTGATTGGCTAGTTGGGTGAGGCTACCGAGAACTGAGGTCATCTGCGCCATAAAGAATAGGTAGAGATGTTGGTAAATAAGAGAGTTGGACTATTTGGGTATTGTAGGAAGGGTGGAGAGAAACCCGGCGTCGGCATTAGCCTTCTCTTAACGAATTGTGCCAAATGGTCCACAGTTTTATGTCCCATCCGACGAGGGTCGTTCAAGTGTACACCCTCCATCTAGCCAGAATAAAAAGTGTACGCTTTAAGAGCACTCCAAGTGTTCACTTCTTAATACTAAGTGTAGACTTGAAGTACCCTCCACAGTGCACCCAAGAGGGATCGGGATTCCACTGAAAAACCACCGGGATTCGAACCCGGACCTTCGAACTGGGGAGCCATACTAGAGCCACCTGACCAATCCGATCCTGGATAGATGAAAACTAAATAAATCGAAGATGGTTATGTTCGAGTTTTTCCGTCGGGATCCGAACCCATACCATCGGGATGAGAAGTCATTTCGTTGACTCAATTTCCTTAATTTCTTGAGATTACCGTCGCAGGGTTAATCTAGCCAGTAAAAGTTTTTACACATTCAATAAGATCCTAACCTCAAAGTTAATATCACAGAAGACAATAAGTTAAAATATACCTACCACTCAATAATTCACTCAGTGGTTTTGTACTTTGCAGAAACATGGATAATAACCGAGAAGGAAGAAAGAAAGCTTAGTATATTTGTAAACCAAATCCTGAGAAAAGTCTTCGGCCCCACAAACGGAAACTTGATGAGGAGAATCAAACGCAGGAAGGAAATAAGAGATCTTTACAAAGACCATGATATGGTAACGTGCATAAGAAGAGAAGAAGGAGATAGGCTGGCCACATTATGCTAAGTGAGCAGGGTACACTGATAAAGGAGGTAGGCATTGGAAGACTTGAAGGAAGAAGACCACGTGGAAGATTGAGACAAAGATGGTGGAATGGAGTCAATCAAGCATCAAACGGCTGGGGAGAACAGTGAATGAAGCAGTAGACGGAGAAAGATGGAGGTCAATTGTGAGCGAGGCTAAATCCGATCTTGGGTATAGATGTCCATAATAATAATATTAATAATGATGTCTTTATTTTCGAGCGAATTGAGGATTGTGTGGCCTTTATTACATGCCACTCAAATGCCACACATGCCCTGAGTGGAGAAAACCATCCCAGGTGGGACTCGGAAACGCCACCTTCGGGTTAGCAGACGAGGACGTTACCCCGCCGCCACCGAGGCCGGCCATGGTAGCAAGCAAGCAAGCAAGTACCGTCGCAAGAGGGTGGTGCAAACTTAAGAAAATTACCCCGGAAGAAAACTGTATAAATGATCAGATTCTCCGTGAACGTGTAAAAATATCTATCGCCGCTGCTCCAATTTTTTCGCCTCTCCACGATTAGGAGGAGGCGGCTCTCAAAGGGACAAAGGAGGGCATAGCGGTGACGGTCGATGACTTTCTCCCCCACTCCCTAACCTCCCCCCCTTCCCCCAAAACCTCTCCCCTCCTCCCACTTCCCTTCTAACGGATTCGCACTTGGACCCATCGTCGAAGAGAGCGCTCCGATCAATGAATTTTCTTCGCCCTCGACGCTGGAAATCACTCGGGAGGTCTGAAGAATTACCGGAGCGCCAACACCGTATCTTAACGGAGGCACTTGGCGGGTGCAAAGCGGGCCGAGTCACCACTTTCACTGAATGCAGGAGAGAGAGAGAGAGAGGGAAAGAAGAAAACAATGACTCGTTTCTCTGGAAACCTTTGGAAAGGGAGAACTATTCATTTATTCCAATTATTTCCATGATTTTTATTTTCAAAGAGCTTTGTCTCCACCATTTCTCACGTTTTCATATACTCGGGGTGATTATTATGCAAATTTTCGATTCCGAATGTTAAAAAAAATCGAATGGTTTGCTTGCGGATAGATTTTAAAAACTTAGAGCTGAAACAACGAATAATAATCGGTAGCCAGTTACACCGCGGTATCTTACTGGGGGAACAGTGGATGATAGGAGCCGGGAAGTACATTAGCGACTGTAATGTAGTTCCCGGTTCGTATCTAGGATAGGAAAATCACATAATTGCTCCCATTTTTACTTGTTAAATATTTATTGTTAGATTCCGCTCGAGATATCCCTTTGCATTAAAAAAAAATGAATCTTATCTCCTTATTGTTCCACAATTTAAATAAAGTATGTTTCGAATTGTTTCGATTTAAGATGGTTTGAGTTAGATATAACTACCAATGAAATTTTGTGAATGAATTTTGTGAATGCGGCATCATACCAATGAAAAATATTTCACCTTTCTAAAGATGCCACAACACCATATACTTATTGCACTTCTTTTAGAGGTATTAGCAAAAAATTAGAAGCAGTTTTCCATGAGATTTGGAACGGCCATGCGTTTCAAAGAGGTATTATTGAAAAAATGAGTCAGTTTTGACGCTCAGATCGCGTCAATAATGTAGCTGTTTTTGGTTCATAATTTTTTTCCATTATTTAAAGAAAAAATTTGAAGCTCACTGTAATTTTTATGTAATCCCAAATTGAAACTTCGGTTGTGAAGACGTTTTCAGCAATCGTCGTGAAACAATTAAGTCAAGCTAAAGGCTCAAATATGTAGGTAAATTTAGTTAATTAGTGAGACTTACAGTCATAAAAACCTAGTTTTAGCGTCTTAAATATTACTTTATTTACTTCATGCTTCTTACAACTGCCTCAATTTTAGAATAGAATTGTAATGTGGTTTCTATTATGGTTAGGAAAAAGTTTCGTTATAACTTCCTACCTTTAATCCATTTTGATTGATTCGGTGTCAAGTCAAGCGACAGAGAAATAGTCACTCTTCTATTGAAAGGCGTGAAATCCATTATCTAGACTTTTCAGCGTCCTCTAAAGTGCTATTTTTAGCTCAAAATGTGTCAAAACCGTCAAAACTAGTCCGGCTATTCTAATTCCGCGCCACCACTGCGCCACTTCAATGCGGAAAATTTCGAGCCCACGGTGATAAATCACACTTTTTGACGGGATGCGGTACTTATGCAATTATATAACTTCTTAGTCACGATACAGACATAATTATTGTTTTATCAACGTGAAACACAGTGTTTTAAATTAAAAAAAAGAAACGTGGGCCCAACCATTACTGCAGGAATGAATGCATTTAAAAAAAATTCGATAAACTGAGCACCCAAATCAATAATTGGTCAATATTTTTTCGATCGAGTATTACATTGCTCACGGAGACCGTTTTACTGGCAATGATTCATCGGCGATTTTAGCGTGACCAAATTTTTCGTGCCGAACCTGCAATAATGGAGTTTCGGCAACAAATGCGCCGTTCACGAAAAATTAAAAAAAAACAATTAAAATTTCCTGGGACAAAATATTTAACACTGTGCCCTCCGTAAAGCAGAAATAAGTGTTATCAATTTAAATTATTCCCGTAATATTACACAAGAAATTTTGCGTGACAGTTTTTTTTATTATTTACACATAAAAAGAAAGTTATGGTGGTCAAATTTGGTCAATCGACATGTTGGATAAAGAGATTACAAGACAGACATCGTACTAATCACATGCTGGCCCAGATGTTAAAATCATCCAACTCGTTTTAAACATATGTTTGTGATTGGTCGCATTCAAAATTTATCGAATATAAACCCGAATCCGTAACCCTTTTTTTTAACGGAATATCAAAATCCGAACTTCGAATCCGTATTCCACGTTCACCAAATTATGAATTTCAGTTCGTTTACTTTTTCAATTCATAAATAAAACAAATCCAAAGCCAATCTTACATTTTCTGGTTAGTTCATGAACCTATAATTATCTCTAGTTAGAATCTTTTTTTCCTTCAAACTCAAATCTAATCAATTATTTTAAAATAATGATGAAAGTAAGCAGCAATTTCCACAGTGAAATCAATCAGTTCTTAAATTAAGAATGCTAAGTGAACTCCAGTGAGTAATTAATTATTCCATATGATAGGAAGAATTCTTAGCCCGTCAGGATCTTATTTGTTTCTCCTTTTTAATTAACCAAATTTTTGGTACTACAGAAGGCTCTCTTTAAAACTACCGATGCTAAAACAATGAAAAGATGTTTTCCAACAAAGCGTTTCAAAACTTTCAGTGTACAGTGTATAATTTTGAGTTAAGTTTCAGGGTTTTACTGCTTTACGGGCTGAAATCAAATTTATTTACGTGCTTTCACAGTGCGTTAGTGGCTAGACACCATAGTGGAATATAGTATTGCCGCAAATTATGCTAAAGGCGAATTTATCATCGGCATTTTTCCCTTAAAAGTAATAACTAATTTCACCAAGGGCCATTCCACACAAATGGCCTTAAACTCATGGCTTGACCATATTCGATGGTCACGATTTATGACAAAAAGGGAGAGTATGATACACATAGACGTTTTGCAAAAATATAGATCTCTAAATCACTCATTGCAGAAGATATGGCGATTTAAGTATCTGAATTAAGCACAAAATGGCGCGACGCAGCTCAAACTGTGACCCCAAATGTCATTTGATTTGACTGGGATTCAAACCCGTACCTATCTCCCAATTGCCGGCCAGGTGTTTAAGCTAGTTACATCACCAAGCCTCATCGATCATGGAGAGCCTAAGCCGGTGGAAAACCCGAGAAGAACTCATCATAACCAAACCTTCGTAATTCAAGGCGAATTTAAACGGACGTTTAGACGAACAAGTTGTTCTCGTCGCCAGTCTACATTGCAGCACAGGAGACGTTGTCGTGCATGATATGCCACAGTCTCGAATTTCACCCTCTTTGGTGTATATCCTTGCACCCGTGCGCGAGACTGCGCACTACATCATCGCAATGATTGGAAAAATTGTCCTTTTTCAATCCTTATAGAGGACAAGACTTAATTTTGCTGAACGGTCACGACACAGGACTCTGCTTAGAATGCATGGCCTTATTTTTGTGGCGCAAAACCATGCTACGATAGAGCAATAAGAAGGGGTACTTGAAATGTTTTAGTTTGTTTTTTAAGGTGAAAAAAGCGATGTATGACAAGTTGTTCTAGATCTGGTGCATATTTTTCTGTAGCTCAAAACATCTTCAAAATCAAAAAGAATTTTTGTTACGAACTCATAATAAAAAAGGCAAGCATAATGGTTTCCATTGCTGCGTCGGTTTTGAAAATGACGCATTGAGAGGTGACTAAAGTTGCGTGCACATGCGCCGCGCGCCGAATTTCTAGAAGACACGGTACGTGACTAATTACCATGTATTCTCCGGTATACTTATGATACATCATGCCGTAATGAATTATTTGCGCAAGTTATTAAAACTTTGAAAGTAAAATGACGCCGTGGCCAGAGACCATTAAATAGGTATTCCGCAACGAGATTTAGAACGGAGAATTCATCGCGGCCGGCAGCCAGCGTATTGGCCACCTGCGTTTGAATATTTTTGGGACGATTCCTGACCACATCACTTAAAAAAATACCTTTAATCCTGAACGCTTTCACTAATATTTATGCGGGTGTTGACTTTCTATCGTTGAATGGTGGCTTACCTTGAGTAGCAAGTTAGCATGGGCGTAGAGAAACTTGGTGGCACTCACTTGTAAAGAACATGACGCAAAAGAGAGGAAAGCATGCAAGAGATGTAGGATAAATTGAGGCATTTATCTTCCAGAGGTTCCTCCGGGAGTTCTCCGTTACATTTTCCCGTTCATCAACCCTTAATTCATCCTCAGGGACTCCAATCCTCCAATGGTGAATGCCACCAAGTTCTGCTATACCTATCACGCGGCAGCCGAGCAGCCCAAAGTTCGCTGTTTCCAATCCCAACTCGTACATATACGTTGTGTTTGTCTTATGGTGTTACCTCAGCAGTTGGAGTACCTACGTAAATACCCAATACTCCAATTCTGCTGACTTTGGTGCGGAAGAGTGGGGGGAAGTAAGAGGGCTGAAAGGTAGGAAGTGGTCATCGCATAGCTCTTTTGCCGTTGATTCGGCTTGCTCTAAAATAGCTGCCACATTCTAGGGTATTAGAGTAGTTCCTCTCCGACCATGAACCGATCGAGGTGAAAGGAGAAGTGTACGGAAATACGGCAGTATGGGTAAATGAGAGAAAAATAGCCTCGACGTTGCAAAGGCGTGTTAAACGGGATTATTTTAGTTGAATGGAGCTTCATGTTCGTCTTCTTCGAGAGGAAGAATTCTCGTCCGATCGTGTTCGTCCGCCTGGGAAATATAATGGCGAAAGACTATTAATCAGGGGTCTCCAAAGTACGGCCCGCGGGCCACATTTGGCCCGCAAGATAATTTTCTCCGGCCCGCAGAAGAATTATGCGGAAATGCGCCGCATAATGTTTGCTTAAATGGTCGCTACTTGTAAGTAAGCAGCGTTTCAAAATTTAAATCTCAGTTTAATAAGATTTAAAAAACACAAACACAATAAAACCATCCAAATTAATGGTTCTCATATGAAAATATGAGAATTTGCTGGTAGTGTTCGTTGTCATCAATATACGATAATTTAATTTCACATACTCTTAACTTTATTAATAACATTATCTCATTTCGTTAAAACTCATCCAGAGTTTCCAATTTATTTTTTTATACTACAAGTGTTCAAATACCTATTGCGGCCCTCGTTACGATAAGTTTGAAGACCTCTGGACTATGTAATCTGTCATTCTATGGTCTGTTCATGTAATCCTTCCCCTCTAATACTGATTCTTCTTGCGATATTTCCAAAGCAGACGTCCCGCATTCAAACGGGTAACGTGCGATCTGCCAATTTCGCTTTTCCTTGTTAAATACACAAGTTTCCCGAAATGGACTTGGTTTTGGAACTTCTGATTCATGTGAAACTTATTCGACCGAGATACTGCCGAGAATTCGAACAATTTGCTGCTCGGGGCAGGCGGCTGATTTCCGCGGGTGCCGAATGGGTCGGACAAGAAGACTACTACCACTCGCGTTTGATGGAGCCATATCCCTCTAGAATATCAAGGAGCAACCAAGGAGGTTAGAAAAGAAATGGAGGCGACAAACCACTTGATTCTTGAAGCCAATTCCGCCGTTGCAGTTGGCACAGTTTAGACCTTCCTCTGGCTTACGTGTCCGGCGGTCGCGTTCGATTTTCGTCAAATCTAAGTTAAAAACCACGGACAAGGCGATGTTTTGTGACTGGTTTGGCAACACCTACTCGGCAAAAAATCCTTCCC
The DNA here is from genome assembly GCA_963573305.1 of Pyrrhosoma nymphula. Taxonomy (NCBI): domain Eukaryota; kingdom Metazoa; phylum Arthropoda; class Insecta; order Odonata; family Coenagrionidae; genus Pyrrhosoma; species Pyrrhosoma nymphula. The sequence goes on from OY754327.1 coordinate 33,483,839, forward strand.
AAGCACCCCTATTCTTGCTTCACTTTCGCCCATGAGCGTTCACGGTCATGCCTCCTCCATTTCATTTTAACCTCCTTGGGAGCAACGCTTGAGTCGGAACTTATGGAAGTCGAAGCGAATATAAGAAACTTGGGTCATATGACGTCGCACGATCGGCTGAGGGAGGCGTTGAACACTCTCCGTTTGAAGGACTCCGTGCGCAGAGTTATTTTTACCTCATGAGGCGAAGTCTGGGTCGAGCAGTGACTTTAAAGGCATTTAAAAAAATAACAGGAAAACCGGCGTTTAAAAAATGAGGAAGTCGACCCCAGTGGACAACGGAGTGACACTGCATCGACGCATTCAAATACCGCGACCGTGAATTTTCGCTACCGAGTTTAAGGACCATTGTAGAGATAACCCGCTTTAACTTGGCCACTGAGATTCACGAGGCGGGGAGAAGTTGCAGGAATGGGAAGAAGTTTGAGGGGAATGTATATGCTTTCCCGCCTGCGCAGTTAGCGAATTTTGTATTTTCGTACTCGGAGTAAGCCTCGCCTGTCATAGTTTCCGAGATTATCAGTCCCAACTGGGCTGTCGGGCATTGAGCGTTGGTCAGTTCATCGCGAATTGACTTCGTTTCACTTGTAAAACTAGCGGAAGACTTGGGAATCACGGTGCTCCAAATGCTAAGGTTACATCTTAACCATGATCATCTAATCTACGCTCTGAGAGCAGCTATTGACCCATGACGGAAATCGGGTTGGTGTGACAGCTTGAGGACTAGCTTCTCATCCTAAAGGTTCGAATTCCAATTTCCGCAGTGGTGTAGATGTTTATTGAAATCCTGATCTCTCTAACTGGGATCCGTGTGGAGATCTTCTCAAAAGCGTTCCTATTTACTCCGGACGGAACGTAAAACGGAGCGTTCTTTTGCGCTTTTAGTCGAGAGTTGCCTACGCCGGGTTTCCCTTCAATTGAGAAAATGACCGTCGGTTTTCTCCTCGGACAACTGACAACTAAGACAAATACAACAGTCATGCCGGAGTTGGGATTCAAACCCGCGACCTCTGTAATATCAGGCCTGTGCTTAACTTGTCTGGCTACTTTTTCACCAGCATTTTCACCGCTCTGCACAGCCACGTTAAGTTCTCCTGCACCTATCATCGAAGGGAAGTATGGCCTCACTGAAAGGGAGGGGGAAAATCATTGAGCTCACCTTGTTGGACTTCCTCTTGAGCAGCACCACGGTGCTGGGATCCACGATGCCGTTCCTCCCGGAGGAGCGGTGCAGGCTCCGATGCCTGTGGTGGTGCTTATGGTGATGGTGGTGGTGGTGATGATGATGGTGGTGATGGTGCTTCTTGTGGCTCTCGACGGACGTGGGCCTGGGGATGACGGAGCTGCCCACGTGAGGCGGCAGCGAAGATGACAGTTGGCGGCTGGAGTCGCCCATCAGCTCAAGGCTCGCTTCGATGGGAAACAAAGAGGTGAGAATGGAATCGGGGACACGGTTTAAAAAAAAGGAATATAATTAGTCATGTACACTTAAATTGTGCGCACAGAGAAAAATGTATCTCCTAACGACAAGTGAATGGGGAATTATCATTCGAATACTTTTTCGATGATACTGTTTAAATCAAATTTGCAAAGGTTTTTATGTGGATTTACGGAGTTGGTTCGAAACATTATGGCCTAACAACCAAATAATTAATCGTAGAAAGTGGCATTTTTTCTGTTTTCCCAAAACGACCTCTGACGTCATTTCATCCATTGATCAAAGGACCGTGGTTCGATTCTCGGTGAAGACGGATATTTTTTCAAAGTATTTTCTGAATCTTTGTATTATTGTATTTCCGGCATAAGTGGACGTCTTCACATTAGCCATTTAGGCATATTTTAATGTATCTGGAAGAGTAGGGAAGAATCGATGGATAAAATGACGCCATGACCGTTATGGGAAGGTTGCCCGTCCATTCAAATTTAGACTCCTATATCTCTGGCAATTTCTGGAATCTTAAAGAGATGATTTGCAAATGATCATTTGTCATGGTCCCCTGCGCGATAAAGTAAAAAGCAAAAATCGTGATAAACCCCCCTTGCGAACGCACATACTAAAGAAGAAAATGGATTGATGAGGCATGTTGGTATAACGAGAATATTTTAATGCCATTAATTTGCACTGGTCACATTTGGTGGGTCAGTTCAGCTGTTAATGCGGCGAATATAGCAGTGGCAAAACGTGGTGGCAATTGCTCAGATGACCCTTTTCAGAAAAAGGGTCAATGGGGAACATGAATATTAAAAAATAATTGTAATTGAACTTCATATTCTTCAACATGCAGGACTAAATATTTAATCGAGAAACGTTTTTTATTGAATATATATTTCTTTTAAAAAATTACCGAAAATGGAAGGGTCACTCCGACAGAATTACGACGCACTAGCATGTTAAATTGAGCTGTTTTACCATAATATGATGAAAATAATCGTTTTATTTCCTTTGTGAAAAAGTGCGATTGGATCCTTGTGGCTGAAATACAATATAGAGTAAAGAAGCGATACTTTGCGGTGATGTCAAGCCGTTGAAATGCCTTTTTGCACCATGTTACTTTTTCAAAAAATGAGCACTTTTCAAAGGCATTTGTTAATGTTTACGGTTGCCGCATATACATTTCGATTGCTCATTTGAGATCTTTGGAAAATTTGCTATTGTGTCCGCTACTCAGGTATAAGGAATTAATTTTATGCATGTTCCTCATTGCTTGCACACTAGATCCGTGAATAGGAGTAGGGTAATCTCCAAGTTTGACAACCATGGTTCTCAATGTCACAAAGCTTCGTTGCAGATTCAAAATGATCAATCTGGTACTTACCTAAACTAGAATGACTCTTAATCCAATTGTGTAGTTGGTCTTTTCCGTTAGGTCACGAAAGCATTGAGCGTATTTTGACGCAGCTTTGTTTTGACTGTAAACATTGTCGTGTAAAGGGTCTGCTGACACTTTTCAATCGAGTCAGGTTATAGTCAATAAGGTTGGCAATGTTGTCTGCCATGTGGTGTCCTCTTCCCTTTGTAACTTTTCCAACTCATTCCACGAGTTTCTTCGCCTCTTTTGACGTTTAACTCCGTGCATGCAACTGCCACCAAGTTTCGATACATTGTACAATGCTATTTAAGATAAAATTAACGCTATGCAATTAAAATTTACCTAAACGTAAGTGAATGAGATGGTATATGGCGCAAATTTATGGAAACGATTGAGGGTTAGTCTTACTGCTCAGTTTTTATAATGCAACCATGGTTTTTCTTCTTAACGGCTGGTTATAATAAAGTCTGGTTAGAACTAGTCTGTGTATGGCTGATATGGATAGGCTTTCCCATCAATCTCCACCACATCAACTAAAAAAATGTATAATGCACTTTATAAAACCTGAACTGTTACGTAACATATTGTAGTCAATGCAAAGGCTGCATCAGGTGGCGGTTACAGTTAGCCAGACCTTAGAGACCTAGATCTGTCATTAACAGATGATGACGATTTGGTCCTAAACCCAAGAGGCAAATTAAGAAAATGCCTCTGGAATAATTCTGTTTTATTTCAATCATAACCTTTGAAGGAATTCGACTGATATGGTTTGATTCAAAATATTTCAAATATTTGCGATTAAATAAGGTGATATTCTTCATAAAACCTTTTTGACGACGAAATTATGCGGTTTAATTTCCATTCAATTCAATATCAAGCGAATCAGGAGCTTTACCTATCAAAAAAACCCAAAAAAAATAATAACGTACCGTAAAATGGCATTGCGTCGATGACAATTATGGAGGTACGCCGATTGTTGACAGGAAGAGGGAATTTCAGCCTTCAATTACTAAGGCCCAGTTTTATGACTCCTGTTCAGTATTTTTTGGTATGGAAACCAAAGTTAATACTTTCTTCCACCGATAACGCTCACGTCAACTAACCGAGAGTCTTGACGCAAGATAGAAAACTTGAGGCGCAATCATGGTTCTCCATCATGCGTGAACTCGCGTTATCGTTATTTTAATTGTGCTCATGAGAGCGAAAACGTGGACGTCATTCTTCAAATGTTGTAATTTGCGATACTAGTTTCTTAATCTTTAACCGCACTCTCAAGGATAGTGTAAATAAAGTCCACACCTTCTTCCGGAGACATGGAAGTGAGCACATTCTAGCGGGTGAAGTCGAGGCTGCGGTTAATGTCGTCCCAACATGCCTTCGACCAATAAAGGCTTAGGGGGGGCGGGGGGGGAGTAGAAACCCTGCGGTATTTCTTGGAATGGGGGAGGAGGAAAAGTGCATCGAGGGTATCGTGGTCCCAGTCGAAGATATTTCGCCCGGGGGTGACTGCCTCCGGGGCAACATTGGAAAGAACGAAGTCCAGTGTTGCCGCGTTTCGGGTACCGTGGAGGCAGTATTGGGAAAGACCAAGAGCATTTATGAAATTTTGAATGAAAAAGTCATCGAGGGTGTCATGAGGACAACCAGTAGTTGGTGAGTCCCAACGAATTGATAGGTTAAAGTCACCAATCAGAATAACAGGGCCAAGGTTAATGGCTCTAAGTAAGGAATCAATTTTATATTTATTTAATTCATTTTATTTATATTTATTTTTGGAAATGATATTCAGGAATTTATATTCAACAAAGAATTTATACTAAGGCCAAATGGTTTTGCCAAAATTTATGCAGTGAGCCCAAACTTTGTCTATATGCCTCACATTTGATAAAGGGGTAATCAGCATGTTATTTAATTTTCAATTTAAAATCTGATCTGATCCGAAGGATAATGCAATCTGTTCCCTAGGATATTGCAATCTGCCCGCATAGTAATGTATTTTAGCCGTAGTGAGAATACTTCGTTTGTAATATCATCATGCTTTTGTCATTATAAAAAATTCCCATGTACTGAACCATTGGTCATGAACCTGAACGTTCAGTGATTAAAAGTGACTATTTGTTGCAAGGTAAATAATATGTTAAAAAGAATCTTTTTTATTCATATTCATTAGATATTCATTCTAAGCACTCTATTAATACCGTGAGATGGGGAGTATTTAGTACCATGAGGAGATCCTTTTAATCAAATTATAAAAACGCTGTCTTTACCTCTGTGGTTTACATGTATGAGAGTGTGGTACGATTCTAAGTACTGCACTGACTAAGTACTGACTCTGCATTTCATGATAATCACAACAGTCCCACAGAATGAAATTGTGGTGGCTTCATAGGCCAAGTTTGCATCACCTTATCTTCTCCATTAAGTATTTTAGGGAATGTTAATGTGATGCAAAGTATCCGCGGATAGGAATACTTAGCATATCTACACATTGAAATAGAGTAATTGAATTAACGACGATATTTTCATTTATCTATTTTTTTATGTTTTGATTTTTACATTTTATAAAGAGCCTTAAAGAGCTGGAGGGACAAAAAACCGATCCAGGTCGGGCGACTTAGCTAGAGAGCATATAATTATGCTCATAATATTTTACTGCTGTTGTGAATACACTTATGTTTCAAAATAATAATTCGTGCGTTTCTTAAGTCCTTTTTCAAAATAGACCTCTCAAAAGTGATGCATTTTATCTCCATTCTACGTAACAAAATACGTAATAATTATTATCATAATACATATTTACTTACATGCATTACTATAGTAAGACGTATTATGCGTATTCTACCGTGCAGTAAACTGACGAGAAAACTTAGAAAAAAAGCCATATTGCCTCATTGCCTAGGACCTCAATAATTATGAAAAAATATTATTTAAGGATTTTTCCGGCTGGAAATCATTAAAAAATATTTCGACTATCAAACTACACGTTATCCTTTGAGATAATTGGGAAACCAGAGGATTGTATATCAAGCATCACGTACATCATTACCCTTAAAGTTCAATTAGTGTAATGTATTCACCACTTAAACATTCCACATTCACGACCGCAACAGAACTCAAAACCTTTGTCTTCAGTTTTCCGGCATGTGAGTTAATCATCTCAACAAACCTGATCAGTTTAATTTATGATGACTGACCTGAGGCATTAGGGCTCACCTCAATATCGCTCATCGATTGCCTGATGATTAATGAATATGGTGCTGAACCATTCATGAAAACGTCAATCCAGAGAGGATTCCACCAGAAGACCCCGGGAAATGAATTTCGGAGTTCCATCTCTGGAAAATCAATACATCGTCGGTCGTGGTTACCCTCTGGCTCGCACGCAGCCCTGCTTCCGTTAATTGGCGACTGGTTAAGTGAATAGGAAATGCCTGTGCTAGTTAGCAGCCGTGGTGCTCAGTAGTTGACTGAAACAATGTCTCCGGAATCGAGGGCAAGTCAGGTCAAAAGAATTACGGAAGGGATGGAGGAAATCAGAGCTTTGATTCTTTTTTTTAAGCTGATAGGGTATGGCTACTATGCAATGCTTTATATGAATTTCCTTTTTAATTGAAAAGTAGGTATTTATTTCACAAAATGAAATCAAGTGTGACTGAGACATTAATGTGATTCGTGCTATATGCTGTCTTGTTCCTAATGCTTCATAGAATAGAAAAAAATACATTAATCTTTCATTATTCATACAAGGCTGGAGAACAGTTAGAAAATTATGATTAATAGTTGAAACGAAATTTGTTATCAAGACTATAAACATAAAAAAGTATTAATCTACGAATTTACTTGATTTCATCCATCTAATTTCTGGAAATACTTATTATCAGATAGGCAGGGTTTGGGTTTGACGAATTCCTGAATAATTAATGTTATTTTCTTGGACAATACTTTGGTGCCCATTATTTCTTGAAATGACGTAAAATCGTGACATACTTGTGACTTAACCAATCGGGTGTAATTAATAAGGTGGGAGATTATTCACGTGACAGTTTTATTTTACTGAGTGACTGACTCAAATTGTTGGATGCGGCAGGAAATGTGTCAGTGGTATGAAACAAAGCTAGGCGATATGGGAATGTGGACCTGAATTTACACATCTGACCTCAACGAACTTCATTAATTTCAATATTGGCAAGAACTCCATGCATGGTGGCAGTTAAAAATAAATGCCTTCGAGAGCTACATTAGTTCCGCCAACTACCTGACGCGTTAGATGGGGGGTAACGTTCTTTCATATTATTTTCAAGAGTAATTATTTCCTTCTTTCAGGAGATATAGGTCTATTAATTTGAAAAATATTTATTCTCTTTGCCAACGATTCAAAATGAATTCTCTCTGAGTCCTGAAGAAGCATGTATACATATGTCGGCAAAGAAAATAAATATTTTTCAAAATAATAGACCTAAGAAGATCCTAATAGACCTAATCTCCTGAAAGAAGAAAAAAATTACATTACATATATAATAAAAAGGGGTCATGAAGAGGAATCATCTAATTATTTTCAAAGTTTTTTTCAAAGTTGCATTGGGGTCGCGCATATGAAACACCTGGCCAGAAATTGGACTATTTAAGTTTGAACTCTACTGAAATAAAGCTACCTCTAAGACGCGAATCACCTTCTACAGCTGTTGTTATTTTTGGCACCTTTTGAGATTGTACGCGTTAGGTACATAAAAAAATCGATTTTACCAACACGTGTGGTTCGAGAATTGAAAAGGTTGAAAAGTTTGGTACGATGTTATTAAATTTACCTAAATAGTCTTTTCTCACCCCGGAGACGATGAGAGATGATCAAGTCGCATGTAAACAGAAGTTTGCTCGGCTTTTTTAAACTTCAAATCCCTGGCAGAATTAAAGTTTGAAATAAGCATCAACATCGGAATCATTGCTCTTGACCACATGATTCATTGGCGTCAGATTCAGCAATTTTTATTGGTGAATACGTTTTTAAAATATATTTGACAACGGCGGTGACCAGTCATAAAAAGGTTTTTGTGTCATAATTGTAACTGAATTCATTCACTTCATCCGTCTTACAAACATTTTAAAATAAAATTTGAATATCCTATGTAATGACCAGAGAAAAATCTTGCTCAAAATATTATAAGGTGGTTCCGCCGTAAAATGGCCGAAATGTTATTTGATTCATATTCTGTCTATATATAGAAAATGTTATCATATGTTGATATAGACAACGATATTCTACCACCTTTTCTTACTACTTTTTTCACAAGTTGAGTTATAAATTACATAATTTTAGATGCGAGAATGAGTGAAACATAGGGAAAAAGTAGTATTTTTCTATCTTATATAAATGGCATTTTCGCGAAAAACTTTCTAATATGCAAGGTCTCTCAGGGAGTAAATTTAAAACACCTTCCCATCCTATGCTTTGAGTTTTTGGCAAAGTAATCTAATAATTGAAGCCAAAATGCGTTAATTCAATGGAAATAGCGCTGAAGTCAGCTCCTGTGGCTCGAAACTGCTCATAAAAATACATTTGTCGAATAATCTGCATAGCATGAGTCTTAATTTCGTTCTACAACGGCAGAGGGTTTTCATCAGTGAAACATGTATTTTCTAAATAATGCAAACGAAAAGGTGGATATCAGTGTTAGTTTTGACTCACAGAGCCGCGATGTTTTGATTCACCGGTCAACTCAATTAAGTACTTTATTCCAACTTTTTTATCGTATTGTGTACTATATTTTGCTTTCCCTGATGCTATTAAAAACAAAAACAAGGTAAAAATATGCAGATTATTCGACGCTTTAATTTTTTATGAATTTCGAGCCATAGGAGCCGACTGTAGTGCCTTTTCCGTTGAGTTACCGCATTTTGGCTTAAATTATTGAATTGCTTTGCTAATAACTCAAACAATATGATAAGCAGGTGTCTAAATTTAATTATCGTTCCATTCCCTGGGAGTCCTCACGCCTTTTAAACAGTTTTTCGCGAATCCAGCGTTTATAAAAAAAAAAAAATTTATTCCATCATGCTTAACCCATTCGCGCATTTAACCCTCCAGGCTATTTCGAAATAAATTCAAAGGGAAAAATCGTGTAAAGGTAGGATTTTGTTATCCGCATCAAATACCACGTCAGAATATTCCCTAGAAAATTGATTCCCCTTTTTCCCTAGAAAATATACCTCTAGGGAAAAATTTCCCTAGAATGCATTTTGGGTTGCAGTGGCTTATAATATGTTTATTTTAGACCAAATGTAGTTGACTGTGATGGGTGATATTTTTATAATGGTTGCACAGCTATTTTGTTGAGAAATATTTCGTCAGTTTCATTATAATTAATTGTGTTAACTCTATGGTTGCATAAATAAAACTATGCAGGATATTATTTTGTTTGTTTTCATGAATATATATTTTTTCCTCTTGAGTCATTCACTCTATGTTCTGCATACTACGATCTATGCAATTGCTGGTGTAATTTTTCCTATGCCTGAAGGTTTCCAATGAAGTGACATTTTGTTCTTGGGAAATTACTGGCCGAAGTCCTTAATTTATAAGGAAAAAAGTTCTAGGAAAAGAATTACCTAGAGTTTCAGGACATTTACTTAGACAAGAAAAGGTTTTCTCTAAAGTAAGATTTTGTTTTCGGGAAATTACTGACCGAAGTCTGTCATCTATAAGGAAAAAAGTTCTCGGATAAAATATTTCCTAAAGTTTTAAAAGGGCATTTCCTTGGAAAATAAATTTTCTTCTAAGGAATTTTCAATATTTCCCTTTCTATTCCCTATGTTCAAGGGAATTCTTATGGAGAAATTTCCATCAGGGCGGAGATACGGTTTTGTGCGAGTAGCCAGAATATGAATGTAATGACATGACGAAATCACTTTAGAATGGTGCCACTCTTAAGGTAATTTGAGCGAGATAGTTCCCTAGTCATAATGGAGACCATTTTCGCATTTTATATTTTAATTTAAGCGTCTGTAAGAAGCATGAAGTAAACATTGTCATATTAATGGAACAAAATATAGTTAGTTACCTATATATGACCAAAATTCTCAGTAATTAAATAAATAAAGCTACATGTCTCTATTTTGACTCATTTTTTCACGCCGTATGGTGAAAATGCCTTCACAACAGAAGGTTTTTTTTGCAATTCCGCAAAAAGTACTGCTGTGAGTAATGGATTAATTTTTATAAATAGTTGAGAAAATATACTAAATGTAGATTGTATGGGTGGGCGAGGGCCTCCTGGAACCCTCCTGACACTCAGACCTTTTAGCCCATTGTGCCATCCTACGTTTAAGGTGGTTTGAGCGAGATAGTTCCCTAGTTATAATGGAGACCATATCCAAATTTTATTTTTTTATTTCAGCGTTTGTTCGAAGTGTGAGGTAAATATCGTAATATTAATGGCGCTAATTAATATTAACGATACAGTTATATCTGTCCAAAATTCTCAGTAATTAAATAAATAAAACAACATAAGTCTCTAACTTGACTAATTTTTTCCCGCTGTACGGCTGATAACCCTTTAAAACAGCTGGTTTTTTTGCGATTCTGTAAAAATTACTGTGGTGCGTAATAGATAATTTTTTTATAACTAGTTGAGAAAACATGCAATCTACACACCGTTAGTTTTTTGACAAAATCTAGGTGCCAGAAGTTCCTAATTTGTTTAATATTCTTTCTCTGGAGCGCACAGCCATAATCTGTGCCACGTAAAACAGCTTATATTTTTAGGCAAATTGCTCGGAAAGTAGTTCGGCAAGCGGTAGATATTTTGATATCATTGGAAATATGTCAGTTTTTCCTTTAAAATTAGGCCAAATTCATCAAATTCTAGGTGAAGTGATTTTTCGCTCAAACTACCTTAACCTACCTGCCACTTGCAGACAGGGAACAAGAGCACCACGGTAGAGGTATGAAGGAGAGGTCCACCCCCAACCTTCCCGGTAGAGGGATTGAGGGAGTCCTCCCTCCTACCTTCCCGGTCTGGGTACATACATCTCCCTCCGGCCTCCCGGTAGGTATAGATGGAGTATCACCCCTCCATCCACCCCGGTAGAGGCATGGAGGAGCTGGCACGTGGCTAGACCCTTGCCCAGAAAATATACTAACTACCCGCTGTTGGTTTTTTGACGAAATCTAGGTGGTAGAAGTTCCTATGTTTTTAATACTCTCCCTCTGGAGTACACAGCCGTAATCTATCCCATGTAAAACAGCTTGTATTTTTTTCACTAGAAGGACCAGACCCGTCATTTTGACGGGTATCTTCTACTTACTTAATGATATTTCCTACAATTTCTTTTCTGTCGTCTTAATTTTTTCTGACTTTTATTTATTTTTTATGGTACGTATTCTTTTAAAATATAATTAAATTTTTTCACATAGAAATGGAGTTATACCACCGGCAAATTGCTCGAAATGTAGTTCGGCATGGGGTTAATATTTTGATATAATCGGAAAGATGGGAGTTTTATCTTTAAAAGTGAGGCCAAATTCATCAAATTCTAGGTGAAGTGATTTTTCGCTCAAACTACTTTTAAGTGTAGGGGATGCAACGGGACTCACCGGTGACCTCGGCGAGGCTCTGCAGGTCCTTGGTGCCGTCGCCGCCGAGGATGAACCGGGGATGGTGGTGGTGCTCGTTGGAGTGGTCGGCGGCCGCGGACTCGGACATGCTCCGCTTCGTCTCGGCTCTCCGGGCAATCGCCTTGGCGATCTCGCTGGTGCTGATGCTTTGCGGCGCGCTCCTCCGCAGCTCGACGAGCACCGGCGGGAGGGGCCTGGGGGGCGGCGGCGGGGCGGGTCGCTTCCCCGCGGCTTCGTGCGGTCCTGCGTTTATATTACGGTCCTCTTAGCCAAGATAACTGACCCTTTCATAACAACACACAAACCGATCTGTCTCAAAGACTTCGCCTCCGACTCTCCGCGGTAGACCTTATTTTTTTTTAAACATAACATCCACAGGTTCACGGGCTTAAACCTGCGTTTTCTGTCGGTGATCGACAACATCGCCGAATTACGTGCCTTTTTTCTATGCATTGAATCAAATTTTTTTTGAAGAAAAAAAACTCCTGGATCCTTTGGATCTCTATTGGTTTGAATCTCTATTGAAATTGGTTTTCAAACATTTCTGAAACAAGTCATGAAATCTTTCTGTTTTGATAATGAAAGTCACGAGTAAGGTAAAACCTGCTGCATGGGTGCTTTAGCGACGATTTAAAAATATATAAATAGGTATATATATATCGTCGCCTCGTGAATTTAATCTGATTCCTGATACTCCAAAAATGAGCATTCCTGAAAAATTATAAAAATAAATATCCTTTTTTTTTAATTTTATACTCATATGGAAGATTTAGTCTGGTTCATTGGCAAGAGTTGACCAATGTCAAACTAATTCTCTTTGGATGAAAAAAAAGAAAAGAAAAAACCAATGCACGTGTGATGTGCATGGTGACATGACTGCTCGATTGAGGCGTCTTAGTTGGGGGTGACAAGAGGTTTTAGTTCTCTTCTCAGGACGAGGCATCACAACTAAACAGAGTTAGATGAAAAGCAATGCGAGAAGCTGTTTCTGATTCTGTCACAACGATGCACCTCTTCCCGGGACTGCTCAACCCTCTTCCACCCTCCGAAACCCTCCTCAATCTCTCGCGAGTTAATCAATTCATTCAATAAATTATTCCATATTAAAAAAAAATAATTCCCAAGAGAAAAAGGAAGGTTGGTGCCATTATCATAATGAGATCATCGTGATAAAAAATACAATTGCGTACGTTCTCCGTCAGCATCCCCATGCAATCAAGTCCTCCCTCGGTCGCTCCGGACAGTGAGCGCGATATACATTCGGACGAGCACGGGCTGCATCGACTCGCAATATTCGCCTTCCAACCCGCGCGCCCTCTACCGCGGTGAGCTGCGAATGCGTCGTCGGCAATAGTCTTTGGGGCTCGCCCCATTCATTGGCCCACAGGGAGGAGGCATGCTCGGGCTCCGGGTTTATCGGATAGAAGTGACGTGCCTTCCGTGTTCGATGCGGCCCTTCCGGCCGTGCCCATCAAGAGCATCTCTGTCTTGGACGGGGTCCTTCGCATTCCGACGTCCAGGGACCCACGGGCCGCTGCAGCCGCTGCCTCCTCCGACCTCCGCGTCGCCTCGGCCTTCACCATCAGGGCCCTGTCTTTGGCGTCCTTGGCTGCTTGGATTCGCCTGCGGAAGAAGAAAAGAATGAAAATTAATGGATTTACTATAGTACTTGTATGTTTGTTTTTCGGGTGTACCCCGCGTACTATAAACAGGTGTGATACCTGACGTTTCGTGGCCGTTGCTGGTCACTTTATCACAGGGAATGAGGTATCTGTTGAGTTGGTGGAATTTATATAGGGGTTTCAAGGAGGGAAAAGGATGGGAAGGGGAGGAGTGGAATGAGTAGTCATTGCATTTTTATTTAGGTTCAAAGCAGGGTCCCACGTGTGGCTGACTTGGAGGCCACAGTCCCTATTGTAAATTTGCTGACATTTTCTTATTTGAAGGGCTTGAAGTTTTTCACTTTGGTGATTATCAAACAAACATACATTTATAATGACCCGCGAAAGTTTTAACCAAGAATTACTATAGTACTGTTCACTTGATTGGGAAATTACCTACAATACGTGTTTCAGCGTATTAAATTACCATAATAAGGTAAAATATCAAGGCTGCTACAGGCCTGGAAAACCTGGAATAGTCATGGAAATTGAAATTGGGCCCGGAAAACGTGGAAAATTAACGGAAAATGAAAAATTATCCTGGAAATTTACTTTCCCAAGTCAAAATCAGATAGTATAGGCAGATTAAGGTTCGCGACGGAAATAATTATTAGAAAGCTGTTTTCTCTTGCAATACGTTCCTGGAGTCCCCCTGTACATCTCCGGAAAAATCACCAAAAATCCAACTTGGGGAACAACACCCATAAATTTTGAAAAAATCGCCGCCATCTTGCAGTTTTCAAAAAAATGCCATAAGTCCTATAGAGGTGCTTTTGGTGTCAAAATTTTTCGTTTTCAATGGAGAACTCATGTTTGTAGGGAAAAAAGGTTAATTGTCAGTTTATTTACGTTAAATGACAAAATATTACATAAACACGTTAGAAATCGTAAGAAAAAAAGTTTCATGTTTTTCCATTTAAATATAGGATTTGTCTAGATTTTTTAAATTTGAGGAAACTCATTTTTCGATGAAATAGACACTTGCGGTAGCGAATGTAAATTTCAAAATGTATTGAAAAAAATTACTACACTCGTCTACGTTTTACCCAATCTTTTGCATGGGGTAGTACGTCGCTGCTGCACTTTGGCTCGCTGTGGCCCTGCTCGGTCTCATAGTCGTCTTCTTCGACGTAATCCGGGAAAAACTCCGTTGTCTCAGGCGTAACTTTATGGAATTTGCTTAGCATATTGAATGAGAAGCAGTAACTTTGTAATTCCACATGTATTTATTGTAAACTACCCGGGTTTCGACGTAGCACGTCATCATCAGGTACGATAATCCCTATATATTATATATCCCTATATATACATGTATTCTGAGTTTTCTGGGATATTTGTACCTGATGATGAAGTGCTACGTCGAAACCTAGGTCGTTTACAATAAATACATGTGGAATTACAAATTGCTGCTTCTCATTCAATAATCCGGGATATTCCTGTTGAGGCAAGACTACCCAGCACACCCGCTGCACGTAGTGGTGCATTTTAGGCTGCTTCGTCTGCATTCGCAGTTACGGGAGCAATCTACCTTGCACCCACAGCGAATCAGGTGTAGCAGCTTTTCCGACGCCGGGGGTAACGTGGATGGAACGGGAATATATTTTTTGATACATTTATGATAAACTCTTTAATCTGACTACATGCGTTTACATTCTAGCAATGTCGCATCTCTTATCTGTAGCCGCAACATGATCCTGCATCGTGTTTGGGTTGTTGAAAATTTCTACAGCTTTCTGCAGCTCCAGGCCATTTTTTAGTTCATCGAAGCCGGTAGTAGTTATTTTGGCTCCGCGCGCTCTCCCGCGGTTCGATTAGTTTTTTTCGCTCGGCTTTTTTTCTCCGTTTTATTTCGCGAGCCCTCTGCGCATGAATATAGAATACTGGATGGGAATCAATGACCCGGATCTGTTGTCGAAAATTCCGCAGGCTAGACTACCGCGACTGAGGCGATGGCAGCGCTGTAAACAAACGGGCATTGGTAGTACTATTGGCGGTGGTTTAAACTGGCCACAGAGCGAGTACTAAGGGTTATGTTCATGATTAATGGGGTAAATGAATTAGTATCGCTTCAGGAAGTAAATACTGATTACTTTTAAATAGGATTAAATGCCGATGTCTGGAACTAATAAAGTTTATTCATTAAAAAAAGCCTTAAATTCATAACTTAATTTTTATAAAAAACCGCTGTAGAAATCCGGGAATTCCATTATGGTCAGGGTTGATTCCTTTGCAAAAATTGCAATTACAAATTACCTACCTACTTTCCTACTGATCCAGCAAGGAGAAAGGTAAGGGTGTTGAACTGCCGGCTAAACAAGTGTTTCCTATGTTCTGTATGCCTATGTTTGCCGTGCTACCTATCAAGAATCGGAGTCTGAGGTAATGTCACAATTTTTCTGGAGTCGAACGGAAGACTTAAGCCCGATTGTCTAAACATATTTCCAAGTAGTATGTCATTGCTTATTGTCCTCGCAAATATTATTGTTTCATCTTACGTATTAAGTGAGATATCCGTGGTTCTTTTAACCTTCAATGGTCAGCCATTCATTTACTTGGATAATTTGAATTCCCACTGCGATCTGGATTCAAGATGGCGAATTACTTTAGTTAAGTGCGTGTCATCACCTGGAGTACAGCGACCGTGCACAACCTTAGCGACGCTAACGCTACCTTCCAACTACCCACAGTTAGAAAATGGAACTTCTATTGGGTGCGGAATTTACCGACAACAACGCTTACGGGGGATTTACACGGGATAAGATGGCGGATTTCCATCCAGTATCTATATTCATGGTGAATGCATTAGTGTGCTTTTCTGCTATTCTTGTGCCTTCCTTGAAATACTCACTTATGAAAGAAAGGGTATTTTTACCTGGGATAAATTAAAAGTGGGAAACCTAGAAAATTTCTATAATTTCACAACCTCCAGTCTGTAGCAACCCTAAATATCCAAATTCCGGTTTATCGTGGGTATTTGTATTGTTTTTAATGGAAGGGCAAAGCTTTTTTTTGGGGAATGTTCGGGGAGAGGGACAGGATAGATGGGAGGTCAAGATATTGGCCCAGGATTTGGGTCAGTACTACACCTTTTAATTTTCACCCCCGAAAATGCTGCATCACCACATCTCGCCGGATACGGTTGACATAGGAGTAAGAAGAAATTGACCATGTGAAATGCGATTTTTTTTGAAGAAGCAGTGCCCTTGGTCAGTGGTAAACTTTTAATGCTAAACTGCTTGGGTCCTATCGTATCGTATAACTCACGACTTTAATCCCAATACAAAAACAACGATTCCCGATGCGAGATTTGAACTCACTACTTTAGGGTTGTCAGGAGAACATTTCGCCATCCTCGCTATCGCACACAATCGAAATGATGCCGATCAAAGTTGATTTTCAAACTGAATTTTAAGGTGGCTCACAAGTATAATTTGCTCTCACTCTCACATTGCTAGATGGTGCCACTGGGCAAAAGGAAGGATATCCCAGAGGAGAGGAGTGGAAGTAAGGTGGAAAAGGCGAGCCGTAGAGCCTCTCGGGATTTCTCAAGTTGTGGACCATAACCAGGAGTGGATGGAATGGAACAGGTTTGGCGGAGAAGTGTAAAAAAACGGGGAAACATGAAGTTTATCTCATCAGCCGCGTCAGAGAGTTCTATAGTTTGCGTTTTCGCCATTTGACTCGTTCTAAATAGCCTCATATCAGAGTCCTCTACATAGCGACCGACTACTACACAAAATTATTTTTCAATTACAAAGTAGACTTAGTAGTTGAGTTTTTGCTAATTAAAGGACTCTGCCTCATTCCATACGTGTCCTGAAAACCTAATCGGAGGGTAGAATATATCCGTGAAATAAGTTTCCTACTTTCCATGGTTTCAAGCTCAACTATGTGGAAGTTGAATTTCACAAATGAAAAAGTTACTTGTTTTCCTTCCACAGATTTATTTTCCTAGGTTCCTGATGATTACACCGCTGTGTCGAAACATGTCGTACCAGGAAAATAAATCTGTGGAAGGAAATCAAGTTACTTTTTCATTTGTGAAGTTTTCTACTGATTTAAACACAAATTATTTGCATGGATGAACTATCATTTCAGTGTATTCCCGAATGGAGATGAGGAAAAAAAAGTATTATTATAACGATCCACCAGAAAATTCAGTTAAATTTTATCCTTAGGTTATATTTGCTGGCTAAAATAATATTCATTACCTTTCATTCATACCCACTATGTAATGTTTGTTTGGTAACTTATTGCAATAATTTTAAGTTGATACTTAATTAAAATTTCATTTGCTTGAATACCATGATACGAATTACCCTTATGAAAAAGTGAGCATTTTTTATACTGTGTGTCAGAGTTGACGAACTCAAGTGTCCGATCAGATTGGGCCGAAAACTGAACACACATTTGGTGACCCTTAGTAGCGTAATGAGTGAGGGCGCGAACAAATAGAATACATTTTACTGATATGCATATTTTATAATCCTACAATCGTATTTTCATGACTTTATGAGGCCTGGATCCCTGAGCTAGCTCTTTGCCCCGCGGCAGTGGTAGTCAACGTAGAATATGAGCCGGCCAACGGACTTGTTTTGAAGGTTGATTCAATTAACCTTTATCACATGGCATTTATATATATTTAAGTGGCCTAGCCGCCCTGCTCTTCTAGGGTATTCAATTTTTAGGTAGTTGAGTGCACTCAAAGTTACCATTCGTCCAACGGAGCCGTATATTAAGTGGAACCTTAAGTTACATTCATAAGGTGAAGGTCAATTCATTGTACTCTGACATTTCCTTCAATATGACGAATGATTTATGCTTAGTTTTCTCAAAAGATACACGTTGTAAGAAACCTAAAAGTCAAAAATTCCTTGGAAGCAAAGCATTTAATTGCTTCTCCTTTGGAAGACTGTGACATGGCGACGATTGTCCTTCTCTGAAAGGAGGATTGGTGTATTTTTTTCATGGCTTCGTCCGCCACGGTCGACCTCTCCTCACAAATGTATGCAAACAAAAACTCAGCGACCCAGCTAACCTAACAAGCTCCAAGGGCCAGCCTTCCTCGGAAATCCCTTGATGTTGACATAAGATGAGACACTAAGCCCCTCTCTCCTTTCTGTCATCCACTCTGGACCTTCCTAAAGCTGGAACTCACTGGGTTGTATCCGACTTTTTCTGCATTCCGAATTCCTTTCTTCTTGTTTGCTGCGAATTTAAAATTGGCGTAAATTAAAATATCTTGTCTCAGAAGAGTCAGCGGAAATTGTAAACAGTATCAATTAAGATCTTATGTCTTTGACTCTCTTGTAAACAGCAGCCCTTCCAAAAGATTCCATTGATGTTACATAGCATTCGTTAACCTTTGGAGAGGTAGCCGTCTTGTCAGAATGTAGGAACTTTCTTTCTTGGTAAATAAATGACATTATGTGACGCTTATTGCTTAAGGAAAGTGTAAATGCGATCTGATTCCGATAGAAAATTACTTTAAAAAATAAAATTTCTTTAGTTTTAAAAACTGAAATCCGTATATTGCTAACGGCTGTATTTCTATCACTTGAAGTATGAACTCATGGACTGCGGACAAACAGCGTCACCTGTCGATTTCCTTGTATCTCAAGGATGTATATTATTTATTTGAAAATCATTAGATCATGCACGTTAATCAAAACCCAAGGCTATTGCAAGAGTGACGTTTATACTGTAAGATGTAGGTATATACATGACTATTTACCAGGTCAGATGGTAAAATATTTCCCTTGCAAAATTTGAAAGTAAGCTGCAAATGTTTTTTTTTACACCACAAATTTGCGAATTCGCTCGTGAAAATCTTGTTGCATCGACGGCGTTAGTCTTTCAGAGCACATTTTTAAAAGAGATATTGAGTGAAATTATTCTCAATGTAAGTAATTGGAAACTTTCTTTCATTTTCGGAAGCCTATTTAAAAGTTTACATTCAGTACTTTATTTGATATGAGCATTTTCGTTTCCGTATCGGTGGAATCTAACTATAACTGTTCAAACTCCCAATGTATCTCGATATCTCTCTCGTCAAGAAACTACTTCAAATCCGTTTTTCAAACGCTGAAATGCTGGCAGCTTCTGCCATATTCCATTATTTCCTGCCTGAAAGAGAGAAAAAAGTGAACTTCATTCCTCCTAACTCCTTTTCCACGTGTCACATTTTTTTATCGAGATCAATATCAATACACTCAGCCTGCCTCGTCACCAGTCTCCTCGTACACTCCATCTCCGCTCCCTCGAATTCTTCACAGGAAAAATGAAGATATATGTATGCATTGGTATATGTTTGGGAGGGTCCCCTGGTAACGGGGTCCCCGTGGTGACCGCCAAACCGCACTTAGAGGTGGATATGAAAAGTAATCAATCCTGGATCGAATTCGTCCGAATGATAGTCCATATCCTACGTGTGTCGGAAGAAATGAGCGTCAGAAAGAATTTCCTCTCTTATCTCGTTTGGAGAATCCATCGCTCTTTTGGAATAGAGTTATTTTTTGTGTTTTCGTGCAAAATCTTTCGGGAATAGCTCAATCAGGCTGAGAATACAGAGTAATGTCAGGCTTGAGTTCAAGATGGCTTTCGCTATGAAGTGGTAACCTTAGCGATTAAAGGAAAAAATATGTTTGCAGGTATGGAAATTGAAAGTGAAAACATCCACGTGAAGTCCAGCATGACTCTATGAGGTCTTGCACTTGTACCGTGAGCAAAGCAGGCCTAAAAACAAAATCAGAATGGAAACTTTATTACCATAAATCGAATCGAAGAGTACAAGAAATGGGTTGTGCTGCTCCACCTTCCAGAATTAGTTGAAGCATCACATAAATCAATTGACCATAGAAACCTTGAACCTGTTATCGTCCCTAGCATTACTCGGTAGGGGTTAAACAGCCTTATCATAATGAGTCGTACTATCACATATGTATATAAAGATGCTTTAGTTGTAAAACTTTACTGATGTAAGCCTTATTTAAGATGCGTTGGAAATGAGAGAAAGCGAGGATCAAGGCCTGAGGATTTGTCATTTTCTTAGGGTGGCGAGATTGTGAGATTCACCATAATCTTTTTAGCTATCAGTTTTATTCGGAACTTTTTATGGATGGAAGTTTCTCCATGCTTCATGAAATTCTTTGGAGTTTTCATTCAGGTAGTTTGAGCAAGATGCTTCCCAAGTCATAATAGAGATTATGTTAAAATTTTATTTTTTTATTCAAGCTACTGCAAGAAGAATGAATTAAATATTGTGATATTATTGACGCAAAGACTTTTTAAAATACAAAAATTATCAATAATTAACAAAATATGTATTTATAAGGTTTTTATCATGGCTCAATTTTTTCACGCCGTGTTCTGTAAATGCCTTCACAGCCGAAGACTTTTTTTTGCGATTCTGTAAAAATTACTTCAGTGAGTAATTGATTTATTTAAAAAAATAATTAATAAAGCACACAAACTAAACTCTGTTTACTTTCTGACGAGACAAATGCTTTATAAATTCCTCATTTTTTAAGTTAAGTCTCTCTGGGGTGCATGCTCGCACCATTTCCAACGGAAAATGGATGGTATTTTTTTGGCAAATATCTCGAAAAAGTTTATGGTTAGTGGGTCATATTTTGTTGTGATTGAAAAAACGAATTTTTTCTTTATAATCAAGCCAAATTCATCGGATTTTATTTAAGGTTATATCTCACTCAAGTGGTCTTAAGGTAGTTTACAGCCGTTTTCTCAGCGGTGTTTTAACGTGAACCCTTAACTTGAGGGCAACGACCAGTCACTGGTACCCGCTAAGTCACCAAATTAAAGTATCTTTGGGATCGGCTCTATTTTGGAGGGGTTATAATCCTGTTTATCCGAGTGCTGTAGCCCCTTGTCTGCAAGTGGAAGACAGTAAGCGCGAAATTACCTTAGCCGTCGTAGCTCGTTAAACTAAAGTACTACTCCCCTCACTTAAGTGGTCGCCCCGAGTCTTTTTGCAGCCGCCTAGACGCTGCGTGCCTTTCGTCTGTCTTATACGTTTTTCTACTTATCGTCCTATATGTACTAGCAATAGCAGGAGAAACTGTAATTGTTCTTATTTTTACAGCTTTATGAGTCTATAATTGAAATGTATTGAAGGGTATGCATGGAATTGGATTCTTAAATTACCAATTTAAAGTTCATCCATTTTTATTTGGCAGCGTTAATCAACTCCAACAATGAAATATCACAACTTGAAGATTAATGTTCTGTAAACCAAAACTATACTTTTTGGAATAAATGAGGAGAAAAGTGAAACAACCACTACTAAACCTCTTGAAAATGACGCTATAACGTTGAAAACGGCTGAGGATAATAAACCGTGTGGAAAATTACTAAGTTATTTCATTCCAAAACACATTTCCGATGGTTTCCATATTTACGGGGGTCACCACAGCATGAAGAACTGTATTAAAAGGTCGCGGCATTGGTAAGGTTGAGAACCACTGGCCTAGGGTGTATAGGATATGAATTTTCGTGAACCTCGTCCCAAGAAATTTCCGTATCCCCTCTTTCCCATCTCATCGTCCGAATCACCGAATCCGCTCGCACGTGGATAAAAATATCATTTCTACCCGTTTCACACAATTTAACGCTATGCAGTTTCCAGTTCAGTCTGCGATAAAATATGCATGGAACTGTGTGATTATTTGTTCATATCAAACAGTGGACACGTTCTTCTATAACATACATGCATACCCATCAAGCCATTCCCTTTCGGTGTCGGAAAACTCTGGTCACTTCGTGATTGTGAAATCCATTTTTCTAAGCCACTGTATCCAGCACAAAAACAAACTGCTCTTATATTAAAAAAATATATATATAAATACACGCTCTTGGATTTGAGCAGATAAGCCTCCCCGACGATAGATGCGTGAGGTGATACGTATATTTTGTTATTTGGTCAAATTTGAAATTTGACTTAAAAATACATTTAATCAATTTTAATCAAATTCATCTCTCTTAATCTCTTAGAAGCAACCAGAATATGAATTAAATGAATTTTTATAAGTCGTTTTACGGTGGATCCTTCTTAACTTACGGGTAAGATGGGGGAATCGGCCCTTACCCCTTTCCCTCCAAGGAGTGACTTCCCAGTATTCACAAAAAGGGGTTCACGTGGTGGAATCAACTATGTAGTACTCACATGTGCACGGAGAGTGGCCGGTAGAGGGAGGCGCCCACGCAGACGTGTAGCGTGCAGGCGCCGAGCAGCAGGAAGGCGCCCTGGAAGCCGTGCGAGTAGACGAGCTGGTCGATGATCCAGGGGAAGAGGAGTCCGCCGGCCGCCGTGCCGCTCACCGTGATGCCGTTGGCGATGGCGCGGTGCCGGTCGAAGTAGCGAGACACGAGGATCACGCCCGGCGTGGTGGACAGACCGCCACCGATCCCTAGCGATAAGAGGGTGAGAATAGGACGAGGAAGAGTTATTATAATGACAGAAGACCCTGTTATTATAATGCCATGTTAACCGTTAGATGATGTAACATTAAGGTAGTTTGAGCGAGATATCCCTTCACCTAGAATATCATTAATTTGATCTTATTCAAAAGGAATAACTCTCATATTTCCAATTATATCAAAATATAATTAATAAATAACCCCTTACCGAACTACTTTTCGAGAAATTTACCTAAAAAAGTAATCTGTTTTACATGGGATAGACAACGGCAGTGCGCTCCAGAGGGGGAATATTGAAAACATTAGGAATTTATAACACCGAGATTTCGTTAAAAAACAAACGGTGTAGTTTGTAAGTTTTATCAATTACTTAAAAAAATAACCAATTACTCACCGCAGTAATTTTTAAAGAATCGCCATAAAAAACATGTTGAGAAGGCGTTTTTACTGTATGGCGTGAAAAAATTAGTCAAGCTAGAGACTTATGTGGTTTTATTTATTTAATAACTGAGAATTTTTGTCATGCATATAACTATATTTTTGCGCCATTAATATAACAATATTTACTTCATAATTCTTAAAGCCGCTGAAATTAAAAAAGTATAATTCGAATATGGTCTCTATTTTGAATCGGGAAATATCTTGCTCAAATTACATTAAGGTGCCTGGAGCAGTAATCGTGGGTCGTTGTGTGCACATTTTCATATTTTTTCGAGTAAGCCGAAAAAATACCCAGGCACGTTGGCCTTGGGAGTTTCCCCTTCTCGTTCTAAGTAAAGGAGGGTCCATGGTTATCCCCTAGCTTCGCAATAGTGCTTCTGGAGTATCGTATTACCCACTGCTGCAAGATCTATTGCCTCTACGGATTTCTTTACCATTAATTTTTTCTAGATGCGTCTTTCTACTCAATTCTTTTCTTCTACTGCGCTAGCCATTTTAGTTTGATTTTCTGTATTTCCTATCGCTAATTTTTTGACCCATCGCATACTATTTGAACTTTGCCTTCGGAAATAATTTCACTGTGCATTTATTGACACTCTCTCTGGACTCTCCTAAACTTCTCTTCTGGTATTGACTTCTGCTTTGTTTTAGGCATTCATCTCTGGACTTTTTACCGACCTCTGCGTTTGATTGGTTTCAGGGTTTGATTAGTGGCAGGGCGTTCTTTGGATTACCTGAGCCAACCTCAAAAGAGTTTTGTTAGTTAATAGTCCTGCGCGTCATCTTGGACATTTCTCTCGGCATTTTGGGACTCTTATTATTTTTTACATAGACTAGTGTTTTATTTTGGACTTTATTGCGGCATCGTTGTAATTTGAGCTTTATTTTGCGCTTGGATTATCGTTAGCTTATTCTTCACCGTCCCTTTTGAGAAATTCACTGATTCTACGCGCAAATATACATGAAGGACACATATATTTTTCAAGAAGAGCATTCCAACAGAAGTGTTTAAGATATTCTGGAGGTTAAAATGAATTTTTTGACAATTTTTCCGAAGATTAGCCTGAGGAGGAAGAGTAAGCTGCTTTTGGAGCTTAATCTGCTTAACCATATTCGTCGGGCGGGAGCCTCTCCTAAAGATAAATTATTTCCAAGCTCGCCTTATTTACAGGTGACCTTATCTAGATTGTCTTCACTATTCGTCATTTACGAATGTGAAACTTAGTAAAATGTTTTTCGTCACATAAATTTTATGATAATGTGTTTGTTTTTCTCATTTCTTGCCACCTCAATGATCATAGCGATCATAGCATCATTTCTAAGGAGCCACCATCGCTCTTTCCGTAAAATTGCGTTCCGTGTTGCGGTGTTGCCTACTTAAAGGAACGTGATCTATACACCGGAAATATCGTAATTCCGGAACGCGTCTGGTCCCGCGTATTCCGGATTATCGATCTTCTACTGTACTTCAAACTGTGTATCAGCTTACGTGAGCGATATCAGTTGAAGAGCCTGTATCCACGTTTTGATGAAGGATTTGTTGTTTTCCCGGCGAATGATGCAGGTGCGATTTCTACAGGATCAGATAAACGTCTACTTATCATCATCATGACAATGACAGACTCGGTATTCGAAAATTTTGGCTACAGATGTCTTCATAACCCGATAGAAAGCCCGAGAAGACTTTATGTACATAGGTTATCAAGCTTGGAAACTTTACTATGGGTATTATAAATTTGGGTCTCAATGTTGTAGGTGACCATTTCCCCAAGTCTACATTACTTATAACTACGGAGCTATGAAATCGTTTCCCTCGAAAGAGAAATGATAATTTTCTGGCCTATTTTTCTGCCATATTTCTATTGCATCAGGAGCAAAATGAGCATTTTCTGCTCGAACAACATTTTTATAGCAATCGCCACTCATAGTGAACCTTAATTTCCAAAATTGTATATTAAAAAAAAGCATTATAGAGCCGAACGTGTGTTTAATATGCCTATTTGACTAACATATACATTGAGGTCCGATTTTACCATTTCTGGTAAAAACACTTTCTCGGTATGATAAACGTGTGCGTAAATAAATGTGAATACGCTCTTCTAACGATAAGACTAAATGTCACCGAACAGAAATCCTGAAGTATTTTGCGAGATGTGATTTCTCATTCAGAATCGCATAAACGTAGATATGCTTTGTAATCACTCAGTAAAAAATAGCCTGGCATTGTAAAGCCGTGCCTCAAACTAATGGACTTTAATGAATACATATATTTTATTAGACACCCCATCGTTTTTCGTGTCTGTTCATTATGCAAAACAAAACTGACGATGGCGCCAAAAATCAGCCTCCTAATTAAATCCCATTGGGGTTTAAAAAAATCTCATTCTACCTCTTTCCCCTCCTTTTCTATTACATTAAAGCGACCAGCTATTCGACCATCGGAAAAAGTGGATTAAAAGATAAAACGTGATTTGGTATGCGAACGATTACGCAAGCATTTTCAGCAACAAAAGTTGATTTTTCCTGTAACAAAAATGCAGTCGTATTTTATGTGATTAAGAGTTTGCAGTTTGGTCATTCTGTCATAAACGCAAGAGAAAAGTGATGACGCAGGCAAATGACTTTCATTTCACGAGTATGATTAATAAAGAATTCAACACTGGAGAAATATGATGTGACTATGACATCCTTTCACATATTTGTCTTAATTATTCAGCGCCGCAAGGCCTCTTGTGGCTTATTTAAATTATCAAATATCCGGAAAATACACAGAGTACGTAATTAAATTTTGCACATTTGGTGGGAATAATATTTAGACGCCGGTGACAGACAGAGAGGAATAATATAAGGTTGGGATCGAGGGGATGGGCTTTGGAATCCTAAAATTCGTTAAAATAGGGGGTGTGAGCCGGTTGATGGGCAAACATTTACATTTATTCTGTTTGCTTCATAATAGTTTACCAACGCTTCTGTACTAAAAATAAATTCCATTGCTTATTTGTTATTTGCTTCTCATGCACTAAAAATAAATTCCATTGGAAAATTGTTGAGACTAATCTTTCAGAAAATCCATGCCTTTTAAAATCAAGCTCGGGAAAATTAATAATATGCGGAATAACGAATACCTTAAAATTTTGCTCCGTGGGTGGGTTTTAATATGAGTCTCCCAACTCGAATATCATCCGTTATGGAAATCTAAAATGTCAAATTATAGAAATAATCATTCAATGTCTGCTCATTGAAAACGTTAAGAATGTCAAATTCAACGTAAATCTTTTGAATACGTGTCATTCGCGTTGCTGTCGTCAAATTACTGTGGTAAAGCGTTTCTTCATGATTATATATTTTGATGCATTATTTCAACGCAATGTTGTATGCTGATATTCACACGGTGTAATGAAATTTTGAGTCATTTGCACAATGTGGAAACGTTTTTCATCGCTTTCACAGAGCTTTAATTGGATCGATGGCTCTACGCTCCATGTTTTGCAATTTCGATCACCAGCATTCATTTCCTCCCATTGCGTAATCTATTGGGACCTCTGCGGTCTTTGAAAACGCTCGTCATTGTCCATGGCAACGCCAGAACGATACCGCCTCAATTCTTGCGTCACAGCCCATTTAATTTCCATGTTAACTTCAGAGTCTTTTCTATCGTGGAATGATTGGACTATGTCCTCAGATATCATTTTAATGAACACTAGTCTCATTGATCAATTCCATAATTGAAGTTATTTTAAAATTTGAATTTAACGTTGGTATTTTTAACGACTTGACTTTGTTGGATATGCTAAACATTAACGATCCTTTGAGGGAAAAGAAAATGATACAAAGACTACTCTATTTTTATATCATGCCATTTGAATTGGACAATTTTTCTCCAATTATTTCCTCAAAAAACGTTGTTTATGCCTAAAAAAATCCCTTAAATTCCTCAATTTAAAGGCAAAAAATGGAAAAATTCCGAAGTACATACTGAGGACTACCACAGAGAGACGCTGAACCAAGTGGAAAGCTGCATTACAAAACAACAAGTACATATAGGAGTCCGAAGAAAAAACGCAACCCCTGAACTGACATCGTGGTATCAGTGCCCCTAACAATTTATTACAGCGAGGAAACTTTTACAAACCACATAAAAATAAACTCAACCACGACCCGGGTTTCAACGGCTAAGCGTCATCACCTGATGATGACGCTTAGCCGTTGAAACCCGGGTCGTGGTTGAGTTTATTTTTATGTGGTTTGTAAAAGTTTCCTCGCTGTAATAAATTGTTGTGATGGAATACCACAAAGTTTTTGAAGACTACGTTTTATTCTTATCAGTGCCCCTAACTTGAACGGTATGCCTAGAATTATGGGTAATACTAGTGAGTGTGGGAGGACTCGAATGCATTCTGTATAGGCATAAAATATTCGATGACTAAAGCCACTGAGACTTGCGCTATTTGGCACCATAACGACGCTAGACACCATACATGCATGCTAGAATAAAAGAAGCATTCAAAAAACCTCCTTGGATTGAGTGAAAAAATTATGGTGCTGTGAAAATAATTAATTCATCAGAATATTTTATGACGGGTCGCCATCAATCGAAGAATAGGAAGATCTTAGAACCTTTTTCATGGAAAAATTTCAGTCGTCAAGCAGATTTTTTCAAGTGAGCGGAAATATCGCTGATTTGTTGTAACAAGTAAAAAGTGTAGTTATGGATTCAATACTTGGAGTTATGACATTGTCACCTGATGTTGAGGTAAGTGCTCATTAACCTAAAAACATGATCAAGATCATGAAATGATAGGACCAAACTTAATTTAGGCTCTCCTGCGTAGATACGTTTAAAAATGCTTAGGGCATAAGTTGTTGGACATTAAATCATTTGGCGCACAAGTTATGCTTGCGATTCCGGTGCGATCAAGCGAAGTGTAAAGAGTAAGCCTCTCCGTTTCGTTATACCTGCTAGAGTTCCCTCATTTTCTTCTCCTATGGCTCGCAATGTGAAGGAAATTGAGAATTTCCTTATACGTTATTAATTTTAGAAGTAAGAGAACGGTTACCTACATGTTATGTTGATAGAGAGAGAAAAACGAAGCATAATCAAGTTGTACTGTGACGTCAATGTAAATATAACTAGTACTTGGCGAGCTCCAATGCATACAAAAATTATCGTAAAAATACTCTTTAAGTGGGATTTCAATTGGGTGATTTGAGCGACACATATTTCACTCACTCACTGATACAACCCGAAGGTTGGTTTGGATAGTTGAGGGTAGAGCTCACCCCGGACTTAGCCACAGGCGTGTGAATTTCACACATTCAGGGTAGGGGGACCAGTTCCTCTCCCTGGGCCACCTCGAATTCCGAGGATTCTTTCCGAGGATTCCTTCGATCAGTAGCCAAGCGCTCTACCCACTAGGCCACCTGACACATATTTAACAAATAATTTAAATTTTCAAAAATTATAAGGGAAGACCTTAAATTTTCATCGTTTCCCCGGCAGTAATAAAAAAAAGACGTTCGATTTTACGAAAAAAGTGCCGTAGAAATATTTTTACTCACTAACCTACATTAAGAGGAATTTAAAAAATCTGACGTTCAATAATGGCCAAAATATTTTGTTGAATTCTTGGAATTAGGTCGCTGAAAGATAATTATTACAATTATTCCATTTTGAACTATGAGATGATAAAATTGGGCGAGATCTAAAAGATTTTTTTCCAATATTTTAAACACGCAAGCTCTCTAAAAGTAGGCTAATTTCAAGGAGGGTATTTTTTTAATTAAAATAAAAGGGAATGACCGTATTTTGTATTTAATTTCTATTTTCATTGAATTAGACCTCACTGCGGTTCACTTAAAATATTTACTCTTGCTAACCTAATTTCAGCATTTCAACTCTGAGATAATAATCATACATTTAATCCAAGTTTTAGGGTCCATGATTTTATAGGTCGGACAAAGGTAAAATAACAGGGTAGCAGATGACGCAGGGGATGGTGGTAAATGGGTCAGTGTTGTTCCGCATGAGAAAACAATTGTGGTGATAACCTCGGGTTAGTTAGCGGGTGTGGAGGGGTGGACGGAGGGAGGGGTATGCCAGGGAGGAGGTGCTTTTATTCGGGATTTAAGTAGGTAGGGGGTTGAGGGGGAGAGTGGGAAGGCGGGGATTAAGTGAAGATGTCAGGGGAAGGGAATGTGGCCAAGCTCAAATTACCGCACCTCCACCGCACTCCAAATCTTCCTCCTACCACTCCTTTCAACCTTTCGAAGGAATGATTTTAACTAAACTTAGGGCCAGGAGTAAGTACTAATACGAAAACCTGATCATGAAAAGTAACTGATGGTCTACGAAAGTGGATTTAGAGCATCACATATTTCATTCTACAATTATGTATTTCTATGTTTTTTACCGAACGCCAACAAAAATTGTATTCTCAAGATCACTTGTTTGGGATGATTTTATCATTAATGTTTTTCATCAGGTTTTTATATCTTTAATAAAGTTTTTTTCCATATGATAACCGACATTAATGTGTTCTCCTAATCGGATCCACTCTAATTAACGAACCGGCAGTTTAATTTCATTTACAAAAAAAGAACTATCAGAAAAGATCGCAGAGGTTTAAAAGCTACGTCATCAAGTGGGTTACGTTAACCTCACGATATTAAAATAATGAAACGTTTTAGTTAATTGGCTATCTACTTGTTGGACTGGGATCATAGCTATTCTCTTCTAGCCCTATGTAAGGTCGTACATTTTTTCATACGATTTACGATCTCTTTTCAATTCAGTACACTTTTGCCTATCTTCAAAACATCCAAAATATCTGCCCTTTTCCCCTCTGTCGCGGAACTCTCGCTTGAAATGGTTCTCCAGAATCAGAATCTCATTTCTCACTTTCTCCAACCACATACTTGGTATCTTCTTAATTTTCTCAAGCAATTTTATTCCTCCCCAGCCATACCCAGAACATTCTTATTTGTCTTATTTTCCGTCCATGGTGTTTTATCTTCTCCCTTCTCGCTCCTCGAGTGCCTCAATTCTCGCCTCTGGATTCAAGTTTGACTACCATTTCGAGTTCCTGAATAGCCTTTTCCTAACGTCACCACTCTGTTCTTTATCAACAGTTCAATCTTTCAGAGGACTTTATTTAGGAATATCAAATTGGCCATTTTGAGAAACGACGAAGAATTCATGTAGTAGCCAAAAATACATCTCGATTTTTGAGTAGGTAACAAAGAGGAACTGTTGAGGTCAGTGGCGGATTTTGATGTTCGAGAGCCCCGGGAAATAAAATAATTGAGACCTAAACAATTTTTGAGAAAAATTTACCAATGTCAAGTAGAAAATTCATAACAACGTACATACCTACTGACCTCATTCTTAGGTTTAGTTTGTTGGTCGTTTGGTATGGCCATGCTGAGAGAATGAATGAGTCGAATTACGAAACAGAATTATGATATTGGAGTTGATGGTGTGAGATGGCGGATGGGGTAGACCGAGAAAATCATAGGAAAATGTGGTGAAGGAGAGTTTCAAGAGGAGGAATGTCCACAGTCTTAGAAATAATAGAGCGTTCATAGGGTAATGCAATAGAAGCAAAAGATGTAGGTATGTAAGGTTAGGGCATTATGTAGGAAGATAATCATTATTATCATATGCATTAATTGCCACGACTGAGGATCGTGAGCAGTATCATTGCATGGCACACATTTGATCAAACCCGAAAATTTTCCTGGAGAGAGAAGTGATTTACTTTGTAGATATTATGTTGCTGCTATTAAAGCGGTAATACTACATCACTAAGCATTCTATGTGCAATGCATCATTAGTTTCATACGCCGGCAATAATGGAATGAAAATGGTAATTTCTGGGTTGCTCTCTTTCAACTTCTAGTCCTTCTATGACTGTGGCACCTCAGGAGTATGTCATTGCTCCATTTAACTGCTTTAATGAAACATTTTAATTATTGCTCGTATAGTTTTCAACTTGAAGACTTATTTGTACAGGTTTTAGGTACGGTCGTACTTCATTTTTCACTTGGCCGCGTTACTTGTTGCAAAAATTCTAAGGATCTAGTCTAAAATTCGTTTACCGATCGAATCCGATTTAGAACATCCTTGAATACTTTGACGTCACAAGTCGAGTTTTCGTAAACTTTTGCGGAATTTTTAACATTGTCAAGGTTATCATTTACATATCATATCATTTATAATGTTATCATTAAATATTTTTAATGATATAACCACTATATTTTTACCTGCACGGTGAAATTGATCAATACATTGTCATAATAAAATTATTCTAAATATTACGTAATATTTTCACACGCAGATTTGTTAATTTCGTAGTAGAGGTATTTGCTTGGAAGGTTTTTCCAAGATTAAGGTTATTTCGCACTTACTGTCTGCTAATTACAGACCCGGGCAACAGTGCTCAGGATGAATGATATACCCATCTGAATTCGAGTCGATCCCACCGATGCTTAACATTAGTGTGATCGAATGGGAATCGGGTTTTCCATAACGGGAACCCGTTACGTGGTAACGGTATAGCGTGTTGCCGTTTCCCTAGTGGCAACCAGGGATGGCAATCGAAACGAAACGATTATGTTTCGTTTCAACCAGGAGTGAAATGAAAATAAGAGGTTCACGTATCTTTACACCACAGTACGAAATGATATGCACTAGGGAGTGTAGTTTCGAACCAGGACGAAACGTTACTCTCGGGGACGAAACGAAACTGTTCGTAACTCCTTTGCATGTAGTTAAGTTTCAACCTCAAAAGCAGAGTGGAGGGGGAAAAGAGGCATTAGTTTCGACCCATGTATAAGTGATTGTAGCAAAGGAGATGAGGTTAAAGCATTGTGTGTAACTATTTATCTTTCTTCGTCGTAGTATTAATAAATACTATGCATAAAACGCACGGAAAAATGCATATGCTATGTGCATTGTTGGCGCTCGCTTAACCATTATTGTAAACAGCATTATTTAGCATAAGTGTACTGCCAAACTTAGCGCGATACAGAATGTGCACGAGTATTTATTTATTTCCACTACCCCTAAATCATCTCGCAATGGCCTCTTACATCGGGTGATGTAACATTAACAGCAGACGAACACAATCACCCATGTCCTGGGTGGAGAAAAATCCACCCAGGCGGGACTCGAACCCACGACCCTCGGATTCGCATGCGAGGACGTTACCCCATCGCCACCGGGGTCAACGTTTCTTGGCGTTTGTTTTGAATTACCTTTAGGTACGGGCACTTTGCAGGAGTGTTATGCTCACAAATGAAAAAGAGAATTAAGATTAGGTACGAACATAAATAGCAATAAACGTTGGACCGGTAGGTAAAATAAACCTGAATATGAGGCTCACCTAAATTCTTTCATATCCTAGTGCACGAAGTTTAACTAAAGAACGATCTTTGCACAGACAATTGAATACACGCGTCAGTGAAGTCAATAATCACCAATTCACGTGTGGTGTGAAACTAAACCGTGCGAAGATGAAGCACATGGTCCCACCGGTGTGAAACTTAATTCGTCTTTGGTTTTGTTCCGGGGCATTTGTTTAGTTTCGACCCGGAGTAGTTTCGACTCCAATTTTGTTTCGTCTTGAGTTTAGCTCCTCGAGTTTCATTCCATTTAGTTTCACTTCTACATTTCGCTCCCAGCAATGAAACTATTGAAAATTAACTGATTTTGACTTTTGTTTCGTTTCGATTGCCATCCATGGCGGCAACTCTTGTTCAGGTCGACTTCACTGTTCGCAACTCCATGAAACCTTTAATGGCAAGATACCGGCTACTCAGCGGTCAAGTTACACGTCGGTAGAAAATTTAAAAAATTTTCGAAACACATCTCCAGTCATGATTACCGTTGATAAAGTTAAGAGGTTGATTCGGAGAATATTTTATAAGGATAGCAAAGATATACATTGAGAAATTTCTGAGAAAACAAATCAATTCCTTATTTCCTTTATTCCTTCGCAAATATTCGATAAAATTTATTTTCATATAAACCTATGTTAGTGTGAAATCCATATACGAATCTATTAGATTTTCCATTTTACAACTTTGTGCGGTTTATAACGAATTACGACTTATATGATTTTTACGCCAAAAGTTTTGGCCATAACGCATATATCCCTCAAAAAATGTAATTGATCTGTTTCAATTTTGAATGTTTTCAACTTTAATCTCTTACTGAAGATGAATATTGCACTCCAGTTTTTAATATTTCTCTTCAGTTGTTTTTTTTAGAAAAGTTCAAATTTTGTTATGAAGTGTTGTCTTCTCTGATTTCTTGAACTGTCCTTCATTAGGAATTGGGAGTCATAAAATTCAACAATGAATCATTTTAATGGAAATTTCTTCTCCACAATTGATTTCTTTCCCAAGCTCCAGATTTATATTTATTCATCGCATATGATTTTGCTGAATATTGCAGCAATGAAACTGAATGTTATCATTAATTAACCACTTGAATTTATTTATACATCTTCCAATAGCTGATCCAGACATAACTGACAAATTAAATGAACCTATTGAGGTTCCCCTAGGTTAGAAACATATATTTTTGTTGATAATTTTACAAAAAATATTAAACAAGAATAGTATACTAAAAATCTAAGATGTCCATTGTAGCCTTTCAACGAATGCACATTTACTGAAACATAAATGTAAGAAAATTTTTCTTTGAATCTGGCTATTTTGATTGTTTCGACTGAGGTGCATGGGAAGAGCTACAGAGACTTCGGATGAGACACATGAAACAAGAAACTAATGCATGCTTTAACTAATTTAGAAATATGACGGCGGCATATAGCGTAGGATCTTGTTTATTCTTTCATCGCATTGGTTTTATTGCGGTTGCAGTCACTGCCACTTTATTTTAATGCCACTTTAAATGCAAACAATCTGTTGTGCCTAAATTAAAGACTCAAATTAAAGAAACAGAAACACATCCAATCAATAATTATCTCTATGTATCATAACTTGTACTAAATATAGTACACAACGACGACAAGGGCGACGTCGCGTCGTTGTCTCGGCACACAACACTGGATCCTTCACGCGCGCGGTGGACTTGCGTGCGTGAATCCTGCGTGCAAAATGTGCATCGAGAGATTTGATAAAAATAAAACCTTTGTTACATTAAAAAGATTATCATGCTAATCAAATATGGAACAATAATTTAAAGGCTTGGATTGGGATTCCTTGGGCCCCTAGGGGTTCATCGGCCGTCTAGTCTGCCCACCGTTGTATCCTAGGTTTACAGGCCTCATGCTATGCTTAGATCTATTGAAAAGTGCAAAGGACGCGAGTCTGAGGGTGGCTGAGGGGATATTTATATTAACCCTACACAATGTTTCTAGAGCTGATTAAAGCGACCGAATAAGATGCACTGTCAATTTTATACGCACAAGAATTCCTTTGCCTCACCAACTAGAAGCGGCTGCAACAAAAACTGAGCTAGACTCTTAGACGCTCCTTTAACGTTCAGGTCACTTCCATCTTTACTCCAATCCCTATCTCATCTTTCCTCCCTTTTTCCATTGCCAGTGTACTAATGACCCCTGATGCACGCCCTAAACCGCGGCTCGCTGAGTAGCATGTAGATGTGGATGTTTTCTCCGCCGCTGGTAGAGGGTATTAAATCGACTTTTGAGTCCTGAATTCTGTCTGATTTTCTTATTTTGGGCATGTTTAGATTCGGGCATTTTTGCATAAGTTCATGGAATTCTGCATTTGCATATCCGAATTAAAGAAAATTTAGGTTCGGGGATGCCGAGTTAAGTTATGCAGTCACTTCATTCTCATTCATTTTTCGCAACGCTAAAGAGGACCACCAAGCCTTTTCTTTTGATAACCTGTTGCACGTTTCTAAAAGTTGAACGAACCTTTTTTTTTAGTCGTAACTGCCGCTGAAAGCTGCTGAATATGCATCGAAGTTTCTTTGAAGGATTCATATTCCTCCAGTAGGGAAAGAAGAACGTTCTTTGATAAGCAATTTCCTTCCGGCCCCTTATTACAATAGAAATACAAGCAATGTTACTCAATAAATTTACTTTGTGTTTCCGATAACAGAACACGAGAAAAAAATACCGAGATGAGTTGATAAAGTGAAATCCATTACGATTATTAATTTGGCCAAATAGTATATGCATAAAATCAAAGTTCTTATAACTGCAGATTTTTAGAAAAAAGTTGACTATGAGCTCTCATAAACACTAAGCTCTTGTTTAGGGTGTAGATGGCTTTAAAACCTTAGCGAGACTGAAATTCTTTGGCACTTCTGCAGCCCGATTTGCTGGGAGTATTTTTACCTCTAGGAATATTGAACCTACACCAGTTTAGAGCGATGACTATCAAATTCGGCTCAAAAGAAATCGAACTATTCGATACATTGACTGTGGAAAATCCTCTCAATGTGCCTGCTTCGTGATTCAGCTCGGCTCGCACTATCTTAATTCTATATCCGGATAACTGCTTTGTTGTGGCGCCAAATTTCGAAAAAACATTAATGCCTATTATTACTGCCAGAGAATTCCTTTGAGGGTGCGCCGGAGAGAAAATCAAGTCTAATGTTATAGATAGGCTTTCACGTGTGACTTCTTGCCGTTGCCTTTGCTTTGAGTTTATTTTCCGAGGGCATAAGTATAAAAATTATAAAATTTAAGGCTTTTGTTGAAATGAAATTATTAGTCGCCTGATATGTTTGGGATCGATCATCCGGCTTGCTTCAACGAAGTGACTTTTTCTGAAGACTCCTTTTGCAATTTTCATCAATAACTCTCCAGGATTAGACCATTTGGCCTGTTCCACTTCAGGTTGGAAGCTTGTCCCTCCATCGCTTCTTTGCTCGTCCGCAGTCCTGGTTATTGCGTGGTCGTCGTCATGAAACAGACCGGCTGCTTATTTTCTGAAGGCTCTTGAGTATTTAGTTAATCTCCTCAGGTTAACGACCCATCGCTGAGAATGTACAGTGATCGCCAGTTACAAGCTGCCATCTCATGGCCTCTGAGCCTGCCTGATTTTCTGTTTGAGTGTGCTTTGATAGCCAGGGGGGATCGGTTTGTAAGCGCCGGGAACACGCTCTCATGGTCTCCCGTTTGCTATAACCAGCCGTTTAGCCAGCAGCCCAGAGGTCACGGCGAGGAGGTGATGGTAGGATTTGCAGGTAGAGCTGTCTGACGAAATTGACAGTAGGCGCTACACAGTATTTTAGTTATGGAGGACACCAATCTCACGTTAGTGTCTCGTCTGTGTCCTTGACTACCCTTTAACCTCTTATTTGCGTTTTTGAGGGAAATTGAAAAACATATCAGTGACCCGTCGAGCTTAAAATCATCTCCATTACGCCTATGTTTACTTTATGTATATTGCAACGCTCCCATTGGAGAACAACATCTCCGGATGGATTGATGACTATCAGGCCCCACACTAGAGGTGAAAAACTCAGGAGAATTCCGACACTACTCCGGGGAACAGGAACGTAAGCCAGAGTAAGGCCTATAACTAAACCGACTGTGATGGCGGATTCGGCTTCAAGAATCAAGTGGAACGTCGCCTGCATCTCTTTTCAAAACTCCTTGAGGGACTTATTCCCACTTTCCCATCTCCAAAACCCATAACACTCACGTCTTACACAGACTTCACCACTTTACCCTTGAATTGCTCGCCCTTACCTTTTCTTCCCTCTCTCCTGCTAATCCCTAAAGTCGGGACAAAACTCCATCCCCCCCACAAGAACTTAACCCTTCCACCCCTCAAGCCTCATTGGCACTTGAAAAGCTGTTAGTTGGAAAATGTGAACTTGAAAATGACGCATTAGGCCTTGAAAACGATCGGAGGAATAAAGAACCCTTAAAGGGATTTTGTACAGTGATTTAATTTCATCATGTGCAGTGGTTTATTCGGGGTCATGGTGGCGTAGTGGGTAGAGCGCTGGGCTACCGAACGTAGGGTTCCGGGTTCAAATCCGGGTGAAGCCACTCTGGACTCTCTCCGAAAATCCTCACGGTGCGAATATCTTACTTTCAGAACTTCGTCCAGGGAAATGAATAGGCACCCCTACCTTTAATGTGTGGATTTCACACGCCAATGGCTTAGTACGGGGTTAGCTCTACTCTCAAGTATCAAAAACCAACCTTCAGGATGAAACACTAAGTGAGTGTGAGTGATTAAGTCAGAAAACCCAAATGGCACAAGATCCGAAATGTTTTCAAACCATGTTTCGGATTTGTACTGGAACGTTTGGCACATCTCAAGGCGTCTTTCCCTGTCTCTAGGCGTTACTTTTTAAAGACTCAAGATGCCTCCAGTCAATGCCACGTGAGTGGAAACTTTTTTTTTCTGCCTGTCCAAAGAAAGTTTGACGTGAGCTTTCGGAAGGGGAGGATCCATCGCGAAAGAGACTCCCTGTGCAGCGAATCGGAAAAAAGATCGGGATGCGGATCTTATGGGATCACTGCGCGAAAAAGGTAAGGAGGAGGAGGAGAGGAGGAGGTATGGGGGTGGGGAATGGTTTTTGACAAAGCCTCCCTTAAGGACGGAAGGAGATCTGCGGGCCTCTCTCTCTCTCCCTTTCCACTGGAGGGAAGGAGGGTGATTGGCTCCGTGCCAACGCCGTGATCTTGCGTCTCTTCCATCCTATACTCTCTCTCTCTCTCCTACGACGACGCAGAGCCTCTTACGGGAAGGGCACTCACTACACACACCGCCGCCTCGCCTGCCTCCGTCTTTTCCATTCAGATATTCTCCCTTCCTCCCCTCTTTACTCTACCCTTATACCCCCTCCTCCCCCCGCTCCCTGTCTCCATCGTTCTCTCTCCTTCTCTCCTCCCTATATCCCTCAGAAGGGGACTTTCCATCGTATCCCATTGTGACTCGCTCGCTCTCAACCACCCCACACTACCCCCCCTCTCTCCAACCCTCCCTCCTGCCCCCCCCCTCTTCTCTCCCATCTCCCTCTTTGCCTTTGACTGACTGACTCCAAACCCTCTCTCCCTTCTCGCTTTGACTTCTCCCCTTCTCATATACAGCTCCTCCTAAATTCCCACACGCACAAGCCCCATTCTAGAAATCGAACGGTCGATAGTCGAGAGGGAGGAAGAGAAGATTAGGCTCGAGAAAGTCCTCGCCTTTTGAGATATTGAGTTCGAATCCTCCGATTTAGTTTTTTGCTCCGTTCTCTGTCGTGTAAAAAGAGCTAAGGGGAAAATATGTATGTGGGTTGCTGCATCTCGATTCATCAAACGGTTTTACCGTAGGGTTTCAGTTTTAATTATATATCCTCATTCGGGGAGCAACATGATGCGTCAATCTAGATATCATAGAAGAGATATTAGAACCCCACTATATTTTCAGGCCCGACAGAAACGATAAATTAAGAGAGATATTTTGCCGAACGGATAGGTATGGGAATTCGTTTTTCCCTCGAACAATAAGGGACTTTAATAAATGTTACTCACTCAGTGATTCAACATGAAGGTTGGTTTGGATAGTTTAGGGTAGAGCTCACCCCGGACTAAGGCTCAGGCGTGTGAATTTCACACATTCAGGGTAGGGGGGCCAGTTCCTTTCCCTGGGCCACCTCGCACTCCAAGGATTTTTTTTTGTTCGGAGCGTGGTGGCCTAGTGGGTAGAGCGCTTTGCTACTGATCGAAGGGTCCCGGGTTGAAGGGTATCCGGGTGAAGCCTTTGGACGCCCCCGAAGAAAAAAAATAAAAAAAAATAAAATAAATGTTAGGAGTAATTTAATTAGAGCGTTTCCTTTTTATATACAAACGGCTGGTGTCCTAACACCCCCCGCCACACGCCTATCGAGGCGGCTTGCGGGGTAGTATGTAAATGTAGATATGGATATGGAGAGACAGAACTTGAGCTATTTATTTAGTTTTGTTGAAAGCAACATATTTTTGACGAATATGTGAGTGTCAAATAGTATATAATCTCCCAATTTATTCGCTCCTAATTGTCGCAGAGTAATGGTTCATGATTTATTTTCAAGCTTGCTGTCGGCGCAGAAATTATGTGCACTCGAGTTTGAGTACGAATAACAAATTTACGAAAAAGCCTTAAGAAAAATTAATCACTATATATTTTTTTATTTTGCGTTATTTGATGGGATATTTAACTTTTGCAAATGCATTTTAATATTTTTACAATGGAGTTTAACGTAAAAAGTACCGGAATTTGACGGTGTTCGAGCGCCGAGTTTGATAATTCGTAACTCAAAAATGATTCATTTTATCGCAACAAAAATATAAAAAAATGTTAAATAAGCATGTCTATTATATATGCTATAATTTTCAGGTTTGTATCTTTATCAGAAAGCAAGTTGTTACTAATTTTATCAAAAACTTGCATTTACAAACTAGGGCAAGTAGTTTTCCCCATAGGACTTCAGGAACGGTTAAAATCAATTTTTTCGCATTCATTTAGCCAAATTATAAATTGCGAAAATTGTAGCATTAAGATTCTCAAATAGTATCTCACAAAATATTTTCCAGAATGTATATGTAATTAGGTGTCTCGCTTTCGTGAAAAAAGTTCAATGGCGATTCATTTTTGCATAAACTTCGCCCGCCCGATGCCACTGGTTCATCTCCAAAGCACACCTACGTGTAACAGATGGTTGAATTTGAGCCCTGGACCCAGAATCAAACCCTATATATACCCTTTCTTTTTAAAAGAGTGCTGTGACTATTTGAGAGGGAGTCAGGGTTGTCGTGTTTACTCCCTTTTGACGACTGACGTCCTTTCCTACTTCCCCCTCCAGCACTCCCGTCTCGGCATCCGATGTTTCCTCACGTCCAGGGATGAATGAAACGTGCAAGGTGACGCATGAGCCTAGAAGGGAACAGTCTATAAATAGACGGTAGTCAAGCTCACCACGTTCCTGTGCAACGGTTTTCCAAATTGGAGGAGCGAATATTGCTTTCGGCCGGGAGGCGAAGAAATCGCTTTTTATTGAAGAAATACTCTCACAATACTCTTGTGACGGCTATTTAATAAAAAAATCATATCCCTGGTTTTTTTTAGAGCACAAAACTTTTCAAGCACGGCACCGTTCACCGAGTCACACAAAAATCTTGTTTCATTCACCCCGTCTCATGTCATTCGAGGAAAGCGACAACTGGCGTAAAGAAAAAATACCCATCAGGCCGTTCTCTTTTTCTCACAAGATCTTAGATAATTCTAGACGTCTGGACTTCAAAACTGGCTGTTTAAATCATATCTTCCATAGGGCACCATACCACGTCTCATCTTTTTTGACAACCATGCTTTGTTTCATACTCTTAAGACTCCTAATTTCCCTTCTCCTAAGGGAAGGTTCACCACATTTACCCATGACTTTCTCGGCCTACCCCTTCCTCTTACACCATCCACTCCTCTATCATAAATCTGCTTCGCTACTCGACGCACAACCATTCTCTCGAAGTGGCAAAACCAACGTACGGCGCTACTATAATACGTGTTCATTATCGGACTCCTCATTCCACATTCTTTCGTGACTCACTTAATTCTAAACTCTCCTGCTTTGACCGTAAAAGCTTATCAGGTACCCCATTTCATCATAAATTTCAATTTGGAAAATACCAATTTTCTCCGTGCATTTGTGAGTTTTATTTACTTATATATACACAGGTCGTATTATTAGTCCCTCAATCCAAATACTGACCAAATTCAGCCTTAAAATCTTCTCGTTCCAAGGCTGCCCATTGTAAATTCATCGGTATTTACACTTCATAAGCCTTAATCCCTTGATATTCCACATTTGTATTTTCATTTTTATGCCTTTTGTTATTTAAGTCTTAAAAGCCCTTTGGTATTATAGGGATGCCCAGGACAAATGATCCACTCAGCATATATGCCATTAATTTCCCTCTATCGCATACACGCTCTTATTTTTTGTTCAGTGTGTCCATTAGGTATAATCAGTCTTCATCAATATATTCCATGGGTTCTTTTTCCCTTTGTTCTTCCTCTCTGCTTAATTCACGGCTCTAATCGTGCCCACATAGTACAAATATGCTCGTCCTTTGTAAAATATTCTTTCAGGACTGTTTCTCTTCAATAATAATGCTCTATCAACTTGAGCTGTTTTGCGCTAAACGCCCATAAATGCTTTCTATTACTTCCAAGACACTCGGAATATTCCACGTATTCTAATTTTTCCTCCAGCCGTGAGGACCTTTCCCCTCTTTCTCTCTTACTCATAGCAACAAGAAACAAAATTCATCCAATTTATTTTGATGGAATATCTTTGAAGTACACACCCAGGGTACTTCAAGAATGCAAGCGCATCTTCGCGAGTCTTAAGTGTTACTGTAAGATGTGTTCTGACATGCAGATTGCAGAATTTTCTTTATTCGCATTCAATGTATTTTCCATCTATTTCTAAGGTCCCTTACTGCATTATTCAAGAATTTTTTGCACCGGTCCCGAGATGTGTTTCATAAATTTCACCTTTTTATTTATTTTAGTTTCCATTTTTCTCTCTTTCATTATGAGTCATCTGGTGCGAGTAAAAATGTGAGAATAATTCCTATTTCTGTTAACTCAGTTTATGTATTTTGTTTTGCTCGACGAAGCAAAAGGCTCACCACAAGTGAAAGAATGGCGCATTAAATAACTTTATTGTTTTCGTTCTTAATGCTTTTTATACCACACTCTTCTGGTAGGGTAATTCTTTTCCTTCCTTTGACCCATCGGAATTTCGAATTGGTTTTTCACCACAAGCTGTCCTCCATTTTCCCTTTGGCCAACCTGATGTTTATTCATGATATTTTGATGCATGTGGTACATGGTTCAAGGCTCGCTGCTCCTCGATCTTTTCATACTTTTTATTTGCTTTCATTAACAATCAAGTCGTCTTGAAATCAATGGAAGGTGGCCATCAAGACTTTCTTAGCTTTCTTTGATGCGAGGACGAATAACATTGATTCACTCTCTTATTCGTTCCGTAATAATTTGAAAGCTCATTGAAATCTCTTATGCAATGAAATAAAAACCGCATAGGATTGACTTAATGAAGAAAGATTTTTTCATTTATTATTTAAATTTACTAGGTAAATTTTCAGGAAAAATTTGATCCCAATAATTATTTTCCAACCTGACTTGAGTGGTCATATACGCAAAAGTTAGTTTAGGAGTGTTTCTGAATGAGACTGGTTGCATAAAAATACTGAAACAATGCCAAAAATTCCTTTTTACACTTAAGGCTTCTTCAGTTTTTGAATATTTTATATCCTTATTTAACATTCACAAATACTTCTTCCCCTATGCCTAGTCTTCCTAGTTTACCAGGAGCAAGGTATTCCATCTACCGCTTGTCTGGTGTGCTCGATATTGTTTATAAAAGTTTCGCCTTCTTTTGATACTCTCTTATCCAGGTCTTATCCACTCTCATCGATTATTTCAATTGTTTATTCACCTTTCCAAAAATATCTAAATAATTAACATAAATGAATAAGACAATATCGTGTTTTTCGATGAATATATGTTACTAATACCACTTTTATTTAAATTAAGCGATCCGGATTTCAGTGAATAATCACTATCATCAGGCATTAATTGAGATCTCAATTAATGCCTGATGATGGTGATTATTCACTGAAACCCGGGTCGCTTAATTTTTAATAAAAGTGGTATTATTAACAGATATTCATCGACAAACATTATAATGGAATACCACAAAGTTAAAGATGAACTAATGAAGACAAAGTCGGTTTTATCAAATGAATAGAAGATTATTTGAAAATTAAATCGAATCTACGGGTATCTAAAAATATGATTAACCTAATCCAAATTCAAGGGTTAATAACGCAAATCTTACGGATAGTTTTAGAAAAAAATTACGCTGGAGATATATGTACATATAAAGTCCATGTACGAGATTAAGATGAGACTAATCGGAG
Organism: Pyrrhosoma nymphula; assembly: GCA_963573305.1. NCBI lineage: Eukaryota > Metazoa > Arthropoda > Insecta > Odonata > Coenagrionidae > Pyrrhosoma > Pyrrhosoma nymphula. The sequence goes on from OY754327.1 coordinate 33,526,770, forward strand.
TATTTATATGGCACAAGGTTGTGCATACTGGTGAAGTATATAGAAAAGAATTGGCATTTAAAAAGCGCCTCGACGCGTCAACTTACATATTATGCGATCCGTTTGAATAATGATTAGCGGTAAGTCATAGGGATCATCCGGATAACCCATCGTCAGTTATTTAGAGATCTTTTACTTTCAGTACTACAGGATTCATTTTTCGGATATTTATCATGGAGATGTATTAGCTACAAATGTATTTTGCAGAACTAATTTTGTATGCATTGTAAAAAATATCGTTTGGCTATCGTTAACAAATCGGCTTGTGCCATTGAAATTGAATAGGAAATCATAAGAGCTTAATTCTAAGAATCTTTTTATAATGACAAGGGAGTCAGTATTAATTTGTTTTGACCGTTAAATCGATTAAGTTTCTCGATCACGGAACAAGGGCACAAAAAGTTCTTGGCATAATCCAGCTGATCTCCGGCGAGTTGCGCATATCTATACTTTTCCACCGTATCTTGATATCTGTGGATTTATAGGAAGGGTAGTGTTTCGGGAACACCTAGGACCGACTCTGAGATATTTTCCCCCCCATATCTACCTCAAGTCGTGGAAAAGAACTTCCGATATGTGAACCTCGAAAGTTTCCTGCCAGTTTCTGGGAAAACTTTCTTGATTAGAAAGTGACTTGAGGCCATGTCACAAGAGACGAGTTTCCCGAAAACAGATTTGGCGAGTCCGCGTCCAATCTGATTTGAAGGCAACTTTCACTGTGACGCTCCCAGCCACGATGGAGCTCGTGGACAGGTATCAATATTTAATGGATATGTTATTAAGGATTTCGTATCTTTATGTAGGTGTTTATTTTTATCCGGTCATTTTTGTTGGCATGGTGAGTGGCTAGGGGCTTTGTCTTTGTGCCATAAGTAACGTTCAAGACAACGAACCACCAATCAGCGCGCAGTTACAGGAATATTAACATATATATAACATTTTCATTATTTAGACGACAACGGGTTGGTATAAAGATTTACATAATAACCGTGTTGGGCATTCCATTTTCCAGAAAAAAGTTTCACTTTCACGTACCAAGATTTTTACATGCTCGTTTTTGATAAAAGCATAATAACGCGAATACTATAATTTAATGTCGCAAAGCTTAGACGGAAATTTTCTGTAAAACTTTGAACATTTGAAAACAAATTGGCGTGAAAAAGATGACGAATTTCTAATAAGTGGTTAACCATTACCTTCCAAGAGCTCGGCGGCACACTGAAAAGTCCACGGACTAGTCGTCAATGTTTTTCATACCAATTATTCGACGGATGCAGTATCGAGCAGCTTAGGAGGAAACCTCTGCCCGCTACCATTTCGTTACAGAAGGCGAGAGAAAAGTTGAAAGCACTTACCCGTGAGGACGCCGAAGGAGAACATGAGGTGCAGTAACGATGTGGCGAAGTAGGAGAGGATGAGTCCGGCTGAGCAGAAGAGACCGCCGACGAATACGACGCTACGGCAGGTGAAGCGCTGGCACAAGATGCTGGTGAGGGGGGCTGCGGGGGAGATGAAAGAATGATATGATCAAGCGAGAGAGGCATCCATCGGCTTTAAATCTTTTAAGTACTTTCACACTTTCAAGCGACCTCTTTGTGGGACCCTGGTTTTGCTCTATGATTTGAAATTATTATAGCGTAAGTATTTGGAAATACTTAGTTAATATTTGTAATGGATATCGTACCTAATGCGAGGCAAAGTGTAGAAAGTATTGCTGGAATCCACGAAGCGAAGGCTGCTGAAGAATCTTTAAAAGCTGCCATGACCTGAAATAAAAACGAGTCAATAAATTAAAAAAATAATCACTTAAAGGACTTTTTATGAAATTAAATTATTTTATGATAAATTAGCAACGTCAGCGATGAATTTTTGAATTAATTTTTTAAGGATATGCTAACTTGTGAGGCTAAAAGGAATTAATATATAAATAGAAGTTACTAGTTTTTAAATTTAATTCATAATGAGGGAAACATTTCATTCACACTAGTTTTTAGTTGAAAGGGTCATGTTTACCGCTTTAATTCTCAGGAATTCACTTTCCTCTTTACAAATTGCTATATTTTATTGTCAGGTACGGTAAAATTGACCTCGGTAAGAAACTTCTCTGCATAATTAGGTCCCTTATTTTTCCTTCGTCATGAGATATCATCTGCCATAAAGATAGATAAAAGCGGTTATTACGATAAGACGAGGTCTGTTAATTTGACATAACTTATTTTTCTCAGTCAACTAAGAATTATATAAGAATTTTAAATATAAAAATTGCCGAAAAAGCTAGGTATATATTTGCATGAAGAACCCTAATTCATAAAATAACATCGTTAAAATGATAAAAAATCGTTTGATATCTCGAATTTGATCAGTTTGTGGCAGTCGGATTCAAATTGAACACCTTAAGATTCTATTCAATTTGATGGTAAATTATAAGAGTAAATATAATGGTGTCCGAAAAAATGAAATACCTGAAAGTTAGTGCGACTTCAAACATAGCATAAATAAAAAAATACTAAACATTAGTGACGATGTACTAAAAAACAAGAATACATGAAACGAATATTAAGAAGTTTCTCGGATGAAAAGGTGAAAAAGAGATGCTACTTTGCTCAGGTTAGGCAGAATCCGGAATACTTCGCGATTATGTCGGTCCCTCCACAGAAAGATATAATTCGGGAAAAAATATACAGAACACATTGGTTAGTCGCCCACTTCGTTAAAAACTGATACGAGCGAATAGATAGAATAACAGCTGATGGAAGGAATAGGTCGCTAGAGTCGCTAGGAGACTACATACTAGGCTTGGATTACTCGAAAAATTCAGGTAACGTGATTCTCAGTATGTCATGTTTGATATTATTTCAACCATGTATTAGATCTCTAGAACTGATAGAAGTGGAAAAATAATAGAGGCGCACTAACGAACGGATAGGCACAAATATTCCTTCTATCCACGCTCATTAGTGATCATAACAAAAACAGTGTACCACTAACGTAATACACATCGTTAAGATACAGTCCAACTCTATCCTCTCCCCCCTATTTTACTCTCCCCTTCCATGGCTGATGTCTTAAACACCCCCCTGCCACATGCATCTGCGGCGGCTCGTAGGGTATCATGTAGATTTAAATTGTTCAGCACATACCAATGCACCAACATTTAACTTATTCATTAAAATTATTGGTCGACCAGAGATTGTATTGAGACATGTGGACATATATGAAATAAGTGTAGTACTGCGTTTGTTTGGCCATGTCAAGAGAATGGATAAAAATCATATAAAGAAGCAGATTTTATGTTTGAGGAGCGAATGGTGTGAAAGGAATGGGGAGACCGAGAAAGCCATCGGTGAATGTGGTGGAAGATACCTTTGGAAGAGGAAGGCAGTATCAGTAGTGGAAATATTTTACAGCTGATTCAACTTTACTGGACTGTCAACGATGATTAAACTTTTCTTTATCGTGCCTACTCCTAAGTTAAGCAAAGTTGGGCCCGGACGGTGGTTAGGGAGGGAGGGGGGAGTGGTCCTCCTCCATACCTCTACCAAGGTGGATGGAGAGGTGACAGGTCGGAGGGAAGCCCCAGACCGGGAAGCTTGGAGGGAGGTGACCCTCTTCCATACCTGTACCAGGAAGGTTGGGGGTGGCCCTCCTCCATACCTCTACCGTTGGTCTCTTGTCCCCTGTCTGCAAGTGGCAGGCAGGTTAAATGTGGGACAGCAAAATGGACCAAGAGGTCTGAATGCTAGGAGGGCTCCAGAAGGCCCTCGCCCACCCACACAATCTACCCCTTAAGGAAACGGCGTGATGGTTATGTACGTGTGTAATGCTTGCTATGCGAGTCATTTGTCTCGTGATTCTGAAAAGAGCGTTGGTACCCTACCTCGACGAAGAGCACTCCGTAAGACTTGAAGAGGCCGGCGACCCAAAACTGGACGAGGAATGCGCCGAGGACAATGGCCCAACCGTATCCGCCGTCCGGCGCCTGGAATTCGTCCCAATCCATGTCCTCCTCATCCTCCGCCTCCTCCTTCTTCCTCTTCCTCCTCTTCTTCCTTTTCTTCTTCCTCTTCTGCATGTCCTCCGAAACCTTGTCGTCATCACCGCCTCCCTTCTTCCCTCCTCCTCCCTCCCCACCCTCCTTCCTCCGCCGGAAACGAGCGAACGCTGGAACAGAAGGGGAGGGAAAGATTACATTAGCGCTTTTGAGATGAGTCAGGTTCACAACAATTGAAGATGACTATACAAAAATCTAGCAATTTTTTTTACAGCCCCTTAAAACGCTTTTCAAAGTAGTATTAATTGATAACTGATGCGTTTCATTGCCAAATTTGATAATTTAAACACTACTGTATTCATTATTTTGACAAGTTATTCAGTGTTATTAAAAACTTTACATTAACAAAAATTAATATTTATTTGCATTTAATAAAATAAACAATTGTTCCACAAAGAAATAAACCAAGCAACGTAATTACAAATGTAAATGAAATATCAACAAATTTAAAATGTAATATTGAAGATGTAAAAATACATTTTTCTTTTTTGTGACTGTTAATTATATATTTTAAGCAATACTTTTTTCAAAAAAGGATTGTAGTTAAAACATTTTTCATTATGTAACATTTCATTATAGCCCTGAGGAAGGAAAAATAATATATCCGAAACGTTGGCAGAAGTTTTGCATTTTTTATTTGACCTAAACTCCTGATACTCGTTACGACTAAATATTAACACAAAATAACACTGATGAAAAGTGCTAATGTTTTTCTTAATTTTTAATTCCTCAACAATAGCCATAATTTCGAAATTTTCGTTTATGTGTCGAAATGCAAATAGCATATGACGCTCATTGATATCAGTAGAAAGTACTTAACACCGAGCGGTCACTATCGTAGATTTGCCGTTCATTTAGTTATCCGCGAAAACGCGACACTTACTAGTTTGAACGTTTGGCTGTGCAAAGCGAATTATTCAGTCGATGAAAGCCATTGTGCCTTCTCTGTTTTTGGTTGAATACCTTTCATTTCCTTTTGCTTCTCCTTCCTCAGCTCCGCTGCCTTGGCGATCAGCGGCCGGGCCGTCACGCTTGAGAGCGTCAGCAGGTTGTCTTCGTCTTCCGGCGTCGTGGAACCAGCTTCGGGACTCACGCGGGGTCGAACGTCCAATTCGTCGCGGCCACTCTCCTGGATAAAGGTAAAGGTGAAGGAACAAGGAGATTAATTTCTACTTTAGCCTCGGTAACGCCTGGGACCCCATCATATCTATTTCAGTGGTAATAGTGCTAATATAGTGCTAGTAATAGGGCATAGTAATAGGGTATAGTAATAGGGTATAGTAATAGGGCATAAACGTTTAAGTGTTTTGTGGCGTAAATAGTTTACATCAATTTTGCTTATAAGTTGATTGACGCAGCATCCAGCGCAAGTTTCAGCCTTGTATTGGTATCTCGCCTCCGATACAGATCAAATAGAACAGGATAAGTCGTTCCTTCTTGCTTTGATTTTTTTATAAAGCTTATAGTGATCGAAGTAGACTGCCTAAAATCGCTGTTAATTGTGCCAAGTGTTCTTGTTTTATAATTTGTTAGAATACCAAATTAAAGTGTACGATAATGTTTAATAATTAAAATTAAATATAAAAACAATCGTTCATTCAGTATTGATTTCAGTTTTAAAACCTTAATGAACAACCATTAGCTTCGGTAAGTATGCTGAAATAGCAACGATAAACGATAACGATAAGGCCCTCGCTGAACGCCTAAGTTTACTACGACATGTGAAACGTAACAGTATTGCGGAAAGCCTAAATGTCAGGGGCTCTGACCGAAAATTGCTGTCGAACATTTTACCATTATTCCCAATGCTTAACTCGCGGTACCTATGCATTTTGGAAATGTTTGTGCACACCCACTTAATATATTTTTTTTCGGAAATAACATATTCGATGACTCTACACCGTCAAATGTTTAGATAAATCATCCATTGTTACATAATAATATTATATATCGTTCGCATATGAGTATATGCATATGCATTCTTGCTCCCTGTGTCTGGTCGACTCTCCTCTTTTCTTCTTATCATGCAACCCGTCTACACCTATTACTAACGTCTAAGATTTCACATGTTTCATTATGATGAGGGATGGAACATAATAGTATTAATTCTATTAGATATGTACTGATTTCATAAATTTCATACTTTAATCTTATCTTCAGTTTTACTCCTCGCCTCATTGTTATCTCTTAACGTTCCATTATTTTATGATCTTATTCATAAGCTTTAGTAATAACTCTGATCTCAGACCCCGTAAAACTAGAGTTTCCGTTAATCCGTCGCAGATCCTATATGCCATAAAAAACGATGGGAAATGATTTCATGGGTTATTGGAAGAATATTGAGGCTTTTCCCGAAGGTTGCTTAGTCGTACGATGGCATGCCAAATCATGGAGAAATGCTATAAAAAAATTGGATCTTATAAAGTAGGAAATGTTTACCCGTCACCTTAATTGAGGTTTCTGAACGAAAATAAGTGATCTTATCCCTTCATGACCCAACCTTTCTTTCTACATAAGTGATACATTTATTTCTCTTTTTATGCCCAAATCATCAACTCGCACGCCTTTCCAAACGACCTATTCGCCTCCCATCGCACGAAGTGTGCGTGTTGTTTTTTCTTTCGTCCGATTGATCGTCGATATATTAACTCGTCTCTCACCTTGACCTTCAAGGAGTTCCCCAAAGGGTTGTCCTTGAGTGGGATGGTCCTCCCGTCCTGCTTGAAGCCCCTGGGCAGGGATTCTGTGTTGGAGAGGGCGAATCTTGCCCCACGATTGTTCCCCAAGAGAAGCGCCCTCCCGCCCATGCTCGTCACCGTCAGCTGGTTCTCTTCCTCATCGTCTTCATCCTCGTCGTCATCTTCTTCATCTTCCGTGAGCCTGGTCCGAAAGAACAGATCGAGAAGAAAGAAATGTGATCAATGCTAGCGTAAATTCGGTGTCTAACCCGTAAAATTTGGTGGAAACGGTCCTGAAATCGACAAAAATTGCGTGTACCTCACGCCCACTAAAACATTTTGAAAAAAACTAATTATAACCGCCTAAAAACATAACAAAAGAGCCCAAATATCTTGTAGATTGTTCAATATTCACATATCAACCACTACGTAACGGTCTACTCTACGGTTAGAGAAAAGACTTTTGAATCATACCTAATTGTTATGAAAGATCTGGTGCTTTCCCGGCGAATCTGTTGAATTATGTTTTTTTGGGTTTCAAACCGGATGAAAGTTTCCATTTCCTACGTTTTGAGGTCGATTTTGGACATGGAAGCGTCGGGAATAGAATCTCTCACCCGGTTGGAAACCCGAAAAATCATAATTCAACTAAATGTTATGCCTTTTTTCGTATTTTTCCAACTTTGCAAAGTAAACAGCTGATAATAATAACGTACATAGATAATTAATATCTGAAACTTTGCCAAAATATAGTAAATAATCTTCGCCAGAAGTGTCACAGTTACGTCATCCTAAGAAACACAAGGAAATAGCACATTTGGTCGCGTGTGCCAAGCCAAGCTACTGAATTAACAAAGCGTTATCTAAATAATAATTAAGTCTCATTAGTGGAATTTGCTTTGTAGAAACAAACAATTTTGATTAATGCCTCCGCCTCATCGCGTGTCTAGTGAAATGCGTGTCAAACAGTGGGTCGTGCGCCCTCAGTTCTCCACCACATAACCAAGTCAACAGAGTTCTTTGAACTCCATTAATGCTTACAACATAGTAGTTACGGTATACAAAATGGCTGCTGAAATGCAAAACTATGGTTTTGATTATACCTCCATTATAATATGTTATGTTAGAGGTTCCAGTACCTTTGAAGATAATACATAGTTTCCTTTGAGAGCGAAATTACAAATATCAATATCTCCAGCTACGGTTTTCCCTAGATTTCTATTATTGACATCCAATTTCAATGAATTGCGATTTAACCATTCAGTTTATCAAAGGGAATAATGTGACTTCACCTTTGATATTCATATAAATAATTGTCAATCGAAAAAAACCAAAAACCTAGCTGTCATTACTATAATCGATTATAAGTCCTTGATGTTCTTAATCTTCAAACAGATGACATTCTTAAAAACCATTGATTTCAAGGAGCTATTTTGGGATTATAATACACCATAAATAATTGCTTCCTAAAATCACAAAAATGACTCAGAGTTTTTACAGATATATATTGTTCCTATCACTACTATTGAAGCAGAAAATCATGCTGTTGTATTGTACAACGGGCAATTGGTTTGTAAAATAACAGACCTTACCAAAAAAGACTTAGTTGGAAATTGAAGATTAGAAAGATGCTTTTTATCGGTTAATTTAATGAGGACATAAAAATAAAATGTTGGCAATTTTGAATGATTAAATTATTCAGGAGCGTTTAAAAAAAATAGTAGGCCTACTACGTCTTTTTGTTCATATAACTCAAACCTAACTTCATGAAATCCATTCGTACATTGAGAAGTACCCATAAAAACTTGGGCACTAAATTCGTGCTCGCCCCGGGAATTGTAATGGTTAATCACGCAATATCATATTTTGGAGGGTTTTTACAACATGATAGAATACGATGCCTAGGCAATTAGTCAATCTTGAATGCTGCATTGACGCAATCACAAACACTTGGTTTTTGTCGTTATTGCTTGCGAAATAAAGAAATAACAAAAAAACGACGAGAAACTTATTTTTTAGCTTCCGAAAACTACCATTGAAAAGTAATTTTACTTTTATCCCAAAATGTTTGGATAAATATAAAAGAACGGGTAGCAGAAGCAGAAGACCAAGCTTTAAATATCGATTGATATCGATAGAAGATAGAAATGCATAGATTTATACACATAATATTCTCGGTCTGCCCCTTCCTCTCACATCATTACTCCTCTATCATAAATCTGCTTCGTAATTCGACTCTCATATTATCTCTCAAAATGGACAAACAAATGACACTTACTCCTCAGATTACTGATCATTACTGAATCATCAAATCCACATTCTGGGTAATAATACATTGAACATAATCATTAGGGAGCAGAGTATTAGCTAAAAAATATTTCATACAAAAAATGGGGAAACTGACAGAAATAACGGCCATGATTATCAAAGCAGGAGCAAATAATGGGCCACAACATTCTTCCTCTTTTAGTCCCTATGTCTATCCAACGAGGCTAGTCAACGCATTAAATGGACATGCGTTTCAGTGACCTCGAATGGGATGATATTAATTAACGCATTATTACACCATCTCTGTTGCACCTAGTCTTTACGGACTAGTGCTCATTGAGTCACTTACCCGCTGTTGCCCCTTGCGTCCGTGACGATGGCCGAGGCGGGCCTCCTCTGCAGCTCCTTGAGGCTGGATGCCCCAGAAAGGCCACCGACGGCCGCTACCCGCGCCCCGGGTGTGTCTTGGAACATTGAAAGCAGGTCCAGGGCAACGGACTCGGAGCCGATCTTGAACGCGTCCAGATTGGTTAGGACATCCAACTCCGACTCCGGAATCTTAAAGGAAACAGGAGAGAGAAAATCAACCACGCGAGATTCATCTCCTTGGTGGAAAAATGATAATTCTCTGTTACTTAAGGTATCTTTTGCGAAATATGGTTTTAACATGAATTGAAATGAATTAGGCCTAATTTTATAGAAAAATGTAACCTTTTTTTCCATGCAAAAATATTAGCCACTTATTTTTACTACTTTTCGAAATGTTTCCCCAGAAAAGCTGGACGCCGTTTTCCATGGGCTAAGGTGCTATCGTTTGCGCGAGAGAGGGAATATTTAAATATTAATAAAGTCTAACGTACAGATCGCTTTATAAATGTTACCGCGTGTACCACGTATACTTTTTCAATTATTATCAAATATTAATTTTTTCTCACCGCAATGCTTTTTATATTCTCCAAAGAAAAATTCCGCTGTTATGTCGTTTTCAGCGCACCGTATGAAACAAGAATTAAAGTTATGACCTCAAAGATATACCGATATTCAGTCAATTACTGAGAATTAACGTAATAAAAAAAGTATTTGTAATATTAATATAACTTTATTTACTTCACGCTTCTTACATCTACTTTGTCAGTAAGTTAAATCATACATGAGACTTAAACTTATTCTCTTTAATTGGATGTAAAATCAGTACTCTTTGTCAAAGATTTATTATTTTTCTTTCAACAGCCTCTGAGATTTTTTTTCGTGAGTTTTAGATTTTTTTCCAATAAAGAAATGGCCTTTAAGTTCGGGCGGCGCTCAGTCAACTAAGTTCATTAATTTTCTCTTCCAGCTTCTTTTTTTGTCATATTGCTTACTTTCTGATTTCACTTCATGTCAGGCTCTTTAATTAAGTTTTCGTCAACTAATTTCATCAAAAACATAACATTTAATACTTAATGAGCTACTAGGACGCCAGGGAATGTCCTGAGGTTAAAAACTTGGGACGAGTCGGCCACAAAAGAAAGCTCAAACATCGACGAAGATGGGTGACGTTATTTATATCTCGTAATTAAATAAAATGAACTGCTTATTTAAATGTGAGTGACGCCATAATGCTCTCAATTCATAAAATTACATAATGATCAGTCAGGAATCGCGATGACCTGGGCGTTCGCTCTGACCAGAGCCAGGTCGCGGCACTTGTCTCATCGCTCTCTGGCACTTTGCGAGACGCGACAGTCTCCTGCGGTTTCTGAATCTCCGAGGATTTTCGAGTCTCGAGGTTTCGAGGAGGAAAAATTGGCACAAAGTATCAAGCTTACTCTGCGGAAGTTAAATGAATATTTTTCATTTTATTATCCATTGGTGTATTTTTCATTTTTACCAATAAAATATAATATCCTTTTCTGACGCATTTAATTGCTTCATTTAAAGGAAATTAACTGTAGTGCTGCATTGACTTCTGAAGTTTTACTTTCACTTTAGCAAGAGTGACTGTTGTCGTCTCCTTGAAATATGACCCGAACAATAAAGAGAACTCCCCTTGAATTTCATCAAGACTGCACACAGACATTTGCGGCCAGATTACTGTAGCTTTTCGATGAATTGATCGGTAATGAATCATAAATGTGGATTCTTGGAGAGCAGTTACTGTCTGACCGGGGTAAAAAAAATATCGAGCAACCCTACCGCAGAGGGATAATGTGGTGTTCGATGTCACGAGGCTCAGGCCTTTGAAATATGGCTTCTGGTACGTCACGTAGTACCAGTCTTGAATCATCTCTAATGGGTCTCTCCTCTACCTTCCCCAATCTCTCGTGAGTGGTGGAAGGAGGGAAAGCATAAAAGAGAGAGAGAGAGAATCGGTAAAGCAAGGAAGATTCCGACAAAGATTGGTGGAAGCCAGCAAATATATCGTCGACAAAATCTTATCTAACCATAAATCTCAAAAATACGAACAAGCGTTTTCATTTTATTTTGGATTTCGGCGTTTGCTTTTTCCCATTATCTTAGTAAATCTACAGCTATCTTTGCTCCAATCTTACAGTAAATGTACAGAGTTCTATGGATATCTTCAAACTTCCCTGAAAACAATGTTTGCTCTTCATACACTCTAGTGCGCTAATTACTTCGCAGCTTTCCATTCATAAAAAAACCCTGCGGACTGAGTAGCGTACTCCAAACCAGATCGGGAGCAGAGTTTATGTGCTCGAAACAACAAATGAACGCTGATAATCGCACCCGCGATTGTTATTTTTGTGTTGATTTTCCTTAAAGGCGATTAGTGTGAATGTTGTAAAGTTTTCGATTACTCCTTGATAGAAATATTACGTTTTTAAATAATTTAGTGAACAAATTCGATTAATATACACAAAATGCTCGGCCGTGACTGTTTGGCACCCACAGAATACTTCCTACCGGCCGGTTGCCAACCGTTATGCCAGCGAAAATTGTTCAAGTCAAAATCGTTCGTGTGCGCTGATGTGTTGCGATGTGCGCTAACTTCAACAACTTGAATGGAAATCTCCCAATAACTGTAGGAATTATGGATACAGAAAATATATCTTTTGTGATTCTTATTATTAGATACAGATTGAGTTATCGCAAACGCGCTAAACGGTTTAACTCTGCTACAAAGTTCTTCAATGAGTGATGCCTTGAGAATTCTCTTACGTAATTTTCCTTGTCAGTGGTGGCATAGAAACTCAGAGAGAGTGGAATGGTGCTAGAAGGGTGGATCCTGCCTCCATTTTCCGGGAGTTACCTATGGACTGTCCACCCAAATTCCTAGCACTAACAGGATTTAGTAGGCATTAATACATGGTGATAGGAATCTAGGAGGCACATTAAGTTGAAAACGGCATTCCAATGTGAATGTTTGCATCTTACAATTTTTAGGCAGGAGTTAGCTCTACGCTTTACCCTACATCTCGAAATCAGATGTTGGATTTATCTCATTATGAGAGGGGTGCGAAATATTATTTTTCGAAAACTAATTATTACATGGTGTAAATAGCAAGGACACTGAAATGGACGGGTATTATTCATGGTGGAGGGATTTTAGTTTAAAAAAAATACCACACATCATCCCTATTGTGTGAGACATGAAACCTTAAACCGTAAATCGAATGTTTGACTGTAGAAAAAAAACGCCCAAACAAAAATTATTGGAGGGCGTATCTTCAAAACGAAACCTCAAAAAACTACGCACTTTGTGCTGCTCTAGTTATTAGAGTAATTTGTATTCAGTGAACATTCTGCTAATCTTTCGAGATAAGTTATTTAGAGGAGACTATTATATTATATATGTAGTATATAAAAAAGTATATAACAAACAAAATCCTCGGAGTGCGAAGTGGCCCAGGGAATGGAACTGACCCCCCTACCCTGAATGTGTGTAATTTACAAGCCTGTGGCTTAGTTTGGGTTGAGCTCTACCCTCAACTATCCAAACCAACCTTCGGGTTAAATAACTGAGGAAGTGAGTATATTGTATGAAATTTAAGAATTTTTATATTCCATTAAAAAGGTTTTTCCATTTTTTGGAGTGTTTTCTCTTCCCTAAACAGCCTGGTAATCACTAAACACAACTTATTGAGAAGACTAGCATCTAATGCGAAATTCTGGAATTTTGTATCACCTCGTAGTTCAACCAGCCACAGTACATATAATATTGAGTGCTGTTAATTTAGAAGCACGTGCCGTCAACCACGTGATCTTACAATGAGATTAAAACGCAATATTGAACCGCAATTTTGACACTGAAATGAAATGACTCTTCGTGTTTGCCAGCACCCACGAAATGTATCCCAAAATCCTTTGTGGTCGTGCCACCCGTGACGAAGCAGTTCTGTGGCCCGTTCATTGAACTGAACTTTCTGATGCGAATAAAATTGAGTTATCAGTCTAATAACCAAGGTCTCGTCAGCTCTTTTATGTCAGGTAGGAAACTTGTGGTTTTTCCAAATTCAACCGCAGAAGAATCCTCCAGCCTTCTCTTTTTTTTCTTCTTCATCGGAATCGGCTTTAATTCCGATGAGACCGCCTTTCATTAATCACTCGGAACCCCTTTCGCATCGGCGCGGGCGGTATCCATCGCGCACGTGTGCGAATGACATTCAATTTACGAAGGAGGAGACGGCTCTAGTCTTTTTTTTCATTCCTCATCTTTGTATAGCCATGCCCTCGACTGCCCTCTACTACCCCTACTGCATACACGCTACCCCTTCCACCCCTGACCGGCCCCCTATCCCTCCCTCCCTCTGACCACCCCATGTCCCACCCACCCTCCCCCAGGAACGTGAGTAATCAACGGCGACGTGTCTGACACGAGGACGGGGCGCGGGGTGGATATGAGCGATATGGCCGGTGTTCGTTTTCCTTTAGATTGCCTAGCGGTGCTCGGCCAACTCATCACAGCCGAAGGCCAATAAAGAGCCGGCGTTTTCTTCCCTCTGTCATAACCTATGAATGGTTGGATGTAGTACATGCGCATATAGACATTTCTGCGTATATTATTTTGCTTGATTACGCCCGTGTTTTAGCATAAACTACGTTTATCGCAATAAGGAACATGTATTATTTAAAAAGACAATTTGTACTTGAAGTACGCATTCTTAAATATACAGGACATGACTTTAATCGGAGTACAATATTGTATTTGAAATATGCCCACTTAAATATTACGCGCACTATGTGGCGTGGAAACATTTCGTCTTCGGGAACCGGGGGATTGGGGGGGGGGGGGGGGGGGGGTGGTTACGTCACGGAACGGTATTACTAATTGCAATACGACGTATTTCCATGTGAAGTTCGGCTTAGTTTTTAGTATTTTAACGTAAAAATTGTTTTAATTTCCTTCGCGAAAGAGTGTAAACTAATATGATTTGGTTCTTTGATGTTGAAATGTAAGAAGCCGCCGACATGCCATTTTGGATCAAGTGACTTCATCAAATTTATATGCACTATTGAAAGGCAATTATTAATATTTGTATCTAACGCATATGTATATTTTAAGTTTGAAATATCGAGGAAATATTTTTTAGTGTACACTTCTTAAACATGAGAATTAAATTTAATGCATGTTCCCAATTGGTGTATCCATACAAAAAAGCTATAAGCCTGCGCATCCACAGTTTAGGTTTCAGGCTTGTTTTATAGTTTTCAATACCTCAGCGTGATCAGTTATCAGTTCCCTCTCTCATTTAACATCAGGTAAACTTAAAGGCCACGTCATCTTGGAGTCAACGTTAAACAGACATTATAAAACCGGGCCTGTTTGTATTTTAGTGTTTATGCACGTATTTGTCTTTCAGAGAACGCAGAACTCAGTGGCAAGGAATGGTCAAAAACACCCAGAGAGGGGTGATGAGGATGGAAGAAAGCAATCAGTGCATGTTGACGAGTGGATTTTGTAGATTGGATTGTGGGTGTGGGCTGGAGACTTACCTCGTCTTCTCCGGCTTCATCGGGCGCGGGCGCCGGGGGAGCGGATTGCACGGAGAACCGGGATCCGTCGAGCATGGGGAAGGGGAATGTGGAGGAGGACACGGAGGATGACGAGGAGGCCACGTTAAGCGTCGACGAGGAGGAGTTGGTCGAGGAGGATGCGGACGAGAAGGAAGAGTAGCACGAGCCATGCTCTCCTCCCGTGAAATCCAACGGGAGGTCCGACGATCTGAAAGAAAGATTAGAGAAGGGTAAAAAGGTGAAGGATGAAATTCATATATCTTGAAATGATTACAACTACTTTGTATTTGAGGGAGGAAGGGAGGGAGTTTATGCATGCCGCCACAGCAATTATTATCATGCACATGCATGCTGATTAATTTCTGTTCAACCATTAATTGTTGTTCAACAATCGGTTGACAACTGTTCAACAATCGTTTGACAATTGTTCAAAAATCATTTTACATTTGTTCAAAAAATCTTTCGACAATTGTTCAACAATTAATCGACTATTATCGATGGATGTGGCAGTGTGAAGATGACCGAGTACCCAGAGGACTTCCATCAAGGTGACACTAAGTTGATTAATTATATGGGGGAGCGATCTTCAACTAGGACCATTAGGACCATGAAGGATAGGTGAGTATTCAGGAATTGCCACGAAAAAATCCACATGGATCGGGAATCGTGTCATGGCTTTGATTTTTTCTGTTTCATCGCCATTTTTTCGGCAGAATGGAAATTCACCTTACTTATGGATGAAGTCATCTCGGGTGTGTTACCGGGTTAGGCATTCCTTAGCCGACGTTTAGACGAGTAACTAGCTCTTCTTCCTCAGAGAAAAACTGAGACTCTTTCTGTTTTGCCCTGAGGGAGATAAATCGTCGAAACCTCCGCTATCGAAAGTCTAACCCGGTACCATTCACTAGAAGAAGACTTCATCCTTATCATTCACCGGAAAAGCCTACGGTCTTTCACCATACTAAAATTAGCACGGCTTACAGTACTGCTATACGATACATCCTCAAAGGTTTTGGCCTCTTTGTGGCTCTATATTTCCTTGTATTGCCATCTTTGATGGACCGCAAGAGCATAACATCCAGTCCCCAAAATCCTCAATAATTGTCACGAGCTTTGGTAGCGTAGCTCTCTGCAAATTGGCCTGGAAATCCGGCAATCAAATTTAGGGGGATTTTTCTCGCGGCAATTTCTAAGTATGTCATTGCTAAGAGAGTTTCGGCTGAAAGAAAGCTCACCATAAGTGAGTAGGTTGGGGCGGATGAATGATTTAGTGTATAAATGAAAGGTTGAAAGAAACACGGCGTCGCATTAGCCTGTTCATTAGAGAGGTCATCAATAGGACCATAGTTTTACGTCCCATCCGACAGATAAGATTACTTGAAGTGCTCTTCACATAGCACCCAAGAAAGGATTGAGATCGAGAACTGCAAAATATCCGCCACTGCGGGGATTTGAACATTTGAGCAGATCAGAGCAGGATTTGAGCAGAGAACTGACAGCTCTAAACATATTTCATACTTAAAAAAGTGTGTTGAATGTTGACAATGGGTAGTGTATTTTTCAAATGCATTGTATCAATAGCAGGGATATATTGAATATTGCAGTCGCATTGGTTGAATGTTGTCGTTGTACTCGATTGCGTTGCTAAGTAGCAATACATAGGAATATAAATTCCTATGATAAGGCAAATCCTGAGAAGTATTTTTTTTAAGTTCACGTCCATATGCCTGAAATTTGCCTTTATTAATTGGAGGAAAAAAGTTTAATAATTTGCCAGGGTACACAAGTAATCCTCTTCGGGTGAATTTTTGAAATGAAAATATTGATAGTTTTCTTTACAGCAGCTTTGAGTGACTTTCTGTGACTTAAGGGCCGTCTTTCATTCACCTGTTGCTTTTCTTTTCCTAGCCCGAGCTCGTTATCATGCTAGAAAAATGCGATTACAAAAAAAAATGAAATTAAGACTTTCTGAATTACGTCCTTTGCCTTGAAGGAAAGGAAGCTAATTACCCGTGGAAGCGGGGATAATTATGAATAGGGATGAAGTTGTTAAAACCCTCATAGTCATGGCAAACAAGCGAGGGTCTTATTAACGAAATAATGCTTTTTCAAAACATTGGCTGGTGAAAGGAAGTCGTCTTAAAAACACGGCTTAATGACAAAGGAAGTCTGTCGGCGATCGATACCTTTCTCCTTACTATCGATTCTCAATAATTTTTCATGCGTGAAATAAGATCCCAAGATAGGAGATTTTTTGTGTAGCAATCGGAACAAATCCTCCGAAACCTTTTTGCAGAATTCATCAAGGTCTAGGTGACGTCTAGGCATTGAAAATAAACTTCTATTGGCTCATATTTCTATCAAATCACTGCTTTCTCGTGATTCACAACTTTAAAGAAACATGAAAGGAAGGATATGCATTCGTGTCGTTTGCGTTCGACAGCGAAAATCATGATGTCACTTGCAATGTACAGGAAATTCTTATTTCTTTAATATAACGTATTCTATTATATTTTCACGGTGTTGATAGAAATACGCAATTATTTGAACTGGTAAACTCGTGGCGTCAAATTAATTTTCAAACAATATTTTCCAGTACATTTATCGTAGACGTCACGTTTATTTGGAAAAGAATAGCTTGATAACCAAATGTAAGTGATGTCACGATTTACCGGTCTTTGGCTGCGCTGTTTATAAGAAAATACGCATGTAGCATTGTTTTAGAAGCAAAAATAAAAAATAAAATTGTTCCTGCTTATATACTAATTGATACGCTTGCAAAGGAATTCCGCGAAATTATTCGAACCGAAGAAAAGAATACCGCGTTCCTAAAAATAAGAAACAGGATGATCACGAACTTTCACTATATCATGCATGGGGGTTCAATCAAATTTAAGCCTTTTTGGAAGAGATTAAATTAATGAACGTGTTCGTATTTTTAAAATATTGAGGTCATACTACGATTTCATTAGGCTATTACATATCTGTTAAAATGTTCTGTTAGTAAAAATTATGTATTCAGTTGAAATACATATTATTCTTCTCTCGTGAGCGTATTATATACTGTTGAATTTTCAAGGACATCAATACAGTCACACCTACCTCCTGCCAAAAGCCCATGCTGCGCGGCGGCTCGCAGGGTAGTATGTAGATGAATACTGAATCAGCATTGGTTATTGTTCTTAATTTGGTAAAGATGAACAGCTCTCTGAATTCAGAGGAGAGTTTGATAGTGATTATATTTTCTGAATGACATCGACTCGACATTCAATCACATGCAAACTGCAGAGACAGATCTTACTTTTTCCCTGCGGATTCTTAGGAAGAATGGATCCCGGGTTTTATCGCCGATTTATCGCGCTGATTGGCATCGAAATTTCGATAGCGTAGTCTCCCAACGTCTCAAGGGTGAATAGTGACTGAGCCAGAAAATTCCGGGTATTTACGATCTCTCTAATCAGGCTTGAAAACAAAAAAATCAATCGATACAAAGGTTTCCAGCTAAACAACGCACTGAAATCAGCCCCGAAACGATTAGAAAGGGAGTGGATATGTGCTGGCCAATCAGAGTTCACTTGAACCCACGAAGAGAGAGTATTAATTCCCAGAATTTTCTGGCTTAATCACTATTCACCTTGAAAAATGATGGGTCACTACGCAATGGAAACACTGGGGGCGATCAACACCACCAACTGGCGGGAAGCCAGACAACTCTCCATGCAAAGATCGTGTTTACTCTAGTTCGAATTTTTTTGAGCGAAAAGAATACGTATTTTTCTCTTTCTGAAAAATTCCTGGGATATAGCTAAAATAAAAGTTGATTTATGATCTCGTGTGTATTTTCTCGCCTGGCTTAGTTCGTAGATCGAGTTCTGCTTCGGTTTTTCTTTTCATTATCTATTTCGGAATAGTAATGAAAGGACCTCTGAGACCGGATCCACTAGTGTGGAAATTTTGAAACATTTTAAGGGATGAGAACCTAAACCTCTTGCTATAAAAATGTTTTTACTTGCAAAAGATAACTTTAAGGGCTGTGTGAGAGAGTCCATTTCCTATTTCGTGAATTTTCTTCTTTGGTAATGTAATGTTCATTGGTGGTTCCAGGAAGTCTTTTTAAATCCTGGTGGTGATAACCTATGTAACGTGATTTCAACCACTTTTCTCTCATGGATATGGGGACGTAACTCCTTACTTGGGGATCTATAGCAATCCAAACATTTTATCCAACACACTTCACCGCTTCCATGAAAACGCCAAATAGAGGTGACCATTACTGATTGAAGTGATCTGAAACTTGATTCATGAGATACTTATCGTTCTTTCAGTGTTTTCATTCATGTATATGTTGGTTTATTTTCAAGATAGACCCCAAATGTAGTCATGGGAACTAAAAAAATGTGCTCAAATATAATATTTACTTGTAGCCATGGCTAAACAAATTAGAAGCTGCGAGGAGACGAGTTTTGAGATCGCCTTTTTTGTCATGTTTCATCAATATCCGGGAAGATAGCAAGGATGCTTCAGAAACATAATATACAGGCGATCTACCTATCACCCAGAAAACTTAGAAGCCAACTGGTCCATGCCAAGGACCCTGTTGGCTTAAAGTTGCAAAAAACTGCAATTGTTTTGTTTCTGTAATAACCAAGTCCTATTCATTTTTCTTAATTGTAAGAGTATGTAACGGACGATGAAATCATGATGCTGAAACCCGAAGTTAGTTGGGAATTTTCCATAGATGTGAGGGAGATAATAGCATTTATGTTGAAGTGGTTAAAATACATTCAACTCTAAACATCAGTTTTCCAAACATTGCGATTGCACAACTGATATGGTACGCAGTCACGCGCACAGGCGCGAAGATATACACCAAAGACGGTGAAATTCGTCTTTAAAATATCATGTGACTTGCTGAAATTCGCCTTGAATCAAGATGGCTTGGTGGTGTAACTGACTAACACACCTGGCTGGCAATTGGGAGATGCGAAATCGAATCCCGGTCAAATGCAATAATTTTTTCATGGCGAATTCACCGTCTTTGGTGTATATCTAAACATCAGATTTCTCAGAGTTTAGTAGCGAAGGCCAGCGTACAGTGTCCTATTTTAAGGAGAGAAAGAATATTTGGTACCAGGGTATTGGGGAATTTAAATGCGGGTCCATCTTGAGGTGACATTGGGAGATCCTCTGTCCAGTCATTCACGTTCGTTTTAACCTCCATGATCTCAACAGATCACCACCAGCGAGTCCCACCAAGTTCTACGAGACGCATTCCAGGTTACCTTGGGTGACGTCGGAAAAAAACTTCATTCACTAAGGTAAATTCTTCACTGGTTTCCGTCCGGGTTAGTGGCCATCTTCTCCTCCGCCGACGTTTCGAAGGAAGACTTATCCATCATCATCAGGAACGTTGACGATGAAGGATAAGTCTTCCTTCGAAACGTCGGCGGAGGAGAAGATGGAGCCACTTAACCGGATGGAAACCCGTGAAGAATTTACCTCAGCTATTCACCGGGAGAATATCAAACCCTTTCATTCACAAAATTTGAAGGGAAAACCTGAAGTCATCTTCATCACAATGAACCTGCATTTTGGTTTTCAGGTGGTTTATTAGGTGACACAAGGGGTTAATAACAACTCACCTTATGTTAGCACTGCCGCTCCGCCTATGAACGTATGGCTTGTTCATGTTCTCGTCGAGATGGGATGCTTGCGACCCAGGGGCTGGCGTCCTGGTACCGAACGCCGTGAAGGGGGACACCCCAGGGACGGCGGCACCGGCGCCTCCCATCGTGAACATTGGCTTCCCGGTGGCCGCCGCAGGCGTCGAGCCGCTGAAAGACGTCGCGGCCGACGAGGAGTAGTTCGGCGTCCACTCCCTAGATGGGGGATAACGCAGAGGAAGTGCGTGAGGCAATGACGAGAGTGTTTAGAGGGCCTCCCAGTCGTCATCGATCTCCCGTCCCCACTGTTGGAAATCGCACGCTTAGAGCTGATTAAACATTAACACATCCCTCACTCCCTCCAATTCACGCCAGGAAATCGTTCTTCGACCACGTTCCCTCCACGTGCGCGTTGGAAATATTAATGCTAAGCTGTTCCACCATCAAAATAGGGTTCAGTGCTCTTAAGGTAGTTTGAGTGAAAAATCACTTCACCTAGAATCTGATGAATTTTGCCTCATTTTAAAGAAACAATTCTCATCTTTCCAGTGATATAAAAATATCAACCCCTTTCCGAACTACTTTTCGAGCAATTTGCCTATAAATATAAGCTGTTTTACATGGGATAGATTATGGCTGAGCGCTCCAGTGGGAGAATATTGAAGGAAATAGGAATTTATAACCCCTAGATTTCGTCAAAAAACTAACGGTGAGTAATCATCAGGTAACGCCTTGATGATGCTGTAAAAAGCGAAATCGGTTGTAATAAATCCTATCACGGTATAAGGTGCTCAATGTTGAAGTACAGTGATGAGACTATTTTACTCAAATCAATAACGCATTGAATCTATAATGTTTTAAAAAGTCAATATCTGGTCGTATACATTCATTTTATCTACACTGGCATTTAGTTTTTATTGCATATCCAACAGTTCTACATTTCAATATTTTCACAGACTTACTGGTACGAAGAGTATCAAACTCTCGAGAGAGAACAGTAACTTTTGCTATGTATGAAGGGTGTGGTTTGTTGCAACAAATAAATTATTGAAGCTAGTTGCCAAAATGTTTTGGGTTATCGTCATTGGGTTATTATACCTGCTATGTCGGAGGTTATTTTACGGTTCCTATCATGGTTTCCCGTCTTCGTGGGTTATTTTTCATATCCCGACCAATAACTGTCCTTTTCCACCATCAAGTCTCTCTCGATTCCCCTTTACATTCAACCCCCTTTTAATGTCGTCCAAAATTCATATTCCGTCCCTTCTTCTCCCGTGGTTCCCAAGCGGTCTCTCCCCCATCACCCTCTTCCAAATGCCCTCACTTCGCAACACGTCCTCCGTCTATAGGGGGGCTTAGTAGTTACTGCAGTAACTGAACGTAGGCTCCTGGGTTTAACTCCGGGCAAAGTCTCGGGCAACCATGTTCCCCACTTAAATTACCCACTTCTATTGATCTCCTTTCGTTGCGAATAGCCTATTAGCACAGAGTTCATACAGAGAGGCCAAAAGCGACAATTGCTGTAATTAAGTTTTGTTCAATCCGCCATGTTCTTAGCATGTTCCATCCCGGCCAGTGGATAGTTTAGTAGCGGAGGAGAGTGAGATAAAATGACATTTTTAAGATAATATATTTCTCTGAAGAAATTTCCAACGTGAGCATCATTTATAATTAATAACAAACTGTTTTAAAGTCAAATCCAAGCATTATGTTCTCAAACCAAGTTCAAAGACAGAAAAAAACCTGATGCTTGAATACGCTTGATGTTTGAACAAGAGCTCTGGTATAACTGATGAAATAGTTTTGCAATATTTCCTTTATGTTACCCTCACGTGAACGAGCAATAAAATTATGCTTCGCCTTTAAATGTTTTAGGAATTACAGATTCTCTTTTGTTGTGTTTTAATTGGAATTTCCGTAATTTCTTTCCCAAAGATCATTGATTTTTACTTACAATTAGAATAATTTTTCTTTTATACCACTTCCAAAATACAGTTCGTAAAATAATATTGAGCGCATGGCGGTGACTTCAAGCTTCGCGCTCAAGGAACTGGCTATGAGCATGTTGGATGCGCACAACTATCATTGCATAGAATAACATACGGAGCGACTGTTTATACTCAGTGCTATTAGTGCAAAGTGATCGTGTAACAGTGCCACAAATAAATGAATAAACATATCGAAGACTTACTTCATTTTTTTTAGTACTAAGTAATTACGAAGTATGGTATTTAGGCTTTTGGTTCTGCAATTAATTATTTAGTATTAAGCAACAGTTTCACCGTGCTTTGCTGCCGAAGCCCGACGAAGCCGGCAGCATAGCACGGCGAAACTGTTGCTTAATATTAAATAATTAATTGCAGAACCAAAAGCCTGAATACCTTAAACAATGAGCTGCGAAAATCTACAAAAAAGTTAATTACGAAGTAAATTACTCATGCGAAGTTCTAAAGAGGTGGAGTTAAATTGGGATGCGGTAATATTGCAGCTTTTCTCTCGCAGCAATTGCTGCTGCTATTGCTAGTTGTCTTGGATTGATCCACCATAAAAATTCCTCTACCATCCTTACCCATTTGCCATTCCCATTTATCTGCCTCATCCCGGTCTGAAGAAACAATTGATGCTGAACAGACCGGGATAAACGCCGTGAAAGATATATGACCTGGAATTTTTGAAAATTCATCCTAGCACTCTGTATCCCAAGTACGAAAATGCGGATGCTTTGGTAGCAATATAAACTGAGTATCGATATATTAAGGACCCAACAGTTCAGCAAAAATAATGTTCCCTTAGTACATACAATTGGTGGCTACAAATAACGTACTCAAATCAGTTCAACATTTTTGGTTGAGCATGTATAACCAATATGAATTATAACTCGCAGATAATTTTCTCCGAAAACCTAATTATGACTACATGTATTGGCCACTTTAACAGGTATAGGTGTTCAGCACATCCAATAAAAGAGACTTAAAAAGCTTATTAAAAAGCTTATATTTGAAGACGTAATGGCAGTTAACTTTGATATAATTCTGGGATAAGCTAAATGGCCTATGAGGCAGGTCAGTTCGACTGTCCCGTGGGTTTGAATTTTGATTGAACAGTGAATTACTGTAGACAAAACAATAGTTGATGCCTCCAAGAAAGAGTCCTGATCCGTTAAGAGTTAACATTTTGAGAGAGAGAAAAAAAAGTGTTAATATTTCGAATCTATTTCCATGGTTATTTTCCTGTCAACAGACTGATCTGAGACTGATCAACTGACTGATCTGAGACTGATCGTCTCACTGGGATTCTGCCTGAATAAATATCATTAGTCTGGCAATGTGTGTGTGTGTTGTTTTTACCTGTCTATGCATCAACGCGATAGAAAAAGTGGATATGAGGTCTACATTTATCGATGAAATTATCGCTAAGGAGGTAAAATTATCACTTGTAAATATTGTGTACGGAATAAAAATTGAATTAGATGTATTTTTTTTCTAGAATCAGTTAGCCAAATTGACGTAATTTTATCGCAAATTACTGACTTGAACGGGGGAAATAAGATTTTATCGCCGTTTAAAATTACCTCGTGTTCACTCATAATTTTGGTAACTTTTTCCCTCCATTGAGAAATCAACCTTATCTCAGCTTTTTCTTCAAATTCACCGTTTTTAACTTGTGCTTTTATTCTCATTTTTTTCTCGATTCCTTTTACTTAAGTTCTTTTGCAACATTTCTCCTTGTACCGCATTTGGCGGCGTACAATATGCATTTTTCTCTATTTTACATGTGAAAGAGAGTCCTTACTCAGGCTGAAGTCATCCTCAACGCTCCCTGCTATGAGCGGATTTCCCCCAGTACTGCCCAGCCCAGCCCTCCTCCAAATCATTATTATTTACTTAAACGATGTTGTGATTGTTACTATTAAAACCGGAATTATTGTTTCTAGCGGTAGTCCGGGCGACATATATATTGTTCTGATTGCTTCTGTGATAGCGAAGAGCAATGTATCGAACGTCATATTACCGCGCGATAATACTTTGAAATGCAATTCCCCTAACTAGTAAAACCAATCAAGACTAAGATCTCCTGTACAACAACTGTAGAACTGCACAAACAACAATAACTGAATTGCATATCATTCAAATGAGAGTTATGACACACTTGAAACAACTATTCCAAAATAGTGAAATACGTATTTCAATGATTTTACGAAAATATTTCCCCATTGAAACAATTTTGTAATAGACCCTTCTAGTCACAAAATAGTCTACTACCAATTTGACAATGACGCAATAGCGCATGGAATGTTAAATTTTTTTCCTAGATTTGTCCCAATAAATTGGGGGTTCATATTTACATGCCCGTGCGTTTAATACGCCATTAAGTATCGTACTTGAGGACCGATGCGTGATAAATTTTCCACGACTTACCTTGGCAAAGACATGGTGGTGGGTGGGCCTCCTTCTGGTCCCTATCGTAATTACTTCTGTGCTCCGTGGTCGGTGTTATATCTGGCGGAGGTGGTAAAACCCCGGGTGACGTCCGGCAGCGAGGTGTCGGAGCCAGTTTGGTGCTGATTAGCTGAGATTTGGTCGATTTTCTTTCCAAAGGCCTGGTTACAAGGCAATTACCCGGCTGAAAATTACAAAAAATTCAAAGTTAGAGAATATTTCATTTCATCATTGAGTGAAGAGAAGAAAATTGTCGTCATGCTCTACATGTTTCAAGCTGGGTCGTTTATGGAGGTACATGATACATCATTGCAAACATAAATATCCTATTCGTTGGTACTTGAAGCTTTGAATACATAAATTGAAAATCTCATGTCTAACTTGAATGAAACTTTAGTTGTGCAGGCATTCAATTCTTCCTTCATAATCTGTAACCTGGGTAATACATACATATACTTGGAAGCGATTTTAAGCCGCTGCTAGTCTACTTCATGTGCCGTCTTGCACTCAGCAAACCGTCTTCCAACCCCAATTCTTGACCCAACATTATCATCCACTGCTGTTCCAAGTCCTTTTCATCATTCCTGTTGATCTTGTGTAAGACTCAACACCCTCTCCAATCACTGGGCTTGGGCAAGGCTTATGAACAGTCACAGCGTCGAGGAACAAGGGAATGATAGCAAGGTGAAATGAAAGCCAAGTGAAGTTCATTGAAAACTTTACTTAGTTTATTTCATATACAGAGGGCATATATACATAAATATGAATGAAAAGTATTGCTCTGTGTTGTAATCTTGTTTGGAATGATAGCATACTGTCTCTCGGTAAGCAAAAAAGCAAACAGAATCGTTACCTAGAGGTATTAAAATGTTTTTCCCCTAAGCTGTTTCAATGTATGTTTGTTTTCAACTCAGGAATAAGAGCCACGAAGAATTGAGGGGCTCTCCATCTTGCATGTAATAATTCACAGCACACGTTTAAACACCCCATCTGCCCCTGCATGGCACCAGGACTTCTTTTAAGGATTTCACATCGTTCATTTGTATCCTCGACGCGAAACCAATGAACCAGGCTCCCCAGTCAGAAGCGTCACACCACGTACAAGTCAGACAAAACAAAAGCATCTTCTCAGCTAACGGAGCACACTTGTCTTTTCCATTTCTTTTTTTATAATGAAGCACATGCACAGAGTTGAAAATGTCCTTCATTCTTCCCCTCCCCCAGAAAGACCTTTCATTTCTTTTATTTTTTGAATTCCAGCTGATCTCAAACCACGAGACCACTCAAAACGTCTCGTAGAACAGAAAAATAGCCGACTCCCTTTCCATTGAATTTCATTTTTTATGGCCTTTCTTTCACCCACCAGCAATGGTAAAAAATTACAAGTCCTAACCTTCGTGATATTAAAAAAAATACTTTTTGGTGCTTCTATTGTTTTTTCCCCCTCTCGTCTTGAAATCTTCCACTCGTGGCGAGCAACCGCTGGGCTCGCGCGCGCTAATTACATTCTCGCTGCCGTACGTGGATTTCTCGGCTCGAGAGAAGAGATTCGCGGGCGACGTTCGTGGTTTCAAGCGTTGGTTGGGTAGGGATGGAGAATTAGAGAGATGGAGAACGGATAGGAGGAGAGAGAGAAGCAGTAGTAATAATTATGGGTTTGGAGTATGGGAGAAGAAGAAAGACAGAAGGAAGGAAAGGGTATTCTCTGCTACGTGTCAGGAGCTTAAGGTAGTATTAAGCGAAATGTCATTTCACGTGGATTCTCAATTCAGTCATCTAAATGAATTTGGCTTCATTATGAAGCCAAAAATCTTACATTTCCAAAGATAACAAAATATCATCGGGATACCCCACTAATTTTCGAGATATTTGCAAAAAGATAGGAGCCATTTTCGGAATAGAAAACGGTACGATTATGCAGGTATGTACGCCAGAGAAACTTAATTTTAAAAAAATGAGAAATTTCTAACGCATATATATCTCAAAATAGTGAGTGGAATTCAGCAGTGAGTTGTTTGTATTCATTCTCCACTATTTTCGAAATAAATCAGTTAATAACTGCAGTAATTCTTTAACATAAATGTCAATGAATTTGACCTCACCATAAAGAAAAATACGTCATATTTCCAATGATAACAAAATATCAGCCACTCACCACTATAATTTTCGATTTATTAGCCAAAATAATAACGGTCTTTTTAAATGGGAAATGGCGCGGGTGTTTATTTAAAAACTGAAGAACTTCTAACGAATAGATATCGTCAGAAATTTAACTGTGTGTAGTTTGTATTAATTCTCAACTATATTTTTTAATTAAATCAGTTACCGCAGTAAGTTTTTACGGAATTGCAAAAATATACCTATTTTGAAGGCGTTTTCACCGCATGGCGTGATAAAATGAGTCAAGTTAAAGATGTACAAAGGAATATCTATTTAATTTCTGGGAAATTCATCCATGTAAAACAATATTTTTGCTCCATCAATAATAAAATATTTACTCTACGCATATTACAGCTACTATATTTTTTTAAATCGAATACAGTATCTATTATGACTTGGGAAAAATCTCGCTCAAACTACCTTTAGTGAGGGAGAGAGAGAGTGAGAAAGAAAGCGTTCGATCCCTCCCTCACCGGCCACATCAAAAGCTTTCCCTTCCCTCACGAAAGAAAGAAAAAAAACGGGAGAAAGAATTGTAGCCGCACTCACCACAGACTCCTCCTTTCCGTTATTATTAACCGCAAATCCCTGCGGATATGCCCCTCCACTACCCCGCCCCCCAATACACCCGCATTTCACAATGCCCCACAGAGCGCTCGTTCTCACCCTTCCCTTTCTTACACGTGTGCGGATGGAGATCCTTTGAGACCCTGAGGGTGAAAAGGGGGGGGACGGACCCTCATCTTCCCTTTCGCGGTTCGCTCGGCACCATCCCCTGGTCTTAGTCCCCTGGTCTCCACGTGCGCGCGTGAGTAGGTAGTAGGGAGGGTCAGAAGCGAGGAATAAGTAGGACGATAGAGTGGAAGAAGATTGGTTTCTATTTGCCTGCCGACGTACATGCTTACACGCATAGAAATATTCCCGTATTATTTCGGGTGCACAATTAACAGAGGTGAGGAGCATTAGAGGGAAGCAGTAGAACGACACTCTGGCGAGTCAACACTCATTATTCAATTATAGAGGCCCTAGTATTGATTACATTATTTTTGTTTTCATTGGGTCCATTTATTCCACAAAAATAATAAAACCTCCCCTACTGTTCTTACGACTCCTTATATTCCTTCTCTCACGAGTATCTTCCGCCACGTTCACCCAAGATTTTCTTTGTCTACCTCTTCCTCTCACATAATTCACTCCTCTATCATAAATCTGCTACGTTATTCGATTCTCACCCATTCTCCCGCCATGTATAAACCAACGAAGACTGCTCCTTTCATACATGTCCATTACGGAAGCATCTATTCCACATTTTTCCGCAACACTCAATTACCCATTCCTCTCTCTCTTACGTTTACTACAAAAAATGCTCAGATACCCCATTTCCCACTGAATTTAGCCAAGAGTTCTGCTTATCCTGGCATATCCAAGCACGTTATAAGGTTTTTTGTTCAGAAAGGGAGTTTACCAACAGCTGAGCTCTTTTGCATCATTAAGGACGAGTTGATATGCAAGGGAAGGGAGAACTTATGGAGGGAAACCTGGCGTCGGCTATAACTTTCTCACAATGAATGGCCCCAAGAGGGCCACAGTTGGACGTCCCATCCGGAAGGATGGAGTAATTTATTTGAAGTAGTCTCCGTAGAGTACCCCAGTATGCATCGGGGTACCACTGAAATATCTC
Organism: Pyrrhosoma nymphula; assembly: GCA_963573305.1. Lineage (NCBI taxonomy): Eukaryota > Metazoa > Arthropoda > Insecta > Odonata > Coenagrionidae > Pyrrhosoma > Pyrrhosoma nymphula. Next base: position 33,555,704 of record OY754327.1, read on the forward strand.
TGCCAAAGCTGTGATTCGAATCTGGGCCCTTGCGATGAGAAGTCACTTATGAAACTCGCGGATATTTGTTCAGAGGCTGGGATAAAGTATGCTAAGTGGTATGTAGGTCAATGATCTAGGAGGTTTATGATTTTTCAAGTGAAAGAAGTAGAGATGGAAGAAATTAAATTATTTCCTGAAATTTTTAATTGGCAAGGAGAAGAAAAGCGATGCTTGGAGTACATTACGCGTTAAGGCAGTACATTTCATCCTCCAGGACATCTAGTGTCCAGCGGACAGGATTTGGGAAAAATAAATTACACGCGAAACTCGTTCTTAAATAGCCGTGGGCGTTTATTGATTAATAACGTGCGATCATCTGGTGGAAGCGTCTGCTATTGTTTAATTTCTCTTCTGAAGACTTTTGCGAAAATTTTGCACTTACAAAGTGAAACAATATCACCACAAGATAGGAATATTCAAACCTGAAAAATTGAACTCATTCTAAATTTTACTTCAAAATTATAAAATAATATAATCCAAACCAGAACACTACTGCCTAACAGCCACTTCCCTAATTCCTTCATATCTTCTTTCCAAGAGAGGTGAGTTAAGTCAAGGATATAATTTTTTTGCACCTTAAAAAGGGCTTAGTTTTTTTATAATGCCTTTGCCGATATATTAGAACTTTCTAAGTGCCATAAATATTCCATTTTACTTCATTTATCAGTGCTTTTCCGTAGGGTCAAAATATGGGAGACGTCGGAAAAGAGGAAAGTTTTCAGATGGTAAAACCCAGCGATTTAACTTCAGTGGCGAACAGTGAGGTATGATGCCTATTCCTTACTTATCCCTAGGAAGCTCTCGCCTTGCGAGAGTACGGCCTTACAAGTGGTAATTGCCCCATTATCATCCCTCTCTCATTACATGAGTCAAGTGTGCGTGGTGTTCCAGCGCCTCGGAGCTTCGCTCAGCGCGTCGTTTGTTACGCTCCGTTACCATAGCCCATAGGCTCCGCTAGAAAGCTCATAAATTTTCCAGCAATTACTAACTTGCTTATATACTAAGGTACTTTGCATAAATCCAACAAAATATTCTCAGAGTTTCGACAAATATTTCCTTCAGCATGCTTTTAAGACTCTCTAATTTGCTAAAAATTTATTTAAAAGTAGGTTACGTCGCTACAGTTCGGCGAGTAAGGAAAATAGTAGGCCTGGTAATTGTCTACCGAAACACAAAGCCTTGAAATACAGGCGCTGAATTTTAATTCAGCCAAAAACGCCTGAGTTTCTGCAGGTTTACCCGCGCTATTATTTTAAATCCTTTTAATTCCATCGAAAGTAGGTAATTTAAATCAATCCAATTAAAATGAAGAACGTAAAATTTTTCCGTCAATACCTTGTTTTCTCCAATTCCTGGTGCACTATAGCGCTCGAATTCATGAAAATTCCTTTCGAGGTTCTGCACTTGTTTCCTCAACATCTTTTCATGTCTCATAATAAAATGCTTCCTCATTAAATGAAAACAAGGAAATGCAAAATTTTTATCTGTCTTCTATCCTTGGGGTTTAAATACTTAATTTGTTCCCCGCAAAGTTTTTATGTTTCTAATTTTTGTTGATAATTTACCAGTATTATATTTCTTTATTGATATAAACTTGATCATGCGACGGACTACTGGTTATGCGAGTTCATATCTTTCCCGTTTGTAAATATTCCTACTGGCAAAGTTTAGGCTGCTGGATTTATATTTAAGACAAATTGATAATATTCTTTTCTTTTGCACAAAAGTATTATAACCCTGTATTTAATGTCCTATTTGCATTGTTTTGGATCATTTTCTCCCTTAATGGTAAGTAGTTTGATGGCTGATGGAACTCTAAAGCCTCAATCTTGACCCACGTAACAAAGCTGTTTGTCTCTTAATCATATTCAGCCGTATTTTTCTGGCTCATCTTGATTCATGTGAATCCTCCACTTTCTAAAAAGATTTGCTGCGAGGGAAACACATCCGTCAGGACTGGGTCGACGAAGAAAAGAAACCTTGTGCAAGGATGGCTACGAAAGAATGGACCAGTCTCCTAAAACTTATGCAACTGCTCTATCTTTCTCTTTCTTTCAGAGTTTTCCACCAATTTTTCTTTTATCCAAAGCATCATTCATCTGCCTTTTTGACTACTCGTATATATTACCTTACTTCGCCACGCTTCTCTCTCTCTCTCTCAGAACTCCATCTCGACTTTATGGCTCCCTGAAACCGCTCTCTGCGCAAATCTTAGCGCACAAATAGACACACACACTCTCATGCAATCATCCACGGACACGGTGAACTCTTTCCCCCGAATCTCCTCTCAGAACCTTTCCGGTTCCACTTCTCTCCAGCGAGACCAACACGGTTTCCTCGCGGTCAACTCGGGATTAAATGTCGCTTTTTTTTATTTTCAAGAGTGTCCTACATTCCGACGTCCTGGGGTTATCTTTTTTATATTTTTTGTTTCGTGAAATAAAAGAAGAAGTTTAAGGAAACGTATCTTTCTCCTTCTCCTTCATTCCATTTTACGCCCTGCTCTCTGCTCGCGCGCGCGCCATTTTCCATGCCTCCCGGAAAACTCTCTTGCTGTTTTATTTTTTTAATACCCGTTTTCATCTTGTTGTATTTTGTCCTCTCTCTCTCTCGCAGAGAAGGAAAAGTAGAGGAAGAGGAGGAAAGGGGAAGAAGGGGAATGAAAAGGAAAAGAGAACGTACGGAAAGAAAGAGAGGAGGAATTTTTTTCGACGATAACTCCGTCGTCCTTCAGTCACCTCGAGTGTCTCGCCTTCCACTACTCGCGGGGAAGAGAGAAAATAATGTAAATACGCTCCTTTCTCCCGTCCTATCCCCTATATTTCCCTCTTCTCTTTCCCTATCTGTCCTTTCCCTATCTTCTTTCATCTTGATCCTTCTTCTCCTACTTTATTCATGCTCTGGTGTTGTCGTGGTGGCACACTGGTGGCTTTGTTTTGTCTGTGTGTCTGTCAGAGCAACGCCATGTCAGTCTTGGTGTTGACTGTATTTATCGGTTTCCATTTTTTTTCATCCTACTTCATCCCGGGAAGGTGGAGAGGGCTCTCGGTGTATTGGGAGGGGAAGGGATACTACTCCCTTCCTCCCTCTTCCCCCCTCCGCCCTCCGGATGGTCGGTTAGGGGGTGGGAGGGAGGAGGCTCATAGGTTCCCTCCCCTCTTCTTTCCCCAGTGTGACGCGTGGGCGGTTAGAGGGTTTTGGGGTTGGAGGTGGAAAAGATCGGGGTGTGAGAGGGGAGAGGGTTAAGGGGTGGAGAGAGTGCGGAAGAGCGTGGAGGGGAAGGGGTTGTTAAAGGGGAGAGAGTCCTTTCGCTTATGTGCGTCCCCTTATCTCTCTTTCACTCTCTCCACGTGCTGCGAGCGGATTCGGTCATGCGTATGAGGACGAGGAGAGATTGGAGAGGGGTTGTGTTTTTTGTGGGGATGGGAGGGGGGGCATCGTGATCATCTTTTGGACGACGTTTACGCACGTTCATATCCTATTCACCTTAGGTGGTTCCACCGTAAAACGGTCGTAAGGTAGTTTGAGCGAGATAGTTCCCTAGTCATAATAGAGACCATATATTCGAATTTAATTTTTTTTAATTTCAGTGTCTGTAAAGTATGAAGTAAATTTTGTTTTATAAATGCTGCAAAAATATATTTAAGTAAATATGACAAATATTCTCAGTAATTAAATAAATATAACCACATAAGTCTCTAAATTGACTCATTTATTCACGCTATACGGTGAAATCGCCTTCACAATAGGTTTTTTTCGATTCTCTAAAAAATACTGCGGCGAGTAATTGATTAATTTTATGTAAATATTTGAGGAAACATACAAAATACATATCGTTAGCTTTTTCTTACTAAATCAAACTGTTCGAAATTTCACACTATTCAACGTTTTTCCTCTAGAGCGCACAGCCGTAATCTATCCCATGTAATACAGCTAATATTTTTCGGCAAATTGTTCGAAAAGTGGTTTAGCAAGGGGTTAATATTTTGATATCATTAAAAAAATTGGAGATTTTTTTAATGATATCAAATTCTAGGTGAATTGATTTATCGCTCAAACTACCTTAAATGTAATTTAATTCATATTCTGACTATGCGTAGAAATTTCTTCGGGAAAAATCCACCTGCACCGGGAATCGAACCACGGACATTTGGCTTGCCGGCGCACTGATAAATCGTAGGGGCTGATTATCTATTTCCCTTAAATATTTCCAAAATTGCCTTGGGAATTAGGAATCCTGGGTAGCGTGGTAGACTGCGCATAGAAGGTCCGTAGTTCAACTCCCGGGCCATATAGTTATTATCCCCAAGGAAATTTCTACGTATTTTCATCAGTTATCGGCAGAAGTGCAAGTTGGGTTATCTGGGTAACTATTGAAAAACGTGTCCCCTATTTGGTATAAACGGTATAATCATACTTTTCCGCGCTATTTTCTCTTGAATTGAAACTGAAATTACCTGGTGTTAAATGCAAGAATGCGTTAATCATGGGGAAAATAGCATTTCCCATATAATCTAAATGTCACTTGAGGTAAAAACGGTTTATCATTGGAAACTATTAGGGAATCGAACAAAAATAAAATGTTGGCAGATTGCCATACTATAGGTTTTGTTTATTTGCAAATAACTGCAATAAATGACGTTAAAATGTGGTAATTCAATATGAACGACTATGCATTCAGCTGCAATGGCTGGAAAAAATTGTTCAGTAAAAATTTATATCGTCAAATAATTGGCACAGTTTTCACTTTTACTTAAACTACTAAGGCATATCATCTGTGAGAGCAAAACTTTCTCAAACAAGCCAACGAGTATTTGTTTTGACTCACATAGCCGCAGTGAAACCGCCTCAACAGGGAGGTGCATTAAAATAGAAGTTTACTTTATAAAGGTTTTTCGAGTCTCGCGTTTCTATCTTGACTACGCTGCGAGCATTTGGTACGCGGCACAAAAAGCTTTTATACGTAAGATAAGCAAAATACAAAGGAAAGCCGCACGATTTCATTAAAATTACATAGGAGTGTAGCACAGCTGACGGAGGGACTAGGTTTGGAACCAATAGAGACGCGGAGGCTACACGATAGGCTATGAACACTTGAGAAATTCAATTAGAATTTCATGATTAAACGGAGGATATTGTTTTTGCCGTGAATTACATCTCTTGAACTTATAAAAGCGACAAAATATGAAAGATACACTGATAAGTTTCGTTAACATGCAATTCAATTTAGCTCTCTCTCTCTCTTCCTTAATCCCTCTCCTTTTTCATGGCTGGTACCCTAACACCCCTTACCTCGCGTAGGGTTGCAGGGGTTGCGTGCAGATTTTTTTTCCATGTTAATTCCATAAGCCACTTCAGAACTGTTGAATGCTGACAAAACTATTTTACAATGATATGCATGAAAACCCGAGAAACCTTTATTATCTAAACGACTCATCGTAAGCCTTCTCTCAAAAAACCTAATTATCAAGAAATTTATTTACACTGGCGAAGTGTAATTATTTCATCATTAAGTACTCAAGGGGACAAAAACTGCAAGTTCACATAAAACTTAATAACACGAACGCGGTTTTGAGGTGGTACAGCATCATTGGCATCCATCATGATGCTGTACCACAATGAACTCATGGTTGAGTGATGAATTTCAATGAGAAATTGCAGTCTTCATCCTTTCTGTTTATTCCCAATTATCAACCCGTGGATGATGTGGATGATGAAAACTATTGTGCTAACATATTTTCCTTACTACCCTGAAATCATCTACTTTTGGAGCCGCAGTCTCATTTGTATATTCATTTTATACACGCATGACTTGCTTTTCCCAAGGCTCTAATTTTTCTTCATCTTCCCTTTTTTCCTCCATCCTTCCATTACCTTCCCGTCCCGTCTCTTCCATCACTTTCATTCAAATTCCCTTCAAACACCTCCTCCTCTCCAACCAAACCCTTATCTTTTATATGCCTTTTTGGCTACTCGATTTTCATCCATTATCTCCAAGTGATTCAGCCCACGAAGTAACTTATATGTAATTACCGGAGCATCCAATCCTCGTAGTTTCATGGCCTTCTCATTCCTCATAAACCACTCCAAATTTGGGATCTTATACTATTTCCTCTCTTATACCTTCTTGCTCAAAGAATACTTTGCACCAAACTTAATCCAAGTTCAGTTTACCCCTCGCTCATTAAAGGTAATGTGTTCGTTATACCTATGAACTTTTTTTAATTTATAGTAGTAAACTTAGTCCAAAAGGCAAAATGCCAACATAAAAACTTAGCCAGGACTTCCATGTGGGTGAATTATATAATCACATCCACGATGCTTATGTGGTAAAACTAATTCGTGCAATATTGATGCTACCTATCACGCTATCGTAATTGAAGTGCTATTCATGCTCATCCTGTCATGTCTAGGGACTGAAGTTATTGAAATGATTATTTTTAAAAATATTTTTAGGTTGGGATCGGAGTGGTGTTGACATTCCTTTTATTTTTGTTCATCTGTGGCCTTTAATTCCTTCCCATTCCTATTGAACCCCCTCCTCTCCCTGCTGTCTCTCACCCTCCCACCTCCTGTATTTTTTTGTAGGTCTACCACGTCACACCCTCTCTCTTCCTACCAGTTCCCATGACTCTCTCCCTCTCATATTGATTCGCCGTCGACCCAACCAACAAACACCCCACTCACAACTCCATTCGCTCGCCGGCTTCCCATGCCTCTCCTCCCCCACCCAGCCCCTATCCTCCCCGGCCCCCTAACGCTTCTTTCTCTCAGTCCGAAACATCTTCTTCTAGCCCCACTCCCCACCTCTCACTCCCACACCTAGCCGGCCGGTGCCTTGCTGCCGTCCCCTCAACCGCCCCCCCCTCAACCCCCTCCCTACTCGACAGCGAGTCGCCTCCTCCCAAGGAAGGTGGGAGAGTGTTTTGATGCCACCAACTTGCCTCACAAGGAGGAGGTTGGCTCGTAAAACGAAAGAGAAACAACGTCAATTTTTTTTCTCCACGATTTTTTGGTACTCGTAGGGAGAAAAAAAGTGCCCTTCTCTCATCTATTTACGTTGCGGTGGAATCCTACCTTATCTGCGCTACTTATACTGCAAATCCTACTCGATTCTACGTAGGCTTTAGGAGAGAGAGACTGGTTACCACGTTGAGAGAGAGAAAAAGAAAAAAGCTATTTGTTTTATTGCGCGAGAACTCGCTCTTTTCCCAGAAAGCCGTATGAGACGAGAATTTTATTGGGGAATAAAAATGGTAATGGAATCAAGTGACAAACCTGCATCAGTTCATGCTTATTTGAGAATTTTTGTAATGATTGTAGGGGTGTAAATTGTGAAGCACTTGGAAGTGGTTGTACATGAAAGTCAGTTGGTCTTTTCTACAATTGATGTTTACTAAACAAAGTATTTCAGTCAATCAGGCCATCTTGAGGTAAAAAAATACCAGCGCAACAATCCAGTTGGGCTTAGCTCTTCAGGTGAAACGTCTTCTACGTCAAAATTTATATTGAAAAAGTGCATTACAGGTTAGTTCAGTAGTGATATGTATGCAGTAACCTTCAGGTAGTAATGGAACATCAGTTGACTCATCGTGCAGAGAAACGTGATATCTAATGGTGTGCATAGATCAAATTATTTTCATTTTTAATCATTTCCACACTGTTCAAAATAGACACCGACCAAAGTTTCAATCTGTTGCGGGATTAGAATCAATTTTAGGAGACGTTACGTTATGGAATTTTATCAAAAAGAGGATGAATCACACTTTATTTATCATGAGAATGAAAAAAAAAACTTCATGATTTTCCAAAATTTTTATTTTTTCGGTGGTTTCTTATCATCATCAAAGGTCATTTTTTTCTTTATTTAATTGTAAGTAATGTATGATACCACACAGTTACGTCTCCGGCTATTACTTCTACGAATGATGAACTTGGTTAATTTCTACCTTGTTTTATCAAACCACCTTCATATTTATCACCTAATGATGTAAAATATCGATGGCGGATAAATACCAATTACAAAACTGTAAAAATATATGAGTTAAAACTTGGGCAGTTGTCCAATAAAAATAAAGTGGAGATAATGCTAGTGTTTTTTACAGCACGTGCGTTAATTGTTTCTGCGAATTTACGCCGGAAACTTTCTCTTTTGTACATATTTTGTATTTAGTTTTTGCTATTTTTATAAAGTTAATTATGCATATAAATGAAACAAACTCGTGTCATCTTCATCTAGTTTGATTCACCAATTATCTTCAGCGAAAAGGCGTGAAGATTTAGAGGGACGTGTGTAAGAAGGGTCGGAAGTATTTTATTTTCTTAAACGACTCAAGTAAAAATGGGTGGGTGCCCCGTGGGTTTAAGCTCACGCGATCCAGCTTCCTCCAAACCTCCTCGCCTCTTTTCTCTATTACTTCCTCACACACAAACCAACCTTCCGCAAGAGGTTCCCGCTGCACCTTTGTGTGCGATGATAAGGGGGAGAGTGTGGCGTTCCCTCCGGAGTGACCTCTCCCCGTGAAAAATTCACGACTCCCATCTCCTGCTCCCTTCTTTCACTCCCTCCCACACCCTTCAACTAACGACCACGCCACGAGTCACGGCTCGCCCTCGCGTTAATATTTTCCTCGCTCCTTTATCTTTCGTGAATACGGAAAGAGGCTACGAGTGACGGAGGATACCCTATAAGAAGAAGAAGGTGCCATTGGTTATCCTTCATATCCTCCAGCCTGCGAACGATAATGGATTGTATTAGCTGTCGTTGAAACTGGGTAGATGGATTGTTAGCGGACATAGTTACATTTGTGTACAACCACTTTTCTTACTAAGATTAACACTACTAATAGAAGGCCTTTCATGCCTGATTCACTTTTAATCATTGATCTATCTTCGGGCATGTATGTAGAAGCCTAGCCCAATCATCGTAAGCAGTTATCAATCCTAAATTGATTTTCAGTAACTCTCCACTCCAGTCAAACTTCAGATAGTCTCTTTACTGTTTTATTTTTTCTAACTTTAACATCCGCTATACATTTCTTTATGAATTACATTCTATTTCTTCCTCGGCAATTCTTCGCACTAATTTTTATTTGCCCAATTCCTTAAGGAAGCAGTTAGCCATCCGAATGTGCCTTAAACATAAATTTGTCTCTAAGCTATTTAGTCGCGTTATTTAATACACAGCTCCTAGGCCTTTCGTTGCATGTAAATTATACAGTTTTTTCATGCAGTACACGCCATGTTACGCACTCTTTTGCAGTATTGCAGGGTTCTGTGTAGATGCAAATGTGCAGTAAAAAAACGATAGCCTAGTACGTATCCATACTTTTACTTTATTTCCACTTTTACACCCATTACACCTTTTGCCATTTTTAAGGTCTTTTTGGCTGAATAGGAAATATTTTGCTGAAGCTGTGTTTGGAAATAAAGCATAAAATTGCAGAAGTACTAAGCACCTATTGCTAGTAGATCAGCTAATTATGTTTTTATTAACAAGACTTAGTTCCACTAGTTAAGATAGGCCTGAGTCAGTCTCTTATATTTGCAACTGTGTAACTTCGGCAAGAGGCTTTTATGTCCCTGAGTATGCCCAGTAAATTTGTTTCTTATTCTAATAGTTTTCTACCATACAGTTCCTTCCCGAAATTTCATATTATGTGTAACTTACTCAATTCTTGATGAAAATACACGCCATGCATTTTATCTTCAGGAGGCTTTTATGTCTCAGAATATATCGTATATTTGTTTTATTAGCTAATTAGCTAGGTACACACGTTATCTACTATACAGTTTCTAGAAAGTTCATATCATTTAAATGCGTTTGGTGAAAATACACGCCATTTCATGCATTCTTGAGGTGATTTGCAAGGTACCCAATAGATCTAACTGTGAAACTCCGGGTTCGGCCTCAAATGATAGAGAATAAACCCCTTTCCATACATTTCCAAGACCAAGATACTCATCCCTTCGGTGAAATGGAGAGGGTGAGAGAGAGGGAGACAGCAGCGTTGTAAGGGGATGGTGGGGAAGTGAGGGGAGAGGGAAAGAGGGAGAGGAAAAATACCTCACTTAAAATTAGAAGAGTCCAAAATCGTCGAGGGTGGGTGTTCCGGGAAAAGAACGACGAAAATGGCAGACTGAAATAATCTCCCGAGGAAGTGGTCCCTTTCCCGACCGTTTTACAGTGGGGGCCGTGTTCATGGCGTGGCAACGGAGAGCACATTAAATAATTTGTGCTCTGGGAAGAAATTTTCCAGACGAGCGCGCGATACTGGGAGAAGAGAATTTTTCTCCTTCGCACTCGTTCAACCTATAATCCTCTTGAGGAATGAAAAGAAATAATAAAAGGCAAGGTTTCGGTGACGTGGCGAAGCAAGCCTTCCACATCTCCTCTCTCACTCGGAGAATTTCACAATTTAAAGAGCATCCTGCTAACGATCCCTGAAGCCTGGTACTGTAGTTGCTTGATACTTCCATTCCATTTTAGGATGCAAAACGTCTCTATTTTCGTAAAAACAAAATAAAAACTCTTAAAGAGTATTTACACATACTTAACCTAAATTTACCGACCATGGTTTTAACGGGTGGCCGTCACCTTGGAAATGATGGTTATCCGTTGAAACCATGGCCGATGAATCCCATATCTCATACTTTTAAACGAGTAATAATTGTATGTATTGCAAAATACATCTCGAAATTGCGATAACGATTTCGGTGAAACCCAATATCTAGAGAGTTTTAGGGGCGAAAAATTCATGAAGATAGGTCTGATCTTGGGGAATATTCGTTAAGGGACCGAGCTTGTGCCCAGGAAAGATATCTGGGCCAAATTATGAGAAGTATGAGAAGCAATAGGGACTGCAAGGTTGGTTTTTTACACTTGACGGCTAAAAAGCATGAAAAAACACATTTAGAACAATGATATTTGGACTAAGTTGGTTGAATTTAATTTTTATAGTGTTCGATTTTTATTTGCTGGCACATAAATCAAGCTAATTGAGATCAAATAAATTTTTTATGTTTTTTTCGCCATTTTAAAGATTAGTACAATGGTAAGTGCCGTTTTACCATTCAATATTTTGCGATTACAGGTTTGTTTAGTTACGAAAAAGATGGCACATGCTGTAGTCGGAGAAGTGAGTGATCGGTGGACTTGCGGAAACGTGATTTTTGACAAAATTCCTCAAATTAATGTGCTCATTAAGTACGATTTCTTCATGGACTCGCCTGAGAAAAATTTCAATACGATCGAAGATCGGACCGCAGACATTAAAAGTTGTGTCAATAAATGCTATTTACGAGTGTTTCTTTGTTTTCACAACCTCACAGCGACGCCAGTGACTATTGGTTTTAGCCTTTCTTTTTCCTGTCTAGATATTTGTGTCAATGCAAATGTTCCATTCTTCCAAATATACTTCACAGCAATCCGGCATGATGCTGGAAAAGATGCTATGCGGGAGAAATTCCGCACCCCGGGAGTTTATTTTCTGTAATACTCTGAATGGCCATGAAGCGTAATGGGGCGCATAGATATGACCGAGGGTTATTACAGAAAGTCATCACTCATTTAATCGGAAGGTTTTCAACGTAGGTATCTGTAACGTGTAAAGCACTTGTTTACTTCTCTTTAAAACACTCATTGTACATTGCGGAGTTCCGTATTAAGGGACCAACTGCACAGTTTTCTTTCTGGGGAAGATATTTTCCTGATTTTATTTTGTGTTTTGAACTGAGGATTAAGGACGAGCACAATTTAGATTCAACATTGTGGGCGTACCAAGATTACAATCTTTGAAGCCTCTGTGATAGTAATTGAAAATAATCATTAGAGTTGAGGCTTAATGATAGTTATCTATTAATAACTGCGCCGTGTGTGGACCTACAAATACACGCGGGTGAAATACATTCCATAAAAATGGATAAATATATTTCTTGAAAAGTTGAAGCTCGATTTTCTCTTTTGCGTAATCATTACGTCGATGATAGGCGGTTATTGGTTCTGAAAGCTTCCTCCGCTCCCAACGCATCAAGCACCACTCTCCATAACCGTGGTTCTATCCATTCATTTGTTCCCTTATTTTTCCAAAGCTACGTCAATAGAGCTAAAAATAAACTCAAATAATTGTACGAAGGGTGCTTGTCCTTTCACAGAACTTCCATAATGACGGTCTTTCTCTTCCACTCCATCTCTGAGCACGGGGTCATCATTCTCCCTACCTAGTCTATAATTTTAGGTTTGTTAATACTAACCATGAGTTTTGACGTCATCCCAATTAACTTGCCATTGCTCGAGGATTCCAGCCATCGATTGGAAAAAAAGTTACTCCCGCAAAAGAATTTCCCTCTTTCCCCTTTTAATCGATTGCGTCCTTAACACTTATTTTCTGAATTATTTAAAAAAAAAAACACAAGTCCACCCCCCAAACACTCTAAGCACCCTCAGAAAACTTCGTAGGTCGAATAAAAAAATAAAAACAGTTGGGTTTTATTCCTCGAATTACAAAGCTGCGAAAAAGCGAGAATAATTAATTGGCACGTGCAAACGAAGAGTTGGTAAACTAAAGGCAGCAAACATCGATGAATTGGCTTTTTTAAAAATGTGATAATATTGAACTTGGTCATCCACAGGCAGTGATAAGAGGGAAAATAGTTTGAACTCCTGAAGTTTTGTAAATGTTTTGATAGCGTGTGCTTAAAAATTTACTAAAGACATTTATCTATATATATATAAAGTCTAGTTTCTTCAAGTTGCCGAAAATTATGACACAGATGCAGTGAATGGAAGGTAAGTACTGTGCTTTTGAGTTCTTTTTTTATGTGTCATAAATTTTATGCGTCATGTGTCAAACATATTTAAACTGTTTCAAAATTATTTATAAATTAAATGATGACGCTTTGAATGGATAACTCTCACCAATTGAACACCATTCGCTGGAATAGGTTTACTCTGACTCTTGAACTTTCAGGAACCTTGATTCTCAATGAAACTTTTTTTTAAATATCAGCTTTGAATTTTTTATTTGCGACCTTGAAATTCAGCGAATTTTCTTCTACAACATTCCGACAGCGTATTTTCTTCTACAAAATACCCTGAAAAAAATTTCAAATTTCAAATGCTTAGAGAACAAAATATTAATTCTTGCTATAGATTTCTTGAGTTAAAATACTTGTAAAACGCTGAAATCGAAAAATGTAATGATTCCGCCATAAATCCTATTATATCCAATCCAATAGGCATAAAATTACTGTTTTCGTAATTAATTATCCTTATTATTCTTAAGTGATACAGGGGCCTCAATTATTTATTTACATTTTTTGTGGAAACCTAAATTCATACCAAAAATAAGGTCAGTCCATGGAATATAAGATGCTTGCTGTTGAGAAGGGATTCCCAGACATTGGGGTTCTCCCACCCCCGTGAGAATTAAGGAGGTTTTTTTGGGGAATATGGATTACTATTCAGCAAAATATGATGTTCTGTAGATCATGAAAAATCTGTAAAAGTGTGGGGTGCTTAAATTTAGACTTGAATTGATTCTTAAACATGCGCATTATTTTCATCTGCAGGAAATTTGAAAACTGGTGGCGTGCTATAATTTTCATTTTAGTGGATTCTTATACATGTGCATTTTTTTCATTTGCAAAAATATATTATAAAAATATCGGGAAGGGAGGATGATACTCTGAACTCTGTCACAAAGGGGGAAATAAATCATAAAAGGTTGAAGTCCACTGCTGCAGAGGTGTTGAGACCAAGACTTCCGCGCTGTTTCTTCAACTTATCATTTCGGACGTTTCTATTTCCTCAACGCGCACGGAATATATTTGAACCAGGCTGCTTACGTCTGGGTCAGCAATGAACTACTCGGGTCATAGTGTGTGCCAGGCCGAGATGTACTTCGTAGACACGGATCGATAGGCGGAGTCGGCGACGGACTGCCTGAGGAGAGTCCCGAGGTGTACGGGGAGACGGGGAGTGGGAGTGCAGGGACCGACCGCCTCCTCCTTATACTTATGAAGAGCCACGGGACGCCGCCAGGTAGCGAAAGAATTAATAATACAACATACTATTGGCTTCCCCTCTTTATCCCGGAGGCTTTGCGCCAGGATGGTGGTGAATTAATGAAATTCGACGCAAGATAATCTCTCAAAAACTCAGCGTACATTATTTTCCTCGAAAGAAATATGTTGCGGGAATTTGCTTTTGTCGGAAAATTTTTGGGGGATACTTGAGTAAGATTCAAAGCTAAATTTGTTTTCGGGATTATCTACTGTAGATTTAGAAATACTTTTATTTCTAAAATGAGTTCAAAAAATGCATGCAACCAAGGTTTGCTCCTCTGCCCGATTGCCAAGCCCGTGTATATTTAAGGACAGACCGGCACTCTTCCAAAAATATTTCATCTTCGTCCAAACTTCATTTACCTTGTGACTCCAGAGGGGTTGGTTCTACAATTTGATGAAGCCGGAACCAACTGACATATCAATGTCAAGATTTCAGCAGTCCACCAAATGCCAAACTTTTGTGTATATTTTTTCTCTAGCAACTGGCACATGCAACATAAAACGGCAGTTTTCTAGCTCATTCAATGATCCTTCCTGAATTTTGCTTTACACTGATGGAATAAATTTTGATTTAGCTGAAGCTAGCATTTAATGCCCTGTCGCCGTTTTCAGTATTTATATACATATATTCCTAATTTTTTGGACCTATATTCTGATAACGTTTCAGAAACATGATTTAAAAACATACTCTCCCTTCACTTATACTTAGTTACCATGTTAAAATCATCCGTCGACACTCGTTTTGGCAAACAATTAAGTCATGAACGTAGATGAAGAAAAATACTAACCGTGGAATATTCCCCTCTGCATGGAAACGAGGAGTTTCTATTGATATTTAAGTACCTACGCGTTTAGATGCTTTTCGCGATGCTATTATTACATTTAAAATTAATTACTTTGCAACGCTCAGTATGTGTATTAATAGGAGATAAAATGATTGTGAATGAGGTTGTTCACCTCCTCTTATAACGTTTGCATGTAGTATTTTGATCCTGCCTAAATTTACGATAAAGTTTAAGAATTATGATAACTGAGATAACATTCGACAACCAATTATTTTGCTCAAACCTATTGGGTGTAATAGTAAAAATTCTACTAAAAAAAAACACGCCACAACATACTGTGCGTGCATAGTGCGTTTTTGCATTGTTATTAATGTTGCACAATTTACTGTGACCAATGAAAAAAGATTGTCTGAATATTTTGCGAAAATTTGGAAATGACTCTGATATTGCCCTTGCTTTATCGTTTCATAGACTGACACACAAAAACTAGAATAAAGTTAATAGCTAACTTCGCGGAATTCTTCAATTCTCGTTTTAAGGACCACCCTTGCACTTCTATATGATTAAAAGATAGCCATGGTGCTACGAAACTTATAAGGCTTCGAAGAGCTGGTTCTCTCAAATCCACTTTATTGCCTTGTAGTGTCTCTACAAATGGAGGGTAGTTTGCCTTATTTTCCCACAATGCTGTTAGGGATATAATTTTGAGCTAGGTAGCTTGGAGTTATGAATTCTCTGTTACTTCAATTGAAATACTATTGCAACTAAGGATTTGAAACTATATTTTTTTGGAAATAGTGATGGCTAAAAACATATCAACGCAAGAATTGTGTATATTTGCCGTAAAAACATAAGAAAAGAATACTTGTCTGGCAAAATTCGCTGGAGAGTTGATGCAAAACTGATGCTGAGATGAGGCGTGGTCTTCATTCAAAGAAATCAATGGTCAATGTTAAGTGTTCATAAATAATTTTACAGTTTGGAACGACTGATTAACTCGGAAAGAATCAATTAATTGAGTCGTACAATCATCGATTAGATAGCGGTTATTTTTGTGCCCTAACCTGGAAATTATGTGGGTAAATTAAACAACAAACATGAAATTCATTTCGCAAAAGAAATTGAGTAAAAAAGTTTTGTTTCCGCATTTTTCGAGTCTTATTTGGAGGCAATGACACAGAAAAGCGCGGTAAGGAAAGAGGATATTCAATCAATAGTATGGATTTCGTAATTTATGAATGCTCGGGCAATATTTTTTAAAAATCTTCTTAACAGTCACAGCTTTCGGTTTGACGTACTTTCAACGAGTGGTCACAAAAACACCGGAAGTGAGAATTATGAATGATAATTTGTGACCTTTTTGCAACTATTCCCCTGTCCACCGCTATGTTTAAGAAGGATTACGATGAAGAAAAGTAGTCGGTAGTAGTAGTAAATAGTAAGGATATCGTAACGTTATGTATAAGCAATATGTTTATTATGTCTACGGCAGTGCTAATTTTGTTAACTCAGCCGAGAGTTGGAGTATTCATATTGTAGTTGAGTGTACGCTCACCAACTTATTATGCCCAAATTTTAACGGAATATCATTTATTTACTACCTTCGTTGGTTATATTGAGCATGATAATGGAAGTTATTGGCAGTCTCCTACGTGCCCATGTAGAACTCAATCGTGCATGGAACAAAATTTGAACTCTAAACGCAAATTTCCACTACAAACTTAATTTAGGATGATCATGATCTCAGTGTATGGTAATACCACCAGATCAACATCTTTTACCAGAGCAAACTCATTTGTGATATCATGTCAGTCAACCCTACCATAGGAGGTTTAAATAGACCAGGAATAGGAGGGCTTGGGATATTAAGGCCACACCCACTTAGACCAAAACATTGAAATCGCAATTAGTTTAATGATAGCTCCTCCTACTCAGTTCGAGGTGAAATATAAGCCGAAACATACTCTTAACTTTTGAAAATTATTATTTATATTCAGCAAATGTTTTGTAAGTCACGAAAATTCACTGCATATTGTATTCTGGTGCAAAACTATGAGGATAAATGATACCTTTCACAGTTTTTAACGAGATTTTCGGCGTGACTAAAGCCCATAGGTGTATGATGGGATTTGATGTTCGAAATTCACGCTTAAATAGTTTTAACGGTAATTTAAATACCGACTATACTTTTCCTATGAGAAAAAAATGTTTGCCTCTGATTTTATGTACCATCACATTATTGTCTGTTTTTTTGCATCAGTTTTCAGGCTGTTTATGAAATCTCAATAATTAATAAGATGTTTAAAAAATTGCATAAATTGCGCTATTAAGAAGGGTGTCCCATTAAAAACCATTTGTTGATGCATGTCTATACAAAGCTGCACGACTGTACAAATAGTATACAATACTATGGTTATAATGATGCTCGAAGAAGGGAAACCCTCTTCAATGTGACTAAAGATGAAAAAAACCGAGATTACAGACTTTTGATTATGTGGAATCTCCTTGATATCACCACCAGTCTATTTTAAACTCCTTGAACCTTGATGTTGCTAAAAAAGGTTGAACCTTCCAGGCCACCGCTGATTGAGCTCCACTGATAAAATCATTAGTGGAAATCGTTCTGTTTTAAGCTCAACTTTCCTTCGTTCCAAGAGTGATAACTGAAGTTCAATCAAAACTTGAACGCCGTCTCCTCTCGATTTCCTCCGCTAGCAATCCCGTCCGTCTGCATACGCGGGCGTCCCCCGCCATCGTCCCGTTCTCGGTTTCTGTGAGCATGACCTATTTTCCCAACCCTCCCCCCACCCTCTCTTCTCTGGCCTGCAGCATAAAAGTCGATTCTTGTGAGTTTAGGCTCGGGTTCCACCCCTCCCGTACATGCGCTCCCTCAATGACAAAAAAATCCCTCTTTTTTTGTTGGTAAAGACAAGAGCCTTCGCTTAAAATCTGGAATGCTTCCAAGTTACGCTTTACCAGCTGCGAATAAGAAAAGGAAAAGATTGTTAGGGGTGTTTGACCCCGCGGAAAATCAGGTCTCTGTCCAGGCGATAAAGCATTTTTTTGAGTTGAGCGATGCGTCATTTTATATTACGAACTCGTCTGCATCAGGGTCAGGGTACTGCGGTGGACCGCACTAGGCCACAGCATCCTTTCTCCTGAACGATGGGAAATAGTAAAGTATTAATAGTTAAAATAGAGTGAATCCACTAAGAAATTATACGCCAAGTGTTCAGCACCAAAATATGGGAATGATCTAACAATTAAGAAAACTCTGCGTTGTTTTTAAAGGAGACTTTCCATAGTTTGATTTTGTGTCTTGCACCCGATTGCGTGCAACATAACTTGTGTCGTTTTTGCTAGGAATATTTCTTAGAATAACAACGACACTGTTGCTCAACGTTTACATTCCAACCACGCCATGAAAATTTGGCTTCCTATGTCTATTTAGTTGGGAGATGAAGGGCAATTTTCTCAAGATGGCTTAACGCTCGAATAAGCATTACAAGGAAAGGAACAGATGCTTGGAATGCGGCCAGAGTTAATGATCTGCAGTTAGTTCGCTGTGGTGCGATATGTATATTCTTGGACAATACAGGAATTTTCTTTTTTTCTTTAGGCGGAACATTTCTTGGCGGAGTTTGAAATTTAAAAATTTTGCAATGGGAGACCAATGAGATTACTCATTATTATTGCAGGAGTAAAAATTAAAGAACTCGGGAAATTTAATGGAAGAATCCGTGGAAAACTAAGAAATTCTGCCACTCAGGCAGGATACCTAGATTATTAATCCCCTTACCTATCTATATATCAACAGCCTCAGCATTTTTTAATTCCTTCCTTTATTTATTGGGTATTCCTTCTTATGGTCTTTCCGTCATTGATATCATCGTACTGTGGTTACGTATTTCTCACATGCATATAATTACATGTTTCTTTCGCCTTCGTTTTTTAAATGATAATTCCTATTATAAATACCGTGTCTTTGCAAATCATGTATAATTTATTTTTACGAATCATCGCATCAATAAAATATGAGAAATATGTATCTTTCCTCGAAAGCCTCTTTCTTGAGATACAACTAGTTTCAACACTTCTGCACCATTACCAGATAAAGATACCTAAAGATGATGTAGAAACCCTCAAACTAGTTGAACCTAAAAGATAGAAATTTTGTGGAAGTAATAGGATGGTTTCCATGGAAATAAATTTCAACCCTGTTGAGCCTGGAACCATTGACCTCAAATGATTGTACAGATATATTGTAATACTGAACAGGGGTTTGGTAGAGGAAGAGAACATTTCTACTACTGAAGAGAAGTAGTCTCAATCCAATATATGAGTTTAAGAAATCTTACATACATAGTGACACCCGATTCTCTTTACTCATGGTGGTTATTTAAATTTGAAAATTTTTAAAAAGAAGGGGCTGAATATAAATAAGAACAACACGCGAAAATTTCCAAAGAAGATTAAGTTACCTAATGGAGCTGGCGCCTGTACCGCAGTCTTGCCCTCACAGATCCCTGAAAAACCCACTTAGATGATCACTTTGACTTTTTAGCGTGAGAAACGTAGGGAACAAGAAATGTCATTCTGAGCGGTAGTTTACACAGCACGAGGGTGTTTTCCGGTCCAAATCGATGCTGTTTACTCCTCAAGGGTAATTGGATTTGCTTGGGGGGGAAAACCTCAGGAACGTGTCCGAGCAATCGGACCCTTAGAGGTTGGGAGAAGGGGTTTGCTTCGCACCCTTGCCCGTCCGATAACGACCTCAAACTACTGTCCAACTATCTGCGAGAATGCCTGAAAGACACGATGCCTCGTTGACAGTGTTGAAGCAAAATAGTAATAGCACCGTGGACTACGGAGCCAAGGTAAATCACTGCAAAACCACGGAAAATCAGAGGAGGTTCAAGCATCACCCTTATGATTTTAATGGAACGCCCTTCTTATTATTGCCACATATCGGACGTTTTTAACGTTTTATTTATGATGGAGAGTTGAATATCAAAGGTGAAGATCTTTTTCTCAAACATTTAATACGTAGAAAAATGGAGGAAACGCATAAAAGCTTTTAAAATCAGGTAACGCTCGGTTTATGAAATTACCTTACTTTCAGTTCCTGATACTATAAGGGAAATGGCCTGCCACAATAGAGACACCGGTTCCCGAACCGTCACCGAAGCTAAGAATCAATGGGTTCGGCATGAATTTGGAAGGGTTATCCTCATATTCGATTTCTCTTGCCCCTGTCTCCAAGTGGCAAACAGCATGTGTGAAATTACAGCCATCGAAGCACATTCAACGACAATACTACTGCTGTTACTACCATGATACGGGACCGTAGAGCGTGGAGCTGTGGGGACATTCAAAACTTACACTCAACAGCTAGAAACGTTGCCTACTGCAGCGACGAAGACGTTTCGCCCTGCCGCGCCCATGTGACTATCACGTGAACTCGATGACCTCAATTACATAGCTGGGCAGAGTCGCAGCCTACAGGCTACATCTACATCTACAAAATACCCTGCAAGCCACATCAGGGGTGTGTGGCAGGGGGTGAGTATTCACCAACATGCATTACACTATACCCTAAAGTTAGTGTAACTACGACTAATTATTCATTTGCATAATCGCTAATGCTTGTCACGAAGCGAAGCCTCTCAAGAATGTACTAAACTACAGATATTATCACAATAGAGAGGGACCGTTAATATATATGTATTTTGTAACTACACAAATGGACAGAGACTCAAGACTTTATGTAGAAAACATGCACGGCGTGCTTCTAGTACTAGGTAACAGATAAGGATTTAAGTATTAGGGAGTACTACTACTACTAAGAGCTACACTACCTATCGACAAACCTAGATAGAAGTCTCAATAGCCGCTGTTATGGTCCCTTATAGTTCGTGGGAAAAATTACATTTTAAATCTCTCCGTTATGCAGTTTAGTTCCCTAATTTTATTCTCATGATCTGATCTACCGTAGTATGTCGGATTTCGTAAAATATTATCAACGTCGTCAGAAAATAGACCGGTTTGGAACTTACATAATAGATTGAGTCTAAATTTTAATCGACGGTCTGAAAGCGTTTCCCATCCCAGTTGCTGCAAAAGGACAGTAACACTAACGAGATTATCATAACGGCCTTTAACGTATCTTGCCGATCTTTGCTGCACGTGTTCTAACTGTTTCAAAGCTTATCTCATAAGGATCCCAAATACTGGCAGCATATTCCAAGTGGGGTGTAACGAGGGAGAAGTAGCTGATTTTCCTAACTTTATCGTCGCACTTGCCAAGTACTCTTTTAACAAATCCCAATTTACGATTAGCTTGACCGGTAATTTCTCGAATATGTTTACTCCACGTGAATTTACACTAAGACGCGACGGGTCGTTTCGATGAGATTGGTATCGATTGGGGAGAGTTATTAGAGCTGCCCATAAGAGGTACGATTAACGCCGTTAGAAACGTCGAAACGTTTCAACTTCCTCATCGTGCTCAAGAGCTGATCACGTTATCTCTATAATAATAACAACCTATCGCGACAATCTTAATGGAGCATTCATGATATAGTAAGGCCGGACTCCCATATAAGACGGCCTAAGTACTGTAAAATGCACTCAGACCTGAAGATGTTTGCTGCAGCACCTGTCAAAGTTGCTGTCAAATAAGATGTTACCACGGAGAAGGCAACAAGGAAATACAACTACTTCACCTACCGTGACAGTCTGCACCCCTCAGTGGGTAGTATTACCGCGCAAAGCATCGAGTGAAGACAGACTCGGTTTGAAAAGAAAAACGGAGATGAATCGTTACGCACCCAGGTTGGAGCATTCAAAAATTCAGTGCCATAACATTTCCTCCTTTCCACGCCTACGAGGCGATCACGTGATCTCAACGACCCCAATTGCATACATCACTAGCTAACATTTCCAACTTTGGCGTCTCGCATAATGGTATATCTGGAATATAGAATAATATAATTGCCAATAAGACTAGGTAAGAAGGTTTTAACTAGGCTTGTCGATAGTTAAGTGTAGCTAATTATTTGATTTGCACCCTAATGCTTGTTTCAGAATCTTCCACGTAGTATTAACAGAACATCTTGCATTTTTCAGTGTAAATCTTGTTTTTCTGTGAATCAATGTAGTTGCTTAATAATTAGCATAATTATTTCTCTAGCATTGGTAGCGTGCATATTGTGTGGTATAGGTTTGTGAAATTTCATCTCCTGACAAGTATTTTCAGGTTTTTGCTAATGCATAAATAGTCGCAGCTTCATTGACATTATTAGGGTAAATTGTAGTGCATGTTGATGATGACTCATCCCCTGCCACACTCTCTTGATGTGGCTTGCAGGGTATTGGATGTAGATGATAGATTTCGAGAGAAAAACCGAGAGAATTCACATGAAAGGAAGCACGAAGCGTCGCCCCTTGCAGCGTCGAAACGTTTAGCTATCCCTAACGCTTCCACGAGATCATTACGTGATGTCAGTGACCCCAAGTACGTAGCTAGGTTACATGAAAAGCCTGCAGGATACGCTGGATTGTTACTTATTCGTGGGGGAAGAAGATGATTCGGAAAGGCAAAACCCCGAGAGAGAGAGAAGTCACGACATATTCACAGCACCGAACGTCGCATCAAAACGTTTCGCTTCCCGCACCGCGCCCACGAGGCGATCACGTGATTCACTCCCTCGGAGCCCAGGGAGTACGCCCTCTTGGAAAGCGCCGAACCGTAGGGGGTGGATGGGATACTCTCACCCCCTCTCATTCCACTACACCGTCCTTGCTGCCCTCTTTCCCGTCCCTGGCCTGCCATCATCCCGCTCCTCCACGATCGCTCGCTCGCTCTCCGAAAAATCTTCCTCCCAGCTGAGCCGCGAGTCCATTACTGGAGATCGATAACTGCTAAGCCCCCCCTTCCTCCTCCCCCCCCCTTACGCGCCGCGGCTCTCCTCGGCTTGGCTTGGCGTCCTGCTGGGCCCGGCTCGACCCGGAGGCGTTTACACTGTCCGTTTCGAAATAGTGAAAATCCGAGTATGAAGAGCAACATCCCAAAAACCGGGAGACCTATTTCAATATCTTGCAAATCAAATTAAAGTTCACTATTTTCTGCGTGGATTGACTGTAAACATTGTGCTAATAACGGAAAAAACTGCCCATTTTTGAGCCCCTAAACGGGTGCAGGGTGCTTGGTGTTTCATTACAACGAAACGGAGAAAGTGGGCAAAATTTCCCACATTGCCAGTCGCTGAAGCTATTTCTAGTACTCGTTTGAAATCACACACTATTAACTGTAGCCGCTCAGCTATTATTAAATAATTAATGGAACCACATTATCTCCTAAGCCGAAGCCCCCTCGACAACCGCCGATTGTACCATTTTATTGGCCTTGACTTCAACATTATGCTAGCAGTATTTCCCTCCAATTCCTCCGCTAGAGGCGTTTTTTAGGTATTCCTAGAGGTGTGATAGTCAACATTCACGAGATAAATGATTTGTGTGGCCGCAAATTTCAATGGCGAACAGCAACTGTAGCTTTCCATTTTATAATTTACACAACAGTCCAGTAAATTTTACTACTCAGAGAAATCCCTTTTTCCATTTATGGAATGCTACTGCATTCAAATAAAAACGTTTGTTGTAATATAGACTAGCAAGCAATTAATATTGGCTATAGCTATGCTCTATTTCTCATAGTAACCTCAAGTACCTTACGTCTTCTAGTATAGTTTTCCACTAAGTTACAACATATAATCATTACATACTTTTAAATATTTATGATATAAATTATTTTTTGGGTTTTTGTGGATGGGTATTTACGCCCCAAACCCAATTCTAGTTCCACCTGTACGTTGAGCGCTCTGTAATTGGATGTGTAAATCAGTGAACTTTTGTAAGCACTGTTACAATAGTGGATTTACAAGCATTTAGTACGCCTACTAAATCTTCAACTGCAAACACCCTTTGATATTTTGCCTGCTTCACCGCTTAGAGTGATTTTGACCGTTATCAGCAGTTTGTTAATGGAGAAAACCGCAGTAGCGTGCAAACTTCCGCTATTCATTATCAAAATGGAATGAGGTGTGCTTTTGAAGTCCGGCTATTATAATAATTAGAGACAGAGTGCTGATGTCATTTGCGCCTCCAGGGAACTGGAGGCGAGGGGGGGTAGGCACCAAGGGGGATGGGTTTAGGATTTTACGATTCCGTGGCATTGTAGGGGAAGAAGCCCGCCCGACGCCGGCCGGCATTGGCCTATTCTCACGATATATGCGCCATTGGGTCAGAAGGTTAATGCCCCATCTCACGCCTCCTGCAGTCCCTGCATGAGTACTGCGCTAGCAAAGTGCTCTCCACCCGCAACACCCGGGGAAGGATGGGATGCCCGCTAAAAAATTGATGCGTTGCCACTTGGGCAAGGCACCCTGGATATTGTCATGAGAAGCCAATCAACTATCACCAATTTATAAACCACTTTTCGATCGCAGCAAGTCGTTCTCAACCTTTTAATAAAGCTTTTGTTTAGATTCAATGTTTTACGGTGTGAATATTTGGTACTCCGTTGTTTATATGAAATTAAGTAAGCTTTTTAAGTCCGCAACAAAACCTTTATTTCACTTTCCGGCCAAGGTTGAGACTTAGAAAGTCATTTTCAAGGCCTTGATAATGACTTAACAATTCGAAGCCATGGTTGGAAAGTAAAATAAAAATTGTATTACGGACGATCGAAAGTTAACTTCATTTAATATGATGCATTTATTAGGTGAGAAATAGTTTTACCAAAACAAAACCTTATTGCACTCATTATAAATATGCCCGTTCCTTAATTGTCAGAGAGGTTTAGCGTCAGGTAATTAACACATAAAGGCTCAATAGTTTAATGAATTTAGAAATATGTTGGTTATTTGGGGAGACAACCGACAACTGAGGTCAATTCTGCCATTTAGATGGACACACTCGAGAGGAAACGAGGGTAGGAATAAATGAGGGTAGGAAGGACAGAAATTCGGCATCGGTATTAGCCTGCTCTCCAGTTAAAAGCAGTAAGGAGTTCACTGCTTTATATCCCATCTGACGGACGGAAAACTGCTCTTGAAACTCTCCTAAAAGCATCCAACTCGGCTATCGGGTTTTTGTAGAAAAGATCTCTGCTACTGCCTGGATTCGAACCTGGGATTTTCGGATCAAAAGCCAGTTAATATAGCTAACAAACAAACCCAAACCCTGTAGAAATCGGTTCATTAAACAAACGCTTATAGTGCGCTCATCACATATGCTCCATTGAAGGGTTGTTTTGTCATTTATGGACTTATCAACCGAGCTTCGAACAGTGGTGGACCACGAAATACTTCATTTGAGATCGAGGACGATGCAACCCGTGATTTCCTTTCATTTAAACCAAAGGTACTCCGTTCGGAATATGCACTGCCCTGTCTATGCAATTTTGTCCACCACTTAAGTTCCGCTTCTCGTAAAAGGTACATATACCTATAAATTTGATTTGTTGCGTGAGCGATATGAATTCTATGCACAGGAATGACGATCTGTCTACTTATAAATCCCTCCCAATTTAACGTTCACCAGAGCAAACCACCCGAATCGTCGCGGTTCCATGCTAAATACGACACTGAGCATACCTACTCTAAGAAAAAAATTGTGTTTTTTGGAGGTCTCGGCCGTTTTTGCGATTCATATGCATATCCACGCTCTGCTCTTGCGAGTCGCCACAAGTGATATGACTCCAGACATTGCTTACTACGTACTTGAAATAAAAACGGGTGTTACAAACATCGACAATTCATGCATATGACTGTTTTGGTACTCATCCATGGGACTTCATCGTCTCAAATTTATCGTGGAGAAAAGAAGTGTTAATATCTGAAGCTCATTTTATAATTTAAATGGTCGAATCTACCTCTATCTATAGAGAGGGAGTCTGGTAATCTCGCCGGTGGTGGATATAAACTGGATCCTCGCTAACTTTCTAGAAGTGTCCATATCGCTTATATTCTCCACGAGTTAAGGGACCCTCATTCTTATTCGTCCATAAAATAACTTTCTCTTATCTTACGAAAATATTTTTCTATAAGTAGTAGTAAAGCAATCTGGTGGATTATTTTTTTTTAGCATTTTGCGAATCATTCTGAAATAACCTTGTGGGATACTTCTATCGTATAAAAATGAAAATAAATCTTTACAATATTCCCTGTTACTTTCGGTTGGATGGTAATCTATACAAACGACTGTAAACAAGAGTTCAATTGCTTCTTTTAGTATGTGCGGGTAGACTGGTAAGGATTTGGGGAAAGGACGGGAGGTTACAGGAGTAACCTGCCTTCGGAGTTTGCCTGCTCTTCTTGAAAGGTGGCAAGGGAACCACGGTTTAACGTTCCATATGACGGACGGAATACTGTTCTCGAGGATCTCTCCACATATAGCATTTAATTAGGGATTGGGATTTCACAAAAAATATTAATAAAGACTCACCAATGCCGGGATTCGAGAATGGGTAATTTTGAATGGGAAATAAATACCTATATTGATTTTTCTAACTTCGGACGTAATTCTCAAGGTCAGACAATGACACCAAGACCCCTTTTTAATTGTAAACCAGTACGGAGGTAACAAATCCTCGGAAGTAAAATTCTTAAGGGTAAAAAGATATATATTCATCATTTAATCCTTGACAATGAAAGCAAACTTTTTTATCTGCGATTGTGACAGTGATAAAATGTGAGTTGAATACCACAAAAAGTACGTTTTCATTTCACAACTCCTTTCAACTTTATCTCATTTCTTAATGGGCCGTCGGGAAAAATGACGCGGGAATAAAAGGAGAAGCATAAAGGAGAGAGAAAGAGAGGGAGAGAGAGGAGAACTTGAGCGAGTAGTCACGGAAGGAAGGAGGAAAGAGAGAGTGAGTGAGAAAGGGTGACTTAGAGATGAAGAATCTCTCTTTCTCTTAAAAGGTCACGCATGGGACCGCATGGAGGCACAGTAACCCCATTGTTGTTGCCCGGCGTACGGCGGCTATGAACCCTTCCTCTCCCCCTCGACGTGCAAATATACGAGTGAGGAGCGTAGTGAGGGAGGGAACGGGAGGGTGGAGTGAAGTGGGGCGGTGTAGGGGTGTAGGGTGGAGGTGGGAGGAGGAGGAGGTGAGAGGGCATATCCGACTGACTCCCTCATGCCGCTTTTGCAGCAGTGCCTCCCCTCCTAACCCCAGTTAAACCCCTTTCTCCAACCTCCCTGTCAAAACTCAACATCATCGCCCGCCCCTGCTCCACCGCTCACACCCATCCTCAAACGTTCAGGGTGGAGAGGACATTGACCCCGAAAAACATCACCGTCCTTTCCCCTCCTATACCTTCCTTTCCCCATCCCTCTCCCATCAAGCTCCCTTACTTCCCCTCCGACACAGCATCCCTCTATATCCGGTCCTTCTAAGCGCCACCTTGCGTGAGAGGCGAAATGCGTGACCCTTTCCCTTCTTCTCACCTGCATATGTTTATGTACACACGTCCAATGAGCAAACCAACCTTTGAGACGTAGAGTAGGAGAGTTTGGGTCGTCTCGCGATGTTCCTCTCGGCTTCACCCATGCGTATATTTGCAGCATTACCTATTCCCTTTTTTTTGCCGTGTCCTCTCCCTTTCCCTTCCACTATTTCTCTCTCTATCGCTATCCATCCTATGAAACTGTTTACTCTGAGTCAAGAAGCAGCCTGGGATGTGCAAAACAAGGTTTGCACCCGGGCCAGTTTGGAATGGTAATGAGGTACGAGGGGCACGATAATGATTCTAGTTTCTTCGTGAATTGATTGTGAAGTAAAGATCTTTAAATCAATACTACCCGGGAAATTAAGTCTCTTTCATTTTTCTCTTCATTGTTATACGATCCCAAAAATTAACGGAACTTGCAATAACTTTATACGAACCTTATTTTAATTTTTACTGGGCAATAAATTATTTTGTTTATCAATTTATATGACTAATGAATTAGTACAAAATTTTAAACCCAATATTTTTCTTTAAAATTGACAGTTTTTTGTAGGTGGTATGAATTTAAAACAAAGTTCACTGTTGACAAACCGAAGTTTGAAATAATGGTGAAGTATTAGGGACATTTAATTTTGATCCTAACTTTGTGAATTAAGTTTGAAGCAATATTCTCTCAATTAATGTGGTCTTGGATACAAAGTGTGTCGCTTTTATATGTCTCTTCATTATACCACTATTCAAATGATTAGCTACACACAATAGTTTTCTACTTATACCTACTGGCTTTCACATCACTTTTATGGTCACATTACATGACTTATGAATAAGTGCAAAAGTATGAGCCATATCTTCCTTTTTAGAATGAGCAGGTTTGTGTTATTAGTAAAGGTAGCGCGATTATTATAAAAAGCCCACTTTTGGTCAAAAGAACACTATTGAGATGTTGTTATAGTATTGAGGTATCAGGTACACACTTACTTTTACTTATCGCTGTGTTAATTGAATGTGAACCAAGTTCTTTACAAATACCTTGGGGAAAAATAGCGCATTGTATTCATTTGTTTCATTCTGTGCGATTCCAAACATATTTACGACACGTGCAATCAATCGTTTCTTTATCTTCTCTCGAGTTTTAACTAGTCTGCACATTGCTTCTGTATGCTCTGATTGTGATTTATGTTGGAATAAAATTAATTAACCCTGTCTTTCTCTTTATAGGGCGCAATTTGGAGCTGATGGTAGGGAAAGCTGGTAGCTGAGTTTCAAGGCGTACTCTTTTTTTATGAATAATAATCTCTCTGTATGTTCGATATGAATATTTTGTAATAAATTGTTACTCGTGTATCCAAGTCTCACTAGAATAACATTACTGGTCAAATGGAAACAAAATACCACTTTCTGTGGAATTTAATAAATTTACTAAATTTTTGGAAATGTCCTATCTAGTTTCCTTTTGATTATGATATCCTTCTAACACTACATCGGATTTCAGAGTTTCATAATCAACGGCGTCCGCTGATTGGGAAGTTTGAGAGGGACGCTAATAAATCCGCGTACAACGATTGGAAACAATAATAAATCAAAGCACTCATTTTTTACGAACTGTTTTCGATGAGATCCACAGGCGAGACAATGACTGAAAGCTATAAGACATGTTTTTTTAAGATATATAATCCATGCAGTTTTATTGACAACGTGAGATATTTAGAAAAATGAATTTTACTTTCAATCAAGGGTACATATCCTGGCTACACAATTCTCCTGAAGGTCAGAAAATAGTGGAAGTATGTGAAAGATAGTTGAATAGAGACTACCAAAATCCCTCAAATATTTCACGAGCACAAGACTCAACGGGATTGAAGCACTCATGTGAACAAAAAGTGTTTAATTTCATCTTCATTTTCATTCCCAGACCCTCCACTCACTTTCTTATGCCTAATAACCTTACACCCCCACCACCCTTTCCCTTGAGAGCCCTCAGAGTAGTATTGTACATGCACGTACACATAAAAGTAAGCACTCTACTGGCCAGAAAGATTTCATCTCATAAAAGTTAGGAAAAAACACTTGTGTATTTCTATGTATTTCAAAGGGCTAACGAGGAAGCCCTTGGTATGGTTGGTGAGGAGAGGAAGTTTAAAGGAGATTGGTAGGAGGCAGAATGGGTGGTTGGAAGAGGTGATGAGAGTTGAAAGGCTGGCGAAATCCGATAAAGTGAGGAGGATGTTGGGTAACAGGAAAAGGGGAAGAAAGAGAATGAGCCTCATGGACGGAATGAAATGAGGTGGGACGTATGCAGAGATGAAGAAAGAAATCTAGTGAGGGGATAGGGGCCGCAACCTGTAAAAATCTAGACGATTCTTACTCTTTTCCTCTTAAGCCTACCTTAACCGATTGATCACCCTATTAATAATTATCCTAAAGTCTTCCTTGCTACCATAATTTATTTTTATGTAAGGATTATTGCCAACTCCTTCATATTTTCCTGGAAAATATGTGTATTGTTTTGTTGTTTAACGCAAAATTAGCTATTATATCTGATTTATTCATACATAATTATGATAGCATATACATGAATAGAATCAATTTTACCTTTCCGTATTGTAACTCTGCACATTGGCGAGGAATTAACTGTAGAAATCGATTCCATACTTCGCGTGCTTGTTAACATACAATTCATAGCCTCCACTTGTTTATTCCTCGATTAATTGTACTTGTCATTACACAATGAGAGAAGGGATTGAATGTGAAAGGAGTTTAATGTGTCGCAATCTCGTTCAATTTAGTAAAAACGTCTATGTATCTGTTTTCCGATCTCTCTCCCTCGTATTCCCCAGCACTTTGTCTCAAATATACGACGGTCAACACACCCAAGCGTGTTCTCGCACCCGCCACCAGAACCTATAGTGGATTCTGTAGGTCATGCGATCACTGCCTCTCACGTTCCCCTCCATTCTCTTCATCCCCTCAATCTCCCCCCCCCTCTTCGAAAAACACATCCCTCCGCACCACGCTGCTAATGACCCCGCGCCCATCAGCTTAATTGAAATGATTCTACCCTCGTGTGACCTTACCCCTGCTTCTCTCCCCCTCATTTAAACCTTGTTCCGTGATCACGGGAGTCCACACAAAATCCATTGCCCCCACTTCCC
Organism: Pyrrhosoma nymphula; assembly: GCA_963573305.1. Taxonomy (NCBI): domain Eukaryota; kingdom Metazoa; phylum Arthropoda; class Insecta; order Odonata; family Coenagrionidae; genus Pyrrhosoma; species Pyrrhosoma nymphula. Next base: position 33,586,268 of record OY754327.1, read on the forward strand.
CTCCTACCTCCCACCCCAAGCCGGTAAAGGAACGAAAAAGAAGCTGATTGGTTGAGAGGTTAGAGATGACGTGTTGTCGTGTGTCGCCGACTGTTTCGGGGAATTGGTTGGTGGTTCAAGAGGGGTTGTGGTGGGGGTATAGTGTTCTGATACACATTCGTGTGAAAGGCGTGTCGAAATGCGAACTTTTGTGTTTTTTTACGGGAGCTTTCCAATCAGGGTTTCGTAGTTAAGGTGGTAGAAGCGATTTCCGTTTATGTACAGATTTGAGTGAAACGCTGCACACTTCTTCTCATTAGGAATATCTGTAGATAAAAGTGAAAAAGATGGTATTATACCAATTTGTTTTTTTCTGGCAGCTCGATGCGATTTTAACACGTAGCCATAAGGCATACAACATTTACTTCGTAGTAATTCGAATACATGCGTACGGATTTTCTTCTAAACGCGAAATAATACATTTATTATGGTTACAATTGTTGCTTATAAACCTCAAGGTGTTGCGCCGAGTCTAATATCTTCGAAAACAACGTATTTCTATATAATTTCGTCTAAATTTCGAATACCTCGTCGAAATCTCTAGTCATAACATGCAATAATTAAAGAAAAAAAATGAAAATGAAATCTTGAATTTTTTTCTATTACTACCTGTATGGTACGCTCCGACGCCTAAACAGATGCACTTATGTGGAATATGGTCCGATAATTTATTTTCGATTTACATGAAAAATTATTAAAATGTCCATTCAATGACCCGCGATCACCGCTCCAGCTACCTAAACGCAGATCGGAACACATAAGCGCAGAATTTCTTCTCGGTTTGCACGCCGGGTCAGGTTCTCCATCTCTGCCGACTTTCTCATAATCCTCAGGAATTCTGATTATACCTACTTCAGCCCTGAAGACGATAAGCGAGTCGGACATCGAAACTTCGGCAGACGGGGTGGGATTATGGTCATGCTTACTCGTTGTCGTTATCGTTATCCGAAATGTAAACCGCTATAGAAGGAACATGCTCACATTTACTCTCCTAACAACGCACCCTATCAAATATAATTGGTGATTTAAAGCACCTGGCAACATTCGATAAATGGCAGTCACGTTATCGGTCTTATGAGCGTATTTGAAAAATAACGATAACGCGAGCGCATGTGTTAACGTGATCGGGCCTGAGTTTCTGTGTGTAACCTAAGAAGACTGCCTTCAACATTCGCCGGGAAAGAAATATTTCTTGTACACATCAGCAGATTACAGCGCACAAGAACGACAATGAATGGAACGATGTACGCAGGTGAAAAGTTTGGTAAACTGCCGATAAATTGCATTCTTTTTTTGAGTATTCTACCAGCTGATTGGTAGGTTTTTGGACAGTCCTTAACCTACATTCCAATTAATGAAACATTGTCTCGTTTTCTCTCCTAATGATGCCCCGCTATTAAATCCCTCTTAAATTTATCATATTTTTTCTTATTTCGTCCAGAATTCCTCTCCTCTTCCTTCCTCTACTACGTTTCACCAGTGTTCTCCCCTCTATTACCCTCTTCAACATGTCCTTTCCTCTCGAAACTGACTCCATCCATCCCTTCTGCCTTTTCCGAACCTCAGCCACCAGTTTCCTCTCCTCTACATCCATATCCAATACCTCCTCGTTCGTCGTTCTCTCCACCCAGCTCACGCCCTCCATCCCTCTCCAAACCCACATCTCAAACGCCTCAAGTCTACGCACATCCTTCTTTCGCAATGACCAAGTTTCCGACCCTCTTGTAGGTTCATAATAGTCATGGGCTAATATTTTGGAGACATTTCACGAATTAGACCAAAGTTCATTCGTATAAATGCAAGCTTTTTCCCACGTAGTAATTAAAAAAACTTTACAGTAAGTATGCTTGACGCCTTTGGTGAAAATTAACGCATCAGCAACAATCGCCGATGCGATAATCGAAGATCTTTTTATCATCCAGCGCACATCCACTCTGTTCCCGAACTGTTTTGGAAAGGTCTGCTGCCTAGTGCGCAGGGATTTTTGTCTGACACGATTGGAAAGCAAGTGCGACGTTGCGTTTCGAAATGGTGAACGACGCACTACAGAGAATGGAAAGCGCCCCCCATGTCCGTTTGTCGGGTCGTCGTCGCTTCGTTCGTCGGGTGCTGCTTTCCGGGAGAGGAAGATTTTGACAGCGGGTTGGGTGGATACCGGGGCATCGATCGCCTTTTGTTTCTCTCGCCGGTGACGCACGGTACGATGCTCGCTGTCTCGCTCGGCATTTGTTTCCGCGGGGCGCGCGCTCGGATCCGTAGAAATCCGGGGATCCCGGAAGAAAAAAAATAATAAGATTTACGGCCACCCTCCTCCTCCTCCTCACCCTCCTACCACGAATGTCCGGAAATGATTTTTAAGGAGAATTTCAAGTCACGCTCAAGGAAAATTCAATCCCTGGAATACAATAATAATATCCAATTTTTTTACGGCGTCCTTAATTTTCATGGATTAAGTCGTGATTCATCCAGCCTGAAATAACGGTGAATTTCGTCACGAACTACCTTGTACCAGCCATTGGTTTCCTTGATGATTTCACTGGTACGCCAAGTGAGAAAGCAAGCAAAAGAACAATTGGTATTGTGAACTGGGGATAAAATTTCGCAACAATTCTTTTTGACGTTGCAGGATACTATTTTTTGCGCTCTGATTGGATATAATTTTCCCCAGCTTCGCTCACAAATCCATTAACCGTAGTCCTGTGTTGTAGTTACTCCATTAACACTGGTTATATCGAACCTCCTCACCTAATATTTTAATTCTGAGGCTAATACAACGTATAAACCCGTTCACTCGAGGTGAAATTTGAACTCGCAATCTTTAGGTTGCCAGGCTGGCCTACCAGACCATTACGGTCGACCAGAGGGCTTCTAATTGGTTCAGAGGCGTCACAACTGTGTTCGGAATATTACATCGCATTAGATCGACACACAGCATCTTGACTAAACAAACTATCATATTTTGGTGAATTGTGCGGGGGGTTATTTATAATTTTTATTGAAGGCTTATCCATTGATGCTAAGCTGCTGGATGGAAATAATTATAGCAAGCAAATTAAATGAGTTTATGTCCACATACCGAAAAATTCAGTTTCATACAGACTGAATGTGCTATCTAGTCTAGCCATTATTTATATATTACCACGCCATGTCTTTTAGCACTTATGAGAAAATGTTTCACTCTATAACACATCTTTCAATTAATTCTAGCGCGGCAAAGTTTGCTCCAAATCACCCTAATGAAGTCAAGTAATCCCTTTCAAGTGATTTTGATAGAGATTTAACGTTCACCCGGCCGGAGGTTGAAGATTCTCGTCGAAAATTCAGCGCCTGATAGACACTTTGGATGTGATGAGGCAAATTTTCATTGTCCTTTTCGAGTTATTGCATCACCGTGTTATTTGAACAACCAACGGAAAGTGAAAACATGTGAAGACCGCTTGACGCAATACTGCGCTCCGTTGCTCAAGCTAGTTAAATGCACATCACTGTAAGTATTATCACAAAAAGTACTTCTTCTGCGATACGTTTAGAGTTTTTTTTCTCTCTAGCATTGGGCCAAATGATAACTTCAGTGTCTAACACGCTTATCGCTTTAAACTAACTATGCCATCGTGTCAGATTAATCACGTCAGATATCGCAAATATCTCGTGACGCATTTAGCATTCTTTGAACTGAAAACAGAGCCCAAACAAATTAATGCGAGGTTTCACGACCATTATTTCCTGTGATTTTAATAAACCTTAGATTCACCTTTTTTGTCACTTCCTTCCCACTGTCTGATTGTGTTTAATTGTAAAAAATTCCCCTTTCTTTTTTCCAACTCACTCATCCAAGTTCGATCAAAAGTTTCACATTTAAATAGGTGCCAATTCAATACTAGGATTGAATATGATGACATTCGGAAAAGTTAATGCGAATACTGGCTCCGGAAAGAGATGGTCATCCTTTCACAGGAAATAGCGGTACTGAAACATTTCCGCAGGCAGACCGCTGCAACTCATGGCTATTTACCACACATCCGCATCCATTAAAAACATTTTCCTGCTCTGGCAGCGACTTACATAACACCTAGCTAATCTTAGATACCGTACTTTTACGCAATCCTCGTCACGTCTAGCTCATTATCGGAAACGCGTGATGAAAAGGTGCACGCGAATTTCGTGACTCTATCATCCAACGATCGCTAACCTACGCAATCGCTAATCGCTAACGATCGCAACGATCGCTGGTACGATGTAACATTCCAATTTACACTATCTTCACATATCTCATTCTCGCGCAGGTTAAACAGTCTGACTTATCACTCCTACTCTAACATAATAGACGAGTCACACGCCACAACGAGTTGAAAAAAAATTCACGATACGGCAAAAACACCCAAATGCACTTCATCCACGAATTTGCAGGGATTAAGCTCAGGAAGTTGGGGGGGGGGGGGGGGGGTATGCCGGTCCAGGGATGGGAGAGGGAGAGGGGATATGGAGGGGTAACCCGGCGCATAGGGGTCGCACCTGCATTAAAAAAAGAGGAGGCATACTAGGGCACGTAAACCGGCGGAGAAAAGATGTAAGCCGGTCGAGAAAAGTATTTTACCCTGACGGAAGCCGGTGGAGGAAAAACCTTTACACTCATGTAGACTGGTAGAGAAAAGATAATTTCACGAATATAAACCAATGGAAGAAAGATATTTACACGAATGAAAACTGGTAAAGAAAGGAGCTTTATACGGGTCTAAACCGGAGGAGAAAATATCTTTACCCGGATTTAAACCGGCAGAGAAAAAAACTTTAAACAGATATAAACCAGTAGAGAAAAGATCTTTACACAGATGTAAGCTATTGTAAGATACATCTTCACACGGATAATGTACAGGATCGCGGAACTCGTTGGCACTTGATAGCAATTATATTGCGTTCAGAGAGGTAAAACAAGCGTTTAATGAACGTTCAGAGAGGACTTCTGGAAAGGATCCCGGTGCCTTTGTCCCCTCTCCATCCTCACATGATTTCCACCTCCCTGACCTCACATGATTTCCACCTCCCTGACCTCACGATCTACGAAAACTAATGCCACAAATTTCTGCGACACCCGGTCCGCATGGCGGATTCGACCGCGCCGCACCGGCACTACGGCAAGGCTTCTCGTCCGGGTTGTAGAGCGCGGCGAGAGCCGAGCGACGGGAGTCGTCTGCCTCCCAAATACTCCGGAATCGATATGCATCGCACACACGGAAACGGGGAGGTGCAGTGGAGAACAAAGCGAGTCGTAGACAGAAGAGTTTGTCGCAGAGCGAGACGTATAAAAGGTGAGAGAGACGGCCAGTTAAGGCTAGCACGTCTCTATTTAGGAGTGGAGAGAGTTTTGTGTTTTAGGAAAGGGATCAAAGTGTACTCACCTCAGAAAAAGAGCGTTGCCTTCCTCAAAAAAGCCTTGTGCGGGCGTCTTGTCCCTTGCCTTCCCTCTTGACGTCTGGTGGGGTCTATGGTGAGAGAGGAGGCGCCGCCTGGCGACCAATGGCGCCCCCCTCTTCCGACGCCCTTTCCCCCCTTTAACTTCCCCTGCCCCCCCTCGCCTTAGCCGGCAAGCCGTGCGACGTAACTGAACTCCCTTCCCTCTCCCCCCTGTTATCCAACCCCCCCTCCCCTTATTCTCCCTTGCTGTCGTCACGAGCGCTCATTGGTCGAGAGGAGCTCATGTACGAAGGGGAGGGGGAGGGGTGGTGGAGGGGTTGGAAACCCTGTCGCGTTCCCCACCTTCCCCCTCGGGTGTTACTGGCCCCTTCTTCTTCCCCGTGACCCAATCTCCCAAAACGCGGGCAGGGTCGCACACCTACTGCCTACTCGCCTGCCCCAGGGAGACGAAGAGGGAGGGAAGGAACACTGGCGAAGGATGCAGGACAGGGCAGGAGTGAGTGCCTCCGTATATCAGTGAGCGGCCTTATGATAGCCGGTTAATACAATTCATCGTAGGTGTTCTCACAAATGAAATGGTCAGGTCAATGTAATTGATCGAGACGCGGCTGGGTGAAGCTCCTTCATGGTAATGAAAATAGGAAAACTTTTCTGTTCCACAAAATATATATATTTATTTGCGACCGTTTTTTCTTCCTTTTGGTCCATGGGGTTCGGACTATCCCGCCGAAAATTTGAATTTATTCAAATAAAGGGCTCTAAGAAAAAAGCTACATTCGTTCTAAGCAAAAAAATTTGATATCATTTACTAATTATTCTGAGAAACGTTTTCAATTAGTAGGCTTCTTGTTTTCAAATGTTGAAAAATTCGTGGTTATTTTATGTATCTTTTCGAAATTTGCACAAACGGAATCGTGGTTACATCTCTGTGAATGGAGTGAACTATTTAAGGTGTATTCGATGCATATTATCATATACTGGCCTCACTGGTCAGGTACCTCACAAATGTTGCTAAGCTATATGTACAAAGTACATATAGCTTAGCAAAGGGAACGTTAGAGAAGACTTGTACCTTGTACATAAATGATTACCCATCACGCCTTTCCCTTTCGTGGTAGGCACATTCAAAAAAGTTAAATTCTGACAAACTGACTCTGCTTCAATGATTCCCTCTATACTTCCCTATCTTTGCATACTTTTTTTGCTTCAGTTGCTCTCATGCATTGCTTCATACATGACCTTTTCTTAAGACTCTTAATATTCCTTATCCTAAGAGTATTTTTTGCCACATTCATGTTCTATGAATTTCTTGGTTTTTATTTCCTCTGACGCCATTCACTCCTCTGCTATAAATCTGCTTCGTTATTTGACTCATATATAGAAATATATAATATCTCAAAATGGCCAAACCAACAAAACACGCTCCTGTCACCATTACCGGATCATCCATTCCACATTCTCTCAATATCCACTCATTCCAAACCCTGTCCTTTCTACTTTTACTGTAAATACTGGACAGGTACCTCATTCCCACTGCGTTTAGCCCTCTCTTGTGCTTATCTTAGTACATGCAAGTTTCGCTACCATACAGTAAAGTGGGAAGGAGTACACTTTTTATACTGAAATTTTTACTTCGTTAAACAAGCATTCATTTCTTGATATACTCCATGTACTAGCAACGACTTTCCTACAATCATTTGCCCCTCTTTTAATCTCTTCATCTGTATTCCCATTTTTCTCAAGCATTTGGCTAAGGTCACAAAATCATCCTCTACCTCAATTATTTAAGCGTTTACCGTTATCATACAATCAATCTTACCATCCTCCTTTACATATACCACTTGTTTGGTCTTTCATGCATTTACCCTCAATTACATTCTCCATGTTGCTTCACAATGGTTACCCAGGAGCCTCTGTAACTCCTATAGGCTCTGAGCAGGCAACACTGCGTTCATATTCAAATTATTAAATCCCTAAAAAATCTTTCTCCTTCCTTCATTATGTAAAAAAGTCCCATTTCTCCCTTCCGTCTCCTGCGGGTACTAAACATTAATCCCTCTATCGCCCTCTTCAGCATGTCTTTGCTCCTATATACGTCCTACAGCCACTTTATAAACCGTTAATGTGGAACTTATTAACACCAAATAGAGAAATGAGTGAACTAGACGTTTCGAGTTGTTATCTAATGGGAATGCCTACTTGAATGATTGAAAATACCTCGAATAACTCATAATACATTGTATTACCCGACCCGAAAAAAAGTTCGCAGTAATTCGAAGCATGGTAACTTTGAAGGAAGTCATCCGTTCGGGAGAAATGCGATTAGTGAAATCCACAATGATAGCATAATTTTCCAGAAATAGGAATCCCAGAACAAAATGAGTCACGGAGCGAATATGCAGGGTGATTCACGAAGGAACTACAATACTTCAGGAGATGATAGGGGAGGTAATTTAAAAGATGTTTTCATCAGTAAACTTGGGGTCACAACTCCTTAGTTACCGAGCAAAGGCAACGCAAACATTTTGTCAAAATCATTTTGCAGTTACCATGGAATCATCAAAGAGCAATGGCGTGCAGTTATAATTTTGAATAATAATTTACCTTAATAATTTGTATTTTTCCTTTCCTACAAATTTTTAAATTCTATTTCTTCCAACTTTCAAGATGGTAGCCATTATTGTCAAACAACTTTTTCTGTAAGAAATTAATCAGTTTTTCGTTTTCAGGAATGCGGATGAATTGATTGCGTCAACTCATTTAGCAAATTTGATTTTCTTTCCACTTCGGAAAAATTATTATCCTATCTTAATTTTAGCGGAGATATCGTCCATCTTAGGTGATATCGTTACACGAGCTCATTGATTGATGGCTCTCTCTCCCACGTATAGAACTGGCATTGCTTTAGCGGAAGCGTAATGCAGTGTATAGGGTTGCGGTAAAACAAGGATAAGAACATGCAAAGCAAAAGTAGGGGGAGTGGGTAAACTTCAAACGTCTTTGTTGCACTGCCACTTTCAAGGTACAGCAACAAGCCGCCACCATACAACAACTCCTTATCCGCATCTACGAAGTATCACTCTACAGGAAGTGTGGCACGGAGTGATTCGACACTAGGCATGCAATACTCGTCCCAGTTCTAGGTCGAACCCAGCACTCTCACCTTACCGTTTGGCGAGGACTAATATGCAATCAGGTGAACAGTCAGAGGCTAGATCAGGAACTAGAAAAGAGCTACGTTGGTTGAGATACTAAAGCCGATTATAATCACTGATACTACTAATGAATGGTTACTAGGGCATAGTAATTCAAGTAGACAACAAAATCATATGGGACTTTTCTAGCATGGTGAGGTGTTAATAATGATTGTATGATATTAAACTCAAGTCAAAGTTTATTCTACTTAGTGAAGATAGGAATTTCATAGAAAATATCCATCCCAACTATTATGGTCACTTTTTTGCGGAAAAATGACATTCTAAATCTATCGGTTCCTCAGTGTATTATTTTATTATAAACTGGTGATGGTTTCTACCGTATTACGTTAATTTGAGGAAGGTATTTTGAACGCCGGCCATTAAATAGCCTGCTTCCAACGTTATAGATTTATATCTTTTTCCCTTTGATCATTTAGAGATTTTCACCCTACTCCTTAAACAATTCGATCAAACTGCCAAGTTTAGCGTACCAACCTTTTACAAATATAGCTGTTCCCTGCGGTACTCGATGAATTTCAGAGGCTAAACCTACTTCTTAAGGCTCCCATATCACCTCTGCTCTTCCTAAGCCCAAATTGATTATCCGACAAATTTTCATTCATGCTTTCTCCTGTTCTTCTGCAAGTCATCCATATCAAAATTTTTGGAAAATGTGACACCAGGGGCAAGTTTTTTTGCCTGTGTCTTCCTGAGACTGATGGACTGAAGAGGAAATAAATAACTTGAAAGAGAATCAGTGGTAGGCAAATACATACACATGTTCAATTTCAGAAGATTCTGGCGATATGCCGTGGAATTTGAACAGGATGAATACATAAAAAGTGTGCAATTTTACAAAAATAAATGAAACTTTAATTGATGCGACCTAGGTTTCAATGTAATTACGTCACCAACCGGGAAGTTTGGAGAATGACGGCAAGTTTGGCGATTATCTTGAAATGAAGAAGTTCCACCGTTGATGTGTGACTCAAATCAAATATTAAATAATTTCTTTTTGTTTCTGTTATTTAAAAAATACTAATTTCACCAAATGCATGCTTTTGTTGTAAAAAGAACAATATTGGCATTGAAGATGTGCAGATTTCTCGACGAATGTGTTTTTAATGAACCCCTATTTTCCAGCAATAGGAGCCGACTGCAGATTAATTTCCTTTGAATCAACGCAAGGTGACTGCAATTATTGCAGTAATTTGCTTGAAAATGAAATAATAAAATGGTTTTTAGCCAGTATTTTAATTATTTTAGATTTTCATAGAGTGTTATTCACTTCTCATAAACAGTTTTTTGCGAAAATGGTATTTATATTAAATTAAAAAATACCATTTTCTCACATTTTCTCGTATTTAACGACATATTATTACTTTCAAGTTCAATGTGGGAATAAAATAGAGATGATAGAAATAATTATGTTAGTCGTATCAAACAGAGGTCATGTGTTTTATAAGTAGCCAGGATATGAATAAAATGACGTGAAAGTCATTTAACGATGAAGAAATCTTAGGACAACACTGCCTACAAACAATTATATTAATGCGAAGATTACGAATGATAATGAAAGCTAGATACTCTAAGACTTGGTTTTATAAATTCTGGTTAAATATCTTTTCGTAATGAAAACGGATACTTATACGTTCTACCATCGCCAGTGCTCACGTCAGCTAACCTAATTTGTAATGTAACCTCCAAAACTCGAATCCTCACTGAGTTGACTCCAAGTTAGCGCAAAGGCTACGTCACCTTGCGGTTAACGCTAACCAGACAAGGGGAAGAAATTCTCCATGAATAATTCATTTTACTTGACCGGGATTCTAACCCAGATCTTCCAATTGCCGTTCAGATGTGTTAGCCAGTCATACCATCTTAATTCAAGGCAAATTTCAGCGGGGGTAAAGCGAACTAGGTGTTTTTCGTCTCAAGTCCACATGGTGGCACAGGAGACGTGGTCGTGTTTATTACTGTTGACGTACTGTTGTACGACTAACTTGACAATTTTCCAATCATTGCTTTGAACAAACGATCTGGCACGCTGCCACGCGCACGGGTGCAAAGATATACTTCAAGGAAAAGAAGAAATTCTGCCATGAAAACCATACCGGAAATCGATAGATCCGGGTTCTCATCCTGGCCAAGTATAATGATTTTTTCATGGCGCATTTCTTCCCTTTGGAGTATGTCTTTGCACTCGTGCGCGTGACAGCGTACCACATTATTGTCGATGCAATGAATGTAAAATTTAACCAACATTATAAAATCGGGTATTAGTTAGATTAGCGTGAAATTGGCATACCGTTATATGTGGCGTCGATATACCAATAGTAGCTTGTATAACGTGGTTTTTTTCGATCCTGTTCATATCCGAGGGAAATGGCAAGTATCACAGGTCAGTAGTTCCGCGTGATACTGAAAAATCATCTTCATTTACGTACTATCCTGCGAACCACTCGCAGGGGCGAGTAGCGGAGGTTGTTAGGACACTATTCATGTGAAGGGGAGAGAAGACGGGAAAGGATAAGGGAGAGGTAGGAGTAAAAGATGAATTTCATGTAAACAGTGTCTCAGTGTCACACTCTGTTTTTTTATTACCTACATAATGCCTTGCAAGCCACCACAGGGGTGTGTGGAAGGGAGAGAGTTATTACCAATATGCACTACACCATAGCCTAATAAGGTTGATGAAACTACCACTATTGATGCATTAGCGAAAACCTGCAAATTCTTGTCAGGAGGTGATATTTCACCAATATACTTTACATTATAGGTAGGTATGCTACCAATGTTAGAGTAACTATTTATATTAATTTATTCAGCACCTACATTAATGCAGAGAAACACAAGAGTGATACAGGAATCATCATGAATGACGTGATGTTAGTACTAGGTAGCAGATAGGGATACAAACACTAAGGAGTAATTCAACTAATTAGCTACACTACCTATCGACAAACTTAGAAGTCTCTTCGGCAGCTCTTACAGTCTCTTGTCATTCGCGGTAAAAAATGGCATTGTTAACCTATCTGTTTTACTGTCTATTTCCATAATTTTATTCTCAGGATCTTATCTACCGTAGTATGTTGGGTTTCGTAAAATTTAATTTACGTCAGAGAATACATCTGCTTGGAACTTAATAAAAGATTAAATCTAAATTTTAACCAACGTGCTGAAAGCGATTCCCGTCCCAGTTGTTGCAGAAAGCTAGTAGCACTAACGCAATTATCATAACGGCCTTTTACTTATCTTGCTGATCTTCGCTGCATGCGTTCTAACTAAATAGATTTTTATGCCTACCTCAAAAGGATCCCAAATACTGGCAGCGTATTTCATTTCAAGTGGGCTCTAGCGAAGGGGAAGTAGCCCTTACTTTTTCGTCACATTTTCCAAGTACTCTTTTAACAAATCTTAATTTACGATTTTTATAGTCATTACTGATGGTTGAGAAGATGGAGATTTTGTACCTATCAGTTCGACAGTGAGTCTCTCTAATTTTGTCGCTTCTATCAGTCCTTGACATAAGTGCGGGCTAAAAATAATGTTATATTTGAATGTCACCTGATCTGAATTTTTCAAGAAAATTAAACCTATCATAAAGTCTCTCTGATGACTTCCAACCAAGACCTTCCATTACCATGCTAACTCTCGCACATAATCGCAGGCGTACATGCCAAGACCCTTGACTTTGACATTGGTGCAGTCCTAGTTTAATCGTGGCTTATAGAGGTCAAAGTAGCTGCTAAAACTATCACATTCCCTTTTAAGCACGCTACGCAATCTCTAATTGTCTACTCCGGGGAATGACAATTCTCCGTGCTGGGACAAGTTCAATAATCGAATGAATGCCTCAAGGGCTGCTCCGGTCATGCTGGGGTTAGCGCTCTATATCGAGTGTTTGTTGTGATGTAGAGTCTAATGCAGGATCAAGTATCGTGTGATACAGGCTCACGTAATTCGATAGTCAAGTACTCAATCGACGTCACGTCGAAGGATATTTAGCACTTTGCTATCGTCACTTGTTTCAGCTCGTCCACCTTTTTAAATCTTTCTTATTTTTTTTAATATTGTATACACTATCAAGCTTATAATTAGCGCTCAAACTTTACGAAATCTATAAACTAGACTACTCATTCTGTAAAATAGATTTTCTTTCTTTTGTCCAAAGATTTTGTGTATTTTATAGTTTATCTGAATTATTTGTATTATTTTCCCCCATGTGACAGTGGGTTAGGTTGAAGAGGAAACTTTTCGAGTCTAAATCTCACCCAAACTAATACAGCCATTTTTTCAGATACTCACAATTCCATTTTCTCTCCAGATAACTGCTTAATGGATTCATGATTCCTTAATTTGATATCTTTGACTATCTTCATCGTGTATTCCATTCTTGGTCTGCCAAGGGAGTTCTTTCAATTTTCGTTTAATCGCCCACTGATTTCTTTTAGAGGCTGTTATTCTGAGAATGTGTCCAATAAGTTTGACTCTTCTACTCCGCAAAGTTTTCATCGAGTGTCTTCTCTCGCCAATTCTGCAATGCATTTCTTCATTGGTGATTTTCTCCGTCCATTTTATCCCCATCATTCTTCTATAGCACCATATTTTCATCTATTTCAACTGATCATAGCTCACTGCCATGAACCATCATAAATCATAATTATGTTTTGATGAAGTGCATCCTTAATTCCGAGCTTGCGCTGATGGTTGTTGACACTGTTTTTTATAGAGTGCCTTCTTTGCTTGGGATATTCTCCTCTTTCTTACTTCCTCGATGCTGGTGATTCTACTTCCTAGATAGCATCATACTATGTACCACTTTTTCGGTTGTTGCTGTTAAATCTCACGTTGACTTATTTTCTCTTCCTACTTTATTTAAGAAATCATTTTCTTTATTTTATTTACATTAATTTTATCCCTTTATTTCTTCATAGAGTTTTCAATTATTTTCATCATTAAATTAAAATATATTTTAATTGTCCGTATTGCTTTATCACCAGAAAAGCGTGGCATGCTGATTATTTTCCCAAGCAATCAGCATACCATGTGCAGGATTCCTGTTCTTCGTGTTTCTTTTATTTTATTTAAAGCCTTTTCAATGTAAATGTTGTGAATAACGGATGCCATTGCACATCAAAATTGCACTTCTTGTCTTACTTTTGCTTCCTCTTCATTACAGAGGAATTTAATCACTGTCCGCTGTTCTTCGTACAACCTGCGGCTTATGTTTCTGTAGTTGCGGGACACTCCCATATTATTCATTGAAGTATACATTCTGTGGCAATACCCATTTTTAAATGCCTTCTCCAGGTCTATGAAGTCAGGTCTCTAGGTCTATGAAGACTGGTTTATTTGAACCCTCTCTATTGCAAGTCTCAGGACTATTATTGCTTTTCTCTTTCGGCTACTATTCGTGAAACCAGATGGGTTTTCATTCTGGATTTCTTTCATCAGTCGTTCCTTCCTGTGTATGATTCTCCTCAATATTTTCGTGGCATGCACAGGGAGGGAAGTTGCTCTAAAATCTTTGGATCTCTTAGCACTGATCTTCCAAGGGTTAGGAATACGCTCTTTTAAAAGTCCTCTGGGCTTTGGCCAGTTGCATGAATGTCGGAGATTAATTTGCATAATTTTTTTCTGGGCCTTCAGTCCCGCATACTAGAGCTAATTCGAGTATCCCATTTCCTTGGACTTTTATACCTTATAAGCTGCAGCATTAAATACCCATCCTTAACATCGGGAAATTACATCGAATATAGTTATTATTTTCCATACTCTTTTCCCGTTAAGCAAGCAGACTCAATTTCGTCGAAGCCTTCGGAATCCTGCCACTGCTGGTCATCTGCACCATCCACCTCTTTCTCTCATCTTCATCAGTTTCGCCATCTGTGTGCTTTATGCCCAAACTATGCCTAGAATTTCTTCGCTTTTGCTCCTTTCCATTATTCCCGCTCTTTCCTACCTTTCTCAAACTCTCATCTCATACGCTTCTCTCATTGATCTCCGATGTCTAGATTTCAGAGCAATATATAAGCATACTTGACGAAAAACTCTTCACTAATTATTTCCTCGAAATCTTTGCTATGGTACTAAACTGAGTTCTCTTCTATTTCCAAATGCTTCTGCTGCTAACGCTATTCATCTTCTTATGTCGATAGTATAATCTCCGCCCCTTCTTCTTTCAATATTACCAACTTCGGATCTTGCTGGTTCAGTGGTTTCTCTTTTTGTGCTCTTCCTTTTTCCGCTTCTAGAACTTATTTTCTGTCCATTTCTGTCTTCTCTTCGATTTTTCCTCCCCAAAGGTCCTGAATCCTGCCTCTTTTCTCCTGTGCACGTAAATTTCCTTCATGTTTCCCCATATAATTCCCATTTCTCGCAGGTCTTCTTCCACACTCACAAACCCATTTTATATTTACCTAAGTTTTACTTACAAATTCCACTCGTTAATTTAATCACTATCATTCTCATCAAGTGCCAAAATAATGTAACTCTACTTACCCGCTTGGTATCTGTAATTTTTTCTTTATCCAGGTATGTCTCTTGATTGTGTCTTCTCCTATATAATCCATTGTTCCTGACTGGGCCTAGTATTTTTCTCGAGGTCTTTTCCGCTGCCTTCATTTTGAAGAATTTAGTTGTCAGCTTACAACTGTCGTTCTCGGGAATCTCATCACAATTTTTAAAATAATTAATCTACACCATATCCAATACGAGTGGCATAAAAAACGAAGTATATTGAATCTCTGTATGCTTAGTTTTTACGGTGAAATTCGGAGCCAAGGATTTAAATTACATTTTATACAAAGTACGACACTCAGTCGAGGATGGTAATGACGGCACCCCATCCTCCTGTACCCTTTTTCCTTTCGGCGCCATCATCGAGCCGGACGGCAGACCCCCGGATTTATTTCTCCGTGCCTCGTACGACTGAACACGCGAGATTCTACCTGCGTCTCCCTTTTTTGCATTTTTCCTTAACAGTTGGACGGGCGAATAATGGAGCAAATGCGAGCTACTGGAGAAAGGGTAATGAAGATATTTTAAAGGAAGAGACGCTAATGGTATCAATCATCTGTAAAGATTTAATTGAAAGTATGAGGCAGCGTTTGATGTAGTTCGTGAAGATTTATGGGCAGTGTACGTGCAAGCCTCGCAAGTACGGAGTGAAGCCTCCGAAGCCGGACGAACCACTCCCTCCCCATCCGGCGGCCATCGTGCCCGAAGAGACTCCGGTCCGAGTCCCCGAAGAGAAAGACGAACGCCTTCTCATTCCGGATAGGATGAAGAAGATCATCGAAGGAGGAGGCGAGGAGCAGTAACCGGAGGCTGAGAAAGAGCCCGAAGTGAGGCACGTCTCCAAGGACGGAAGGATCTACCTAGCCACAAAGGCTTTTCCCCAACACTCTGGCACCTATGGATTCTTCTCCATGTCAACCGAAAAGAAGAAAGAGGAACCTGGCTATGGTGACAACCACGGAAATAATTGTATGTATCCCGATAGGGAAGAGGTTAGGAGGGATCGCCTCCGTTTTGATAGACCGTGCAATGAAGACTACAACGGAGGCTCCTGTCCAAGACCGACTCATGCGAGGGCATCGCACATGCTTGCGGGAAGGAAGCCTCCAGAGGCTAGGCAGACCTTGAACAGAGCATATGACAATCTTTTGTCATTAATCGAGCGTGCCATGAAGGGGGAAATGATTCCACCCGTGAAAATGACACACGAAAAAATGTGGGAAGACATGAGCATGGATCCCGCTTATGACTTCCTCTGCGATCTGCCACCCCACGCTGTAGGGGAGGAGTTACTAAGAAAACTTTTGGATATGATCGTTATCAGGGGCTTACGTGGAGAGAGGTATTCTTGGGGCGAATAGAGGGCAAGGTCCGCGGATTCTTTGGAGGCAACGTTACCATCAAACTGCGATACACATGTGACCACGATAGCACAGCTCCAGTGAAGCCCTCTTACCCTAAAGTGAATCGAAAAACAAGCCGCACTCATTCTGGTAAGGTAGGCCATTGTTCGTAATATATCAGATTTTCTGCAAAATTATGTTTACTCTGCCGGTTCCTGATTCGAAATTCTGTCATGAGGCATTAACTATCCATAGTGTGATGCAGTCATTCCGTTTATCTGAGGACAATTCTTTAGTACTCGTTAATGCATTCCTTGAGTGTGGTACTTTAGTCTGTACTTAGTGTAGTACTGACACTTTGGAATGTGAGAACTTTTCCGAAATGAATGAATTCGAATACTGAAATCCATTGAACAATAAGTCCATGCCACTGATTGAATGCATTAGTGAGATTCCACTTTTATTAGGAACAGTGGCATATTTTGAGGCGACTATAACGCTTGGGGAACAGAAGCTGGTAGCTTGTCATGTACTGTGTGCAGGGGACTGCATCTCTGCTTACAGTATTTATTATTAACTGTTACTAAGTTACTAAGAATGAGTGGAGTGCTTTGTGATAAGGAGGTAAAATGCAGGTTGAAGGTTCATGGCACTAAGTTACTAAGCTATGAGCGTAATTTGGATAGTGTAAATATTATACTGCAATTAAGTATTTGGGCTTTTAGGGAAGCTCGTCTTAACATGTCTATGACTTCACAAAAGAGTTGTTCACAGGGGTGGCTCCAGAATTTAATTTCTTATAATCGGGTTTCCACAAATATGAAAGTGATTTGTCGTTGTTAAACAATTTAAAATGAAAGTTTATTCCGGTTAAACCTTAGTTGCATACTCCTATAAGGGCAGCGCCTCTGGCTGTCGGCCTGACTTTCATTCGCTACTGAACTTCAATTCACTATCTTTTGTAGTAATAGTATGCTTGAGTTACTTTTATGAATAGGCAAGACATGTCGAACCAATAATAACTGATGTTAAGGAAGACCTTGAGGCGGAATCTGCGAAGGAATTGGAAGTGAAACTAAAATCTAAGAGAGAAGAAATATGCCTTGATTTGAGCAGCGCCATTGCTGAAACCCAAAGAGCAAGATTAGCTTGCGAAACTGTATTTGGAGCACGTGACAAACTAAATAAAGAGCTAGAAAATATGGATAAAGAAGAAGACGTGAAGCACTCGACCATCAACTGAAAATGCTTCGTGCTCTAAAGAAACGTTTTACGAAGGCTATTTCAGAATGAATGCAGACATTGCGTATGATAAGGAGACAATTGACATTAATAAATACGTCAGAGAGATGGACGAACTACAGAATGAATTACACGAGAAGGAATTGCATCTTGCTGACCTGATGGAATATTACGGAGAAATTGTTCGTCAACGTCAGGAATGCAAAGATTCTTATGGGTCTGAAGGACCGTGGAGCTAGTCAGCAATTATTCCTAAATTTTGAAATTTTCTCTTTTTTCTAGTTTCCCAAATATGAATGCTCCTAATCTATCACAGTGACTACCAAGCATTTATATTATCTTTGATGGTGGCTTAAATACCATTAAATCTTTGCTATATTATCTCCCATCAAAATTTATCCAAACTAAATTCGTTACAGAGAACAATTCTGAAGTCTGAAGTCATTCGTCTTTGAAAAATGAAGAAACGCTACAGGGATAATTTACGAGTCCCATGGTGGGTCTGAAAGACACACGGAAACTATATCTCCTATATACTACTCTAAAAGCCTACTCAAGGATGTAAGGCAGTGGCGGAAAAAGATTCCCATTCATCAAGTTGGCAATTAATTCATATAAATCCTCCAAAAATCGATCTTTGGAATAGGGTACCCTGGATAGAATACCGCATTTCCTCGGAAATTCGGATGTCCATGGTTATATTCTAGGTTCGTGAATAAAGGTTTTAACAAGCAATTTTCATCATAAAGGTAATTTACTTGTTATTTCCCAAGACTCATTATTTAACGATTAACTTTATTGCTAAGCATTCATTTAACGAAAGTGTATCAGCCTTCAGCCTACGTTTCATTTACATGTATACTCAGACTAATAAACAAATACGCAGATTTGAGTTTGTACTCCGCCCTAGCCTTTCCTTTAAAACCTTACACAAGGTAAGTGTCATTGAGTAGGGAAAAAGTTGGAATAATTAGGTGTTAGCTTATGATACGACGAGCTAGAGATATTCCCCAAAGGAAAAATCATTCGCATTGACCGGGATTCGAACCCGGATGCCTCGATTTCGCGCCGAATGCTTTAACCTGTTAAGCTACCGAGGCGTCCTTCTCCCCTGTGGATTATTTGGTGGCTTTATAGGAGCATGGTGGTCAGGACTGCTAGACATATGATGTTATTAGCAGACCAAATCGTGCGCTAAGCGCCACAGTCCACGAGGATAAAGCCATACATTGAACACGAGGAGTTGTTCGCTCGTTTGACCAATTTTGAGGAAACCGGGACTAGCTACGGTAGTAACCTTTACGGAGTCACCCGCAAGTGCACATAAGTGCGATATTTCACAGAGGAAAAATCATTCGCCTTGACCGGGATAGGGTATCGCCTTGCCTCGCCTATATCGCCTCGCCTATATCGCCTCGCCTATAACGCCTCGCCTATTCGCCTTGATCGGGACCAGAGTATCCCGTCCCGGTCAAGGCGAATGATTTTTCCTCTGTGAAATATCGCACTTATGTGCACTTGCGGGTGACTCCGTAAAGGTTACTACCGTGGCTAGTCCCGGTTTCCTCAAAATTGAGCTAGAGATAGCTTAAGCCTTGAGTCCACCAAAATATACCTTATTTTTGTAGGATATCTTTGATATAAATGGGATCTGCTTTGGGTCATTCACTGCTTCTTCATTCACTTTATCTCAATGCACATTTGGAAGGGGAAGGTGGGTGGGTGTAAGAGAGGGTAATGGAGGCGGAAGGGTTCGGGATTATTAAGGTTGGCTTTGGTATTGTGTCAACCCAAACCCAACTTAATTTGTTAGAATTCCCTTAATTAATTCCATTAATTGGACCTGAATCCCAAATTCTTTACTCCTCCCCTCTTCCCCCATCGCGCCCTTCTGGATGGTTAGGGAGAGGAATAGGGAAGGGTCAATGTAAGCAAGGTAGAATTGTGATGGTTTTCGTTTTATGTCAACTCAAAATATTACTTTGACTAGCGTCTCGGATCATTTGCTCTTCCTCCATTTCACCGTCGTGCCCTTAAAGTGGGGTGGAGGGAAGGGGAATGGGGAGGAGTGGTCAAAGTAAGCAAGGGTAATGCAAGGGAGTTAAGAGATGGTTTTCGTTTGGTGTCAACTTAAACCTACCCTAATTTAGTAAAATACCCTTATTATTAATTCGATCTGCGATTCCTTTACTCCACCGCTCTTTGCTATTTCCGCTGTAAGGAAGGGTCATTGGGAGGGGTGGATGGTAAAAGAGGCAAGGGTAAGGCTAGGGAGTTCAGGGTTAGTTTTAGTTTTCTGTCAACCAAAAACCTACCTTTATTTGGTAGAATACCGACCCTTAATAATAATTGGACCTTCGTCAGGCCCTTTGCTCCTTCCTTTTTTCCCCCTTTCTGCCGTAAGAGTGGTGGGGTGAGGTCCGGGGGGAGCGGGAAGAGAGGCAAGGCAGCAAGGGTATGGCAAGGGAGGCCTAAGAGCGGGAGGTGGAACGCGGTGGCTCCGAGGGTATCCCTGTGGAAAGGTACTGGGATCGATACAGGAGGTTAGGGGACGCCCACACTGGATTCACCTCATCTTTTCTGCCCGGACAAGTTGAGTAAAGTGACGGGAGGGGACTGTTTCCCTCCTTAGGGGTTCGGAGCAGGGTTTACAAGAGGAGAGTTGGGAGAAGAAGAGAAAAGGGTATTTCGGGTGTCACCAGGGGCACGAAGGGGTACGGGAGGATGAACGGGGTATAGAAGCGCCAGGGGCGAGAGCGAAGGGTCACCTATAGAGGAAAAATACATCATCAGCGGTCATCAATCCGAAGATTGGTTTGATGCAGCACTCCACTAAGTTTCCTCTCAAATTATGGGTCTAGGGCATGGGGAATCAGGGGAGAATCTGCACACTTCAAACCATTTCCGACACACACAGAAGTTATCGTCTTTTAAATTGTACATATAGGAAAAATGACGTTATGTAAAGATGATCTGAATATCTATTAAATACCTAGCATGCGTTTAAATCTAAAAATGAAAGAAAAACACAGAATAAATACAATAATAATGCATGTATCTCTAGTTCTAAAGGGGGAAGGTTTCCTGGCTGGGATCGAATTGGTTTGGTAGTGTAGTATTATCTTCCGATCCCGAGGGGCCGGTTTGAATCCCAGCAGTGGAGAAAATATTTCTGTGGAATCAAGATCCCTAATTAGGTGTGCTACGCTCGTCAGACTGGGCGCTAAAACTCTGCTCCCCATGTCATTTCTTTTTTAAGCCAGCAAATTCTTCCATCGAGTTTCTCTCCTCCCTTCCTCCATTTTCATATGTCCTTACATTCCCAACCTACCCACATGTCCTCAATGGCGCAAAAGACCTCAGTCGTCGGTTTCCTACTCCAGCTACTATCAAAGCTTCCGCTGGGGTGTGTGGATTATGCAGTATTCGCGCCATAGTCCGACCACCTCAAAACCAGCAAGGCTGTTGGACTAATAGAAATGTCCAAGTACTGAATATACAATGAAAATGGAATCAAGATCCAAAGTACATTCCGTAAATGTATTAATAAGTACAATGCAAAGTTGAAATAAATACATGCAATCAATAACGTATGAAACGGTGAAATGATTCCTTGTCATTAATGTGAATCAATTTGCCGTCCTAAATAGTTGAATACATTTGAATTGATTTCTTTATTTGGGAAATAAATCGTGCTTAATTAGACTGCTTTTTGCCTTTTTACACCTTCCCTCCTCGCCTCAGATAGTCGGCTAGTTTATTGCGAGGAAAAGTCAAATTTTTGAAAGAGTTTCGAAACAGGTTCGACAGTTTTGAATATTCCTCGCTCGCGAGGAAAATTCAAAACTGCCGAACTACAGAGTGTAACATCGCGCACTTCTACAACACCAAGATTTCTTTTTACACCGTGGTTCCTCCTCTAATATTGCTTCAGGGGAAATTATTTGCAGAGAATTTCGGTTACTAAAAATGCCAGGTTGTTCTTTCCTCCAGTCCTCCTATAATCATATTATGCTAGCTTCAGGGTAATTAAGAGGATATTAATTGAATCACGAATTTCGGAAAGGGCTCATATCGGAATTTTTTGAAAATAGACTTTTTCCTCTTTTTTTCTGTACACGTATAGACCGATGTTTTATAAGCTAGATGGGCGCATATCAGCTTTTCATAAAGCTTTCAGCTTAAGTTTCAGGAATAAAAAATTCGATCTTACTTCAAATAGTTTGACAGAAATTCAGTTTTTAGTGTCTCCTGATAACTTAAAAAAATCCTAGGTGGGCCCTTTTCGAAATTAGTGATTCAATTGAACCCCACTTTATAGCACTAAAACCGATGGAAGTGGCAGAATAATATAGATACACTGATGTAGTTAGGTACGAAAATTCCTTCCTTCCACGTACGGAAACAACATAAACATAGCGAGGCACTGATACATTCCGTTAACTTAGGATTTACTTTCGTCCCCTCCAATATCATTTCCTTGTTCCCTCCTTTTTCATGGCTGGTTTCCTAACACCCCCTGCCACACGCCCCTGCTGTGGCTCGTAGGGTATTGTGAAGATGTAAATATAACCCTTTCCCAAACCAACTTCTCAAACCACCTGCACTTGATGGTGCCTCAGTTGTATCGCATGGTCGCCTCCCCAAATAACTTACCAGCCGAAGGTAAAGGGTATTCCGTGTGCCAAGGGAGAGTGGAGGAAGATTGAAGCGTGGAGGGACGGGCATGAAGGGATCACCCTAAAAAATATAAATTACATGAAATACTAATGCATGAATCCTTGGGTCCAATGGGAGTAGGGAGAGGAAACCCTTTCCTACCCCTCCCCCCCCAGTGTGTCCCTTATGCACACGATTCCTTTCGCCGTCCCTCAGTGTCTCCCTTCTTACCCTATCTCGACCCACGGTGTCACCATGAGGGAGGATTATACCCCTTACCCCCTCTCCCTCTCCTTCCTTGACCCTTTTTCACTTCACCCCATACACTATAGCATCCGTGCTCGCCCTTGAAACTGACCCTCTCGACTTAGTTGTATAGTCACGTAGGGAAAGGTGAAATTGCTATCCTACCGCTACGTCCACTAGGTCTCTCTTTCGTACCGTCCCCTCTGATGCTATACATTTCCCTCACATCAAGGTTCATTTTTTGGAGTTAAACACGGCTTTAGTGGATTTCTTTGACAGTCGAATTTCCAGAAGGGACTTAAGATCTTATTTTTCACGTATCTTTATCCTTTTCGGCCAGCAACATGGCGTATAACTCTCCATTCACTCGGCTTACTTTGTGATGGTAAGAGCCACGAACCCTTGTACAATACCCAAGGACATCTCAGGAAGGATTTGAAATCACGGATCCTCGATTTTAAATGAAATTTCAACTTAATAGCGTTAAAACTATGAAAAGAAAACTGAAAAATTTTCACATTTCCGTTTTTTTCGCTCCATGGTTTTGTGCCACAAATAAAATTTGATGCTTTATTCGTATTTTCATTTCATGATTTTTTTTATTAAAAAAACCCTTTATAATAATTATCAAAGGTGTTGTTAGGCCCAAAATATGAATTGAATTTTGAATTTTTAGGTAAAAAGTAAACTCCACTAATAGTCTGGAATGAATTTCGTATGCAACCAATAGTGAATGAAGAACTCAGACAGCTGTCTCCTCATCACAATAATGTTATCATTTTCGAAATTCGGTTGTTAGTCCGACGTTTATTTGAATCAGATTTCGATGATACGGCATGCCATTTTGTGCAATCTTTTAGCAAAAGCGTTATAAATTTGAAGTTTATTAACAATAAAGGCATTTTACTTTGCAAAACGTCTCTTAATATCATATTTTAAGTTTGTGTGACTAATCGTAAGCCTCGAAGATGGTCGGTTCATGTTTGAGCGCCCTTTGCTTGATTACCAATGTGCAGAATCGCTCCTAAACAAACCCTGCGCATATTTCAAGCAAACAGAGACTCCTAAGGTTTGCGAAAACGTATAAATTTCCCTTACACCCTCTGTTTATATTCTCCCCAGCATATGCAACCAATCTTAAGGAAAACACCGTACCTTTGCTTTAAACGTGAAGATATTCTTGAAAAAAGTGC
This sequence comes from Pyrrhosoma nymphula, assembly GCA_963573305.1. Taxonomy (NCBI): domain Eukaryota; kingdom Metazoa; phylum Arthropoda; class Insecta; order Odonata; family Coenagrionidae; genus Pyrrhosoma; species Pyrrhosoma nymphula. The sequence goes on from OY754327.1 coordinate 33,610,121, forward strand.
TTTTAAAATTGTCTCGTGCTGATATTTAATGATAGAGAGCTAAACATTGTTCAAGAATGAAGATCAATGGCCAAGAAATACCTATACCAATTTTTCAAGTCAATCCAAATATATTAAAGAAAGATGTTAGATGCCACAAAAATAAACTTGGGAGATAAATGGGAGATCGCTTCCCCAATACTAATTTGCTAATTTACCACCCGTAATGGTAGCGTATTAGCCCCTGGAAGGCATGATAAAGGCGTTTTTCTATTCAAGAAGTCACAGTTACGTCCATAACGTCGGTTAGGGCAACAATTAGGGAGTTCACAAGGTCTAAGCTCTCTCCTCCGGTGTGTTAAATCTCATTCAAGGTAAAGCGGGTTTGCATTCCACGTACGTCCTACTGTTTCCCAAGACTCGGCGTTTCCCAGAAAAAACTCGCAGCTTGGGTTGGGCCAGGAATACTTAGTGGTATCACGTGATTTGATTCCGATACTCTTTTCAGGTCAGTAAGCAAATGCACTTGCCGCTAGCGCTTGTCTATTAGGGTGTATCACGAAAAAAATGTTTTTGAAATTCAAAATTGCAAGTGAATAAAAAGTTGTCACTGTGCTCACATATGCAGCAAAAAAAAATTGAGTCAAATTGAAAAATGTTTAGGTCTCCCGGAACGGGCCTAAAGTTCAATTTTTTGTCAAAAACGTAGATTTTCAATTTTTTTTTAAACGTAAATAGAAAGCAAATTTTCGTTTTCAAGCACAAAAATCTAAAGTTTAGAATGTTATTTTACAGTAGAAAAAAATATATCTGCCATGTAACATCTACATCTCCAGGAATCTACATGAAAATGTACATTTTTTACCAAATACACCTATTTTTCAATTTTAAACCCATCCTTCAGATTAATTTCAATTATTTCTTATCCAGGAGACGTAAATGTTACGCGACCGGTGTATTTTTTTCTACTGATAACTAACGTTTTAAACTATATAATTTTGTACTTGAAAATAAAAATTTGCTTTGTATTTGCATTTAAAAAAATTGAAAATCTACATTTAAAAAAATATACTAATAAAACTTTAGACCAGTTCCGGGAGACCTAAACATTTTTCAATTTGACTCAAATTTTTTTTGGTGAATATGTGAGCATAGTGACAACTTTTTATCCACTCGCAATTTTGAATTTCAAAAAAAGGTTTTTCGTGATACACCCTATTTTCTAGGACGACAAAAACACGTGATGTAATTAAAGAACTGTTCTTTTGGGTTTAACCTGCGTCAGGGTTTTTTTTAAATATCGTTTCCTTTCCTTTGCCGGAGACCTCGTCCTCGTGCCTCCACCTCGTGACCACCTCGTGCCTTTTTGCGCATCACAATATAATATATTCTCAAGGAGGTGAGAGGGCCCTCCCCCATTCTCACCTCCTTGAGTTAAAAATATATGCATAAAAAATTGTGATGCGCAAAAAGACTCTTTTGCCTTGACTAGGTCTCCAGCACAGGAGGAGGAACGTTGTTTTTTAAAAATCCTGACGCGGGTTAAACCAAAAAGAAGAGTTCTTTACGAACATAGACTGCGAAAGTTTTAACAATTTGACGTGTTTTAATATTTCTCTGTATAGGGCTCCTTTGCTAAATAAATTAAAAGTACCGTACTTAATAGTATTGAAAATATGAGCACTATTATTTTTCCGATCGTTACTCTATAGCTATAACTACCAAGTTAATGACCACTAAGCACCGGAGATAAAAATACTTTTGCTTGTGATGTGGCTAAAGAACATCATTTATGTGCAGCACTCCATCGCTAGAATGAGACGTTAAACTTTGAACTCTTTGGATCCGTTAGCTGAGAGCTGATTAACGATGACGTCTAATTTTTTTCTCCACCATTTCATGTAATGCTCAAGTAAACCATACCTTACTACCCTAATAATTTAACCTTAATGACTCATTCAAAGAACTATGGTGAAAAATTCACAGTGAGAGATGACGCCTGGGTAGCTTAATTGGCAGAGCACTCGACGCGAAAAGTCTGGGTTCGAATCCCAGTCCAGGCGAATGATTTTTTCACTGTGAATTTCACACAATTGCTTAATGACTCAGATGGCCTCAATTGTCGGAAACCGCTATTTTCTTAGGGATCGTCTCTACATTCTACTTTGTAAGACGCCACAGGGGCACGTGGTAGGTGGGGTTAGGACAACAAGCATGTAACTAGGAAGGGAATCGCTTCATACCGTCACGTCGGTTGAATTTTAAAGAATTTTTTATGAAAGTCTGAAGCCGATGTATAGGTAAAGCCGATCTATAGTAAAAGCTCATGACTATCTAATTAGTATAATTGCTCTCTATTCCTTGTATCTAAATCTGCTAGTCTCGCATGCCTCCTGTATTCCAATTGTATCTCTGTTCATTTATTTAGTTGTAAATTACGTAAATACTCATAGTTTGAGTAACATTGATAGCATAAATATTCAGTGGTGCATGTTGGTGAAAGTTCACCTCACAGGTATTTGCTGAAGTTTGCTAAACCATTAATAGTCATAGTATCATTAACTCTAAGAGGATATATTTTAGTGGATTTAGCTGAAAAATCACCCCCTGCCACACATCCTTGAGGTGACTTGCAGAGTATTATGTGGATGTAGATCCTTCCACTCCGTCAAACAACTCTTCTTATAGCAAAACGTCTACCTTAGGCTTCTCTCTCTTCCAGCTGTGACATTAAAACATCTAAGTTATCGAGTTTTGGCAGTCTTCAATTGTTTTCGAGTGAGCTTTTTGCAGATAAAGTTGCCAGTATCACTTTCAGAGTAATTCTCTCTCTCACACTCACCTTCTTGTCTCATTTCGACTCCACTACCATCTGCAGGGTGCCCTCGCTGGTGTCGGGGACAACCCATTTCGGAGGAAGTCCTCGCAATTAAGGAGAAAGCCTAGAATTACGATCTGTGAAATGGAGAGGGAAACCCAACCGACCGTGTGGCGTTGGTTTGGATCCCGGCCCAACCCTCGCAATGTATAAAAAAAGGGAAACGCCAGCGTATCACACACTTTACGTCCAGATTTTCTCAGAAGCGGAGAGGATTTCCGGGAGTGGGTTGCAGCGAGCATGTAGCGCCATCCGTTTCTGGTTTCTCTTTTTAAATTCGCCTTTACATATGGAAGATACTTCTATAACATTATCCTTTACGAGTGGTGCTTTGATGTGTGAGCAATTACTCCGATGGCTGTAGTGGTTGATAGTGGTAGTAATCGACCGCGTCTTCTTTCTATTTTGGCTACGAGTAGCATTTCGATTCTACGATTGAATTTCATCGCATGTTGTAAAATCCTGATCACATGATTGGGTATTCAAAATGAAATAAACAGGTAAGTAGTTAAAAAAATAACTTAGTGGTCAATATCCACAACAGTTTATTAACACTTTACGACCTGCTTCACTCGTTACGGCATCATCAGGTACAGTGATATCCTAACTAGGCCCTATTGCCCTGGCGTGAAACTGTTCGTACAACTTTAGTAAACTGTTGTGGGATTTGACAAAGTTATTTTTTACTACTTTCTTTCAATATGAGAGAATTCCACGTAGTTACGCGTAATAACATTCATTTGTAAACAACGAGTAAATTTAGTGGATGAGATCTTATTTTTCCAAAATTAAATATTAATTTTTTCCTGGAATGGTTTTATCGTAAGGGATTAATTAGAGGTAAGGTCTATAATGTTTGTTCTAGTACTAAATAATAAGAAGTATAACAATCCTCGTACTAGATACATTTTATAGATGCAAACATATATTTAATGTAATTTTCTTTCTTCTTTCAGGAGATATAGGTCTATTAATCTGAAAAATATTTAGCTTAATCCATGTCTTGAGGGAAGCCTCGATTTAGATTACTTAAGGTCTTGAAGATGTCTTTGAAGACATCATCAAGACCTCTTACAAACGTCTTTTATTGCGCAGTGAAAAATGTTTATCGCGTACTTTGATCTGTTCTCCAAATTATGAGTGGTTTAATTAATTAATGACCTATATCTCCTGAAAGAAGAAACAAAATTACATTATAAAAAAGTGACCATGAAGAGTAAATGAATCATCTACATATATTTCATGTAGTTTACACAAATTTATAAAATCCACGACTACCTGTGAAACTCGATCAGTACCATATACATACGACATTTTTTGCCGTAATTTTGGCGATTTTCTAAATAGCCTTATTCATTCTTTACTCTCGTTATTCATTTCTTTGGCGAATAAACCGTAAGTAATGGTTTAGCAAAACAATGTCCTGTAGGAGGTGACACTAATAGAGACATTGCTACAGTCTTCACTTCCATAGAAGTCAAATTTCATGTCGCCTTAACAGGGTCGATGGTAGGCAGGCAACCAAAACCGCGGTGACGTAACACGTGTGGTGGAGTGTTCCAGGGAGACCGCTTAAAGGGTTGGCCCCTTCAAAATTCATGGGAGAATATGTTCCAGGAAAACTACGCCTTTGCCACTCCGTTTTCCGAGTACGCCTGGGCAATAATGTGATTTCCCCCTAGGGGTGAAACCGATTGATTTTCCCACTTCAGCTGCATTAAGTGGTGAGGTATCACTTCCTTTAAACGGTTAACCATGCTGGAAAGCAAGGGAGTATAAAATTTCGAGAGACTTATCTGGATTTATTAAGCACAAAAAACGCAATTCCCTCCAGAAGAAATATTTCACTCGGGAATTTTTATCGAGTAAATTGGGTATAGATATCCCTTCCATACCCTCTGCGAAATCTGCTTCAGTTATTTCAAAATGGTTTGAGATTCGAGAAACAGAACTGAACGCTGGAATTCATATACTTTGTTCCAATCACTGCTTTGTTCATCAATTTTTATTCATTTATGAAATACTTTCATTTGATGATTTATCATTAGCATAGCATTTTTTATAAATTGGTAATATCTTGTTTGCGTTTTATATAACTAGTTTTTTTCTTTATCTCCAATAGGTGCCAAGTTATTATAAGTGCGACTTTATTCATGCGGAATGACATATTTATAGAACTTCTCATTGAATTTACTAACTAACCGTTTAATGATCTCAAAGTTATTTCGTGGTGAGCCTGCATATTATTTTCTTGTAAGTGTGCCCAAGGAGAGATTTGAGGTTTGAGTGACTCGAATGTTCTTGACTTCTTATGATTTTCTGTATATGAATTCGTCAATTACTTGCGGTCTGTTTCGTATTTTATTTCCTTTGATCAATAATTTAATTTATGGCAGTTTAAATCCAAGTCCAATTCTTTACATTATGTTGTCTCTTTAGTGGTCGGAACAGTCAACATTTGTCAATGCTAATGTTGTTTGGCTGAGGAAACTCTGTTTTAACAATTTCTCCCGTATTGCCCTATCCTTGCATTCATATTCTGCTTCTGTTACATTCATGCATTGCATTAGATATGATCTCTTGTTCTTAAGACTCCTAATGTTCCTCCTCTTCAGAGTTTCTTCCACCATCCTGCACACCATTTGATTCAAAATACTATCGAATTATCGAGTGAGTCAAAAGCTAGAGAAATTTCGTTCAGCAAAGGTTGCGGCAGGTGTGGGAAAAATTCAAAGGCTTGAATATGTTATCCATGGTGGAAAATATTTTTTCTTACGAGACAATGTTCAGAAACCGGGTCAGAGTGATGTGAAAATCCAGCGTCAGCTACTGAGAAGTATAACAGCCTGGAAAGAGCGCTCAGATTTCTGGGAAAAAAATAAAGGCCATTTAGAACCCCTGAATATTGTGAAAATATTTTTTGAGAATGATGGAGTTTCAATTTCACCCCTTGGAAGAAAAACTGTATCACATTATTCTTCCGTGGAAAATAAAAAAAGAAGAGTACAGTGATGCGCAAAAATTACCTATATCGGAGCAAATGGGATTTAAAGAACGATAGCGACGGAGTTGAGATATGAGAAATACCGAAAATTCACAGACGCTTCAAAACGAAATCATAATTCGGTCTTCGTTGAACGTAAGTGAAAACGAGCAAGGAGGGGACGAAACGAGTTCCATATCTGTGAGAACAGAGGACAGCGAGTCCCAAATGAACATTTTAGCTCTTCAACTTGAGGAGAAATTGTAGAAGGAAATAACTTTGTAGGTTTCAAATTGAAAACAAAGAAATTTCATTTTGCTGGCACCGTAAGGATTCACAAAATTAAGCAAGGAACTGTTAAAACTCGTGGGGAGGGTTTTATGGGTGAAGAGGGGGTGGAGTATTCACCCCTCCTTCCCTCGTTTACGGACCAGAGAGAGAAAGAGAGTAGTCGCCGTGTGATGCCGCTCAAGACACTCCCTGAACAACGGACCAAACTGTTCTATATTATTAATTGGTGTTCGATCGGTCGAGAAAGTTTTTGATGGACCATCGCTACTCTTCTGCTTCCCTTGTCAGGGTTGTACCACTTCCACACACTCATCAGCCCAGCTTCGAACGGGCATCGTCATCAGGTGATTTATAAACGTACTACGGTTCCCTTATATTCTAACCAGTGGGTGGAAATGGTAGGAAGGAAAGAAATGCGTGGGTGAGGAGTGGGGGAAATGTTTACTCTACAGTAGCCGAGAAGATAGAGTAGGGGAACAGGCATTCACGGCGGGGATGAACTCCAGGGTCACAACTTATTTTAAAAAATGTAGAACTATTTCAAAAAACATTGAGCTCACGGCAGTCAATGGTAAAATGACATTTACATTACAAAAATACATTGACTTTGAAATCACTCTGGTTGTGATGCTCTGTTTAAACGTTCTTCTTATAGCACTCCGGTACGGACCTATTAGCATTACGTTATTTTAACGTGCTTTGACGGCTAAGCCCATTTTGCACTCATTGTATGCAGGTTGTAGACAGGAGCGACAGCTCTTGGAGCAGATTAAATGGTCACCCCCATCGGAATTTGCGCCTAGCCCTAACGATGATTGACTCTAGGCGCGGGAAGGGATCGGGATTCTTTGGGAAAATCTCCTCCACTGCCGGGATTAGAAGCCGGGCCTTCCTGGATGGTAAACCCATACTCAGAAATTTCATGGGCTGTCTTAAGTCTCCAATTTGTTACCGGAAAACATTCAGAACATAAGTAATATTAAGTATTTCCCAAGGCATCTTAAAAATAGTTATTTAATCATAAAAGTTAAGAAAGCATCTTTTAATATTTTGCTACGCAAAACTTGTTTAGGATTATGTTCCCCAAGGAATAGCTAAATGCTTTCGGAATGATGTGCAATTATAATTTTGCTTTGAAATTTTAGATATTGTTTTCCTCAATTATTTTTTGCCAGTTAAGCAAGTGTACTCTCAATCTTTAAGATTATTTTCGTGACCAGGCGTATAGTTAAATAGTGGTGCCCCAAATAAAGACTAGCCTTATGAGGTACCTAAAGCTCCAGATTCTACTAATTATGATGAACAATTACAACTTTGCAATATTTTCTCACTTATTTTACTGGCCGACCAAGGTTACGACACATTAGTGTCATTATGAAGGTCAGTACTTCTCGAGCCTTGATAATGACGATAATGTGTTATTTCGATCCTTGATAATGACAATAATGTGTTGAAACCTTGTTTGGCTTAATAAAGTAAGCCTGAAAATAGAACAAAGTTAAAATTGTTCATAATAAACATTAAAAATTGTTCACAAAGTGACGCCTCAAGTTACGTCTTACTATTGATCACGTCATTTTTTTTAGTCTTATTTGTATGTAGTGGTAGTAGTAGTTTTATTTCTTCAACAGATTTGCACCAAAGTTATACACAATGTCAAATATATGGCACGTTGACACAGAATATACAAAATTAACAATGTGTCTAAGTAGTGGCGTACGCAGGATTGACTTATAGGAGAGTTTTGACTTCTGGGGGGGGGGGGGGGGAGGTTTGACTTCTGTGGGGGATAGGGAAAGGGGGGGGGATTCATTTATATTTATGTGTATCATCATAAAATGATATTTAGATTATTATTATTCAATAAAACAATAATTAAATTAACATTCTTTTTTCATTAAGACAATTCAACGATACTTTTCAGCCCAATAAGCAAAATTCTAAACGCTAGTTAAGGTAAACGAATTCAGGTAAACATGTTTTTGTGGGGATTTAAACCCTAAACCCCCCCCCGTTGGTACGCCACTGTGTCTAAGTACAAAGAAGCTCAAAAGAACAATAAATTCTTTAACATAATAAAACATATTACACAGTAAAAACTTTTGAAGGTTGTGCCTGGAGATGGGCAGCTTATGTTGTGCTTTTAGCTCCGTAGGAAGAATATTAAAAAGCATAAGGTCCATATGTGCTTTGGTTCATGGGCAGCAGTACAATGAATATGGTGGAGGTCAGTAGAATATCTAGTTTTATAGTTATGGAAGTTGGCGTTTGATAAATAGCTGGGGAAATTTGGTTTAACATACATCAAAACACAGTACATATACACTCATGGAATGAGTAAAATTTTCAATTTGGTGAAAAGGGGACGACAAGGTGCAGCATGAATAGCAAAGCACACCAATATAAAGGCCTAATTAAAAAGGGGAGGAATCCATGCGAATATCTCCGGTGTATTTGTATAAATTACAGTTGAGGGTATGTACCAAGGTCTACCCCTTATTTAAAAAAAAATCCCCATCTTCTTCTCCAGTCTTCTTCTCCAGTCTTCTTCTCCGGGCCATCTTCGTCTCCAGGCCGTCTTCTTCTTCTCCAGTCTTCTTCTTCTCCAGGCCATCTTCGTCTCCAGGCCGTTTTCTTCTCCAGGCCGTCTTCTTCTTTTCCAGGCCGTCTTCTTCTTCTCCAGGCGGTCTTCATCTTCTCCAAGCCGTCTTCATCTTCTCTAAGCCGTCTTATAGGCCGTCTTCTTCTTCCCAAAGCCATCATCTTCTCATTTTACAAAAAAAAATTACCCATCTTCTTCTCCAGGCCATCTTCATCTCCAGGCAGTCTTCTTCTTCTTCAGGCCGTCTTCTTATTCCCCAAGCCATCATCTTCTCCAGACCGTCTTGTTTTCTCTCTAGGCCATCTTCTTCTCCGGGACTACCACTTTTTATTCAGACCATTTTTTCTTTTCAGTAAGCGATAGATCTGCCGGTTAGGGTGGCGCCTTATTGGCTGAATTCTTGTATATTTTTTATTTCTATTTTATATTTCTTCTCCTGGGATTCTTCCTTCAGGCTAGTTTGTAGGCTTCTTCATCTGCGAATTCTTCTGTCTTCTGAGTTTTGTTTCTTAACAAAGCTTTCTAATTCCATTAGAATTCCGTTTCTTAGACAAAAAATTGCAATGAAAAAATTTTTAAATGTTTTACTGAATTCTTCTCTCATTTAATTCATGAGGTTAAATACGTGCATTCGGATTACTTCCGTTCTTAGACATTTTGCGATTAGATGCTCCATGGTTTCCGGTAGATTGCGGTCTTCGCATAGATCAGCTTCCGATTTTCCTTTTCTATTTAAATAAATATATTGCAGCTTCCGTACCCACTCAAAATTTGGGCTAATTTCCTGGACATAGTGATTTACCATTCCAATAGCTATGAATGTAGGGATTGATGCATTAAATAGATTTCAAGAAAATATGATATTCACTGAAGTGATTGTGAACTCGGAAGTTGTCGCATTTCCCATCTATATCATCATTTTAAGAAAACATTAGGACATCATAGAAACCCCAAGGCTGCTGAATTGAATATATGTGTTAAATGTAATTTAAATGAAAATAAATTTCCATGATAGACTTTGTGAGAGAGAATTGGAAACCAAAATGAAATATAATGTGATGAGAGACGTAAAAAGCTACCAGGTTTACATGGGAGGGCATAAGATAGAGTAGGTTGAGCAGTTTACGTATCTGGGTAGTATTTTGGAGGAGAATGCCTTAAGTAGTAGGGATATCAAATGTAGAATTTTTCTGGCTAATGAAAAGATTACTTTGTAACCCTTGCCACCACACCAACTCAATCCTTGCCTCTTGTCTCTTCGGGACAATCGCTTGTTCCGTAGAGGAGGAACTGGCCGGCGCAGTTCGCTCGCTGTTCCCTGCTTTGGTGGGGTTCGCATCTCGTGTGACGACGACGCCCACTTCCTCGCCGAGCTTCGGACGCGGACGACCCCGCTTCATCGCTCGATTACATAACTCGCGGCGGCCCCGGAGCAAGCGGCGATCGATACCCCGCTCTTCCGCGCCACCACTTGGCCGTCCGTCCCCGGGATTTCAGGAAAGAATCCTGCCCCTGCCCTTCCCCACCACCAGGTTATGGTGGCAAAGCGGGGACAGAAGCGAAGGGTCTTTTGTCCGGAGGCGTAGAGACACGTGTCCTTTCTCTGCCTAGGCCATTCTAACCGAGTGATTCGTTTAGCTAAAAAGCCAGGGAATTTAAATTACAGATAAATCCAATTTTTTTAATGAAAGGAAATGAATTTTTGACTCATCCTCCATTGTGGTCATTCCGGTGACCATCGACAGGGAAAGTTAAAAATCTCTTTAACGCGTGCGTGTTGCCCGAGGTTCTAATTCCTTGACATTAGAATCATTATAGTTTTTTTGTGTAGATTATACGTAATGTTTTCGCTGTGCGCAATTTTAGCGTATTTTTGTTTGATTTCTAAGTTTAACCATAAACTTTATTTTGCAACTTTTATGGCTCTAGTACCTAGTATTTGGAATGTTTTTCGGTGCTTTGACGCGAATAAATTTAGGAAATAATTTATGTTGTTTGCAATATTTTTAGAAAGCCTATGTCGGCCATGTGGGCCTGTGTCTTAAGTTTAAGTGTTTTTTCGATTTGTTAAGCTCATTTGGCTGAAGGGCCAAAATGTCCTTCAAGAAGAGGGCATTTGGCAAGTAAATTTAAATTAAAGATTAATCCAAACTGTTAATGAAAGCAAAAGAATTTTGACTCCTATGCATGCATTCGGTCATCCAGGTGAATAGCAGTCGAATTAACTGAATGCAAAGCCGCCATTCCATCATCATCCATGCCAGACTGAAGTTTCCTGGGTGTGGTTGACAAGCCTGTTCCATTTCACAATGAACGCTATTTCGATGCGAAGAACCTAAGAAAGAAAATAGAACATTATCTTAATGAATTCGGGATTCTGATCACGAACCTGATTCTCTGAGCCTGATTATCTGTAAATTGCGTTATTTATGTGGTAAACGTACTTGAAGATGAGAATATCACTTTTTGAAGTAAGTATTTTAATGTGATTGTAGAAGGCTTGACGTTGTGGAATTGTAAACCTGTCTACTATCATTTATATTAATGATGATTGTATGGCAGTTATGTTATGTGCAATAATTTTTCCTTCCTATAACAGTGCTAGTGTTATTCTTCATTGTTGCCTATGTTTTATTGCAAAACGCGAATATTATGTTTTAAGTATTCTTCGCTGGGTAGTTTGATTCAGAATAGATGAATTTCGAATTGAATTAATTCAGCTATATACTATATAATGTTATATATAAAAGTTATATATATATATACATATATATATATATATATATATATATATATATATATATATATAATACTATTTTAAAGGCTGAGAAAATATAAGCAAATATTATTCTGATTACTATTTTTTCAAACCTTGTTTTGATATCGGCATGTGAAATTGTAGAATAATAAAACATTTAAAAAATAAGCGTGGGCACTATTCTCCCTCCAGCAGCTGGTTCCTTTCTCTTCGATGTCAGTTTTAATTCGGTGAAGCCATCTTCTTCGGGGTCTACATGCCCGCAACTGGTCTCTTTCCTGGTACATCCTTTTCCAGCCAGCAGTCCTCCCATCTTCCATTCGCATTAACATGGGCAAACCAGTCGAGTCTTTGCTTTTTTATTTTCTCCTCTTAGTGCCCCATGTTTCTTGGGCTGTTCCTTATATTTTCGTTCTTGCCCGATTTTTTGTTTTTTTAATCATTGTCCTTATATACTTCATTTCACTGGTCTTGATTATATTTTCCATAACTTTATTGAAAGTTTACCATATTCCCAGGGAAAAAATTAATTATTTACGCTAAAGTTCGAGTTATCACGCATTACAGAGTATATCGAATTAAAAGAGTATATTGTTATTTATTGTTATGAGTGTCGTGAGTTATCGTGATTGTTTTGTTTAATTGAAAATTCATTTTTATTTATTGTTTGTTTCTTACATATATTTGTTTGAATTAATATTTATTGTGCCATGTAATTTAAACATTGTAATCCTTATGAGAGTTCATTTACACTTTTACTGTATTTTGTTCAAACGGAGCTGCTGCTCCAGGACAACAAATTTTATTCAATTCAATTCAAAATACAAAGAAATAAATGTATCAGTTCGCCCTAATGTAAAAATTATCGTCGTACAAGCTTAGCAGTAAAATAGTAAAGTTATATATTGCAGGTTGATGATGGATAAATAAAATATATGGAAAGGTATCAGTAAACGGAATCTGTAGAGCTGATAATCTGTCAAAGCATGCAGATTATTTCCGATGTATAACAGGAAAAATGATGACGTAGCCTGGAAAGGTACCCTGACGTACCCTGGGACTACCCTAGCCTCCGGAAAATTAATTTAAAGCTAATAATTTGGACATCTATAGTACTCACATGGTACAATAGTATTCATAATGTATATAAGATGTTTCAGATGAAATACACCTCAAAAGGTTATGGGGTATTTGATTACAAGCAATTTTTGAGTCCACTGGGCATGGGTTGGCAAATTCTCACTGATGGAGCTATGGAGGCGCAAACATTTTATCCGTCGCATTTTGTAGTTTCCATAAAAACGCCCATACTTAGGTGAAATAAGCAACTATTAGCATGAGTGATCGAAATTGACAGAACTTAACATATCTTATGCACTACTGAGACAAGTTTCACATCTCTTCAATTGGTAAAAGTTACATTAATTCGGAGCTTTCATGGAAAGTGCAAATTGTGGTGCATGAACAATTTGCGATGTCATGGCTCCGCAAGGAGAGGAAATCCGTTCTAGTGTGGGGGAGCAAGCAATTTAATTTACTACTAGTGTGGTTGTCTTCACTAAACTCTCGCGTATGGGAAATTAGCGAGAACCTTTACCCTTTCCTAAGCCAAGAAGAAACCCAGCATAATGTTTTTTAGATGATTACCATTGATAAAAGGATAAATCGTATGGTATTATTCAGAGAAGAATGTTAGCTTAAAGGAGTGAAGAAGCGGATTTACACACGGAAAGAGATGAGGTGAAAGAATTTTAAGCTGTTAATAATAAAAAGAATTGGTATGCTTAAAACCACACGGGAGAAGTGTAAACTTCTATGGCGATATTCTGATAAATATAATATATAAAAAAACGCCATTACTAGGAAACAATCCTGGGACCTTTGGTACGTGGGACGTCGACTCTAACCACTACGCCATCTTACTCTGCTAATGCTAATGCTTACTCATGAGTTTACATTCGGTATGCTAAGCGTGACGCAGAAAAAAAGCGTGTCGCCCAGAATCCGATTTACCGCCTGCAGAATTTTCTGTGCGTGGTGCGTCTATAGAAGTTTACACTTCAGAAACATAAGCCCACTATATCACTGCCTTTTGAGGTTAAGATGGAGTTGTGAAGTCAAACGCCATCCAAACCACTCCACACAGTGATGCCAATTCGGCCACCAGGTGTCTCTGACCGCAGACGCGTGCACGGAACCGATCCGATCGTTTACACCTTGTTTAATGGCTATAATCGCCATTTGTTTCCGACCTTTCTCCGCGCTAGATTTCTCCCCTTTTGACAGTTTACAGTCCCAATCTCTTCAAACGTCTTCATTCTCAAAAGGAAATTACACCTAGGCAAAGGAAAGACTACAAAAGCATAGCTTTAAACTCTTTCACAATATAACTTTCGCCGCCAATGAAATCACCCACCGCACTGAATATTGCGGCACAAGAATCACTGTGTAGTGTGCAGAACATACGCATTTTGTAACAGTCATAATTATGGTAAACCTTTCTAATCCGAAATATAATCGCATGCATATGACAGCCTGTAGTTCATGGAATCGGCTGACATTGTCCATGTTAAATACTTTTTTTGTGACCAGAGACCTTCCATAAACATCCTTATGCAGCCAGTTGGCTAATGCGAAAATAGCTGAATACTACTATTACTATATTTAATAATTTACTACTATTATAATATTTAACTATTTTATCACAAAATATATTGCTCACTGTTTGTAGTAATCCTAAATGTTTAATGACTGACCACGATTTCGAGATTTGAAAATGTATTTTTTTTTTAATTATAATTGACTGCCCATACAAGACTTACTAGTCTAGTATATTACCTATAGTCTAGTCTATTATAGTCTAATATATCTTACAAGACTAGTATATTGGCTATAAAAGACTTGAAAATGGTGATTAATCTGTCAAAACAATTTTTATTCTGAAGACGCTCGGAGGATACCGGGCGAAACTGTTGTCTCAAGTCAACAATGAACGCGGTGGAAACCCAAATAATGGACAAGCATTCAATTTTAACTTAAAATTTTGACCAGAATTGTTAATTTCTTTTATCGCCATTATCTTATTTCAATAAAACACCTGTGTACAAAAGGCTAAATTATATACATTTCTAATTATTTCCTAAAGAAAACTGTGATGATATTTCGAAACTTTCAAAGGTTTAAATAATCGAGAATGACGTTTACAGTTACTTCGTACATACATAACTGAGCAACTTCAACTTTCATGGCATGGGTTGACGTGGTGCTTAGGCTATTCATACACCATAGATATAGACCTCGAGGTTTGTCCTTCAAAGCAAATTAGAGGTCCTTCACAATATTCTGTAAACTTTTTCCTAACGTAATTCTTAATAAAAATTCCTAAATTAAATAATGGGTCCGTCTTTAAAGTAATTGCTTCAATTTTTTTACTTTCAATGAAAAATTTTACGTGATATCACAATTATTAATATTATTACATAAAATTTAGTTGTCCAAGTTAGTTGCCCAAGGGATGAAAATTAACTTTACCTGAAACAATACTGAGCAAATTGCTTTATCAGAAAAAAGAGAGGTTAAAAAAAATCTTTCGTTTTAAATGAGTGAATTCACTCAACTGGCCTTCGAAAAAAAAAACAAGTTGTCCTAAAAGCGAAGTAAAAAGTTATTACTACTAAGTGTGGTTTTTACCAGCGTTAGCGTTCACGATACGGAAAATTTCGGTTTGGCGAGACTGGTAAATTGTTGAAAAAACTTCGGGTTTATTGGCCTCATGCGGACTATCTTTCTTGGAAATAAATTCTCTCAGCAGAGAATGAACCCCGCGGTTGGCTAATTTTTACTAGAACTTTATTTTGCTGATGGAACTTCCCCTATGCCATGAACTCGTGAAGTGGCTTTCTGGGAATCATGTTGATGAAGGGACACATTTTAGTCCAAGCCGGAATTGCAGTAGTAAGTTCATAAATTTACTTGCGCCGTAAGATCAATATTTTGTGCTCGACGTATATTAAACGTAAGCGTGTACAAAATATTTTTTATGAGATTTATATTAAATATATCATATAAAATGAGGGGTTATATATTTTGTACCTGATGATACCGTAAGTCTTAGAAATACGTCAAACGAATTAAGAAAAATTATAATAAAGTAGGAGTGTTTTCTTTTTTATTGTGGATAATTAGCAATATCTCGGAAGAATCCATTTTTGACGGCGATACCTTGTGAATTGAATTCATCGCGAGCAAAAAAAAACTTAAGTTGAGTAATTTTCTATTATTTCAGTTAATGTGCGGAAGAACACACACACTTCACACCCATTTTCACTCTCGGTAAAAAGTGTGGAAAATTGCTAAGGAATTTTCATCCACGTACTGCCTCGAACTCATGAAGTGAAACTGAAGCCGTTGAGTGTAGTGCAGATATAATAGATCGTTCACCTCGTAAAATTATCTCCACGAGTAACTTTTGTGATTTATCAGTCTTGTCAAAATTTCAGCGACGTCACATTCTTGAAGGAAGCATTTGCTTTTTTTCCGAAGGAGACAAAAAGTAACGTGTTTGTTCAGAAGAATTTTTTTCTGTTCAACAGAAGACGTGGGGAAACTTTCCCTTTGATCTGAGTAAAGAATAAGCTATCGCCAGAGGGTGGCGTCAAAAAAAAAGAGCAAAAAATATTTATATATCCCTAGCGGCCGTCCCATTTGCTCCTGGCGGTAGCAAATGAGACGGCCCGATAAAGCCGTGAGAAATGCTCAGTCACTTTCAATAGAAATAGTGGTCGGGGCTGCTGGCAGTGGAGGCGGCGGCTGGCACTTATTCACTTGCCTGCCTCGGGCACCGAGCAACGGACATCTCCTTGCCACCGCGAGAAGCCGATACTTCGTACCGCTCGCGCTGGATTCGTCAACATCGGGGTAGTCGGATGACGAGTTAAAAAACATTCACAAAAATCAGTTTTACATCAAGTTTACCACTTATATGCATTATAAATGAAGTGTAAGGACAACCTCTATTCCACAAAAGTGTGATAGACATGCCGCTAGATTTGATTGCAAAGTATTGTTTAGACGACAATTACAAAAAATGCAAAAAATGGTCAGATAAATTATTTACAATGAATGCGTTTAATGGTATACTTACATTTTTATTCAAATGCAATTAAACTTACCAGGAGAAGCAAAATTCATGCGCAATTTAATTTGAAAGAGGTATGTGTAGTTGCCTTCGAAATATGTATACAGATTATATTTTTGAAAGGTCGAAGCGAGTCATCATCTGAAAAACGCAACCAATTCCGAAGGAGGTTAGAAAAAGCTCGTATTCCAAACCGAATCTTTTAGGATAATAATCAATTAGAATAAGAATTGTAGTGTTCTCTTGAGTTTTTGAGGTGATGATCATGCGAAAGTTTTGTCTTGAGGGATGTTCGGAAGTAAAAGAACACCTACTACTCTCGGCCAACGTTTCAGAATGTTATCAATCCGTCTTCAGAGCTAATGAAGATACCTATATAAGCATCAACAATCAAGTATCAAAAACATTTCACAGCATTATGCATAAATAATGGCACATTTTATTAGCTTTGAGTGAATATTGAGAGTGAATGAAATGAAGTCGATATGAAGAGTACCAACATTCCTGTCACTAATGCACTAATATCTCCAGGACTACATACGATACATATACATAATCATATACATTTAAGGTTTTGGGAAGATTAATGATCAGTTTAGAATACATCAGATAATGATAAATATATACAAACAATTATGAAAATATTGCTCTGAATTAGTAGCATAACACTATTTGTCATTAGGGTAATTAGCAATATTACGTGACATCCAGCTCAAATTTTCCATATCATTCTTTATATTTTAGAAACTATCTCCCTTTCTGATGTGGATATTTTCTATTAACATTTTTTGGTGATTAGCCACATGGTTCACCATTCTAGCATTATTGAAGAGGAATTTATGATTATTGGTCAAAGCATAGTGAGTTAATTTTCAGAAGGTAGGTATTGTTTTAAACTTTTTTCAGTTTTAAGTAGGTAGTGGCTCTCTTTAAGATAGCATTTGTTGTTTTTAAAGAATATTATGACCTGGAGGAAGACAAAAAGAAAGCCATAATGGACATACAAGATAATGTGCAGCCTTAGCCAAATTCGATTCGTCTCACATTTTCTTGTTTTACTGTATCTTTTATTCGTCACGGCGGCAGAAAAAAGAGCATCAGTAAGCAAAATGAAAGAAAGGGAGACATCTATGACTTTAAAGAGAAATAATATAATGGCTTTGGCACAAAGGCTGCAAAACGAGCCCTTACTGATAATCTCCGTTTTTTTTTTTTAATTAATACCGTTTAGCTAAAAAGAGCATTCTTGTGTGGCTATACTTAGTGCTTCCAAAAATAAAGCTCAATACTTTTCGGCAAAAAGTAATGCAAGCCTCCAGCATTCAATTACACCAAAGTTCATCTTATATAAAAGAAAATTGTAAAAGGCAGTAAGAAGATGAGGAAAATAATCGTTAACTGTGGATTTTCGTTGGATATTGGCCTATCCTCAGCCTCGTGCAAAAAGATTAGGCAATTCTAGTTGTGCAGATAAAATAAGGAAAATAGTTTGAAGACCTGAGAGACTTGGCCAAAGATATGAAGCTTCTACATTTTTTTAAACGAAGCAATTGTTTCGTTTGAAATTAATGTTTTCTTTTGTTTATAAATGCTAACACAGTGCACTTTTCCAGTCATAAAGTTTCCTTAGGGCATTTTTCATTGCCGATTTCAAAACTTAGATCGAGAAAAAGGAAAATATTTGATAGAATATTTTTGTAAATATTTTTAGTGAGAAAGAAATGTATTTAATTAAATAGTTGCATTTTTCGATGAGGACATTAGTTGGACGATGAAGTTTTTTCTACGATGGGATGAAGAAATTTTAGCTTTTCCTTATTGAACAAGATCTTCTCATAGTATTGTGTTTCTCCGAGTAAAACTCTGCCGTATTTACATATGAGTCACAAAATTCGCCCTTTTTTAAATTTGTTTTTATGCATCTCGGATACATATTTATGAAAGTAGGGAGCGGATAGTTATATCGTCATTGAAGAAAATGTTCAACTTTGATAAATAGGTGTATTAAAGCATCATTGGCCTAAGAAATGAGTGATTTATGATTAAATATCGAATTACTGTTTTATATCTAGAGAGTAACAAATATATCACAAACGTAGATGTTGTACAATGTAAATGTATAAAAGTAGCTGAAAATGTTAGCAGTGATAATTCAATTAAATTTGCATTTTAAGCTAAGGAATTATTATTTCTTATACTAGATTTCTCCTCTAAATTCAATGCTTATAGCTGGAATATTTCAGTCGAGCGGCAACTCCGATCACCTTGAGATGCTCTGTGAGTTAATTTGGAGCCCTGTAATTTTCTCTCGGCCTCAAAAGCCTCGCTGTAAATGGCATTTTATTGACTTTAGTTTAAATCCTCAATTTCCCTAAAGGCCTTCGAAAAATTCTTTTGAATTCAGCTTGGTGTTCAAAACGAATTCCAGATGAGAACTGCCGGGAGACCTTGACCCAAATTAGGCGGTGTATCAACGATAACCATTTACCATACTGCTTCACTCTTTGACAATATAGTAATCTTCCCCTTGAGGTCTTTTGGCAAGAGATAATATTATGGCGCTATTCTAAGCCTTTTTGAGTGAATACCTGCAGCCTCTAAATGCACCAAAATGTGGCAGCTTTAGAATATTTATCTCCTTTCCTCATCTCAAAAGACGGAAATGGGTTTTCCGGAATATTTTTAAACTTGGGAACTCAGACTTTTGGATCACCGGCACGAGGAATTTGTTTAATTTACTTCCACCTTTAGTGAGATTCGTTTTAAATGGAAAATAAGCGCAAATTGCTCAATGATATATATCACAGTGTAATGGATAAAAAAGGTTAAAGTAACTCATTGAAAGGGGAAAAAATTGGAACAGAAAATCGTTAACTTAAAAAAGGATGGACTAGATAATTGAGACGCTGAGTAAAGAAGAGGACGATAAAAAATTTGTCTGGAGCGAATCATTTGAATTGTTTAGCATCTTAGTCTCTTTTTTAAGACCATGAGTCTGGATCTGAGGATTTTGGGGTGAGGATTTAAAAAGTCACGGAAAAGACGTAATGTTGGCTCATGGAAAGACGGAAGAAGTTTTGGGCGACGGAAGAATGAATTTAGGTGGGGAAAATTCGAGTGAGATAAAGAAGATGTTGACATATCGCGTTAAACAGAAGATGAAGATTGATAAAATGTTAAGTTGTAATATAGTAAGTATTATATGGGTTACCACGATCGGAATCAAAGAAGATAGTAATTTTTATGTTGGAGAAATCAAAGGAAATGTATACAGTATTGTTTCTGTCTTCATGCGGTGAATATGTTCTGTGTTAATAATATCAAGTTAATATGATTACTTAATTTTATTGACCGTCTGCAATACTACTCCACAAGGTACACTTCTTTTAAGTGAAAAATTAAATAAATAGTCCTAAGAAGGTTTCCACAGATTTTTAGAGTGACTAAGTTCCATGAAGATAAGTTTCACGATTTATTGATTTCGCATTACTTTCTATCGCCGTGTTAAGAGCCATTATACATTTAGCAGCATGTACAACCAACTGCTGAAATAATTTGAACGCGTGGAAACAAGGTTTTGAATGGGTGTGAGCAGGACTCCAGGAAGTGAAGGTAGATTGATGAGAAATTCCCCAGGGGCATCAGCTTGCTCACTGTGCCGAAAACCGTGGCATGTTCTCCCTGGCGCGGGGAGTGCTAATCTTGAGGTGCTCTCCATGTAAGACCCAGGTTGATATTGGGCATTGTCAGCTATGTTTCCTGGTTCCTCCCGTGCTGGTTCATCTTGAACGATGACAGCTTTTCCGGCATTCCTGTCGAGATATTCAGGCCCAAATTGATCAGCATCTCCATCAGTAAATGTTAGGGCCTTGAGGCCCGAAAAACAATTACGCTGCTCCGGTGCGACTCAATTCCTCCTCTTAAGCTTTAATAGTTGTGAAGTAGCACGCAAGGAGTAAGTGACATACTAAGTGCAAAGGGACCTGTTTTTCCTTTCCAGTGTAAGTCCAGGAGAAGTGAAATACAAGCTACTAGTGAGTTCGCGCTAAAAGGTGCACACTAACAATGATAGAAACTAAACCTATAGGAAAAACAGGCGACATGTCCTTATGGACGAGAAAGATAAGCCTAAGAAGTATTTAGACTATACCTTGGTAACCACCAATTAAAATCGGCTTTAATATTTGGTCCGAAATGTGTACAACTCTGAGACTCTTCGGGACGTCCTGGTTGGTTCTTGTCACCCAAGAATTTTGGGTGGCTGTAGTTGCTTTCTGCGCATTCCATCCTTTGCTATGGTTTTTAAAGTTGAACCGGAGATAAAAGCACATTCCCCGATGAAAGAAGCCAATATAGTAGGCTTCGTCCTGCTCGCGTTAGTGTAAATTCCTAGATAAAATTTAAGCTCGAGATATTTATGAAGGAACGGAATCTTATGAGGAAGAATATCGCCTTTAAAGTTAAGTCTCCTCTCCACAAGAGTATTTGGAAAGGAGAGAATTTAATACGACTATTATCACTCATCGCGATAAAAATTGGGCCGCAGATCTTGTTATACTTAACTCTCACGTGGCGCTCTTCAGGTTGCAAGCCATTTAAGCCTCCTCCAAAGAGAATTTCCAGAAGGGGAATGCTGAAATCCGATTAAGATGTTGACTTTAATGAACCCGCAAAACGTTGCTGACTTTGGTTCCCCAGGTTTAAATATAGGTCACTAGCGATCCGATCCCAACCGAGATCTTTATTTTTTCTACATAAAAACCCTTGACTGTTCCTTTTCCATCACACTGAGGTCACATTGGTGAGATACATTCATTCACATTGTATTCCACCAGTAAATAGGTATATTCGTGTAGATACATATACGATATGTAATAATATCGCTCGTTCGAAAGGTATAATAGTATTTATTGAAGAAGATAAAATATGCTCAGATTGCACTATTGATTTAACTGCTGCAGACTGTTTATTGTTAACTATAAAATTTAGCCTTAAAGAAATTAATGTTTTGAGTTTATATAGATATCTTAATTTCCCTGTATCGACATTAGTAAGTGACATTGAACCAATTTTGAAAAGTGTAAAAGGTAACTTAGTAGTAGTTGGAGACATGGACATAAATATTCTTGTCTCAAATCGAGATTAGGACTCTTACAGTAATCTTATGTGCATGTATGGGTTTGCAGGGCCTAAATGTTGATTCAACGCGCATAACTAAAACGTCATCCCCCTGTATTGACCATATTTATGTTAGACTTATAAATTCGCATAAATATACTTGCCTAAGTAACGTAATGCATATGGCCCTAACCGACCACTCAATGACAGTGTTAAAAATAGACCGTAAAAATCTGGTCATAAATTCTGATATAAATAAACAAAAGCGTGGTCACAACTTAAGTATTGGTCAGCGTGAATTAAAAGGGTTAATTAATAATACAAACTGGGCACCCATATTAGCAGGAGAAATTACTTCTAAAGCTTGTTCCATGTTTATTGATGTAATTAAGCGTTGCATTAACTCATCCAGGTACTCAGTGAAAACTGATGCTAGCCGTTCACCGAAATTAAAACCATGGATGACCCAGGAACTAGTTAATAAAGCTAGAAGGAAAGAACTCCTATTCAATAAGACCAAATGCCACCCTAATAATATATATTTGCCAGTCTGAGGAAATATTTCCTTAAATTTAGAAATAAATTGCGAAAGGAAACCAGGATGACTTTTAATCAGTACTACGTGAACAAGTTCCAAGTACTCAATTCAAATATAAGAGAAAAATGGAACTTGTTCATAGAATTAACTTGAGAAGAAAGAGCTGCTAAACAAGACCTGGAGCTAAAGATTGACGGAGAAATAGTAGATGATCCCTCTACTCTAGCAGATGAATTTAACAAATATTTTATGAGTGTTTTTGTTACTGCGCAATCATTCCACAATACTCGTAACAACTTACAATTAGAAAACCCTAGTTCATATACTAATGTGTTGAACTCCTTCTTTATTGAACCAGTGACAGTTTATGTAATAACTACGGTAGTAAATGCCTTTCCTCTAGGTAAAACTCCAGGGATAGATGAAATAGAGTGTCGCTCATTGAAAAGTGTAATTACAAATATAGCACCCGTATTTTCTCATATCTGTAATAAAAGCTTCGAGACAGGTGAATTTCCAAATCCATTGAAGAAAGCAGTAGTCATTCCAATATTTAAAAAAGGTAAACGGCTCAGTATTGAAAACTAACTTTATAAACGAGAGAAACTACGTATGTCCCGCTGTCCTATTATATCCGAACGCCAGTGGTAGATTAGCATGTTTGGAGCCTTAGCATCCCAGAATCTGAAGCCATTTTTTAACCCGCTGATCGCTTGTCTTCACCAATTTCCCCTTCACCTATAAATTATCCTAAAACCCCTAGGATAAACATGTGTAGAGAGTGATTTCTCAACCGTTATACCTGTCTCAGTTTAAATCATTAGCAAATATTCTCTTGGTTGCAGCACCGAGTTCGAACAGACAACTAGCGCCAGTTCATAGGAGCAGTTAAATAAAACCCCTTACGAAAAAATGGCGCGGCGGTGGCCGTTGCTTTGGCAGATCTCACAAAAACGTCTAAAGAGCAGGTAACAAAGTAGTTAGAGACTACGAGAAGTTAATTGGTCGGATTAATTTTATAATTTCTCACACCAATACGGGGCGAAAGCTTTAACTTAAGCATTCAAATTTTCCCACACTACCAATCACAATCTTGGCAATATCAGGCGCCACAAAATATTGCGACTTCTGCTGTCACTAAAGCTGGCTAATATGTAGGGATGAAGTACGATTATTATTTTTTTTTAATGATTCATTGTTAATCGATTAAACAAACCAAGCTTCTCTCTACAATCTCTTCCGCTCTTCCATTATAATAATAATAATTTTTGTAAAAGAGATAATCGGTTTATAATTGGTCAGCATAATAAGCCTTAATTATGAAATGCAAGGTCGTGGGCTATCAAAATTTGACGATAAATGGAGCGAAATAATCAATTATAGTGATGATTGCAATCGTACTAGTTCTCTGGGACTCAGATTATCCTGTACCGAGTCTCTTATGGTCGCAAAGTTGTAAATGCTTAGATCGAGAGGATTCGTAAACTTCATTTTAGACTGACCTTAACCCGGGAGTGGTCGCTAAGCTACCTATCACGCGAGCGGTCGCGTGTGAGACTTGTTCTCACAGTCAGATGTGTCATTGATTATCTATCATATAGCGTTTATTGGCAATTTATTACACTATGTTTAGATTTAATTTATTTCTCTAAATGTTCATTTGAAACAATTATTTCCACATGCACACAAATACTGATACAATATCGTAATCATTGCTAATTTTACTTGCGATGATATCATTGGATATAAATGAAGAAAATTACCATTCTCAAGAAGAAATATTTATTTATGAGGAAGTACATTCTCATGACTCATAAATTTGCATTGACATCAGTTCTTCACGAAATGAATGAACTTTTCCCGAATGTTGCGAAAGTGTAACGCAACTAAATGATACAAAAACACAAACGTCAGTAGTCGCGCAATGAGAAAAAGTGTCACACCTTGTAGCCGACGGTAGCAGATATATCATTACACAGCTGCGGACACTTCATTTATACTTTTTGACACGGTCGGTCAATAGGAAGAGATAAAAAGTCAGCGAGAAGGAAAGAAAACTTATTCTAACTCATGATTACAAAGTGAGCACAAGTTTAAATTTGGTGTGAGAGAAAATCTCATAGCGCGATCGAAGGCGGGTTAAAAGCTCCTCAAGAGAGCCGGTCGGACACGTGGTGGAGTAAGGCAAGGCCTAAGGCCCTGATTGGCCGTGAGTGCATTCTTGAATATCGAAGCCGATATTATACTCGTCGATTGACGCCGAAACCATTCAGTAAAGTCTGGCAAGATGTGTGGAAAGACGACACTTATGTGAAGACGCAGCATCCAATGGAATACCCGCTGGTTCCTTGGGGAAGGGATATTTTTCGGCATTTGCACGAGTGACGTCAGAGAAAACGACCGCTCTTCGCGATAAGGCTTTCTGGAGAGAGTGGGCGTTCGGTCGGGAGGCCTTTGAAGAGATAAAAGAGGCCGTGGGGAGAAGGAGAAGAAGCCCGGCGTAAAACTACATTCTTATATATATATATATATATATATATATATATATATATATATAAGAGAGACACCGAATAAGGTGAGGAAGCGCCTAAACGACACAACCCTCCTTCGATAAACTCCTGACGTAAGGGGCGGTTTAACACGTGGGTGCGGCCATAGTCATCACAATTGGATTGTCCACCCCTTAAACCGATGACGACAGGTGGAATGAGATGGTCGGCGGTGAGTACACAGCCTCAAGGAGGAAATCATCG
Source organism: Pyrrhosoma nymphula (assembly GCA_963573305.1). Taxonomy (NCBI): domain Eukaryota; kingdom Metazoa; phylum Arthropoda; class Insecta; order Odonata; family Coenagrionidae; genus Pyrrhosoma; species Pyrrhosoma nymphula. The sequence continues at coordinate 33,635,158 of OY754327.1, forward strand.
ATTTACCAACCGCAAAATGACAAATGCAATTTTTTTCACCGGAAAATGACTTTTTTTTCATAGTTTGGCCTCTTATTGAAAAAAAGGTCCTCTATTTGGTATGTACAACCTAATCATATCCGTCCAGGCTATTTTACTCTCAAATTTGACTGTCAATTGCATTCTTCCAATCACTGCGCATATGCACAAATGATGTGGTACGCAGTCACGCGCACGGGTGCAAAGACATACACCAAGGGGATGAAAAAGATGGTGGGAAAATGTAGGGGGAGAGGTTTAGTATCAGCTCCTGTTTTTGTTTGAGTCACTAATAGCGCGTAAAGAAGAAGAAGGAATTTTCGCCCCCATTATATATCCTTTGAGAAGCATATCCTTCTTATTTTTTTGCCCTCTTCTTGTTTTGTTAGGGCGGGGTCAGAATGATGATAATGATAATGGCTTAAATTACGGGCATTGCCCAATTACAATTGAAGAATAATGTTAATATTATCAACATCAAGAAGCATAAATATACAGTAGCGGTGAAAATTTTCTAAAAAAAAACCCTAAATTCTCAACATTCCCACAAATGTATGCATTACATTGTAAGTTATTTGACAACGATAACACTTTCAAGCTAATTTTCATTAGTTCTGCCTACTTAAATACCAATACCTCATTTTGGAAAAAGAATGGGCATTCAATAACTTCACTTTTTCTTTTACTGCATACTTTTCACTCCACTTTACACTTGTTTTACTTTCTGTCAGCATTAAAAATAATCGTAATGTTACCTTATTTACTAGAATCATTGAGGAAAATATCTCAGATTCTATTTATAAATGGTAATTACCCTGATTAACTAATTCCTCGATGTAAGTAACGTTATGAACAGAGTGTTCGGCTTCGAGCCGGGGCGGGGGATTCTATGATTTGTATTCGGGGGAACTCCGTTGGACACCCCACCCAAATAGTACTAATTTCTCGTTAATTTAAATTGTCTCGTAAATTAAATTTTCGTGGAAATTCACAGCGGCCCAATGATAAGAACCGGCCCCACCACCATGAACTCTTGATTTCTCACCTGACTTTGGTGATAGATGAGCACTACCATCATTAATCAATATCTACCTACGGGCATTGGTGGCCCCAAGGGGGAAATTGGAAATTTTAGTTTTGGCTTTAAATTGGAATTTGGATATTGGAAATTGGAATTGGACATTTGGGGAAATTGCTCCCCCAAAAATCATTTTGTACATAGTTTGTTATGAATTTCCGGGACGAAACCCACAAACCCCCCTTTTCCTGGGGGGTATTCCATGCCCCAAGAGCCGCTGGTGCCCCCCCAAACCTCTGGTCTGGAGCCGCCCCTGCCTACGGGCTGATCACCAAGGCTCGGTTTCTTAAACCTCTCGTTCATTTATGATCAGCTGACGGACATGAATATACTAAGCTGAGATAAAATCCCACTTGCTTCACCAACAATTTACCGTCAGTTAAGAACAGCAATGGCCTGATCGGCAATCGGGTAGCGTAAATATTCTCATAGATTTTAAGATTCATTCTTATTATCGGCCACTCTCATGTTACCTCGGTGCAAATGGTCATAGATATTGATTTCGACTGTCAAATTTCAAAATATTACATGCAATTTCGGGTAATAGCGATAGTGCAAGCTCCAAGTCCCGGATTTACATATTTTTTAGAGAGGTAAGTTCCTCAAATTTAAAATTTACCAAAAGATTGGAAAAACTTAGAAAATCAGGCCTTTCAAATGCAAGAAAATGAAAAATAAAGTTCTTTAGCGGCCCTATATAGTTCTCAAAACTATACATGTAGTTTTGAGAACCACACTCCAGGGATCACACAAGAAATTACAATTATTCCCGATCAAATACGCTGCGTTAGTTCACGGGAACATTCAATCCTCGCCAGTGACCAACTGCAGGACACATTTTGACTAATGAATTGGATCTTTCATTAGACCAGGTTCTGATTGCCGGGTTTTGATCACCAAAAACACCCTCTGTGATTATTTAAGGGAATACGATTCCGCGCCAGGAACAATCACAGTGCACAATCAAACCACCAATCAGCAGTACTTTGTCGGAGTTTTTCGGGATAAAATTTAGTTTAGGGTGTGTGCCTGTTTTGCTTATCGGGCGATCCCTGGTTTGTGGTGCTAAAAACTTAACGCGGCCATCAGAGTGCTATATTTCTCGTGTTCATACATTTGCTTGCTTACATTAGAGGCCATATAGCTCATTTCATCTTATCTTATTGAGAATGCCGCGAAAACCGGGTGACTTGTTAGAAAAAAAATATTAAAGCGGCTGGCGGCAAAACGCACTCGGCCATTTTTGGTTTATTCACAATTTGATCGTCAAACCTCGACGAGATCGAGGATTTTTAATCTCGATCATTTCTTGCTGTCGTTGGTAAGCACTTGCATCGGTAAATTCATGGAATGATCCGCGATTAAGCGTTGATTCTACACCTTACACTCTGCTTCATACCCATCACACCTTTCCCTTTCGGTGGAGGCAAAGTCAAAAAAGGGAAGTCCTTTAAGATAGGCCAGGCTGTCCTGGATAGGCGGACTCTGCTATAATAATTTCCCCCTTACTGACATATCCTTACATGCCTCTTTTGTTTCAGTTAATCTTATGCATTGCTTCATACTCTTCCTCTTTTTTCGGCATTTAAAATACAACATTTTAAACACAATTCGGTGTCAGCAGTGATTTTTGTGTATGTACAGATTTACGTGAAACTTTGCATACGTGCTCTCATTAGTGATATCTATGGATAAAAGTGAAAAAAATTGTATCACAACGTTTGATTTTTTGGAAACTCAATACTATTTTAACATGTAACCTAATAAAAAATAGGAGGAATCAGACGTGATATTGTGGAAGATGAACATAATAAGAACTCAGATATTAGTAAAAAACGTAATATCTGAGTTCTTATTATGTATCCTAATGGCACATGACATCAATTTCGTAATAGTTCGATTACATATGTACAGATTAGCTTCTAAACGCAAAATAATACGCATTTCTACGGTGTCAAGCCGAGTCCAAAATTTGAAAATAACATTTTTCAGTATAATTTCGTCTCAACTTCGAATAACGCGCCGAAATCTGTAGATATATTATGGTTTAATTGGGGATAAATGTGTAAAATAAAATTATTGTAATTTCAATTACTGCCCATAGGGTGAGTATCAACGCCTAAACAGATGAACTAAAATGAAATGTTCAAGAATTATTTTTCGACTTACTTAAAATATTATTAAAATGCGCACTCAATCCACGATTACCGTTCTAGCCACCTTAATTTAAATATTGGCAAGAACTCTATGCATGTTGGCAGGACAAAATTAATAAATGCGTCTTATTAAGAGTCTCTTCCACCACATTCATCCATGACTTTATTGGGCCTACTCCTTCCTCTTTCATCATTCTCTCCTCTTTCATAAATTCGCTTCGTTATTCGACTGTCGCTCATCTTCTCAACGTACGTCGGTGAGAACGGGCCTGTAGTGAGACCTATGTCTCGAGGAGTTCGACTTTTTAAGTGTGTGTGTAGGTGACGGTAGAATAGCATCGGAAAAATGTTATCTTCCTCCGTATTAAAGCGTTCCTTTGGGGCAGGAAGCTGAGGGTCTGACTCTAACGCGGGGAACATTATCGCATTACATTGGTGGGGCTGGTTGGCTGGTTTGCCCCCGGGCGCGTGGGACACTATGATAATCCTCCCACCTTTGCCGAGTAATATTAGGTTACATATGGGGGCGATACTTCAACGTCGGCTGTATAATCTCCCTCATCCCCTCGAGGGGGTAGTACAACAGGGATTATCGATTTATATTGTGTGGGAGGGAGGATGGGGGGGGGGTGGTATTAGGTGGGATGGGGGAGTCATCATTACTCAAACTCATGCTTGTACGCCGAACCCTTAAAGCAGGTCAGGGTTTTAAAACTTTGCCGTCTGGGGGAGAGAAGGGGGAGGGAGCAAAGCTTTTTCTCTGGAGTTTTCGTTATCTTTCGCACTTTCCGGGAATAATTATCCCCCCCCTCTTTCCAGAGAGTGATGGCTTTGGAGGGTTTAATAAAGAAAAAGTGCGAAGGGATTAATGCAAAATCGAATTGGCGGATATTAGGGTTTAGCGGAACGAATATATTTCCCCAAGGGGATTAAAGTGTGGGCGTGAATGAATAGGGCTATGAATGGAAAGGGGGTGTGAGAAATGAAATTATTTTAAGTATGCAATAGAAATAATTTTTTGAAATTCGTCTTGCGTTAAAGTGATACCCATATCCGTGTGACCTTTTATAGGTCAGCGACTTCCAACGGGTATATCTTCCTCTTACCTTTGCACCAAATTTATTTCCCACATGTCGAATGGTTTACCTCAATTTATGGAAAGAATAGTAGTTTCAACTTTAGACTGAACTAGAAACCTATCGAGGATTCTGAAAAGCGATACGATATGAAAATGTTGAATTATGAATTAAAACATCGTTGTTTATTTATTTTATGTTAAATTCCTTCCCTATGGCTTGTCTATGTGGAGCTTTTAATTTATCGGCTCGCCTCTGGCATTTCAGTTTTACAAATAAAATAAATAAACATATTGCTGCCATTTGAAAGTGACCGTCTTTGAATTTACTAAGTGAAATTCATTCATGATGAGGGTAAAGTAAACACTGCAAATTCTACAAAAATATATTTGTTTAAGCGACCATGGTCTCGATGTTTTGAATCATCTCCACCTGAAGATAAAACACAGCATTGAAACCATGGTCAATAAAATATACATATTTTTGTGGAATCTGCAGTGTTTAATTTACCCTCATCACTGTCTTATGAAAGTAATTAATTTCCTCTTATAATTAATTTGTACCGCGAATGAGTTGGGGTAGAGAAGTGCTGAGTATCCAGGAAACTAACTAGTTGATTCAAATACTTCGAATCATCTTGAGGAAAAAACATCTTCCCCATTTCTGCATCATAAAACTAACGATATTTTTAAATGACAATTAGTTTAGTTGTCCTTTTTTATTTGCTTATTAGTAATTAACTCAGAAATAACACGATAAAATTTATAAAAAATTGCGCAATTAAATTGAAATAGATTGAAAAAAAGTTGAAATGACGGAGCGCTGAATGATGGAATCGAAAATATGTGCACTTATTTTCATCTGCACGGCTAATGTAGCATTCATTTTCCCGATAGTTCAATATTTTGTAGCACAGGTCAATATTAAACTGAGCTTCAGAATGAGAACTTCTATTGGTTCATGCATATCGAGTATCTAGACAAAAACGGTAAAAAGGAAAATGTTGATCAAAGGAATCCATCAGCGAGCGGACGTGCCTCCTGATTGTGAAAATAGGGAAATAATTACAGTGCGTTCTTTACATTCCTTGAATATGATAGGATTTCGAGTCATATTGGAATGATTTCCATAAAAAAATTGAAATTCTACAATTTCATTGAAGTCATGAACCAGTGTCCCTTTTGGGGATATTGCGCCCACATGAGGGCTACATCATTCCAACAGGTGACCGGGAGAATATGTGGAGATGGGGGAGGGTCTAGCATCAAAGGAAATTGCTATGGATTCAGGGGGCAAGTGCCTGAAGGATACCTCCGACCTTCATGCTCGTCCGAGGTATTCATGGTGACCCACAAAGATGAAAATGATGCCTAACTTCCGCCGAGTGGTTGCCTTTTGTCAGCTGCATATTCATTTTTTCCCCCAAGGTTTCAAACTACTAGCGGAGTTTTTCTCCTATCATTTTAAAGTCCTATATTTTTTCATGGAGGGTTGATGTGACGAAGGTCAGGGAACGGATGATGCGCTCTACATCGTTCGAAATTTAAATAATATTTTAATGTCACATGAAATTCATGCTAATCTATTTTAATTTTTATTGACACATGAAAATATAATAGTATGAGTGCAATTGTTGATGCACATTTGCTACGTTTGCAAATATTTACCAAGTATCATATTGGTAATAATGATACAATACTCTTGCTGAAATTAGTAATAAAAGAAACGGAATGATGTTATCAATTCAAATTTGGTATAGGTTTATTCATACTTGCTGTTTTTTTTATATTCCAGATAAAAACTAGCCTACATTTATTTTATAAGCGCTCCTCTAACCAAGCAAGTTTTCGAACTATTTTTATTAATAGTTAAAATTAAAAAGTTTGCAATTTATCTCTATGAAAAATTTAATATTTAAAGTTAACTGTTCTTTGTTCGTCCTGGTGGATTTAAAAAATCTTTAGCCATGGTGGTGGAAAAAGTTTGCAATTTATCTCTATGAAAAATTTAATATTTAAAGTTAACTGTTCTTTGTTCGTCCTGGTGGATTTAAAAAATCTTTAGCCATGGTGGTGGAAAAAGTTTGCAATTTATTCTCGATGAAAAATTCAATATTTAAAGTTAACTGTTCTTTGCTCGTCCTGGTGGATTTTTTCTGTTTTCTTCTTCCTTTGAAGTAGGCTCCTGTGGTCTGTTTCTTATTCAGTTATATCCTTCTATAGTTCAGGTTATGGCACTACCTTTTTCTTGCCCGACTGGTGATACGTTTTATACGCCTATCTTCGGGCAGTTTATATCTTGCGGTACGTTATAATCTATCTTCTTGATATTTACTTCATTGCTGATAGCACACTTTAACAAATAGTATGAACATATCAATTTTTTAATAAAAAAACTTCGTACTTTTCCACACTATCTAAAAACTGCGACCGGTTTCACCTTAATAAGGCATCTTCTGGCGCATTCTGAATCTTAGGGCATACAATATATATACCCAGAGAAAGTTAAAAAAAAATTGGTGTGGGTTGGTTTGCGATGGGGGAGAGGGCATGGCAGAGTGAGGACAAAACAGGGAGTAAGAGCATTTTTTATGCACATAGCAGAGCTGAGGCCAAGAACTATTGGGAGTTGGGCAAAGATTTGAAGTACACCGACCTCTTACGTACATCATGTGGGTAGGGGGTGGTGGAAAATTGAAAGAGGAAAGGAAGGAAAGTGAATTAGGGGGGGGGGGGACAGTGGGAGGAGTAGAAGGTCACAAAGATACATTGTTTTCTGTTTTTTAAAAGGGGGTAGGGGAATAGTGCTTAAAAGCCACAGCCCAAGCATCTGTCTCTAAGCTTCAGAATGTGACAGATGATGCCTTATTAAGGTGGAACCGGTCGCAATTTTTAAATAAATTGTGGAAAACTACGAAGTTATTTATTTATAAAATGAATATCTATCACTTCCACGAAATAAAGCTTGAAACAATCAGATTTATAAATAGCATTAAAGTCTTGATACTTTTAGCCGAAATATGTTGATCCCCATCAATCCGCATTAACTTTTCTCCAAATCTCTTTCAAATCCTCCTTTGACTAAATAATTTTTTGGTCCAGTCTTCATGATCCTTCAGTTGAAGTCTCAAAATTTGCTTTCTCCCATTTTCCTTTGAACTCCGTGAGCCAAGTTTGCACAAACTGTTCGACTGAGCGTGTCTCGCGACATCAGACGAGAAGTTATTTTTAGCGTTTTGGGGAGAAAGTTTCCCTCCTCGCTTTCAGCGAAGTTTAATGTCATTCCACGAAGCATTTATATACAATTTTTTGGACTCTACACTTCTCTCTGAGATTCGGAAATCCGATTTGTAAGCATTAAAAGTTAAATGTGTTGTGGTCGAAAGTTCGACTCCGTGGAAATTCATGCAGAGTTAAATAGAAATGTACACCAAGAGGCTTATCCAGAAGTTTAGTGAAAAAAAAATTGACAGCGACAGTCCTGTACTTTTGAAAACCTCTGATCTATAGAGTTGAAGTCAGAAATCAGTGTGGCAGTGACGCCAGATCCACGAACTTCCGAGGATAAACATTTGCAAATACAATACATCCCGCAAGCCACCTCAAGGTTGTGTGGCAGGGTGTGAGTAGTCACCAACATGCATTTAACTAAACTCTAAAGTTAGTGTAACTACGGCTCTTGGTGCATTAGCATATTCCGCTCGTGCTTGTCACGAGGCGAAGCCTCACAAGCATGCACTACACTATGGATATGCTACCAATGTATTCTTTTATTAAGTGTTTTGCAACTGCATAAACGGACAGAAATACAAGAATTATGTTGAAAACATTCACAGCGTGCTGCAAGTACTTGATAGCAGATAAGGATACAAGTATTAGGGAGAACTACCACTACTAAGAGCTACACTACCTATCGAAAAATCTAGTTAAAAGTCTCATTATCAGCAGTTATGGCCTCTTATCTTTCGCGGGAAAAATTACATTTTAAATATGTCCGATCTGCAGTCTAGTTACCTAATTTTATTCTCATTATCTGATATATAATTCGTGTTGAGCGGTTACCACGCGCCAACTATTAGCTAATTAGGCTGGGAGCCGCTAGAGACTCGGAGGCTGCGCGCTAGGCTTAGATTGCTTGAACAATTGAGAATAGATATCTTTCAGAGCGACACGGAGAACATCATATTAGAACCCCACTATATTTCCAGGTCCGACAGAAACGATAAATTAAGAGAGATATTTTGCCGAACGGATAGGTATGGGAATTCGTTTTTCCCCCGAACAATAAGGGACTTCAATAAATGCTAGGCGTAATTTCATTAGAGCGTTTCCTTTTTATAAGTAAACGGCTGGTGTCTTAACACCCCCCGCCACACACCTATTGAGGCGGCTTGTGGGGTAGTATGTAGATGTAGATGTAGATGAACTAAAGACTGATATCAAAAATCATTCATCTATCAGTTTCTAATCCTGATAAGACTAAATCTGTAGACTTACAACGAGGGAGAATTTTGCTCGCGCAACAAGCTTTTTCCAAAGCTTGAGCAGAAACTTTTTCCCTTTATTATCATAAATCAGTTGCATGTAAAATGCTACAAATAACTTGGTATAATGATATGTATTTGTAATCTCTATAAGCCCGTTCTTTTTAACTCGGAGAGACTTCGAGGAGTAGATATATCTACGGCATTAATTAAATTCTTCCCCATGATCTAAACGAATGAAATTTCCAAAGTTCGTTATCCTCGATAAAGTTCCTGTCCAAAATCAACTTAAGGTAAAACGAATAAATTTTCTCTTTACGATTCGCTAGAATTGGCACTTTTTCAAAATTAATGATTGGTGAATTCCCCTCGAGCCTGATAAGAATACACCAAAATAATTCACCGGGAATACCTCAAATCTTTCTTTCTTGATAGTTATTCTTGATGGTACATCTGCAAAATCTTATATCAGCCACGGCAATCATGCCCATACACTTGCAGCTACACAAGCACATACTAGTCTTCACTGCAGAATCCTGCACTATTAATTCCGGGTCCTTTCTATGCCTTGACAGGCACTAGGAAAAGAAAGAACTCTATCGTCTATTTCTAAATGGAACATTATATTACATTCCCATTCCAGCAATACTGATTTAGCAAATAGTTTTTTAATGTCGTGATCTGTGACACTGGACCTTAATTCAGTCTTATCCCTTATCATTGAATACCTTCTCTACCCTGGTTCATATAAAAATCTCATATTATGACTAAATGCTTTCCTCCATAATTCCATGAACCCATGACTGACTTAATGGGACATTGACATTAGCATCCATGCTTATATTTTCTCTGTTTTAATTCAAAAATTATCTCACATTATACCTCACATGTATATACTATATTTACTGTATTCATTTGTTCCACCTGTATGTGGACGTTTCTCTTTGATTGTTCCATTCCTCTTTTATATCACACATCATCTCTTCTTTTTCTGGTATAAAGTTAGTTTTCATCAACCTTCTCCTGCTTCCCGAGATTTTTTAAATCTTTCTCAGTCCACTCTCCCAATTTCCACAGTTTGTCGTCCATACGTTGTGTTGAAACACATGGTATTCACACTACCCTCTCATATTTCCAGACCCTCAGATGTCTTTGCTGTTAGTGGTGGTTGCGGCGGTGTTTCCACCAGAAATACCATAGTTCTTTGGAGTACGTGCTCATTCACAATCACCTCTTAGATTCTCACTTCGAAGCTGGGTGAAGTAGGTTTACTTATTCTTTTTTGTCTTTTATTACGCAAAAATTTACTTGATGTTTTCTTTACTGCGCTACAGAAATCTCTCCATTCTAGCAAGGTAATTTTCAAAGCTCTTTATTGTCCTTAATATCTTTTGCTTACAGATACATTATGTCTTTCCGGTTCTCACACATTTCCGAATTAATGCTTTCTTGCGTTTTTTTGATCCTATATATACAGAAAAATTAAATTCTCTTATGTAGGTAGGTATATTACTGGTAAGAGGAAAATGTGCCCTTAAGTTACCCCGTATATTTGTCTTTCATCTTTTTCTTGAGTCATCTGCTTTTTACTTTTGAATTTTATCATGAAACAAAAAATATTTCCATGCGTTTTGCCAGCTGTCTTCGTATGTTACACATGTTGAAAGCATAATTTGTCACAAGATGAAAACTACTCTAACGTTTTCATGCGAAAAAGATTGAGCAAACATTCTTGTACAAAGGCCCGTATAGCTATAGCGAAACTTAATGGCACTCCACAGCGGAGAGTTTGGGGTTCCAGAGGGCGAATTAAGCGATGAATAGCGATCAGAGGTACGGCAGGGCTCACCTTTAGAGAAAACCTAAATATCTTCATTCTTCCTCTCTTGTATACTCTCCTCTCCCATACTTCATATTCTGTACAATCGAGTGCCACCAAGGTTTGCTACACCTATACATCATGTACCTGATTACCTCGTCGAAGATGAAACTATTAGTGCACCAAAATTTTGAGAATTACTGGGAAAACCTTGCAAAATATTTTTTTGTGAATACGAGACAATACATGTCTCGTATTCACAAAGTACCTAATGCCTACAACAGTTAAAAAGAGAATGAATAGGCATAGACCGACACAGACAAGAGCCGACACAGCAAAGGAGAGCCTTTAAGTGAACGAAGCAATTTATTTCCTTTCTCCTTGTGGTGACATCAACCTCCACTCTCACGTAATGGTATGGATTTCTTAGCAGGAGTGCAAATGGAAAAGAAAAAAAAAACTCCTTAGCCATTGGAAGACACTCGGCAGGAAAACTAAAAAAAGGAAAAATGGTTTCTTGCTACTAGTAGGGAATCTCGTGCTTTGAACTTTGTCGATTTATGGCCTTGTGGGCTCAATAATTCAATATTGCCGTGTGACCTTCAGCGTTCATCCAGTTTTATAAGTAGATATTCCATCCAGACCCAGCGGTTTTTCCCCATTTTTAGGAGAGACAAGCTATATTATTCCTTGTATGTACATAAAGCTGTATTCCCATTTCTAGGCGAACGGATAAAGCTTGATTGATGGAAAACAATTACGCGCTCAATTTATTCCAGCCGGAGAAATATCCCCCGTATTTGATTAATCTTATCGCTACGTCGATTCAATCTCCCGAAATTGCTCTCTGACATCTTTCACGTTTATCTCGCTCGACGGAAAACGTAATCATGTTTGTCAATTATTGAATTGGTGTCCCTGATGTCCCAGTTATTAATGTTTGGCGTGAGTGCCTTCGAAATAGATGGTGTCAGAGTGCATGAAATAAGTTTGATTAAACAGAAGCAACTTCAAAGGTGGTGTACGAGAATTTCTAACAACGTAAGATAATGGTAAAAGTGCTTCGTAGTGCTATTAAAATTCCAATTCGAAAGGTCATCGGCGAAGCCAATTTAGTTTGAGAAATGAGCGCTTTTTGACTCAGTTCACTTATGGGTTACAATAGCCCCTTAACACACATCGTCAACGCGGTAAGTATAAAGCATGTGGAGTTGATTGTATGTAAAATAAATGCGAGCCAGTAATATCAATTGTGGGGTTTTGAAAAATCACTAAAAATGCGGGAATTGGACTATCGAAAAAATCCACTGCTCATTTGCATGTGCGGTGATATTTTTGTAAGTTTTCATCCCGGCTAATTAGATTTACCTATCACATCATATCATATTTTTAAACTATAAATGTAATAAAATAAATAACCTTAGTCCTTAATGCATGTGAAATTGAAATACGAATTCTACTATTTTTCTTAAATATTAACGATTACATATACTTTAGAATTATAGCATACCATGATCAGTCTTAAAATTGTTATTTATATCTTGTGTAGCTATATTACTGTTATTTAATCGATAACAGTTAATTAATTTAATGTAAATTGTAACTGTGATTTTTGAGGTATTCTATATGCAGGCTGTACCTAAAGAGGATATCAAATTTATCAATTTTTATGTGTATTGTAAAAAATTGTTTTAGTTCTCCGTTTTGAAATGGAGATTATAAATGTTATTTTTTTAATATAATTACTCTAATTAATGAAACATGAGGGATAAAACACTAACTCTTTAAGTACAACGCAATATCGAAACAGTGCCCCTGTATCTAATTGATCTTACTCTTCTTTATAGACCAGAAACACTATATAGCTATATACTATAGCTCCACGCTCTATTCTCATTTCAGATAACGCCTTTATGTAAAGAGTATTCCTCATTTTGCGATCTTTACAATTTAATTGACGTTTTCCATCTTTGGTATAATTTTAATATGGAGTGTAGCGATTTACGGTGCAGAATCGGGGACTCAGAGAGAAGAGTGTAGATTGGAGTCGTTTGAGATGTGAGTGTGGAGGAGAATTGAACAAGTGCTAAGGACGGATCGGAAGACGAACGAGGAATTGCTCGGCATGGTGGGTAAGGAAATGATACCTCTGGATGAGATTTGAAGAAAAGAGAATGAGTTGTTGGAATAGGAAATGGGAGGCGAGGGGTTGCCAAAGTCTATGATAGAGGGGAGGATTTTGGGTAAGAAAGAAATGGTGAGAATGAGAAACGTCTTCATGGATGGAATGAAGACGGGGAGGACCTATGCCGAGCTGTAGGACGTTACTTATTTGATCATAAATATTTGAGGATGAAGCGGAGCATGCAAATGTTCCCAACTTAGTCTAAATTTCATAGTTAGAGCATCCATAGTATTAAATAATACATGCTAATAGCAAATTAATGATGCTATCAAATTTACCCATTCCTTTGGACTACAACCTTGTCGTGGTGGAAGGGCTTGTGTGTTCCGATTACCGCTAGAGCTGAACTGGCGGGAGCAATGCTCCTGGTAGGGTCACCCATGCAAGATTGGTCGAAGGTTAGGATATAGATGAATGGTAGTCCGCACAGCGTCTGTACCTCAGTGAGGCAGCTGCAAAAGGCGTCTGACCCCAGTGGGGCGGCCTCTGAAGTGATGGTATCACGTAAAAAACACGATTGAGTAAGGCCACGGAATACTATCTCAATTAAAACAAAAACCTTGAAATTATGGACAGTTCTCAAATGATAATTAATCCTGGCAACTACGGTGCTCGGCCCAGAGGGCCGGGCGTCATGCCCGGCAGCGGTGGGAGCGAAGCCCCTGCAGTCGTCATCACACGAAATCCTTGCTCAGAAAATACAGCAGCAGAGGAAAAGAAGATAAAGAAGAGGAACGAAACAATCAGAATAGGAACGTGGAATGTTAGGAGTATGCTGAGGGCGGGGAAGCTAGAGAATGTAAAGCAAGAAATTGAGAGGGTGGGTGTAGACATCATGGGCCTTGGTGAAGTACGATGGAAGGATGACGGGGACTACTGGAGCGATGGCTATAGAGTAATTTATAGTGTAGGGAATGAAAGTCAGTGCAGGGTTGCATTCGTAATGAATAGGAAATTAGGTAGAAAAGTAGTATATGCAGAACAGGTGAATGATAGGATAATGGTCGTGGAACTAAAGGCAGATCCAACGAATTTAGTTATAATCCAGGTATATATGCCTACCTCAAATCACAAAGAAGAGGAGGTAGATGGTATATACGATCAGCTAGAGGAAATAATTGATAGGATACCTGGGAGTAAGCACTTAGTAGTAATGGGGGATTGGAACGCGGTGGTGGGTGAAGGAATATATGGGCGGGAGGTGGGCGATTACGGGTTAGGAAGGAGAAACGACCGCGGCGAGAGAGCCGCGGAGTTTTGCCGTAGAAATAAACTAGTGATTACAAATACATGGTTCAGACATCATCGTCGACGTAGGTACACTTGGAAGAAGCCGGGAGACGCAGATAGGTTCCAGATGTATTATATGATGGTTCGTCACAGATACAGGAATAGTGTTAAAAACTTGCATACCTATCCAGGAGCTGTCGCGGACTCAGATCACAACTTATTAGTCATGAAATGTCGGGTAAAACTGAAAAAGATAAGAATGGGAAGGAGGGTACGAAAGTGGAATACGGAGGCATTAACTGGGGCAATGAAGAAGAAGTATCGAGAGAAGGTGGATGAGATAATGGGCGAGGATCATGGAGTTAGATCAGTGGAAGATGAATCGGGAAGTTTGAAAAATGGAATTGTAGAAGCGGCGAAAGTAACGGTAGGAGTAGTCAGTGCAACTAAAATAGGAAAACCTCGGATCAACGATGGAGATGATAATGGAGATGCAGGACAGAAGGAAATGGAAGAGTGTAAACTCAGAGCTAGGTAATTAAAATACCGAGAATTAAATAACAGGCTTAGAAGAGAAACTAAGAAAGCAAGATAGGCGTGGTGGAGAGAACAGATCGAATCGTTAGAGAAATACCAAAAAGAGGGAAGAGCAGATGCATTATATAGGGGAGTAAAGGAACTGACGGGTGGTAATAAGGGAAGGGGAATTACAACGATAACAGACAAGACGGGAAAGGTGATCGTAGAACCAAAAGAGATACAGGAGAGGTGGAAGGACTATGCTGAAGAGCTGTATGGTAAAGAAATAAGGCCCAATATGTTAGATATAGAAAGGGAAGACGACATCGACAGAGATGGCATCGGACCAGGTATCCTAGATAGCGAAATCGAAAGAGCTCTACGAGACATGAAAAGGAATAAGGCGGTGGGAATACATGACATACCTGCAGAGTTTTTAAAGTGCATGGGGAATAACGGAAGAGGAAAACATTTTGCGCTTATTCGTAGGATTTATGAGGATAGAGTGTGGCCGGAAGACTTCGCGAAGACTGTACTAATTCCTATACAAAAGAAGAGCAAGGCAAAGACGTGCAAAGATTATAGGACAATAAGCTTAATATCCCACACGGCCAAAGTGGTGTTGAGAATTATAAACAGAAGGCTAGAGAAGAAGGCGAATGAATACCTGGGTGACGACCAGTTT
Organism: Pyrrhosoma nymphula; assembly: GCA_963573305.1. Classification (NCBI taxonomy): domain Eukaryota; kingdom Metazoa; phylum Arthropoda; class Insecta; order Odonata; family Coenagrionidae; genus Pyrrhosoma; species Pyrrhosoma nymphula. The sequence goes on from OY754327.1 coordinate 33,650,407, forward strand.
GGGTTTAGGAGAGGGACGGGAACGCGAGACGCTATAGCGGTGATGAGGACGCAAGTAGAAAGAAACCTAGAGTATGGGCAGGATGTTTTTGCATACTTCGTAGATTTTGAGAAGGCGTTTGATCGGGTGGACTGGACGAAATTAATGGGAGTGTCGAAGAAATTAGGGGCCGATTGGTGGGACAGGCGTCTGATTCGGAATTTGTAGGTATATGAACCAGACGGCGTAGGCTAGGGTAGCCGATGGAGTATCGGGATGGGCCACGTTAGGACGGGGAGTGCAGAAGGGGTGCCCACTATCGCCGTTGCTTTTTAATGTGTATTCAGAAGAAATAGTGAGGGAGGCATGGGGGAGGAGGAGGTAGGAATAAAGGTAGGAGGGGAGCTGATAAAATCAGTGAGATTTGCAGATGATCAAGCATTGGTTAGTCAGTCTGCCAAGGGGTTACAGTCAATGGTGAATGCGTTAGAGGTGCAGTGCGAAAGATATGGGATGAAGATCAACCACAATAAAACGAAAGTGATGAGATTTTCTAGAAGTAAGAAGGCGGGGCTGAATATAAGGGTGGGAGGGCAGAAGATTGAGAAGGTCAAGCAGTTTACGTATCTGGGTAGTATTTTGGAGGAGAATGGGTTTAGTGGTAGGGACATCAGATGCAGAATTGCGCTCGCTAAAGAAGCATTTTCAAAGAGAAGGGAATTGATGAGGGGGGTCTGAGAAGAGACGTAAAGAAAAGGTTGGTAAAAACTTTAATATGGAGCGTGGCGCTGTATGGGTCAGAAACTTGGCCATTGCGAAGGGAGGATGTGCGTAGAATTGAGGCGTTTGAGATGTGGGTTTGGAGAAGGATGGAGAAGGTTAGCTGGATGGCGAGAAAGACGAACGAGGAGGTATTGGATATGGTCGGAGAGGAGAAGAAGCTTGTGGCAGAGAGAAGGATGGAGGAGGTTTTAAGAGGAGAGGGCATGTTGAAGAGAGTGATAGAGGGAAGAACACTGAGGAAGCGTGGAAGAGGAAGGAAGAGGATAGGAATTCTGGACGAAATAAGAGGAGGTAGAAGATATGAAGAATTTAAGAGGGACCTATTGGCGACACATCCGTAGGAGGGAAAGCGAGAAAATGCCTATGAGGTTGGGATGCAGAATGGGGACTATACATGAACCTACCAATCAGCTGATAGAATACTTGAATGAATGAATTAATCAAATTTACTTTCAAGCATAAAAAATTATCATGAGGTATATGGACCCTGGATGTACATAAGGTTTATGAAGGACATCGAATAACAATGCTTGAGACTGCATTTAAATTAGAAATAGACAGAGTTATGTAATTTTACATCTAGTGAACCTACCGTAGTGATTACACTGAAACTAATAATAATTATGAGGAGCGAATAATATTTCTATGGTAGTTAAAAACGCACACACCTCAGTCCTCAGTCCTCCCGAAGAATAACGGAAATAGCGTCCATCAAACGCAATGTAAATTGCACTTGACATAGTGTTGAACGCACAAGTTAATACCTATTCATCAATCACTTTTTATATTCACAATTTACTGCGTGGGATCAAAGAAAACTCAAAGAACTTGATAGCTACTGAATTGCATCTGAAATCGATCCGTCTCAAATTCTTCCTTCCTTTATCATTTTGGAATGCTAATGCTTAAAACATCCTGGATTTGATTTAACTCCGCAATGCAGACCTCCGCTCGCGGGCGTAGCGGTGCAGACAGGGCAGAACGCGGCGCGACGCATCGAACGGTGCGTGAATTGGCCTCGACCCTAATCCTCACTCGTGCGGAAGATGCGTGAGTTATTCATACGCTTTAATTTCCTCCGGACGCAGGGCCTCCTGGATTACTGGAGAAAGATGAAAGGAAATGCGCGCACAGCGTCGCCTGGAAGGAATCCTCACAATCCAACCCCCACACATAACCCCTTCTCCCTCGATGGAACACCCGCCCCGGCCCCACCCCCCCTCCGTATCCTTGAAAATGCCTTCTCTTCTCTAAGACACTCTCTTCCTCCTTTCGAGTCTCAAGACTCACTTCCCCACGCCCCCCTCAACTTGGGTCCACGGGAGGCTGTGGGAGAAGAAGGGGGGGGGGGGGTTAGGGGCAAGGTGGCGCGTTTGTGGGAGGGTTAGGAGGAGAGATATCGGGGGGGTCGCGGAGGGGTCGAGTGGGGTTGGGGTATCGCGTGGCAACCCCCTACCTCCCTCTTGCACCCTCCAGGGTCATATCCATGGTGACGAGGCGCGTGAAGGTCGCACTACCCCCTTCCTTCCCTACCCCTCCCCCCCTCTCTCTTCTTCCCTCCCTCCTCCCCCCCCCTCAAGGCTCCTTTTCCTTCACAGCCCGGAAAACCCTTTTGGTCGGGTCCCTTTGCTCCGAGGGTGGATTCAGATCAAGGGCGGACCGAAAAAGAGTATTGGTGGTAATGAGAAAGCATCCGAAACATTTTTCTTTGATGCAGAGTGTGCTAATGAAAAATAATCGGCAGTCGCCAGTGAAAAATCACTGAGTGCGAAAATCTCAGGCTCTTAAGAGTTTGAATGTTTGTGAATTGTCACACTTCTACTGCTACTTCTTTACCGACATGAAAATCTTTTCACTCAACTTTGCAAAAAAATACAAAAAATTATGTTTTACAATTAAAATATATTCTATTCATATAGTAAGAATGCATTTGAAGTGTAGCCAATGTTTACTGTTTTTACCGGCATGAAAGAGGTTCATATATTTAATTAAAAAAAAGTGGTTTCAAATTCAAAATTACCTAATAACGATGAAATATTTCACAATGCATTACGATATGCAATAAAAAGCAAGCTTTCAAACTCACACAATTTCAAATCCACACATTGTTTTTCAAGAGACTTCCATCCCTTCGCAATGTTTTACCCTCTTCCGTTTGTAAGAGGAATGATTAACAGAAATGCTCCTAAAATTTCTATCATTGTAAAAATGAGAAAATTTTAATAACAACCAGCAGGTGACTATTTTACGAATAAAAAACTGTAAACTCTTTTCGGATGATCTTTTCGCGACTGTGACGCGAAGGAGAACGCATGAAAATAGATTGGGGTGTTTCAATTTTTGCTCTGAAAGAGAAACGAAAAAATGAAAGGGCAAAAAAATTGAAAAACCATGAATCAGGGTTTCCAGCTGAGGAAAGTTTGGTTTTTGATAAAAGAACGAAAATAAGACAGGGTTGGTGAATGGAGCAGGTTGCAAAATGTAGCGGAGATGCTGAAGGTCTTAATAGAAGGTGAAAGTTAGGTAAGCGTTGGAAAGACGGGGTTAATAATATATTTTTTTGGTTGTCTGATAAAAAGCATGACATGCGTTGAGCTGAAGGGCAAAATTGATGAAAGAATATTATTTTGAGGGTGAAGCGGAGCATATACGTACAGGTGCTAGCAATGTCCTATTGCACCTAAAATCTAGTCATATATTGGTGAAATGACTTTCGTATTCCAGTTTTATACCAATGAAAATTGTAGATAGGACAGGTACTACCCAGCTCTCCATCCCCAAGCATAACATAAAATCATGGGAATAAACATTAAAACAGTGTGACAATTGTTTTGGTAATAATCAGTGATGGGCCTTTCCGTTGCCTACCAAAATAGGGTTTTTAACCTGATGCTAAAATAGATGGGATGATAAGAAAATGTACGTCTAAATATCAACTTTTATTCCTAAATATTTTTATTTCAGTAGGGATAATTACTATAAGTATGCATGGGACTCTGTGGTAAATTTGATTTCAATGGCGGTGAATCAAATTTTGAATTTTTCTAGTAATATCGAACACTATGCATTAAACATTAAAATATAAATATCTGTATCAGCCATTGATAACCAACTTGTGAGATTGAGTTCCATCAACATGCATGTCTGCTAACCATGCAATGATAAATTCTATACTGGATTTTATAAGGACTATGCTGAAGAGACATGAGATATTGGTCTCATGCCTTATTTGAGGTCGAGTCATCACCGTCACCAGGTCATCTACCAATATTATTAAGTTATTGGACAGTTTCTGCTAAGTTTCCCACACCGAAATCAATCGTCAATCCAGCAGATGAAAATCTTGACGCGATTCATTTCATAAATAATATTTTACAAAGTCAAACTCTTAAAGCATAATCATAGGGTATTTATTGGTGATTTTTTTTACCGAGTGCTTATTATATCTTAAAGGAAGCATATGATATTCCCCTTCACAGTTCCCCTCAAAACCCTTGAATCTACCCAAGGTGTTCCCGAAGCAGCCTCCTCTTCATCTCATTCCTGTGCAAACCTCTTCAAGTGTCCCCCACCCCTTCTTCATCGACCCCTGTTTACATTCACCCTTTTGCCCCTCCAAATTTGCCCTCTCCTCCCGCCATTCTCAACCTTCCTTCGCACGCTAAAGCCTCCCCCTTCATGAACTCGGAAAACGCGGGCAAACACCAATAAAATATAAAAACAACCAGCCCCCGTGCGTCCTACCTACACACCAGCTTCCCAAACTCAGCTCCCCTTCGCTGCGTGTGACATGGGACGGACCATCCCCCTTATACACACCTCGACGACCTCCCCTCCCCTCTCCTCATACCTCCTCCCCACCACTACCCCTAACTCCCCTCCCCTCCCACCAAACTCGAATGCTCTCTCCCACCAATCGATACTCACTTAGAGACAACCGCCTGCCTCCTCTTCCTCCAACACCAAGCCTTCTTTCCCTCTACACACCATGCGTTTCTTAGAACGAAGGACCGTCCTTTCATTATTACCCCCTCTTCTCTCCCTCACTCAACAATTGCGATTAATTGGCAATGTCGCGCAAGGTCATTTCACACGTGGAAATTTCTTTCTTAGAACTCGCTCGTGGAGTTGTATTGAAAGCAAGTGAGAAAACTCACCAAAGAGAACAAATTCAGTTGATTTTGGCGATGTAGCTTTGAAGTTTGAACTTTTACGAATGAGTGAAAGATGTGTAAGTTTCCAAAAAATAAAGTAAATGAAACTGTAATTACGACCTAGGTTTCAATGTTATTACATCAAAAGCAGCAAGTCTGGTCCACCTCCTTTGATGATGCTGTAGTTAAATTGAAAACTAGGTTGTAATTAAAGGCCAATTTGTTTGTCGAAAATTACACAAATTTTATTCGTTTATCATCGTCATGAGAAGGAGGTAATAATTGCAGACTCGTTAAGCCGTTGGTATTAAGGAGCCGTTTCTAGTATTACGATCTAATTTAGGATATTGACATATGATCCGCATACAGATAGTGTGTTCAAATATTGACTAGTGCTCACATTTATCACCTCTTCACACCTCTGACCCCTAAGAAAGGAACTTCCTTACATTTTCGCGCTTTCTTTCAACAATAAAAAATCATTGACCATGCCGCATGTTTAAGGCCATTTGCCACAGGAAAATACTTCCTAACTCGCTCGTGTCTTTGATTTTAAATTGCGATATCAGCTAAATTCGCTGAAAGAAATTTGTTTAGGGCACACTGTATCTCTCCTATAGATGTTAACAATTACAAATCAGAGACGTCTTCAAATATTTCATTCAACTCACGATATCGACGCGCTACACTCACATACAGTGAGTACAAATGTTCACCAATCATCCCCTAAGTCCAATCTTCCCGCCCCTGTTCCATCAGAAAAGATGATTCTTACATTATTTCCTCTTTCTCTCGAAAATCGTGATTGAATAGCCATTTGTGCGTCAATTAAAGGACATGTAATACGAGACCCTTTTTTCTTACAATCTCTCGGAATCTATATATATTAATTTTGTAGCGTGTAAGTCAATCAGTCATTCTGTATCCATTTTGTTTATTTCTATCTCAAATTTTGAGCTAGAGAAATGAGGTTTGGTGCATTAAATGTGGATTCTCTGTCTGTATGATTTGGTAGTAGTTTTGGGTTTTTAGCAGTTGGTGGTGCAAAGAAAAATGCAAAAAACCGTGGTTTTTGAGAGTTTAAATTTAGTTAGATTCCGGGGACTTAAGTTTTTCGGGACTCCCGGGTTTACTTAAATAGGTTTGCATATGAAATGCATATATTATATGCAGAATTAAATGGCTAGCTATTAAGCTCATAATCCGTAAAAACTGAATGACACAATTGGTTTGCTGTTTTGGGGAAGTAAAATTGCCAGTTGGGCACCTAAAACAATGCAATGTACAAAGAAATGCCTTACTGTTTTTCTCGACTCAAGAGCACACCAGACAGAGACTGCCTGCAGAGCAGGCAGCAGGTGTGCAAATTAATAATAATAACAAAGGTTTATTGTTCGGGGAAATAATATCCATAGAACATGGTAAAAACGCAATTCATACACCTTGTCGCAATCGAATCATACATAAATAAAGCTTTCCAGCATCATTAAAAATAGGTAAAGAACAGAATATACAGATGTAGTAACTCATTCTAATGTAATTTCACTGGTTAGGTAAAATACAAGTCATAACACTACACATCAGAATTACATACCATTAACGACAATATCAGAGCGGTAGCATAAATTCAGAACATTAACAGAATTACAGTATTTTTTAGAGCACCAAATCAATTAGATCAGCACCAGATAAATAAAAAAGAAGGAAAAAACAAAAAAATTAACGGAATATTGAACGAAATGTGATGGCTTAAAGGAAATTGAGCGAGAATATCTGTAGAGCTCGTTAAGTGATGTTGGTAAGGGAAAACTCCAAGTCTCTCCTAAAATTGCATTCAATAACAAATCCGGGCCAATTAAAATGTTACATACTCGTTTGACTTGATATTTACTTTAAAAAAAGCGCTTTTTCCATTGCCTCTGAGACGTATATTGTGACAAAACGCATAAAAAAATTAGCTACCAAGTCAAATTGGAGGTTTTATCGTACGAGTTGTTGAACGGAAACTTGACCCGTGTGACACGGCTTTTATTGCTTAAGTAATTGGTGTCGTGATCACTGTTAATGGGAGAGTGAAAGGTAGGGTGAGGAGGGAGTGGATTTCATTGTTTCCACTCTCCCGTCATTTCCGCGTTTTGGTGCTCGTTGCGAACCTGTTTTTCGGCACGCTAAACTCCCCACGCGTTCTCTTTACCAGGATCATTAAAGAGGCTCCACTGCGACTGTTTGAGTCAAAACAAATAACGAATTCCTTCTTTTTTTTCATTATGTTAAAAAAATACCGTTTTCCCTGAATTGGAAGACCTATCTATTATATAAATAATAAATACAGAAAATTATTAAAAGTCTTAGATTAATTGTCAAGTAAATAATCAATGACAACTTTTTCTAGCCATATAACAAACTACAACTCCACTTCCATTGAAATAACACACTTTGATGTCAGTTCTGGTAGTTATTTGCTGATTAACTCAAAAGTTAAGATGGATTTGTACCAATATCGTTTTTCATTACTATTCAGTTCTCTGGGAGTTTCGGCTTCTTATTAAGTTTTTCACGAAAATAGCGTATGATATTAGATAGAGAAATACTATTTTTAGCCCATATTGCACCCATTCTTGAATTTAATACCATGTGATTTCAGCTTCTATTTGTGAAAATAAGGAGTGTGGAAAGATATAATTTTGCCCTTTGCATTCAAGCATTGGACTCGTTTTTTCTGTAAGTGGGCAGAATATGAATAAATCAAGATTTAAGTCATGCTACGGTAGAACCACCGTAGTTATTTTTTGGATTCACGTACGTTCTCGGCGTCGTAGTTTCCACGTTTGGTTACATATTCTGCTTTGTATATCCTGGAACATTTTCGAGCGCTGGAACCTGGAACGCTGGGTTTCTTTTCCTTAAGTCCTTCGGCCTCCTTGAACGTGTGTCTTTATTATGTAGATTTTTTGATCGGTTTGGGTTTTGTGGGTACTGACCACCCATACCGATGACTGGGGTTCAAACCCGTAGAAATGATTGATTTTTTTAGTGGCCTACCTGGTTCCTACTTGGATGGTAAGTACCTATATGGATGGCACGTCAACAGAGGTACTCACATCAGTCCGCCCATGTGGGACTTCAAACTGTGGATCCCTTTGTTCTGTGCTTGATAGCAGACTAATACCGTCGCTGAGTTTCTCTCTACCTTTCTTCCATTTCCCCAGATGTCCTTATACCAACCTACCCAACTGTCGTCATCCAATTAATACCCATCGGCTACTTTAGTCACGAACCATTTCATCTATGGGCAAAGGTTTATTCCTACTGCGCAGTCGGTAATTTTTCCTTCCGCGATTTCATTGTTTAGGATCTTTTCCCTTTTCTTTATAATTATGTGATATAAGATTGACGCCGTTTTATCTGGCTGTTGATAATCTTGTATTTGGAAACCGTTAGTGTAATAAGTGCGCCAATCGGTAAAAAATTAATTCCTACTGCGCAGTTGATAATTGCTCTTTTTCAGTTTTTTATGACCTTTGATCTTTCCTTTGTCATTTAGTCATATTATAGTATTGACGCCACCGTATTATATTGCGGTTGAAAACCTTATGTTTAGAGACCGTTAGTGTAATTAGTGCAGCGATCGGTAAAAAATTAATTTCTACTGCGCAGTTGATAATTGCTCTTTTTCAATTTTTTAAAACCTTTTATCTTTTCTTTGTTATCTTGTCATAATATAGTATTGACGCCATCGTGTTATATTGTGGTTGAAAACCTTAAATATAGAGACCATTAGCGTAATTAGTTAAAGTTTTGGCAAAAATTAATTCCTACTGCGCATTTTATAGTTTTTTCTTATTTTTAGTTTTTGAGATCTCTGCCCTTTCCCTTATCATTTAGTGACAAGGGTTGACGCCACCGTATTATCTGATTGTTTATTATCTTGTATTTGCCAACCATTTGTGTAATTTACATTCCGTAGCTCCTATGCAGAAGCATTTTTTATATGGATGAAGCCAATGGCATGGCAACGTCCCAGTGAATTATTCTGTTGCTAGTAAAAATATGATCTTCATGCATAATTTTGCAAATATTATTACTAACGCAGACTTCAAAGAAAAGATACCTCAGGAGATAGATATAAAAAAACTTGACGATTTTTTTTCTTTGGGTGTTAATGGGCTAGTGGCTTAAATGATCATAGCTATTGGTCGTCTGCTCTACTTGTGGTTTCAAACTTGTGCCACCCGATTTTGAAGTGTAATCTAAGCGCAAAAGCGGTAAAGCCTCGAAAACTCCTGCATATACCAACAGCCAGATTGATAAAATCATGTCTATACCACCCCTGCCACACGCCTCAGGGGCGTGTGGCAGGGGGTGTTTGACCATGTGAAGGGGAAGGAATGGAGAAAAGGAATATGAAGGGGAAGAGGACAGGAAAGAAACTTAAATTTAGCTTAAAGCTTATTAAATTAAATAAAGCTTATTATTTGATTTATTGATTATTAGATTAATTTAAATATTGTTTGTAATTTATGGACGTAATCAGCGAAACATTGCATCTGTTTTTTTTTTATTAAACCAAATGTGCACTTAGTTACCGCGTCTTAAAAAAATTGGGATTTTATTTCGTTCACGGTGATAAAATGCAACAATTATTAAATTAAAAAATGTTATATCCACTCTGAAAAAAAGCAGAATATTATGAGCTACATCTTGAAATTATTATCTTTAAAATAGATTCAGCCGTTTGGAAGACATCGAACTCTCAAACTCGGGTGACGCATTTTTGAGACGGACGGTGCTAAACACTTCTACTGCCAAAGGTACTTTGAAGCTGAGGTCGTAGGAACAAATTCGGAGAACCCAGCCCGAATTCTCAAACCCTTCCGTTTGCAAATTAAATTGGTAGCGAAAAATGGTGGCAGATGCTCAGAAGGCCCTTTTCAGTGGATGAGTTCACTCCCTAAGAACTGGCTCCTTCACTGGGGTATAAGGTAGTCTCCGTGTTTGATTTACAGGGTTCCCAAGATCACAAACCCTCATTATCTATTTCAAAATGCTCATTCTGTTATTCACATCAACGTTCTAGCTTGAAACCTGCCTGCTTTGTTTTGATTGTAAACATTGTCGTGCAACGCACTTTACCGCCCTGTCAACTTAAATGCAGTAATGTTCTCAATGTTGCCTACCATGTGCTGTCCTCTTCCCATTGATCCTTAGCCAACCCCTTCCACTCATTAACATCACCCTTCGTGCACTAGAACACCACCATGTTTCACTACCGCTATACTTCCTCTTTCTCCATCTCTCTCTTGCCTTATTTTGTTTTTGTTGTTCTACAGTTGGGGCAACGTATGCTCAAAATGTTCCTGCTTTGATTAGGTAGAGGGTGGAGGCGATTTCAAGCAACTGTGTTTCTTTCGGCAGAAAACACGAGACTAGTTTCAAGAGCGTGACCTTGGCTCTGGGAGGAAGGTTCCTCCGTTCGTCGTCGTGTGGCGCATTGGCTTCAATAATCTAATCAGTCTTAAGTTGATCGCAGCGTCTTCATTCGAGCTCTTGAGTCGGACAGACAGAAGAGGTTATTTCATTACAACGCCAGACGAATCCGGAGGACTCTTTTTGGTATACATTGGAAAAGCGATTGTCATGATGGAAAATTATGACAGTTCTCAAACCATGATGGGCTCTAGATACAACTTTTTTGTAATTTCAGCGTCGCATGTCATGTGCCAAACAATAATTTCATGCCGAAATTGTTATCATATCTCTTGGCAATCTAACAGTAATAAATCTCAATGCATTATATTTTCCTCTACTTGAAAACTCCTGCATATACCAAGAGCCAGATTGATAAAATCATGTATATACCACCCCTGCCACACGCCTCAGGGGCGTATGGCAGGGGGTGTTTGGCCATGTGAAGTGGAAGGAATTGAGAAAAGGTATATGAAGGGGAAGAGGACTGAAAAGAATTGCATGTCAACGTTGTGTATTTGTGTTTCGCTCACATTATGCCATAGTGTACAATGCATGGTGCAGATATTAGCTTAATTAACTGTAGTTTTTTATGTGCAGATATTAGCTTAATTAACTGCAGGAAAAAATAAAATGAACGTTAAGGTACCAATGATTCTCAATGGTTTACCCAATAATTTAAAATATTTAGAATCGATTAAAGAATTAAAGGTTAAATTTAAAAAACACCTATTGGAGAGATCTGTCAATTGATGTTTTATAAACTATGTTCTAATAATATTATAATAATACAAATGCGTAAACTTAAAGGTAGAATTATCCTTGTAAATAAATTTATAAAATATGATATTAAAATATTAGTATTCTAATACTACAACATGTATGATTCTTTGTAATAAATGTCTGAATCTAAATATTTGTAACTTGCCGCTCTGTAATTAAATAAGGAACCTTCTGATAAGCAATGTGGCTTAGAAGGACCTAGTTTGTATATGTCTTATGGGCACTTTATAATAAATTATTTATGTTAAAAAAAAGTAATAGGTATTAAATATTAATAAAATATTAATGGCAAATTTCCACAATATAAACTTTAATGCGACCGGTTTTAGGTACACCTGATGATGTAGATGCAGTGCATTGAAACCGGTTGCATTAAAGTTTATATTGTGGAAATTTTACAATAATATTTTATTATGTTATTCCACGAGATCAAGCCTGAAACAACCCTTTTTATATGTTGCAATCGAAATTTTAACAACGAGTCGCTCCTAAATTAGTTTTCTGCTACATAGGATTGGTATTAAATCGTTATATAAATGAAGAAACTATATTAAACTATATAACAACCTAGATATGTCTATCAGTCTGTTACGCTGCTAGGGGCCCTGTGATTGAGAAATGCAGAAATTACAAAATAATGCAGAACCAGCCCAAAAAATAGTAAAATTAGCAAGCAGCAATAAGAGTTTTGTTTTGAAATAAAATAATTATTTTAAGAATTTTATTTGAAAGAAAAGAAAAAATAAGAATTTTTTTTGTTAACTCTAGGCCCAATATTTTTATTCCAAACACCTTTAATTGTATGCCTAAGAAACTACATTATGGAAAAGGTTTGGTAGGAATTTAGAAAAAGGCCAAAGAATGGCTAATTAGTGACATAGAGACCCTCTTATACCTTATAATTATCTGTCATACTTATGGCGAAGACATATTTTTTTCTTATTTTTGTTTCAGATTTGGTAGGTAATTTTTTTCAATGTCACTATATTGATTTAATTTTTTTAACTTAAAAATATTTTAACTGCAATGTAGTTATTCTACTTCAATAGGTTAAAAGCAATAGATTTGAAACCGCTTTGCATGAAAATAATGGAACCTTCTGACAAGCCATTTGGCTTAGTAGGACATAGAATGTATACATACAATAAGAGTATTATTATTATTAATATGAAAATAATTGAACTCGGTGCAGGGTTTTATTTTTTTAATTACTTGAGCAATAGATATAAGGTTATAACTTTCACTTTCGGGTGGCTGAAATTCTACAGTTTCTTATTCTTGCAATCGATTTACCTTTGCGCTTCGCTTTTATCTTATATTAGTTTGTTTTGCTCCAAAATAGTCCATTTCTTTACTATCACAACAATATAAATTATATAATTTCCTTAGCAGCAGAAGCATGGACATAGGGGTATTTTTCACCCCACCCTCTCCTCGGGTGGTTACGGTGAATGCATTTTGCATTTCATACATTCCTTTACGGTAAATGCATTTTGCACGTCATATCCTGGGGATTCTTTCAATCCTATGTAACTGATTTTATTTCTTCTTCTTCCCGTTGAAATTCAACGGGCACCCTCTCCTAATAATTAATAATTCGAGCTTATGGAAACAATATTCCTAATATAAGTTGTCATGTCAGATAATTAGTTCACTGCTTCATCAGTTACTCACGTGGATAGGCTTGAGCGTTGATTAAGCAAGCATAAAATTGTACAATTCTTTATTACATTGGAATGATGATTGATTCTTGATGAGCTCACAACACCATTTCATGCTTCTGCTTTTCTCCCGCTACATTTCAGGAATGGAAATGGCAGCATATTGCATTTCAAACCACAAAATGAACACAAACAAGGAAAAACCACAAGCCACTGCGTAATCTGTCGGGCTGCAAAACAAATATTTTCAGCCTTCATCCTTTAATTACGCTATCTATCGGCTTTTATCGCAACTTAATATATGTGTTACGGCAGAAACGCCCACACAACTCTCATCATTTATACTAACATCAGTTAATTGATTTTGAATTCTATATAGATTTTTATTTGCCATCGAAGACCTGGCTTCCAAGTATTTTAGTAGAATACAATGTGTTCATTTCTTTAAATGTCCTTTCCCAATTAACGTTTGTTTACGTTTAAAGCTGCCACTTTAAAAATCCACCAGCGCTCAGTAATTGCCACCCAAGTTCCCGCAAGGTCTTCGTAATAAACTCGTTAAATCCGTCGATCAATTAATTCCACCAATTAATTCTCTCGCCTTTTTCTCTTGAAATTCTTACCCAATTTTCCGCCACCGTTTTCCTCCTCTTCCGGCTTCTGTCTCTTTCCTGTCCCACGTCAGCCATTTTGCTCCACTCGGAGCAATCTCATCCACACTTCCGATCATAATTCAGTTATAGTGCTGTGGGTAAAGCCACGAAAGGTAATTAATGGTTGAAGGCGTAACTTTGTGGAACATTTTAACAGGCATGACGAACAAATGTCAGTATATTCCACACTAAAAATGTTTATTGCGGACGCAGGTTTCAACTGTACAGCTATCCTTGATAATGACTGCTGTGCAGTCGAAACCTGGGTCGGCAGTAAACATTTTTAGTGTGGAATATACTAACAATAAGAACTTTTTTCGTCATGTCTATGAAAGGATATTTTGATCGTTTTTCATAAGGCTGGGCGTTCTTTTTATACATCACTTACATCACCTTATATAACTAAAACATGATTTCGAACAGCTTTGATCGAGTTACGACTTCATTAAAAAATTGTTTCTTCTTTTTGATATTTAATGCCGCTACCAAAACCTATGTTTTCGGCGTGTTAACTAAAGAACAGATTCAACAAATATGGCCAATCGCGCATTTTAATGGCTACGTATAATATCCCCTGTGCTTTCGCGCTGTTTATTTCCATCTGTTTTATTTCTTAATTTATGGTACGAGAGAACCTACATCAATTCTATCGTATCTTCGCCGAGTGAGAAAACAAATGCAAAGTGACAATAAGGATTTGCCGTATGAACCTCGTTCAAAAAAAACTGGAGCCAAATGGTTTCCTTTTCAACGGAATGAACATTTGCATTCCTTTCTTGAAAGATTCCTTCGCTAAAGCTTCGTTCATTCCACCCAGCATCTTGCACTTCTTTAAGGCGTCCCATTCACCTCCAAGGCAGTTACTTTTTTACGAAAGAGTATTTTTTTATGAATGCGAATGATGATGATCATCAAGCAAGCAAGCAGTTGGAATGCCTGCCTCGTTAGGAGATTTGAGCCTCAAACACGATCTTGTAATTGTTCGCGTGATTGTGCATTGTCCCCCTCTCATTATATATGCATTATGATTATACTTTCTTCATTCCCGTGATTCTAAATTCGTAAACTTTTTAATGGTAAGATTTACATGCGCAGCCTTATTTTCTGCCTTCTCTACTAATCTTTGAAATAATGCAATTGCATACTTAATGATGTGTCCAAAATTACATCATAAGGTGTATCAACTCCACAAAACAGAATTTTGAATGAGATAATTTATACCTGAAAGTCTAATTAGTCTTGGACCCAATTAAATGATTTGTGGAAGCACTACTGCAGCATGACACTTTATCAGGGGAGATTAACTTTGACATTTCGAATTTTTCACCATATTTAACGTTTATAGCTTAAAAGCTCTTCTGAGAAGAGTGACATATTTATGTCAATTAGTACTGCACTCAGCTAATTGCACAAAATAATATTCTAGTGTTGAAACACAGATTCATCCCCTGGGGTTTTGTATTTGAAATCGCTTAAGGTATTTTCTATTTATTAAATAACGGAGTCAAATGATACAATGCCGAATGGTTCAAGTTTTCCGTGTTGAATTTGAACAGGTTTTAACAATATGCCTATCAGATCGAGGGGATCTCTCCCGGGAAAATACAATCAAGTATAAAAGCAATCCTCCTGGATGGTGAAGAATCCATGTTTACGAGACTGGAAGCAGCAATCTTAGGGATAGTAAATGATGGCTTCAATCCTAACGCCGAAAAGGCGAGCAATCATTCTCTCAATGGTACTTCTTTGCAGTTGTATCGAGTTCTTGCAGGCTTGTTGTGTAATATCCAAAGGACTGGCAAAGTCAATACTTCAAATTACTCTACAAGCATTGTAAATACTCCCACATAGTTAGCATTCGGAGATTTCCATTCAAGGTGTTTTAAGTTTGTGCAGGTTGGAACACATCAGCGTACTTCAGCGAATGTCACGATGTGCAGCAGTCGAAACGTTCGGAAATCAGCCGGTTTAATGTAGCTTTCTATAGTTACCCAATAACCACGGCTGAATTCTTTGCAATTAATGACCTAAATCGTTCATAATTTTACATGCTTGATGGAGGAAAGATTTTAAACGCGCAGTAAAAGCTTGCTTTACAGAAAATCAACACAAAAACAACAATCGCGAATTCGCTTATCGAAGTTCATTTCTCCTCAAACGCACTCTCGCGCACGCCAACAATGTTCCGTTTTATAATTGCGCTGCATAATTCGAGATTCACATGGATCCGGAATGGATGCGGAATGGGGAACTCGGAAGTGCATCTAGCCAATCCTGAGCAACGAGGTTGCGGAAATGCGGAGTTTTTTGGCCGGAGCTTAACCCAGCGGAAGCTGCGTTTAAAATTTCTGAATAATTTCTGCGTTCCATGCACGGAATCTGACGTCAGATAACAAAAAACCCTAGAAAACAGAAGCACAAGAATCCGCACAGCAACTGAAAAGACGTCTGCGGTCAGCATCCCCGGGCCTTTCGAACTGAACTTGAAGCAACAACTGCCCCTCCCTCGTCGCTGTTAATATGCTAAATAGTTAAGGAACTAATATTATTCTTACTAAAGGTAGTTATATCATTCTGAGTCAATTTGTAATCTATGAGAACTCCAATTACTTATAATTGATTTTGAGGAAACCGGGACAAGCCACGGTAGTAACCTTTACGGAGTCACTCGCAAGTGCACAGAAGTGCGATATTCCACAGGAGAAAAATCATTCGCCTTGACCGGGAATCCCGGTCAAGGCGAATCCCGGACTACTACTAATAATTGATCTGTGAAGAACTTCCTTTTTTTTACTGTTATAAGAATTGATGAAATTTTTAATGAAATACATTTATCCAATAATATTATACGCGAAAGTTGTATTTTCTATTCTGGAATACAAGCTCCGCTCACACTCCGCCGTTCCGCTACCCCCTTCCTAGCGAATGGCTAGATGTATTTCCGCGTTACGCACTCGTTCCGGACTCATGTGAACCGCACTTAATGGTGTGAAGGGCGTTAAACGAAAGGAAAACAAGTGACCTGATGTGTTTCAAAGGAAGCAGTGCACTGAAAGGAATGGATAGCGCCATGAGGTTTTTAATTTTTTTTGGAAATGATTACCTTGGTAGCCAGTTGTTCATTACACTATGCTTCATCCAGCAGTCTCTTTTGAACCCTGCTTCATGTTCTTCAAGCTTTGCTCTTTCTCCAGCAGTGGCGTCATTCGGCGGCTTCCTCTCCGTTGATGCTAACTCCGTAGGTGAAACTATCGGCTCGTTTCATCACCGCCGTCACATTCATCTGCACCGTTGTTTCCGTTGAAAGCACGAAATAGTAGGCATTGTTTTATAGCACTCAAATTATTACTTTCCAGGGACCAGAATTTATGAACTCTGCTTCTGAAAGTCAAAAGATGATGGATCGGTTTTAAATATATTTTTTCCTGACCCGATTGGTTTTAACTGCAGCGTCGTCAATACTAATTTGTCTCCCTTCCTATGTTCCTCAAGTATCCAGCAAGTTTATTTTTTCTTAACCCCCCAAATTTCATCCAAGCAAAAAGAAAAATGATACCTTACCGTGATGCATGATCGATGTCGGGGCCACTCAGGGGCAATTTGCGAGAGTAGCCCAGTCGTGCGACGTCGTTTGTTTCCGGTGAAACTTCGTCCCTGGCATATTGAATCCTCGTGGTAATTTCATTCCATAACTCTGTCCAACCTACACCTCTGACTAACTCTATTCCCAAACATGCTTCCCCTTTATTCCAGTCTATATATTTACACAAACCCTATTAAATGCTGGTGCAAGGTTTGTATTTAATATAACATTATATGAACCCGATATTTTTTTAAGTTAAAGTTGTTAAAAGTTAATGATAGAAGGAAAGACAAAAATATCCATTTTTTATGATTTATCTTATTATATACCTGAGTTCTTACTTAAATATAAGGATAATTGCAAACTTGAACAATTTTTATCTGATTTGTATGAGAAGGGAGACACTTTACAATACCCAATTGTAGGACTAACACGTAGCGTACGTAGACCAGCTACCAACTATGAATTTGAAGTTGATAGTTAGGAATGATACTCACGACTACACTGAAAGTTCAAAATGTAATATCATTTCAAAATGTTTATGTGGCCATAATTATATGGTTTTATCGCAATCAAAAATAAAACTAATTTAGGCAGCTGATTTGGTATTTTTTGTATTACAAAGTTGAGCTGTTTATGTTATCTTATTGTTAGTAGTAATCTCTTAATTATGTGTTGTATTTTAGTACGAATATATTTCTCGCTGTATGCATGAAATAGAAAATGTATACTATTGTAAATATTGTTTTCTACAGACTGTTTCGAAGGACTTTTGTTCTAGAGTAATAAACATTGTAATTACAATCCATAATAAATATCAAATCTTTGATGTAATGAGTCGAATCACTCGCCGGTGAAAGGTCATGTCAGAGTGGACAAGGGATATATGTTGTTTGGATATAAGTACGACTCAAATTTGTGACACAGCTGAAATTGTGTTACCGGTTGTTTCCATCCCGGTTGAGAATCTATTCTGCCTCGGATAGGGTTCAAATACGACTTTACTTCATTGATACAAGCTCGAATTTTCGACGTTGGGAGATAAATATAATTGTGTTTGGTGATCTTTAGATTATGTGTACAACGTTCATTTCCTTGCTATACGAAAAAATTGTGAGATTCACACCTTCCTGAGAGTTTCATAAAACTCTCATGTGAGTGCGAATCTCACGTGACCTCACATTGCAATTGGAATAAAATCACGCCAGAACTTGCACGAGGAGGACGGCAGATATTTCTTCCAAATGTTGTGTTTCAACTACCGTTTTGGCGCGTTGCTTTAGGATGTGACAAGTAAAAAAACGATCATTCCAGTTTAAATCAACAAATTTTCATAACATGCTGCTCTCCCATTCCTGATATAATAGAATTTGGCACGTGGGTAGGAAATCATTCGATTTTAGCCCTATTTTTGCAAGCCCCAGCAGGCTTGTTTCAAATTGTTCGGAAGTAATAAGAGTAACAATAAAAAACATAAATAGTGTACTTAATATTAATGTTCCTTGGAATATGCAAGTTAAATGCTTCTTTAGCTGCTCCAAGCGAAAATTCAAACTCTCAATTTTTGGTAACTTTAGGCAATAAAAAAGCCATAAACCCCGAGTGCCAGGGTATTTTTTGCCTCAGTACTATTGCGTACATTGTGTATCGATAAAAGCGTTTGCATGTAATTTGACGATCCGTCACCGAGAAAATATCCCAAGAGCATGAGAAATTTTAATAATGGAATTTTTCGGAGCTAAATAATAATAATAATTTCTCTATTGGCAACAGACAAAGCTAATTACTGCAAATTTGATATATTATTACAAACACAAACAAACATGCCCTGGGAGGTGTAAATTTTCTACCCAGGCGGGATTCGAACCCGCGACCTTTGGTTCGGCAGGCAGGTAAAAAAAACATATGGTACAGGTTTCAAAAATCAGTTTTGTGTTGATTCAGCAAGTCCTCAAGCTGTCATTTAAAAAAAGAACTGACTACTTGACATATTCTGTCTCATGTGCCTGTTACGTAAGGGATAGTAGCATGTGATGTGGGTGGGTCATTGTCCGGTTCTGGGAGTAATGTGTTTTTGGCGCCACTAATCTGCCATTATATACCGGACAGATCAAACTTCAGTCTTATGACGCCTCCTGTAACGGAGGAGAAACTGTAGTCAATGAAACCCTGACACACGAAAATATACCGAAAAATGAGATTCAACACACCAAGCTGCTGTGAAAGCCTTCGCTCAAATTACCTCATGTTGATTATTATTTTTTCCTTCTAAAACCTCACTAGTGCGTCTGGTTGCGTCATATAGACCGGGAAATACGGCATGTTACTTTTCACCAATACATTACCTCCGGATTTTGAAATCCAATTCGTTAGCACCGAATCTATTTTTCGAGTCTAATGCGAAAAATTGCCATAGTGACTTTCGTAGCAATCGCTTTTAGGCACATTCATCGATATCGAAGCCACAGTTGAGCGAAACGCCCAAATATGTATGTACTGTTGGTATATGTCTACCGAAAAAATCTCTATAATTTTAAACTTCTTACCGTAAGCAACCGTCTCTGATTTTCGATTTGTATCTTTTAAGTTATGAAATAAGCATCTTGATCCCACTCCTTCCTGCCTAAGATGTTGCAAGGAAATTTCTCTCGTGCAACACCGCCTAAATAAAAATTTCCATAATTCGAAATTTCTACAACTTGTATCACTTTCCATTTCCCGAGGATATTTGACCTTATCGAAATTTGACTGAAGTTTCCTTCCCTCCTCTTCTGGTAAACTTCTTTCCAAGAACTTATCTCCTCTGCTCCCCTTACTCTCTCATAAATAGATTCCCACGCAAGTTTTTCCGTTTCTTCTTTTTATTTTTCGCATTCTTTTTCCGTCGCACTAGATTTTCATCTTCCATTGAGCGCATAAAACCTTCCTCTATCTCTCTCTCTTTTGTAAAAGAAATCCCTTTCCAGATTTCCACTTTCTCAAAGCCATCTGGTCGTTCTCCCTTTGACCGTGCGCAACTTCAACCTCTCAGTCCACACTTTGACGCTCCCAAATATGAAAGAAGAAAGTAGATGGTGCCTTGATAAACGAAAGAGAAGCCTGTTTTTTGGCGAAAAAAGTAATCCACCTACCATGACTTTTGGCATCCACCCACTAGACATTATTCATACATTTGACCAATAATGTAGTGCTTTTTATCAGATACAATTACAATATTGTATTTTTTTCTAAATAAATCTCGAGAGTAATGCGACAATTTCGCAACTAATACCTCTTTTTTCGGCGAATTATGGTAGCTAAAGAGAGAGTTTTCTCTAGTCATCATTTAGATTGTAGTCGAATTTCATTCATTTTGATTTGTTGCAAGAAGCATTGAGTATATATATATTAATGCTAGCTAAAGTAAACAAAAACTATATCGTAATAAACCCGGCGAATTGCTTTCCCGGCGAATGATATTTTCGCAAAATTTCAGCCCTAATGACGATGAGGGACTCACTCATCGAAACGTTGGCCTGTAAAAGCCTTACCCGGTGCCAAACCCGAGAAGATTTTACGAAAAACTATATGAATGAACTTCTTAATAAAACATCTTCGAGGCTTAAGCTTCATTTAATAATTTCACACTCTACGATGAAAATGCCTTCACTTCCTAAGTATTTGCTCTTTAATGGAAATTAATCCGGTGAGTAATAAATTTACTAAAAAAATAATTGAGGAAGCATAAAAACTACGCACTTTTTACTTTTTTACACGATCTTCGCCTTAGAGTTTCCTAATTAAAAAATAGATAACATTTCTCTGGAGTGCACCACTGTACAATATCGGATGAAAAAGAGCTTCTACGCAAAGGAAAATATGTACAAAAATTAATGCCGTAATTGGATAATATCTTTGTATCATTAGAACGATGTGATTTTTTTCTCTATATTGTGACCAAGATCATTAATTATTTTGTAAAGTGATATATCCTGCTCAAACCACCTCGAGTGTTAAACTGATCCATTGTAAATGGCCGATTGTAAATGGCTTCAATTCAGAGCCATGTGTGTTATCTTGCTGTTTGGTTCGTTCTTTTCTCATCTTTAAGATGGTTGGAGGTAATCGTGGGTCATTGAGTACACATTTTAATAACTTTTTAAGTAAGCCAGAAAAAAATTGTTGGACCACATTTCATTTAAGTGCATCTTTGTATGTGTAGGAACGCACCATACAGGCAGTTGTGGAAATGATACAAGAATCATATTTTAATTTTTTTCCCGAAGTAAAGCATGCTATGACTAGAGTTTCAGTGCGGTATTCGAAATTTGACGGAATCATATTGAAATATCGTATATGCTTTGGAACTCACCATACGTGCAGTAATGGTATTGATACTAGAACTATATTTTACATATTTTCCCTTAATCAAAACGTGTTATGACTAGAGTTTTCGTCATGGTATTCGAAATTCAGACGACATTTTATTGAAATATGTTGTTATCGAATATTGAATTCGGCGTGACTCCTTGATATTTGCTAGCAAGAATTATGGAAAAAGAAATGTATTATTTCGCGTTTAGAAGATAATCTGTACATATGTAATCGAATTATTACGAAAAATATCTTATGATTACGTGTTAAGATAGCATTGAAATGCCAAAAACCAAATCAGGATTATGTATTTTTTCACTTTTATTTTAGATATCACTTATGAGATTACGTATGCAAAGTTTCACGAAAATTTATACAAAATCCAAAATGGTTCCTGCCACCTTTAGAAAAAGAGGAAGAGTATGAAGCAATGCATGAGTGTAACTGAAACAAAAGAGACATGCAAGAATAAGTCAGTATGGGGGAAATTATTAAAGCAGATTCAGCTTAACTGGCCTATCACAGAGGACTTCCCTTTTTCGACTGTGCCTCCACCAAAAGGGAATGGTGTCATGGTATGAAGCAATGCGTTTAGTACTCAACGCTTAATAGCGAATAACTCCTTTATTTAACCGATGAAAGTGTATGCCAACGAGAACAAGCAATTATCAAGTATTATGAGAATACGTGTGTACATTTTCACGCAATTCTGTACGTAAACAGAACTCGGCCCAACCACCTTAAAAGGTCTATGTTCCTAAATCTATTACGTTGCACTGGATTTCCATTTCCTTTTGCGTTCAAACCTAAAAGCCATCCCATATTTCCTCTCTTTCTCTCTCAAAGCCATCTGGTCGATCTCTCCCTTTGACCGCACACGTCCCTCCTCCCCCATCGGCACGCCACATTCAAACGCCCTCCCGACTCCAATTTCGCAACTTGCGTGCGTCTTCCCTGCGTCGCTGTGACTCCCCTTTATACAAATGTACTCCCTCTTGCCTCCACTCTCCCTCTCACCTCACCTACCCTATCTCTCTCTCTCCCACCTTCACCTCCCCTACGAAACAGCTGTGGTCGTGTGACGTCAGGGCACTGATCCCCCCCTCCCCCTCCTCCTACCTCCGCTCCCCTTCCCTCTCGCCCCTCATCCAGTCACCCCAACTTCACACGCGATATATATGTGTGGCTCACGATTTCCATTATTGTTTCCTGGAAACCGAATGATTTTTCAGTTAACCTAATGTATTTGAGAGCTTGATATGGAGTGTGGCGTTTTATGGGGCAGATACGTGGACCTTGAGAAAGGAAGACGAAAATAGGCTGAAGGCTTTGAAGATGTGGGTGTGGAGGAGGATGGAGAAGGTGCGTTGGACGGAAAGGAAGACAAATGAGGAAGTGCTTGACATGGTGGGCGAGGAGAGGAAACTTGTGGTTGAGATTAGGGTAAGGCAGGTAGGTGGCTGGAAGCGGTAATGAGGGGCGTAGGCTGAAGGCCGTGATAGATGGAAGGATGTTGGGGAGGCGGGGAAGGGGAAGAAAGAGATTAAGTTTTATGGACGGGATGAAGAAAGGTAGGACTTATGCTGAGATGAAGAAAGAAATATAAGAGGTAGATAGGGCATGGCACGTGTAAGATATACGTTGGATATTCTCTGACTTTCATCATAATCTACCTCTAACCGGTAGATTACTCCAATGAATGAATGAATATATTTGAATTCAACGGATTTAATTCGAGTTGATGGTTTCTTAAAGAGGTTCGGTGGTTTCACTCAACTTGAGAGAATTCAATGAAACTTCCTAAAAGCATTAATAATATGGTTCTAAAGGCACCTGAGAATTTTCAGAATTATTTTCCCTAGGTTTCTTAAGATATTTGATCGAGAATTGGGCATGAAATTGCACGGGTTCTTATGCCTTTTCTTCTGCATCGTGTAAGTTATGCATCCACGATCCAGTACAATACTTGAGGAGCCAATTTCACATCGTCTGCAGCGCGCGAAAGGGATTTATTCAAACGCTCGGAGAAAAAATCTGTAATACATTTTTCTATAGATGAAATAAATTATTACACATTGAATAATTATAAAAGTTTCTTTCTGATGGATAAAGCCTTGCATTCCCATAACAACCCGTGTTCATGCCCACTTCTTGTTCAAATGTCTTAAGAAATATGCGGCAAATAATTTTGAAAAAATCAGGTGGCTTTAAGACAACAAAAGTAATGTTTCCACCAAGTTTTATCAAATTCTCTTAAGTTGAGCGAAACCACCGTACCTCCTTAAAAAGGTGGTTGGAGTGATATTTGCTTTTTACAGGTTTTCATGAAATTTTCCGTTAAGATATCTATAAATAAAAGTGAAAAAAATTGCATCATACCGATTTGGATTTTCGCCAGCTCAATGCTATTTTAACACCTAGCCTTATGGTTCATGGCATATATACCGTAATTATTCGATTACATATGCAAAAATTTTCTTCTAAACGCGAAATTATACACATTTCTTATTATTATGAATGTTGCTAACAAATACCAATGTGTTACGCCGAGTCCAATATTCGAAAACAACATGTTTCAATATAGTGTCGCCTGAATTTCGAATACTGCGATGAAAATTCTAGTCATAACAAGCTATAATTAAGGATAAATATGTAAATATGCATTACAAATACTGCATGAATGATGAGTTCCAACGCATAAACAGATGCGCTCAGTGATATGTGGCACAAGAATTTTTTTCGACAGACCTAAAACATTAAAATGTGCACTCAATGACTCATGATTACCACCCCAGCTACCATAATGCAATTTGTCTAAAAGAGAAAGGCCTATTTTAAATGAAAAACAATAGCTTTGTGATTCCACTAAACTTCATAAAAATGCGGCACAGGTTTCGGTGAGCGACGTCATTTTCAGACTGGGCGTATGATGTTGTGCGTCGTAATCCGGGTCGTGTTTTAAAATTTTTTAGTGGAATCACTGAGTAATTGTTTTAATTCTAACATGAATCGATTCCAAAAGATTACGCCCGAAGCTAGTTATTAGATTATTGCCTAGTTTTATAAACTCTGATAAAAACTTTTCTCAGAATGATTAATCGATATTAATGCATTCTCCCGTCGATAACTCGCTACTCAACAACTCGTCTGATGTAATTCACAAAACTCGAGCTCTCAGTAAAAGAAAGGGTTAGTCAACACATTCAGTAAAGCTGTCAACTACGCGTCGACGGAGACTACCGAGCGCCGGTGGCCGGCGTCGACTCGTAGCCGACATATGCGTCGCTCGGATATACACGTACCTTTACGATCCGACTTTTAAAGAACTCTGAGGATAAGTTTAATTTTATTTCGAGGACAATTTTTGTTATATTAGACCTATTCTACAGCCTGATATTTCACGGGTATACAAGTAATGAAATGGAAAGAAGCCGAAGAATCATCCAAGAATCTATGGGAAGAAGAGTTTTCCGCCACTGCAGAAGAACATTCTTGCGTCTTTGTAACGGGATTTAGAAGCACTTTCATATCTGATGCCATGACCGTAAAATATTTGTGTTATAAACTGTTAGTCAAAAGTTAACGAAAAGGTTACGTCATCTTGCTGCTGATGTTAACCGGACATTATAAAACCGTGCCTAAAAGTTGGTATCTTATTGGTGACCGGTTTCGATACAAGGTCTGTTACAGGAAGGGAGGAGAGAGACCCCTTTCCGACATTTACCTACTCTTAGCAAAAGGCACCATAGGTTTCACAGTTTAAAAACCTATCCGAATAACGGAGTTATTTTTATTATTCTAAGATTTACGCTGAAATGTGGTAATTTGCCCCCTCGCAAACGTTGAATAGCGAGGGAAGTAAAATTATTTATTATATAAGATAAACGAGGGATATAATTTTGAAATCACGGGGAACTATGCAATAACGAGGGAAATGGCTAAGAAAAGGACAAGCTGGAAGAAGTCTACAAATCAATCCTCGAATTAGTTACTGCGGGTGATGAATTTGTCTCGAGGATATTTCCCTCTTTATAATCGGTTCCCGCCTTGGAAGGACTGCAATTTGAGAGGAGAAAGATACCCATATATTTCTGATGCATAGTAAGCAAGCTTGCTAACTCTATTTCTCACGAAATGAGGCCATTTGGTAAAGTAATGAGAACTTGTCGAGGACGTAATTCCCAAAAATATCATGCCCATACCCTACATGCATGCTAAATATTTTTTAGCATTTACCGAATGCTTTTTCCGGAAGAAGTACAATTTCGGTTATTAAGTAGCTTAAACTCCTTTAGGAAATAATTTTTTCCTAAATTATTTATTTTTTAAGGAGAAGGAACTAATAAATAGCCGAATAAAAATTTTTCAGCACAAATAAAAATTAGATATCACTTTTGTCACTCCATCTACCCTCAGAAATAAATTCTATGACAAAGGAACATCCATAACCGAAAAGGGTATCGAATTCACGACATATGGGTTGTCAAGAAGGTACTTAACTTTCTTACCACCGATCTTACTACTGAGGCCTAAGCGGCTTGCCAGCTTAACAGTGATAAGGCTAGGTAAGTTTCAAACTATGAGGGCTCAAATTCCGGATGTTTATTGATTCCTACCAGAAAATTAAGATTGGCATGTGAAAAATGAGGACATGACTGACAAAATGAGGCTAGTTGGCAACCCAATTACCTCTGCAGAAGTATCAATTACTAACCAGAGGAGCTATGCAGTAACGAATCATGTGGCTAAGAAAAGGATAAGGTGGATTAGAGGGTCGAACCAATATTCGAAAAAATTTCTACAATTGGCGTAATTTACTTTGAGAGGGGGATGATTCCCACACACCCAATGCAGAACTATTAATAACTTCGATTAACCTAGGAAAACTTATGAAGATTTTTAAACGTGCCTACCTCAAAAGTGAAAGTTAAAGGCAGAACTGACCTCCAATTACGATATTGGCAACCAATCCTCGAAGAAATTACTACGATTGGCGTAATTTACTTTGAGAGGGGAATGACTCCTACACCTCTTCAGAACTATTAATAATTTCGATTAATCTAGGAAGACTATTGAGGATTTTTAAACGTGCCTGCTTCAAAAGTGAAAGTTTAAGACAGAAATGACCTTGGAACCCAATGAAGTCAGCTATTTACCAACTCCATGCCTTTCGGTTAATACTTACAAATTCCTTCCTTCCTTTTAGAAAACCAACCTCTGAATACCTCTTTTAAAAAATTCAGCCTGATTCTCTTTCTCAACCACATCCACCGCTGTATAACAATTCTTCGATTACGTCTTTCGCCTCTTCCCTTGCCTCTCCCAATGATTTCCTTCCACAATACTCTCTCACATCCCTTGTCGAGCTTTCTTTAGTCCTCAACCCCCTCCCCCTTCTCACAACCCGCCTCTCCAAGACTTTTCCTTTGTCTACCTCTTAGGTTTTTCTGCACGCACGAATGAACCTTTTTTTTGTGTCTCTACTTTGCTTCCGCAACTCTTTCCGAATAGAACCGCCTAAAGCCATTCCCACTCCTCGGGCTCGAAGCGAAATGGCGCCAAGTTTCGCCGCGTTACACCTTTTCCCCAGGCACTTAATTAGTTTAGGCGACCGCTTGTACCCTTCTTCCTCCTTTTCATCCCTCCCTCCCAACAATCTTTCCAACCACCAGTCCAAGTTATCGAACCACCGCCATTGAGTTACTAATGACGAAGGATTACGTTTGTTTTTTAGCGTAAGAGCTGATGGAAGGGCAAGTTTGGGAGCCACTAGAGACTCGGAGGTTTAGCACTAGAAAAATTCAGGTCATAGTACTAAAATAAAATTTAAACGAACAATAAAAATGTAAAGAGCTGAATGATTTCTCGCTATTACTTTGAATGGAATAGTCTTCTTTAGAAAATACCTAAGCTTTGAATCAATTAGGACCTTCAAACACATAAATATAAAGAAATATCGGTAAACATTAGAATGACTTATTTCATTTGAGATAAAATTACATTTTTTACATTATAATTGTCTTTCACTTCTTCCCCTATTCCCTCCCTCGAAGTGTCGACCAGCTTGTCCGGAACGGCATACACCGCATTTGCGGACGTTTCAATTCTTGCAACAGTCCAAAATATTGGGGAGGAAATTTTAAAACGGTCGAACTATAGAGAGAAACACCTAAAACTTGAACACGCCCAGAACTTCGAGCAGCTATGAGTGACGAAAAACAGGCAATTCAAATTATTAAGACATTATTGCCCGCCTTACAATGAAAAGCGCTTTGACTTTTCCACAAATACCTTCAAAATAATACAAGCAAGCAGATAAATCTGATTCCGGTGAATTAACCAAGAAAAACACCTCTATTATCAGCTAATTGAAGATCAAAAGTAACTTAGAAATGCATGTTTTTTCTCGTGCAAAATGTTTTTGAAGAAGTTATTTTTTAATATTCACTTAATTTTTCACTCTTTACTCGTCATTTTCGTGTACATGTCAAACACTTCCCTCGTTATTTTCTTAGAATAGAAGCAAATGCGTAATGTATGCTTACAGAATTTCATTTAACGCCGCGAAAGTTGTTTAATAGGAAATTAAAAGTCGCATGGTACGTTGCTCGCGTTCACTGGGTGACTTTCCATTTACACTGCTGGAAGTTCATTGGTTTCATGACTGGAAAATAGCGTGCATTGTTTATCCTTCGAATGCGAATGCTGAAAGTGACAAACTCGACGAGCTTTTGTCAGTGAATTCCCGTAATGATGAGCGAGTGTTTGAACTACTCATGTCAAGTTTCTGCTCATTTATCAAAAGAAGGA
The DNA here is from genome assembly GCA_963573305.1 of Pyrrhosoma nymphula. Lineage (NCBI taxonomy): Eukaryota > Metazoa > Arthropoda > Insecta > Odonata > Coenagrionidae > Pyrrhosoma > Pyrrhosoma nymphula. Next base: position 33,678,632 of record OY754327.1, read on the forward strand.
AATGCTTCACGCGAACTTCTATGAATGGGGATCTTTTCGTTTATCAAATCACTCCGAGATTCTTCAGCGGCGTTTCCTTCATAAGAACCGCGTAATTTTTTCGGAAGGATTTAGAAAAGGTGACATGCTGGCTTTTTTTAAACCTCAGCGGTTAAGTTATGCAATCTTTGCGTTCTCTAACTTTATATTCTATTGTGTATATTTTTTCTCATATTTATTAATCATATTAATGGATAATCAAGCATTGATTCAAACTTCTTTTATGTCAGAAACTAATTAGAAGAGAATTAAAATAGTGTAATAATATAATAATTATAAATCCATGTGTTTGTCTTTTTATCTCTTTGTACTGTATACTGTCACCCTAGTGACGAAGCTTTTTATACGTTCACGCTGGTGAAAACTTACGGTATTGTTTAATTGCTTTGATAGGGCTAAGTTGACAGTGGAAAATGAGGTCTATTAGATATTTATTGGCACATACCGCTAACTAAATGGAAGAACTCGAAACCCAATTACAGACAAGAATCAGGAAAAGTAATTTTCTTTTGACCAAAGGAATGTAAGCTATGGTAGAATTTCCAATGCTCTTCGGGTGTAGTATGCAGTGTCTATATGACGTTTTTTTAACTTTAAATGAGACGGAAAAGCTGATCATGTCCGATGATATTATCCCAAAATGACGATGTTTGAGTTAGGTTTGAGTCACTGCATTTTAGCGATAAATGCATCATTACAATAGTTTGCTGTACCAGGATAACGTATTATATGTTTCTCAGGAGAAAAGAATGCAGGAAAATCATAATCACGATATTTGTATTTTTTTACACTCAAAACTATCGTAATAAGTCACTCATCCTAAGATTTGTTTACTGATACTCTACAATTCAATGTCCTCTCAGCTTACTGCTATGTTCCAAAATAATACCTCATTTTGATAACTCTCATAATATGCTTAGTGCATACCATCCTTGGTCTTCCCCAGTATTTAGTATAATAATATTATAATATTTTCATTCCTCCCATATAACCGTACTGTACCGTATTTCAACCCATACTTCCTTCCACTGTCTATTTTAATAGGCTGTTATGTGTTAGAATATGCCCAATAAAAGTTTGTCCATTCTACTATACAGATTTCTCACTTAGCACCTTTTCTCTCCAGTTTTTTGTGGAACCAATTGACGATGCTCTTCGGAAGGACGGACCAGATGATGTCCACTATTTAACGAAACTAGTCGATCCAAATAAATGTCCTGTGGAACTTAAGAATAGTTTACTTACGTTACCTACCATGATGTTTCACAATGTGGAGCCTGAAACTGTTGGATTGAGAACGATCCTCTTCGTCCATTAGACCTCCATCACCTCATATCCACTGCTTTCAATCTTCTAATCCTCTCTGTTCTGCTGTTTCAATTGTCCATTCTATTCTATCCTAAATAAGAGCATGCTTTATGCACGTTTTGATGGAAAAGCTTTGCTTAAGCTTTGTTTTCTAGCTGCTAGTAGACTCATGGCATGATGGAATAGGTACCTAATTCGCTTTGGCTACTCATATTTAAAATCATTATTGAAATTTGGAGGGGTACTGTTTTATTTTCCCTGCCAGTAAGCTTGAATTAGGCTTTGAGCTTTCATACATGTCATTCTGTTCGTACTTGCTCCTATTTTTGCCAAAGTCGTAAATCATTCAGCCGTTTTGACATTTATTAATCTTCAAGTAGACCTCCCTCTTTTCCATTTCCTCTCCTCCTTGCATTCGGTTCTGGCCTATTTTTGGAACAGCCCACCCAGCCTCCTCATTCCTCTTACGATTCTCAAACTTCATAGGAACTACGTTTCTGATGCATGGCCCATAAGTCCGTCAACCAACCACTTGAGGATAAAAGTCCAGGAAATAAATGCACAGAACTTTACTATCATCAATTTAATTTCCTCTATCTGGGTCAGATGAAGGCGATGACGTCTGGCACACCGAGAATAGGGTGCCAAACGCTCCGTTAAGTGAAGGAAGCCGGGAAACTTGGTGGCCGATCTAAAGGTTAAGTCGACGCGGAGTAAGAGCAAAATCCAACGGGTAGGGTTATTTTCTGAGCCCGTGAATGTGAATTGCTGAGGTCACCTTACGTTTGGCGGTAAAATAGCATCTTGGAATAGAAATATATACTCTAACACCTCCATTTTTTATTTCTCTTTATATTATTACCAATTGATGCTTAAGGCTATAGTTCTGAGCCCTCGAATTGCACGATGGATGGGACAACGATATTAAGCCCAAAATTCATGAAAATGGAAAAAACAACAATCATAGTCTTAAAAAATCATTTGTTTGGAAAATGTAACCTAAAATCACAAGTCTTTTCAAGCAATGAATTGTAAGCCATTGTTTCCGTGGCGAATAAACCATCTGAAAACAAAGAAATAAACAAGTGAATTCAAAACAAGACAGTGGGCTGTATTATAACATTAAGAAGATTCAATGTTTAATTCACACACAATTAACGAGTGATCACGATTTCCTTTAACACGCCAGAGGACAAAAAAAAAAGAAATTAAACACTTGGATTAATCCGAGGGTTCCGAAGTATTTTAGTGTTTCGGTACGGATCAGTTTGAGTAAGTGAATGGAATACCTCAGGAGTGGGCCTAATTTTTCGTGTCTTTGGTTGATAATCGTAGCCACTGCGAGATGGAGACATGTAGCAAATCAATCTTCGTATAGATGAGTATTAATGACGATACGCGTGCTCTAATTGCTGTGGTAACTAGGATTTTCCTAACAACGGTATTATAGGCAAAAGATGGCAAATATTATTTGTATTTTATGGCAGTTTCGTTGGAATTTGAAGGGAATATGATTAGCAGCTGCATTAATACGTATCTATACGTTATACGCTAGTGTGAACGTAGAAACTTTTATTCCTCGAATCATCATCACTGGGCATTTTTCCAGCTGATTGGTACATTTTTTGGCAGTCCTTGCCCTACATTTCTCATTTCTGGGACATCTCTTCTCGTTCCTTCGTATAACTTTCTCGCCTTTCATTTAAGTTTTCCTCATATAATTTTCGTCGTATCCTCTGCCTCTCCATGTGTCGCCCAAAACTCATATCACCTTCCTTCCTCTTTCACGCTTCCCAGCGTTCTTCCCTCTATCACCTTCTTCAGCATGTCCTCATGTTTCAACATATCCTCCATCCATCGTTTCTGCCTTCTCCGAATCTCCGCCACAAATTTTCTTTATACATTCACAATATTCAACGTTTTATCGCTCGTCTTCCTCGCTACCTATCTCACCCTCTCAATTCTTCTCCAGACCTACATCTCAAATGCCTCCTCTCTACACATGTCCTCTTTCCGCAATGACCAAGTTTGCGACACAGGCAATGGCATGCTCCATGATTGAGTTTCCACCGATTTTTTCTTCATCTTCCTCCTCAGAGTCCCCTTAATCAATTCCCTACTTCTTCTTGCTTCCTTCCTATTCAATTCTTCGGAAATGTTTCCTTTGCGTGATATTTTCTACGTCTAATTCTCCTAACACTTCCCTCCCAAATACTATCTTGGAACATTATCTGCTCCCCCTGCTCTATTTAATTCACTCCCATTCTTATATTCAACCCTGCTTTCTTACCTCTAAAAATATTCATTATTATGGTCTCATCATGGTTTATCTTCACCTCATGCCTCTCGCAATGTACCTCTAATGCACTCGTCATTCACTGCAACCCCTTGGTTGACGGGCTAACTAACGGACTTGGTCATCTGCGAATTTCACAGACTTTGTCAACTCCTCTCCCATCTTTATTCTCACCTCCATCTATTCCCAAGCTTCCCTTACCATTTGTCCCGAGAAGAGATAAAAAATCGATGGCGATAGTTTCCTGCCAGGTGCCAAACGGTGGCGATAGTGTCAAATCAGTGCTTCACTTTCCTAAATATCGCGGCCCTATCCGATTCTCCATCGGCTACCCTCACCTGTGCTGTCTGGTTCATTTAGAGATTCCTAATGAGACGTCTGTCTCTCTAATCTACTCTTAAAATCTTCATAACTTAATTAAATTACGTCCGGTCCAATATATTAAACGTTTTCTCGAAATATATGAAGCTATCTAAATCATCCTGGCCATAATCTAGGTTTCTCTCTTTCCTATCTTTAGCGTCCTTCTATAACAGGGGTCTCCAAACTTATCGTAACGAGGGCCATAATGGGTACTTGAACACTTTTCAGCGGGCCGTAGCACAAATAAATAGGCAGCTAAAAATATGAGTGTTATCGAAATCAGAATTTTTGTAAATAATTACAAAGTAATAAATTATTTAAGATTTTTCCGGTGAATCTGATATAATTTTGTTCGAGTTTTTACCATGTATAAAGTTCTGTCTGAAATGAAGCCTATTACGTGGTGTGAAACCCAAGAAAAATTTATGTAATTACAGAGTATGTGAAATTAAATTATCGTGTATTGGTGGCGAAAAACACTAATAGAAAATGTTCATCACAAAACCATTAATAATGAATGATGTTACTGTGCTTGCGCTGTTATTATCTTACTGAAATGAGATTTAAATTTTGAAATGCTAATTACTTACAAGTAGCGACCATCCAAGCAAACATTATGAAAAGCATTTCCGCATAATTCTTCTGCGGACGAGATAAAATCATCTTGCGGGCCAGATGCGGCCCGCGGGCCGTACTTTGGAGACCCCTATTCTATAGCATCACGCGTTCCCGTTACTGTCATGAACCGAAACTGGTCTTCACCTTGGTAAAACTTAAGAAATTTCATTTTCATCTGTGCAACCTTCAATCATTTAGTGCCAAGGTATTAAGTTCTTGCAAAATATTGATAGGAAAGTTTGATTTTGATTGAAAGGATTGAAGTACTTTGATAGGAAAATAGGGTAGAGAAGTGCTCCAAGATGAAAGAGTGGCAGGGAATATCCAGTGGATATTATCCACTCAACTTTGAATTTCCCAAAGCCCGTCTGTTAGTCAAAGAAGAATTTACAGATTTGTATCGTATTCAATATAATTTCACATAATATTGAAATTCTCTTGGGATTCAGACAAAGTTCCTCTCGCTGTAAATGTACGAAAAGTAGTGGTAGCGTAAAATGGTGGTAGTCACCTGCGCGAAGAGTAATTCCCAGGAGGGGAAGGCTCGTGTGGAAGGAGTTGGCTAAGGAGTGGAAGGGAAGAACATCACAGAGTAGGTAATAGGGATGTCAAATTTTCCCTCAGTAATCGATTACCTGTAATCGATTGTAATCGGAATCGATTCTAGGAAGAGATGATTTCTAGAACCCGTTTAGGATATATCTGAACTGGATGAGCTTTCAAAGTTTAGCCCCTCATTCATTATTCCATCGATGCTTCATGAATGCACGGAAACCAATAAAACAGTGGTTAATAGATGAACACATGGTACGATTCAGAGGGCATAACATCATGAGGCAATATATAAAAATTTAACCCATAATGTGGGGTTTCAAAATGTGGTGCAGATGTGATTCAAAGCCTGGCTATTTGTACCAATTCGACTTATTCACAGGTAAGGAAACTGAGACAGAACATGGACTTGGAGAGAGTGTGGTCACCATGCTAACTAAACTGCTTGAGCACTTGTGTTGTGAGATTTATATAGAGAGTTTTTTTTAAATACATCATTGCTTAAGTTGAAATCACAACAACAGCAGATATACTTATTTAGAACGGCTCGTATTAACAGAAAACATATGTCAAAGAATCTCAAGCAGAATTGAGATTTGAAACGCGGAGTAAGTCAAATGCTATCAGAAAATTGCATAACATATGTGATGTTGATGGGGTTAAGATAAATAAATCCTTGATTTCACCGTGGATTTGGGCTTATTGCATACAATTTGCTGCTGCGCGCGTTAATTTTCTTTTTACCTATTAAAATGCTTAAGATAAGACGGAAAGAGCTCCCTCATAACTTAGAAAATTATACAAAACGTTATATTATACATTCAGTTTTCAATGAATTGTTATTTGTTTGAATTATTAAAAACGCACGAGTCATGTCTTCTGAAAATATTCTCTCCAAAGAGTTTTGGAAATAAAACTTAGGGCTAGTTCTAAGAATATTCTATGCCAAAGTGGTGTTGAAACCCAAGATATAGCATTTTTGTTTCAGTTATGCTATCAGTCTATGAAAATTTTGAATGGAATGGAATTTTGATCAGTTGTGCAGTAAGAGAGTGTGATAAAAAAATTAGAAATACCGAAAAACAATGTCAAATCTGAAATGTAAGCCTGGTTATGTTTGAGTAACATTATGATTGCTTGTGATGTTGGCTAGAAATGGAGTGCAACTCTGACAAGTATTTAATCCATTACATTTTCGGTATTATTATGCGTCAAAATTATACAATATGCTAAAGTGTTAGCCAACCATTGAATTTACCGTGAAAATATTTCTGTAAATTCTTTTCAGGAGACTTATTTTATCGGTTAACAAACCATGATTCCTACGTTTAGGCACCCATGTAATTTTCCTCAAGTAAAATTCACGGTGTAGGATAAATGTGACATCCAACTTATGACCTGAAATATTGTTGATGCTAGCCCTGAAATTTCCCGCATCGCTCGAGCGCGAAATTCGATCCCTTCGGTTGTCAAAGCCTCGAGTCACGTACCAAAGGAATTCCGGGACCCTTAGGCACCCGAGAAATCTCCTTGGGATGCAAGCCGCATACAAACTTGAGTCTCAGAGAGTTGGGTGTATTTTGGAAAAGGCTGTTGGGTGCGAAAGAATGGTGTATCCAGGGAGGTTGAATCGGAGGGACTGACCGGTAAAAAGAACATGCTCTCTCCTAAATAAAGTTTTCCTTCCGATGAGTATTTCAATTGAAAATTCGGTTTAATTATGAAGCTCCACCCATTCAAATTGGTAGTTTTCTTATTTTTTATATACATTTTCAACGATTATAGGTGTTTTATGTGTAAGGATGGTTTAAATTATGCCTAAGCAGCATGTATAAAAAATTAAAACAAAATTATCTTACGTAAATAAAATAATTGACTGAGGAAAAAGAGCCCCGTTTAAATGTGGATAAGATCTCTTTCATCTTTCAAAAATTTCATTTTCTTTAAAAAAAAAAATTTCAGTTTTTTTCCTAAGTTATGATGTAGAATTGATATTGTCTTGCCAGTCATAATAACTAGAAGGGTCACTGCCAGAAATGTGAGGAATTCATTTTACCAATTTCATCCTTATTTAATTATTAGGATCATAAACATTTTATTATTTTTTTAATGCAGATATTGCAATCGTCTCACCAGTGAAATAAACCTTATTCAGGTCACTACCTGAAATGTGAGGAATATAGCCAATTTCATCCTAATTTTGTTAGTCGGACTCGTGAATGACACGAAGTAGCTCTTGAATTATCAAATTAGTAGTAGTTAACGTTAACATTATATTTGAATTCTACAAGTGTTCATACAAATCTATTCATGTTATTGAAAAGTAAAATTGCACTATACGGGTTTCGAAATCACGAACTTTCTGCGGGGAGGGCATTGTCTATGCAATTTAAATGGACCCACTGAGTTCTTGTATTGAAATTGTGGAAAACTAGTATTTTCAAAGAGAAAACTACTCCCAGGTCTGTAACCCCGTCTTGGAGCCCGAACTCTCAGCTAATATCCGTCCAAATGAGCCAGAGGATTGTGATTCTCCTCGAAAAAATGCCTATGAAGGAAAATTTTACCCTCTTGATTCCAGCAATTGATTTCACTATTTTTGTTAAAGATAAAATTTCACAATTTTGAATAATTCTGATGTATTGGGGCTGTGAAATCTCAGAAATCTGCTCATAATAATTTCCAGAGGCACTGATTTTACAATTAATACAACTGAATTGTTTATTAGCATTAGCATAGCATTACAAATACCTTAAAAATTCATTGCTTCCATCTTTTTACCAGCTTATCCACTAAGATTTTTAGTTTTAGGCTAATAATAATTTTCTTGGATTTGGTTAAAATTTTTCTAAAACTTTCTTCTCGACCATTTCACGATTTTCTTTGACAAAATTTCGACGCACGCTCATCAGGTATAATCCAGTCATTCTTTCCTCTCCCATAGTGCTCCTAAGCCATGTCTTTACTCTTCGTGGAGTACTAAAGGACCGTTCTATAGTCGCCGTAGTGGTTGAGGTTGTGATTAAAATTGAGAGTGATTGCATCAGGGAGGGGAAAAAAAACATTGGTATCGTTTAAAAGGTCAACGCCTTCGTAATCATTTAACTTTTCCTCGGTTAAATTTTTCTTCCTCCACAAGTTATACCATAGGTTCTGCTCTCCGGTCATATCTTCTAATTTATAAAAGCATCTAAAGATTTATGCATTCTTTTGAGAGTCCCTGACACTCATTTTGGGCAAAAACAATGAAGTAGTTTTGTTAAGGCAAAAGCTGGGGTATTTTTTTTGGGAAAATTGATTTTTTAATGCTGATGCTAGAGAATCAAGATATGATATAAATAGTGAACACCTACAGTAGTCATTACCACAGTCAGGTGGAGGATTACTTCGGTGTTTTTGCTCATGAGCAAGACGTGGAACAGAAATGCCTATTTCCGATTCCATTGCAATGCCTTGCGCTTTTTGAAATAATTCGTCAGAGACTCTGTATGCGTATTCACGGTATTTTTCGATTACTTCAAGGATTCCAGTAATATGTTCTCCTACCTTTATCAGATCCATAATACTCTTTACTTGCAGAGCATTAACAACTGGTTCCTACCTTTATCAGATCCATGCTCTTTGATTTTAGGGCATTAACCACTGGTTCTAATACTGCCGAGTATTTTGCAATGGTAACTAGGACAGCGATGAATGGTAAAGGTTTAGTTACTGCTGAATACTCCGTTTTTCTTGTGGCATAGTTTTCCTCGATTGGTAGTGTTTCCAGGGCTTTGACTAGCTCAGGGTAGTTTTGGGAGAATGTTCGAATGCTTTTGTGTTTTTCAGACTATCTAGTCTCGCACATTCGCGATATATTGTGAGCAAAAACTCCTACGAGCAGTCGATTCCCTGAGAAACTTTATAGTATCCTTTACATTGGAAATAGTGCTCCTGATTTCCGGTACATTATTTGTGTCGTTCACCACAAAATTGAGTTTGTGGTTTGAGCGATGAAAAAATAATTCTCGCGAATATTTTTCCTTAACATCGCCTGTACACCACCCTCCTTGCCTTCGATTGTAGAACAGCCGTCAAAACCAAATCTGATACAATATTCTGATGGAAGATTATTGGTAGCCAAAACATTGTCGATTGCTCTGGCGATTGACGGTGCATCTTGTGCTTTCATTTCCACAAAACCAGCTAATTCTTCTCCAATTTTCTCCAATTCTTGGATGTCATCATAGAAACGCAAGCCTATTGATAGCTGTTCTTTCCCAGCTATGCTTGCTGTTTCATCAGCTAAGACTGCATAAGCTATAGTTTTTTGAACATCACTTATCACCTTTTCCTTAATAACTTACTAATTTACTAATTAATATGTTTTTTTATTTTTGGCGAAGTGTAAACTGCATTTCGACGGCACGTCTCTAAGTGATTCTTCAATTTTTTGTCGCCAGAATCGATTCGTAAGTTCCTACTAACGCTCCAAGGTCGTTCAATGTCTCGATTCTTTGCCTCTTAGAGTCGATGATGATGTGATACAACTAATAAATCGGCCCTGCGACCCTCTAGGTCACGCCGGTAAACCTACCCGCTTCGTTGCGCCCTTTACGCCTTACATGGCTACACGAAAAGGAGCTACATAGCAACACTGACACTCGCACATGGAAAGCATTAACGAATACGTAATTCAACGAGTTATGGGTAATTTTTGCGTTATTATATTTAGTTGATATTAACAACGAACAAAACGATATAATACTTATATTAAGTAATTACAACAGCTAATTTTTCTTAATGTAATGCTACCCACTAAACTCGAATGCAGGTGCATCCGATGCATTCTCTGAGGTTCATATTAAAGTTATCATTATTGATAAAATGGTATATCCCTCCGCACTGCTCCGACTAAGCATAAAACGCAACAGTCTCCTTCACGCATTGCTTCATTCATTCTCTTGTTCTTCAGAATCCGCAGGTTAAGAAATCACCGGTTGAGATAAGCTGCCATTTTGTCAGGACGACAGAACCAACGAAGTATATTTCAGATGAATTCGATTACGTTGAGGAGCTTTATGCTATAGCCTGCAACGACAAGAAACACGATTCGAAGCAAATTTTTATAAAATCGCTTTGCCTTCTTTCAAGGTTCTATTTGGTTGAGCCTATACCCTGCCCATCGCCCATGATGACACGCGATCGGCAAAAAAAGGTCTTGGTGCCGCTTTTGATGACGTTGTAAGCACTCTACTTTAATAGCACTATGATTATTTTCCATGAATCTCATGGCTTTGCATATCATGTTATGTCCAATATCGCATGATGGTGCAAATCTTTTTATAATCACATAAATAATCCACAGGATCATTATCACAGCGCGATATCGCACATTGGAGTCCGTACATCGCATTATTGCACGGCCTCTCCCGTAGTGGCACTCTTGAATAAGCCACATGTGACCCCAAAAAACATTCGCCTATCCGCGATTTAATGAAACAATATCCCTGGGGCTTATAATGTGATCCGCATCTACATTCGATTCTTTCTCCCACCCTCCCCTGCCATTTCCTCCACTATCTCTGTCCCTCACTCAGTGCGCACCAACGCAGGAAAAACACGGACCCAAATGCCTCCCTTCCCTTCCTGGGATTCCCCCCTGTAATCCCGCGTCCTATTTCCGCGACGCGAATACACTTCAGGGCCGGGTCAGACATCGCCACACCCCTAGGGACGGGTCCACGCCGCTCCGCAACCCAAAGAGGGGGTGTCCGGTAGGGATTTTTTCTTCCTCCTAACCGAACCTTTTTTTTTAGCTACTGCACAGAGTCGCTGAAATTTGCAAGCAAATCAAAATGAAATCATGTTTGATACCCTAATTATTTAATATATTTTATCATCAATGTTCGACAAGCTAGTTTGTTTATATTTATTTTTTCATTTACATTGAAGTTTGAATAGTGTAATGAAGGATGCAGAATGTCGCCAACATTATTTAACCTCTGTATAGATAACTTTTTGAACAAATACAAGGGTGACCACATAGCTCCGGGCCCAAAATTCTGACCCTCGGAGTAGGTAGCTAAGATGTTATTGGCCGATAACCAGGTACACAAGATAGAGAAGATAAATTGAAAATAGCGGTACACAAGCTACGATAGATGAGTAAAGAATGTAGCCTGAAAATCTCGATAGTAAAAACAATGGCATTCTTTGTGGACCACCCGATAAAAATAAAATTATCGAAAGTCATACTAGAAAAGGTATCACATTTCCAGTTACTTAGGATTTGACATAAACTACGAATCAAACAAACAAAATCATATAGAATTAACGTTTTCCAGAGGATGTGTAACGATGAGATCCTTGAAAGGTAAAACAAGAAGATAAACTCAAATAAAATTTTGTGAAGTAATAGCCGTTACCACTATACTATATAGATCATAATACTGGGCAACTAGACAAAAAGACCTTAAACAAATATAGACATCGGTAATTGAAATTCCTCCGATCAGTAAAGGTTTGTACCAAAACTGAGGAATCCAGGCATAAGAGAAGACCCAGGTACTCGATCCATGGCACAAAAAATTAAAGAATGCAAAGCAAAATATAAATAAATTGTAATGCGAATGCATTCCAAAGAAAGATATAGAATATGAGTCATCATGAAATATAGGAATCGGAAGACCAAGGACAAGATGGTGAAAGTGAAGCCGGAACAGGCATACTGGTAGGAAAAAGAAGAGAATCATTAATGTTTGATATAGCAATCATTAAACTGATTATCTGGATGATTCCTCTTAATGACCTCTTTTTATTATGTAACGAGCGGAAGGTACCCGTTGAAATTCAACGGGTGTGAAAAACGTGAAACTTATTTTATTAGAAAACCGCAAAGCCTGAAGAAAAACTGTATGCGTGGTCATTCTAGGAGTTCGTAACCTATCTTGTTTATCTCGATGATTAAGTGAATGTATCTAAGTTAACTGGACATTAACACTTTTAAACGCATAAATAATTCGTGACGTTACTGATGTGGGAATTGGTCTAAAAACAGTTCGCGAATGTACTGAGAGGCAGACGGTTTCACTATGTGTAATACACCTGAGTACTAAACGATAATAAACAACGCCGTGTTTGTTGTAGCAACAGAGGCATTATTACCATTGATATTCGCTGCACGTATATATTCTTTTAAGTGTGTAGTCTATTAATTCCTTTATGTTTAACGTTTACTACGTAAGTGTTCTCCCATATATATGCCCCTTTGAGAGCTACTTTGAGAGTAGACGTTGAAGAGTATACTTGTTAAATATGCATTGAATTTAACGATTACCCCCCGAAGCAATCTATCATGGGGGCCTTGGGACTCCAGGATCTTCTTATACGGATTTTGTTTCTACGTACTATCATGGGCCTGCAGGAAAGCGTGATATTAAAATGCTAGAGGCGTGAATATTCTATGAAAATGAAATCTCTGGTTGTCAAGGAAATATGTTATTGTTGATTTCAGGGAAAATGTGAGATTTTTCAACTGAAAACATGAATTTCAGACAAATACGGAGCGTAGAAGAAACTCGATTGATAAAATTAGAAATTATATTGATTCAGCCATCCGATAAAAAAAATTCCAGCCCTATATCTTGAGTGAATGTACTTTTAAAAAGCCAAAAATGAAACCACTGCACCGAACACAATGCTTAGCATGAACCACCAGGGGGGACCTTCGGGGACCCTTATATCTTTTGAATATAGCATATGATACAACCAGATATTTATTCTATCTACACGCCAAATTTCAGCTCAATCGGTCCAGTAGTTTTTGCGTGATGGAGCAACAGACAGAAAGAGACCATTACATTTTTATACATATTAGTAAGGATCACACCCTTAACCCTGAAAAAATAGGGTTTCGGTTAATTGAACCCTACAGTGTTTGTTGTCTACCAGTAACAAACATGTGTTCCAAATTTCATCAAAATCGGCCCTGTGGTTTAGGAGGAGATGTGGAACATACATACATACATACATACATACAAACATACATTGACTTTTATATATATAAAGATTATTATTATCTTCATTCAGGAGATATAGGTATATTAATTTGTAAATTATTTATTCTCTTTGCTGACGTTTTGCACTTTTATACATGCTTTCATTTCAGAAATTTTCAGAAGGAACTCTCTCTGAGCTCTGTAGAAGCATGCATAAAAATGCGAAATGTCGGAAAAAGGAATAAATTATTTACAAATGAATAGACCTATATCTCCTGAAAGAAGAAAAAAATAATAACCACATATTACATTTTTTCTCATTATATCTTGGGAAAAAGAAACAGGATTCCCCTTGCCTCTATCAGCAGCATGTTTAAAGTGTCGCCAAGACAGACAGGACCCCGAGCACTCTTCACGGCCAAAACCAAAACAGGGAGACACTCCATCTAGAATTAACTTACCCATTTTCTATCCTTCCCATGGCTGTTTGACCAACACCCTCTTCCTGCCACACATTCCACCTATTGTCAAATGATGGTGGTGGAAGTGACCAGGCTTCGAAACCCGGTTCCCTTGTCGTTAAGAGCGTACGTGGAGTGTTTAGTGTGTTCTGAGCGATTCTGCTGAATTCCAGATTTTGAAACACTGCGCTTTATTTCAAGTGCAGTTTTCCTGTCTGATTGAGACTTCTAGCCTCTCCAGGACCTTTCAGTCAATATTCCATCTTCGTCGCTACAGGTGGGCAACGAGAATCATTCTCTCTTTATATTCTTAACATTGGTAAAACCTTTGCCTCCGTTTTGGTTTTCACTGATTTCTAATTTGGTTTGTAGTTAAATTTGTGTTATGATTAATTATTGGAAATAGGTTCTCAAGTTTTACAATTATTTCCTCATTTCCACTTTCTTCCCAACCTATTACACTTTCATTACCTATAATAGTATTTAGGTTCATGGTCGCTTTATTTAAACCTTCCCTTAGGAGTCGAACACTCTCCTACTCTTCGTTCACATTTCCTTGAGAATTCATCTAGAACTCCCACTGTCCCAAGTTTTAGGCCACTATTGGCTACTTATTGGTCATACGTTGGGTAACCACATTCTAATATACCAAACCGGGGCACATCTAGTTTTGAAGAGACTTAAACTGGTACGAAATAGCGACGTTGTTAATAAACGTTAAGCTAATTGTGTAAGGTTATTTTATTCTTTGATTGCAATAACAAAATAATATTATTACTTGCAGCTGCATGTTCTAGTATTAAACTCCAGAGTACCGAGTTCGAATCTCGTTACAATTGGGGCGGCTCGACTCTTCTTGTCCCCCGCCGAATAATTCCTCTGGGCCCACTGGGAAAGCTTTCGAGGATGCGAGATAAAATGAAAAAAAAACAGGATACGATGTTTTCGATTCAAGCATTTCTCACATAGATTTTACGCTGTGTATTTCTGCGTGCAGTGTACCTACATCGGACATAAACAGAGACATTCCGAGACATTTCAGTGTTAGCTGGGACAAATTTGCCAACCGGAAGGAACACCGGGACTGGCCCTTCAAATCGGGAAAGCCTGGTACGTACGTAGATTTAAACACTGCGTCATTTGCCGTGCAAGAAGAAGGGGCGGGCGGCACCATTTTTAGTTACTATTGAACATCGAAGATGGCCGCATATGGGTTTCATTCTTATTACCTATTGTCGCTAGCAAAAAAATATGCCTATGACAGGTCATTTACTAAACAATGACCTAAAATGATTAATTATTAATGTTTCCTCAGTTGCACCTTGGCAATCTTTAAGGAATTGGCCGGTTATAACTAACAAAATCCCAATACATTAAAAATAATTCACCAACATGTACCTCTCCATTTTTATAATTTTCCACGTATCCCATCAGAATAAAACAATTTCACTCTAAATTTAATGTTCATACCTGGGCTACTAAGGTCATTTTCTCTCTCCAAATAAAATATACTAATTGTAAGTTGATAATAGATTATGATTTCCTCCCACCACGGGCAATGTGTTGTAAGTTGTGGTGAGCTCTATCGGTACTAGGGATGAGTGATTACCAAAAAGTAATCGATGTTTTGTAAATTAATTAATTTCTAAGCAGCCGATTAACTGTGCACGATTAATTCCATTTAACACTCGATATATAAATTAATCGATTTGATTATAACAGGAACATAAAAATTCCTGAAGTTACTCCCAAAGGACGAAACCATTAAAGCAAAATACCATCGCACTTCCGCGTTGATATTTATATTTTTTAAAGCCATAGTAATTCATACAGCCATTACATAGTAGTTCATCTTCCTTGCATGAAGTTTCCCCTTTTTATAGGGGCAAAATCTGGAGAAAATATTGTTGCAATCTTGACCTCAACAACATCCCCGCACATAGGCCATTAAGCCAAGAAGAGCCTTGCAAGAAGATTGTTCTTTCCAATTGCAAGAACCTTGTACTTAGTAATGAGTAGTATATTACCATTGGTAGTATATTACTTTTGTTATTTAGTTTCTGTAGAGCATTTTTACATTATACCTAACATGAAGCCAACGTTCTTTGCTATGAATTATCACCAATAGTTGAGTATTTCCACGAAATTATTTTTTAATATGGCCAAAATTGGATTAACTATTGTACAATAAAATGTCAACAAACTTGGGTTTTATTAGGAATTTCCAATTATTTTTCTCTTGCCATGTATTTTTTGTGATTATATTGCCAAACGTGTACGTTACTCAGGATAATAAAAATCTATTCTAAAGTCATTGTATTAATCTCGTTTTTCCATGATAACTTTTCGCCTGCTTATTGTTTAAGGATACCGCGATTTATTTTTTGCAACCAAAGCCAACCTTTTAGTCATAGCATTGTCGTAACTTAGCTTAAGCGTAGGAATGGGTACCCAGGGATTCCCATTGCCGAGAAAATTTTTAATTTTCATGTATTAACACCATCTGTTGACCGAGCTTGGAGCTACGTCCTCTTAAAGTATGAAGGTTCAAAGTAAGAAGTCAGCCATGGCAGAGCCACATAATAGAGACTTGTTGAGGAATGTTCCGTAGGCCTCCATTCTGTGGCTAGCCCTCCAAAGGTTGTTGCTCTGGCAGTAGCGTATCAACTCGCTAGCCTCGTCCCTGCGGTGTCCAGCAGGCGCGGCGGCGGGCAGAGCCAACACCCGGCGGGCAGAGCCCAACAAAATTCGATTTCGTTTTCGAGGACGCAAACGGAGAATAAATTTTCTTTGGATTCACATTTTGAAAGCTTTAAAGAATGTCGTGCATGAATAACTCGGCGTATTGGGGTGTATAACTAAACTATTTTACTACATACGTTAAGAAAAAAAATAGATAAAAAACTGTCCGCGCATTTTTTTTAAAGAAAATTCAAATACAACGCACATGACAGACAATATATTTATTTATCAGAAATAAATTTTTAAATAGAATAATCAGATTTTTATTCCATTGTTAATTCCATGGGGTTCTGCAACATCTTGAATTCGAGGTTTTCTGAGAGAATAGAATACGGGTGTTTGTCACGGCAACTGTTGATATTTGAGCTGCTGTAAATTCTTAATAAGTGATCACTGTGGAAAATTAAATGCGACATAACATACAACATTTAATCAGGAGTGACCTTGCAAATTTTCAATTTCCGGACTGAATAATATAGCATATTTGGAATTTTGGCCTGCTTTTTTTAGATTTCAGCCCTCTGAGTGGCGTTTAAATCTAAGTCCGTGGACTAGAATTACCATGCGTCCCGGTTTGTCTGGGACTGTCCCGATTTGAAGGGTCGGTCCCGGTTTTCCTCCCGGTTGGCAAATTTGTCCCGGCTGGCACTAAAATGTCCTGGAATGTCTCCATTTAGGTCCGCTGTACACTGTACGCAGAAACGTACAGCGTAAAAGGTATGTGAGGAATGTGTAAATCGAAAACATCGTATCCCACATCTTCAAAAGCTTTCCCGGTGGGTCCAAAGGAATTAGGTACTCGGCGGGAACCAAGAAGGGTTTGGCCGTCCTAGTTGTAATGAGATTCTAACTCGGTACTCCGTAGCTTTTAGCACTAGAACATACAGCTGGAAGTAATAATATTATTTTGTTATTGCGATCAGAGTAGAAAATAACTGTACATCTTTAGCTTGACTTTAATGATTTTGTACCAGTTTTAGTATCTTCAAAACTAGAATTGTCCCGGTTTGGTACATAATAATGTGGTTAACCTATGACCTTTTTGTAGCCCAATCTCATGGCTGTTTGTGGCGTAACGATTGTGAATGGCGAATTATCAGATAAGAATGTAGTACAGTAGCACCTAGCTGTAGTATTTGCACAAATTTTGGAAACAACGGCAAATGTTAACTTGTTACATAAAAACCCTAAATCCATAATTTAGCTGTTGCACATAGCCTAATTTTGTTATTATAAGCGATTTAAAATCACAATGTTAGCCTCGCGCACAAACAGACCGCGGCCACATTGCGACTGCTGTGACATAATCCCCTTCACTCGGCAGTCGCTACCGGGTTTGTTTACATTCTGTCTGGTGTTTTTCTGCCTTGAACTATATAGGCTAGAATTTGAATAGGCTAAGTGCGGCCGAAATACGCCACACAGGTACCAGATTATACCCATGACATAGTTAGTGCGATAAAGAAGGGCTAGAGTTTGATGAATTGAACGATAATATAAGCGGTAGTGAAGGCTGCTCGGGTGCTCCACCGGGTAATCTCCTCCATAGCTTCCGACGTTTCGGGGTACGAGTCGTACTCCATCCTTCTTGGGGGAAACTACTAAACTACTCGTACTAAACCTACTTGTTTACTTGGGGGAAAATGGTAGGACAATTGCCACGAGAATCAAGGAACATCTAAGGCATTTCAGGCTATGTCAACCTGAAAAGTCTGCGGTGGCCGAACACAGCATCAACGAAAACCATGCTATCCATTGGGAAGATGTGAAAATCATCTCTCGAGAGAAGAAATACTGTGAAAGGATTACGAAGGAGGCCATAGTGATCCGGCTTGTGGACAATAAAATCAATAGAGATGGCGGTTACTCCCTCAGCAACACCTGGAAACCCGTCCTGCGAAGAATCCGATTGGCTAAAACCAAGGACCAATCAGAGGGAACTTGAGGCCTCGGCACCGCTATATAAGGCGATCACTTTCCGAGACACGACATTCAGCCTTGAGGATGGAGTACGACTTGTACCCCGAAACGTCGGCAGCTATGGAGGAGATTACCCGGTGGAGCACCCGAGCAGCCTTCACTACCAGCATACGCCGGGAAAGCATCAGATCGATAATATAAGCGATTTAAACACACAGTGTTTCTTATGCCTGTCAAGCGCTAATACAATCATTCACTTACATCAATCCTGTAAAAAACAACAAAACAAAAAGAGCACAGCACACTTGGCATTGGAGTGTTAGAAACAATGGAAAAATGGTTTTAAAAACTGGAAAGTAAGAAAAGAAAACCCCCTCGGACCTCTAACTCATGACCTCCGAACTGCTATGTGATGACTTTGCCGCGTCTCCATCACCATAACCGATATATTGACTAGACTGTCTCGTACGTTGAACTCTTTGCATGTACATGAACAACTCGGAGTTGCCGTATCAAGAAACTCGAATAATTGTTTAAAATACGGGAATCATAGACAATTTCATCCATGAATAGAATATATGTTTTAAATATTTTCCAATTTTTTTTTTCATTTCAGGGAAGACATGATTTTTCGTTCATCAGACCATTAGATATAACATTTCATACGGCTAAAAACCCGCGTGCACAGTGAAACTAAACACAGTCTGTTTCCATTTATGATTAAGTAATATACTTAATACTTTTCTACAAATTTTGTAGAAAAGTATTAAGTATATTACAAATTTTGTAGAAAAGTATTAAGTATATTACAAATTTTGTATAAAATTATTAAGTATATTACAAATTTTGTAGAAAAGTATTAAGTATATTACAAATTTTGTATAAAAGTATTAAGTATATTATTAAATCATGAATACATACCAAAAGAACTACGAAGTGAACCCTGCCAATGTCAAGTTAAAGTGCAGTATATTTAGACTTTGTCGGCACATGCGTAATGGATAGCAATAGTGTTTTCTCCCCAAGAGTAAAGCACCTGGGAGTCAACACCACTTAGAGCGTACGTAAATATTATTAATTAACAGCATATTCATACATTAGGTTTTGCTGCACTATCAGTTAATACGAACTTAAAATGTACCCAGGTAACCAAGATTTGAGGAGAAAAATTTCTTATTTGTCCAGATTTTTAGTTTATTAGTAGAAAATTATCCGCATTATGCCAAGTCATTACTTGACAGTTGATGCAACAACCAATGGTATATAGTTGTATCAAGCCACGATTATATATGCTAACCATGTAAACGTAATTATTCCCTTTTTTTGATCAGGAAAGTCGTATGAATGCATATATTTCCTCTTTACCATAACCATCTATCCATTACACAGTCTCACCTGTCTACTGCAAGGGGGATTACGTAACGAGCCAATGGCTGGGCGTGTAGATATCGTTGCAAATACAATTATCAATAAATCGTGATTGTTAAACCAACTAGGCAAGATTTAGTGCTGGTAATTTAAATATATTATTATGGAAACACAATTTACGATATAGAATGGATTTCATGCAAAAATCTCTATTGGAAATATCTTAATTGCCATTGGTGGTAAATTCAAAATGGATGACCCATAAACATGGTATGTGAATCGGAATGCTGTCGAGACTATCATTTGAGACGCCATCTTCTTGCTACCTATCTTATCAACATTTTCCAGCATGGGAGGTATCTATAATGCTTAAAACATAGCTATACAAAAAACGAAAATTGCTACGTAATAAAATATAGTAATTACATGCTTTGAACGAGTATTCTTATGACATTAGTTTACAATTTCTGTGTGTTCTTATCCAAAGGGAAGTAAATTGTACATTAATAATACTTTTTCTTTGGAAAAGAACAATTATTTC
Source organism: Pyrrhosoma nymphula (assembly GCA_963573305.1). NCBI lineage: Eukaryota > Metazoa > Arthropoda > Insecta > Odonata > Coenagrionidae > Pyrrhosoma > Pyrrhosoma nymphula. The sequence continues at coordinate 33,698,819 of OY754327.1, forward strand.
ATTCTTCGTAGGCATTGAGCAGTAGATGTTTGCCAGCTCAACCGGGAGGAACGGCAAATTTGGGTGTAATATATGCATAAATTACTTGAGCGCGTTATTTTCAGGTTTAGGAATTTCGACTCCGTGGCTTGGTTTGAGTTTTTGAAAATTTCACTACTAAGTTCATCCCGTTGAAAGTGACACCGAAACATTGAGAACGTTCGGGATTGAACTTAATAAAAAAGTATGGAATTAATGAAGTTCATTCTTCTTCTTCTCTTAATGTTGGTCATCCAAGAACCAAGTAAAATAACCCAAGGCATTCATTTTCGTTTCATTTTCTACAATTCTTTTTTCCCTCTCTAATGGTTCTTCATTCTTTCGCTTCGCTTTCTCCTCCTTTCTTCCATCCTACTGCTTTTATTTTCTTCTTTTCCAGCTTCCGGAAACCCTTGAAATTTCCTATCAATATTTTGAATGTAGCTTTATCCGTTATCATGTCTTCCCTTATCTCAAAATCCTCCTTGTCTTTCTTAATCCCTTTGAACTCCTGTTTTCCATTCGTACTCTTCTGAACACGATTTAAAATTCCTTTGGTGAGTCCACTGTTATCCTTCCTCATAATGTGGCCGAAGAACCTAACTCTCCTTTTCCTTATCGCATCTCACCTTTTGCATTCTTAATTCCTATAATATTAATGGTTGAAGGTGTAACTTTGTGTAACATTGTCACAAACATGACGAATAAATTTCTTAGTATATTCCACACTAAAATGTTTATTGCCGATCCAGATTTCGACTGCACAGCAATCATTATCAAGGTAGCCTTGATAATGAGTGCTGTGCAGTCGAAACCTGGGTCGGCCATCAGTATTTTTAGAGTGGAATATAGGTACTGAGAAATTATTTCGTCATGTCTGTTCTTAATTCTTGTAGAGATATTCCTTCTTCCTGTGGTTAGACACTAATTTTTCATTCTTTTAAGTTCATTCATTTAAGCATGTCTGCAAGATTCCAAAAATTCAACTCGGAAAACGTTCGAGAAAAGGATATAATACATTTTGCTTCCTTATTTTTAAATTTCATCCGCTTACCGCATGTTTCCGAGGGTTTGTGGGGAAGGGGAATAGCCGGCCCTCCCCCATTACCTCCCTCTCCCCACTTGGATCTGCCCTTCTGTCAATGGTGACGCAACCCGCCGACCGATTTGGGCACGACCGCCTCCAGGCTGCTTCACTTCAGTGCTCCCTGTAAGCTCTAATTATAATTCGAGAGCGAAGATGTCTACGCCCCCCCCATCCCCCATAACCGTATGATTCCCCCATAGCTCTCTTTTTTAAATCGCTCGTCATCGGGGTCAAGGTGAAACGTAAGACTTGCCCTGAGCTCTCAATGTGGGTGGAGGCACTCGAGGGGCTAATATGCATACTTACCGCTTTGAGATATTCGCGACTGCACTCCCGCCTGTGGTGCCTCGTTTATTCCCTTCTCTGCGCGCGCTTGCCTAATTTTTATCCCTGGGAAAGCACTTTGAAAAATTCATCACAACGAGTAGTTTCTAGGAAAAGATGCTAATGCTTTTCTAGAACACACCATTTTTTTCGAGTGCTCGAGTTCCAGTGAGCATAATCAGAAGTTTTTCCTAGAGCTTTGTAATTTTGATTCATTTTTAACCGTGTTTTTATACTTCAAGTGATCTTCATATACGATGTAATCCTACAGACCTTCAAAAAAGTGTGTGGAAGGTGGTGCTTGGGCATCAGCTACTTCTGAATGTTTGTGGAGATGATTATAAAATTATTTTTCTTCTTCTTCTTCCATCCATGCATAGTAGGCAGATTGCTTATTGTTTTTTCGTCACTCCACCTGTCATATTTTCTTTTGACGGTATGGTTATCACTCCATCTTTTATTGTCTTCATATATTTCTTCTTTTTCCCACCGGTAACTTATCTCGTGCTACTTTAATTCTCCTTTCTTCGCCCATGCAATTTGTGACACCATCCCCTTCGCTCTTTTATTCTTAAATTTACTCACCCCTTTTCTTCTTTGCAAATTTTTCTGTTGTTTTCGTTGCGATATCTGCCCAGTAATGTTTTACCAGTGATTCTCCGTAGCGCTTACATCTCATCAGTCTCAAGTAGCCTTCTTGTTCTTGCTGTGCCTGGTCGAGGCTCGACCATTTAAGTCAATATTGTTCTCAAAGTAAATTTTTATATTATATATTTTGCTTCCATACATATATGTTCATACATATGGTGTCATTCAAGCATCCAGCTATTCTCAATGCTTATGTTGTCTTTTGTCTTCCAACTGATTCCACATCACCATATCCAGACAGCTCAAGGCCAAGGTATTTAAATATCATTTCCTGCTGTATAGTTTTGAATAAAGTTATGCTGTCTTCAAAGCAATTGGTGTTATGTCATGATGTTGTTGCTGTTTACGTACTTTTTAAGATGAGAAGGAATACTAAAATATAAGTCATTGTTTCCATCGCCCTTCTTATATGCGTGATCAGGTTTATTACAGGTCATTCTTCTTACGGATTCTCAGGATAAGATCTTTATTCTTGCATTATCAGGTCATACTTGCATACAAGAACAAATTAATGACTTACTTGCTCATAGGTTGAGCTTGCTGTTGATCTAATGGTTTTATCCGGAATATTTGCGGTAGAAACTTCTCTGGATGAGGCCAAGCAGAATCAATGTTTAAGGGAAACCTAATTTGGACCAAGGGCTAGTGTGACCCTTATTTCTGCATTTTCCATACCTTTGAGCTTCCTACCAGGTAAGCTCTACCCATGAGTAAAAATCTGACTTCAATCCGAGAGGGTTCATTAGGTATTCTATTTGCTGATTGATAGGTTTTTTAACAGCCCTTATACCAGCTCCCGCATTTCTGGTGTATATTTTCACTTTCCATCATATTATTTGATTGCCATCAGATATCTCTTAAGCTCCTCACATCCTTGGCCTCTCTCCTTATGGCGTCCAAAATTCCTACCCTCTTCCTTCCTCTTCCACGCTCGCCAAGCGTTCTCGCCTCTATGAATCACCCTCATTTCAATACTCCTCGGCTCTCAATACGTCCTATATTCATCCACCTTTTCTGCATTCTCCTAATCTCCAACCACTAACCTCCTTTCCTCTCCCACTATATCCATACCTCTTTCTGTGACTGTAAAAACTCTTTCGTCTTCCTTGATACTCAGCTCACCCTCTTTATTCTTCTTCAGACCCACATCTCAAATGCCTTTATTCTACGTATATCGTCTTTCCGTAATGTTCAAGTTCCAATGGAGTCCCTTCTTAAATATATTTACATGCGTTATAGAAAGTGAAATTGCTTTTATGACAGTTCACGAGCTTATGGATGTAATATAATCACTTGGTATGCGATTACAGCAATGCACATCCCCCCGAGGCTCAATGACTCATCCCCCCGATCCCCGTGCACAGTATGTTTTATCCCCCCCAAATTTCCTAAAATCTCAGATTTTTCCCCGTCTAAATTTATTTTTATGATGCACTTTGCGTCATGGCCCCATCTAGTGGGCAACAATGCAAGATTAAAAAATGAATGGGATAATTATAATGATAGTAGGAGGAGATAATCTCAACCATCCGAGATCAGACAAACAATCAATTTCATTCAAGAGAACCTAGCCAGACCATGCTATTGCCAGGCCAGGGTAAAAGTAGCATAACATTATTTTGATTCCTGAACGTGCAGAATGAACCTCCAACTGACCACACCGAAAGGTGGCCATACACATGGAAGTTACTTCCATGACAGTAGCCTTGCAAGTCACTTGCAAGTGATACTTCGATGTGTAAGCACTAACTTCCATGCCAGTATCGTTAGTTATCAACCGCGGTTCAAACTGGCAAGGAAAATAAACTGGCGTCTATTTTTCCTGTAAGTAGCAAATTGGTTCTGCGATATAATTGCAGAACCAATTTGGAGTAAAAAAGTCATAATATTCCTTTTTCCTTGCAATGCTCACTGTAGTTAACTGAGTAGAGTACCTTTTTTGAGATACAGTCACTCCGACGATTGGTTAGTCATAGCTAAAAAGATGAGGGCAAAAGTTCCGCCTTCTATCACACAGAGAGCCATTGTTTACTTTTTTGCATACATTTGCTGTAGTAAAGTTTCCTTTTCTTTATCTTTTTCTAACAACACGCTCTGGTTGGTCATCGTGGGCAGGCATGGTGTCATCACATCTGGAGTTTCTAGAAAATCAGTAAGACATTTTTTGTACATTGCATTGTTTTAGGGGCCCCACTGGCAATTTTACTTCCCCAAAACAGCAAAACAATTGTGTAATTAAGTTTTTACGGATTGTGAGGTTAATAGCTAACCATTTAATTCTGCACATAACACATGCATATCATATGCTAACCTATTTAAGTGAACCCGGGAGTCCCGAGAAAGATACACTCGCTCTGAAAAAGTGAATTTGGAATAAACGAAGGATGTGGGTACAACTGAATAGTGACCATTTGCACAACTGTTTCGAGAAAAATAACGTTTATAACAATTGAATTATATTGGATCGTGCAATAAACAATTGCTACGTTCAGCGGTACCGTAATAATTGCATATCAATTTTGTTTTACAACTTTATTTATAAAACACCTTTTGTATTAATATACAATTGTAGTTTCAACAGGGTTAGTTTAAAAATGGTTTTAATGGTTTCAATTCAAAGCAGAATATCGCAATCGTTCTGTGGTGCGCATATTCTGCAATTATATAAATAACCGAAAAGCAGGGATTTGAAAAGGCGATAATTTCATTTACCAGTTACTTATAAACAAACTAAAAGAATTCAATAATGCTGAGAGTATGTACTGGATAATTACACTTTTTTTAGTTCAGCCATTCTTTGTTGTGCGTATAAGCCGGAATTAATGTGTGGAGAAGAACGATGCCCTGCAAGTAGCGATACGATACGCGATATCGCTACATTCGCTACTTCGATAGAAGCCAAATTCCATGTGTAAAGCCGACTTTAGAGTCTCGCGGATGCGATTATCGAAGTTCTTTGATTGGCTAGTACACATCGACTCTTCTCTCGATCAGTTTTGAAGTGTGCTACCTAGTACGCAGGGTCTAAAACTAATAGAAATCATGTGCGTTGTCGTCTTGAGAAGTCAGCAGTGCACTGGATCGAATGGAAAGCTCTCATTAGCTTTTAATGAGTCTTTTCCTCATAATGCCACGATGTTAGTCTTCTCGTTTGATATTTTTAAGTAGTCATCAGGACAAACTATCGAACCAAAATATACATTGAGCTGTGGAACTCCAAGGAATTTTATTTTTGCGTGGATACACCTTCTTCATCAGTCCGGCAGATTGGGATAAATTGTAGGCCATTTATATTGCTGCAAAATACTAACGATCCTTCAAACATTGGTAGCATTTATATAGTGTATTGTATGCTTTGGAAGCTTCGTCCCCTGATAAGCATTAGCGATTTATGCTAATGCAACAATAGTCGTAGTTACACTAACTTTAATAGTGCATAGTGTAATGTATGTTGGTGGCCACTGCCCTGCAACACAACCTTCAGGTCGCTTGCAGAGTTTTTTGTAGATGTAGGTGTAGATGCGGAAATGAGACGGAAACGGTGAAATAAATTGTGAAGGATGATTACATTTTAAATTAGTCAACAGATTTGTGGTACTGCCGGAATATTTCTCAGACTTAAGACATGCACTGCATTGAGCAACTAGGGAATCTTTTTGGTAAAAAAACCGACGTCATACTATTTGGAGAAGCTTTCATAAAGGAATAGGTGATTGCATAAGAAAAAGAATGAAATAAATGTAACACACAAGAATATCTAGAACTTAAGCTACAAGACAATTTGAGTACAAAGACCACAATGGGAAACAAACCCGTTCTATCGTACCGATCTCTTGTAAATATCGATAGTCGATACTACAAACAGAGAATTGATATAAGTGAAATATCAAATTCTTATAATCGATACCAAAGTACTCGGTATCAAAGTAAATGTATCAACCGGCATCGTGTAAGTAATATTGGTCCATCCTTATGAGGGACTCAACATTGGTGATAGTGTGGTGTACAAGACAGTCTCCACAAATCTCATCTTTTCAGACGCATTATCGGGATTGCTTTCGCGGCGTTCACGTCGAAGTGTCGTCATTGCCGAGTCTCGAACAATCGGAGGTCTTCCTGAATATTGCTCCAGTAGCACTATGCCCGTGTGTCCACCCGTATGAGTGTGATGGATTCGAGAATGCCGGAGTCAACGTAGCGTGTGCCGGACACGGCGACATGAGCATCTATTGGGATCCACTTAGTATTTCCTTCTCACGCAAAAATATTCACCATGGTGACCAAAAACAAAACCAAAAACTCAGCCGCACCCCCGGCTCTTATATTGTAAGAGGTGATCCGGGGGGTAATTTTGTAATCTGACTTGAGAGTACGTCATAAAAGACGGAAAATTACGTGAAGTTCCACTCCGCCATCCAGGACCATCTTCGGATCTCGAGTGGTGATGCGCAAGTCTTTCATTTGATTCATCCGCTCTTTCGACTCTTGATCCGTATCTTTCGATTCTCGACCCGTTTCATTTGGCTCCGAATTTCATTAGGTCCATCCGTGGTTCCATCTCACCTGTCGTAACGAACGTGAAATTGAACCACCATCGGACCATGGCCGATCGTAAGCCGGTCATAACGGGAACGAAACGGTTCTCCCGCCTACCCGCAAAGAATCATGCAAAATGTGGGATTACAAAATAACCCCCCCGATGATAAAAAGTGGATCATCAATTCCAGTCTTTGCTGAGGAAGAAGCGTCGTTCACGGATTACGCTCATGGAGTGATAACTTTTGAAAGAGTCGTTCACAGATAAAGTGAAAATCCTTTCCCGCTCTTTAAAGTTTTACTCAGTGAGTGTTCATTGATTGGTCTGCAACCGCTCCTCCTATATCTCCGTCCCCCCTCATTAGTTTCCATTTCCCCCCTATTTCTCCCCCCTCCCCCAATCCCCAATCATTTTTCCATCTCCACCTTAATTCGCAACTTCTCGTCGTGATCGGCAACCCTTTTCCTAAAAAAAATAAAAAAGACCCTTAGGTTGTGGAGTTGAAATCCCTTTTCCTTTCCCCTATCATCCCCTCCCTTCTCCTCTCCCCCCACTCCAAGTCCTCTCCCTCAACCCTTTACCAATCCCTAAGGCCTTTTTTTGTTATCAGCTCCGCCCACGCGATGAGCGCACGGGTCTTCTTTTAATGAAATCGGGAGGATCTCTCTTTTTTTTCATATTGATATTTTTTTCCTTTCTTTTCCACCTTTATTCCGACGTATTTTTCCTTCTCTTTTATTTTATTTCTATTCTGTAGCCACTCCGTCGTCTTGTTACTCCGTTCCATTTCCTTCAAAGGTTCTGAAAGAGTAAGAGAAAGAAGAAAGAACGTTTCGCTCAGTTCTCTTGGGAAGGAATGCCACGCCCACTCCTCCTTTCCCCCGAGGGCAAATTAATGTAATCCATCTTGGTACTTTCTCCTCCTGCAACTTCTTTCACTTCTTCCGCCATCTTCTTCACTACCTCACTCCCGAACCGCACTAATTTTCGACTCGCCACGAAGTATTCTGTCTGTCTGTCTGTCTGCCGACGCTACCGTCATCGTCATCGCGGAGGCGTTCCCAGAATTCCGTCCGCACTCACTCTCTCTCTCTAGAATTTATGCGGAGAGATTTTCGGGGTTTCCAGGGGAGCGTATTAAATATTGATCCCCCCCGGTTATCCTTAAAGATTTATGCTCCGCGGCTGGCACGCTTGCGATAAAAGGCGCTCTCCATATTATGAGAGAGAGAAATAGGGAGGCAGGGTTGCAGGAAAAGGGAGTGCGAATACCCTTGTACTCCCATACACGCGCGGCCCGGTCGTAATTCTCGGAAAGTTGGGGGTAATGAAGGTGCTAAATCTGCATCTACACATTACCCTGCAAAACGCCACCAGGGTCTACTCTCGGGAGTTAATGGGTAGGCGGCCACTAAAAGAAGGAAGAAGGTGACTGAATTAGTGATGGGGAAGAAAATGGTATAAAAAGAAGAAATGTTTTGCAGTTCAAATTAGTGGTAGCGAGTCATGTTGGCAGCCACCTGCGAGAAGTGTGACGTCAAGGAGTGGAAGACTCGTTGGAAAGGTGTCGGCAAATGAGTGGATGGGAGATAACATCATATGGTGGGTAAAGCTGCATGTAAAACTGCATTTAATTCGAGAGGGTTAACCCAGCTGGGTCAGAATTCGCTGATAATGTTCGCAACCCATTAGAGAAGCCCATCTAAAAAAATGGATTAAGTGCCATAGAGACCTAGAAAGATGATGCAAATAAAATATTGACGAACTAAGATAAGTGGTATAAGCGAGGAGACTTTCTCATTCCACGTGCGGAATTTTTTCGTGGGCAATGAACTTTTTCACTAAAAAGTGCCTTCTGCGCAACTACCACCAAGTTTCACTACCAGCATTGTTTTTTATTTGTTCTGTGATCATTAAAGATGCAAAGGTAGTGGCAGTTATGATTAAGGAAATCAACAGACAACAGAGTTAACTTATGGCACCAAGTTCAGGTAAGTAGGTTGATAAATGGCTGGTTGCAGAAACGATCTATAGATATGTATCCGAAAGAGTTATGGAATATGTAAGCCAAGGCATTCGTTCAGTGTGTGTTGCAAAAGCATACAAGAGCTTTATTGGCTTTATAAATAGTCTCATAACTTGATGGACCTGATTAAATGGGGTTAAATAGGTACTTATAAGTTCCATAAGTAATAAAGATGGCGATTGTTCAATGAACAGTTTGGATGGTAAATTACTTCATAAAAAATTATTATGCGATAAACGACGTGTTTATCAACTCATTCTGGCTGTTATTAATGTTCATGAAGAATATTATGTAGAAGAAAGTACATGCATTAATTCTATACCGCATTAGTAGAGTAGGCAAAACATTCGAAGCAGTTACATTGGGATGAAGAGAAGCAGGATGTGAGCCGAGCTGAAGAGTGATAGTAAACGGAGCCCTGGACCTTCATCTGTAAATGGTTTATATGAGTATTCTTACTTCTATCCAAACCTACCATTACTGGAAGGTCACCTGTCACCTGAAGGAAAACTGTCGTCTGTAAAAATGCAACAACTGCGGGCACATTAAAATCGGTCCCGAGAGTTTTCATTTGAAACGTTTCTTTAGGTGTGGAATCCCGAACGAGAGCGACGTATAATCTCAAGATGAGGCTTAATCAGAATGAAATAATTTTCCTCTTTCGTCATTTCGCAAGAGAATCTTCCAAATATTTCGTTCCGCCGTAATTCTCTAAGGCCTTTTATTTCGAAGATCCCAACGGAATGAGCCACGATCATATTTTTATCCCAGGTGTAATTCATGGGGTCGGCCGTAGCGGAATAGAAATAATATTACTCGCATCAATTTTTCTGCTCAGCTGACTCTGTCTAGCTAGAAATATGAGTTCGTGGGGCATCCGCCCTTAGCTCGAACGCCACCCGGCGGAAAGAATATTAACGATCGCGAAGCGGACGTCGTAAATCAGGATCCGAACAAGACCTACCGGCTGGAAGTTGCGTCGCAGGACGGAGCGGATACGCACACCGCGTGCTCCGGTGATGACACTCTTGCTTCCCCTTTTATTTCTCGATTAATTGAAGCATACTGCGAGTGTAGCCGTGAGTGAACTAATTTAGTTGACTCCGTGCGTCGCGGCGTAAAATTTTTCAGACTACTGGAATAGTTAAAATCTATGTCAGACGAGACCAGTTTTCAAGTAACTCTCAAGCATGACTCGATGTTAAACTGGCATTGGTAATACATGAGAATCTCACGAGGACTAATACGATGAGGAAATAAAATGCTCTTTACAGTGACGTAGCCAGGATTTCGATTCGGGGGGGGTCCTTGTTGAGTTGGCCGAAGTTTGAGTTGAGGCGGAGGCGGGGGAAGATGAAAACTTTTTTTTTTAATCAGGAGCAAAATTGTGTGTTTAGGCCATTAATATTGCAATTACGACTGCGGTGTAACAGCCAAGTTCAAAATATTTTTCTGTGCAAAATTCTGAAAGAATGCTAAACCCATAGATTTTGTTTTTAAAAATCACAAATATATGAATTGAAAAATTCGTTCAGACTGTAGAGTAAATGAATCAGCATTCGTTATTTAAAAAATAGGATTTTCTGCTTTTGTGCAACTTCAATTTTAAAAAATTCAAAACCTCGGGGAGAGGGGGGGGCTTGGGGTGGGTCCTGGGCCCATGGACCCCTCCATGGATTGGTTATTATCTCTTTAAGACAATTACTGTTTCTCCGTAAGTCGTAAGTAACTTCCATTCTGATGCAAGAATGGTTGTAACCTTGTGGATAAAAACTTTGGCACATGTACTCGCGGATATGACTGGACTTTTGTGTAAAGTTTTGCTGTGTTGCTTGTATTTGTATTAAAAAATGTGTCGTTGTACTGTTTGTGGAGCCGTGACTGTTACAATTGACATATTTTATTGCACGAACATTAATTAATCCAAAGTATGATCAACCATGCTGATTTTTTACGCTTGAAATTGTTATTGTGGCTGCGTTTGATAGTGCTTAATTCGAACGGTAGGAAAAGAGATGGTTTTATGAAAAAATACCCGTGATAATGACCAAGTATCAGTCTAATATGCCCTCATTGGCAACGGTGGTGAAGTATTTGTTTGAATGGTTTCAGGGTTCAAGTTCTTAACATTTGTTCTCGTGCTGTAGCTAATGGTAGGCCTTTAAACATCTCAGATGAGGATATATTTTATGTTACACACATAAACGAGCTCTAAAGTTAATTCATAAAGTTCTAAACTTCATTAATAAGTCTTAAATAAGGCACTAAATATTTTCATTTATTTCTCAATTATATTTTCCGAAAGTTTTCTTTTATTCTCTTATATTATTTTTATTAATCTAGTATTTCGTAGAGATTTTCATTGACTAAAAGGTTTTAGTTGGGAATTTGTATTCATATAGTCTATATGAATATTCATTCATTTGCTGCTATAATCGGTATACACCCTCGCAACGCAATAGGTATGTACCTTTCCGTCAATGTTTAAGTTAGTAGTAATCGCTTCATGTTTCATAGCCTTCAAGTCAAGCCTTCAATTTGAGATGCACTAGGCAATCAAAATGGAAAGGTGCAGTTCAGCACTATTACCCGGTTGGGAACCCGAAAGCTCTTCATATTAAGCATTCGCCGGGAAAGACTCAGATCCTACAAACAAAATGGAATATAGGGCTCATTCACTTGGAGAGTTTACACTATTCAGCTTGAAACAAGGCTGAATACAGGAACTAAATAAATTTTACAGCCCGGATTTTACTACCCGGAGAAGAATGGACAACTGCCGGAGGACACCGTAATAAAAGAAGAAGGAGCGGATGGAGAAAACGATGAATGAAGAGGTCGAGAACCTGTAAGAGGGAAGAAGAGGCCCGAAGAAGGGAGAAGAAAGTAGAACGCAGGCCAGATTAAGGCTTCAAAACTGCGATGATAATTGTATAGATATGAATTTTTAAGCATACAAAAGATATTGTAACAAATTCCTCAAATTACTCAACAATGCAAATTAACTATGTTAAATTAACCAGCCATTAAACATATCTAATTCAATAATGTTGATTCGAAGGTACAATTCGTCCGAGTGCTGTTGCCCCTGTCTGCACGTGGCAGATAGAAAGTGCGAAATGACCTTAGCCGTTGAAGCACGTTAAACAAAAATACTACTACCACTCGAAGGTTTCCGCGGCGTTTGTTTGAATTTTAAGCTGTTTTCCGGGCGTTCCTCCGCGTGATTCGTTTCCAGGCACTTGGTAGATAGTATCCCTCCTCCCGGTTGTAGCTCCTTGGGTGTTTGATGATCTCAATGGCTTCCTGGATCAATCTGTGGTAGTAGCGGTAGAGGGGTTCAAAATAACCCAGGGCCCAAAAAGTTAAGATGAGGTTTTTCTCATCGCGTTCTACATTTCAATACATGCTTTTTGACACCTTGCGCAACCCGATCTGACCACCATAAGGGGTCCAGCAAGGCGCCCGAAGTAAGCAACCCGCCATACCGAAAAAACGGGCGGCGGCGGCGGCGGCGGCCCACCAGGGTATGTACGTACGTACGCGGCTATGTATTGGTCTTGTAAAATATTTATGGAACCGAATTCGTCGGGGAGGTCAAGTTACGTTAGGTTACAACAACAAAAAAATACAAATTTTTCGATTTTTTTTAATTTTATTTTTTTTAAGAAAGAATAATTGTTTTTTTTCTGAGGACACACTAATTAAGTTTGTTACGCTTTATATCCTTTGCCACTGTTAACAGAAGCAATTGCCTCTGTTCCTCATCATGTGTTAGTTTATTTCCCTTCAGAAACCGGATCACTAATTGAACAGAACGTTCTGCACAGTCATTGACAACTTTAAAGTGTGTGACAATTTCCTGGCCTCTTAAAAAATCTGGGTCCTGTTTCCATTTTTTCTTTGAATAGTTTTTTAATAGGTTATGAATAGCTTTTGTGTTACCATTGTCGCAGTAAGAAAGTTAATCCTTTGAGGTACTAAATTTATGATTGTAAACTTTTTTATCTGTGTAGTATTATAATTATTATTAACTATATTCCTTGCATTGTACTGTAGCCCTGAAGAAGCCTTAATAAAACGGCGAAACGTCGTCGGAAAAAGGAAGTTGAGCTTCTTAAAAAAGACATGACCAAACGTCCACATATTATTCTGTTTCCAATGCGATCGATTTTTATCCAGGAAGCTATTAGAGAATTCAGTGGCTTTGAAAAACTTTTTAAAAAACTCTGTGGATGCAAAGTTTTCAAGGCGTAAGTCCACAACATAAGTAAGTGTCACTTCAGCACGAATGGGAGAATCACTGGGACATTTCCTGTTTCGCATAGGAGCAACAATCCCCTTTTTGTGTTCACATGTCACATCGTCATCAAATAATGAAAAGCAAACGAGTTTGGGCGACAGGTACCATAAATGGCGTGAAAACTTCTGGAGTGCTACTTCCTAGTGAAAGCCTACTTTCCTTTTGGAATACAGCAGCTGGAGAAAAGCCAAGTCATTTCGAGGCGCCTGGACAGCCAGCGTCGCCTGAAACCAATACCTTACATTGTACCTGCATATAAACACAAACAGAGACAGAAGCCGGGAGTCTTGACGCGATGACAGCTGGATCTGCCGCCCAAATATCCACGAATTATGATGGAAGGAGAGAATCACTAATGGAGAAGTCCATAAAGAGTTTTGGAAAAAAAGATGTTTCATGAAAATTCTGAGAGTTAGAAGAGGCAAACTCATTGCGCTCAAAGTATCTTCAAGACAATAATGAAAGGAAAAATGTATTGGACGATAAACCAAGAAAGACCAAGAATGGAGCACATCAGGAAATTTGTAAGAGACGTTAAAATGAAGATTAATGAAGGAATTTTGAAGAATTGATTGGAAACTTGCAGACACTAATAATAAAATACATGACTGCAGTTGTTGATGATTTTTACAGTGAACTGTGAAAGCAGTGATAATTAAAAAAAATGGAGATCTTAATTTTTTTTCTACTTTTTTTTCTTCACCTCGTTTGGTGCTTCGAAAGGAATTGGTTTGAATTCATTCGACTCTTCGTTAGGAGAAGATCATTCTGTGGAAATCCTCCGTGCGCCTCCACGTGTCTTCGATTAGGTGGCATTGATTTTCTCCTCGGAATTAAACGGAGACGTTGAGGCAAAAGTCAAACGTTTGATTCTCGCGTTACGAACCTCTGTGTAAGCCAGGATGAAACTCTAAAGGGGGAGGGAAAAACAGGAAAAACAATCCCTCGTTTGCAATCCATTCCGTTTCGATGTTCCATTCCTTTCTCTCTCTCTCTATCTCCCGTTTCCTCGTCTCGCGCCTTGAGCAGAGGCTTTTTGGGAGAATCTGGGTCAGTCCGCGATAAGGCTTGTCTGTTTGTTTGTTGCAAACGTACCCATCGATTGCAACGTAGTCATTGTATTTCTCTCTTCTCTGCTTCCCCTCCCTCGCCCACCCCCCTTGAAGGTCAATTCACTGCGAATCTCTTGTCGCGGATTCGCGGGGAAGAATTCGGAATGCTCGTCGACCCATTTTGTCGCCTTTTGTGGCTGAGTTGCGTTCTGTCTTTCCCTCCCAAGAAAAAAAATAAACATTCCATACGTCTAAAATTTTCATTTCAAACGTCATTTTTTTCTCTCTCTAGTGTTCTACAGATCTCAAAGCACCTTTTAAATAAGGACTCTTTCAGCACTCTTTCACACCTTCAAAACATACGCTTACTCAACTCCTCTTTCTTTGTGAGGGAAAATATTTTTTGTTAATTTCTTAGACCACTCTTGCAATCTACTCATAGTTTTTTTGGCGCATCGAGGATGGAGCTTGGTGTTTTTCTATGTTTCTAATTAGCGATCGCTATTTTCACGTAGCGAATTTATTAGCGATTGTTGCTATGAAGTCGATCCCGCTCCCGGCTCAACTAATTCCGTCCGACCCACAGTGGGCTGAAATCGAAGAAAGCCAAAACCAAAAAAATGTTTTTTTTTTGACCGGAAGTTGAAACTTTGCACAGTCGTTCTCCATAGATCACTGCATGTGATTTTGCACGAGCTATTTTTCATAATTTGCACGCGTGTACAATATACATGGGCTCAAGTTGGACAAATTACGCAAAATTCGTCCGCCTTAATTTACTACGAAAATCACCGAATTCAAGCTAATGCTAAACCTTCTGTAGTAAATCAGTGGAATTTAAACTGAAATTGTTTGAATAAATTCGACAGTCTCGGGCGATATATGGTGGAACAGCATTTTAGTACTGAAACAAATTACAAAGTACAATTACTGTAGTTTTATTTAAGTACTGAAATTGTTTGGTATAACAGTTCTTTTTCATTAAATATTACTTATTTTTTGGCAATTTGTAATATTTGTCATCGATACGTGGCAGAATGGCGGACCCTGTTTTTCGTCAATTTTTCGCCTCTGTGTAGTAAAATAAAAAAATGTGCATCGACGAACGCTACGGGATAGTGTTTTCCTGACAGGGTTAATGCTGACCGCCTTAGGATAGCGGTTGGTATTTACCCTTAGCGACGGATTAACAGCGAAATCCCATCGCGATTTATATCTGTCCTTGAAGCGTTGCTAACTCATAGACATTTAATTGCTGATTGCCATTCCGTGCTCTAAAAAATTATTTAAGATTCTTTGGTTGTTGCATTATTTTGAAGACCAAAAATTGATAAAATTCATGAAATCGGCTTCTAATATACGGAAATCAGGTACAAATATCCTTGAATGCGTCAAAAATAATCTTTACCTGAATATGGTGCACATGCGTTTAAGGAGGTAGTACCTGATAAAAATACCTCTGAAAGTCATAAATAGCTGTACCTATATGTACGGAGAACATCCTATTAGAACCCCACTATATTTCCAGGTCCGACAGAAACGATAAATTAAGAGAGATATTTTGCCGAACAGATAGGTATGGGAATTCGTTTTTCCCCCGAACAATAAGGGACTATAATAAATTCTAGGCGTAATTTCATTAGTGTGTGTCCATTTTATAAGTAAACGGCTGGTGTCCTAACACCCCCCGCCACACGCCTATTGAGGCGGCTTGCGGGGTAATATGTAGATGTAGATGTATATTGTTCTCAATGGTTTCAGCCTCAACCTTATGGTTTCATGGATGGATTTCAGGCTCAACCCAATAGTATATATACCTCATCAACTTGTCTTGAATTTTAGTACCAGAAGATGACACTGATGTGTCGAAACTAGTTGTACCAGAAAATAACTTGGTGGAAGTAAACTAAGTTTTATTTTATTAAGCTGTTTTTTCACCAAAAATTAAAAGTTTGATGGGGGTGGGTTATTAGGTAGTGTTAAAAGATTTATCGTATTTTCCGGCTTATAAGACGCACGGGCATGTAAGACAGCTTTGGCCAGAGAATTCGGAAAAAAATTAATAACTTTCTATTACCCTTCTATATTGTTTACGCTGTAATAGAGAAGCAATCTTTCACCGAATTGCCGAGAAAATGTGACGACATGGCGTGATCCTGAACGTCATCGCCTTTATTTTTATTGTAATGTTGGTATTACGAAGATTTCAACTAGGAGATCATTGGGAAAAATCAGGCCTTGAAATTGACCATATTAGTCGCAGGATAGTTTCTCATGGTGGTTTCTATGGGATTAAGTACGTCTTATGAGCCGGAAAATAAGTTTATATAAATAAATCTACCTTTCTAAATAATCATGATGATGACTTCGTAAGTCGAATCATAGGTCGTAAATAAAGTTCATGTGGAATTAAATATAAATAAATAAATAAGAAAAAACCGGTAGCTAAAGTTCAAAGATTCGTTGTACAAAGGTCAAAGTTCCACCAGATTCGTGAACGACTGTATTGAAAAAATCAGATTTTGAGTGGATTCCAAGATGAACTAAGATGAAAATAAATCTCTCCAATAAGACGAAGGCATAAGTTAGACTACCTGAGAGATACCCGAGTTTACTGCTGACACCAATGAGATCACGAGAGTGAGTCAATACCGATTGAATGATGTGTTCCGTCTCCAGCTTAAAGTAAAGAACTCTAGGACTGGTAGGTGTAAATAGCTCTTTTTACTACGCACGTTCCATGATCACACCAGGATCATAGCGAAGTCCAATGAATGTAAATGCGTCATAAATACAGATACATAAAGCATTAATTTTTCACAAAGCAAACGGTTTAGGCTTGACTATGTGGAATTTATCAATTACGGAAGAATCAAAATACCTTAGTTAACTCATCTTAGTTAAGTTCACGTGAAGATGACACAAAGTATCGAATCCTGGGTCGTGGTAATAAATATTACAAGTGGAGTTAACCAAGGTATTTTAATTCTTCCACATTATATTTTGTTCACAAAAACCCAGAAATGGTTGGTATCCTACCATTGCCTCACGCCTTTAGAGCCGGCTTACTCAGGGTACGTCGCTGATATATGCGCGTATGCTGATTTAATTTTTTCCTCACTTCTGTCAGCCACACTTTCTACCAACCTCTTTTCTTCTCGTTTTAAATGTCTGTCCTTTTCCTTCCTGTCAAGGTTTCGCCTAAAATTCTTCCCTTCGCAACGGCCTTGAACAAGTAAACAACCAAACAAACATTCATCTCTCTCTTTTTTGCCTTCCTCATCCACCTACATTGCTTTCTTTTAATATCTCTGAGCGAATGCGGTCCCTTTCCTGTCGTGCCGATCAATTCTTTTCGTTTCACTTTCGCTCAGCCCCTTCGAATATTTCCACCGCTCTTCTGCGAACTCATCCATCGAATCACATATCGAATCTCTTCTCATCCTTTTCCCTCCCGCAGGACCGTGTTTCGAAACGATTCAACTCCACTCTCGATATAAAAACCCTGTTATTGTTTTCTCATGAAATGTATATTCAGATCCCTATCCCCCTTGGCTCCTTCCTGTGAGTTTGTATCTCTTTTGCCATGGTATTTATTCTAAATGATTTAGTATTTGTTATGCCCTTAATCGTTCAAAACACTGACCAATATTTACTTATAGTTATATCCGCTTTGATTTCAGGAGTTTGGACCGCGAGTATATAAATCAAAACAAATACTGAATATCATTCTTTAGTTCTTAGTGTTTAAAAAGTACTGCTTCCATAGATGACATAGCTATTACAAAATAAAATTAACGCATAAAATATGCAGATGATTCGACGATTATAATTTTGATGATCACTTTTTCTGGTCATGTGAGCCGGCTGGGAATTCTATAATTCTTTTAACTTTAACCTATTTTGACTTCTGTATTCTGTAGTTGTCTGTAAATAAGCTTAAACACTGAGGTACTTATATTTCATAACCATTCAATTCTTTGGGAGTATTTCTTATTAATAGTTTTTCGCAAAAATGACATTACCTATATTAGATATATAAATATTATTTTTATCCATATTTCGCCCATTCAAGCACTGTACATGTAATTTAATGATAAATTGCGAAAAGAGTAGCGAGGGAAATAGGATGTTTCTGTTTTACCAAAGAGTGGACACATTTTTCTACAAGTAGCCGAAAATTAAATTTAAAAAACATTCAAGTCAGTTTTTGGTGGAACCACCGCACATTTGATACTCCACATGGGCGTATGTCTCTTCATCTAGCGAAATCTCCTGCGGTTGTTATTCATACCGTGGAGTTTTTTTTAAGTACCAGAGTTAGCACTATTCTCAAGCAAAGGTCAAGCCGCTTCATTGTCCGTGATTAACCATTATCGTAATAGATATAAACATATTTATGTAAACTCATACTGCTCATGAAATGTTGCATCACTGAAAAATTGGGATACATCGGTTAAGTTGATATTGGTTAATATCAACTTAACCTCAAGGAGTGTTAAGATCTCAAGGAAGAATAGGCAAGTCAAAGCAAAGAATATCACATCATCTGCTCTCTAGTGCCTATTCTATGCGTATATCAATGCAGGAAACACGAAATATCGTCGTAATAATATCCGTTCCGTCTCATAATTTCATAACAGCATTCACATTATTCTTGAGACTATCAATTTGGCTTCACGGGAAGTTCCTCACGCCACCAATGTTGAAATATATACTAATATAAATGTTTTTTATCTTATTCTGGAGATATAGGTCCATTAATTGATATATTTTATTTCCCTTTTGCCAACGTTTCGAATTCGTATGCATGCTTCTTCAGAGCTCAGAGAGAGAGAGAGTTGCTTCTGAATGTTTTTAATCCTCTAGGGAACACCAATTTTAAATTAATGCGTAGTATGGAAAAATTCGTTACCTAATTTAGTAAGGAAACTAAATTAGCTTAGTGAGGAAAGGATTAATGTCAGGGGTTGGAAACAAGTTTCGGCGAGGAAAAATGGGATGGATATATCTGTGGAGCCCAAGTCTGCTATTTTATTAACCAAATAGTTAGTGATTCTGGGAGTGGCAACGGGATAGATGCCGATGAATATCGCAAAGAGATTAGATGTATTTTTTTATACGTTGTTGAAGGCTACAACAAAGGTTTTAGAGATTTGTCCACTGTGCGGTGAGGGTAGCTGTAAAGGTAAACTTAAAGATTCCTGGATAGCTTTCGATGCCTGCCACCGTTGGCTTAATTTAAAGTGCGTAGATGCGTCATTGGAATTGAAATAGTTTGAAAAATGGAACAGTATCTCCAGAAGAAGAAAAAAATAATTATATAAAAAGAGGTCATGAAGAGAATCATCTAGGTACACATATGAAGATATACTTCTTCCGGGTTTTACACCACCTAGGTCCATTTTTCTGGGACGACAGTTTCACCGGCGTTGCAGTCGGCTTCTTCAGGTCAGTGAAGTGAGGATGCAGTATGTTGGCCGATTTCAATATCTTATCCGTAGGGGTTAGGTCACTCGTGATTGGCTGTAGCTGTTTTTCTTTTTCCCGCGCAAAACGCGTTTCCAGGCATTGGCGAGGGAATAGCCTACGGATGAGATATATAAGGCGGCCAACATACTGCATCCGCACTTCACTGACCTGAAGAAGCCGACTGCAACGCCGGCGAAACTGTCGCCCCAGAACAATGGACCTACGTGGTGTAAAACCCGGAAGAAGTATATCTTCATACTCATCAACCCGCGGAAGCCTACACAAGGAATAGGTACACATATACTAATAGTTTTATACAGACATCGGTGTCACCAGTTCTCCTATTGGCGTCTTCTGGTCGAAATAAGACAACTGGCGAAACTTTTATATGTAAAAACAACAACCGCGGGAGAAACCGGTGGATGAACAGACGTACGAATTATAATCGCGAGAACCTTCGTCCTGAAATGTCAAATAGGCGTAATTTTTTTCTTGACAGTGCCATTACTTCAGCTTTCTCACGGTTTATCTTCATTCCGCTTTGCACACTTGTTCGATCGCGATTAATGAATGCAATGAAAAGCAAAAATACCTTGCTACCTAATGTTCTCCTTTGTGCAAGCATTGAGGGGATAGACCCAGGAACACTTTAGTCCCAATTGTAAAATATTTGGTTGCAAATTATTTTTTGGTATCAAATATACGTTAACGCTTCAAGTCAACTAACTGACTGTTTGATATAATATATCTAATAATCATAAACTATTTAGTTAAAATCAAGTTAACGCTAAAGCTACGTCATATTGCGGTCAATGTTAACCAGACCTTTAAAATAAGGATGCCCAGATAAAATACGTACTGGAAGAAATGGGAATAAATATCAAATTTTTCCCTCACATTTTCCCTCACACGTGCCTCCTACAGAATAACATAAAAACACCGAAATATTTTCATTCCTAAGAACTTCATTAGCATTATTTTAATTTATTTTTATTTTCAAGAAAGATAACCACATACAGCAGGGTGCCCTTTTATAGTGGCTAGGTGACAATACACACATTTGAGAACATATACAAGCAAATTCAACAAGAAGAAACAAGAATCAAATTTACAAAAAAGAAAAAAAACAACGAAAAATGACGGGAACATCTAATTGGGTAACAGATACGAAAGAGAACAGCTTATAAAGGATTTTATTGGAAGTGCAAAGGGATCAATGTGTGGAGGGAGGGAGTTCATTAGAGAGGAGAGGCGGAAGAAAAGAGAACGTTTAGTAAACGAAAGTCTAGGAATGGTCTTATGGAGCAAAGGATGAGATCGGGTGGGGCGGGTAGGAACTTTGAAATTGGCAAAGGAGAGAAATTCAGGGCAGTCGATGGTGGAATTTAGAATATTATAAATAATTTTTAGGTCTGCTGTGAGTCTATGGGTGGTGAGATTAGGGATGGAGAGGGAGGAGAGAATAGCATCGGTGGACTTGTTACGAAAATGTGGTTATCTATTTTTAACTATTTTAACAAAGAAATTGCTAACACAGTCCAGGGAGGAGAGATTATATTGTGGAGA
The DNA here is from genome assembly GCA_963573305.1 of Pyrrhosoma nymphula. Taxonomy (NCBI): domain Eukaryota; kingdom Metazoa; phylum Arthropoda; class Insecta; order Odonata; family Coenagrionidae; genus Pyrrhosoma; species Pyrrhosoma nymphula. The sequence continues at coordinate 33,719,852 of OY754327.1, forward strand.
TATGGACCAGATGGGATAGGAATAGGTAAGAATTGGAAGAATGATAGAAGGAAAGAAAGTTCGAAGTGCTCGGGGGTCATTGATTTCGGTTAAACGATAGAGGAGGCCTAAGAGGGATATTGCTTTAGACTTGTATGTGTGGGAAAAAATTTAATTTATTGTCTGTGAGAATGCCTAATAGCTAATCACATTTTTAGCTCAATGCAACACAAAAACGTTTTGTACTCTAAAATTCTCCTTTACACGTTCAGGTAACAGCTTGCTGTATATTATGCAGAATATGATGATGACAAATAGATTTGCTTGAGCGATTCTGCCTTGAGTTTGTTTTTGTAGTTTAATTTCATTATTTTGGAAAACTATTCAGATTTTATCAAGCCAATTCTTTGCGGTTAACAAGGTGTGAAAGTATTTTAACATTTTCGACTCTTCTAATGAATATTCGACTCTTCGCTTCGACTCTCAAAGCGTAGGTAGTGAGCCTTGCTCCATTTACTTTGAACGAGATTCTTATCTCGTGCTCTCCAACAATAAGTAGAAAGAAACATTAGGCGGAGAAGTTGAGAGAGAAAATTCTGGAAAAGCCATTGTCTCGTGTCCCGTGAGTGAGTGATATTCTGAGAAAGTTTTTCCAGATGGAAATGGATGACTCGTATTCGGTATAGCGGCGGCGCATCGCAGGCAAATCGAAGGGAAGGGAAACATCTTTGTTCGCTTTTTGGGAATTCCTGTTCTTTATTTTTTTGCCGTCCGTTAGAATGCCACCGGTAATCGATAAAAGAGTTTTCCACCGTGCTTTTCGTCCGGTTTTTTTGAAGCGGAAAGAACGGCCATATTCGTTTTCGATTCATCTGCGGTCGTCTTTATGGCTGATTAAAAAATTGGCCAACGCAATACTGCGACGCAAACAGCGAAATTAGGCGTGGACAATAGGATTGAAAGTTCTGAGGCGGAACTAGGGGACGGCATCACGGGGTATAAACCAGCATCGAGTTCCACTAAATCTTGTTAAAACTACTACGATAATCAAGAAACCTCGGCAGCAAGGTGTTCTGTGTAGGCAATCCAAGTGTCCATAGTTCGATATCTGGGCCAGGTGGAATTTTTATCGTGGAAATTTATTCGTGTAGAATTTAAAGAGAATCTATTCATCCATACCTATAGGTTTATTCTATTCGAAAGTAATATACAAATTGGACCAAGCCCGCATTCTATCTCAATGCCTAGGCCGACACTAGACATTATAGTATCATCAAGTAATAGTAGACATCAAGTAAGTAAAAGAAGGAAGAGAAAGGATGTCAATTGTAAGTGACAGACTTTCTTCCTTTCGTAGTCTTACGATGTCCTCCGTAGCCGAGCGAATAGAGAAATACACCTTGGCCGAGCACCGCAGGGAAATCAGCTGATTGTTGAGTAGTTGGGGCAGCCAGGCTCGCGATCTAGACTATTTACTGGAGATGGTGGGTCGTCAGGGATATTGGATAGCTATCTTTTCCGAGAAGGCCACTTCGGACTATTCTTCTAAATTATTACAATTGTATGCGTATAGTGAGAGATAAATGATATCAGTTTTTTTTCAATAATGTGGGAAAATATCTGAACTTGTCGAGGGCTTTTTCAATTTTGCAGTAGACATTTATAAAATCCGCACAACGCTTATCACTGATTTGGCTATACTTTGCCAATAATAGTAAATTTTCATCACTGGGTGCTTCAAACCCGATGCAGAAAATCCCCTTAAACACAAACTACGGCTTCAACGCAGCTAGCTGCACGACGAGCGTAGAGATATCCAGTGTAGCATATCGATTAGCGCAAGATCTTCTCGAGATTTCTACCGGGTTTAATTGGCAAAAGCATTGGTACTTTTTGCCAGTTTAACCCGGAGGAAATCTCGGGAAGAATATACGCTAAGCATTCATAGGGAAATCATTAAATGATTTTTAGCAATCGATTGTTTTCCGACGGAAATCAGCGGCAGACCTTGCTATTGGCTGGAATTATGAGAAAATTGGACTAAACTGAACTCAATGCTACGTTATGCTACGCTCGTTGCGAACTAGTATGCTCAAGTGGTATACTGGTATACTTGGTATACTCAAGGTCTCATTTCCTGCGGGTTGACTATGAATATATCACAGACGTCACAACAGTCATAGATATGATGGGAATCTTATTACGGCTATGAAATTCGAGCGATTATGAAAGTCCCCATATTATGACGGATGACGTAATGTTTATGACGCTACGACTAATCGGAGAATCAAAATCATCCATCGGTAGGTCTCCAATACTTCTAAAATAAGAAGAAGCAATGAGAATCGCGTAAACGCCTTCTTCCAAAACTAATCATTTACTAGCAGAAACTATCAACGAACAACTGAAGCCGCAAATGAGTAGGTATATTTCATGCATGAAAACAAAAATACCTTTGTCTTTACGGTTTCCTTATGGAATTTAAGTTTATAAAATAAAATATGTGGAAGAATACACTGCATTGTCTGTAGTTATTATAACTTGCCCATATTTTAGCCAATATCTAATAATGGGGGAGATATTTTTCAAAGCCGGCGTATGTGTTGAGAGAAGACGATGTAAGTACTAGTCAGTCAATATTTGGATGAAAATATGGGCAATATTTTAAATAAATGTAGCTGAAGACTCGCTATGTATTTCTTCATTTAGTTGAACATGATTTGAAAATTAGTGTATTTTAAAAGTGTATGAACTAATATATATCGTTCATGAAAGTAGTAATAAGTAACCCTTAACATAGAGTTTTCATTTAAAACTTTTCAAATAATCGTCAATATGTTCAAAAAGAATGCACGAGTAATATCACGAGTATTTGAGCCTCAAGGGAAGTGGATTCCAATCTCTTAATCGAAGATAGAAATTCGTTATATAATTATTAAATCAATTTTCCTGTTAACTTGTACGCTTCATAGTGTGAGTCAGAATTTAGTGTTGAAAAACTTGTCATACACGATATAATGGTGCGATTCCCCCGTGCTAGTTTTCGAAAATACTATTTATCCAACTTTATTTCAATAGATAAAATATTTCAATAACTTTCAACGATTGGACTCGGCAGACGAGGATTTGATTATGTAAACTGAAATTACGTAAAGATATTCTAACATATGTTATTGGATATAGATACCTACCTTCTTTAAATAAGTACCGTGTATACTTAAAATTAGTATAATGTTATAATTATTGCATTTTAGGGCCCTTTCACTTTTGTCATAGCCATGATGATGTATTATTTTTTTACAAATAAAACATTGGTGTTTATTAATTGAATTTCCTAACACTTTACGTTAACCTACGTAAACGTAAAGTGTTCTAGCGTCATATACTCTGACGGAAGTGATATAGTTATGACGCCTATGGCACTTAGATAATCATTGTTTTTTGCCGAACGTTATATCGATGACGTTGTCGCCATAACAAAAATTGCTATGACGTTTATGGTATCCACACGATCGACCTGTTGAGTTTCACCGAGACAAGCCAAGTTAAGCCGAGTTGAGTTGTTGTGAAGGAGGCTTAACAATTGAGTGGTCACGCAGGTATTAGCTACGTGAAAGGTCGCGTGATTGGGATACGCCATCCATGCTTTTCTTATGGCGATGATTTATAAATATAGTTATCTAGTTCTTCTTGCATAACTTTCGTTTATATGGAGCTAATTTTAATTCAAGGTACCAAGAACAAAATATAATCTCGGTGATAATAATATTTATTGGTTGACGTAAGAAACTTTAAGTCATCATCCATGTCTGGCTCAACTTGATCATTGTATGCTTCATTTTATTGTTTACAGTGCATCCATCTCTGCGGACATGTTCATGTATTACAGCTTATTATTCAAATGTGTATATGAATGATCTAAATGTCATTATTTACGATCCAATGAAAGTTACAAGTGAAGACAGGCAAAGAGTATATGATCTTAAACACTTAAGTGGATATATGCGTAGATGAAAACTCTAGAAGGGTTGAATGGAAAGCAAACCACTACTACTACTCAGGTAGATTTTTATTCTTTTTATAGGAAAGTCGGGGACTTGAGTACCACAACTACAGAAGTTATGGTTTTGTGAGCGTTTTGATGGCCTTGGATAACCATTCTAGTGTTAAGGATCTCAAAAATTTGGAATAGCCGTACCATCACGTATAGAACGATATAAAATGTATTGAACGCCCTCGTGTTTCCAATTTTAACATTACAGCTTGGAGTATAATAGCTAAAAATATCATAAATAAAGGTCGTGAAGGGATGGAGCTTAGAGATTTGAATACACAGTAGATTCCTCGGAATATTTTTATAATACAATAGGGGCTGCTATAATATTGCAGAAGAAGATAATTAGATTGGCGCTCTTGAAAAATTCGTGGGAGCATATTCCCCCTCCCCTTTTCTCTAGTCTAAGGATGCTTCCTTTAAGAAATATTTATTTTTTTAAGGTGCTGAAAATATTTTATGTAAGAAGCGGCAATACGCCATGAGCTATGGACAGTCACGAAAGGTTTAATCTTCGAAGAGTCCACTGGGTCCCTGTGCCTGAAGCCTTTTCAACTCTATTTTAAAGATCTTTTTTATACATGGGACCGAAATTATACTATCAATTACCGAATAAAATAAAAGAGGTAATAAATAGTAAACATTTTCTTAGTTTGGTTAAGCGATGTTTTATGTCTAATAAAAATACTGAAATTATAATCAGTTGAGATTCATTATTTTGCCATCAGGGTCAAAGTTGTTTTGTCTGTAAAAACAACTGTTTTTGCTTTTCTGTTCGAAAATTGATATTTTTTTATAAGCGCTCATATATCATGATTTCTAATGTATATATCATATCTTTTCATGCTTGCACCGCAATGTATGTGAAATTTGAACTGTAGGTACCCTAAAAACTTTTGCCTAGTAGGGTACCTAACTTCCCATTTGTAAACGAATGTAGTAATCTATTTTTTTATGGAAGAATAAATTAAACTATATTATATTATATTATATCATATCATATTATGTATGTTGAACAGAGAATCAGACCAATTACTTGGTCGACGAAGAGACAAGTATCAGGATAAACAAAAATAATTCTGCCGCATTTCCTGGAAAGGTGGAATAATGGAAAACGTGACGGTTGGTGCGTAAGCTGAAGACGAAGAAGAGGACCACTGATTGGAAGGATAGAGCTTATTCGCCGCTATATGGGTTATCCCCTCCATGTAGCAGTCCATTCGGCAATGGATGGGGCGATGTGGAAGGCTCAGGGTCACAAATCAAATCGAAGTGCAATACTTTTTCCCTAATTCGATCCTTGGTCTCGTTTACCATGTTGAAGAACAACAAACGAAAATCACAGAAAAAAACAAAACATCTGCAAACTTTATATCTTAATCTCTCCTTACCAATCTACTCAATTGTTTTAAATGACGAAAATAGCCTCAGCTGCCAGTTTCCTTCCCTATTGACGAATAATGAGGCTAATACAATAACTTTATTTTTTGTGGACGAGTAATACGCCTTGAACGTCAGGCCGACAATGTGGGATTATCATTCGAGTGCTTTTTCGATATTACCGTTGAAATAAAATTTTCAAAAGGTTTTCATATAGATTTACGGAGTTGCTTCGAAGCATTAAGGCCCAATAACCAATTAACTAATCGTAGAAAGTTGCATTATTTTCGGTTTTCGTAAAACGACCTCTGGCGTCATTTCAACCTTCGATCAACGGCCCGTGGTTCAATTCCCGGTGAAGACGGATATGTTTTCAAAGTATTTTCTAAATCTTTATACTGTTGTATTTCCGGCAGCAGAATTGGACATCTTCACAAAGCCTTTTTAAGGCATCTTTTAGAATGGATCGGGAAGAAGCGATGGATGAAATGACGTCACGGCCGTTATGGAAGTCCATTCAAGTTTAGACTCCTATATCTCTGGCAATTTTTGGAACCATTAAGAAATGATTTGCAAATGATCATTTTTCATTGTCCCTTGCACGATATAGTAAAAAGCAAAAATCGTGATATGCCCCAATTGGGTGGTTACCAGTGGGGAACAGCGCTTGCAGGGTGAACAATTGTGACACTAAAACTTCGTGATTAATATCTATATTGTAATGAATGTAGTGTCGTTCGAGCGGGTATACAACTACGATTCACGCATGATCTTACGTTGGTGCTGTGTATTCTGAAGGCACGGGCGGAGGCCAGCAGTGACTAGCGGTTATTTCAAGCGTGGGCGAATATTTCTACGTGGTGAATCTAGCGAATTTGTTGTGTTGGCCCGTAGATTTTGATTCCACACTGAAGATCTCATCTAGTGAAGCCACAAAGATCAGCCCAGATTTAATACAAGAGAATGGATGTCATCGGAAATGGTGCCTATTTTGCCATCGATCAGTACCTCCTTGTCCGTGGCAGAACTGGTGAGACAGCTTCGGGAAGGACGGAAGGTCATCCTGGCGCGGGCCACAAAGGACTGAAGAAACACCTTGAAGGCCGCTAAAGATCTCTGATATACATAAATTGAAGCGAGTCTGGCGAGATGTGGTGGAACATCATTCTGGGGGGTTATTTCGTAATCTTACTTAAGTAAGAATACGTCATAAAATGTGGAAAATATCGTCATTTTTCGTAGTTCAACTCCGCCACCCAGGCGGCGTGACCATCTTCGGCTCTCAAGTGGTGACCTGCCGGTATATGTATTTGATTCATCCGCTCTTTCGACTCTTGATCCGTTTCATTTGGCTCCGCATTTCATTAGTTCCATCTCACTTGTCGTTAGGAATGTGAAATGGAGCCACCATCGGACCTTGGCCGATCGTGAGCCGATCATTAAGAGAGCGAAACGGATCTCCCGCCTTCCCGCAAAGAGTCATTAAAACGGTGAGATTACAAAATACTTGCCTTGAACCTTGAACTTTGGTAAAGACTTTACTAAGTTCTTTTTACTTAAGATCTCTTGTATAGGTATAGACCTATTGCTGTCACTAGGAGGGATATTTTATTTCGTTTTTCATTGATTTACAGTGATTATTATTCTTCCCCACTTTCTAGTGGCCTGTGGATACTTTCAATAAGGGATGTGTACTGCTAAAGTTATTGAATATTTAAATATAAGAAATGGCAGAGCACCAAAAGTGATTGGCAATCATAATTTGGTCAATCTTCGCAGAGGCATGTACGTCCCTATTCATAGACAAAATTTGTCATTTTTTTATGTATCTGACCAGAGTTGTGTAATTTGCTGTCAAACAGCACATATAATGAAAGTGAGAAGTTGTAATGTTTCCCTTAGATTGAGTAAAAATTGGTCATTAGCTTTACAAGATACTATCTATTTAAAAATCGTTTCATTAGGTAGTTACTTTTTACATTTCGCTGTTTGTCAGATATTAAGTTCTCTGTCTCTGGTACTAGCCACATAAAGTTTCCCTCCCGTTACACACCACTTTCTTTTTTCTTCGTGAGCATATCTCTCATATGCTTCTTTCTTTTCATGCATACACATTTGTGATTAAGTATTGTATGATATTTAACTGAAGTCACCCTGAACCCAGGCCAGTGTCCTTCTAGGGTACCTACCTAACTTGCTCTTTTTGCCAAGTTATGTATATCTTTTGTTTGGTAAAATGAATTAGTATTAAGGTAGTTTGAGTGAAAAATCACTTCACCTAGAATTTGATGAATTAGGCCTCATTTTAAAGAAACAACTGTCATCTTTCCAATGATATAAAAATATCAACCCCTTGCCGAACTACTTTTCGAGCAATTTGTCTAAAAATATAAGCTGTTTTACATAGGATAGATAATGGCTGTGCGCTCCAGAGGGAGAGTATTTAAAAAATAGGAACTTCTAGCACCTATATTTCTTCAAAAAACTAACGGTGTGTAGGTTGCATGTTTTCTCAGCTGTTTATAAATAATAATATATTACTCACCACAGTAACTTTTACAAAATCGCAAAAAAAACCTGCTGTTTTGAATGGCTTTCAGCCGTTTGGCGGGAAAAAATGAGTCAAGTTAGAGACTTATGTAGCTTTATTTATTTAATTACTGAGATTTTTGGGCATATATAACTATATATTTGCGCCATTAATATTACAATATTTATTTCATACTTCTTACAGACGCTGAAATCAAAGAATAAAATTTGAATATGATCTCCACTATGACTAGGGATCTATCTCGCTCATACCACCTTAAATTCAGAGGATGCAAGCGATATTTCGTAGAATTTGAACTTAATGGGTAGATAAAAAGATGCGCAATTTTCCACAAAAACGTATAACTTTAATTTCGGGCTTCGATGAACAACGTACATGCAACATTATCATCACCTAAATCTTTCTTTTTTTTGCTCTCCGACAATTCTGGTGGTCCGTATGCCCCTGCGACCCCGATAAACCATTGGCTTTTCTTCAGGTTTCTCAGGGGCCGAACCACCAGAACATGACAGAAACACCCATTACCATGGTCATGTGAAAAATCGATGTATCTGATGAAGTACGTGAGATTTTATTCGTGGAAAATTGTGAGTCTTTTTATCCATACAATTAATTATTTCTTTTTTGCGATCACGGACTGGAAAGGAATCCTCCCCTTTCGAAAAATCAGCTGGTCCAGGCTTTGAGCTTGACCTCGGCGTGTTTGCGTGTCCGTGCGTTTGTAATTTCGAGGATGGCTCACGCGCGCGTCCTGCCGCCTCATTTGTCAGCCGATGTTCCCCGTCGGCGAATGCTTTGTGTTCCCAATTCCCGTGCTTATCTTTCCCCGCCACCAGTGCCTTGCTCGGGAGTCCCCTCCTAAGCCCTAAATAACAAGCCGAGCTCGGAATGAGACCTCTTTCCTCAGTTCCCATCCTCCCCCTCTCTCTAGTGAAGAACGGCCTGGTATTTCTCATCACGATTAAAAACAAAATGAACTCGCGGTTTTTAAAAAAAGCAATCTTCCCATGAGCATAATATACTGTGTGGTTTGCCTCCCGTTGAATTGTTGGACAAGTGAATTATCTGACGTAACTAAATTGTTTTCGTCACATCTCCTGTTTTATTCAATTTTACGCAGATATCTCTTTTTGTTAGGTGCATATCTTTGGATTCAACCGAGTCAATTTATGACATCGGTCTATATTTTTCTGTTCAGCTTTCCACTCCAATATCATTCTCAGAATATTTCTGTCTTCCTGCTGAGAGAGCTATTTCAAGTGAAGGTATGCTCCATTCCTATGCGAAATTCTGTTTCCGTATAATATATCTCTGGCAGATATAATTTACCCAATTAAACAAAGTGTCATTTTAAGCAATCAAAGAAGTATGGGTATACTTCAAAATTATTTCACTTATCATGGGACAAGTATTTGCACCGGCCGTTTTTCTTTCTTTCAATTTTTTATCACCCACATTGAAAAATTAAATGGTATTTGACATCATGGCGAAATGTTACTATAGGTTCTATGTGTTTCATGAAAGGTCATGCATCTCTCCATAAGGAGAATCTTGGATATTTATGCCATATCTGCATAGTCAGTGTAGCTTAATTTACAGTGAGAGATATTAAAGAATTTTAATATAGATAATGATTGGGTACAATATTTGGTATTTGTTGGAGTTTAGTGTACCACAAAACGGCCACTTAGTTTCTTGTAACGCTATAAGGTCTATATTATATGTTTCTTGTTCTTCGCTAAGAATATACTAACACACACTGTTAAATACAATAATTAGAAACCAATAGAGAATTTTGAAATCAATTGATTCGGATGGGTTTTCATATTGTAATAACACTGACCTGAAATCACTTTGCGTAAAATATAATGTTTTAACTGTAGATAAATTGTTTAAATGGTTAATCATAGTGAAAAATTATTTTAAGAAAGAATACAAAGTTCCCTGTAAGAATACACACCGTATGTCTAAAAGAAATACCCCAATGTTAATAACGTATGATTATTATAATTTATATGGCAAAAGGTTGGCTAAATATGTTTTACCAAATATCTTTAATTGTATGCCAAATCAATTGCGCGATTTAAAAGGAATGGCAGAAATTAAGAAAAATGTAAAAGAATGGTTAATTAACGAAATTAAAAATTTGTAATGCCTAATAATTGGGCACTATATTTATATTTATTTGTGTATCTGTTATACAAATGTAATTATGTTATTTTTATATTTATTAATATTTATGTTATTTTTCTACTGTGTGTACTGTGTAATAACATGCCGCTTGTATGAAATAATTGGAACCTTCTGACAAGCCATGTGGCTTAGAAGGACCTGGCTAAAAATGCAATAAAGGCAATTATTATTTTTAAAAAAATCCATTTTCCCTGGTAAGGCCAGGGTCCTCACATTCCAGGTTCCAAATCGCATGTCCTTTAGTCTAAGCTGGGGTCTTCTTCCAGATGTTCTGTCCTTATCTAAGGCTCGTTTCGTAACTATAATTTTTTCCGGTGCAAGGTAGTTAGCCTTGCGCCCAACCCCCAACCTGGAGGACCAGGAGTTTTTGTTCAGAGTCGTCTTCTCCTAGGCCAATAGCTTTCACTACAGCACAAAGATCTTGGGCTGACCTCGGTGTTATGTCAGAGTGACCTGCTCTTAGCCTTTGAGGTCCTCCCCTTACTCGTACAAGGCAGCACGGGGCAGTGCATATTTAATGGCGGCACTTACTCGCCATGACGCAGCACCGTCGTTGGGTTTTTATAGTTTTTAACGAGTATGACCACGCCACAGGTCATCCTCACCACACCCTCGTGATGCTGCCGCCTCGGTCCGGGGCTGCTTATTCGGGTTGCCCCTTATTCACAGCTGTCCACCATATCTGATGGACATCCGCTATCCGCCACCTGCGACCCGCCCTATACCTGAGGCTCGGAATATTGTACAGCGGATGTGATGACGGAAGGCACTATGCAGGCGTAGGTTTTGCCGTCAAAAAAGTTTTATTAGAATCTGTGATATGTTTTAAAGCGTTTAGTGAGAGAATGTGTTATATTAGGTTAAAAGGAAAATTTAATAATATATCTGTGATAAGTTTTTATGCTCCAACTGAGGAAAGTAAGGATGAAGACAAAGATACGTTTTATGTAAAGCTTGAAGAATTAGTGACCGATATCCCACGATACGACACACTTTTATTGCTAGGTGACGCTAATGCCAAAGTAGGCAAAGAAGATATTTGGAACAAGGTAGCAGGAAGAGAGAGCCTCCACAAAGAATCTAACCACAAAGGCACTAGGCTGCTCAGCTTTGCCTGCTCATCAAATTTGTTCGTTGTAAGTACGAAGTTTCCAAGGAAAAACATATATAAACAGACGTGGACATCTCCTGACGGTCGCACCACAAACCAGATCGACCACATCCTGATAGACAGTAGACATGTAAGATCCGTGACTCAAGTAAGAAGCCTTAGAGGAGCAGAATGCGGTACAGATCATTACTTAGTGTTGATGAAAATAAGACAAAGATTAAGAATAGAGAAAAGAAACAAAAATAAAGTCGGGGACAGAATAACTTTTGAGAAAAGCAAGATTAATGAATATAAAATTGAACTTAGAAATAGGTTCTCAGTTTTAGCAGAAGAGAGTGAGGAAGAGGACTTGACAGTAAGACAGGAAGAAGTGGAAGAGATGTGGAAAAGTTTCAAAACTAATATTAAAGAATCAGCAAAAGAAGTGTTTAACATGGAAAAAACTCCCAAAAATCCTTTGTTCAATGAGAATTGTAGGAAGTTAGTAGAAGAGAGAAAAGAGGCAACAATTAAAGCACTTGCTGGAAAAACACAAGCTACCAAGGAAAGATTTAGACAGGTCAACAGGGAAGTGAAAAAGGCACTCAGGGCAGAAAAAAGAAAGTACATAAACAAGACACTTTCAAGGGCAGAGGAAGACTTCACACAAAATAACACGAGGGATTTTTACAGAAAAGTGAGGTTTTTCCAGAAAGGTTTTAAACCTAATGTAATGGGAGTGAAAGACAAAAATGGGGTGGTGACGAGTGAACCAGCAGGAGCCTTGAGAGTCTGGAAAGAATACTTCTCTGACCTTTTAAACGGGGATGCAATCGAGGGAAATGAAAATGAAAATGAAGTGGTACAACAAGAAGGGCTAAGTTGTAGAGCAGGTGAAAACGTTTTATGTTTGGAACCAACAATAGAAGAAATAAAATCTGCATTGAAGACCTTCAAAAATGGCAAAGCGCCAGGTGAGGACGGAATACCGATAGAGTTAATAACAAATGCAGGCGAGGAAGTAATCTCGTTCCCTTACAGATTAATAATAAAAGTGTGGAGAACTAAAAAAAATGCCCAGAGAATGGTGTGAAGCAGTTATTGTAGCGTTGCATAAGAAAGGAGATAAATTAGATTGTAAAAACTACAGAGGCATATCATTAATCAATACAACATATAAAATACTTTCTAAACTGGTGCTAAACAGACTTAGGGAACAAGCAGAGGAGATGATAGGAGACCACCAGGCGGGATTCAGGAAAGAGAGGTCAACAACAGACCAAATGTTTATCCTGAAAGAGCTGGCCTCAAAATATTGGGAATATAATAATGATCTATTCCTTATGTTTATAGACTTCAGCAAAGCCTATGACTCGATAAATAGAGAAAAACTTTGGACAATAATGAAGAAATTTGGATTTCCTGAAAAATTTATTAGATTGACAAAAATGTGTGTGAGTGAGTCTAAAGGAAAAGTCAAGGTTGGAAAAGAGTACACTGATATGTTTGAAATAAGCACAGGAGTGAGACAGGGAGATGGCTTCTCACCCCTCCTCTTTAACATAGCATTGGAAGAGGCGCTAATGAGAACCAGAAATGGTCCAGGAGGAGCCAGGATTCCAGAAAAAATTAATCTGTTGGCCTTTGCAGACGATGTAGTGATTGTGGCCGAAAATAAAGAAGAGCTTAAAGAACTAACTACAATACTTTTCATGGAAGCCAATAAAGTGGGCCTATAAGTAAATGAAGGCAAAACCAACTACATGAAAATAAGCAGATATGAAGAGGAAGAGGATTATTTAGAAATACTCAATTATAAGTTCAAAAAAACAAATCAGTTCATGTACTTAGGGGTAACAATAACAAGTAACAACAAAGAGGAAACCGAAATTCTCACCCAACTTGCGGCAGCTGAGAGAACCTACTGGAGCCTAGTAAAACTTTTGAAGAGCAAACTCCTATCACAAAACACAAAAATTCGTATCTATAAAACAATTGTCCAACCAGTACTACTGTATGGTTCCGAAATATGGTTGCTAACAAAAAGATCACAAAAAAAACTGATAACGTTTGAAAATAAAGTGTTGAGACGAAAGTCACACGGAGACATGGAGATTAAGGAAAATTAAAGAGTTGAGGGAACTATACAAAGGACCAGATATTGTGGGTATAGTCAGAAGCAGACAACTAAGATTAGCCATGTCCTCAGAAGAAGTGACAGCACAATGTTAAAAATTATATGGAAAGGAAAACCGGAAGGCACCAGACCACCAGGGAGACCAAGAATGCGCTGGAGCGACGAAGTGAAGAAGGACCTGGAAAAAATGGGAGCTCAACTCGACACAGCAGAGGACAGAAGGGCATGGAGGCGAGTGGTTGGCGAGGCCAAAGACCATTTAGGTTTTCAATGGCCACAGGAGTAAGAGTAAGTAAGTAATGATTGGGTCTTTATTTTGCACGTTTTACCTTAACCGAAAGCTAGCGCTAAGCTATAAGCTTAAGCTAAATTAAAAAATCTCCGAGTACCGAAGGAAGCAAGTCATTCAAAAATTACAAAAATAGCAGCGAAATTGAAAATGGCGAAATTTTAGTGAATGCCCTAGGAGTACCCTTCCCTTATTCGTAAGTTTGCTACACAATGACCGTTGTTTTTTCCATAGCAGCAACCAAAACATTTCGAAAATATTTTTCACCCTCTACAAATTAGACCTTGCTATTTACAGTGATATGCAAGCCATTGACTTCTCTGGCTGTTAGTTATAATCAAATGAATGAAAGTTGTAAGTTTAGTTATCTAATTCAACTTTTTTAAGGATAGGTTCTAATATTCTTTCTGTTTTTCGACCACAATATTTATTGGCGCGTTTTAAATTTTATCGATGATTTGTTCAATGTTTCAAATCACTTATGCCCCGTTTACATAAATAGGATTGAATGATAATTAACATGACGGCTCTTACTTATTTGCGTTCAAACACGATTTCCAGTTTACCGTTATAGAAATGCCAATGACCTCTGGTGAAGAATTAGGAATCACTAAAAAAACAAATGAACCAACTACGCACCTGCAGCAGTACTGAGCAGTATTCGCATTTCATAACTGTCTAGAATGTTTCTATGATCAATACACCTTCCTTTGAATGAAATTGCTGGCTGTATTACTTTTTTGTGTGGTTTGCGTTAATTGATGGATTTCCAGCTAAAATCTCCGCACTTAATTGTTAATTAGTCGGAGTATACACGTAAATGAAATACAGTCGGCAGACTGATAGAATTTCATTAAATGAATGCTTAGCAATAAATTTCATCACTAAATAAATGAGTCTTGAGAAATAACAATTAAATAACCTTTAAAATGGAAATTGCTCGTATGAAACCACAATCCACGAACCTGGAGTCGGACCACGGACATCCGGTTTTCCGAGGAAATGCAGATCCTCTACGCCATCCAGGATACCCCATTCCAGACATTAATATTTGTGGGATTTATTGGGATTAATTTCCACTCTGATGTATGGGAATCTGATACCACCACTGCCTTACTCTCTTGAGATGACTTCTAGGGAAATCCATAATAGATACAGTTGTCGTGTGTCTTTAAGACCAATCATGGGACTTGTAAAGTATCCCTGAACTGTTTCTTCATTTTTTAAATACGAATGAAACACTACAGTATTGCTCTCTGTAAAGAGTTTTATTTGGAGAAATTTTAATGCAACATAGTAGAGGTAAAGAGAGGTTAAATGTTTTTATAAATCACCATCTAAGGTGATGGAAGTACTTTGTATATACCGTGATAGATTAGGAGCATTCATAGTTGGGGAAGAAAATTATGAGAAAAAGTTCAAAATTAAGGACTCTTTGCTAGTACCACGGTTCTTCCGAGCCATAAAAATTGACATTCTTGACGCTAACGAAGAATTTCTCCGTTATATTCCATCAGGTCAGCAAGATGCAATTTCTTCTCGCATAATTAATGTTGAATTTCGTCCATCTCTCTTTTCGTATTTATCTGATTTCATTCGATTGTCTTCTTATCATACGTAATGTCTGCATTCCTTCAGCAATAGCCTTCGAAAAACATTCAATTTGAGCACGAAGCATTTCCAGTTGGTGGTCGAGTACATCACGTCTTCTGGAACCTTTATTCAGATTTTAGAGCTCTTTCTTCAGCTTGTCACGTGCTACAAATGCAGTTTCACAAGCTAATCTTGCTCTCCGGTTTTCAGCAATGGCGCTGCTCAAATCAAGACATATTTCTTCTCTCTGGGATTTCAGATTCGTATCAAATTCCGCAGCAGCCTCCGTCTCAAGGTCTTCCTTTGTAGTAGTGGTTATTGGATCGACATGTCTTGCCTATTTATAAAAGAAACTCGTGATAATAATCGTGCTACTGCCAAAGATTGTGACTTGAAGACCAGTAGCGAATGAAAGTCAGGCCAATAGCCCGAGGTGCTGCCTCCATAAGAGTATATAACTAAGATTAAACCGGAATAAACACTCGTTTTAAATTGCTTAACTACGACAAAACACTTTTTGACTTATAGCAGCTTGATTATAATTAATTAATTTCTGGAGCCACGCATTAGAACTACTCTTTTGTGAAGTCATAGTCACGTTAAAATGGACTTTTTAAAATCCAAATACTTAATCGCTGTAAAAAATTACTCTATCCAAGAAAACGCTCATTATAAGTTGTAACAGTTAGTAAAAGTACTGCAAGCAGAGAAGCATTCCCCTTCACACAGCACATGAAAATCTACCAGCTTCTATTCCCCAAGCGTTATAGTCGCCTCAAAGAGTGTCATTGTTCCTAATTAAAGAAGAATCTCACTACTGTATTCAATTAATGGCATGTACTTATTGCTAAATGGAATTCAGTATTCGAATTCCTTTATTTCGGAAAAGTTCTCACTTTTCAAAGGGTCAGTACTACACAATTACACTGAAGGAATGCATTATCGAATACTAAAAAATTCCTTCATGTGAACGGAATGGCTGCATCGCACTAAGGAAAGTTTATGTCTCATGGCAGAATTTTAAATAAGAGATATCAGAAACCGGCAGAGTAAACATAATGTTGCAGAAAATCTGATATATTACGCGCAATTAACGTATAAAAACTTAAGTGCTTTAGACGTAATTTTATTATATATAAACACTCATATTCAATTTCCACACAAACAGACTATTTTGTAGAATTAAGAAAACAATTTAACGTAAACACAACACTTATTTACAAATAGCTGTAAAAGCAGCAAATAAGTCGTTTTTGTTGTAGTTTGAAGCTAAGCTGCCTACCATCTGCTAATTATGTGCCTTAGCGAAACATATTAATTTTTCCATCGCATAAATACAGCAACTTAACATCTCAAAAGATTTCCGATGAATCAAATTGATTTACAGAAGTTCCCATTTATGCCGACGCAGACAAATTACTTCGCTTTCCTGTTTCAGGCTCTGCCCTCAGGCAATGATTTAATGCACTCTTCCCGTTACACAACCCCCCGTGTTGTTCTCATGAAACCTTTGCATGTCCCGATTGTTTTCCTTACCCCTATTGCCAATGGGAAATCCCCCCAGAACGGCGGAAAGTTCCACAGACATACTCATTCGTCTCCGTATTGACCTGTCCTCTTGCTTACGATACGATCGACGACCGGTTGGCGTGACAAGATTAAGCATAAGCTCGACGTAATGCAGAAGTCGCCGGTGAGACTTCGACCGGCCGGCTACTCTAGTGAAGGAAAGAAAATCGATAAGGTTTGCATGTACGCCCAATTAATACCATACCATCTGACTTCCGAAACTAAACTGAATATTAATTGGTGGAATTGAGGCATAATGAATGAATTTTATAGACCAGGGGTTGGAAAAATGCGGCTCGCGAGCCAAACGCGGCACTTTAGTTACTCCAAAGGAGCTCTGGCATAAAAATGAAAAATTATGTGACAGGATATTTCATTCCTAATTTTCTAATTTTAATGATCTAGCAATTGAAGATCTGATTACTTCAATTACTAATATAATAATCCGCAGTTCTTTGCTTAACAATAGGAAGAATAACTTATGTTGTCAACAATATTTTACCGTATTAATTTTTAAAGAAGCATTATAGTATAATGATGATTTTTTTCTTCATATAGTAACCAAATAGTTAATGTTTTAACTTGTAATATTATTACTTTAAATTTGCCTTATTTAAAAAAATATATTTTTGGCCCTCGAATAATTTTTACACTTCTGTGAGGGTTTGGCTCTTCTTTGGCTCTTCCGCCTCAAAACTTTGCCGATCCCTAATATTGACTAAACGGCCTCTGGCTTAACTATGTGGATTTTTACGATGAAACACCAAGGAAAAATTGTATAAATTTCACAGATTCGGATCCGTGGAAGTTAAAAAGTTTTTTCTTGGTGATACAAATGAATTATAATTCGTACATCCCACAGTTTAAATGAATTTGTCAAGAGTAAATAATTGAAAGTGTAGAACATGCTATTTATAAATTAATTATTAAAATAATCTGGATGTTTTAAAAATAAAATCGGAATTCGTTGAGGCTGAGAAGAAAAATCCTCCATAATGTTGAAGTTCCACGATATCATGTCCTTCCAGTGGTTCCCAGAAAATCTCAAGATCTGGGTCTTTGCTCGAATTTCCCGGACACATCTCTCTCATTGAATCCGGAGAATACATGTCATAAGGGAACGCACCACAAAATAGGTCATCCCTGTATGCCTGCCAAAACCTTAAAAATGCGGAAGTACTCAGCTCTCCTGGAGCGGTTTATGGAGTTATTTTTTTGCTTCGTTTGTTTTGTGCCTTAGACCTTTCTCATGGACTTAACGTAAGAGCATTTATATAGTTTTTTAAAATGCTCCATAACACTGGTATTTTTTTCCTTTGATCTTTCCCAGTTAATCGAGTATTTGTAACATTGGCAGGGTAATTAGGGAAAAGATAACCCAATCAGTTTTCGTATCAGACTTTCGGTTTGAAAAAAGGTCCATTTATTTCTCTTTGGACATTTATCATCCATGTATTTGGCAAAGAGACCGGCAAAATGTTTTTTTCATGAGGAATTTCTCAAAAATGAGAAATAACTGGAGGTAAAGTACGAAGGTTAGGTAGTAGTAAAGAAATTATTCAAGCGATATTCCAAGACCATTCAACTACAACAGCTAGTACTGTTTAAATTTCATCGTTCCTTCCCCCAAAGGAGCTTGAATTTTATCCCATTATTAATGCATAATTTTGTGCTCTTAATAATTATTGTATTTTTCTTTCATACGCCATTTGTCTAGATTCTTGAAATTTAAAAAATCGAATTTAGTGAAAAGCCAGTATTCCAATTTCAGAAATTTACTGACATATATTTGATCAAATCATCGACTTTATTGAAATATTTAAATCACATGGCCAAAATATTTGGAAGAAAATGAAAACTGAAGAAATACGAAAGTATAAACATATTCACTGAACAGCGGCGAAAAACAATGATGTACCTCGTGGCTGTCAACAGATTGAGAGCGGAATTCGGTCGATTCTTTGGTCAAAAATTTCTTCTCAAGCGTCTGCTCCGATTATATTTGATGAAACAGTTTGATGGGTACAAGCGCCTTATCTTTGGAATCATTTTGGCATATCATGTCATACTTCAATTTATTTTCGTTAATATTTGACGAACAATTCGACTTCAGGGCACGGACGTAAGAGGAAATTACTGGTTGAATTTAGAAATAGGCAAGTGTAAAAAAAACTCACAGTAAAAAGTAATCCACTAAGTAGGATCAATGATTGCTTGATGACTCAATGCAATAAAAGTTGGAGCGTCTGAAGAAATTACAACTTGGCTGTTTCCACATGAGGTTTTATTGTTACCGACCATGGTTTCGTTACAGAGTAACATTATCAAGGTGAATTATCTGTAACGAAACCATGGTCGGTAACAATAAAACCTCATGTGGAAACAGCCAAGTTGTAATTTCTTGAGACGCTCCTACTATGAAGGATTTCCACGAAGTCACGCCCGCTACCATTACGCAATAAAAGTTGTTGAGGTGAGTTATGCCACTAAGTTGAGTGCAACTAAGTTGTATTTCAAGAAAGAAGATTGATGATCCCATAATATCTGTCTAAAAGTGGACTAGATTCAACCAAACTCGCGTTGTATCTCACAAGTAACCACAAAGGCGTGTGGAAAGTGGTGTTCTAAAACCAGCCGTTTTCGTAAAATTTGAAATAAAAAGTTATAAATATAAAAAATTGAAACAAATACGAATTTGATAATTCCCCATTTATCTGCTTTGGAGAAAAACTGTTTTGCTAAAACCGTTAACTGTTCGAGAGCAATATGAGTATTTGAATCTAATATATCTAGATTTACTTCCAACTCCCCACTTCATGTGAGCAATCGGAACTACCGATGTATCCAGCAAGTCTGAAAAGCTCTTCAGCGTTGTAAGTAAGCATGTGACCCCCTTACGCTTCTATAGAAGGGTAAGGGGGTTACATAAGGATTAAGGATTAAATAGTTATTGATAGAAAAAAATAAGTTACGGTCTCCTTCAGTTTTTGATGTAGGTGGCCTAAAAAATAATAATAGAAAACCTGCGGAAGTGACAAAGAAAATCATGTACTATAAGTCATTGGAAATAGAGGGACTTAGCGGTGACGCGAAGACAGCGATATGTGAGAGCGCGGTTCAAGCTGGGTGAATTTAGCTTTCTAGGGTTATTGGAGTAATGAATCATTTACCTCCCATTCCTCTTCCACAATATGCCAGGGAAATTAAGCAGATCCGAATCCGTGTCTACTTCTACAGATCAACTCTCGAACATGATTTCCGCTAGATTCTATCAGTATCTAGCGTTCGACCGCGAAGGCCTTCGTGTGTTGATTAAAGCGCTTCGAAATAGTCACACTTTGGAAAGAGGTATGCACACAAGCGTTTTATATAAAAATTAATTTTGTAACGTGTCAGCCAGTCAGTTATTCTGTATCCATTTTGTTTATTTCTCTCTCAAGTTTTGAGCTAGAGAAATGAGGTTTGGTGCAATAAATTTGGATTCTCTGTCTGTATGATTTGGTAGTAGTTTTGGATATTAATTTTGTAGCGTGTCAGTCAGTCAGTCATTCTGTACCCATTTTTTTATTACTCTCTCAAGGTTTGAGCTAGAGAAATGAGGTTTGGTGCATTAAATGTGGATTATTTGTATGTATGATTTGGTATTAATTTTGGATTTTTAGCAGATGGGGTACAAAGAAAAATGCTAAAAAGCATAATCCGTAAAAACCGCTAATCAACGATGAATTCATTTAGGTTAGCAACGGGGAAGTAAACAAACAGTACTCATTAAAAAAAATCAGTTACAAACCGTATGGGCATATAAACGTTGTTAATTTATCTTTTTTCAGGTAAATGTTGATTGCACAACGATATCTGTATCACTTGATTTTCATTACTTTTATTTCCCTTGATATATAGCTACTTTATATGTTATATACTTATATGTTTAAATTTATGCCACTCCAAAACAATAAGGTTCATGTAAAATTTCTGTAAACTCAACGTTAATATAATCAATTAAGTGTTTTGGTATTGCCGTTCCCTTGATTTGGTTTTATTTCATAAGATATACGATTAGCTAGCGTAAGTGAAATGAACCTCAAGAGTTTTCCATACATTAAAGTGTCTGATTATTACCATAAGTCGTAAACGGTTCAATACATTTGCGTGTGCAGCTGTCTCAATATTGGTACAAACTTCACTTAGAAAGTTTAGAAGTATTACTTATACTATTACGAATGCTATATGAATGTGCGAGAACTGACCTCGGAGATAATTCATTACCAGTATTTGTTAATGTATGTCAAATATTGCTCCCGTGCTTGCTGTTCTGGGGAGGTAAAATTGCCAGTGAGGCACCTAAAACAATGCAATGTGCAAAAAATGCCTTACTGCATTTCTATAAAATCCAGCTTTGATGTAACCATGCCTCCCCACGTTGACTAACCATTAAAGTTTTTCGGGACTCCCGAGTTCACTTTTTCAGAGAGTATCTTTTTCATACAGAAACTGCCTGCTAAGCAGGCAGCAGGTCTGCTAGTCAGTTGCATTAAAAACATAGGTGATTTAAGAATGGAGAAAACCGTGGAAAAAATTAACCAAAAAGAAGGCGCAGGAAATAAAATGGAGTATTTTTCAAATTAGCGCGGGATGAAAACTGCAGCATTTTTCAAACATGTTAACTCCTTCGTCGTACAATTTGTATTTCACTCACGCCACACAATAATCAATTCGTTTTTTACTCTGTAATCGATGGCTAATTATTACTCTCCCGTTACTTTCAGTGAATTTAAACGTAGTTTAATGGATATAATTGTCTATTCTGCTGAGCTGACATCTCTGAGTGATTATTTGTACTGAACAAATCGCGAGTTCCTATGTTCCTATCCTGTAAGTCACAGTTTCAGGGTTAACTTTGTGGAAACGCGACACATGAAATAATTTCTCGTTTAGTGCATTCCACACTTTTCTTTTTTTACCGACCATTGTTTCAACCATGGTTTCATGGTTGTTGAAACCTTGAAAATGACATTACATGTTGAAACATTGCAATACAATGCAATGTTTTGCAATTTAAAGTCTACATACATTGACATTGTATTGCAAAACCATGGTCGTTAAAAATGAAAACGTGTGAAATGTACAGAGCGAGAAATTATTTCATTCCTATCGAGCTTATAAAAATAAATATTGAACGTCTTACCTCTTCGGACTTTGTCCGGAGCATTACGAACAGGAATCTAAATCCCTGTTGGATATCTCATGGATGTCCTTAGAAAGAGGACATGTACGGTATAAACGGTTCGTCTGGTGACCCTGGATAGCGGTAATAAGGAATTCCTGCTCTGTTGATGTGATTTAGAATTTCGCGCAAAATGGACTTCTACATCTGAATTTTGGACTGATAGTACAATGGAAGCATTCGTAAAACCATTCTCTCTCACTCTTTGGAATCGACGTCGGATGAGAGATACGTTCTTGATTATTGGGGACGCTTTTTCATTCTCAGTATCTATCAGCAGTACCCACCAAAGTGACCATTTTTGAGGATATGCATGCTATTAATCTTCGGGCTTTATCAATTCAGGAAACCGGCCCAGGTGGCGGCGGGGTAAAGTCCTCGCATGCCGAACCAAAGGTCACGGGTTCGAAGTTCGCCTGGGTGAAAACTTTACACCTCCCAGGGCATGGTTGTTTGTGTTCGTCTTATATAATAATTTGGCAGGAACTGCCTTTGGCTGTTGCCAATATAGAGATTATTTTTTTAAATTGTTACAGTTGTAACACGCCCAGCCAAGTCCCCGGCAAGCATCAGGTTTTATTGCCGCCATAATGGCTGGAGACTCGAGAGGGGTTGTGCAGTAATCGCAGCCACGTCCGACGCCCATCGGATGAGTGGCTACGCTGCGGTCGGGTCATGCGTCTGCAGTAGACGGAGTGACCCCAGGATGACGGCCTTCTGCATTCGTGTAACTAGTGATTCCTCCTGTGCCACGCAGGACGGAATACACTTGATGTTATTTAACAGCGAGCCCTTAACTCCACCGAGAACACCTATGATGAGGACCATTAGTTTCACAGTGTCCGGGATACATCTGCCGAAGTTCGAAAAGCAGGTCTTGATATTTCGTCCGTTTTTCCATCTCCTTCGCATCCATGTTAGTTTCAGCCGGAGCCAAAAACTCGATGACGAACATGGAGCGTTTGAGGTGGTCGAGAAGAACGATATCATGCTTGGTCGCCTCCAACTACCTGGTGGTGGAGAAGGATTAATTCCACCAGATTGTGCATTTATCGTTCTCCACGACGGACTCAATATCTCCAGGGGCATAGGGCAGCACAGGTGTTTCGTCGATGCCATAATGGTGTCGAAGGTGAAAGTATAACACCCGCAGGGCCGTGTTGTGCCAAGCCAAATACGCTGACCTGGCGTAATGACTACCGCCGGAGAGAAGGTGAGTCAAAGTCTCCGGCTGGGCTCGGCACGACCTGCATCTCGTGTCCGAAACCTCCTCCTTGAATATAATGTGGCGGTACAAGAGTGTGTTTATGACACTATCCTGGCACGCGAGGACAAAACCCTCGGTCTCGGACGTCCGACCGGCGGAGCGTAGGAAGCCAAACTTCAGCTCCTTCGATAATCCCATGCTTTTCGATGTTGCGATAGAAACATCCATACATGGGCTTATCAGTATGCACCTTGAGCAAGGCCTTCTGCTTGGCTTTTTTATTTCGAGCTTGAGGACGTCTGCCTTCAGTGACGAGATGGCCGTGTCATTGTCGCTTCCGTCGGATGACGGGTCGAAGTCGAGACCGGTTTCGTCCGCTGCCCTCTTTGCCACCTGGAAGAGAAACGCCCCTGCTGCCGCACTCTCGTGCTCTCTCACGAGATTGAGCAGGGGGTCCCTGCTTCCCAACACTTGGCATGCTGTATCCAGGACAACTCTGTTGTGGAGACACTCCAGACTCAATAGTCCTCTACCACCTACATTGCGAGGGAGATACAATCTGGCGACGGAAGATTTCGCATGAAGACTTCTATAGATGGTCATCATCTTCCTCGTTTCCCTATAACTGCAACTGGTTGACGTTCCACTTCATGCATCCGAAGGTATACAGAGTGTAGGAACTGCGAACATGTTCGTAGCAAGAACCTTGTTCTTGCCGGACAGCTCAGACCTCCAGATGTTCCTGAGTGCCTGTCTGTATTTGGCGGTGAGCCTTTCCTTCACTGCTGCAACCTCCTGCATTCGGCCCTAGGGGATGCCGAGATATTCATAGCTTTTATCGTACTCGAGGTGACGAATGACGCTCCCGTTAACAAGTTTCACGTCTTCCTTGATCTCCGAAAATCTTCTTCTCGCCAGGTGGATGGATGCACACTTGTCCAATCTGAACTCCATCCCTATAGCCTCACTGTGTTCCAGTACAGTGCCCAGGGCAGTGTGAAGGTCTTTCGCATTAGAAGCATAAAGCTTCAGGTCATCTATATAGAAGAAATGAGTGACCTTATGCATCCTGTCACCTGGAACACCGCACATGTATCCTCTACCTCGTCGCAGCCTAAGGGACAGGGGTAGGAGAGAAATACAAAACAGTAATGTGCTTAAGCTATCGCCTTGGAAAACGTCACGGTGGTATGTTACCAACTCTGTGGAAACTGACCGCTTGCCTGAAGTCAGAACGAAGTGCGTTTTCCAGAGTGGCAACAGGCGTTGGATGCAGGATACTACCTCTGGGTGGACTTTCATCAACTTCAGCATGGCGATCAAAAGCTCATGCGAAGTGGTGTCAAAAGCCTTCTTGTAGTCCACCCAGGTCATTGATAAGTTTCATTTATGCCGGATGGCATCCTGGCATATGCATCTATCAATGAGCAGGTTGTCCTGGCATCCCGCAATTCCCCGCTTTGAGCCCCTCTGCTCATACACCTCCTCCCATACAGGCTGGACTTGGTGGAGGATAAGGTCGCTCAAGATCGAGGTGAAAGCCTTAAATACAGTGTTGAGGCAGGTTATAGGGTGGTAGTTCTTTGGATTGGGCAACTCTCCCTTCTTAGGTATCAGAACCGTGCGTCCCTCAATCAGTCAAGGTGGAATAGGTTCTCTGCCTATCAGAAAGGACGTGAAGATTCTGGCGAGGTGTTGGTGGGTGGAAGTAAACTTCTTCCACCATAAGTTATTCCCAGCATCCATTCCATGAACCGAGAAGTTCTTCTGCCAGAGAAGACCATTTTTATGTCACTTTCTTTGACTGAAAGAGGTTCATCCACATCTTATAGGTGGTGGTCACATGACTCTTTAAAGAGGCTTATGGCCGGAGTGTCTCCGTTGAATTGCTTTGACGTTTCGTAGATCTCCTTCCAGAAACGTTCAACCTCTTGAACGGGTGGCGGTGATTCGACGACAAGCGGAGATGGTCGAACTAGACGGGACAGTTGAAGGAGAAAGGTAGAATATTCCCTGGCGGCCCTACTCCTCTTGAGGAGTTTTTTTCCGGGCAGTGGTGAGTGCTCGTACTCTATCGACCGCCTGCTGCTTTGTAAGCAGCACGCTTTTAATCAGTGTGTGATGGTTGTATCTGAGACTTCGCGCTATGCGCCGAACTTTGGGAGTGAATGTTCGCCCAGATAAGATGTATTCCATCACACACTGGATTCTCGATGTCTTTCGTCTCGCCTGCGTGATCTTAGCCTCCAGCTGTTCCAGCCTCTTTGCTGCTTTGTCCTCCCAAGAGGTGTTCTTTTGGGAGTGAGCCATAATTTTGGCAGCAGCGTAGGCCACGCAATTTACCGTCCAAAGGTCCGACGTTTCTGTTAGGATTTCGTCGATAAGACCATTCAACTGGGGCAGGTGGTTACCCCGCAGAGAGATCTTTCGGTGGATGTCTCTCTGCCTAGGTTGTCCTTCATCGTAGTTTATGGTGCTTAACAACCGCATTCGTAGTTCAGAGAAAGTCTGATCAGCTTCCTCTCCATTTGGTCGAGAGACTGATTAAAATGTCGTTCTCGCCTCAGGCGGTGGAGAGGCTGCCTATGTCGGGGAAAGTGGTCTTGCCGGTGGTGTATCCCTCTGAACTGGCGGGTGGTGGGGAGTTTCCTTTTTTCGCAGGTGGTTGGCATGATCGCGCAGATTCTGCTGCGATAGATGATCGTATCCGGATGCATCTCACACCACAAAGACTGCATCCTTGCCACATACCCCCAGCGATCGGGCTCGGTGACTGCACGGCATGCGAGGAGGTCGCCCCTTAGAGCTTCCGTCCACTGCATACGAGCTCCATTATCTGATGGTACTTCATTGGCACACCCAAATTCACTAAGGCCCCCATCCGAGAGGGGCCGGCTGTGGGTGGCTTTCCTGGTTATTTCCTTGGAACCAGTTTTACTACGTGTGTGGTGGTTATCCCCACACGCAGATGTCAACCATTAGCCGGCAAAATCCGTTACCAGGTACGCCACAGGGGTACGGGTGGTCCGGCTTTCGTACCCTATAATAATAATTATTATTATTAAACGCATGCATTATAAGCAGCCTTTCCCAAGCCGAGAGGTTTTTATTCTTGGGAAACTAGCTTAATGTGGAAAATAACGCAAAACTTGTGGACGATCCATGCCTTCCATCTCACTTTTTATTTTTTTATATAGCTATTAAAAGTCAATAAAATTTAGCAAGCATTGAAGAGAGTTACGGTAATTTAACCTTCAATGAGGGGTTTTTTAGGGATATTCACGTTTTTCAATGTACCGTTTTTTCCGTAATGTATTCTTCTCAAATGCAAGTATAATTAAAGCAAAATTTATAATGGCGTACCCAATCTGGTTCTTTGTTAAATGTCTGGTTAATGGAACTCACTGCGGAAAATGTTTACCTCAAACATTATGTACAGCAACATAATGTATGGTAACAACAGTCTAGTCACATTATGGTTTCAAAGCCTATGAAAAAAATTACTCAAAATTTAATTTCAAATTACTGGATCTTGCCACCTTGTCTATTTCAGGCCCTCCTCTAATCCCAGTAATTTGCGTTTCTCTTTTTTGTCGATGTCATGTATTGTTGAGTTGACTAATAAAACTTCTTAACGAATGACTCAGAGATTTTAAGCGAAGGTGAAAAAAAATAAAACGAATGGTGCCTTTAGACATGAAGAAATATTGTACTCGTAGCGCTTGAGGCAAATTGAGTGAAATTATTTCGCGAACGGAAGTCCTAAGAGTAAAATATCTCGCTATACATGAAGAACTCAAAATGATGTTAGATAAATTCCGCAAATGCAAATTGACACGAAACATGTTATGCTTGTTTGCCGTGAGTGCGAAAGAAAAAACAATAATCCATTGTACTCTATGTACGAAAGTTGAAACAAATTAAGAAGTAATCAGGGTATAAGGAAAGGTATGTGCAAATAATATTAGCGTAGTGGTAATTGAAGATTTTTGATAATATGTTTACGATATAAGGGATTGGTAGAGGGATGATTAGAGAAGAACTGATGGAATGGTAAGAAAATGGATGAGGTAAGCTACGTTTTCATATGGCCTTTTTTACGTTGACGCACACTGCGCGGCCAATCAGAAGCGAGATCCTCAACGCAGGTTGCGTTTACGCCGAAGTTGCCATTCTTTTATCTTTTGTCGCAGCCTGCGTTGACACAGCTGCGTCAGGAAGGGAGGATCGACGCTTTCTGCCTGTCATTTGTTGGTCACGTGATATATTCCCCAGGAATTTTGGGTCCTTTTCAGATAGTTGAACTTTAGTGGGAGCTTGGTCTGTGATGATGACCTCGCTGCCTTTGAATTTATTGTGAAGTAGCTACGTTTATTTACAATTTTAGCCGTGGGAATAGGTTACGTAGGTTCGATAAAACGAAAAAGGTAAATAAGAAAGCAAAGTCATTTTCTTGACATTCTTGTTTTGAATAAAAAAAAGGTATTGATGGAGCGCATATTGCTATAGTGGAATTTTCATTGTATTTGAAGCGATGGCATTGCATTCAAAGGCTCCAAAGGAAATCTTACCAGGACTTGAAACGGGTAGTGGCAATGACGAAGGCGTGCATCAGGCATATAAATTTCAGTCCTTTCTAGAACTGCAAAGGAGGGATCCCGTATCATTCACCCAGAAACGTTTAACCGATTTAAACTAAATAAAGTTCGAAACTAGAGATATAAATAATGTTTTGGTAAGCCTCTCTGGCACTATTTTTGAAAGTATTTCGAGCGTGAAATAGTAGAGAATTAAAATAAATCCATAAAGCTACCCGAGGGTAGCCGGCACATCTAATGCCCAGAGGCGAGAACGTTAAGCACTAGCCTACGACAATATCTGAAATGATAGAGAAGCATAGCATTAAGTATACAACCTAATTATGGCGTGGACACGGCATGGCATTAAATTCTTGCCTCGGATTTGAGTTATTTTTGGCGCATATGATTCTCCATTATGTTTTTATTTATACGCGAAAACTATCATTATTTACATATATCAAGTCAGGCTTCATAATTTGGGGTGGACGCTGGCACAGAAATCGTAAATTATGATAAATACTTGGAACGTGTTTCATTGTCCTATTCGCCTGGGAAGTTTGTGAGGGAAATTTGTACATTAAGTTCTTATTGTGCGAATAAATGACGTTGGATAAATAACAAGCTCGGTATCAATGGTTTACTGGAATGCTTAAATCATCAATGTACGCCGAAATACTCTATTGAAAGTTATTTAGAAAATACGAAGTGAGGGATTTCCCTTTCGTCGCTAGAAATATTTTATCGTTAATTTCGACCGTAATATGCCTCGTACAGTTACAAACGCATTTCTCAATTTAAAGAAAAATGGAACTTATGCGTTTGAAGTGTTTTTGTAACAGTAAACAATCACACTTTTATGAAATAATAGCTGCCGTACGAAAGCTGACGCTGGCATGTATTGGTGGCACTCGCCCGTACAGAAAATGACGTCCGGGAGAGGAGATCATACAAGATATGAGGGTTAAAGATGCCTAGGTTCTCTTTAGACGTCCTTAACTGAGCCCTTCGATAATTTTTACCGCTCATCAACGCTTAATTCGTCCTCAGTGACCTTAAACGCTCCGCTGGTGAATGCCACCAAGTTTCGCTACACCTATAAACGGGGTAATTGCGTGACGCACAACGCAGAGAAGCGACGACGAATAAACGGCCACATGAAAACGTAGCTTTATTCACCATTAATCGATGCTTTAAACGCAAAAAAAGCGTTTAGATGCGAACGTGCGTCACGATTAGTTGTAAAATATTAAAACGGGTGTTTTGCTTCTCAAAACGATGCTGTTTGATCCAATGATAATGTGTTGGGCGCTAATTAAAGCACTGTGGAAAATTTGCATGTTAATTTTGCTAGAATAATAAATTTCCACCACTTTGAGGCCACTGCCTGGAATTTGTGCGGACAATTAATCCCATGAGGATTAAGCGTTTGCAAGCGTAAGAAGACCGTCCACGCAGAGGGCCCGAACTCGAATCCATAAAAAGTAGATATTTTCCAAAGTAACCCTGGTTGTTACTGTAGTGACGTGTAAAATGAACGTTGGTTAACGTTTCCAACTCCGGCCGTCGGATGAGACTCGAAACCTTTTACTCCTAGTAGGAAAAGGATAAAATACTTTGCACTATTCCACTGGAGAAATTTGATTTATTGAGTCGACATGTTTCACTACACTGCAGCATCATCAGGACTGAATACAAGATAACCAATTCTGAATATTAATCACATGGGGAGGGAGGAAGGATGGGTAAGGAGGGTGGGGGTGGAGGAAGACGGTGTTGTATGAAACTTGGGTGTGCAGGTGGGAGGGAGAGAGTTGGAGGAGGGGGTGAGGGAAGGGGTGGGGGTTTTGGGATGAGCGTGGGTCTGAGGAGAGGAGGGGGTGGGGGAGAGGATGACTGACCGAAGGTGATGGGAGGGTTTGTTTGGGATTAACTGCGGGAGGTCGAGGAGTGGGGAATGGAAGGGAAAAAAGTGGTCATTAGTGATGCGTTCCTTTCTCCTCACGGCCGATATGATGTACACAATAGTTCCAAAATATCCATTCTGGTCCCCTTGCTCTCCTTATGTGTCATTTCCGGGATGAAGTCTAGGCCGCCACCAATAACTTCACTTTTACTCCTAGATTCACTAGTTAAAGAGTTAAGGATTGGATCGTTGTGGTGGTGACTTGACTACTGGCTTTCGACCCCGAGGTTCCTGGGTCGATTCTCGGTAGTAAATGGATTCACGAATATCTGGCGAGATATGATAGAAAAGCATTACGAACTTTAAGGTTGCTCTGCACTGACTACGTGAGTCCACTAGAAGTTTAATTCTACTATGCGTTTCAACGTCTAAATGTCTTCATCAGGTACAACGTAGGACGCACTTTAGGACACGTGCAGGAGAACAGAACAAGTGCTCCATTTAGAAGGAAACCAAGTCTCTTATCGCGTAGCACCTGATCAACGGAGACCACTACAGCTATTTCATCCCTGAGATCTTGCAGTTCGACAAAAAGGGACGCTGCCACGTTGCTATTAGGAAATGGGAGATCTTTATGATAAGAGAGAGAGAAAAAAGCCTGATGAACGGAAAAAAATTCCTCCATGCTCACCATAAACCATTCCCATCAAACCCCCTACCCCATTATCAATTCACCAACTTTCTTCTAGAACGTTCCCTTCCCTTCCCTCCCCCCTGCCCCAACTAACATATAAAATCTGCGCTACTTTCCATCCTGAATTTTGACTGAAAATATGTTATAACAACAAAAAAAACATAAACGAATATGGGACCACCATATGGAAGTTGAATGTCAGTGCTCAACATATGTACTCACTTGCTATTCTCTAGACACCCAAAAGTCGGAGAAGTAGACCTTTATTTTCAGGACAAACAAGCCGACCTATCTTGGCGTCACCCTGGACCGCTGGTTAAACTGAGCCACCAACAGCAAAAATTCAATTGGCAAAAAAAAAGCAGCACTGGTCCCATTGCTTAATAGGAAATCCACCCTATCCCTCAGATCAAAAGTTCACATCTATTAATCCATATTACGCCTACGCATATCGCATTTATCCCCATCTCGGCTCCATGCTACGGAAACACACTTACGGTGGTTTGAGCGAGATAGATCCCTAGTCATAGTGGAGACCACATTCAAATGTTATTCTTTGATTTTAGCATTTGTAAGGAGTACGAAATAAATATTGTAACATTAATGGCGCAGATATATTTGCCCAAAAAGCTCGGTAATTAAATAAATAAAGCTACATAAGTCTCTAACTTGACTCATTTTTTCCCGCCGAACGGCTGAAAACCCTTCAAACTGGCAGGTTTTTTGCGATTCTGTAAAAGATACTGTGGTGAGTAATAGATTGTTTTTTATAAATAGTTGAGAAAAGATGCGATCTGTACACCGTTAGTTTTTTGACGAAATCTAGGCGTTATAAATTCCTATTTCCTTCGATATCCTATATCCTATTCCTATTTCCTTCCTCTGGAGCTCTCAGCCATAATCTATCCCATGTAAAACAGCTTATATTTGCAGGCAAATTGCTCGAAAAGTAGTTCGGCAAGTGGTTGATATTTTTATATCACTGGAAAGATGAGAGTTGTATCTTTAAAACGAGGCCAAATTCATCAAATTATATGTGAAGTGATTTTTCGCTCAAACTGCCTTAAGCAGGCTAATGTCTTCTGAAAACGTTATAACTCGCATGACAGTAGGGGCACTTTGAAGCATTTAAAATAAGGACGTCAGAAAATACTAAAAACTGGACCCTTAAATAGCTTGAATAAAATCAGCTTTACTTGATTTGAAATGCAGCTTCTGCGCTATTGAAAACGATCATTTAAAAAATGTCAGTGACTTATAAAAATTAACCATTCAGCGAAGCATAAACCCCAAAAGTTCCCATTTTTCCCCACCCCGAATCCTTGTACTCCCCTCCCATCTACCATATATCCTAGCCATGCTACACAAACCGCGACAAAAAAATCACCTGATACGAATTATCAAGAAATTATTAGAAGTCTGGTCACTTAGGGACAAAAATACACGAAACTTTGGTGTCGAAACCTGACATTGTATAGGTATAACGAAATTTGGTGGCACTCACCAGCAGAGAATCAGAGATCACTGTGTGTAAATAAAGCGTTGATAACCGGGAAAAGTTACCGAAGGACTCCCAAAGTGACATCTGGAGGAAGACTCGGCCACTTTATCCCACATATCGTGTATGCTTTCCTCTCCCTTGCGTCATACTCTTCACAAGCGAGTGCCACCAAGTTTCGCTACACCTGCTATACCTGATGACGCATATGCCTTGAAACGCGTTGCGCAATAAAATTTCTGGGGACAGAATTGAGTTTTCACTTACTTAAAGCTCGGTAGTGAATGTTTTTTACTCAAACCGCGATTACTATTCGAGTGCCTATTGAATCGAGTACTATTTATCTAAAGAGCATTCAAAGTACAGTCCTCCGTTCGTCGGATAGCATGTATAACCATGGACCGCCTGTAGTTAAAAAGTAGACTGATGCCGACGCCAGATTTATCTCCACCCATTCTTCACACCACAAATAATACTAACTTACTTATTTTTAATGTCACTAATGGCCTTGTTTGTCGAACACCTCCCCAAATAAATATCTAAACTCAAAAGATTAAACTAATTGCGACGTCATTGAACTTTTCCATTGAGCTAAAAAAAACTCCTTCCTGCCCCTCAGTTTCCCTAGAGTGGTCATTGTGATAATTTCACCCACTTCTTTCCCCAAGGTATCGCTCTTGCCCCCTTTCATTTAACATTTATCCAATGGCGTCATTTAGAGATGAGAGGGTTGGGCAATTCCCTCTGAGTTACAATTGTTTGCATACAGTGGAAGCAATAATAGTATTAATTTCCAATGCAATCCACAGATTGATAGCAGTTTGCATTTTGTATTTCTGTCTGCCTCGGTGGCGGCGGGGTACCGTTCTCGCCTGCTAATCAAAAGGTCGCGGGTTCGAATCCCGCCTGGGGAGGATTTTTCACTTACCAGGACATGGTTGTTTGTGCTTGTCCGTTGTTGTTTGTTAAAATACCCCGATGTAAAGGCCAATATGTGCTGTTTTCGGTGGTAAAATAAATAAATAAATAAATACTACATATTAATTTGATTAAAGAAGAATAATATTATAACGGTATGAATTATTTTTTAATGATAACTCAATATTTTGAACAGCTATATAATAACAAAAAATACGCTTCACTACGTGAAATGCGATAATTGCAATTAGCTTCTATCCATCTTTTGGCAACCACGCTTCACACACCATTCAAGAATGTGTTCATTACCTCAATCTCTTCTGGTAGCTCCCCCACATTCATGACTCAGTGCAATTTCAGGAGATCTTTGTCTATCAGTTTCCTTTTTTTTAAGAACGCGACGGTCTTTGATTCGAATAATTTGGTAGAAATTTCTTAGTAAGCTAGTCAATCAGTAAAGTCTGATTATATGACGAAAGAATGGGTTAGATTTTAGTTTTTCGTTTCTATAAACTATGCAGCATCACAGACGCACATTTCTATAAACAGCACAACAATACAATTGCATATTTCTATCAACGTCCTGAAAATACGATACCAAAAATATGTTATATTAAAGAAAATAGAATTTCCTGTTGACCGCAACGTGATAATGAATAATACCAACTAAAAATAATGCGAGGACTGCAACTACGCTATACACTTTTTTCTGATAATCATTTTAAATTTGGTTGACACTTTTGGATTTAATAAATTGAATTTTCCATTTTTTACTTAAGGGAGTACGGCATATGTTGGATGTGTTCCAGAATTAAGACGAATAGGGAAACAATTTGAGTTAGAACGATGGATCGGACATGTAAAACGATTCAACGCAAGGTATGGTTGGAAAAAAGAACATTGCTCATGGATATGTAACATATACCGAGTAGAATTGGTAAATCATGTATTAACGGAAGATGGGATACTAATAGCAATTTTGGAAATTAAAATTCTGAGAATTTTGAGAAGAGAACGGAGAAGGGTGTGTTTTTTAAATTCAATGGAAGAAAGGCAGAAAAAATGCTGAACTGAAGAGAAAAATTGTGCGAAATAAATAATGCAACCACATAAAGGGCAAATATCCATGAGGAACCTACCCTAACCCGCAGATAACCCATTAATAACATGTGATCTAATTTCAGTTGATTTTTTTATCGGTTCCTTAATTTTTAAGATGTTGCTCCTTTTCTCTTACCTAATGGTAGTTTTTTCTGCATTCTTTTGAAGCTAACTGAAGCTCATTAGTCCTCCGCAT
The DNA here is from genome assembly GCA_963573305.1 of Pyrrhosoma nymphula. Classification (NCBI taxonomy): domain Eukaryota; kingdom Metazoa; phylum Arthropoda; class Insecta; order Odonata; family Coenagrionidae; genus Pyrrhosoma; species Pyrrhosoma nymphula. The sequence goes on from OY754327.1 coordinate 33,754,008, forward strand.
AGTAGTAAAATTTTATTTTATATTCAAGAATGTAAACGAGTGATAAAAGTATCTTCCCATCAGTCTCTCTGAAAGATGAGATCGGTTGAGATAAATGAAAACGTGAATTTGGAAATGAAGCTTCCTCTAAACAAAACAAAATGCGGCAAGTTACTCTTCACGAACCGTCACCTCTTCCCCAATTTGTTATTTTCGATATCGTTATTCTACCAAGGCCATAATCATTCGCCCACTCCAAAACTCTCATTTTTCAGCTCTCTGGTTACATTCCTTGACCCCAAACCCCATGGTAAACTTCGACATTCTTCATTTATGCTTTTTTATCATCGCAAAACCCGCCCAGACTTTCTTATTCCATAGTACGTCATATTGAAATCACCATTTTTTTGTTTTTTTTTTAATTCCAGGTTCGTAATTAGCGACCGTGAAAATCCTCAAATACCACATTTCTAACCGAACAAATAATACTTTCTTGGCTTGGCCAGCTTTTAGGCCCCACTATATTTTAGGGGAACGTGCATTGATTAAAGAAGAGATTACGTTGTGACACACGAAAGTGAAGCCTGCTTTATTATTTAGGAAAAGATGCAGTGAACGAAGGTATGGCGAGCAATTTTTCCTTATTTCATGTGAAATGCAGGTCTTATTTTTGGAACTTATTTCCATAATTCGTTTTTTAGCCGAGTCATTTGAGTCATTTACGGCACCGTGGCAATTCCAAAAATAATATCTAAGTTTTCGGCGTTTTTACTGAAAACTGATCCATTCAATTCATTCACTCAGAGAAAAACCGAATCTTTCTACAGATATTTAATTATTTTATGTTTAAGGTACAAACAGTTCCAACGCATAGGCGTCTTCTATAGGTACATTCATTCCATTCAAAGTAATCTACCGGTTAAAGGTAGGTTTCATTCAAAGTCTGAGAAAATCCTCCAAATTTTTATACGTGCAGGGCCCTATCTTCCTCTAGCATGTATTTCATCATCTCCGCGTACTTCCTACCCTTCTTCATCCCGTCCATAAACCTATTCTCTTCCTTCCCCTTCCCCGCTTGCCCAGCATCCTTCCCTCTATCACAGCCTAAAGCAACCCTTCGTCCCTCAGGTACATAGTTTGTTATTTATTTATTAATAGTTAATTTTTTTAATTTTAGGTTTATCACCTTCAGGTGCATAGTTATTTATTTAGGTCAATTGTTGCTAGGTTATTGAGGTGTAGGTGGAATGAGGGGAGTTAGGAATGGAGAAGGGTAGTAGTGGAGTTCTAGGGATTGGGTAAGGGGCACTCCATAAATGAAGTCCACACGATTGGGGGAAGGTCACCATCTTGTGAAAATGTGTGAAACGGGGGAGTCGGGGAACTATGCTTCATATGACACCCACACATCCACTGTATATTATGTCTTATTTGTACTCAGACTGTAGGGGGGAGTAGAAGTTTTATCATTTTTGTGACATCATTAAAGGAGGGGAGGTACACTATTTGTGATTAACTGTGACAGGAGGGGAGGGGGTCTAGTTTGGTCCAAAATTGTGTGACATCATTTATGGACAGCCCCTAATTAAGGATTCGGTATTTCCATGGGTGATTAGGGTGAGGAAGGCGGATATCCGGTGGGGGTCTTACCCGTTGTTCCCTGAGTGAGAGGGAGACTTCTAGGAGAGGGAAGGTTCTCACCAATAATTTCGTTTACCAGATGACCATCCTTCAGGTTCCTCCTAGTTGCCATTTCTTCCCATACATCCTTTTTCCTCCCCTTCTCCATCCGGAGTATAATTCCAGGGATAAAACTGCTGCAGTGGTTCTTCACCTATAGGTGTTTGGTAAAGTGAAACTGCGTAATGTTGCATTTGAGGAATCGCCGTTTATGTTCTTCCGCCCTCGTCTGAAAAGACCTTCCAGTTTGGCAAATGTAAATTGCACTGCAATCACCGCATTTTAATTTATATACACCACTATTTTTAAACACATCAATGCTGTCTTTGATTTTATTCGAGAACGTTCTGAAGTTGTTTTTGTTATAAAATGCTATCCCAAGCTTGACTTTTAGGAAAAGGTTGCCCAATTTTCTGTCATAAATCCATAGTATGGTAATTTGCACTATCAATGGTATTTTTCCTTAACGTTGACAGGATTAAATAGTATGTTTCGTGTTCTGATGGAACGTTTTTTGAATAAATGTTTTTCAATTAAATTTCGACAACCCGTTCGAATTAAATTGTAACCATTTTTAACGGCAATTATTTTTAATGATTTCCAATTCTATTTAATATGGTCGATTGCTTATTTTAATGGCTTCAACATTCTCTTGTGATATGGTGCCGTATTGGTTCCATCAATTCTCTTCTTTAATGAAATGTAGCTAAGCGTGAGTGGGTGGATTGGATGGAGGCTTGGGGGACGAAGGACGGGGATATGGAGGGAGGAATTCCATCCCACCCTCGCATGCAACGGGGGTGGCCTCGAAAGCGGGAAACCCCCGCCCCTTTCCTAGGGCTCAGGTTTCGGGGTCAGAAATGCAGTTGGGGGATAAGGGAATTGAGGGGAGGTAGACAGAGAGGGAAAGAGGGTGGGAGAGGGAGGGAGGGGGGCGTGGTGGAGGAGAGGAGGCACGAAAGCAGAGACACAACGCGGGAAACGCGATCGGAAACGGCTTTTAACGATTTCCACGGAACCCACAGCTCTCCCTCTGTTCCCCTTTTACTTCCATTCGCGCGAATACTCTAGGCGGACACTTCCTCGAATTCCTCCACATTGTCTCCTTTAAGGTACATAGTTTGAGCTAGGTATCACTTCACCTAAAATGTGACGTATTAGATCTCAATTTAAAGGAAAAACTCTCATATTTCCAATGATTTCAAAATATATTGATGATGGAGGAAAACGGATGTCATATTCGGATTCAGGAGGTCATTTGACATATGAATCAGCAGGAATGGTATCAGGGCTCGAAAAAAAATTTTTTTGTCGACCAGTGATATTAGCCTCTTTCCGAAATACTCTTTGAGCAATTTGCCTAAAATGATAAGCTTCTTTTACATGGGATAGATTACGGCTGTGCGCTCCAGAGAGAAAATATTAAAAAAATTAGGAATTTATAACGTCTAGATATCGTAAAAAAAACTAATGGTGTGTAGTTTGCATGTTTTCTCTACTATTTATGAAAATAAATAAATTATTCACCCTAATTTAATAAGTAAAGTAATTTTTACAGAACCGCAAAAACATCTTGTGTTGTGAAGGCGTTTACACCAAATGGCGTGAAAGAATTAGTCAAGTTAGAGACTTATGTCAATATATTTATTTAATTACTGAGAATATTTTTCATGCATAACAATTTTTAGCGCTATTAATATTATAATACTTACTCTATACTTCTTATGGAGGCTGAAATTAAAAAAAAAATAAATTCGAGCATGGTAACCATTATGTTTAGGGAAATAATGGATAATAATACCATCTTAAAAAATGTTTACGCTCACTATTGCAGGATTATTCAACGTAAATACTTGTTCATGGTAACTGTGCTTTCTTCTCTTGAATTAAAAACACATCGAATAGGTATTTTTCCCTCTGCACGAATAGAAATTATAAACAAATTCGTTGAAATAGGACGTTATCTCATAAAATCCTCCTACCCTGTCTAAGATAAAGGCGCAATTGACAGTTATAAATTCAGCCAATCAGGAAACGCGTCCAATTTCGTTTGGGGAAGGTAATCACGTGACGGAAGAATCCATGATGATGGACTTTGTTTAAATCATACGATCGCGAAAAAATTGTATACTTTTCATTTCATTCTAAGCCTAACCAGTATATTTCAACTTCACTATTATCTTGGACGGACACTAATATCCCAACTAATCTGATCCACTGACCTGATTCATGTCTTCACGAATAACATAAAAATGTCTAAATTATCTTTTTCTAGGTAATGTTTTTGACACTATGTTGGAAATTTTCGGAAGCATAATTGATTAATCATCGAAAATGAAATTTATGTTTGTAATTTTTTACATTTAAAATGCCTAAAAACATTGATAGTAATACATATTCCAATGTTAAAACTCTAAAACTGTGTGCATGTGTGCATAAAATGGATGATGAAACATCTAAAAGTATAGAACTGATGACATGTTCGGACAACAGAGGTATTTTTCAGTTCCGGGATGGTATTTACAACTGAACTCCATGCATAATATTGAGCACTTTATATCCTTATAAGGCAGTAAAACAGAGGTGCTAGAGTTTATGGACATAGTGGTGTTATTGAAGAAAGATGAAGATGAAATGAACTGATAAAATCACCAGCATAGAAGTTCTATGAAGGGATAAAGAAGAAGAAGGAAGCATGGTGCAAACTGCGAAATAGATTTAATAAACATTTTGTACATATTATGAGACTATAGCCTCCCGAAAAAAACAATGGAGGAACTAGGAATTAGTAGAATTTCCAAGAAAGACCATGGATTGAACACGTCAAAAAATATTATGGAGGATATTAAAGTGAAGATTTATGAAGGAATGATGTGTTTAATTGAAATAGAACCGATCGGATAACTGCAGAAACTCAATCCTTAAACTGATGTGTGTTGATGTTGATGAACATCAAACAGAGCGGTATTGAATGTTCGTAAAACCCCCGCCATATAAGTCTCAGTGCCGCTTCTTGGAAGGTTAAAAGGCCGTGTCCTAGATATTGTGGTACTCTGTGGAGTTGAAAGCATTTTCGTGCTTCTAGGGCTCTTAATGGCCCTTGGGTTCCTTACATCCACATCGATGATACCAATAGTGTCTCTTGGGATACCAAACGATTGATGCCATCTATTTGTAAACTATCAGTACCCTCGGGTGTCACCCATGGTCACCCACGGCACTCGAGCAATTATAGTGCAATATTGGATGCTTAAGCAGCTCAGAAATCACTTCAGTAATGATAAGATAACGATAATGTCTACTAAGTATAGTTGTCATCATTAAGGTGTAAAACCAAGGAAAAAGGTAAATTCACATAAGCAAAATAAAATTGAGAGGTAGGTATACCGACATTGTGAGATATAGAAACATTTGTGAATTACTGGTAAAACGTCTAGATACTTCAAAAATAATTAATTTATTGCCTAAAAAAGAGGTCCCAGGACAAAAGAGCGTCAAACGGAGCCCAGAATGTCATCTATAGAACGTTCCAGAAAAATTCATGAGCCACAGAAACTATAAGCGACAGCCGAGTCAAAGCTGTTACCACAGTGCATGTGTTTGCTCAGTGTGCACTGTGAAATCAATGGAAGATGACGGCGATGATGCAACTCTTTCACTTCACTTTCATTTCAAATCATGAACAATCCCCAAGTCACTGGAAGACGTTTCTATTAATTAATACCTGCGGCTGTGTCGCGGATATTACCAGTTTTATTATTTTATTTTATTCCGAAAATTTTAGACTTTTTCATCATTATCGGCTGTATTAGAGCGTTTTGACTCTTGAACAGGAGTGAGTATTTATATCAGTTTATTAGGCCGTCAATTTATTTAATCGTTTGCATTTTTAAAAAATTCTCAGGAACTCGAGGTGAGAAGTCTTGACGGGGATTCGTCCCCGCCCGTACCTGGGAATTTTCACGATATCTCGTTCCCGAACTCGAAGAAGTTAGTCGGGCAATCGGGGGAAGAGCTCTGTGAACCATTTAATAATTATAATGCTACCAACATGTCTTACAGTGTGTGTGAGCCATTGCTGGAGTAAGTGTGAAGATATGAATCTATATGTATATAGACTTCCCCTATGCCTTACATACCGGAATTAAAAAATATATATTTTTTTATTTCAACTAACAATTCCGAAGCATGAAGAAAATAAACCCTCTATGAGTGGGAGGAATATTCCTAAATATTTTGTACCAAGGTATTAAAATAATTATGGCACAAATGGGTTAAATGTTTAAGCACCTATGATGCACAATAATTTATCTGAATGTTTAATACACTTAAAAAAACCTTATTTAAATATAATTGAGATTTGCTGCCTTGCTCATAATTGTATCTTCATTCAGTGATGAGCATCATTATTTGAAATTAGTTGTGTATTTGCAGACGTTATATAGTGTGGAGCCAAAAAATTTTTTATTGAGCCAATGAGCCAATGAATGTTATGTTGACTCAAAGGACCCTGCCTTAAACCTTAAAATGGGTTGACATTATTTGTGAATTACTTCATTCTTAACTTTATTTATTTATGAATTGGTATTATTTGGTAATAATTAATGTACTTTAATTGACATTGTATTTACAGGCGTTCTTTATGTGCACAAATATATAAAACGTAAATACATCACAACAAAACAAATTTTAAGAAAACGTCAATTTACATAAAATGAGACCACGCCAAAATTTATTTAGTTTATCGCTCTTGATGAATCTACGTGTACGTGGTAAATATATGCACTGAAAAATTCCCCCCTCCCAGTTACAAGTACTCGAATCCAGATCCCTCGAATTCATGTCGAGTACTATAGACCGTGCAACGAGTCACTCAGCCAACTTGCGCCATAGTGTACGAGGTTAAAGCCTTTGAGAAACACACGGGTGTTTACTTTGGACAATGTCCAAGAAATTCTAGAACAGCCTCGGCAGTCACTATTGGCTTAACTTGTTTGAGCACTCAGCATAAAGTCGAGAGATCTGGGTCCGAATCCTGGTCCAGAGGGATGAATTCTACAAATGTGAATTTATCGTATTTTCGTTCTCCTCAGAAAGCGACATCGCTATAGTTATTGGCGCAGATGGTGCTGCAGTTTTTCATATTGATCGTACTCTTTTACTCTATAAAGTTCTCTCCACGACGCAACTTTAAAATTAGTATTTTCAGGCGCCCATGCGGCAACTATTGTTCGGGAGCTGGGATGATGGCAGACTTGATATCAGAATTATTTTTCGTGCTGCAAAAAGCGGCAGGGCTTGTTAAAATATACTATGATAAGTCTAGCTGTGTGTCAATACAACTAGATGAGCTGGGATAAGAATCGTCACCACAGCGCAGATTGATCTCTCATCTGGGTATGCTGTATACATACGGCATGGGGTCATACTGCGTTGGTGGGCATGCCGTATATACCTATACGGCATGTTGGGATGCTCTGGTAGTTGTTATGCCGCATATATGCGTCATGATCATTTAAAACAATGCTGAGGAGGGCATATCAAAGTATCTAGTTTAATTTTTCTCTGGTGTCCTTTTGAGAAGTAAATTTTTAAAATTGAATGAAATGAGAGTTATATATGTAAGAGAGTACGATTGACGTATATGTTCTTTTCATCCTTCAAGTTAAGTAGTGAAAAAGTCGCGTCGGCCTTGAATAAATTATCCAACTTTATTATTATCCATTAATTAAACTTGGGAGTTTTAGGTGCTCTGATAAGTGATTTAAAAACAGGCTTGAGCTCCTGGGTAAATCTGAGGCTAATTACTTTTCTAAAGGCGTTAAGAATATATTAACTGTGAAACTGGTCGTCCTAATCATAGGTGTGATTTGTGGAGTCAAGGGCTCGCTGCTAAGTACCATCAAGTGCATTCCGTCCTGCGTGGCTCAGGTCGGAATCACTTGTTGCACGCATCCAGAAGGCCGTCATCCTGGGGTCACTCCGTCTGCTGCGTACGCATGACCCGAGTGCACCTAATAGGTGCCTAATAGGTGCCACCTATCCGATGGGCGTCGGACGTGGCAACGAAAACTGCCCAACCCTCCCGAGTCTCCGGCCATTATGACGGCAATGAAACCTGATGCTTACCGCAGACTTGGAGGGGAACGTTACAATGTAGCAAACATAATATTAAAAAATCCGTGACAATATGGTAGGTTAAAGTACAAGATGCGTAAAATTAGAGAGGTATATAGCAGAACGGATAGGTTTAGAACACCATTTTTCTGCACACGATGAGGGAACACAATGGCTGGCAACGGTGCCACCATTACTTTAAATGGAAAATCGGATTGGTAAAGTTCATTAATTTTGTAATAACTTTTGGGTATCTTACATGTTAAACATGACTGAGCAATTGGTCCCTGTGATGCATGAATGCACTCTCCATACTGTATGAGTAGAATAATTGATAGAAGCCGTATTTCATGTGAAATCTCCTTCCACGGAAGATTATTTAACGTAGTATTACATTACGTAATAGTAACGTAATATTTCAAAACGATTACAGGAATAAGATAAAGGAAATAGACTGTAGAACCAATAGATTTAAAATTTCATTTTTCCGCGTATTATAAGGGATCATATTAGTTGCAATGGATGAATTCTATGATACTTCCACCCTCACTAAGTAGAGTAGGCTTTTTACTTGTGTTTAATAATTAAACATTACTGACATCTCACCCCTCTTGAAATGTCCGGCATTATTTTGTTTTCTGCAAGTGGTAGTACCTCGTAGAATTCATAAATTAATAGTATTAGTAACATTGACCAGTAGTTGTTTCTTAACCAGTTTACTGCATTTTCGTCTACCGTAGTTGCTATGTAGACGGTCTACGTAGGTAGCACTCTCCCAGTTTCTGGTTTGACTGCACACTGCTCTCCTGACAGCTTTTTGGTACGCGTCTTGAGGATGGAGGAACATGCGACGTCCTTATTTGAAAAGGAACAGGTGCTGCATGCCTGGTGTGAAATCACCCCGTGCCACACACCCTAGTGGTGGCTTGCAGGGTCCTTCATGTTATTAAAATGGCTGTAAAGAGTGTGATAGTGTGTTTGACGCTTAGTGCATGTGGGGTATTGAGTCACATCCTGCCACACACCCTTGAGGTGCCTTGCATGGTGCCACGTAGATGCAGATGTGGAGTAGAGTCTGAGAGAAAACACAGCACACTGCAAGCTGATGTTTTACTTCCCAGAAATATTGCGAGTAAAGCATCGTTACTTTTTTGTTTTGGCTACAAACGCATCAGTTATTTTCTTTTCGGACGGAATTTCAATACCGCTCTTACTATGCCATTCATTGTAACCCATTTCTATTTCCTGAGATGTAATAGTCCCAATATATTTCAATTATTAATTCTAAATACCTCGATATAGAAATTCTTCAGGCAGTACATGGTGGAAGTTGTTAATATTAATGACGACAGAAACACTTCGTATTCTACCACAATTCTGTTTAAGCGACAAGACGCGCTGTGGTCAAATCGTGCGAACAAGAATAATTTTGTGGCGAAATACTCCATTCATCGTGAATTTCGATACTTTCGTGGGTGGAAAATGACTGCGTTATTCTATTCTAAAGATTTCGTCCTGGACCTTACTTCAACTTCGGGAGCTGCCTTTAGAACCATATTTTTATCCTTGAATGTCACCCGCACCAATAGCGCTTCGCACTACTGGGCGCTCGTTTCAGGTAGCGAAGGAGGAAGTTCATTAAAGACGATTTTTTTGGGAGTAAAAAAAATTATCCTAAGTTTTGAGTTTTATCGATCACTCTCTGCGCAGCCATGGGCAAAATTTTAGTTTTTCGGGGATTATGAAAAAAAGTGCATTTGAAAAGTATGTCATCGGCGACAGTCACGAGAGCGAAGAATGCAATTCCTTTTACGTTTCTTCGGCTTGCATTCGTACCGTCCAGTGCACGGCATTTAAAGGGGAGTGAATTCTTTTCGAATATCCATATGTAAATTCGCCAGAATGCGAAAGTATTTCGCAAAAGAGCTATGGAGGTGGTGAAAAGGGGAATTGATGTGGACTGCGGGGTAATGGCGCGTAAACGGCGCTGTCTTCATGTTTTCCGATGAAGTGTATTTAAAAAAAATTATTTCCACATCCCCGAAAACAGCACAAACGGCCTTTTGCATCGGTTGTTTTAAACATGTAACAATTGACGAACACAAACACCCATGATAGGCTTGGAAACTGAGTTAGAACGCGTGCATCGAAGATCGGCAAGATACGTTAAAGGCCGTTATGATAATCTCGTTAGTGTTACTGACCTTTTGCAGCAACTGGGATGAGAAACGTTTTCAGACCGTCGATTAAAATTTAGACTCAATCTATTATATAAGTTCCAAACCGGTCTATTTTCTGACGACGTTGATAATATTTTACGAAATACCACATACTACGGTAGATCAGATCATGAGAATAAAATTAGGTAACTAGACTTCAGAACGGACAGATTTAAAATGTCATTTTTCCCACAAACTATAAGGGACTATATCAGCGGCTAATGAGATTTTATCTAGGTGTGTTGATAAGTAGTGTAGCTCTTAGTAGTAGTAGTACTCCCTAATACTTGAATCCTTATCTGTTACCTAGTACTATCAGCACGCCTTGCATGTTTTCTACATAAGTCTTGAGTCTCTGTCCATTTGTGTAGTTGTAAAATACATTATCGGTCCCTCTCCATTGTGATAATATCTGTAGTACAGTGCATGTTTGTGAGGCTTCGTCTCGTGACAAGAATTAGCGATTTATGCTAATGCATAATTAGTCGTAGTTATACTAACTTTAGGGTATAGTGTAATGCATGTTGGTGAATACTCACCCCCTGCCACACACCCCTGAGGTGGCTTGCAGGGTATTTTGTAAATGTAGATATAATAAAAGGTAGGAAGTTTCCGTGACCAAAATGAGTCCGTTCTGCGAATGACGTCATCCGGATGACGCACGCAACAGACGACTCGAGAATTAGCATCTAGGAATAATGGACGAAAATTCCGATGATTTAGTTTTTAGCAACGACCGAAAGGAGTCGAGCAGATATTTATATCCTCAAGTACTGATGTACAACATATTTGGCTGGTTATAATTAGTAAATGAATAAATCTTCTTCTGCTTCCTTCCAGGTTTAGGCTTTAAGCCTGTTCCGGCTTCACTTTGCCATCTCGTCCTTGGTCTACCGACGCTTCTTTTACCTATTGGCTTATATTCCAAAGCCTGCTTGGGATATCTTTCCTTTGGCAATCGTAATACATGCACTTTCGACCTATTTTTGTATTCTGCTAAATGAATAATTTAAGAATAAAATCTTGTTTATAGCGGAAATAACCATAAAAACACTTTATTTACAAATGAAATTTGCTTACTCTGACCATTTTTTTAACATTAAGGTTGTCTTTCCCGATTTTGCCATGTGGATTTAATAGTGGGATGTCTAAAAAAAATTCTCTTCCTTCATATGTTTCCTCGCATATATCCCACAAATATCACACGCATCCCAAATATCACACGAGTATCATGTACGCAATGCACTCTGTATCTAGCTGGCGCTTGGTGCAATCCACACTATGTCACCGCGTTCGAACCAAAAGATGCCAAACGACGGATCTTGTATTAGTAGTACAATGGCAGCATTTAAATTCGCTGATAGTGTTCGTAACCCATCGGAGGAGCCCATGTAAACAGTTGGGTAAAGAAGCATGAATGTTTGAATAAAGCATATTGAAGCTGGAATTGCAGGTTTTTGAGTTGGGAACCCTGGTAGTTAAACGCGGAGACTGTCTTATTCCCCCGTGCGGAGCCAGTTCGTAGGAAATGGACTCTTCCACTTATAATAACTTTTGGAACTTTCCAACATGTTTCGTTGCCACTATGGTGCTACGTTGAAAATTGTCTTTTTTAGAGAAGTTTGCTGTTTTTTTCTTTCCAGTATGATTAGTATCAACGTCTAAAAAAAGAGTTTGTCCCATTGCTCCATATTTTAAGCGCTGAATATGAAACCAGGGTCCAATTATCTTTTAACATTCATCCGTGGCGATGAAAAACCCAGCTGTCTGAAAACGTCTTTATCCTGGCGAAGTACCCCCCTCCCCTTAAATGGTGCACACCCAGCCTCGTTCGGGCCCCCCTCCCACCCCTGGCCATTTGCCCAAATGGACCTCTGCGGTCGTCCGGAGGACATTCTTGGATAATATGCGTCAGAACGGTTACTGCGTCTACGGCCGCGCCAGCACCTCCGTCTATATGAATATGGAATCACAGAAAAAAATCACTTTTTTCTCTCAAAAACTTCTTTCAGGAGATACCTGCTGCAATTGAGGTGAGATGCAAGTTAGTATTGTTTGAATCAAGGTTTTCATTATTCGAGTTGCCATCATGAAATATCTGGAGCGAATTTCTAAAATTGTGATTCCGAAGTATATAGAGATGAGAAAGATTTATAGGACATATTCTTTGGGGACCCAGCGCAGAAAGATTCAATTCGTTAATTTAAAAAAATACGAAGGAAAGCCGCGCTATTCGTTAAAAACTTCTGCAAGCGAACGGAGAGAGTAACATAGCTGATGATTGGATTAGGTTGTGAACGGCTAGAGACTTGGAGGCGACACCTCAGGTTTGATTCAGGCCAGTTAAGTTTCAGTAGGTATGACATGGTGGATATTATTTCAACATATTCGTAGAACTGATAGAAAGAACAATATATGCTATATTCACAGCCAAACAAATTGGTACCTACAAAAATTCCTTCCTTTCCCGCACCATTAGTGACAATAGCAAAAATATGGTGACTCTAAGTCACTTCATTAACATGCAATTCAATTTCCTCCTCTCCCTGATCCCATCTATTTTACCTACTTCCTCCCCTTTTCATAGCCAAACACACCTACGGCGACAGGGTAGGATGCAGATTTACATTCTAAGACGTTAGAGCCTCTTCTCAGTTATGGGTGAGAAATTAATTCATTATAGTAATCTACCGGTTAAAGGTAGGTTATGATGAAGGTCAGATAAAATCCTTCAGATTGTCTACACGTGCAGGGCCCTATACATTTTCGATGACTAATTCTCTCATTCTTTCTCGTCTCTTAACTCCTCACAAGACATGAATTCTCCCTCCCTCCAGTTCCCCTCTACTGCACTCTCTCTACGACAAAGTCTCTCCCGAGGTACATATAGTAATTAGCAAACGTATAGTGTAGTGCATGCTTGTGAGGCTTCGCCGCCTGACAAGAATTAGCGATTTATGCTAATGCATCAATAGTCGTAGTTACACTTATTTTTATAGGGTATAGTATGCATATGGACAGATTCCCATACCAGTTTTAGCATGGGAGTGACTACTCACCCCCTGCCACACACCCTCGAGGTGGCTCGCAGGGTATTATGTAGATGTATCTACCTCTAGTATTTCTTTCTTCATCTCAGCGTACGTTCTACTCTTCTTCATCCCGTCCATAAATCTGTTCTCTTTCTTCCCCTTCCCCGCTTGCCCAACATCCTTCTCTCTATCATGGCTGCATCACTTTTATGTGCCTGTAGTTAATTACTCACATTATTTAAAATTATTGAGGGTTAGTATGATTATATTTGGCTGCAGTTTTTTGTTGGTTTTAAACGCGTATGAAATATTCAAGTTTAAAATCTGGTAAAATATAAATATTTGCAGGGATATATTTTCCATTGATTATCGGGAAAAAAATATAAGGAGATAACACCATCACATTTCATAAAAAAAGGATTGATTTATGATCTTCGGAAAAACACAGAAGGTCGTTTGATTGATTTGCGTCATCAGTTTATAACAAAAAAATAAAAAAAATACAAGACAAAGTTCCTCCACAATCGATTCCGACTCCATCATCGTCGCCTGCCTAACTATTCCGCTGACCTCTTTTTCCCTTTGTCCTGCAAACTGCCGTCCAGCTCTCAATGCCCGCTGTCCCGGAGAGTGAAGCTCTGGTCGCACAGCCGGTCAATTCACAGACACCAAATGCGCAATCTCCAACGTGTATAGGGGTTTCGTGAGAAGTGTTCTTTCGCGTGGAAGGGGAAGCTTACGTTTGGTGAAATGGGCAGAAGCGAGATGCACTTGACCCTTAGGGGAAAAGGAGAAGAAAAACTAGTGAAAGTAGTACCTAGTTGAATTAATTATGGTAAAACATCGACTACCTGGAGTGAAATTAATAGAATCGGCTTTAGCTTTGAGAAAATTCATCTGATAATATAACATAACGAATAATTTAGTCAAATTTTTTTTTTGTCAACCGGTTTCAAAGAGTCATTCTCCGATATGTACGTACCTATGTTACTTAATATAATTACTATACCACCTCATCACACTTGAAATGTTCCGCATGGTATATGGAATGATTTCATCTCGTAGTATCGTTGAAATGTCCCGAATTATTTTGTAACCCGTAGTATCGAAGAATCAATATTAACAGTCATACTTATCAGTAGTGGCATGTAAACCTGTTTACTGCATGTTAGCGTGTTTGACAACAAAGTACCCTCCTATTTTCTGGTTTTTCTGTGCAGTGTAATCCTAACTGCTTTTCGTCCTCGTCTAGCGGCAAGGGGAGCGCGCGGGGTTCAACCTTGAACTGGGATGAGTGCATGCCTGCCTGCCTGCATGCATGCCTGGTGTGGAAACACCCCGTGCCACACACCCTGGTGCTGGCTTTCACCGCACTTCTTATACGTAGATATTATTAGCGGCAAGGGGAGCGTGCGGGGTTCAACCTTGAACTGGGATGAGCACTGCATGCCTGGTGTGGAATCACCCCGTGCCACACACCCTGGTGCTGGCTTGCACGGCACATCTTATACGTAGATATTATTATTCAATATCTGTTGTATTTTTCAACAATATTAGTATTCAAAGAACTGCGGAACTGGCCGCCCAGTAACTTTAACGGAGTCACCTGCTAGTGGTCACACAATTGTGTGAAATTCACAGTGAAAAAATCATTCGCCTGGACTGGGATTCGAACCCAGACCCCCCAATTTTGCGCTGAGTGCTCTACCAGTTAAGCTACCCAGGCGTAATCGCTCACTGTGAATTTCATGGAGGCTTTAACGAGCGAGATAACTTTTTTCACTGTGAATGATTTTTTCACTGTGAATTTCACACAATAATATTAATATTGGCTACGTATGTTAAGGAAGGATTATTTTGGGAATGGATAGAAGGGTGGTGAAGCATCTGACTTTGGCATCAGCCCCTCCTCAATTCGAGTCACCAAGGAGTCTCAGTTTTGCATACCAACTGATAGACGGATTACTGTGCTTAAGGACCTATCTACATAGCGTTTTAAGTAGGGATCGGGATTCCACAGACAAAATCTCCGAAAAATACAGGAATTTGAACTCGGATCTTAGGAATGGGAGATCAGTACTCTAGCTAACACAAAACTTGATCCCAAAAAAAAACTACTAAGCAAAAGCTAGAGTATACAGTGTCGCATTGAGCAATTATTTTTCACCCGTGGAGAAGACGCTTTTCGGCGTCCTCACAATTTCGCAGAGCCTCCTTCCCAGCCGTAGTTCTAATGATAGGTCCTTGTAAGCATGTTAATACGTATGTATTAAATATTTGAAAATCGCGTAACAATCACCAAATCAAAAAAAAACTATGTTGCTGCGATTTCATGTATAACCAACGCTTGATTCGATTTGATTATATTTTGACGCCTAGTAGACGGCCTCTTAGGTGATTTCCAAGGGCGTCCAGGCTTCATGAGGCCTATATTCTCGTATTTAAATAAATTCAAAGCGAATTAATTTAATATTTGCAATTTTCCACGAATAATCGTAATTTTAAGCCATATTTTTTACAAATAATTACGTTATTCATGGAAAATCGCAAATATTTTACCCATTCATCAAGTTGATACTCCACACATTATCACCTGAATTATCTGAATTTGTAAATTAATAGAGATGGTATGCCATTTGATGGCGTATTTTATTTTATCATAGATTTTTTCAAATATTCTGATTTTTTCATTTCTATTTAATATACTATCAAGTGAAGAGAAAATATTTTCTTGATTTTAATTAGCTTCGCTTGTCTTACTGTCTGTGCTTCAGAGACAAAATTTGTAATAAAAATTTGACCCACTTTCTCACTAACAATTGCTCTGAAATTTGGCAGAGAGACGTTTTCCGGATGACAATCAGTCATTATTTTTACAAGTATCAGTCGAATTTGTCGATAAATAATTAAATTTCTATATGTTTCAAGTTTCAATTAATGTATATTGGTTTGAATGAATGAAGAATGGCTGTTACTGTAGATAATAATGACAAATTTAACCGTGCTAAATCATTTTAGGGTTTTTTTTATATACGTGACAGATATGTATTGTTCCTTTAACAAGTTGTTATGCAAATATGACAAATATGTTGCAATAGATTTTAAGTTTTATAATGTTAATTTTATGAAATATCATTTCAACCATTTAAGCATTGATGCAAACCATACATAGGTTATAAATCTTTCAATGAATTTCTATGGATGGCAATGGTTTCTGGCTGACATGATGTGTTGTTATGGTAACATACAAATAGTGTGACAGAAAGAAAGGAAGACATCACTAGCCTCATATATAAGATTGCAAATATCTTTTTAAAATTGAAGATGACAAGCGTTTTAATACAGTTTTATTAATTTCACCAAAGTGAGCTTAGAATTTACTACAATATTTAATTTGACGAAGACTAAAAAGTAGAAAATAATATTATATTTATTAATAAAAACACGTTTTTATAAAGAATGCACTAAAAAGTAGAAAATTATTTTTGTAAACAGCCACAGTACTACGAGCGATCGCAGTATATGCGTATGTCGATGAAGCTAAAAGCGTGGGGCGCTTGCATCTCTAATTTTTGTAAAGATCCACAGTACTACGAGATATCACCATATGCGTATGTCAATAAAAATAAAAATGTGTAACAAAGCTGCTCTTGTTCACACGGAGAAAGCATGATTCATTAAAAGTAAGATTGTTGATCAAACTTCAAGTTATTGGTACGATGTAAGCTCGGAATTATTCAAGCACGATTGTTTATTGAGATGCAAAATAAACTGTGAAGATTTTTTCGCAGTTTTATTGATATATGTCAGATTCATGAGATAAATGATTGCCCTGATAATATACTAGAAACTTGTGGTATGTGTTAAACTTAAATAAGTATGTTTAACGTATACCACCATACCATAATCGAATAGAATAGTGATTAGAGAGTTTTACGTGGTGATGAGAATGTTCAGGATATTTAACGCATGCAATCGTTGGGATTTGTGGAGAAAGCGTCCCAATCTTTTATTTTTATTGGCATACACATATAATGTGATCACTTGTAGTACTGTGGCTGTTTAAAAAAAATATTTTCTCTTTTTTAGTGCATTTTTTATAAAAACATGTTTCTATTTTTTTAATAGAATGCTATTTTGTGAATTTCTGCTTGAGTTCAGTGGGAAACGTGGCCTCATTCAGATACACCCACCGCCAAAGCGTTGTATAACGCCTAAACAGTAGAGAAATAAATTGATATATATATATAGTACAATGCCGTGCCGTTCTAAAAACCTTTCGGAAATCCTCAAAGCCCCAGACACGGTGTTCTTGCCCTTTCCGACTCTAGACCGACTGGAGCTAAGTCTTTCCAAGGAGCGTGGGCGAACTTCTCTTGTGGAAGAGCCCACTATGGGCCACGTGTGACAGGATAGGGGTTTCAGTTGGGAGGGAGGGTAGCAGACTCTCCCACCCCACTGGAGGGAATTTGTTTCGGGGTCTCTCAGGGTATTTCCCCAATCCCAACCCCTTTGGAATGGCGGCGGGAACGGGTCTTTCTCTCTTTCCCTCTCCCATTACTCCTTTTCCGCGGTTCGTGCACGAACGAAAGTGCGTCCAAGAACAGTCGTTACTTCACTTCTATTCTAAGGTTTTGAGTTTCACGCAGGGGAAATTTCCATCGCAGTCCCCGTATTGATTGACCACCCGTGTTGAGCTAGGAACACCAACACCGACCGCTTGGGAACTAAGCGGTAACTAGGTGAAGTTTAACATTCAAGCTTTGTCTGCGCGATAGGTTTTTTATTTGTGTGAGTTCAAATTTTCAAACTGTGGGTACGCTTAAAAATCCTCCTGATGCTGATTTTATGCATCCGTGCTTAATCTATCAGGTATTGAGATTAAATTTGACAGACTTGGCGGAAACTTTGTGAAAATTTCAATTATTTGGCGAAATATTAAACTTAGCACAGCATATTTCCACTTCAAAGAATTAGTAGATCATCCTTTTTCATTAACGTACCTAAAGATGTCACCTGATGTGTTGATGTATCTCAGTCTTGTAATAAAAAATATTTTAGTGCTTTAAGTATTTACAAGCATGAGAAGGAACATATTAAGCCAGTGTCCCATGGCAAAATACTTTAATAAAATGCTCGGTTAAAATGAGTCTAGTTAAAATGAGTGCAATGAAACCTTGTTTGTTTTGATCCAAGTGCCTTGTTTGAATTTGATCCAAGTGCCTTGTTTGAATTTGATCCAAGTTCCTTTAAGTTATTAGATCTATTGAATGCAACAATTTTTCCGGCTTCCCTCAGTGGAATAAAATCATATTGAATTGGAAATTGCTATTTTCAACTTTTAAGTTTTTTACATTACGATGTATATTATCATTTCTATTTAATGTATTCAATAATTTATGCATTATGACCTCATCACAGTATTGTAATATTATACCTCATCATCATCATTGGTGCTACTGTCCGCAGACAGGTTTCAACGGTAGCGTTGTCTCCACAGCATTCTGTCCTGGGCCTCTCTCTTCATCTCCGCATAGCTCCTTCCTTCTTTTATATCCCTCAGCATTCCGTGCCTCCTCCTTCCTCTTCCTCTCTTCCCTTCTATTTTCCCTTCTATTATGAATTTCTGTAGACTGTTTTTCCTTAAAATATGTCCAATCCATTTTGCCTTTCTCTTTTTAATTTCTCCCAGTATACTTCTTTCTTCTCCAATCCTCCTTAGCACTTCTTCATTCGTGATCTTATCTTTCCATCCCATCTTCTCCATTCTTCGCCAAAGTCACATTTCAAAGCTTTCTAAGTACTTTTCTTCTCTCTTCTTCAACGTCCACGTTTCGCATCCATACAACACAATGCTCCATGTAAAGCATTTTGCAAATCTTTTCCTAATATCCATCTTGATGTTCCTTGCTGTCACTAGTTCCTTAATCTTGCTAAATGCTACTTTTCCTTGACCAATTCTGCTTTTAATTTCTTCAGTACAGTTGCCATTCTGTGTAACTATACTTTCCAGGTACTTGAAAGAGCTTGCCTGTTTTAATTTTTCTTCCTCCAGCCATATATTTAAGGGCCCTTCTGTCTTCGCTATTCTCATTACGTTAGTTTTATTTCTGTATATTCTCATTCCGTAGTCATCACTCTTCTTCCTAATTCTTTCCATGTACCTAATGTAACAGAATTTTGCTCAAATAACCATCACCATGTGGTGAAGAAAAATGTTTTCACTTGCCCAATGTTCTCATGAAGAACAATTAAGCAAAACGTGCGTCAGCCGAGGGATATCGATTTTAATCAAATTATTGGTGCGGCTTTTCGCATTGAATTGTAAAAAATGCAGGTGAGTTGGAAGTTAGCATTACAGCATATTGAAATGTATCTCTTCAAGGATTTTTCGTTAGCAAATAAACCGCTGTGGCTAGAACAGTATATATTTGCTTTTGCCAATACACTGTGCTAGTTTTGATCCAAAAGTAATAAACCTCAACCCAACCAATCGTATGAATAATAAACAAGTAAAGCGTTTCCTTTACAGTTAAGAGAACTCTGATCATATTGCTTCGAAGAAATATTAAAAATTTTTATACTTGGCGTGACAAGTCAAACAGCACATGGAAAATAGGTTGACGTTTTATTTAGACTAGGATGATATTCTTATTGTTTTTAAAATTAATTTTGGAAATGCGTATCCAAATTAAGAGTTGAAGTGAAATAAATGTCGAAGTTGTCATGAACTTATCCTCAGTTGAGAATTCATATGCTGTAGGAATTTATTCCTTAGCGTGCAGCATAAAGATAATTTGAGTGCTGAGTTCATATATCCCCATAATAGTTGAGCCACGATTTAGTTTATCGTTCCTAATTGTTTATATATTTCACTGAATTCCTTCTTAATTACCGTTAGTGAATATTTTAATTTTTAGAAAAAAATGTTTTTGTTTTCTAGATGCTTCTCTGAAATGAATTATTATTATTTATAGTCACAGTCACCAATAAATGCATCCTTTCAAAGCACTGCCTATAAAAACGTTAAAGACAGCAAACATTTTGAGGGAAATTTTCGTTGCGTCGATCAGACCATAAATAAGGGCATCATCTCAACTTCGCTTACACGTCTCAAAGTGGCACTTCATTGTCTTCTCTTTTACGACAAAAAAAATCATTCCAGCCCACGAAAACATTTCTAAGCATGCATTGAGGCCATTACGTAAGTTTTACGAGTAGGCACTGGAAATTTTATTGACTCCAACCACTGAACATTTTTTCGCCATTATTTCCTGAAACAGAACAAAGGTTCTCTTGGTACTGTAGGTACCCTCTAGAAGGATTCGAGCACGCGACATTGCTCAAAAGGGGTGTCGCTCTGCGAGTTGGAAATGCCACTATTGCCAAGCATAATTCAAGCGTCAGATATAAGGAATTAGCTGGAGTTATTCGGCACTGTCGGTTAGTTTGTATGAACAACAAGTAGTAAAACTATTATTGATTTAAATCATAAATGCAAACAATTATACTGATTTTTAAACAAAGAATATATTTTGACACGCAACCACATAAAGAAATATAAACAACCAAGTTCAAGTATCGTAATACAATTTTCTCTGAGGTTGTCATTGATCATGTGATAGGGAAATTAGCTGTTACGGATCGCATTTTTACTCACACATATTAAGGTGGTTTGAGCGAGATACTTCCCAAGTCATAATAGAGACCATATTCAAATTTTATTTTTATTTTATTTCAGCGTCTGTAAGAAGTATGAAATAAATATTTTTTTAAAATATTTATTAATAGCGCAAATATATAGTTATATATGACCAAAAATTTCAGTAATTAAATAAACAAAGCTACATAAGTATGTAACTTGACTCATCTTCCCGCCGTAGGGCTGACACCCCTTCAAAACAGCAGGTTTTTTTTAGATTCTGTAGAAATTACTGCGGTGAGTAATAGATTATTTTTTATAAATAGTTGAGAAAACATGTAATCTATACACTGTTAGTTTTTTTGGCAAAATCTAGGTGCTAATAGTTCCTAATTTGTTTAATATTCTCCCTCTGGAGCGCACAGCCGTAATCTATCCCATGTAAAACAGCTTTTTTTCATGCAAATTGCTCGAAAAGTAGTTCGGCAAGGGGTTGATATTTGACATAATTGGAAATATGAGAGTTTTTTCTTTTAAATGAGGCCAAATTCATCAAATTCTAGGTGAAGTGATTTTTCGTTCAAACTACCTTAACACGTTTATTTCTGCATGTTTGAGCACTGTGAACATAATGGATCGTGTTCAGTTTACTGAAAGCGATTGTTTGAAATACAAAAGGACTGTCGATAAATGTATTATGTTATGGAAATGTTAAAGTTCGCTTATGAGCGGCCTACGCGTTGACTAGGGTTTATAGCGGCGGAGAACGTTGATTGGTTATTTTGGGAGACGACCGACAGCTCAGGTCATTTACTTCATGGAGGTCGAAAGGTTGATTGGATGGAAAGGAAAGGAACACTCGGGGAATGAAGGAAGTGTGGAGAGAAACCCGGCTTCGATGTAACCCAATGCTCGACGAAAGGCGCCAAGGGGACCTCATTTTAACGTACCATCCGACGGACGATGTGCTCTGCGTGGAATACCCTCAACATAGCACCCAAATACGGATTGGAAATCTGCGGAAACGTCTCCTCAACTTCAGGGCCCAAACCCGGGCTCACTGGATGGGAAGGCCATTACTCCATTCACCATACAAACCCGATCCCCCGCTACGGACTTTATTCGGTTTTGGATGTTATGATTGTAATGAGTGTAGCTGAAACCGACCCAAAGTGTCTCCACAGTGCAAATATTATCCTGTTACATATTTTTTACTGTAATTTCTCAATACTATATTTATAAATTTTTCAACATTGTATTTTACTTTAAACTTGAATAAAACGTTAAATATGAAACAATTGTAATGGTTTACTTTAAAAAAACATTGTATTTGTCATGCCAAGGAAGTTTAAAGCAAATAATTTGAATCTAAAAATTGAAGAAAAATTTGTAATTTCCTCGATGAATAATATGTTTATTGCCTTGTTACGGCTTCCGCGGAGTATTTCTTTGGAAAAATCTGGTCTTTCTAGCGCGAACTTCCACTCATTCGGACAAAAAATGGAAGTTCGCGGTGGAGAACCCTATGGACCGGAACTTTCCAGTATGTATATTTATTGGATTTTGTGTTCGATGTGCATAAAAGACAGGATATTTCATGAGTTATAACAAATAAAAAGTGTAAATTTCATGCAGTATTAGTTATTCTTTAATGTTAGCTAATTATACTTAGAACTAACGCAAGGGTTTGTCGCAATTAGAATAATAATATTTGCGGGTAATTGTGTAGTGCTGGTTGCATACGTCCATTTTTTCGCCGTACCGGATGACATCTTAAGAGGTTATGAAAAAAAAGTTTAAAAAAATGTTCCCGGGTGTTATTGGCAGTCATCGATATCAAGGCATTCTTTAAATACCAAAATCTGTTGAAAATTAAAAAAAAATTCCGTCACCCGGAATACCACAAATTTTTTCGGCCGCATGGAATGTGTTAAATCATGTGACGGAGGGCTGCTGCCCTCTCCTCCGGGTTTCTGGCTACCAATTAGTTGGCGGCAGCCATTCGCCAAGTCACGGCATCTTCTCGGGTTTTCGTAGCATTTTTGAGCTATCATTCCAAAGGATGTCCCCCCACATCCTCTATAAACCGCCGCATTTTATCCTTGGCTGCTTATTCGATGAGTAAAATCGCTTTCCTCGTAGTTAACCTATATATCTAAAGGCCGACCCACTATCCGCAGCCCAGAGGATGCACTCGGTGGTGGTTAGCTGGCCCAAATTACACATACAAACACAATTATTACCCGTTTAAGAGACCGATTTCCCCATTTACCATTGCTTTTTGCTGAAAATTGATTCTGATATGTAGTTTTAATTGTTACATGACTTTCACAGAAAGAAGATTCGAGCCCAGGTGAACAAAATTTTGAAATAGTTTTTCCCATGTAAAACGATTTCCGTAAGGGTATGAGTGCCAAAAAGGTTGAATAGAAGTTTTTCCTCAAATTCAACTGTTATTTGTCAAATGGAATACTCATGATTTTGAACGTTGAAAAAAATGATGAAAATTAGACGTCTCTTAAGCTTGGTTGTGCTTGAATGTATTTTCTTCATTTCGTTTTTCCTTGAAAATCTTCAGTGACGTGTTACAAGTGATGGATGAATGAAAGGACTTGGTATTTTGGGGATGTGTGCTTTGGCTTAACTCTTTCTCCTAGGTAAACCCGGATGACAATATGACCAACAAGTTTAAATATTATTTTGATACCTCCTTCCTCAGCCTTGAAAAATATATAAACAGAAGTGAATGACCATAAAAATTTACGCATGAGCACACATTGTGCGAATAAGTTGCTCATGCAAATGTAGAAGTTCAATGGCCACAATCGGCCAGATTATGTCAGTCTTGAAGTGGAATTCTCCAAGACTTCCGGCCGGGTCAGGTTTCTCCATCTCCGCCAACGTTTCGAAGGAAGACTACTTTCCCATAGTCCTCAGGCCTGTTTCAACTGGAAAGTCTTCCATCGAAACGTCGGCGGAGATAGAGAACCTGACCCGATCGGAAGACCGAGAAAATTTCACTTCAGGTACTCGCAGGGAAAGCATCGAATCCTACATTATATCAATATTTTTCCCACTTTCACATAAGAGACCATATATGTGTACCATGAATTCGCATTTTGTGAAAAATCTTACTGATTAATTAAATATGTGACCCTTGAATCTCACTAAGGCTACTGATCTTTAGTTTTAGTGAAGATTCCAAAATAAATTTATTTTTGTTGAGGAATTCTAATAGATCTTCTATTTATTCTGCTAATCATGTTTACCTAAAGATTTACTTTGGATTAAGGAGGCTCGGTGGTTTCACTCAACTTAAGAGAATTCGACGAAACTTGCTGCAAGCATTACTTATATTGTCTTTAATCTACATGATTTTTTTCATAATTATTTACCGCAGATTACTTAGGATATTTGATCGAGAAGTGGACAAAAATTACATGGGTTCTTATGGGAACAAAAGGTACGAGTAGCTTAATTCATCAAAAAGAACCTTTTTCTAGTTAAGAATGAGAAAAACAAAAATAATAAAAATAAAGTATAACAAATGATTTTCATACATTTTTCTATTGATGATTTAAATTATTTTTGTTTTTCATATTCTTAACTAGAAAACGTTCTTTTCGATGAATAAAGCTATTCGCACCTCGCGTTCCCATAAGAACCCATGTCATTTCAGGACCACTTCCACATCAAATATCCTAAGAAATCTGCGGTAAATAATTTTGAAAAAATTGCAGTTAGCTTTAGGAAAACATAATTAATGCTTCTAGCAAGTTTCGTCGAATTCCCTTAAGTTGAGAGTGAAACCACCGAGCTTCCTTAAGAGCAATTTTCTACCTTGAAAATACGGTGAGATTGACTCTAAAATAATTTTAAAATAATTTGCCTTTGGCTTTTAATATGGCTTAAGGTTGGTATCTTGCTGGGATTTATTAATGATGAAAATTTAATTGCCTTGAGTAATCATTTACTAAAATTGACTCATGAGTGTGATTGAAACCCGAGTTAGGAATTCACCTACACCCAGGATTGTGTGATAAGGGTAATGACATCGGCGGTTGGTGCAGCTGTTTCTGTGATTCCTCAATCCCACAGCTGTACGGAAACAAACCGCCTCGCCATACTTGCATGGGTAAAGGTCGTCGTGTTTACCTGTGCCAGGCATCCGAGTTGCTTTGCTTCACGAATCACGTGACTTGAGGCTTCGCGACGCAAAAAGGGATACGGGAACACAGAGAAAAAGGAAGCGTTTGGATGGCGAACTACACATGTTTTGCCCGTCACATACATCTTGCGACCAGGGAGCCACCATAAAGACGTGTGGCAGGAAGTGCTACTTGCCAAACATCTGTCTCTGTGGAGGATTAATGTGCTCAATGCTTAGGTATGTAATCATATAGTACTAGCGGAGGACAATCATTGATACTCAACGGGGAAAATAATATATTGAAAATGATGCATGGGTCATTAAATACACTTCCAAATTGAAGTTCAAAGTGTGTATAATAGTTATCAAGCAGCTCAGAAGATTTGCTATGATAATTTAACTAATCACTACATAGAATATGGAAAACATTAGAAGTTCCCTATTTTTGGGAAATATATAATATTCCTTTCAATGTCCATGCGTGCGCATTATAGCATAAAATTGCCGGAACTACCACACCTTGGTCCACTGACAAATGTTTTCAAAAAATTACGTCCCAATTAAAAGTTGAAAAAATTGGTGCCTTACAATTTTATGATTTTCAGATCAAAGACCACTATTTCTGTGCCTTTCTTTGCGTCTTAAGTCTTTGTTTTCCTCTCATTCTTCGTGTTTGGAAGAATTGCCATCCCAGCTCATTCCATAACTCAGTTGCTTATCTTTGTATAAAAGTTTTTATCCAAATCTTCTGGATTTTCTGGAAATTAAGTCATATTACAGTTTGATGACGTCATTACCTCTCCAACTACCTCAATGGTGTGTGTTAAGGAGGTTTCTCCGCGACTGTGTGAATCAAAAGAAATACTGAATCACACCTTTTCTTTTTTAGCGTTTAAAAAATGTAAAATTTCACTTTTGACAGTCCTAAACTATTAGGAGCAAGGTTATAAATCTAAATAAGTAGATTATTCAACTACAATTTTTTTAATGAGCAAATTTTCGGTCACATGACCCAACTGCAATGTATTTTCTAATGAACTAACGCGTACTGATTTCAGTTCCTGTAGCTATTTACATATAACAAAAAAATTAAGATGGTTTGTTGCCTGTTTCATTATTCATCATTTTCTTGGGAGTTTATGCTTCTTATTAACATTTTTTGCGATATTGTAATATATTTTCATCGGACAGAGAACTATTAATTTTACCCAATTCTACTCATTCTTGCATTTAACACCATATAATTTCAAGTTCAAATGGCAAAACATTAGGTTGGGTTTTGTTACCCATATAAAAAAAATATTTTATCTATAATATAGGTTTTTAGGACATTTAAGTCATTTTACAGTATAATCATATTCCTGGCGTCTTAAGGTGGTTGGAGCGGTAATCGTGAGTCATTTAGTGGACATTTCAGTAAGTTTTCAAGTAAATCGAAAACAAATTCTTGGGCCACATTTAATTGAAGTACATCTGTTTTATACAGTAGAAATTACCATACATAGAGTAATGTAAATGATGCAAGAATTATATTTGAATGTCTCGTCTTAATCAAAGTATTGTTATGGCGGGTTTACGGCACGGCATTTGAAATTTAAGTGAAAACTATATCTTTTTGAACTTGGCATCATATCTTGATATTTATTTTGTTTGTGTTGCATTTTTTGGCAACCATAATAATTATGTTAAACGCATTATTTTGCGTTTGTGAGAGAATCTGTACATATGCAATCAAATTATTACGAAATATATGCTATGTGCCATGAGGCTAAGTATTAAAACAGCATTGAATTTCCAAGAAACCAAATCGAAGAAATGCAATATTTCACTTTTACCCATAGATAATAATAATTAGGACACGTATGCAAAGTTTTACGCAAATCTGCACAAAAACAGAAATTGCTACAAACACCTTAAGAAAGCAAAATGTCGCCTCGTAGCACAGTCATTGTTTCGCAAACAGCCCGTCATTTGTTTCCACGGCAAAATGAGCAACATCACAGCCTCGTGCCGCGTCGTTCGTGCTTGCGCGACTTTATTGATCAAATTTCTTGGAAGTCTAAGAGGCCCTCCCAACGAAGACACGAATATTTCATTGCAAAATGTTTGTCTGTCGCTAATTTGAATTTCCTCCGACGCTATCTCAGCAAAATAACTCAGATAGGAGTTGTCAGCCAGGGCCGTTGTCACGCTTAACTGTCTAAGTATTTTATTTGAGAAATAATATTTTTAAAAAACCAATTAATTTCCTGCTTTTCTCAAATGTAATAACGCAGTACCCACCCCTAGAGTAAATCAACTTTCTCCATGGCATATACATTTTTTATTTGAGACATTGAGTGAATTACAGTACAAATTTTCATACCCTTCTTCAGAAAATATTCCCATCGACAAAGAAGCACGGATGGAAAGAAACTTGAGCCTTTTAATCTCTACCTTACCGCAAAATGGACCATGAGACGTCATTGTGAGGCGTCAAGTTAGTCCTAACCGAGATATTTCCATGCTAAAAGAAATAGACCAAGTCGTTTGCAAAACTTTGGGTGTAAGCCATGCCTTGTGTTAGATACTGCAATTATATGTTAATTTTTTTATTAAAAATACTCTTCTTTCTTCACTTGTTTCTTTATTTTTGCTAACGTAAAAATACAATTTTTCAAATAAGTTAAATCAAAGAAAATTTCGGCGCACAGTACATTCAATGGAAGAAAGAGTAACAAGACGGGGACGATCATCAACTCCTAAATCGGATAACTATAGTATTTCCCAATTCTGGTGATTAAGTGCGCTTTTCTGAATATTAAAATCCATTCATTTTTCAATCATTCAAATTCATTTCATTCAGAGAGTAATAGAGGAATTTGTTCTGGCATTTACAGAGAGAATGTTTTAAAATTGTTCTTTAAAATCTTTTAAATAAATGCTTAAGCGATTGTAAATGAGACTTATTGGGGTTATTATTTGCTTGTCACTATTTTAATTCAACAGAAACTAAAAAGAAGGGAAAAAGAATCGCACAGAGTTTCAAATATTGCAACGTCTCATGGCACAAGTCTCTCTAAAAGTTTCCCTGCAAGAATAAGCAGCACGCAAAATCTCGCACGATGACTCCACCGTGCGCTCCCACGATGCAAGGAATTCTGGGATAAAATCGGAGTGATCTTCAAAATGGCGTTTGTTCATTTATTATTTATTAATTTGTTATTAAAATATAGAACTTAACCGCTTGAGAACGGAGTCACGAAGAATATATGCTACAAGAAGATTCGAAGTTAAATTTTTATATAAAATCTTCGTCATTTGTTAAATGGATGAAACTAGTTGTTATTAGCTTCTATTGTTATTAGTTTTGTAGTTATTAAGTTAAAATTAAAGTTATTAAGTACATTTATGTGTTGTTAGTTCGATAACCTTCAGGTAATCGGCAAGCGGCAGTGGGTACCCTTCCACATTTTTTATTGGTAGTTGCACAAAAACACGCACGAAAAAATGGAGCCGATGCTATAACCTGAGTCGCAGACAGTTGCGTTTGAGAATTCTAGCAATTCCTATGTCACAAGATACAGCTTTCAGTACTGGTCGTTCAAGAGGATCACTCGAAGAACAACACATCTTGAAAGTGAGAAAGTCATTCCTCAGGTTTACTTTTCTTAAGATTGTTGTTCATCTTGACCAAAAGAGGGAAACCTTCCAAAATACCTTGCTTGTACTTGCCACATTATGAGTACCCCAATAACTGTGATGCATTGACTGGTCAAGGTAATAATATCACTTGTAATTTGTAGTTGTTTATAGCAATCTATAATCGTTTGAGCGCTAGCTTCAATACTATTTTGTGGTTTGCATTTACCACCATCTTCATCGACTGAGGGCGACCATTGTGTTAACATCGCAGTTGTCCTTCCTGGTGCAAGTCGATCAGTGTCTGTTAAAATTTAGATGATTTGCGCCATAATTTCACTCGTAACGGTTTTTATAATTAACTTAATTTAAATAAAACAAAAGTCCAGAAAAAAAGATATAGAAGTTTCAGTGAATATTTATCTATTATATATATTTTGTTTGTAATATTGAATGTGATTAACTTAATAATTGATCTTACTCCATACAGATTCCTACTTATGAAGCGGAATTCGCATGCGGGAAAACGCCGCTTCGTGCTTCATATCATTTCATTTGGTTACCCCCTTTGTGATCTGTGTGGCTGCTGTCGTCATCAGCTGAATGATGCCTTAAGGTAAAGGAAATCACCCTGTAAGTAGTCCAAAAACAAAGCTTCCTTTAAAATAACGTTTGCACAATATTATTCCTCGCATGAGGTGAAAAGGATATTGAATCATCCACGTGGTTGCTTTCACGAGAAAGCCGTGTGGAATTAATTTTGAATGCAAAGATTTCTAGAAACGACCAAGTTTTGGGAGCTTACAAGATTTCCAGGAATGCCCCCAGGACCTCCTTTTCAAGATCCTCCCAAGAAATTTACCTTAGTTAAATAGATAGCTGTTTCGCGTTCAAATTGAGGTTTCCTCGAATTTTTGGCGCATGATGGCTTGTTGTCCCCGGTAGTGTTGCGTATGAAAATACTTCAGACCTCATTTCAGTGTAAAATATCAATCAATCGACGTTTCTTTATTAAAGCCTCACCCCTTTTAATGTTCGAGATTGAGTTGATGTATTTGTAAGAACGTAGGATTTCCGCCTTGAAGGCCAAAGTTTGAACCCCAGCAGTGGCAGAGATGTTTTTAGAGAAATGCCGAATTAGGTGCAAATTGCTGAACTCTTTTCGTGCTGTGCTCGTTGGGACGTTTACCTGTGGAACCCTTGGCGCCTTTCTAATGTAGTCCAGTGCCAACCTCGTGTTACTGGACGCTTTTCCTTCATTACTCATGCATCTCTTTCCTTGCCAATCCACCAACCTGTCCTTAGTGGCGCAAATAAACTCAGGTGTCGGTCGCCTACACTAATGACGTGCTAACCATCTTATGATGGTTGCAAAATGTTATTTTGGCATCATGAAATCGGATTCTTTATTGCCAAATGTAGTTTAGCCTTTTGCACTTTCAGAGTACTCATTAACTTAATCCTTTGTGCACCATGAATAGCATTACAAATCCAATGCATTTCATTATCCAGAATTATGTGAAAATATAATCCTAAAATATAATGTGTCTATGTAAAGTTTTCTGAAACGCTGTTTTTTTTTCAAGAACCATGAGTTGAACAACTCATGAATTTTGCACATTACCAAAAGTCACCACTCGGCATATAATAGGCTAATATTTGCATTATTTAAGTCTGAGGTTCGACTCTAGGTAATCCACATCGACATCCACAAGAAATGCACGTGGAGTCAATTTTTATCACTTGCAGGTTTTATTTTTTTTTCAAAATTAAAATATAAATAATGGTCTTACGAACTCGAAAGAAAAGTCATAAGAAAGGAAAATGTATAAACTTTTTAATTTTTATCGTAAAATTTTGTTTTTTTGATTCGATTTGGCGAGACCTCTTACAAAATATTCCAAAATTTCCTAAAATTCAGCACTTTTTTTAAAGCGTCTCCGTAATAATCCATGCCATTTTTTAAGAATGTATTAAAGGTGGGTAGTGCCCAAAAGAAATTAATGGAGAAGTCAATCTGTAGACTTAATTTATGTTGGTATACACTTTGATAGACCTTATCTTAGTCATGAACAGGTGTACGCAGGGATACTACATACAGTATATATACTACTTGGGTGTACGTTACACTACCAAGATGTAGATCAATGGATACCATTAAAATATTTGATAGGAAAGAAGTATTTTTTTATTGCGTACTGCTTAGTGTTTAAAAAGTATTTTTTTCTTCTCCAGCATTATTGGTGGCGGAGCGAGCGAATAGAGGCTGTTTCAAGGGGTTGGGCCGCCATTAACTATATTTGGCCCGCAACTGATTTTATTTTGTGTTCCCTTACGCTGAAATGTTAGTTCATTTTTTTATTTCGCTGTAAATTGAGATATTATGAATAATATGTAAAAAAATAATTAAAAAAAAACCACGTTTATATCCAAGTGTATATATCTGTGAAAAATTCTCCACAAAAAGAATTAATTAATTAATTGCAACTAACTGATTAACTAATTGATATATCTGATTATTAATTCATGTATTATCATCAAAATACGTCCAATACCTATCTACTTATTTTGCACTTTTTAGACTTTATATTAATTGTGCAATGGTTCTTTGAAATTTAAATTATTAGTATTTAAAACTAGGGAACGTGAGCTCTACGGCCTCTTTAAGTTACAAGGTATAAAATTCTCCAATTGGCCGTAATAAATTGGCACCACTCGTCAAAAATACGCCACAATTGCTGTGTTGGTTTGCGGGAAAAAATGGGAGGAAATTCACGCCAGTGACCAACCACAACCTCTCGACCAGAAAACCCCTGTGGTGGTTTACGGGAATGTTACTTCCTCGCCAGTGACAACCACAGACACACACAATCAACCCGAATAGGGATACTTCGCTGGTCTAATGAGACCCTGCTAAGGATGCCTGGGTTTTGCACACACACACACACACTCAACCCAAAGAGGGATTCTTTGCTGGGCTAATGGGACCCAACCAAGGAGGTTAGAAAAGAAATGGAGGCAACATACCACTTGATACTTGAAGCCAATTCCGCCATTGCAGTCGGCACAGTTTAGACCTTCCTCTGGCTTACGTGTCCAGCGGTAGCGTTCGATTTTCGTCAAATCTAAGTTAAAAACCACAGACAAGGCGATGTTTTGTGACTGGTTTGGCCACACCTACTCGGAACAAAATCCTTCCCAAGCACCCCTATTCTTGCTTCACTTTCGCCCATGAGCGTTCACGGTCATGCCTACTCCATTTCTTTTTAACCTCCTTGGACCCAACTAAGGATGCCTGGGTTATGAGCACAAACACACTCACAAGCACTCAAGTACTCAGTCACACACTCAACGGGTCCAACTTCTGGGAGAATCTAGCTCAAAAGAGCGTAGTCAAAAAAAAATATTTAAAAAAATATTAGCATTTATTCTCACTATAAATGCTAAAATGATAATTGAATGAATTACAACAAAGCGGAGTGGGAGTAGGCGATGTAATGAGGGTTGAGTCATATTAGGACAAAGAAACCATTTAAACCATTTAATTTTAGTAGATTTACTTAGTCATTAGTCAATTTAATGACTGATTCATGTTTTGTCATCGACATTAGGTAAGTGTGCCATTTTACATATCGATTGAACATTGGGAAGTGGATTAGATTTCGATTATAATATTCCATCCCGACAAACCAGCAAACAAACAGGTAAAATTAAAATAAGTGTGGTAAAATACATTTCGAATTTCTGATAGCACTGACCTTCAGCATTAGCCATGGATGTCCATCGTGACCCGAAACCCTTATGTGTCTTTACTTGCAACTATGAATTCCTATGCCGTGGATTACTCTTGTGGAAAAAATGTAACCATTGAAATTTGAGTGCTGTGAAATCCATCAAAGATCCTTAAAAAATTGTTTCGGTGTCGTCAGGCTTTTATGAGGAGAACGCCGCACAAAACCATCCGGGAATTCACCGCTCACAGTTGAAACGAGGGATCTTTGCAAACCCACTCGAGTTACGACATGAGCGCGCATGTGTCGCGACCCTAGCTGTGGATGTGGATCCTCTCGTAAAAGGGATGTCGGAGGAAGCGGATGCATTTCAAGGGTGATATGCCCGAGTAACCTCTCGTCGGCTTCAAAGTGCACTGCATATTTCGTTTTCCCCCTCTGAAATTCATTGTAGCTCTTGAAATGGTTTGATTGCGTTGCTCGCTCACTCCAGACGAGTTTTTTTTAATAGGCCGTCTGTTTGATTAAACTTTGGAAACATTCCTAAGTGGTTCCAGCTTTTGAAACACGCTTGAGAATGTAAGATAAAGTTTTCCAATGATTATTCGAAAATCTTCCTTCCGCGATCCGCATTTTGAGGATATAATACTTCACCGGAATACATATTTGACTTCGTCTCACCACAGCTCCAGGGTTGAAGAGGAGAATCTATTACTCTGAGTTATGACGGGGTTTTAATGTTTTCCCAACGTTAACCGCAAGATGACTTGACCTTTGCGTTAGTTTGGTGTACCTAACCTGAGAGTTCGGATTTTTTTATATTACATTATAATGTCGGTTAGTTGACCAGATCGTGGGCGATGTGAGAAAGTATCAACTACGGCTTGTATTCCGAGTCAATATTTAACCAGAGATGACAATTAATATTGAAAATATCCAGGTGACATTTGCCATCCTTTTGGAAAATTGGCTGCATAGCTGTATCTTTTTTCAAATTTACGAATCGACAAGGCATCGTTGGGTATGGATACCAAAGGAAACTGCCGTATCAACAATACCGCAGTTTTTCATGCACTCTTTAGTACACTTGACAGGCAGATAATATGTTGGAATCATCATTGTAGTTTGTCAAACTCACACATTTTGGCTCTGCTCTGGTGCTATATAAAATCATGTAAACCACAATTATTATGTGAGAAAAGTAAACATTTTGGTCAATTTTAAACTCCATTTGATGATTCATAATTTCTCTACGCGTGCTTCAACTTATTATTTGATTTTCAGATGAATTTACAAAATGACTATATATTTTACTATTTTCTCATTTTAATGGAAACATACCTTTAAGTAACGCCCTATACTGTGAACTTTATTTTAAAAACACTTTGTTAAATTGGAGGAAACACGATTGGAGATGTTTCAGAGGTTCAATCATTTTCGTAGAGCAATTCTTCTACTCTGGACACTCACCATAACTAGGCAAAAAATGTCGAGAACACGTTGGCATGTTCGGTGGAGTATTTTTGGCATTTTATTTTGACGAATTCCAATGCTCATTGTAAATAATAATCGTGGTTACCCTACCAAAATAAATGAAATTTCACGATAAATCCATCTTAGATTCCTAAGACCGCAGGGAGTGCATTACTCACAAAACAATCTTTTTTCTGCATATTATCACAGAGAAGGGATATCTTTAATATTTAATATTAGCTTAAGAGCAGGATTGAATTCAGCACTGACTGGAAGATTGGTGGAGGGATGTATGGTAATTCTGGAGTTGCCCGAGATTATTTGATGCGGCGGAACATATTTCATGAGCATGCGCTAGTTAGAAGTTCTTACTGCCTGTTCAGGTGCCAACAACCGTTGTGTGTGCCCTGGTCTGGAATGAAGAGTATGGTCTTGCCTTTATTCTCTTTCTCTTGATTGTAACTTGAGCCTGTAGTTAATTAAAGTAGGTTTGATTCTTTTTTCGCCCCATCCCTTTTGTTAGGTGGAAGAAGGGACTTTTAAAGCCTCAATCTCGCCCCTAAAATAAAAAACGTTTATCCATCACTGAGTTTTAGTATTCTTGTTTCTTCGAATTCACACATTGCTCGCATATCAAGTGATTTTGTTTAATCCAGCAGCCAGCAGTTGTCCTATTCCGAATCCAACACCCTCTTAGATAGTGTTCATAAAAATGTAATTAAATTTTACAACAAAAAGTTATTGCTTGCAATAGCCGGTGTCAATCACACAATCTTTTGGAATGGAGTGCAACGTAAATCATCTTCGGCAGTCATCGATCGGGAGATGAGTTTGCTGCAGCTTTATACTACACTCTCCTTACAGTTAACCGTTTAATCTCCACATAAGTCTTAATTTTGACTTTTTCATAATTATTACCATGTATTACATCATATTTCTTCCTCGGTAACTTCCAATGATATGCGCGCCTTCCATTACAGTTTTCAGGATTTTATTATGTCTTAGAAAGTTTCCAATATGCTTATATCTCCTACTTGGCAGACTTTTAATTAAGTTAAGAATCAATTGTAAGCGAATTTCTTTGTTGATTAACTCTATCATGGAAAAGGAACCCTTAGTAATTTTCCACACTTCTATTTGGTGGTTATACGCTACTAGCCTGTTTCAATATTTTACATCATTATCAAAGTCAAGGCAAATTAAAAGGGTTTAGTCACGGCATATGTGTACACCAGTTAAAGAATATAACTAAAGACATTATTATAATTTAACAAAAACTGGGAAGTAAAATTACGAAAAGAGATATGATATGCAGAATCAACCAAGCAAAACTAGCGTTCAATAAAAAGAAAAATCTACTAACGTCAAAAAGCATTAGTTTAGAGATAGGGAAAAACTTAATGATGACCTATGTTTGGAGTGTCGCGCTATATGGAAGCGAATCGTGGACTGTAGGGGAAAGTGGAATGAAAAGACTGTTATCCTTTGAAGAATGGTGTTACAGAAGGATGCTGAAAGTAAGTTGGACAGAAAGGAAAACAAATAAAGAAATCTTTGAAAGAGCTCAAGAGGAAAGAAGAAGTATAATAAGAATCATTAAATAAAAAAGAGCTAAACTTATTGGACATTTACTACGGCACGATACTCAAGTTAAAAGAATAATTGAAGGAAAAATTGAGGGTATAAACTGCAGAGGAAGACTCCGACTTAACTACATGAGCCAAATTATGAAAGATATGCATTGCAGAACATATTACGACCTGGAACGGAAAGCTGAGAAGAGAGATGAATGGAGGTCTGGTGCCAACCAACTCAAGGGTTGAAACGGAAGGGAGAGAGAGATAGAGACCACTGATTGTGAGGGTAGTAGGACGGAAGAAATAGGAGTGTAATCTTCCATCAACCAAATTTTCTTAGTCCTATTTCCATTAAGCATCTTTTTTTCCAGTTCATTGTAGGACTTCTTAATTGAATATTCTCTCCATTAATTTGAACACGATTATTCGAAAAAGCCACATTTCTATTGCTTTCCATCTTCTTTGTTCTGCTAAACAATACAGTATTGATCCAAAATCTCAACCATTAAATATTCTGATTCTTCAACGATTTTTTTCCAAAACCAAGAGGTTACGTGACGTATCGTTCCGCCTGTCCATTTCAACTTGTGTATGATTAAGTCCCGTCCTTTCAAAGTTGCGTTTGTTAAAGGTGACTGGAGTCAAATAAAAAGATTTTAAAAAAGTTTTTAGACGCCCCTAAGTCAAATCCATCGGCGTCATCCATCACAGGGCGATGCAAAGCGCCTGCAAAGCGATGGTTCAGATGAATATAAAATGAGCCAGTAAAATATCTTTGGTATGTGGTACTATTTATTGTGACAAAATCGAATCATGAATAAATAGATCAAAAGTAATATGGGTATCGAGGAAACCCTTTGCATGCTTTTTACCATTACCCCGAAAAAACTATTTACTCACTCTATGATCGATCCGAAAGTATGTACTAGCATAGACTCGCACAAAGAAAATGTATGCCATTTATTCGTATCCTCGGGCAATAATGTTTTTCCAGTGTAACCAACTTTCAATCTTGTGTCCTCTTTCTGCGTATTTCTCAGTACCGGCTCTTAACGTTTTAGTGCTTCAGACTTTTTCGACAAATTATGTAAAAACAGCAGGGTGGTTTTTTTATCATTATCAAAACAAGGAACATACAGATGGAAGTGAGTTTGGATAGAGATAAAAATACTTCTGCCCGCTCTGAGCACCTGCCTCTTCATGATACTGATTTTCTCTTCAGCTCGGCATACGTCCTACCTCTCCTCATCCCATCCATAAAGCCGATTCGCTTTCTTGCTGTTCCACGTTTACCCAACATCCTCCTCCCTATCACGGCCTTCATTATCACATTTCCCCGCATTACCTTTTCTTTGGTATTCATTCCTTCTTCCTCATTCTCTCCTGCATCTTTCTCTCCTCCCTCACCATGCCGAGCACTTCCTCGTTCGTCTTCCTTTCCATCCATCGCACTTTCAACATTCTCCTCTGTACCCATGCATCAAATGCCTGCAGCCTATTCTCATTCTTTTTTCTCAGGTTTCATCACTGGTTTATTGCTGCGTTCCACATTAGACTCTTTCTTAACCTTTACTTATCAACCTTACATAAATCCCCTGCAATCTGTTCACTCCTATTTACAAACGCCTCGCTCTAGCTCAATTTTCCTTCCAATGTCCATGATTACTACTCATTTTCCCCAGATTAAATTACATTTTTATTTTTTTACATCAAAAAACTTCTAGCCTAAAATAATTCCTACCTAGTTCAGTTTGTGCCCTCATACGTGGGTGATTAACTTCGATCTGTTAGTTCAAGAAATTCTCATAATTTCAGAATTCATACTATTTCTCCATGCCGCATTTCTCGCATTCTTTGAAGTATAATCAACACGGAATCATCAATGATTCGTATGACCAATCCAAAACATAGAGAACGCTTTCTCTATAATCACAGGCATTTTTAAATAATACCGAAAATACGAAAGTAATTATAAATTACATATCCAGTATTCGTACCCTCAAGCGAAGAAGTATTTTTTTATAATTCACATTTTCCCAATATTGTAACAAAAAGTAGTACCTACATGCGTGTACCTGCTCTCAATGCTGCAATGTTTCATTTCTCTTCGGTGACTTATACAACTGCAAGATTTCATAATGACCGGGCAATTTGGAGGAGTGGTACAGAAATCAGTGGGAGGAATTTTTTACGACCTCCAAATATGATCTCGTCATCCCCAACATTCAAAGTGTTTCATCTTTTAACAAAAAATAGACTTGTTTTTTTTGTATTATAACACTCAGCGTTTTTATTCTGCTTGTGCTTGCATTACATACTCCGCAGGGCATGGGAAAATTCCGATAAGGAAGGGGTTAAGTGCTCCTCGTTTACTGCCCCTGGAGCTCGGCAAGGTCCCTTTCAACGATCGGGGCGAGCACCCACGTAGGGTCACCCCTATTCCATTGCCCCCCCTGTATGGCGTGGGCGCCCCTTGCGTCAGTTCCAGGCCGAAAGAGCAGCCTTGAGGAATGGCCTCAACCATATTTTGACTAATGGGTGAAAGGGCTATTTTTTTTAGTAACGGGTTGCCCCGGGAAAATTATTCTCGGCTATTTTATGCTGTACGGGAAGACGTCAGAGCTTAGTCTCCGTATATGTATAGCGGAGATCATCAATTTCTGTGTCACATGTAATTGTTTAAGTTTCCTCCGGCGTCTTGTTGAAAATATCATATTCACCAAAAATCATTTCGAATGATTTATACCGTTGCTTTCTCCTTCTCACACTATCATTCAGCATTGAAAATACCTCATCGAAAATATATCTCATTTTCTCCGCCAACATTTACATTAGCGCTTTGCAAAGCATTGGCTATATCGTAATCATTATAACTCTCTAAGTTGCCAGATAGTAAAACTTTAAGTGACCAAAAATGTACAGTGACTGACTTCTCACTAAGCAGACTTCATTTCTCTCCAATTTACACCAAAACTTGTAACTTTGAGCACAATAAAAAGACAACATTTTTAAGATTTACCTGCTTTTTAGCTTTTTGAACACACAAGTTTTTGTGTATCCAAAACTTCACTCGCTAATTATAAAACGTTTTTTTTTCTATTATGCTTGATGCAGCAGCACCATTCCAAAACAAAAAGCTCAATTAGGGTATACAGTCTAGGAAACGACCATGTAAGTCCAAGCACATGAAAACTAAACTTTCATTCGTGCATGGGTTAAAAATATGGAGCCCGAGTTGACTAGCGTTGGGTATATTGAGTGTAACCATGTTGCAAAGAAATAGATTAAAAAACTTTCAAAAAGCATGCATAAAATAATTCTGTATTTTAGCATTGTAAACTTAATTCGGCACTTCAGATAATAATTTCAGACTAATATACTTTCATTATGTATTTGAAGCGGAGGTGAGAATTCCATGTCTAAATAAATGCATTATCATGCATAAATTTGTAACCCCACTTTCTCCCATTCTTTCCTCGCAGCTTGGACGCAGGAAATTTTCTTTTGCAACGCTAAGGTGATGTATGTGATATTAGAGTTCTTTTATAAGTCAGACTTCTTGGAAAAATTAAGTTCAATTTCGAAAAAGTACAAAGTGTAAAACCAGAATATTGGTTTTGTTAGCAAGAATTTCCACGCACTAATAACAAGTTCAACGGCTGTGATATTGCGATACGATGCTCATGGTAAGAAGGTCAGTTCCCTTTTCCTATAAAAGCCGCTCGCGGTTTACCGCGAGGCTCGTGCGCCCAGAAAACTAGACCTCTTGGATTTAAGCGGAGGAGGCCGTAGGTCTCTCCAGGCTTTAAACCAGGGGTCGTCTGGTCCCTTCATAACAGGATTCTAGTCCACCGACATCCGATCAATATAAATTTTTCCAAATTCCATATTATTATTATTGTAAGCATGTAGTGAACGGAGAAGAAATTAAATCTAAATATAAATTTTATGAAAGAATAGGATGATTTTGGAAGAAATTCATTTGAAAAGGGGTTCATCAAGGTTCATCAATAAGAGACGGAAAGAAAAACAACGAGAAAAGGTGTCGTAAATTTGTTACTCTAGGAACATGATCAACTAAAGTGAGGTAATAAAGTAAGATATAGTAAAAGGATTAGCCCATTAAAAGAAAAACTGGGACAGACATCTCACGACTTGAATGCTGAAACTAGGGAATACTCCTTGAGCACTTTCTAAAATGGAGGTGAACCATAGAATATTATTATTAGAGGTTATCCACCGGTTAAGGTAGGTTTAGATGGAAGTAGGAACACGTATACTAATATTTTACAGCTGCAAGTCCTTGTCTCCAAACAGTATTTCATTCTTTAGTTCGACGTTCGTCCTATCCCTCTTCATCCCATCCATTAAAACCTATTCTTTTTCTTCTCCTCGCCTGCAAATACAAGATCCTCTCCTATATCACGGTCTCCAGCATCCCTTCATCTCTAATTACCTGCCCCAGCCACAAATTCTGCTTTATTCATATTTCCTCAGGCACTCTTTTCTCCTCACCCACTACATCTAGCACTTCCTCGTTTGTCTACCTTTCCAACCATCGCACTTCCTCCATTCTCCTCCTCACTCGTATCTCAAACGCCTGAAATCTAAATATCCTCAACCTCTCTCCCCAGAATCCATTATTGTATTCCATAGTTAGTGATCATTTTTGGAATATCTATTGGATTTTTTTCACAACTCTCGCTAGTTAATGTCTTTGTTATTGAGATAATGAATCTTGGATTGTAAGGAAATTTATCTTACCTTTCTTTCTACGTAAAGGCCTTTTTACCAAGGGGGGCTCCACTGCACAGCCTGATGTATGGATGGATGTGTAGTGAAAATTACGTAGTGCAAAGCGTAGTATTACAAGAATGACTGTGCAAAAGCATGAACGAGAGATAGGCAAAAAAAGCTCCTGTTCTAATTTCCGTACCCGCGTTCTTAAAATTTCTGCGAATCAAAATGTCTAGTGTAATATAGCCGTAATTAATTCAATTTAAGGGCACATTTTACCTATCTTTACTGCTTTATAATTCGGAGATGCATTTCAATTCTTTATGCCCGTTACATATAATTTCAATCTTCCCCTGTCATTATAATATATCTGGGCATTTAGATATATGAGCATCAATGCCACAGAGATCT
Organism: Pyrrhosoma nymphula; assembly: GCA_963573305.1. NCBI lineage: Eukaryota > Metazoa > Arthropoda > Insecta > Odonata > Coenagrionidae > Pyrrhosoma > Pyrrhosoma nymphula. The sequence continues at coordinate 33,794,377 of OY754327.1, forward strand.
CTTCGCAGGAAGATAAGAAATAGTAGGTTTTCCAATAGTAGGTTTACGCCTTACGTAGGTTTAGGTTACCAAGAAACGCCTTACAAAAACGCTCTGCAAATAATGGATGCCTTAGATCAAGCCGGAGTCGAAATTCGTGCAAGAATTTCCAACTTTCCATTCCCATATCAACTCTTTCTCCTATACTTTTCTATGCATGACACACACTCACTGTAGAAAACCCTGCGCGTCATCTGGCATAAAAGTTGAGAAATCCAGGTCAAGGAAATTATCGAATTTTCCCGGAGAAGGAAAAAAATGATATATATTAACGTGTAAACCACTTTTTCGTGCCTACCTATTTTTAGGAAAGGTAGCATTCTAATTTTTATTTTAATTAGTTATTTGAAGAATTGTAAGCATAAATATTTTACTTTTTTAAATGCCTGTTTCATGTGCCAGGAAATCATACTTCTTCTCAATTAGCTTTTTGTAAATTTGATGTTGCTTTACCTTGGATGTAAAGATCTCAGTACTCACAGAAGGAAGGCAAGGATGATTGGCTTTTGGAAATTGCTTTGTAGTGTTGAGGCATACTCCACTCTGAGTGAGCTACTAGAGATGTGTGCTACTCTGAGTGAGCTACTATTAGGGTCACTTTTACCATCAATATATATTGAGGAAAATACTTTCGGCCTCAAACAGAGTAACCAACATCTTCCTAGGGAGCAACCAACTGCTTTCTGTGACAAACAATTTACCTTCAGAGGTTTTCAGTGATTTTTCAATTTAAAATTTAAGTGGTTTGTTACAGTACACATTGTAATTGAGAATAAAAATTGTTCTTATATTATGAATATTTAAATATTTTACCTTTTAGTAAGTATCAATAGGTCATGAGCTAAAAATATTTCTGGTATAAAAATTATGTTATTCATTTGCCCAGTCTTCGGCGCAATAGCGGCTGCCATTTTGTGATGTTACTGTATCGCGTGAGTAATATCTATTTTATAATAAGCCAAAGTGTTTCTTTCTAAAGTTCGTATTAACTTCAGTTGAATAATTTGATTTCCAACTATGTGGTAAAGTTTGTTCCCATGAAAATGAGTTCCCAAGAAAGATTCCCATTTCTGCAAAAATATATCGACATTTAGGTTTGAAATTCATACCTTAGTCGTACACTTGCGTTTTTCCGATCCAACCGGAGATCGACCATATGTAATTTCCCATATGTTAATTTGGTTTAATTCTTACTCAAGTATTTTCCCTTTTGAAATGGTTGCCGGTGTGATTTTCAAGCACGTGATAACGAGCTATGCAAAAAAATAAAAGTGGCTGGATGGGAATTATGAATATTTAGCTCATTATATTTACAAACCTTTCATATGTATCTCATAACCTTATTCGAGACGTAGAACAATGTACACTAAACGGAAATTTCACCCCATTTAAGTGGTGAAATCAATTTCTAAAACGGAATTTCTATCCAATTCGAGTATCTTGCTAGCAACGACAGAGATACAGTTGTCAGGACGACGCTTAGTGATGGCCCGAGGAGTGTGCTCTGCGTGATCACACTTTGAATAATTTAGCTCCAAGCTACGACTCACTTTTGATCGAATGCAATGACCAAGTGAGGCTTTGAAACAAAAAGTAATGAAGCAAGTCCTCGTTTCAGGACTTGAGAGTGGAGGAGAGACGTCGTCACAGTCCAACGCAGCACTTCCCTATCCCATTCATCCACTCCAATTGAATTATGAGCCGTGAAGGGAGGATAGAGAGGAATTTTTCAAGGAAGGTGGATTAATATAAAAAAGAGGAATCTGAAATGGAAGAGTTAGGAAAGGGAAGCACACTTTACGCCTGATATGACAAGGACTCCGGCAATTTTTTAAATAGAATATATGTAAATATGATTCTTCCCCGGAAAAACGTAGTTTTTTCTGTGACAGTGATAGGACTTCAACAAGAAAAAACTATGGGTTTTTAACTGTGTGTCATAAAAAGCTTTAGTTCCAACACGCATTCCAGAAAAAAAACAATTTATTTCAAGTGGAACGGAAAATCTTAGGAGCCATTTACATATTAAAAACAAGAAAGAATAGATTATGAAAGTACTTGAATAATGAATTAGCCAAATTGAGTTGACGAATAAATATGAGACCTAAAAAATATCTAAAGGAGTACATAAAGTACAACTATAGGAATAGTTCTTTTTATGATTAAGTGTAAATTTATTTTCGACTATATTTGGTAGGTTTAGAGAGCGCATTGATTAAAAATGAATTTTTAAATGAATAAAATAAATGTACATGAATGATTTACGGAATCATGCTAGTTAAATACTCAAGTTTCCTCAGTCTTTCGATGGCTCATTGGTCTCGTTAAACTTTCTTTACACATTTTATTTGAAAATGTATTCTACGAAAGCTAAATCATTCAATAAGGGTAAAAGTATGGAAGATGTGAATTGCACTGCCAGAACATCGAGATTTACCTATTATTTATTTTTACTTCGAATCTGAATTGTTGCATGTCTGTATCTGTAGTTACATTACTGCTAATTATTTTTTCTCGGTTAGATTAAACTCTTTAGTTCCTATTACAATTAACCAATTCATAAACTTTTACTTCTTGTAGCCCAATAGTAGTAATTTTGAAGTTTTAGAGTATTTTTACTACTTCAAATGATTAATTTTATCTTGGATGTTAATTCAGTACAAAGAGAATTTTAAAGCAACGGAAAACTCAATTGACTCAAAGGTTGTATAAATGTATTCATCTCGACAAAAATACAAGTTGAAATTTTTCCTACCGTTATCAAAAGAGACAAAACTCGAAGTTTATTTTGTGAAAAAAGCATGGATAAATGTTTTGAGGAGTCTGTAACTGCTCCAAGTATTTCTAGCAGACAAGATGCCATTACGCATTTGAATAATTCACGTAATACGGTTACTCTCGGATACTTTTTGTAAGCCTACCTCTCCTTAGCTTTTTGTAAGCTCACCAACCATAGGGCGATCTCCTTCAAATGCATATGTCCAAGAAAACTCCCGTAAAATGTTTGGAATTAGCAGATTATCTGTGGAATAACCCAGGCAGACAGAGGAAGATACAGAGAGAAGAATCGGAGCAAGATAATTAGCCCGATCTCTAAGAGAAAACAACGACGGAAAATTTTCGGATTCTTTCCTGAAGAATGGCATTCAGCTGTTTTTATGAGCCACCGTCTGAGAATCCTTATGATGGCTTAACAAAAAACACACCGTGGCAATTCAGATAATTTCATGCATCTTTTCGCTGAGTGAAAAAGCAATGCAGGTCTGATTTAAAAAATGATCTTTCATTGCTACAGTGCTTCCCAACTGTCTTCCAAGCAATAAATTTCCGCACTGATAACGGTGAAATTACACTCTCTTAAAAATAAATATTTGTCACAAACTGTTGGAAAATATAATTTAGAGTTTTTATTTAGGTTATCATCCTAATATTAATTGGAGGGAGTGATTAATTTATAATCATTTGAATTTATAACTTTCTATTCAACATAACTTTTACTATTCCTCCGCAGTCCAATGCTCCAATCAGGTGATACTATCCATTCCTATGGAACTACAAAATTTGGCAATGCGAAATAAGGGGAGGAAGGTAAATAAGTTTTATGTGAATTTGTGACCTTCCTTCAAAGCTATCTGTGATATGAAATGTAATAGGGTGCTGTAACAAAATTCTGTTGTGGTTACACGATTAAATTTCATATATGCAAATTTGTCATCATGAACTCTTGAGTATAGCAAGATTGGAGCAAGTCCTACTGCTTATAGTCGGGAATAAAAAGCATAGTATTTCTTACAAAATATTGAATAAATTTTTAAATATATTCCCCACTGTTGGATATATTCACCGTAATCTCACCACCTATGGGCCTTGGTAGTTTTTATTTCAACTATAGATAATTTTAGCACCTACTTCTTGTTACATTTGTATTTCATCATAGTCAAGAACTGTCTCAAAAAGTGTGACTTTCGCTTTTGTCGGGTTTCGCGTCATTCACTGCTGAGTCCATGACCCTCCGCCAGTAAAAAAAATGAAAAAGTTAATTAACTAAGGCTTCATGAGAATTTCTTTGGAGAAAATACCTATTGTAAGGCGTAAAGCATTTGTTGGAGTTGACATAGACGAGAACTTTAGGTTGGCGTGGTAGATAGCTAAACTACCTAAACTGAATTTCATAACTCATTAATATGTTAATGCACATACTAGAGAAACATTAAAAGATGAGACCTTACGGAATTTTTTACAAGAGAAAAAAATGTACATACATGAGACATCCCATGGTCAGGAAAAGCGTTGTGACGCAGTTGAGCTCCGCACACCAACTCGTATAGGTGGCGGGAAGCAGGGAAACTTCGCGCCAGGCGGTTTTTTAACTCCCGAGGTCTCCCCCAGCGAATCGGCCATTGGCTGGCAGCCAAGCCCTTAACTACGCCATTGCGGTGGAGAGAGAGAAGGCAGGTTATTGACTCTTTATTTTTCTCTCTTTTCTTTTTTCTGTAAATCACGAACAATTATAAACCTGCCAGGACTAACCGGAACGCTGAATGAATACGGCCGAGTCATATTTGCTGGTAAGTTTAAGTTATAAGACGGATAGTTCACTCTCCAACATAGCATGTATGCTACATTTAAAGTAGAGTAGATGGAACAATTTATTTCGATAGGAAAGGGGTCATTAAATGCGCGATAAAGGGGTCATAAGGCCATTAAATGCGCGATTAGCCATAAAGAATAAATAAGTTACCAAGTTATTTTGTTGAATAACAGGGTTAATAATAGAAGAATCCACGCAGTGCTGATCGTAGATTATACCGTTCTGACAGTTGTTTTAGTCACCTGCTGCCAAGACATGCGCTGCGATTTGAATGAAAATATCGCTTCTTCGTCCTTGCAGGTTTGATGTGAAACCATCTAAAATAGTTCAAATCATACTGGATTCCGTCCTCAATATCAAATACCGGCTAGCTTACTCAAGTCTTGTGCTCATGTCAATTTTCGTGTGAAAAGGGCATAAGGCAAGGCGCATGTCAACACAGGATTTCTCTCCACTTTGCTCTCATATAATCCTTCTCTTCCGATCTGTTATTAATGGCAAAAATAACCTTAGCTTAGCCTTTGTACACTTCCTTAAATGATTAATAATGGAATAGAATGAAGATACAATGAACGATAACATAACCCATTAATATACGCCAAGCCTATTTATCAACTCACGGCTTAATGGTGACGCATTAAGTTCTGTGCAAATTCCATTTTTATTTGATGATTATTGGTCCTCTGTAATACGCTTTGTTTACAAAAACAAATAAAAACTGAAGATGAGAAATACTTTGGTAGAGGGCCGACAACTGGGGTAATTTTTTGTCATAAAGGATAGATCGATTGCATGGTACTACTATTGTTACAAGGTAGGTCGTTACGCATCGCTTGGGTAGAACGCTGTGACTTAGTTTGGATTACATCGAGCGCTAGCTAGGTGCAGAGTGAATTGCGTATTTCATACTTGTGCGTGATATGTGGACACAACAGCAATACGAGGAAACATTTGAGGGAAGAGAATTTTTTAAATTATCCCATTTACGTCATCTTTACGTTTGCAAAGTATTGAAATTTTTCTACCTCAGAAGTGGTAATAAACCTAAGGAAGAACCAAAAACCAATGTATACAACCTAAGATCTACAAAAATGTATATTTTGCGCAAGCCAAATATGGCCCTGTTCAAACGCTCATTTATCAATGTTGGGCCAAAATTGTTTCTTAGATTTTCAGATAATATAAGAGGTTCAAAAAGTTTAACATCTATTTTTAAAAGAGTAAAAAAATGGTTACCTTATGTAGAAAATCTAGATGTATTTTTTTGTTAATAGTATGGTTAATATTCACTATAAACTGTATGCACGACAGGTTGAGATTAAACAACAAATTGTTATCTTTTCATGCAATTATTTATGTTTCGTATCTGGTCTCAGTTTACTTATTTTTTTCAATTATTCGTATTTTAATTTGTTTTGAGGTATCCCAATACAGGCAATGCCTAAAAGAGATTCCTAATTTATCCTTATTTATTTGAAATATAAAATGTGCTTGTAATGTTGATTCAACGGATAAATAAATAAAATTTAAAAAATACATCTCAATGGGCGAAGCGTGTCCAGGTTTGCCGGATACAAGACAACATTAATGTTGAAAATGGTTAGAGTTTCAATATTCATTTGTCTATAAATTTTTGCTAAGGTTATGCCGCGTTTCCACAACAGCCGTACGTACCGGCGCGACGCCTGCCTGTAGGCCCAGAATGCCATGAAAACGCAGGTCTGTACAGCTGTAACACGTATTTCCTAATGCTGCCGACCTTACGTTGGTTGGCGCTGGTGTTTCGGGGGAGGGAGAGGCACAGGACCTCTATGGGGAGGTAAAGCCCTTTATTTAAATAGAGGGTTTTAGGAGGAGGAATCGGAAATTTGAAGCGCCATACTCAGAAAAGGAATAAAGAATGGATTATGGCGCGATGTAACTGTGATTGATAAACAGAGAAGAATTTCATTTGCTCTTGAAACCACTCCGAATATTGTAAAAGTCATCATGAATGCTGGAATTTAATTTATTTTTTTAATTAACTGCTTACAGCTTAAAGCAAAGAGTTACAGCTGTAACGCCAATGTCGTGTAAACACATGTAGGGTTGCTACGTCGGTGCGTACGTATGTTCTGAAAATGGGGAATATTTCCGCTCTAAAAAACCTCGTATTCTCAAACTACAATTTACTGCTTGTAATCGATCAAATATGTTATATATCTGTACTTAAGGAAAGAAATATCTACTTCACTTCATTATGTCGTTGCTAAAAACTAAAATATCGGAGCTTTCATCCATTATTCCTGTATGCCAATTCTCGAGTCGTCTGTTGCTCGAGTCACCCGGAGGACATCATGCGCAGAACGTACTCATTTTGGCAACGGGAACGTCTTTCCTTGTATTAGTAGTCCCATGGGTCGTTCGGTTACGGAAGGATCATTGCGGTGTGGAGGAGGGATTAAGAGAAACTCGAAATATTCACAATTCCCATCTGAAGACCGGATTACTAAACTTAAAGTTCAATTCGATTTCAATTCATTTATTATTGTGGGCCTTTCTGACCCATGAGATATGTTTGCATTGAGATTACATTGGAATGTATTACAAAAAGGAGACAAGTAAATAAAAAAAATAATAATATGGTAATAAAAATATGAAAAATAATAAAAAATAACGTGATAAATACAAAAAATATTCATTTAAATCCCATTATTCAGCTTCAAAATGTAAATACATATCACGCAAATGAAAAAAATCCTTCTTACGCACATATTAACACAATATTTCCCAAGTTAGGTAGAACAGTAATTCATGAGAATAGTAGGTAACACAATTCGTAAATATATCAAAAAACAAAATTACATATATATATTCTTTTCCACTTTACATGAATTATCAGAGCAGTATGATTAGTTATACAGGTAACTGCCATGCATTATTAAGAATTAGCTTGTACACTCTCTAAAGTTCTAAAAGGCATCCAAGTTGGGATCGAGATTCCCGTGAAAAATAACTCCGTCATCACCGGAATTCGAGCCCGGGCCATCGGCGTAGGAAGCCAGAACTCTAGCCATCATACAGAACCTATCCCCACATTTTCTATTCCTCTGCCGCTACACATTACGAACAAAAATGGGAGGGGTAGCCGCCAAATAGCCAATAAAGACGTCTGCAGTGTGACTCGAGTATCTCTGTGTGTGCAAGCAATGGCATTATGGCAATGCCCGTGAATATCAGAGGAATCCAAAATTATATGTTCGCGTTTTCCTTCCTCGTGCATTGCCTCCTCTGGAGTATAACCGCCCCACGAATGTCAATTTAGTTTCTTTCTAAGGACTCCTTCACTTTCTAGATGGCAGAGGCGTGCGACGGAACTCTTAGTAGTATATAGTCATTGGTCGGTCGTTCGAACGCTGCCGGCATGTCCTGGTTTGTATGCGATCCGCGTGCATTGTCTTCGGAATGCGACATTTTCACGTATTCAAAGGCATCGATCAAACTTTTTCACAAATTCTTGAATACTTATCCCATTCGAAACGAACATGCATCGGGATAATAACGCTTCTATTCGTGAGGGACGTCTCTCTTTTTTTTCTACTTTTTTAGCCATTCCTGTATGAGTCTCATTTCAGTGCGTTTTCCCCATGATCCTAGGGAGCTTCTATCACGTAAGTTACCTTGATATCCGTAGGGGGTCACCGTTCCCCTGGTGTGAAAAAGATAATACTATTGTGAATTCAAATGACAGTGCCATCGTCGAAATACAGCTAAAGATACGTTTCACATGAATTCGTTTTTGCGTTTCGAGTGCTGAATGTCTTTGATTCGTAAACTAGCTCTGATCCTAACATTGTTTATGGGCCCAGGACGACTAGAATCTAGTAATTTACGAATTTAAAGACGGTTTTCCCGACCACGTTTTTGGCTGCCGCGAGAAGTCTACGAGTGCCGTCACCATGAATTCTACAAATTATTCACGGGTCGAAGCACTGAAGAAGGACAACTACGACACGTGGCGTATGCAGGTTGAAGCCCTACTCATCAAGAATGACCTTTGGCAGTACGTCACGGGGGAGAAACCGAAGCCAGAAGTCAGCGAAACGGATTCAAAATCGCTGGAAGCACTGGAAGCATGGAGAAGCATGGACCGGAAAGCAAGGTCAGATCTAATATTATGTATTAGCCCCTCTGAGCTAAAGAAATAAAAAGCTGTGAAATCTCTAGAGAAGTTTGGCTGAGGCTGGAATCAATTTACGCCTCGAAGGGGCCTGCCAGAAAGGCTATCCTATTGAAGTAGATTAATCTACAGAAAATGCAAGAGGGTGATGATGTTCGAGACCATATCCATAAATTTTTCGACGCGGTGGATAAACTTTCATCAATGTCTGTCGAAATTAATCGATACTTACTAGCCATTATGTTGCTTTGTAGTCTACCTAGCTCCTATGAAAATTTCAGGTGTGCAATTGAATCGCGTGACGATCTTCCTGATCCCGAGACGCTGTAGGTGAAAATCCTTGAAGAAACGGAATCCCGAATGCAGAGAAAATTCCCGTTCCGTTGTCACCGATGCAAGAGAATTGGCCACATGGCTTGGGACTGAAATTGTAAGTATGAATAATACCAAACCAAAGGTAGGAAAATCTTCTCCTTCTTATTACGCACACACACTTATACGGTGCAAGCAATGACATTGAAAGAACTAATTGGTGCTTGGACAGTGGTTGAACGTCTCATATATGCAATAGTTTAACTGACTTAATTGCGATACAATCATCTCCAAGTGATAAAGTGAGTCTAGCAAATGGAACATGTATTGATGTAGAATCTAAAGGAACTGCTAAAATTTCGACGATATGTAAGGATCGGGTCAAGTGCTTTGAACTAAAGAATACTTTGTGCGTACCCAGTCTTAAGACGAATCTTTTGTCGGTAGCAAGAATAACGGACAATGGACACAAAGTAGTTTTCACGCGAGGGCGAGCCACAGTACAAGACCGTCGTGGGAGAACACAAATGATTGCCGATAGAGTAGGAGATTTGTATATGATCCGTCGTGGGTTGGAGCACGTTAACACGGTGTCGACATTCCACTCTGGACTTGAACTCTGGCATAATAGATTAGGATATTTGAATTCTAGGGACTTGATAGAAATGGTGAGGAAGAAAAGAGTGTGCGGTGTTAATATTGAGGGCAAAAATACTCTAAATGAGTGTGAAATTTGCTTTCGAGGGAAGTTAACCGCTATTCCATTCACTCAAAGAACTGAACGTTCGTCATCTGTGCTTGAGATCATTCATACTGATCTCTGTGGTCCCATGAGAACTGAATCAAATGGTGGCGCGAATTATTTGGTGACGTTCACCGATGACTTTTCCAGGTGGACTGAAGTGCGATTTCTAAGAAGAAAAAGTGATACTTTTTCCGCCTTTAAAGAATATAAGGCTTATGTAGAGAAGCAAACGGGTGCAAAAATAAAAAGTATCCAATCGGACAATGACCAGGAATTCTTAGGAAATTAATTCAATGACTTTTTGAAGCGTGAAGGAATTAGGAGATGATTAAGTACGCCATACACACCTCAACAGAACGGTGTGGCCGAACGCAAGAACAGAACGCTAGTTGAAATGGCGAGGTGTATGATACTGTATTCAAGTGTAGCTCCAGGGTTTTATCTGTACCTGTCAGTGGGGATGAGACCAGATATTTCTAATACCGTCAGTCAGCTTAGTCAGTTCAATGACTGTCACACAGAGGAACATTGGAAATCAGCAAAAAGAATTTAACGCTGTTTACGGGGCACTTCTAATCTCTGTCTTTCTTTCAGAAGGTCTAATCAATTGATTAAAGCCTATGCGGATGCTGATTGGGGTGGATTCAACGTTGATCGTCGTTCCTTTACCGGATTTGCATTTCTACTGGGCGGAGCTGCCATCAGCTGGGAGTCGAGGAAGCAGAGGACTGTGGCCCTGTCTTCCACCGAGGCGGAGTACCTGGCCTTGTCTGATGCAGTGAAGGAAGCTGTTTATTTGCAGGCTTTCTTAAAGGAATTGGGATTTGAGGAGCTGACGAAGATCATCATGTACTGCGATAACCAGGGACCGGTTCAGCTGGCGGAGAATCCAGTTTTTCATCAGCGGTCGAAACACGTCGACCTGAGACATCATTTCGTCAGGGATGTGCTGAAGAAAGGGGAGCTGCTTCTGAGACATCTGCCGACAGAAGAGATGCCGGCTGATATGCTGACCAAGTCTCTACCATACCCGAAGCTGAAAATGTTCAGAGATGATATGGGGTTGAAATTAATTAATTGTTAATTTAATGAATTATATTTTGTAATGGACGCACATTCCTCAAAGGGGGGATTGTAAGATCTATGCTCGTATTCGAAATGTGCGCCCTGGGTAGTACGGTCAAAGCCCGTATAGGTGGCACTGGATGCTACTGCCTGCACGGTGGTGTGCGTTGCAAGCGGAAGTCACTCTTAAACGTAAGTCCGTGCCGTGAACATTTGTATCTCCAAGTACTAAATATATCACACATCATCGAGTACTGAATTTCTTTGATTCGTATACTACCTCTGATTCTAACAGAGAAGAAACATGAAGAAAAGTTAAAAATACTGAACTGATCAAGGGAAATTTATGGAATCTGCTTCAAATCTGAGAAAATTTCAAATTAAATCTCAACCACACGATGCATACTTTTCTAATCAGGTGCTTGAATTACTTATAGATAAAATGATACACGTATAAAATACGCAATTACTTGGTTCGTACCTGATAACAATTCTGTGAAAATCGTTTCATGGTGTAATGGTCATTCGTCGTAAAAAGAAGGAAGGTGATCATAGAAAGGACACTATGATAGAGGTAATACTTCGTCAAACCAAAACCGAAAAGTAAGACTCATAAAATAATCATTCTGGAGATAGGAAGAGCCATTAACTTAATAGCAAAATGTCGTGGGTTTCCTAAAATAAACGTACGTTCCCCCTGACCATATTGATTCCCGTCCCCGCCATCTCTTGCAGAGCACTCTCCCATACGTCACGACCTTCAAACATCCCATTACCTCTCATTGCCTACTCAATCCATTATTTGACCACATTTTTATTTCCCTTTTTAACTCCCTTCAATTTCCAATCTTGCATAGTTTTATTTAAGTTGTCTCATTTACAAATAATTATGCTCTCCATTTCAATATGCAGGCCTTGATGGTGTCGTGGTTGAGTTCTCGCCTGGCCAATCCCAAATTTGAGGGTTCGAATCCCGCATGGGTTGATTTTTATCCATTTAGCACAAAGGAGTTAATGTGTGTAGTGAGATTCTAATGCGTTTGAGGAATGCATGGTGAAATTTAGTCCTGGATAAAAACTCCATCATCATTATTATAGTTTTTAGTAAAAGTCCTCAATATCCTCCATTGTCGAACCTTGGGTTCCTTATTTTCTAAAAGTCTTCTTGTTAAGTTCCTTATTTATTTTGTATAATCATACGTAAAGTCTCTTTTATTGTTTCTACTCCTTGACAAATACAGTTTTGCCAATGTTGTTTTATACCCATCAGCGTTTGAGCTATGCAGTACATAGTCCCCATGTGTCCCAATTAATTAGCTAAATAAGAATGAGATTAGTATGATTTTGGAGTCCCTGTAAGTAGGTTATTTAATTACTATCTCAGTAAAATTGTCTGGAACAATTTTTCTTAACAGGAAACCAGAAGACGTTTCTCGAGGAATGCAACTTAAATAATTCATGAAAATTCACGTATTTAATGAATAACTCTTCACACTTAGGGCGATCCAAGAAGCTTTTTCCAAGAATTTCCATTTGTCAGCAACTGAGAAGCAGTACATTTCCGTCATCCTGCAATTAATGCAAGAGTGATAAATTGCTTTTCAGAATTATGAAGAGAACAAAAGAAGCAGCGCCGGTGGGTCGTAAAAAATTCTTGCCCGTTTTGAAAGTTGGCGGGGCAAAAACCCAATTTCACCGCAATAGCAATTTTGAACGCTAGTTTGATCGAGTTTTGCAATCTCTCACAGTCACTAAACGCAAGAGGTTTTCGTAATCATTTTTTAAACCGGCAACACTTGTTTTAAAGTGTGAATTTTTCCGGAATACATTCTCCTCCAACCGTGTCCTCCTCCGAGTCACCTTATCCCGGAACTAAAAAAAAAACTATAACCAAGTTACCCCGCGAATTTTCCCGAAAAATTCCGAATCCTCTTTATTTTTTCCTAATTCATACGCTCATTTTTCAACCCGCTGAGAGACTCGGCGGAATTGGAGTGAGAATTTTAAACGATAGTCAGGTGAGGTGACGTTCTACCCGCGGAAATGCGAAAAAAAAGAAGAAAAACGAAAAGCGAAGCAAAAATAAAAGTAACAAATACGGGTCAAACCGCGCCTCGCACTCTTTTCTTCATTATTAAAGCCCTTTTTTCTTTCTTTTTTTATTCTTCTTTCTGTCTTCCTTTGTTCCCTTCTCTCTCGTCCCAGTTCTACACTCGTGAGATCCCTCTTCTGTATCACACTGAACTGTTGGGTTGGTGCTCTTCTTGTGTATCGCTTCTCTTTTGTCTTTGGGGGACTGTTCCAATCCGTCATTAGTCCCAGAGAGCTCTCTCTCTGTCTCGCCTTCCACTCTATGCTCCCCTCCCCACCCCTCTTGTCTATCCTCCGTTACCCCATCCTCCCACTGGAGGCGCCAGGGTCACACCCCTAGCACCACTTGGCGTCCCAAGGCTCGTGATTTTCCGGGTCTGCAAAGAGGGGAAGGAGGATTCGAAGGGAGGAGAGTAAGAGGGAGAGATGGGAGTAGTAAAAGAGTAGTTGGATGGGCCATAAAAAGTTGGATTGGAGACCATAAAATGACTTTAAAATGTCATTTAATTCTTATTATTACTACTTATGGAAACACTATGTGCTATGTGCATCTATGTGTTATGATCACCATATTCATGCCTCTCCAAGCTATTTATTGTCAAAATGAAATTAGATTTAAATAAAATTAAACCCAAGAATGGGTGATGAATTAAAAAAATATTATCATTTTTCTATCTCATATAAATGCCATTTTCGCGAAAAACTGTTGTTGGGTTGAGTTATAAGATAAGGAAACTCTCAGGTGATTGAAGGAAAATATAGTGTTAGCACCTTACCATCTAATAATTTCAAATCAGCAATTTACTTCAATGATTTATTAGTCATAATGAGGTATCTCAATAGAAAGTGTGATGGAATCGGCCTCTTATTTTTTTTAAACCGTTCATTAAAAATTTATTCGTTGACGAATCTGCATATTTATCATCTTAATTTCGTTTTTTGTCGAGAACTAAGGCAGTGAAAGAAGATTTTTTAAAACAATTCATACAAAAAGTTGGAGTTCAGTATCTCTCTTGACTCGCTGTGTTACCTCCTTAAAAAGAAACAAAAGTGAAGAAAAATAAAATAATGCAAATTCGTACTAACGCGAAGGCGCGAATTAAAATATCGCACCCATTCTTTTTCCTCACCCACCTGTACCCCAAATGACCTTCCAGACGTCGTCGGGCATCACTTCCCCTCCCTCCTTTTTGACCTAGAAATTACGAAATTTGGGTACGTGACCTTCGTATGGTATTTCGCAACGGAATGTCACTCCGAGGAGTAAGGGAGCTGAAAACATTTTAGCGGATGATCCTCATTGATCCTCATGGCTTTGCGGTATAAAAATTTCAATGTAGCGTTGCAATATAAATTTGAACCGAAAAATACGTGACACACCACATATTGAATTATTTCGAGGGAATTGAGGTCGACTGTTTCATTATACTGCTTGATAGTGCATGGTAAGACAAAGTATGAAATCACTCATTTGATGATTTAGTATACTGTATTATATCGTATCTCGTGCGGCATTGCCAGTTATGATACGCCATATTTCACGATATGCGTGATGTAGCATGCTATCACAAGGTATGATAAAGATTATCGCTCGTTGCATTATATTGGGAGATACAAAATATGCTGTACATTAAATTATATCGCAGTTCGATAAGTCACGTAACCAGGAGGATTGCCATAGACGGCTTTACACAATGCAGTTACTCCGATAACAGTAGTCTTACTAGTTCTTGTAAAATCTCTTGGGGGCTGAGAAGCAGGACTACAACTTATGAGTAAGCGCGAGCGTAGTCGCTCGGAACCTGACATTCCTAACGCTAACTAGGATGCAGACTTAGGCTCTCAGGAAATTCAGTCGCTCTCAAACCTCCGTTGGGTGAACTTCGTGAACCTGCTTACTGGGTTGCCAAATTTCGTGAGCCCCCAGGTTTTATTCTCAATGTGGGCCACGAGGAGTTGCCGACTGAGGGGCAATCTCGTCAACGTCGATCTCGAGCCGCCAGTTATCGGAGACTGTTCCCTGCCCCTGAATCAGGGTGGGTAGTTATAGGTCGTGGGGTGCGGCAAGGGCGCCCGTTGTCGCCTTTGCTTCTTAACATCTATGCTGAGGAAATGGTAAGAGAAGCATGGGAGGAGCAAGATGTGGGAATGAAAGTAGGAGGCCAGTGGATAAAGTCGGTAAGATTCGCGGACGACCAGGCGTTGGTCAGCCAGTCGTCGAAAGGATTGCAAATTTTAGTAGATGCATTGGAAAAGCAGTGCGATAAATACGGGTTGAAGATTAATCATTAGAAAACAAAAGTAATGAGATTCTCTAGGACAAAGAAAGCGAGGCTGGTGATAAGTGTAGGAAGTCACAAACTGGAGCAAATGGAACAATATAATTATTTGGGTAGTACGCTAGAAGAAACAGGACATAGTAGCAAATACATTAGGAGGAGAATAGCGCTAGGGAAGGAAGCGTTCAATAAAAGAAGAGAGAGGATAGGTAGGGATAGGGAGAGGATAGGGAAGGGAGAGAGAATAATAGTAAAAGAGAGGCTAGTGAAGAGCTTGATATGGAGTGTGGCGTTGTATGGGGCAGAAACGTGGACCTTGAGAAAGGTAGACGAAAATAGGCTGAAGGCTTTTGAGATGTGGGTGTGGAGGAGGATGGAGAAGGTGCGTTGGACGGAAAGGAAGACAAATGAGGAAGTGCTTGACATGGTGGGCGAGGAGAGGAAACTTGTGGATGAGATTAGGGTAAGGCAGGGTAGGTGGCTGGAAGCGGTAATGAGGGGCGATGGTTTGCTGAAGGCCGTGATAGAGGGAAGGATGTTGGGTAGGCGGGGAAGGGGAAGGAAGAGAATCGGTTTTATGGACGGGATGAAGAAAGGTAGGACTTATGCTGAGATGAAGAAAGAAATATTAGAGGTAGATAGGGCACGGCACGTGTAAGAGTCCGTTGGATATTCTCTGACTTTCATCATAACCTACCTCTAACCGGCAGATTACTCTAATGAAATGAAATAGTTGCTTACAAGTGTAGCTTCAGTGAGTAAGTGGTAGCTTCTGAAGCCGTGGACATGGATAGGAGTAGTAATCGGTTCAATATCGAAAACGATTCCAACTTCCTCGCTTCTGTTTTGATCGCATTAAATCCATGTAATCCTGATCACGTGACTGCGAGCGGAGATTAAAAATGTAAAAAAAAGCTAATTTGGTGGACTTTTTGCTAAACATGTTAATGTTTATTTTAACATGGAAATTTTATGTTGCTGTTAGAGGTTACACAATGGTCAAATTAGAGTTCGTTTTTGTATGGCATAATAATAAATTCAATAGTTCTTATACTAACTGCGCTTTACAGACGCCCAAATGGCTTTATTGCAATTAATGAGAAGTACAAAATTCCACGAATGCCTGTGGAACTCGAGGAGTATCATACAAAAAAGCATTGATTGCCGAATTCAAGCAATTTTCTAAATTGCCGTATTGTCAATTTTTACTTTCTTCATTCATTATTTTGGGGGAAATTGAAGTAATATGTAAAAAGTACCGACTGCACAATGCACAAGTACCGATACTCATTCAGACATCGTCACAGTCGCCACTTCCATGCAAGTAAACTTTCACGTGCCAAGCCGACTTGCGGGGAAAGCGATATCTCGTCAATATCGCATGTCGCAGTGAAATTATCGCAATATTGCACGCTCATATTGACTCGCTCGGCTGTTCATCATACCCTTCCCATCCATTTATGGAGTCATTTATACATATCTGGTGGCGCGAGGCACGTTTCGTAGAGCATTGGAAAGGAGGGAGACGAAATAACGTGTCCCTTTTTTCTTCCTCCCTCCCCACACACCCCAATCTCCTTTTCATTAAAAGATGACTCCTGGCATTGTGGCTCATCCACTTCTTTCTCTCCCCACATCATCCGCGTGGGCGAACTCCATAGTCACTCGCTTCATATCACGGAGGATGAGCGAGGGTATCCCATTCGTCTTCGTCCTCGTCCAATGGGAGCAAGCGGTCCCGATGACGTCGGGGAGGGGGGGTGCGTTTATCAGAATGCAACGCGTCTCTCCCCTCCGTTTCCAACCTTCCCAAGGCCCTCCGCATATCCATTCCAATTCATCATTTCGGGAGGAGATATGGAATGAGGTATGTAGTCTTACGTGACATTGGATCTTTGGTGATGACAACAGCAGAAGAGAGAAGATTGGAGGCTCTAGAAATGTAGCTTCATCGAAGAACGACGAAAAAAATACGCGGAGAGAATCACCAACGAAAAAGCAATACCCAAACTGCGGAGAAAAGATATTTTGTAAATTCTCTCGGAGGTGATAAACTTAGTGAACACATTCTGATATTATACTCCTCTTAAGTGCCTCTTCTACCTCACTTATCCAGGACATCCTCGGTCTACCCCGTCCTCTAAAACCGTTCAGTCCACTCTAATAAATGTTTCGCTATGGAATGGAATACATACGAATAAGATTGGAATGCGTCAAAAAAAATGTGAGACGAAAAAGGGAAGAATTGCCTAGGAATGAAGCTGATAGCTAATAAGAGAATGAAGTTGAAAGCTGCAGTAAACCATTCTTCCGAATTATGACTGCTGATGTTGATGGAAATCGGTTTAAGGGGAGCTCGACGTGGATAGAGTATCCGACCCTTCTTGTTCGTGAGAGTTATCGCGAAGTCATTTGAACCGAATGGGTTCGTCTTTGAATCCTCGGATTAAAAATAGTAATAGCTTTTTGAACAGCCTTCTAAGCAGCACGATAACAATTTTCATAGCACCAAAAACGCCGCCAAAGTACTTTGTCACAGTGTAGGTACCTTCTTGGAGGACTATATTGCTCTTAGTTAATTCAAGCTGACTCATATGTTCGCAGTGAGAAACAGAAAATCGATTTTTTCTCAGTATTTTTGAAACATTTTAGTTCTAAGTCAATAATTTTTCAGATCATATGGAAATAAAACTGCGTGATTACCCGTGTTAGTAACGTAAGCGCAATCACTCTTCGAGATACATTAAATTTACAATTAAAAAAATTACTTCCCAGA
The DNA here is from genome assembly GCA_963573305.1 of Pyrrhosoma nymphula. Lineage (NCBI taxonomy): Eukaryota > Metazoa > Arthropoda > Insecta > Odonata > Coenagrionidae > Pyrrhosoma > Pyrrhosoma nymphula. Next base: position 33,812,434 of record OY754327.1, read on the forward strand.
ACTGGTATTCGAACTATAAGTTGTGGGATCTAGTTAGGAATTCCAGTGTAGGTGTATGCGTTCTTCATTATATGAATTAAGAACATTTTCCCAAGTCTCAAATTATAGCATGCACGATGATTTAAAGATATATTATGAACCAGTTTACAATGAAAGCGGAATGGAGGAAGAGAAAATTTATTCATTTGAAAAGGGACTATTTATTAATTTTTTCACCGAGCAAGGGGTCCATTGTCGATTCAAGTTGCGTGCTCAAATTCAAAGATGTATTTTGAAAATTGTCACTCAAATTATTGCGCGGTCATATTTAAAATCGATTAATGCATAAATATAAAATTACAGATTAACCACTTGTTTTTATTGTATAGCATACGGTTCTTCATAGTTATACCACGTCTAAGGTGGGACATATCTCAGGGTTCTTTCTTTTCACGGCCTTAGAGCAAAGAAAATCCAGGCAAGTGGGATTGTACACCCGGGTTACGGGTAATCGTGTTTTTCTTTAATCTATGATTTTTTAAAGAATGATCTTTATATCCTTAAATGAGTTTTCCGCAAGTCGATACCAAGCTATATTGCTTTCTCGCACTCGGAAATGCTCATATAAATAACCTCGAAAGAATCCGACCACTTTAAAATATGGAATTACTAAAGTGCGACAATTACTCGATTACCGAGTACCACGCGCGAATTCCTGAATAGGATATTAGAGCCATAATTCTTCCCAGCCGTTGCCTGCAAAACGTTACATTCTCCAAATAAGTTCTCATTCCAACATTTAGCGCTGGTTCGGAATAAATATTCACCTCATTTTTTCTTGAACGCGAACTTAATTTTTCCGCGACCCACTTTCGCAAGTTATGAAGCAATCGCATCCACAAATATATTTTTTTAAGCTTCTTTGTTCGTAGAACATGTTTTTAAGGTCAACGTGAACGAAACTCAGAAAATAACGCGAAATTTTGGTAGCTGGATATATTGATCGCATGAAGAGGTCAAAATAGGCTGAAGGAAATTTTTCTCAATGGATACAAAGAATCATCTGCAATAGGCTCGAATTCTTTCTGTTTATGTAATGTTCTATGCACATTTAAAGAATATTTTCATGAAGTTTATGCATTATTTTAGTGTTTTCTCTTCTGGTTTTGGGCATAGAATTTAAGACAAATGTGAAAGAAGAATCATCTATATATTTTAAATGTATGCCTTAATTAAAGGATGTTATAACGAGCTATTGAGAGTTTTCGGCGGTGTATTTGAAATTTAGGTGAAAATTAAATTTGAATATGTTTTCTCTAATCTTTGACTTACTATGACATCTTGATATTTTGGCAACCATTATCATTTTATGAAATTCATAATTTGCGTTAAGTAGAAAATCTGTGAATATTTAATCGAATTATTATGAAATATATTTCATGTGCCAAAAGGTGACGTGTTAAATATCATTGATTTTCCAAAGAACAAAAACGGTAAAATGAAATTTATTTCCCTTTTATCAATACTTGTCACTTAAAAAACACGTATGGAAAGTTCAACGCAAATTTGTACATACCTAGAAAAAAATAGCTCCAACCACCTTAAAGCACTTACCTCATGAGTGAGGTATGATACCTCCTCTTCCCTTAAAAGCAACCCCTGATCCCAACCCCTTAAGGAAAGCAAGAGCTTAAACGGCAGTGCCAGAAATTTCTTTGCACATTGGTAGCAAAACAGGGAGTTGTACTTACAGATGACCCTTTTCAGTGGAAAAGGCTATTACCTTCAAACTGGCGCCGCACTGGGGAGTAAGGTAGTCTCCGCATTTGACTACAAGTTTTCTCAAGATTGCAAACCTCCATTTTTAACTTCAAAATGCTCAATCTGTTATTCAAATCAACTTTCTAGCTCTCTGTGGCTCTTAATCCAATTGCTTAGATGGGCTGCGAACAATATCATTATATTTTCATCCAGATTTGTTTGGATCATAAACAGTGTCGTGAAACGCGCTGCAGACATGGTCAACGCCCTCTCCAGTGATGCGTAGTCATTTCGGTAATGTTGCCTAATATGTGTTCTCCTCTCCCCTCCGCTCCTTCGCCAAACTCTTCCACACGAGCCCTCCCCTCCTTGACGTCACGCTTTGTGCAGGTGACAGCCACCAAGTTCCGCTACCACTATAGGCCTACTGATAATGACGCTGGCATAGCGTTGAAACCAGTCGAGGTACTCAAAGCGTGCAATACACGAAGTAGTGTTATTCTTTTGATTTAATGATTTTATTGCACATTTTTATTGCACATTTTATTCCTTGAAACGGAAAAAACATATCATGTCACCATAAATTATTGTTCGGCTTTTCTCCGTGTAATCATCAGGTCTCATCGCTGATTATTGGCAATGATACCAAATGCAGCAATTCATCCTCGTTTCCCTTGCAAATTCAGCTTCTTGCTTCTATAATCCTGTCTAATGATAGATGTGAAAGCGCCAGAAAATTCTTGCGTTGGTATAACATCTTACCAGTGAAGCTCAATCGCTTCAATCAAGGAGTGATAGAATTGTCAGAAAACAATTGTATCGAGACAAGCGTTGATGTGTCACGTGTTGCAAAAAGAAAACAAGTTTTATTTGATCGCAAGGATCGCGTGGTTTCAGTACAATGAAATATTTTTCATTCTGACATTCAAAACACAATAATTTTTACGTCTGATTCCAGAAAAGAGTCAATTCTACGGCCTAATTACGAACTTAGTTCATTCATTTTCCGTGGCGCAATACTTGTAGCAGACATACATTTATGTAAATCTTTTGGCAACAAATGAAGTATATTTTTTAATTCAGAATTATACCCATAATTATAACTATTGTAGCAAATACTTTTATGAGGTAAGATTTAAATATTGAGTTAAAACGCGTAATACGAAGATAGGCAAGAATAATTATATCATAAGTGTTATAAGCCTACTGCAACAGCTATGATGGGAATCGCTAGCAGACAGACGGCTAAAATCTAGATTTAATCTTTTAAGTACCTAAGTGCAAAAAACATATCTACTATCTGACGACCTCAAAGTCATTTTGTAAAACGCGACGTATTACAGTAGATTAAATCTTGGGCATAAAATGAAGGAAATAGACTGCAAAACCGACAAATTTCATTCTTATCCACGAACGATAAAAGACCACATTAGCTGCATTGGTACTTTAAAATAAGGTTTTGTATCTTATTGATTGGCTCTTTAATTCTTTTGTCTTAAATTTTGAAGCAATTTTTACAGCATATCTTGAATAAATCTTGCATATCTGTGCATGTATGCAGTTGTATATTACACTAATACTCATAAGTTTCTATAGCATATAGTGTGCTGCATGTTGGTGTGAATTCACTTCTTGACTAGAATTTTCAAGTTTTTGCTGTTGTATCAATAAGTACTCGAAGTTTCAATGAAATTTGTAGGATAGGGAGTTGTTCATGCTAGTGAAAACTTACCCCCTTCCACACTCCCTTGATGTGGCTTGCAGAGCACTATGTGGATGTAGATATAAAAGGAAACACAATGCGGGAAACCAATTAATATGATTCCTTGATATTTAATGGACGGAAGCCTTTGAAATTTTGTCACTGCTGCATCACAAAGTGAAAGAGTAAGTTGACATTGTAGGGCCAGAGATGGAAAAATTACCGTAAATTTTATCTGAGGTAAATTACCGCGGTAAATTGCGGTTTTTTTGGAAAATTACCGTAATTTTCCAGTATTTTTTAGTTTTAAGCATTTAACAGGAAATATATGGTTAAATAAGAAAACCAATAGCAATAGGATGGGAATAACGATGTTTAAAGCATACCTAATACAACATTACTCTATTATAAATTGTTTTAAATTGTAAAAAGAACTACGGCAGCCACACGCAATCTGGCTTTCTTTTGTAATAGTATGAGAAATTTTCAAGAAGAATATTCTAATACATTACTCTATAATGTTATAATTTAAGTCAAATGTTCCAAAAATGAGTTGTACATGCCTAAATTTATTATTAGACACGTAGGAAATATGAACTTGGCTTACAAGAACTTGATGGGAATTTATCTCTATGAAAAACTATTTCAAACATGGGTGTATTATCTAGAAAATTACGGTATTTTTCAAGAGGCGCGGTAAATTACGAAAAATACCGCGGTAATTTACGAAAATTACCGAGGTAATTTTCAAAGTGGCCCAACTCTAGGTAGGGCATAGGCATATGGAATACTGAAAGGAAAATCTGCTATTGTAAGAAATCATTTAGTCACAGGATATTATCGTTTTCGCTCAATAAGAGGCCATGGTGCGAGAATGTAAGCAGTGATTAATTTAATCAAAGGTAAATGAAAAGGAACTTCTACAAAGTTGAGCCTGATACGATTTAGATTAATCAAAGATCTTCCCTCTTTCACGAAATGCTAATGTAATCACAGGGGACGAAGCGATTGAATATAGAAATTATTTGTTACGCTGCTGAAATAGATAAATAAACGTGGGTTATCGGATTGGTGGGTTGAATAGAGTACTTCCTCCCCATACCGAATGCCTCAGTTCGAATCCTGGCAGTGGGGGAGAAAATTAAATGGTATCCCGATACCTTCTTAGTCGTTTTATGGAATGCACTTCAGGCTTAGCTCTCCGCCTGTCATTCGTCACTCAGCCTGTTTAACTGTGGACTCCTTGGCGTCATTCACAAAGAGTAAGTTAATGTTTTCGCCGAATTACTCTCCATCCTTACTCCATTTTCGAAATGGTACTTGCTTCACAGTCCCTCTCCTTATCTTATATGACATCAGATGTCCGTCTCCACCCCAATTACACAGCCAAAAAACAAAATAACAATAAACTTTAACAGTAATGATTAAATTAGTATTATCAACAAGGGAAGCAGCTAATAATAATAGACTGCCCTTCAGCCATTAAGTAGTCTCCTACTCCGAATTTCTCGCTTCTTATTGGTCGCAATGGCGGTACCCGACCCTGAAAATTGTATTTATATCGCAAAAATGGTGTCTTTGTTTTTAGATTAGCCGCATCTTGATTTCTAAAACCCTGTATCTTCTCTTCTTTGAAGAACACTTCCTGAAAGTTGAGCTGTCTATATTAATGTATTTATTATTCGATGAGTATTTATATCTCACCCAATGCAAAATTACCGTAATGGCTTTTTTATTCGTCTAGTAGGATTTTAGCCTGTTATTTACTAATTAATTCATTCGTTAAAGTGATCTACCGATTAGAGGTAGGTTTTAATGGAAGTCATTATTCTCTCCTACATTCTTCTCATCTCTCTCTGGGTCTTCCAGAATTTGTTTTTCCTTCTGAGCACCAGTCTATCGAAATCTTCACTAACCGGTTGTCTTCCATTCTGTTTATGTAGTCGTTCCACATCTTCCTTCGCTCTTTTTATTATGAGTTTATTGACTGGCATTCGTCTCATATTGCTAATTTGATCTTTTCTTATATTTTTCAAATATTTTTCTGAAGTTCTTCATTAAGATTGTTTCTAGTTATTTATATGTGTGTGTGTTGTTGTCACTCTAGCTTCAATGTCATAAGTTAAATTTGGTCTTATTATAATTTTATGTATTCTTACTTTGGCGTCTTTTGACATAAATTTATTTCTCCAAATCATATCGTTTGGCTCACCTGATACTCTGTTGGCCTTGTCTATTTGCGCCATCACTTCTTTCTATAGTATGCCGTAGCTTGTTATTTTACTCCTAAGTACGATATTTCAGTTACTTGTAATAATCTAATTTTTGTATACGATTTTATATTTTAAAGGGTTTTAGCTGTTGTTAAAGGTTTTGTTTTACAGTTATATATCTCCCTATTATATTTTCTTCTGTTTGATTAAATTGGTATAACAGCCACTGTAGGTTATCCTCAGTCTCTGCGATCAGCATTGCGTCATCAACAAAACACAATACCCTAATTTGTTTATGATTTAATTTATATTCCCTCTTGTCTTTTACGCCGTTAGTTCATCCATAGGAAGATTGATTAGGAGTGGGCTCAGGAATTCCCCTTTCCGTATTCCTTTAGTGCTCTATATAACCGCAATCGCTCATACATCAAAAGATGTATCCTTCTATGGATACAACACGCTATCCCTCAATTAGCAGAACAAGAGCGCTGTGAAATACCCCCAAACCAATTAAATTCCGAAAGATCATCATCGTTACCTCGAGCAGGAAATGCCTCCCGCCCTACGGCGCATGTGCGACCGCTTGGCGTTCGTCTGATGAGAGATCTCCGATTGGCGCAAAAGGATTCGCGATTTATATCTCTCTGTCCAAACACGACCAATGGCCTCGCATGGAAATCCCTTGAAGTATACGCGTGTGACTCAACGTCCCGACGCCTGCCTTCTCTCTTTTTTTTCCTTCTTCACCTTTTGTTTTCAACTCAGCATAATAGGGGGGAGGAGGCATGAAAATTCCCTTGTTTACTCCGGGGTTTAAAGAAATTTTCAAGTCCACGCGGCCTTGGTGACCGACTCTCAACTGTCATCCCACCCACTCCTCCCCAGCAACCTTACCCACCCCCCCTCCGCCTTCCCTCCTCCCGAATCCCTTCCCCTACTCACCTTCTACCCCTCTCCTTCTTCCTCACTTCCCCTCCACCGATAGAAAATCCGCCGGAGGGGAGGTGCCATGACGTCACGGGGCAGCATCAGCTGACGCCGTCCACCCACGTGGCCACCAGGGCCATGTGGGTGAGCGCCTGTCTGTATATCGATTTGCGAGGGGGGTTCAAGGGATAGGGGTTTTATGGGGAAGGAAGGGTTCGTGGGAGGGGAGTGGAGTAAGGATTCATTCTCTTCTCCCTTTCCCTCCCCTCCCCCCTCCTACCACGCCCCCCTTGCCCCTCCCCTCTACCCGGTTTTGCTTGCAATGTTTCCCCTCCGCATATCCCCCGATCCTTGCCCATATTCAGGGTCTTACCCTTTCCCCTATTCCTCCCCCCTGTAGCTTCCCCGCACCCTGACCTTAGCCTCTTTTGCCCCACACTCCTAACTCCTTATTTCACGCGTCTCCAACCCCTTTTTCTTTTCGTTCCTGGAAGACCGAACGTGGGTGGCTTGGTTGGCGTTTCGGGAAATAATTTATACGACAGAATATCCGTACACTTTCGACTACGGCTACAACTCTTCCGGAAAACAAACAGCTTGGTATTATGGCTGCTGAGAGGATTTCGATTCTGTGATTAGATCGCATTGCATTTTCTGAAGTCCTGATCGCATTACTACAAGCGAGGATTAAAAATGTAAAAAGCATATTAAATTGCCAGGGGAAACTGCGGCATATAAATACTTATTTTTACCTGGAAATACTTTTCGTTGCTAAAGGTTGCTTAAAGACTTGTGACTGTTCTTGTATTGAAAGATCAGAAATGAAATCATTCTCATGCTCAATACGGATTACAGATGCACATACATGGTTAATGTAATTTATAAAAATTTATTGATTGCACATCTACTAGTGAAAATCGAGCAAGGCAATGCACAGACGCATAGAATCCCGAAATATATCGATTTTCAAAATTTCCATATTTATATTTTACTTCAGTTGTTCATTTTTTTGGAAAAACTGAAATTAATCTGTAAGCTGGACGATGCCCTGCAAGTAGCGATACACATCGATGCATCCCCGCACTTAACAATTATATTCAAGTCAACTGCCATCCTTTTCAACCTTCTAAAACATCATCCTTTACACCTTTAGGCGGCTGGTGTCCTAACACCCCCTGCCATACGCCCATGCGGCGGCTCGCTGGGTAGTAGAGGTAGCAGTCAATATTAAATTCTGCTAGGTCTTCGTGGAGTAAACATATTCGAGAAATTACCGGTCAAGCTAATCGTAAATTGTGATTTGTTAAAAGAGTACTTGGCAAGTGCGACGATAAAGTTAGGGAAATCAGCTACTTCTCCCTCGTTAGACCCTACATCTACAAAATCTACAAAATACCCTGCAAGCCACCTCAGGGGTGTGTGGCAGGGGGTGAGTAATCACCAACATGCATTACACTATACCCTAGAGTTAGTGTAACTACGACTAATTATGCATTAGCATAAATCGCTAATGCTTGTCACGAGGCAAAGCCTCACAAGCATTCATCACTACACTACAGATGTCATCAAAATGGAGAGTGACCGTCAATATACATGCGTTCTACAACTACACAGATGGATAGGGACTCAAGACCCATGTAGAAAACATGCTAGGCGTGCTGTTAGTATGTACTAGGTAACAGATAAGGATTCAAGTATTAGGAGTACTACTACTACTAAGAGCTACACTACCTAACGACAAACCTAGATAACATTCTCATTGGCAGCTGTTTTGGTCCCTTATCGTTCGTGGGAAAAATGACATCCTAAATCTGTCCGTTCTGCAGTCCAGTTCCCTAATTTTACTCTCATGATCTGATCTACCGTAGTATGTCGGATTTCGTAAAATATTATCAACGTCGTCACAGAATACACCGGTTTGGAACTTACATAATAGATTGAGTCTAAATTTTAATCGACGGTCTGAAAGCTTTTCCCATCCCAGTTGCTGCAAAAGGTCAGTAACACTAACGAGATTATCATAACGGCCTTTAACATATCTTGCCGATCTTCGCTGCACTCGTTCAGTTTCCAAGCCTATCTCATAAGGATCCCAAATACTGGCGGCATATTCTAAGTGGGGTCTAACGAGGGAGAAGTAGCTGATTTCCCTAACTTTATCGTCGCACTTGCCAAGTACTCTTTTAACAAATCCCAATTTACGATTAGCCTGACCGGTAATTTCTAGAATATGTTTACTCCACGATAGATCATTAGTCAGTTTAACTCCGAGGTACTTAACCGATTCTACGGTGTCTAGTTTTATGTTGTTTATGCAATAGCTGTTACAAGGAGCGTTTTTCCGTTTCCAAAAATTCACAACAATGCATTTTTTTCAGGTTTAATTCTAGCTGCCACGCATCGCACCACTCTTGTATTGCCTCGAGGTCCTTAGTTAGCGCTCCCTTGTCATTAAAGCTACGAATTTCTCTATACACCACTGCGTCGTCAGCAAATAATCTAAGCTTACTGTCAACTTTGTCACCGATATCGTTTATGTACAAAAGGAACAGAAGCGGGCCTATGACACTTCCCTGTGGGACACCCGATGTGACTTTTACTTCATTAGAGATAGCGCCATCTAATACAACCCTTTGCACGCGATTACTTAAGAATTCTCTAATCCAGGAAATTACGTCGTCGTCTAAACCGTAAGATTTTAATTTCTTGAGTAGCTTACTGTGGGAAACTTTATCAAATGCCTTTTTAAAGTCAAGAAAAATTGCATCAACTGGAGCGTTATGTTCACCCGAGACTGAAATATCGTGAGCAAAAAGTGCTAGTTGAGTTTCGCAAGATCTTCCTTTTCTGAATCCGTGTTGTGTTTTTGTTAATAAGTTCTCTATATCGAGGTGTCTCATAACTGAACTTACAATTATATGTTTAAGAACTTTGCAAGAGATAGATGTGAGAGATATCGGTCTGTAGTTCGATGGCTGTTCCTTATCACCGCTTTTGAATATGGGAGTGACATTTGCAATTTTCCAGTCCATGGGTACTTTGTGTTCGTTGATGGATTTACTAAATATATTCTGCAAGTAGGGTGCTATTTCACAAGCTAATTCTCTATACACCCGGGCAGGAATTTCTTCAGGACCTGGGGATTTATTTGGAATTAGAGATTTTAGCAAGTTTTCTATTCCGTGAGTGCAAATATCGATAGGCGGCATCTTTTGCTGGAAGTGATCATTTAACTTTACGGATGTAATCTGCGATGACTCGGTGAACACACTTTGAAAGTAAGAATTTAATAAGTTGGCTTTGTCTGAGCTGCTTGTTAATAATTCGCCAGTTTCGTTTCGTAATGGAATAACTGTTGATCAATTGCCTTGAACTTCCCTTACATTTGACCAAAATGCTTTTGGGTTGTCCTGTAATTGTTCTACTAATGTTTTTCTTTTAAAATCCATGAATGCATTCCGAAAGGCTTCCTTTGTAGTGGCTCTAGACAATTTGTATTTTTCAAATATTAAATTTTGATCACTAGTGGACAAATCTCTACGGAGTTTTTTCATCTTGGCGTGGCATACTCTCTGACGTCTTAACGATTTTCTCACTTCTGCATTGTATCATCTTGGTTCGCTGCCCTCTTTTTTTACTTTACTTGGAATTTATTTTCTGATACCTGAATGTACGATCGAAAGGAAAGCTTTCCAACTACCCTCCGTGTCTAACTTTAAGCTTGATTCCTGGTATTCGGGAAGGGAATTTTTTAGATGACTCTTGAACGGATTGAAATCGGCTTTTTTTAAAATGTAGAATTTTCTTCTTTGTTTAAAACTTTTAATGATATTCAAAGAGAACTTTGCGGAAACTACTCTATAGTCACTAATGCCCTCAACAGTGTTTACCTTAATTATAATAAGTATACTTGTTGCGGTATATTTGCTGCCAATAAATCAAGAATGTTGTCCCCTCTGTTAGACGTCGTAGCTATCTGATGTAGGGCATTTGATGAGAACGTGTGCAGCAGGGACTCGCATATATCTTTGTCTCTTCCTCCCGATATGTAACTGTAGGTCCTCCAATCTATAGAGGGCGTATTGAAATCTCCACCTATGATTAAATTTCTTTCGGTGTTCCTGGAAGTGATGTTCTTTATTTGTGTTTCGAGTTCTAAAATTGAGGTAACGTCGGTGTTAGGTGGCCTGTAGTATGCGCACACGAATATTGTTTTTGATTTAGGGCATCTAATAGAGCACCATACAGATTCTATGCTGGTATCTGGGACGGTTTCCGCTCGGCTGACTATGGTTTTCTTTACAGCTATAAATACTCCGTCTCCGGTTCGGTTGGACCTATCTTTTCTGTAAACTTTGAATGATTTAGGAAAAATTTCACTATCAGAAATTTCGTCCGTCAGCCAACTTTCTGTGCCAATAATGACGTTACACTCCGTGCTATGAATAAAGTGGTGAAATTCTGGAATCTTATTTTTTAAACTACGGCAGTTAACTACTGCAACGACTAATGCTTAATGATTATTGTTTATGCGATTCGGGGAAATTTCAAGATTGCTGTCTTCAATTAAGCTATTCTTGGACCCTATATTCGGAGTATTCTTAGCTAAATTACTAACTGGCAACACATAATTATTGACCCCACTAATTGACCTGCCCTGCAGCCTATAATTCATTCACAATAATTCAGACTTGATTATGTGGCTTAACTGATAAGACGTCGGACTTAGGATCCAAAGGTTGCATCATTCAAAATGGCCGATTGCGCATTTAAATAGTTCCATTTCTTCTTCTTCATTCATTTTCTCTTCAAACCAATTTTGGTTTTTCTCTTCAAACCATTTTAGGCTTTTCTCTTCAAACCACTTTTCATTGTCAAACCACTGTCTTCGTTACATCCTCACAATTGACCACGTGGCCTAATGGATAAGGCGTCGGACTTCGGATCCGAAGACTGCAGGTTCGAGTCCTGTCGTGGTCGAATTTTTTTATGCACCATTACAGGTCATTCTGATTACCTAGGGAAACTATACGTGTAGGACAACCAACGGGTGGATCGCAGGTTAAGAAAATATCGGTGCTGGCTATCGAGAAAGTTCGGAAATGGCAGTCCTCATTTTGAGAAATGTGTTACTACTTTCACAAGAATGCAGAATAGCGCATTATAAGTATCCATTTCCATTAAAATAACGCCATTTAATGTAGAAATGACGTAGCATTATCTTTCCGAGACGTGAAGAAGGTGACTCATTGGTTTTTATCATAAGAAAAATAGTCTAATGGCTGAGTGTTTCACGCGAAAAGGCAAAGTTTGATCATTAGCAGTCATCAATCCGAAGGTTGGTTTGCTGCAGCTCTCCACTCCACTCTCTCACTCTCTCTGTAAATCGTTTAATTCCCACGTGCCTTCACTTTGACGTCTTTCGTATTTTGCGTGATGAATTCCATCGGTAATGGAAGAAGAAGAACCCCCTAAGGCCCTAAGGTGACGTTGAAGGGTCACAGGGCGGCGAGAGAAGGTCGAATGGTGAAGACCACAAAAACAAAGAGAAACGGAATGATGCAAGGCAAGGTAAAATAAATTAGAGCAGAATCACTGCTTATGGAAGCAATCATTCAATCCCTCTGATTGGTGGTTTTCAAACAAACCCGAGTAATTGAGTGAATCTGCTTTTCTTTGTTCTCCCTTGCCTAGCTTCATTTCGTTTATCTTTGTTTTTGTGAATCTTTCCCTTTGTCATTCCTCCGTCGCGTCGCCTCCCTGCGCCACGCTAAATATCCCCTTCCTTGGGATTTCTACTTCTTCCATTTCTGGTACGGACGTAGACACGTTTTTCTTAGGTGCTACTCCATCCCTGGTTTTCCTCGGTAATTCTCCACATGCATTTCTCCCTCCACTACTGTTTTCAAGTGACTATTGTATCGCAAAAAGTGCCCAATAAGTTTTTTATCGTCTCTCTCTCAGAGTTTTCATCATATATCTATTATGTCCAATCCTTCATAGGAATTTTTCATTGATGATTCCCCCCGTTAACTTAATATTCACCTTTCTTTGATTGCACCAATTTCCATCGCTTCCAAGTTTGCTTACTTATTTTCCAGGCTTCACGGCAGCATAAGGGCTAAGATTAAGAGGAGCATAATTTGAAGTGCCCTTTCCATGAGTGATCAGCACGAACTTGTGCTACTCTGAGCTATGGAGTTAAAAAAACTGAAAGTTTTCAATCATTTTAAATTCATCTACATAAGTCAAGTTATAAATTTTTATTTATACATTCAGATCATTATTAATTTATCACGGATCACGGAACGCATTTTGCATTTGTTGCCGCGTTAATTGGTTGTTACACCTTTGGCTCTTCTAGATTTACTTTGCCTCTGGCCACCCTTTATTCTTTCCTGACAGCGCTATTCGCCCGGAATGACGTCTTTTTTCAGCTCACCATCTTTTCTATTCCCGATAATGTAGTCCAAAGTTTTCTTTTTGTTTATTATTTGTGTTTCTTTCCCTTCCTCTTCCGCATTTGCCAGAGCTTTTCCCCTCCTTCAGCCATCGCTCATTACTTCCTGCAGCCATGAGTGCTGCCTCGTGCAAATCGCCACCTCCATCCTCCTTTCATCCACCACTTTTTCTAGCACGTCCTCGTTCGTCTTACTCGCCACCCGGCTCATCCTCTCCATTCTTATCACACTATCATGTCCAATTAATAAATCACAATAGTTACATTTAATAAATCCTTTTCTGTTGTTGGGACAAGGATATGGAATAGTACTCCTGAACTAATCAAAAACTCCAAATCACTGATTGCTTTCAAAAACATACTGTTCAATAAAATGCTATTACAGGAAAAAATTTAATTTACCAATATGCTTGTATTTTTTGTTACCATTATTATATCATTTATTGTATGTATCCAATTTTACTGTGTACTCGAGCTCTGATACTAATGTATACCTTTGTATGTTCTTAGTGGACCAAGGGTCCAAGAACAATAAATATTTCTTTATCTTTATCTTATCACGTCTCAAAGATTCCAGTCCACGCCAATCGTCTTTCCGGATTGACTAAGTCTCTTAGCCGCGCGAAATTACATTCTGGATTAAATATATCGCCCATTATCAACCATCGCTGTGATTTAAAAGCTGCACTGAATGGCTTATTCTACTATCAAATCCCGAAACCAACAGTCATGGACAACGACTCAGTGGCAATGAATGCGGACAAATCAACCACCTCGGAAAGTTCCAAGACACGCAAAGAGTTGTTAACTCCTAATGAGATTTTGAGGCAAACTAATCCTTCCCAGTTGAGATGTGTATTTTCTAATCGGTGCACGAGGCAAGCACAAGAAAAGTTCTTTTAGAAATTTATTCGAAATGTATGACTCACTTTTCATCTGCAGTCTACTGCAGTTTTTTTGGTCAAACTCATTGATTCTAAAAATATCGAGCACTTTTAAAACTTTATTCGAGCATTTCCTCCCCAACTTTTTGATTTCCTGGCGAATTATCTTCAAGTATTCTTCAGTTGATTTGTCTATCCAGTTCAGTCTCACCGTTATTCGAGATTTCTGCATTTCCATTTCTTTCCAAATTGATATGCCAATTAAAATCCACGCCAAGTACATATGTTGATAATAGAAATACACCGCGAAAAAAGTTATAGTAGCCGCTACAATTATATAAAAGCTATAACAAACCCATCATAACCATTGGTCGTTCAACGCTAAGATTGGTTTCCGCAGCTCTTCATCCTTCCATATTTAATGCTAGTTTCGCTACTGTAATTGTAAGTCAAACTTAAGGAAACTTGCTAAGAGTATTCTCTGAATGTTAAAATATTACAGAAAGAAGAAAGTTTTAAATCGTATTTACCCACACTGTTTTATTGATACTACCGACCCAGGTTTCAACGGGTAACCGTCATTTTCAAGGTGTCGAACAACATCAAAGCACTTGTATATATATATATATATATATATATATATATATATATATATATATATCCTTTGTAAGGGAGGGGGGAGAGAAAATTTGGATTAGGGACGAGGGAGGGGGTTTGAGCATTGGACGGAGTGGGCGGGGTAGGGACGTTGAGGAATTTTAAATAGGGAATAAAGTATCATCTAGGGTTAATTTCGAGGGGGGGGGGGTTTGGAGGTGATGCAACCAAGTAAACCAGATACTGATCAGTCCAACAGAACAAAACTCAAACAATAAACACGGTAAATGGCAATGAAAACATGATTGTTTGGGATGAGATACACATGTATGAATGAACCTCTTAGAGGAAAGTAGACAGACAGCAAGGTAGTTTAAGCGAAAAATCACTTCACCTAGAATTTGATGAATTTGGCCTCATGTCAAAGAAAAAACTTTCATCTTTCCAATGATATCAAAATATCAACCCCTTGCCGAACTACTTTTCGAGCAATTTGGCCAAAAATATAAGCTGTTTTACATGGAGCAGATTATGGCAGTGCGCCCCAGAGGGAGAATATTAAACAAATTGGGAACTTCTAGCATCTAGATTTCGTCAAAAAACTAACGGTGTGTAGATTGGATGTTTTCTCAATTATTTATATAAAATAATCTATTACTCACCGCAGTAATTTTTACAGAATCGCAAAAAAGCTGATGTTTGGAAGGGTGCCGTACGGCGGTAAAAAAATGAGTCAAATTACAGACTTATGTAAGTTTATTCATTTAATTACTGAGAATTTTGGTCATATATAACTATATATTTGCACCATTAATATGACAATATTTATTTCATACTTCTTACAGACGCTGAAATCAAAATATAAAATTTGAATATGGTCTCCATTATGACTAACCTTTTCACTACGAACGACGTTTTACCACGGCGTAAATTTTTCTACGCAAATAAACGAACGAAGTTTTAAAACGGTGTTGCCGCTAAGTTAGCCAAAAGCAGGCCTAAAAGGTGAGTCATTAAGGACTTCTCGGGACGCCGTAGCGTAGGTACCCTTTCTCGGTCCGTGGGAGAGGATAATCTCTATCCTTCTACATCTACAAAATATCCTGCAAGCCACCACAGGGATGTGTGGCATGGGGTGAGTATTCACCGACATGCATTACACTATACCCTAAAGTTAGTGTAACTACGAATAATTATGCATTAGCATAGATCGCTAATGCTTGTCACGAGGTGAAGCCCCACAAGAATGCACTACACTACAGATATTATCACAATGGAGATGGACCGTTAATATATTTGTATTTTGCAACTACACAAATGGACAGAGACTCAAGACTTATGTATAAAACATGCACGGCGTGCTGTTAGTACTAGGTAACAGAAAAGGATTCAAGTATTACGGAGTACTACTACTACTAAGAGCTACACTACCTAACGATAAACCTAGATAAAAGTCTCATTGGCAGCTGTTATGGTCCCTTATCGTCCGTGGGAAAAATTACATTTTAAATCTGTCCGTTCTGCAGTCTAGTTCCCTAATTTTTTTTCTCATGATCTGATCTACCGTAGTATGTCGGATTTCATAAAATATTATCAACGTCGTCAGAGGAAAGACCGGTTTGGTACTTACATAATAGATTGAGTCTAAATTTTAATCGACGGTCTGAAAGCTTTTCCTATCCCAGTTGCTGCAAAAGGTCAGTAACACTAACGAGATTATCATAACGGCCTTTAACGTATCTTGCCGATCTTCGCTGCACGCGTTCTAACTCAGTTTCCAAGCCTTCTCATAAGGATCCCAAATACTGGCAGCATATTCTATGTAGGGTCTAACGAGGGAGAAGTAGCTGATTTCCCTAACTTTATCGTCGCACTTGCCAAGTACTCTTTTAACAAATCACAATTTACGATTAGTTTTACCGGTAATTTCTCGAATATATTTACTCCACGAGAGATCATTAGTCAGTTTAACTCCGAGACCCTTCGTTGCAGTGCGAGCCCCACTCACAGAAGGTGTCCGCGGTCAGTTGCTTGTCGGTGCAGTGGAACAACAAATAAAGGAGTTTTTGTGTAATTTGCAAATTGAAGGTTTTGAGTACATTCCTTATGTTTACCTCTACAACTAAAAATTTTAAACGGTTTTCTACCATTATTTTCAACGTATTTGAGGGTAAAGGAATCTCAGAACTAATTTTTTGTTAGTTATTTAGCTGGTTAGGGAGTGATTTTTTTCTATGGTTTTAAATTAGTTAAGGGGTTATTATGTTTTTAGGTAAACAACTGAATTTTATTCTTTTATATGAGTTGACAACCATATTTTTAGTGAGTTAAATTGTTTATTTTTCCCTGTAATTACTCATGTTCATTGGATCTTGACAGCTGACTATTTCAGTTCTGCTTTCGTTGGTCAATTGTTTCCACCTAAAGATTACAATGATTCCTGACAGTGTTTTGAATCCCGAGGCACACAAATGTTGAAGTTATGACATTCGCTTCGAAGAATTTCATACTCCTAAAATTGGGTGATTTTAAGGAATAAGAAAAGTATGAATAAGAATATAAAAAAAGAAGGCTGGGAAATTTTTACATAATCAACATATTCGTATGTGATGAATGTGATCTGTGCAAATATTTCTAAAAACAAGAGTTCCGTAGACCGTACATCTCATGAATTAACACGGTGAAAATTTCGAAGTACCGATTCTTTGATTCGCGCACTGATGATGCCAATATCCTGAATAAGGACATTTTAAATTTATAATACTTTTTTACGTTAATACTCGTCAAAATTATTTCCGAGTGCGAAATACAATGCCGGAACTATTTATTTAACCATTGATACGATTTCTGTTGCTAGAGAGCTTAATATTAACGCTAGAATTTCGTTAAAAAGCTGTAAAGGCATAGTAAAACCAAAATAATTCTTTTCCGTACAAATAAATATCGAGGCTGTAGCAACAATATTTTTAGCAAAACCATCGCATAAAATAATAGTTGACTGCGACCGCATGCCGTAATGGGCACCCCAAGCGGAAAAGGGAGGAGATTATCTCCGCCCGGTGGCCGAGAAAAAGGTTTAACACCCCTCTGGCTCCCAACCCAAGTTAGGGGAATAGGTATGTACATACCTGAGAAGATCTAGCGTAGTGAAAGCTCCGTGCTGGCAAAGCAAAGAAATTTTCCCGTCACCGTCGCGAAAGGGCTAGGGAACCTTTCACCCTTACTTTCAAAATGAATTAAATTAGCCGTTGAACCCTGGGTCGGTAGTATCAATAAAATAGTGTGGATAAATACCATTTAAAACTTGCTTCTTTATGTAATTGTGAAAGAGTTCCACAAAGTCAAGCCTGAAACTATTCGTTTAAATGTTATTTCTCCAAGGCAAATATTACGAGATTTTAAATGATGCTTTCATAACCATAGTTCTTCATGGACGGAAATTCAAAACTAAGCTAAAAAATTTTCATTCTTGCATTGCACTCTTCACAACTAATGTTTTTTCTCCTCTAAACACTTTTCATCTTCAAAGCACGGGTGATTCCTCTAAAGAGTCCTCGTTGTCGTACGTGACCACGTGGCCTAATGGATAAGGCGTCGGACTTCGGATCCGAAGATTGCAGGTTCGAGTCCTGTCGTGGTCGAATTTTTTTATGCAATATTGAAGTTCATTCAGATTACCTAGGGAAACTATACGTGTAGCGCAACCAACAGGTGGATCGCAGGTTAAGAAAATATCAGTGAACTATCAAGATAGTTCGGAAATGGCAGTCCTCATTTTGAGAAATGTGTTACTACTTTCACAAAAATGCAGAATAGCGCATTATAAGTATCCATTTCCATTAAAATAACGCCATTTCATGCAGGAATGACGTAGCATTATCTTTCCGAGACGTGAAGAAGGTGACTCATTGATTTTTAGCATAAGAAAAATTGACCAATGGCTGAGTGTTTCACGCGAAATGGCAAAGTTTGATCATTAGCAGTCATCAATCCGAAGGTTGGTTTGCTGCAGCTCTCCACTCCACTCTCTCTCTCTGTATAACATCTAATCGTTTCATTTCCACGTGTATTCACTTTTTATGCTCCCGTGTAGGCCAATACATGACAGAGTACGTCCAGTGGATCGAAGGAAAATATGTGTGCTGGCTATCATAGTCCTTAAAGGTGATACTGCCCTTTTTTTGACGTTGTTTATCTACTTTCACTAACCTGGAGGATTGTGCTTTAATTTAAATGTCAATTTCGACCTAAATAATGCCATTTCGCCCAAAAAATACTATAGCATTATCCTTCCGACAATTGAAAGAGGTGGCTCATTAATTTTTCACATTAGATAAATTTAGGGAGCATGGTGGCCTAGTGGGAAGAGCGCTTGGCTACTAATCAAATCCGGGTCAAATCCCTACTGGATTCATATCCGGATGAAGCTTTTGGACGCCCCCGAACAAAAAAAATCCTCGGAGTGCGAGGTGGCCCAGGGAAAGGAACTGGCCCCCCTACCTTGAATGTGTGAAATTCACACGCCTTAGTCCGGGGTGAGCTCTACCCTCAGCTATCCAAACCAACCTTCGGGTTGATTGAGTTAGTGAGTGAGATAAATTTACTTATGAATAACTCCAATCCAGTGTATCGTGCATCATGACTTACAAATGAATCCTAATTTAGATGTTTAACATAAAGTAATATAGTTTGCTAATATATCTTAGCATTTTACATGAGAAATTAAAAAAATGCTTCATTAAAGAAATATATTTTTTTATTGCTCCCAAGGGATAAACTATCAGAAATATGGAAATACTCGAGGTGCCCTCCCATCGTCGAACGGCCTAAATCTAGGCGATCCTAAACCAGAAGATGGAGCCCCATTTTGTTGGAGTGAAATGCTATCAGAGAATATTAAAATTAGAGATACGCTTGAAAAGAGACAGAGGTGGATGAAATCGGGGTCCTCAATGACATGGAACCTGAATTAGTTGGATTGAGAAGCAATTATTGATTTTTTTAGATATGGAGATGTAATAGGGTGTCAAAAAGGGGGATCTGTATATTACACCCTTTCAACTTTGGCACATGTGAACTAAAACAAAAAAAAAACAATTTTAGTTTTAAACAAAACAAGGCACTGTTACCCAGCAACATAAGACAAAAGTTATAAACCTTTTTTTCAAGATAATCCAAAAACTTCCTCTTTTTACAACAGCCATTTCGTTATCAATTTAAAAAATACATGAGGGGTATATACAAGAATTATACAGCATGGCAACATGTTGTATATTTTGGGCCCTAAATACACAAATGATCTTTTGTACAATGAGATGTTGGGTTTGATATATTTGTTTGGGTTATAATTTGATATGTGTGATATAATGAATTAAAATGAAGATGTCGATGTGACTGAGTGGTTTATGGTGAAAAATTAGTGTTTTGTTTAAAGAAAATAGGTTAGGCAATAAGGAAGCAAAACGTGAAAACAATCGTGTGGACCACTGTGCTACATACCACACGGTGTGGTAGGTATGTAGCGGACCACGGTTTGGTAAGTGTGGACCGCTTTGTGGCTCAGAGACATAGGTCCGTTGAAAATCTAGAACAGATGGCAATATAAGCTTTCGTCACCGATACCGTTTGATTTTTCTCTTCTTTAATATATGTCGGAAACCTAACAGTCATCTTCAAATCACGACGAAACCCTTCAATGAATCTTCACTAACCGAAGACTTTACTTTATTTTGTTCTCTGCATGAAGTAGCATCTCGTAGCATTCATAAATTAGCAAACAATATTAGTAATATTAACTACTAGATGTGTATATAGCATTTTTCTGTATGTTTGCATGTTCATTTACGTATCACTCTCCCAGTTTCCGGTTGGACTGCGCACTGTTCTCCTGACTGCTTTTTGGCCTGCGCCTAGCGGCAGGGGGAGCGTGCGAGATTCTGATTTGTGTTGGGACGAGTGCTGCATGCCTGGTGTGGAATCACCCCGTGCCACACATCCTAGTGGTGTCTTGCACGGTACTTCGTAGATGTAGATGAAGACCACGTGGCCTAATGGATAAGGCGTCGGAATTCGGATCTGTAATCTTCAGGTTCCATTCCTGTCGTGGTAGAATTTTTTTATGTACCCGGAGGGTCAAATTATTTTGTGATGCTCTGCGAGCTTTTCTAATAACTTTAAAACACAAGTAAGTAGGATCATAAAGGGAGTATATGGGAAACAATATGATGCCAAAAATATTGAGCTAAAATCTAATCGTGCCGCTCCTTAGCCACCATCCTCAGTCTTTGCTAGAAGAAGGAGAAAAATTTTATTGATGCGACGAGAGAGCCGCCAAGAGGTGGAAGATGAGCGCGATCCTCTTCCTCGGGTTTCCTTCGAGAAAGAGGGGCGTTCAAATATTACCCCACCGCGGCCACCTCGAGTTAATGTCAAGAAACTCTACCAAAGCAAACATTTGCCCATCCACCCGCATACTATCCCGTATCGGATATTCCAATCCCGCGAAGCGATCTGCCATCTCTCATGATCATCAAACTCACTCGTTTGCTGGAAGAATGGATTACGACTCTCGTGGAACTCGCGAGTCTTTGCGAGGGAGAGGAGATTCCGAGCAGAAAAATTGGAGTATAATTCATCTTGTGAGTGCTTCGACGTCTTAGGCCATTTTGCATCACTGTCAACATTTTATAACTTCAATTCACTGTAGTAATTTTTACAGTAATTTAAAATACTAATTCAGATCAGTCAATTGCAGTGCGATAAAAGTCATTATCGGTAGGGTTGGATAGTAGCGCGTTATTGTAGCAACTACTTTTTTCAGTAGGTGTAGCTTAAGCACGCTTGAGCTTTTTGGAAGTAACTGTCAAAGTAGCAGCTATAAGTATTTCTGTAGCTTCAAGCAGTCTTTTCCAAATCAGTCAGTAAACTACGAGATCGATCGCAGCGTAAGTGTTGGCGAGTGAAAGAGTACTTGTACTAACTTCAATAACAGCCTTTCTTGCCATGTGTCGCGTTAAACATCTTCCTCATCACTGTTCACCATCGTGGTACGGGCGCTGAAAGTAAGTGTGAAAGCTAGTTGTAATTACGTTGCAATTACTTCATGTTATCCATAATTATGAGTTGTGGCAAAATTTGAAGACCTACCGGACTTTTCCTTCTTTTTTGCATTGAATCATCCTTTAAATGCGCGAAGTATTAGTTTTCATCGAATTCCTAGGTAATCAAGCATATTTGGTTATTGATTCCACTCTGAACTTTTGCTCTGACGAGCATAACCAACTATGAATGTGTGGTTAGTTGAGAAATGCCTCCGTAAATCACATCTGAAGAAAGATATTACTGATTATCATGAACGACAGGAATCGGGGTTATAGATTGGTGTTTCAACTGGTAGGCAGTCATCATTAATGTCATCTAAACCTAGTTACCTATATTGATTTTCTTCTCACCCCTAACGCTCCTAGTACATTTTACGTTGGTCTAGGGTCCTCTGCCTTAGGGTCCACATTTTGAGGCCATATAATGTCACGCTCCGCATACAGCTATATATATTTTTTAAATATTTTTATTAAGCTCTAGGCATCACCCTTGGATCAAATTCTAGTACAAAATTTAATTTGGCTCAGCAAAATGGTTACATGCGGTGTAACTATTAATATAGGCACTAGATACAAAGATTATGGACACTAAGATATGCATACAAATTTATGGATACAAAGATATGGTTACAATGATTTAGATACAAATTATAATAAGGATACAGAGGTTAATATAGACATAATCTGTGTTAACAGGCCGCGAATTGTCTAGAAAATTGATCATTTTATCACTACTCTGCATTGAGTAAAGCCATGTATAATATATTTTCTAATGTATTATTGGAACTCTTGTATTTTAAATTTTAGGACAGAGAATACTAATATTTGGAAGTAGTGATAAATAAAGACTTCTGATAAACATTATTTCGGGAAATCGGTAGTGTAGAAAAATGTGGTACATAAAAGACATTAGGATATATGGAGTATATTTTATTTTTTAATTTTTATATGGAGTATATTTTATTTTTATTAGGACTATATGGAGTATATTTTTCGTAACAAATAATTAAATGGCAATTTTTTTATTTTATCAGTTTCATCAAACGACGTACTACGATGTTTTACACAATCTTTTAACTCTAATACATTATGTTAAGCTTAAAAATGTTCTTCTACATCGAAATATGTCTTCTAATAAAAATCCTAAGTGGAAACATATAATAAAACTACCAACTAATCCATTCTTCAAACTTATGTGCTGTCTCATATTCAATTTAAATTCTGGGAATAAGTTTTATAAATTTTCTCCAGCTTCCCTGCTTACCTGGCATTCTTTCTTCTGTATTAGTCTCTTGTATTTTGACGGTTTTGAACAAAAATCTATCTATTTACCTATTTTGATTCATAATTCCTCCCAGCAATCTTTTTACCCTCGCTAAAGAGTACCTATTTCAAAATCATTCATTCCGCTCAGTGTCATTCCTCCATTTTTATATACGCGCCATTTTACTCGCCTCCAATCAATTCGCATCCTCATTGCCGTAGTAGAATTTTCGTAACCATGTGAGTCCTCGCTCCACATTAAACCTTCAAGTAATCTTTTCTTACCCACCTTCACATAGGTTGCCCACAATTGGCTCCCTTCTTTGAGCAAACGTCACTTTTCCTGGCGTTGTTCTTCTTCATTGACAGAATGGCCTACGTCACAATATTCATACATACCCTTTACGCCGCCACAGTGGGGCAAAACCCCACTTTAGGCGGACAAAAGTCCAAACATGAAAGTTTGAATTAGGGTTTCTGAAATAGTAGGTTGGGTAAACTGATGTTTGAACTACGTAACGGTGTATTTCACAGGTTGGTAAGTATGCACCTGCGCGTAGAAATGAGTGTCAAAGTGAGAGAATTGCGGAGCACTGACCCCACGGACGCAGACGCCGAATTGGACGGTCGATTTGAAACTATTAGTACAGCATACTGGTGCCCTCTATTTTATTTTTTAAACTTTCAATCGATTGAAATTAGCAAGTAGAGTGTGAATATCATTTTAAAATTAATTTTTTTAAGAAAATACGCGTGGAGTAATTAATTATCACGAATGAAATTTTATTGATTTTTCAAAATGAAAAGTTTAAATTATTTAGAGAAAATTTATATAATCGGACGGAATCGTATCGTAATTTTGAGATATATTATTCTTTCTAATATGAGCTAGAGATTGTAAAAGAAATCAACTGCCATTGAGTTGCAAAAGGACTGTTACGATATAAAAGTTATTATACACGAGAGGCGGATAGGAAATTCATCCGGCCGCTATGGCCGCATGGCAACGGGTAAACTATAATATAAACAATTTCAATCATGTAAAGCAAATGTAAGTACCGTAAATAATATCTGTTAATGAAGTTATTACTAGTTTTTAATAAGTCAAATTTGGATGCTATGTGTATTATGTCCACTCTTAGGTACAAGTGGTGATGTTGTTACACCAGGGCTGAGATTTCAAAAATCTCAGCCCTATGAAACTTTTGTGCTAATCGTATCATTTTTTTTCTATGAAGCATGAAAATATTTTGCAAAGGTGATTACAAAAATAATTTTGTAAATTTTATAGCAGATTCATTGTCGACGACCATCGCAATTAACGTGAACATTTTTAGTTTGATTCGTTCAGATTATTCTACTGAAAAATAATTTTACTGTCAAAAATTGTAAAAATAATAAAATTTGCAAAAAAATCATAAAATACAATAAATATTGCAAATTTGATATCAGCTTTCATTTAAGAAATCTCAGAAACATACACATGCCTATTTTGGAGTTGATTGTAAATTTTTTGGACTTTTGTCCGTCTAAAGTGGGGTTTGGCCCCACTGTGGCGCCGTGCCGTGGGTAGGCGCAATCAAAAGAGCTTAACTTTTCGTATTGGTCTACCAAACGCACTGTTTCAGTAATTTCTATCTTATTCCCTCTCCTTGCATACTTCTGTCACTTCTGCTTCACTCATGATTCATGCACGCTCTCCCGTGGGGCTATTCTGTATGTTCTCGGAATTCCCGAGCCTCGAAAAGGATAAAATTTTGACGTCACAGCCTCTAAAAATTTCAAATAGGCCCATTCAGAAGTTGAGATTTGTCGGGGGCAGTAACATCACATCCTCGGATTTTCCGAGGTCCGACCGTGTTGAGTACTTACTGAATAAGGTCCCTGTTCTTAAGACTTTAGTGTACCGTCTCGTCAGAGTATCTCCCTCGAGACATTCACCCATGACTTTCCCCTTGCTCTCACACCATTTACTCCAGTGTTATAAATCTATTTGTTACTCGGCTCTCATCCATTCTCTTGACGTTACCATACAGAATAAGCACACACCTTTATTACATGTCTATTATCAAAGTATTCACTCTACATTATTTCATCACCCACTCATTTCTGACCCTATCCCTTCTGCTTTTACCGCAAACAATGCTTAGATACCCTATTTTAAACCCATTTAGCCTACTCAGTCTAGGCCTGTGCGATTATTCGATTAATTGAATCGTCGATTCAATTATTTTCAGAATTGATCGATTATTTCAGCACATCGATGTCGATTGCGGTAATTGATTCGATTGTCAATTTTTTTCAAGTGTCAATTGTTGATCAGTTGTCAATTGTTATTCAATTCACAATTATTGTCCGGTAAACGATTAATTGGCGATTATTGATTCGCTATGGATTGCAAATTGATGAATTAAACTTGTTCGCTTTTGCACGACGCCGGCGATGGCCGACGCTGCTGATGCTTGCTGCTCGCTCTCGCTCGGCGTCCAGCCTCGGCCCTCCTGCTACCGCACAGGGGATCAGGGGGAGGGGCACAGATCTTCAGGGAGGAAAGGGCTAGGGTCAGGGACATTCCATACGTGAGGATGGAGGTCGCCGTGGTGGTGGAAGAGGGCCACCACCTACCCCTCCCTCCAGAAGTTAGCAAGAAGATATCTAGCTATCCCGGCAACTAGCACTGCGTCCAAGAGGTTGTTCCGTCTCGGTGGCAACATTGTCATCGACACACGCCAGTGTCTGTCGGATAAACACGCTGAAGATCTCATCTGCCTGTCTTTAAATAACGATCTATTCCTTTAATTAATTAATAAAAGCTAGCTGATTGAATTATTTTGTTGTTTTTCAAATTAGTTCTTTCATTCTTCTCATTTTCAAAGGAAAGCCTTTAAAAAGCACGACCCAATTGAGTCCTGTCAATTAATTGAGAAGTGACAATTAATTGACACCCATTTTTATGTCAATAAATTGGCCTTTGTCAACTCATTGAATGACTTCAATCAATTGACATTTCTTCAATTCCCAATAATTGAATCAACCACATTTCCAATTATTCTTATAATTGATCGATAACGATTTTTTTCAATAATCGCACAGGCTTAACTCATTCTTATCCTGGAATATCAAAGTTTCGCTACCATACAATAAATTGGAAAGGAGTACACTTTTGTACACTGCAATCCATTCCTTGATATGATTTTTATAGTACCTACGACTTTCCTTCCAAAGTCATAGGTAGTAAGAGGGGCAATATGAAGGAATGAATATTTGTCTAAGGAAGCAAAGATCGCAGATCACAATAATTGTACTTCTAATGTGATACCATAGTAAATTAGTCGAATTCATCTGAATGTTAACTGACGTCAAAAGAATCTTTCAGCTAGTCAGTGTGAAATTCACCCCTACGGAGGGATCTGAACCAGTGACTAGGACTTGCAGGATGCCCGAAATATTGATCGTCATATTCAGGAAAGGGTCCAGCACCGCACTCTGGCAATTATCGAGCTGTTGACTGGCGTCGGGCAATTTTAAGTGCTTTCCAGACAATCAGAGCCCTGCCTTGTGCCTTGGTTGGAGGGAAAGTGGCACAAACGAGATCACTGTTCAAGTAGGAATGCAAATTTGACGATTTTAGTCAATGGAATGCTAGTTATTCCAAATAGGAAAACATTTTCCGCCACCAGGCAAAAATATAAAAATGAGGTCAACATACGCAAGATAGTTCGTATGAAGCCAGCTGACTAACACGAATTCGAATATACGTATACGAATAATTCTGTAATAATTAAAAGTAACTAGACGCTGTCATATTAGGAGTATGCCATTCTCTATCTGGTACATACAATGTTTATGGGGGTAACAGCGAGTATACCACCAAGGTTAAAGCACCAAGCACATCCACTAACCTTACCCACGTCCGAATATTAAATAAAAAATATTTAACTCCATTATAGTTTTTTTTTTAATCCCAATGCGGAGGAATATGGATGTATATTATTTATTTTGCTTCCCATGTACTTAATATGTGATGTATTCATCTACAATTTTTCGTAGGCTATCATTCTCAAGTAGAATGAACTTGGCACGTGGAATTGTGGTCCGAAGTAACCATTTAGGAATCAAGAAGAAAAAATTGATGATATTTAAGATGATGTTGTTCATGGAATCTGTATTCGTGGTGTGCAATGGTAACGACTAATTTAACTCTCTTCCTGCATTTCGGAAAATTTAATCTCATTATGAATAGAAAAATCTTTTAATGCTTTACAATGAGGTTGAATATATGTCAATGATATGTCAAAATGATGCTTTGGGACGTCACTTTTGAGCTTTGAATAAATGTTGAGCAATTGAGCGAAGAGACAATTGATAAATAATTTGACATTGCCTGCTGTTGCGGAAATTTTAAAATATCTCATTATGGATTAACATCTCTATTGGCATTGAATTTGAAAACGTACATGGAAAGCCGAGGATTTCGTGGTTATCAAAGGTCAAATGTGATTATGAAGGCTTTCAGCCTTCTAATTCGAGATTGAATTTCAAGCTCGACTTAAAGCTTAATCTTCACCATAAAATTAACGGACATATGATTGTACGTTCTTCTTTTGCATAACATATTAACTACCATTAACACGGGCAGGTCACGTTATGACAATCAGGCTCTAATTATGGCTGACAGCGTAAATTGTGTATGAATGGCTTCCAAGCAATGTGAAAGAGAATCAACATATGGCTTGATGGTTCATCAAATAATATTGCCATTCGCCATTCCAAGCACCCTGGAATCAGAGATCACCTCCGACCCAGCAACTTAGCTCCTTCGACTTGAATTCGACTCCAACGCTGGAAATAAATACCTATATTTCGTCGTGTCGTCATGTAGATTTCCATACTCCGCTGTAAGATTACGCAGAATCCTGTCTCGGAATTTTCAGGTTACTATTTTTTACATAAATTTCATAATACCACAGAGTATGGATAATATAATAATATATAAGGATAAGGTATCCTTATTACCCTATGATTATACTAAGAAAAAGCGATTTTGGACAACTCTATCCTTCAAGCTATTTGACTTTTATGCATGTGTGTAAGTCCCTGGAACTCCATTGCGAATTATGTAAACAAACACATTGACGCGATACGATCTCTTTCACATACGGTGAAGTCATAAAATATGGCAACCCGTTTTTAGATGAGTTTTCTGGGAGTTCTGCTATTCTTTCTCTGGTGCACGAAATGTTTTATGCATTAAAGTAACCCTTAATTTAATGATAATAAGCTTAATTTCAAGCAAAGTAAAAACTGATTTGCCACTCTATTGGAATTCTTCAATATATAAAGTCATTAAGGGAGAGTATTAGGAAAAATGACTGGAAAGGGCCCGGAAAATTTAGATTTGAATATATGTAACTCAAAAGGGAGAAAAGGAGATGAAAATCCTGCGATATGACGAAGAAGTAAATTATCAAAATAAGGAAGACCTGGATGAAGCATAGGTATTCGGTAATCAGGGAAGGGAGGAATAGTTAGAGTTTGAAGGAGTGACATCGTCTCCGGAATAATGTCATTTCGTGCATTTTTATCATAAGTTTTGTCCTGCGCCACAATTTCAAATTGTTCGAAAAACATCCCCTTTATTTATCTTGTCATTATCGATCCATTTTTCTGTGAATTGGATAGTTCAGGGGGCTTCCCCATTGCCGTTCCAAACTATTTTTTTGATACGTGACACCATCACGTGGACAACCTTTCGATTGGCTAATACCCTTCAACCTTTCACTGCATGGGTGGCCCTACCATAAGCAATAATCGTTGCTACCACCAGTCCTGCTTAGGGATTGGAAAATCGATTTCGATTTTAATCGAAAATCGATTACCACACTCCGATTTTCGATTTAATCGAAGTCGACTTTTTGTTTTGAACAATCGATCAAAATCGATTCTAACCGATCGATTTTCGATTTTTAGCTTGCTACGGCATTTTAATTTTGCCAATCGAGCTGCACCAGTTCGTAAACCACCCTCCAGTCGACCGCAAGTCCAACCCCAATCCACTACAAGCCTGGAAGAAGATTAAGGGAGAATATACCCTCGCATACAAACTAGCCAGTAGGATTTTATCTATAGTTGCCTCTTCCGTTCCGTGTGAGCGACTATTTTCTCACGCCGGGTTAATTGCAACACAGGTGCGAAATCGATTATACGGAAAATATATAAATTAGTTAGTTTTTTTAAGGTCCATCCCTGAGGAACACTGGTTCCACGGCTTTTCAAACAAGAAATAAATAAAATTCTGTTTTTCATTTTGTGGTAGGTATGCCCATTTTTCAATATAGGTACAATTCTTATTGCTACTAAACTATATGTAATTATCTGGTATGGATTATTACTTCCCTGCATACCTTATTAATATCTTCAAAATAATATATTGTATTAATAAATTTAACCGTATACAGTTCTTATCCCTAGTGCTTCCACTATCCCATATTTTGCATTTTGTTACAACAGCACATCCGTATTTCAGCAGACAATAACTTCTGCTATTTTAAATAATCACTATTTTAAATTATCGATTTCGATTTTTCGATTATTTTGGACAAAAAATCGTATTTTTAGAAAATCGATTTTTAAAACCAAAATCGAAAGTCGATTAATCGAAAATCGATTCTGGATTTAAATTTACAATCCCTAGTCCAGCTCTAGGGGTCAGTGGAACACGCAAGCACTTCCACTGCGTCAAGGTTATGGACCATGGGAAAGGAGGAGATTAGAAGGAGACGGAATAGCTGGTTGGAGGAGGTAATGAGGGGCGTTGGGACGCTGAAGACCTTGATAGAGGAGGATGATGCTGGGTGAGCGAGATACGGGAAGAAAGAGAACAGACTTTATGGATGGGGTGAAGAGAGGTAGGATGTACGCTGAGATGCGAAATGAATTAGTGAATCGAGGGAAAGACCTTCTGCTGCAAAATATAAGTAATAGGTATTAAATATTGTTTGAAAGTTCCTAGCACTTGCACAGAAACCCATTTTCAGTCCTGGCGTATGTTATTTTTGAGAAATAGCAGCTACAAGAGTGTGTGAATGAAAGTGAATATTATCATTTGCGACTTCACCAAGATTACTTGCGATCGGTGCCAGACTTTTTCGCATCTCATCCAAAAACCTCTTGCATTTCTCTTAAATGATTCTTAATTTCCGTGCGATTATGTAGCTGCTAAATACATTATTA
Organism: Pyrrhosoma nymphula; assembly: GCA_963573305.1. Taxonomy (NCBI): domain Eukaryota; kingdom Metazoa; phylum Arthropoda; class Insecta; order Odonata; family Coenagrionidae; genus Pyrrhosoma; species Pyrrhosoma nymphula. The sequence goes on from OY754327.1 coordinate 33,842,553, forward strand.
AAAATAGTTTCTCTTACAATGGTAGAATACCCATGCTGTAGTGTATATTGCTGAAATATTACCTCCTGACGAATATTTGTAGGTTTATGCTATAATACATTATTAGTGGTAGTTTCATTAACCTTATTACGGTATATTGTAGTACATGTTGGTGATAAATCTCCCCCTGTCACACATACACAATCTTAAGGTGGTTTTCAGGGCATTATGTAGATGTATATTTAGAAAGTGCCAGAACATTTTGACTGATAAATAATTACAATAGAACTCCAATTACTCGAATCAATTGGAACCGGACCCCATCCGGGTAATCAAATACCCGGATGAATGAATAACTCACAAAAAAGGATATTTTTTTAAACTTCTTAACGTATTCGCTTCGGATTGATCTAAGAACTCTAAAGAAATGTATGTAAAAGATACAATACACCTTTCGAATAGCCTATTGCCGTGACTCTAAAAAGGCGATTTTCGAGGATTTTTTCCCCTAATAGCGATCCGGATAGTTGGAGTTCGGATAATTGGAGTTCTACTGTATTCCTAAATAAGTTAACCATTGCCGGTAGATCACATCTAACATTATTATAATCGATGCAAACTTCGAAACACTTACAAATGATTAAAGTAAAAGTTAAAATGCTGTCCTTCCACAAAGTTACGTCCGAGTCCATTGATTTACTTCGTGGCTTCCACCGTTTATTATCAGAGCTAATACCGGTCTCGGCCACTAGAAAATCGGGGGAAAATCTAGGCAAATGTAGGCAAGCAAACCTATCTTCAGGTTCCCTATTTAGGTAATTACCTATATCGTCACCAAAATGAGCCATTGTGAGAGGAATATACATCCTGTTCTTTAAATACGTCATCACCGATCGAACCTTCGAATCGCTGTTAAATGATATAAGGAAAGAAAGTTCTGGTGCTTTGCCGGCGTTTGAGCCGTATTTGGTTTTCTCGGGTCTCGGGTGAGAGGTTCAATAATTTCCATCATTTCAAGGTCCTTCACGCTCCTCGCTATCAGGGATGCTGATCGAATTCATTAAAAGGATACTTTGTCTGTCTTCCGCCGTTTATTATCGGAGCTACCGCCGCGCCGGTTTCGGCCCCTAGAAGATCGGGTAGGCAAGCTTTTAACTCCTGCCACTCGTCTACAAATGTTATTTGTCTCAATTAATAATTTGGTCTCAGAAAATATGTGGAAGCATCTGTAAAAAAATAACGAAAGAAGATCTCTGCAATTTATCAGTAGAAAATTACTGTTTTTCTTTCGTTATCTGTCTCCCCTTTGGCATTTAGCATAGCTGGCGATGCTAAAAGCCTCTTTTTTCTCGATGGTGGACGTTTTTGGCGATATTGACTATTAAATATGGGCGCTTATTTTACATTTACTTAGATCCTAAAATTGTCCTACTGCTTAACCTTATCGTAAAATTGTCGACCATCAATTAAAATGAGATTATAATAGCGCAATATGCGTACCCAAAATTATTACTCTAGCGGCGTTAGTTTTCACTCAAGGCTCGCAAAATGTTTTGTATGTACTCTCTCACACTATGTGCACATTTTTACAAGAATAAAGTATAGAAAATGTCAATACCTTCGGTGCGTAAAAATTTTAATTGTGAGGTGAGTTGAGCAACGGCCGCCATGTTGTCGAAAATAAGGTTTGAATATGGTGCATAGGGTGCTTCCGATTTATAATGGCCATAGCCGGCTATTAACTGCAGCGATTGGCGATAGCTAGGTGGCTTAATGGAATAAAACAGCTCAAATCGGCTATTTACCCATGCGCAGTCCGTCTCGCGAACGAACAAGCAGAAGCAGATATCTGCAAATAAATGCGTATGTTGTTCTTCAATTGTTCGGCTCACCTCGGAGAGGAATGCCACTGACAGCAAGCGATAGCCGGATTTTGCGATCAATCGATAGCACCTCGCCGTGGTGATCGCCATCCATCGCCGAAAATCGAAAGCACCCATAGTACCTATATCGTCAACATAATGTGACTCTGGGAGACGATTTTAAGGATTGATGCTTTGGGGAGTGGGTGGAGAACTCCTTTCCCCCGCCGATGTACTTCACTGAATCAGTCTGCCTACCTAGATGCCCTGGTGGTTATAACCGATTAATAGCTCTGATGTTTAACGGTAGAAGTCGCAAAGTTTGTTTTTATCATTCATCATGACGACCTTGCACAAATCTAAAGGTTATTCTTTTGATTTTTACTTCGAAACATTGTAATAAATCCTTCATAATTGATTGCTCCCTGAATCCACTCATAGATGATCGTTTAATCTGTTGAAGGAAAACGAATAGAAGTGACTGGATCCTCGCTATAAATCACGAATGCCCTGATAAATATTATCGTCAACCTTGAGTGCCGGGATTGGAATGATTTGTCGGGCTCCTCTTGCCTTTCCTCCACGCCTAGCCCCGTGGGCCATTTGACGTTTTGCCGCATGAGAGCTTTCCTGGAAATATATATTTGTCAGCGTTCCAGGGAACGGTGTGAGAAGTGCGACGTCATCCATTCCACTTAATCCTTCTCCAAAGCTTCCCTCCCTAAACCCTGACCCCTTCCCCTCTTCCTGTGTCCCTTCCGTTGATCGTCCGAACCCTTTCCAAACACAAAGCGTCAATCATTCATCGGATCATGAACCTCGTTCCTCTCTTCACCCTTAATGACTTCCCCTGCTCCTCCTCGCAGTTAATCTCGTCCTTGGCTTAAGAGGAGGACATTCTCATTCAATTTTCACGAGAACAGAGCTCTTAACCGACTTGTGCCGTTCAGCATTAAAAGAGTGATAAGTGGTGTTCGTATTTTTAAGGTAACCACCCTCTAACCCGACCGTGGCCGTTAAGAAACATGGAAGTGGCTCAAATAAAAAGTGTTGGACCGAAACAGCTTGTGAACTGCGATGGCTTTCATTTGAAAAGCGAGAACACTCTCTCAATTCGATCTTTGCAATAGTTCAGTGTTTTGATTTAGTAAAGCTGCTTTCCCGCAAATTAGCCAGGAGCCAAAGTGTTATGCAGTGTGTCCGGCTTTCGTACGCTCACATTCTCTTTCGACATCATTATTATTATTATTTTCATGATAATGATGTGGAACCATCTAAACTGGTCAGGTCAGGACAAAATGAAATATCGTAAAATATTACATTGCATTTATTTTACCATCGTCGTGAGTGTATTCCATAAAGTTACGTCACCGACAATTGATTACATCCAGTGATAAAAAATTGGATAGGGTGAAATACATTTTATTCTTTTATTTTAGTATTAAAAACGAACGAAAGTACATTACACTATTTACACTCTGATTATATGTTTTTCGCGATGGCATGGGATTCGTCAGTTGTAAAAATTTAAAATTTTTAATAAAGAAGGTAATCGATGTAGTACGTCCACTTTATTTAAAAATTCACTACACGTGTTTCGGCTTTTCACTAAGCCATCTTCAGGTACGATTACATTCCAGTTTTTGCTGTTTGTATATATATATATATATATATTCAATCGACGAAGTTCACACGTGGTGAAAATATACCCAATAAGGAGTCACAGGCGTGACAAGTATAAACATAATGACACAAACAATCTTTTGTTTGTGTCATTATGTTTATACTTGTCACGCCTGTGACTCCTTATTGGGTATATATATATATATATATATATATATATATATATATATATATATATATATATATATATATATACATCCAGTTCAACAGAACTGGGGGGGAGGAAGGGGGGGTTAAATAAAGGCCCGGGGAGAGGGAGGGAGGGAGGAGGGGAGGTTTGGGGGTTAAGTTTGGGTGTGGGTTGGTTTGGAGGGAGGGAGGAGTGGAGTCATGTTTTGGGTTCTCGGTAGGAGGGGTTTAGGATGGGGGAATGGCATTCAAATTCAATATAATTTTTTAAATAAAGTGGACGTACTACATCTATTACTTTCTTGATTTATCAGCCATACCATATGGCTTGTATGGTATGGAAGAATATTAGCCAACTTTAATACAAAAGTCCTCTTTTTTTTACAAATCATCGCTTTTACATTTTCTCTTTTAAATATATTTTACGGATGTTAGTATTATAATTTATCACTAAAGTGTGAAAAATTAGATTTCAATTTTACAAAAAAAATGTCGCCTGAAAAGTCGCAAATATTCTTTAAGAAGTCCGAGGTAATTTCGAGAGTGTGTTGTAAAATTTAAGCTAATATTAGAAATAAGAGCTCAGAAATACGGTTTCATGGATTTGTGAGATATTAACACGATTGTTTGGATGTAACTTTTGAGTAGCACTCCAGTTCATGACTAAAAGGTAAGGCAAACATTTTTCAATCCCAATTATTTTATTTATTATTACTGCTGCTGATAAATCATTTAAAATATTTCGGCCTGGGAAAAGTAAATGAAAAATATGAATTTTTGATAGCAAACTTTATATTTCAAAATAACATCAGAAGATATAACACTTTGGCTCCTTTGGCGTAGTGTCCTGCATCCAACGCCTGTTACCACTCTGGAAAACGCGCTTCGTTTTGACTTCAGGCAAGCGGTCAGTTTCCACAGAGTTGGTAACATACCACCGTGGCGTTTTCCAAGGCGATAGCTTAAGCCCCTTACTGTTTTGTATTTCCCTCCTACCCCTGCCCCTTAGACTGCGACGAGGTAGCGGTGTTCCAGGTGACAGGAAGCATAAGGTCACCCATTTGTTCTATATGGATGACCTGAAGCTTTACTCTTCTAATGCGAAAGACCTTCGCACTACCCTGGACACTGTACTGGAATACAGTGGATGGAGGATTAAAAAAATAGTGATCTAAAATAGGGATGGAGTTCGGATTAGACAAGTGTGCATCCATCCACCTGGCAAGAGGAAGATTTTCGGAGTTCAAGGAAGACGTGCAACTTGTTGACGGGAGCGTCATTCGTCACCTCGAGGACGATGATAGCTATGAATACCTCGGCGTCCCCCAAAGCCGAATGCAGGAGGTTGCAGCAGTGAAGGAAAGGCTCACCACAAAATACAGGCAGACTCTCAGGAACATCTGGAGTTATGAGCTGTCAGGCAAGAACAAGGTTCTTGCCACGAATATGTTCGAGGTTTCTACACTGCTGTATACCTTCGGATGAATGAAGTGGAACGTCAACGAGTTCCAGAACCTCGATAGGGGAACGAGGAAGATGATGACCATCTATAGAAGTCTTCATCCGAAATCTTCCATCGCCAGATTGTATCTCCCTCGCAATTTAGGTAGTAGAGGACTATTGAGACTGGTGTGATAAAAAATATAAATGGTCCTCATCATATGTCTGCTAGTGTCTATAGCATTTCCCTGCATGTTTGCATGTTCATTTACGTATCACTCTCCCAGTTTCTGGTTTGACTGCGCACTGTTCTCCTGACAGCTTTTTGGCCTGCGCCTGGTGCCAGGGGGAGCGTGCGAGGTTCTGATTTGTTCTGGGACGAGTGCTGCATGCCTGGTGTGGAATCACCCCGTGCCACACACCCTAGTGGTGGCTTGCACGGTACATCGTAGATGTAGATGTAGGTGGAGTCAAGGGCTCGCTGCTAAACAACATTAAGTGCATTCCGTCCTGCGTGGCACAGGCAGAATCACTAGTAGCACGCATGGAGAAGGCCGTCATCCTGGGGTCACTCCGTCTACTGCGTACGCATGACCCGACAGCAGCGTAGCCACTCATCCGATGGGCGTCGGACGTGGCTGCGATCACTGCCCAAACCCTCTCGAGTCTCCGGCCATAATGACGGCAATGAAACCTGATGCTTGCCGGGGACTCGGAGAGGCGTGTTACAACTGTAACAGAACATAATGATGTGAAAACGTTGAAACCGGTCAAGTTAGGAAGAAAATAAAATAGTTTGTAAAATTACCAAATATTTTTATCCTCGTCATAGATTATGACTCCTATGCTACACTTAAAGTGTCAAAATCAAGTGAACTGAATGATGTATACCTGATGTTAGATGAAACTGATGATCACTACAATCAAAATCAACGAAGTCCCGTGCAAGCCACCACCAGGGTGTGTGGCACGGGGTGATTCCACACCAAGTATGCAGCACTCGTCCCAGCACAAATCTGGATCTCGCACGTTTCCCTGGCCCCTAGGCGCGGACCAAAAAGCAATCAGGAGAACAGTGCGCAGTCAAACCAGAAACTGGGAGAGTGCTACGTAAATAAAAATCCAAACATGCAGTACAATGCTTAAGACACAGTAGTAATTAATTTTAATAATACTATTAACTTATGAATGCTACGAGATGCTACTTCATTCAGAGAACAAAATAAAATAATGCCGGACAAATCAACCGGTGTGAAGTGTTAGTAATGATACTATATTATTAAACACAAATGAAAATTCTACTATACCTATTGAGGGTGGGAGTTTCATATGATTGATCTGTCGCAACTATTATGATCCCTTATTTTGCGTGGGAAAAATGACATTTTGAATCTATCGGTCCTGCAGTCTATTATACTACCTTTATCTTATTCCTGTGATCGCTTCTACCGTAGTACGTTGGCTCTATAGTAATATATGTTGAGCGTCCGGCAAAAAAATGTTTTCTTCGAACTTACGCAAAAGATTTAATCTGTATTTCTCCCTTCGATCAGTTAGAGATTCCCATCCTAATTCTTTCAACAATTCGGTAACACTGCTAAATTTATCGTAACAACTTTTTACAAATCTTGCTGCTCTCCGGTGTATTCGATCTATTTCTGAGATTAGTCCTACTTCACAAGGGTCCCGTATGCTAGTGGCAAACTCCCAAGTGAGGTCTCACGATACCTCACTTGGAGATGATGACTGTCGAAACGCCATGCATAGTAGATGATGCACAAAATTAGACTTCAATTTTATTCTTTCGATTAGGCATTGACGCTGTTCTAAGATATCTCTCCTAAGAAAACTTCGTTGTCGTAACCCTTCCCTAACCAGCCAAACATTCTGCCTTAAATTATCTCAGAAGAGCACTTCACATCGAGGTGTAAGTGTTCACTGAAACGGAATCGAAACTGTCGTCATCAATGCACAAACAACGTTGAAAATTACCGAAAGTCATACAGCATCAAGTACGAAGACGCCGTGGAAGCGTTCGTCATAATTACCTGAATTCTCAGTCGTCTCTCTGAATAACCTACCAACCAAGAGTGACGAACAACGTAAACAGGGCGAAACTACTTATATTCCTTCGGTTTAGTCATGGAGCTATTGCACAGTGTTTCGACTGCAAAAAGGTTGTTTAACTTGTAATTAGCAACCATTTTTTATGGCTCGAAATTTAATTAGCTTGTACAGTATGCACCATAAGTTAATGTGGGAACGACAGCCACGTCAAAACTATAACCGCGTCATGTTCACGAAACTAAGTTTCAAATCCATGTTAAGAAAAACCAAATTTGCAGTTTCCACAAACATTATTCCGCTGACATGACGCGCGTTTCACCACACTGTGGCATACTCATATACCACAGTGTGGTGAAACGCGCGTCGTGCCAGCGGAATAAAGTTTGTGGAAACTACAAATGTGGTTTTCCTTAACGTGGATATCTGTAATTTCCACGATGTCAGGCCTGATATCATCAGTTTTTTTACGTTTCAAATGTTGACTGGGGTCTACTTATTTCACATACTATTACTTCCTTTAACTACTCAAAAGAGTATCACGAGATTAATATTTTCCTGTGCCTTTTACCATGGAGTTTGACCCGAATTGTGGCGCTGCAGAGCTTCCATCATTTACTTATGCATCTGACTGTACAGTGTACATACGACGATACATGTCCAAACTCAGGTGCTGCGGTGACTCAATGGTTGGCATTGGCAACCCCTCCCTGCCCCTCACCCACCTTTCCAATATGATTTGTTTTTTCACACGACCCGCTTTCAACCCTCCCCCTCTCTTCCTTCACCCCAATGCTTTTCCCTTTTGACCCTTTACCGACCTAAAGCACCCCGAACCCTTTCTCTCTCGGTACGGAGGGGGGGGGGGACTCGGGCACAGGGTTATTTGTTACCTGGAAAAAAATGACAGTTAAATGCTGAAACTATGGCCAGCTAATAAATTTTAGGTGTGGATCTTTGGGGGAAAAAGGTCCACTATTCATCTCGCATCAGCAGCAGTCGCTGGTTCCCAGAATCTCCATAAATTTCACCTTTTTTCGGAGCACGAGAGGAAGACATCTACAACCCAAACTTAGTTATCCTCAGAAGTCATTCCGCAAGGCCATAAAGTAACGAACAAATAGAAATAGGGGAAAAATTCCGCGATCGCTGGAGTTTCTCATCTGTAATTTACGAGGAAACGGATTCGCAAGTCCGTAATTTTTGATAACAGAGAAATTTTGAAGAATTGAATACTCTGCCTCAAGGATCCTGAAATCCTTTCCCTATGGAGGAGACATGGCTGATTTTTGCATTTGAGTTCAATGTGTCCACAGACGATTCATCCAACTCGACTACATACGGAATTAGATTTTTTAAAGAAGTTACACCGTCCTCTGATTACTTTAATTTATTAAAAGTTACCTACATTGTTCATTTTATAAACATTTTTAAAAGTTTTTTGTGGATAGCGGGCCGAGAGAAAAATGCTTAGACTATCAGTACCAGTGGTCGATTGGAACAGTGATGCAATACATTAGCATAAAGTCTCACCTAACAGTGGCCAAATTCGGGGTTGAAATACGTAAAGGGCAATGTTTTTACATGAAAATCTTAATTAAAGAAATATTCCGAGGATTGCGAGGATTGAGACACGCAGTGATACTAATTATCTGTCCATCAAGATAGCATAGTTTCGCGTATTTTGTTGAATTAATATGAGAAGTGGAGTAGTTATTTAAAAGATATGCACTTCACTGTATTCGTGACCAGTAACTTATGTGTAATTTATTGTTTTTCTTGATTTTTCTAAGTTGTACAAACAGCGCGTCTCGCACGCCTCCAGATTTCTATGCTTTTACGTATGTAATGGAAAAATACAGTAAAACTCCATAGTTTCTATAATATTAGAATATTGTATGTTGATGAAAATTCACCCCCTGACTCGCATTTTTAGGTTTTTTTAAACTGCATCAATGCTCTATTTTTTCAATAGCATTTGTAGAATGTATTGCAGTGTATGTTGGTGTAAATTCACCCCTGCTACTCACCCTTGGGGTGGCTTGCAGGGTAGAAGGTTTAAACTAAATAGTTGATTTTTTCCGAGGTTTTGATGTCACACCCTAGATATTGTTGAGGTTCGTTGGTTTCGATCCCGAATAAAGATCATGGGTTCATACCCTGTAGAAGCCCCTGGACTGGACACCCGCCATCAAAAATCCGATCGCCATAATCACCAGCATTCAATCTGAATCTCTCCTCAATCTGAAGATTGATTTGGTTCGGCACTACGTTTCGTTCGCATATCAGCTAACTGCTTCATTCCTCTAGGTACCAGTTTTTCGTAGATATATTTCGCATGTATTCTTAAAGTTCTGTTCATCTTCCTGATTTAAGGCCTCGTCGACCCGGTTCACAAATATAACCTTCCCCATCCGTGGGCTGCTCTGACTCTGATGGGCTCAAATCAAGCAGAGGTCACTGCGCCAAATCCGCTTACTTTAAGCATCGATTCGGTTTCGAAAAGGACTCTCTCTGCTGCGCGCGGGATAAACTTCCGAGGCTCTACACTCCGACAAATGCCTTATAAGTAACTCTTTTAGTTCAAGAAATGACTGAGAGTTAGAAGTATAGCGGACGGGTTCATTAATGCCGACGAAAGGTATTTTTGTGCCGTAAGTAGATACCCATGGAGTCATCCGATGAGTATCAGACGAGATGGCGGTGTGTATCTCATCCGAAATAATAGAAAGAAACATGACTTATCTTAGGTAATTTAGTTTGGCAGACTAAATAAGTGCGGCATATATTTTTTGCTGCTGATGAAGAATTGAAGATTACACAGTTCCCATGTATTTGTTATTTTGGACGTGATAATTTCACGCTGTGTATATCATATTTTTCTAATAATAATTATTTTAGTTTAAGATATGACTGAGAGTTGGAAGTGTTAGAAGAATAGCAGACGAGTTCATTGATACCGACGTTGTCCGGCGAAGGTATTTTTATGCCGTGAGTGTCCTTAGAGTCAACCGTTGAGTACCAGACTAAATGGCGGTGTGTACTTCATCCGAAATAATATAAATAAATATCCCATTTTTCTAAGTATTAAGTGCCGCGAAACGATTGTACCCCATTACACGTTGTCAAATTCGTCCCATAGTATGCGAGGCGTGCACAAATAGTCTTGGTAGTGCATTGCGCAGAGAGGTTCTGAGTCTCATTGTACTTCTAATCGAGTGGCACATACATTGGCCAACTGCTTAAAGATTAGCACTCATTCGTGATCATCCGTGAATCTACTTGGGTCCTGGGCGGAGAGCACCTCAAGTGTAATGTTGCGTCCGTAGGATGGGACGTTTAAACTGTAGACCCCTCGGTGAATTTCGTGGAAAGTACAAAAGTGATTGTTTACGATAGTGTTTCTCTTGTCCTAAACTCTATTTCTTAACCCCCTGATGCCAATAAGATTGTCAATAGTTCTTATGATTTTTTAAGTCAAATAGCTTGTTTTATTTCCTCCAAACACAATGATTAGCTTTTTCCCTAAGAATTACACATTCATCTTCTTTCCTCATTTTCGCAATAAAACTAGAGTTGAGTAAGCATTCAATTTTTTTCTCTCATGAAAAGCCCTTTCTAACAATGGAGTGTCGAAGCTGCAGTTTGAGATGCCCGGGACGGTCTGTCCACTGCCACCCTACCTTCAGGGTAACATATATTAACATCTATTTTGAGACAATTTGAAGTAAAGTTTAAGAACATATCATTTAGTTTATTTTATTGAAGTATGTAGGTACTTACATCCGAGAAAGTGCCTCTTGGGCTGAGCCTCTGACCGAGAAAATGCATGGATGAAATATAAAAAAATATACCCCACTGCATTTTCGTTCCCCCGTTCCGGCAATTTCTTTACACAAAATTGCCATAAAAACGTTCCTCGGATGAAACGGCTTCAAGATGACTCGGTAAACTTCGCTTTTTGGATCGTAATAGGATGGTAAATCACTGGGGACCGGTTTGCACAGAAAAATCTGACTACTTTTTTTATATTGAATCCTTCTCTTCGACATTTGAAGTCAATTCGCATTAAAAACTGCAGAATAAGTTTTAGTCCTCTTTTTTGTATTGCGCCTTATTCGTAATGATTATTTAATTGGTAATGTATTTAAGATCTCATTGGTAATGATCTACGTATTTAGCTCTAAATTATTGAATTACAATGAAATTAACAATGCATGTGCGTGAGAGGAAAAAATAACTGCGGCAATGTGTTTTTTTTATAAATTCAATTAATTGTGTAAATTTCCAATGAATTTCCAACTTTAAAAACTTTAGCCACCCCTTGATTACTATTCATTTAAAGTAAGTATCATAATACTTATTCAACAAGTTTTATTTCCTCCCCTCTTTCCTCCAAAAACGATGTCCATGTGCTCCATCAGTTCTGCGTCTGTGCCTTCACTTTCCGTAGAGTGCAAAAAGATTTTTTACCACGCAAAAGTAGAGTAATATATCGAAACCACGGTGGTGCAAGTGAAACAGAAAATGTTATTCTTACGAAACCTCAAGGTTTGACCACATTTATTTTATTTGATCTCATAAACCGTATGGTTACGCGAAAGCTAGAACTTTAATTCCCAGATGCTTACTTCCATACGCAAAAATAATCGTTGAAATCAAAAAAGCTTTCTTTAACTTCTTATATGGTTTGAGTTCTCCCGCCAATTAAAGGCGGGAATATCTCTTTTTTTTATTTTACCAGGAAATAATTTTTGGTTTTCCAAGTTCAAAGGTCTATTAATTGAAAATAAAATACTGTAATGAGTGACGATAATTTCTGAAATCTATAAAAGTTTGCAAATACAGTATGAACGAAATATTCCCATGGAAATTATTAATTTCTTTCTTTATCGGACTCACATTCCACAGGCGTTTGCAGCGCCAGAAGAAACGGGCGTGCCACGGTCAAACGTGGAACTAGTGAAACAGAAGAAGTTCAATTGGATTCATAAGCGTGAGTAGGGCGTTGACATTCAAAATTAAACTTAAACAGCACGTAGGCAATTTCATCACCCTCCTTTGGATGTATATTTGGAGCAAAAAGTGTTTTTGTTTTGAGAATTCACGGCATTAGGCACATATTTTTCGAAAAGTGGGTGATAATTAAGAAAAATGCCGTTATTGAACTCTTGTTGGTGTCCATGTATTTGGAATAACAGTCTTAAGACTGGAACACTAGCAGTGGCTGGGTATACGTTGGTAAGAATTTCTTTATTTATGATGATTTTCTTCAACCTTACTGTGTGATTGTAAATGCTTATTTTATTTGAATTTTTTTTGCATTTCATATCCAAGAAATTAGTATTGTGAGTGATTCTTTATCATGCTAACGTGGAAGACGATCAAAGGCTTTCTATTAAGTATAGACTGCAGATGGTCATCTCTTTAATGCTTTTAGTCATATGCTAAGGAAATTGTTATTTTTATTTCTCCTTCAGGAATATATAAACAAGTGAAATTTAACATTACAATTTGTCTGCCAATTACTGTAAATAATCAAACTGCGGGTAATAATTTTTACAGGCTGCTTGTGTAGTATCTATAACTCACACAGCGTTCGTAATGAGTGGAGGTGAATCCAGCCAATTTTACCTCCCCCTCTTTGAAACAGATGTACGAGATTGTGAGTAGCAATTGAGTTAGCTCTTTCTTCATAATTAATACTGATTGCAATTTCACTATAAAGCATTGCTCATTCCCGGGTGATCATTTTATTGATTGTGGTATCATTTTATCTTTCATTTTTAGCTACTCAAGGCGTTGGTGGTTTTTTCATCTTTTACTTTCTTCTGTTGATTTTGTTTGCTGCCCTCCTTGTTGTTGGTGTTAACAAGGGAATTAGAGGTTATCTTATCCCATGGTTGGTAGCATTTGGAATCGTCATTATGTTCCAGCTTGTCTTTGGACTATGGCTGATTGGAGGATATTACATTTATGTAAGTTTTACCTTAACCCATAGCTATTAATTGAAAGGAATCATTCTTTACACAAAATGATAATCAGTGAAATGCAAAATATTTTATTGACATACTCCCTAAGTATTTACTTTGGGGCTTTGAGGAGCAAGATATCCTCGCAGGTACCATGGCAAGTGCCACTATCCTCGAGGTAAAGCCCAAGTTATGGACACAAAGGTGTTTGCTGTAGACAAATTCAAAGAACTGTAGAACGGGTCGCACCGTAAGTTTAACGGAGGAACCAATTAGTGATCGCACCATTGTGTGAATGGGTTCAAATATGAGTCCAGGGATATGATTTTTACACTGTGAATTTCGCACTATTACTTGCCCACTAGCGGGAGACTCCGTTACTGCATGGCCGTATGTACGTGAGTTGGAGGTTGAGAGTTCATTATATGGATTTAATTTTGATTGTTGTCGAATGAAAGGTAGGCTCAAACAGAATGGTAGAAGTATTTGGGGAACTATTTACTGAAACTTTTTCTCAAAAATGAAAATCCTACTTATTTGAATATTTCATTACCGAGAAGTTAGCTGGTTTGAAGACTTGTTATGAAAATAATTTTGTTTTATTAAAGCAATGGTTAAATATTCCACACTTATGGATAAAAAATAAGGGATTAGTCACCATGATTGTGTTTAAAATGAGATTTTATCTTTTCCTATTGAAAATATGGAATTGAAGAAATTTAATTAGATTCATATTTTAGTGTAAGAAAAATTGACTTGGACAATATTAAATCACACTATAGGGTATAGAAACAATAATTTTCTGTTATGGCCAAAGTCACATTTCCGAGAGGTTGGCATTTGCATGTGGATTGCGTAAAATTAAGAAGATCACAAGCTTTTGCAAATTTAAAGACATCTCAATGGATTTTTACTAATTTTGAAAAAATGAAGCTTTGGTAGAAAATATTTAACACTTGAATATCACACTCAATATTTTTATTATAAGTTAATCTACAAGGATGCTAAAGAGGCTTATAATGTTATTGTTACTCAAAAGACAGTTACACAAATGCTAATGCGTGTTTGCATTTGAGTATTCTACCAGCTGATTGGTAGTTTTTTGGACAGTCCTTATCCTAACATCCCAATTTCTGGTACATTGATGTATAGATGGTGTGGTATCTGGTATAGATGTCCTGCCATTAAATCCCTCTTTGAGCCGTATCGGAAGCGGCACCTAAGGGCCCTTGAAGGGCACATCAGAGGAGGCGGCCGTCTTGTGAGGGGTGTTCGAAACGTTAGGGGCCGTGCAAAGGGCCGTTTGGAAGGGGTCTGATCAAAGGGTGCAAGCGATGCACACTTTCGACCCCTTGTCATTGTGCTCCAAGCCATCTTGAAATGGAGAATCATGGGAATTGTTTTGTGATTGGTGCTTAGGTTGGTGGGATAACTTGGTTCATGTTCATATATTGCTTTGGTGATCCCTTCTGCTTGGTATGACTTCCTGTTGAAATAAACATAATCACGCAGTAACAAGCATTAATGAATATTTGTTTTCAGACCTAATTCATTAGAAATTTATCACTCAAAATTTGTAATATATTTTTTTCAAAATTCTTATGAATTGTTGCAATTTCAATTAAAAACCTTTATTTCTAGGGTATGGTGTTGTAATGGCTGGTTTACGTTTCCCGCAATTTGACGTTGATATTCCATTGACTTTAAATTAACTTAATTTAAGAGTTTGAATTTTTAAAAATTTTTACAGTATGTAAGCCTGTCGGTTAGTTGACGGGAGCTTTATCGAAAGGAGTACTAACATTGTTTTTTGTAGCGAGATAATAAAAGTGTATGAATTACTAAATAAATGGCAATCCATACTTCCTTACGTAAGGTAGACAACCGAAAGTGTATTAGACAAATCTCAAATGGTAATTAGTATAATACCTACCTTTGTACCTATGTGTTAACGCTATTTACTCTTTGAGATTTCTACTTATACCAGAACATCTTGCAACACTTACATAAAATACAGAATTTAATTTTGTTCTGTAGATCTTATAATATATCTCTAGCTGCAAGTCATCAAGAAGCTGACGGGGCGAGAAAAGAAATAAAAGTTTTTAAATGAGGAAGTAACTCTCATTGATACATATAGGTATTCCATGAAAGACCATTGCAGATACCTACGCCAAATACTAAAGCATGGAATTAATACAGCCTAGAATTACATAAATAGCAATTAATTTGAGCAACATAAAATCTGTTATTTAAAAGTAAATTTTCTGACTATAAGAACAACAATGATAGCTTCAAAGAACTGCGGAACTGGCCGTGCAGTAACTTTAACGGAGTCACTCGCTGGTGGTCACACAATTATGTGAAATTCACAGTGAAAAATTCATTCGCCTGGACTGGGATTCGAACCCAGACCCCCCGATTTCTGAACTGCGGAACTGGCCGTGCAGTAACTTTAACAGAGTCACTCGCTGGTGGTCACACAATTATGTGAAATTCACAGTGAAAAATTCATTCGCCTGGACTGGGATTCGAACCCAAGTGCCAAGTGCTCTACCAGTTGAGCTACCCAGGCGTTATCTCTCACTGTGAATTTTATGGAGGCTTTAAGGCTCGCTGGCTCGCTCCTTAAAGCCTCCATAAAATTCACAGTGAGAGATGACGCCTGGGTAGCTTAACTGGTAGAGCACTCAGTGCGAAATCTGGGTTTGAATCCCAGTCCAGGTGAATGAATTTTTCACTGTGAATTTCTCACAATTGCAAAACAATGATAGCCCTAAAGTTACACATAATTAATTAGTGTTTTCGTGAGAAAATGATGAAACAGCAAATAACTAAGTGGAAACGAATGTTGCAAAAGTTAACTACTTTACAAAGAACTAATTGGAACTTCATTTGATGCAGTACATTTTTTTGCCAAAGATGGTTCTAGCGTCGATTCGGAGCTTAAGAAGTCCCCTTCCGAAGGGTGCACCGAGGGGTACGCAACTTTAAAAACAAGTGTACACCGCATTTCCATTTCAACCAATTCCATCCATTTCTTCCATTTCACGACATTGCTATCCATTTCTGTCCATTTCTTCTATTTCCATGTTTTTACGTGTACAGTTTCCCTTACTTCACTGCCAATTTGGGGTTCAGTTAAAGTTATTTTATATTCCTCATAGTTTTCTGGCAACACAGCGCTAAATTCGACTTTTGGTAAATTCTCAAATTTTTCTTTCACCCCACGCTACCACTAGTGGAGATATGACCTTGAAAGCTGGCAGGCCTATGCGCCTTGACATGAACTTCACGAAAAATTAGTGAAAACCTGGACTTTTGACCATAAAACTGCCGAAAAAATGGCTCATTTTCATCCATTGGCGACGCAGGCCTCTCTTTTTTCGTCTGTTGCTTCTGAACGCTAAGATATTTTTCCACGGTAAAGAATTTCTGTTTTTGCTATTGACATTGGGTAAATTTGAGTACCTTTTGCTTCTTCCTTATCCTCACGATATTCTATCTACATTCAACTATCAACATTCCCTCAAAGGTAGATTTTATGAAAATTAAAACACATTTAACCCCTGGTTTAAGGATTTCCATATTTGGCATCTTAAGCATTATGTACGAATATTATAAGGTATATTATACGGCACATCTATTATATGAACAAAAAATATGAGACAAGAATGCCAAATATGAAAATATTTTCTTAGAAATGCAAAAAACAGGCGAAAAGCAAACTTAACGTAAAGTGCTTGATGAAAATGAGATCTCAGATACATTTATGAAGCCAAAGTTTGCGGAGGAATCCTACGATCAAGTCGCAAACAGGCTGATATGGTAAACCGTACAGTTATTGGCCACCCTGCAGTTATTGGCCATTTGGTGATTTGAAGAGCATAGTAAGACTTTACAGTAGACAAGAGTTGGACCAATTTAACAGTAATCACGCTATATAGCAAGGGCAGAGTTTTCTGCCCCTACAGCTTTCTTGAAATGACCATCAATTGTCACATTATTCAGTATGACAGGATTTTTCCAAGCACTGGTTTTTACAGAGAAGTTTCTTCTCAATTTCTTAAGGAAAGAAGAAACATAAGGGATCACTGTGGCTCTCTCTTTTACAAAACAACTTTTATAACATTTTGAGAGATAAGTTTAGGTTACTGCTTAAGTAGTTATTTGTGATTAATGCAACTTGCCATATCAAGTAACCCATACTGACGGAGGTCAATAACTGATCCTACTTAACTTATTTTTCAGTTATTGGCCACACATTAACTATATCATAATTTTTTAACTACCTTTATATTTTTCTTGGTTATCATTTTTAAATAGTTTTGCTTCATTTGAGTTTCTAAATACAGTAAACAGTTATTGGCTACCCGGCCAACTGGCCACGTAATAAAAGGGAACATTTCTCTTTGATTATTCTCTATGTTTTGTAAAGTAAATGCTAAAACTGTAAATTGCTCAGTTGGAAGAAGAATGTCACTCTGTCACAAGAATCTCACCTCTGCCCTGAGGACGATGCTCGACTCGAGCATCGAAACGTTGGCCGCCATGGACCTAGCCACCCGGTGCAAATCCCGAAAGATCCCTGATATAGAATGTCACTTCTCTAAGTAATGCAATTTTCAGGAGGAAGTTATCTTGAAAGCATTTCTCATTCAACTCTTAAATTCAATAATAATTTAATATTTTGTATATATTTTTAGAAATAATTTTTCCTCCATTATTGATCCGTTAAAACGTTATCACAACTATTGATATTTATGTGTTTGGAACATTTCCTGCAACCTTTACTATAAAAAGTTTATCAAAATTTATATATCACTGAAGTTTCATTGAGTAACTTCTACTTTGTTCCACATATACTTGCTAAAATAGAACATGTTTGATATGATACAAATATTGATGAAAATATTAAGTTGTAACCCCCTAATTTCAAACTGACAATTCGTATTGCTGCTGAATACAACAGAGTTTCCGTTACGGAGGGAGATTATATTCATTTATGCATTTTTTGTGAGTCGTAGTTTACCTATCATAAAACCTAACTCGAATTTGATTCTACTATGTATATTGTAATCATAACACAATGATACCACAGTAGTAATTTAACAAGTAATTAGACAGAATAAAATGGCAATTCAGCATGAGAGGCAATGATAATTCACTCTCCTCATAGTGTCATCAAGTCACCTATCTCTAATGTGATTTTATGTGAAAAAAATGCATTCGTGGAAATCATGAAAGATTTTTTCTATGAAGAAGAATTATGGCATGCTTGAATCCATTGGTGTGAATAAAACTGATGATCTCAGGCCTGACCTCGTGGAAATGATGGATATCCATGATGAGAAAACCACCTTTGTTAATTCCACAAACTTTCTTACGCTGGCTCGACGCACGTTTCACCACACTGTGGCATGCACATGAGTATGCCACAGTGTGGTGAAACGCGCATCGTGCCAGCATAAGAAAGTTTGTGCAATTAACAAAGGTGATTTTCTCATCATGGATATCCATAATTTCCAGGCCTGAGATCATCAGTTTTATTCCTAATGTTGTTCAATATTCTCTCTCTGGAGCGCACAACCGTAATCTATCCCACTGAAAACAGCTTTCATTTTTAGGAAAATTGCTCGGAAAGTAATTCGGCCAGGGGTTGATACTTTGATATCATTGGAAAGATGTGAGTTTTTGTTTAAACGAGGACAAATTCATCAAATTCTGGTTTAAGTGATATCTCGCTCAAACTACCTTAAGGCGTCAAGCGTGGATAATGTAAATATTTTTATTGCTCTGTGATGAAAAAGCTTGTGTAATACCTGTGTTTTAAATATTTCATTTAAACATTTTGATGACTATACTCGTAGTATTCGGCCGTGAATTTTGGGAACCTATCTACCGGCAGGTTTCCGAACGTTTCGCCTGTTCACGTCGCACCATTCATCGTTGTTTGTATGCGCTAAAGTGCGCTGATGTGTTACGATCCTTGTTAATTTCTACGACATGAATGGAAAGCCACCTTAGTTTCTCCAGTTTCCAAGTTCATATAGATCCGTCCAGCAAAAGATATATTCTAGCCGAAGACCACAGATCAGAGAAGGGATAGATGGAACTGCAGGGTGCTATAGCACAGGAGAATATTGAAGCCATTCAAAGCGGCAATTTGCCATATTGAATGGATCAATTGTGCTGTTAATAAAACGAAAATATAGTTATTTGTAGCGGAAGTGTCGCGGTACCTTAGTGATTTATCCATAAATGTGCAAAACATACATAAAACAATGTGTACATGAGTATGCCACAGTGTGGTGAAACGCGCGTCGTGCCAGCGTAAGAAAGTTTGTGGAATTAACAAAGGTGGTTTTCTCGGCATTAGTGTGAATTTTAGAACACCGTGCACAGTTGGACTCATTCTTAAGAGATGCCTTATTTTACGTAGTGGTGCAATTCTAGGGCCCGAAACCTGAAATTTTGGGGGGCACAGAGGCGTTGAAATATAAAAAGGGAGTAGATAAAACCTAATACATGGTTCTATTTACTGTCATGCATTTGGCGCTTTATTCTTTGAAAACATAATGGTTTTTCCACAGTTAATCTTAAGATTGTTGCGGATTGCATTTTTACGGAAATAAATATAAAAATGCATTTCGGAATCGATAATTCTTAATCATTATACGTGAAATTTTCATGAATAACAAAATTTTACTGATTTAACTCATTAATGTTCTCCTTGAACAAAAACTTATGATATCTAGAGGCCAAGTTCTTTCAATGTGCTGCCGATGTACATCCTATTGAGTACAAGTTTGCTGTGTGGATTATAAAAACTATTTTTCCAAAGCATCCTAATTATTTCTCACATTAATCAAACCATACTCTCTGTAGCTACGTTTGGCACAAAATATCTCTGTGAACTATCATATCTTCCTATTTTTTTCATAAACACACAAATCACACTTTACCTATTTAATCAGTGCTCTGCATAGTGAGATCCAATTTGAAATTATGCCCCCCAATCCCAATGTTATTTGCATTTCACAGCCTGCAAATTTGTGACAGTTTTACGGCCAATCAAATGTGGGTACAATCAAATATGGCAGTCTTATGGTGAAAAGCAGAGAGTACCCAATGTATTCTGGAGAAATTTTGAATAAGGCATCATTTTCGAATCTTATGAAGAAAGTCACGAAGGCCGTCATGGAGTGCAGTGCTAAGCCTCAAAGGTTTTTGTGTATGTGGGCTTAATCCATTTAATCCTGATGCATTGGATTATAGTAAATGCCAAGGTACATCTGCCTCAAAGAGTGCACAATAGAGTGATGCAAGCGAGATAGATGGTGCTATAAGGCACTGCACATTCTTGATATCGTTGGAAAAGAAAGAGTGGAGAAATCCAGAACAATAAAAGAATTTTGGGAAGGGAAACTTGGAAACCTTCATGCTATTTCAAATCCGGGAATATTTTCAAAAAGGTAACAGGCATGTGGAGCACTGTTCTGATAGTGCTGTACACAATGGGAATAGTCCTTCCTTTTCCAAAAGAAGCAATTTAGATGGCAGTGAAACATCCAATGGAACTGAAGCAAGGCGTAATGGCCACAATTGGATTTTACAAAACAGCAATTTCTAAGGATAGTACTGGCCGGGCAAATGTTATCACAGAAGGGTCAATGAGCTTTAGTGTGGTAGGTATGAGTGGAACATCATTTGCTGCAAGGGTTGAAGGGACTTATGAGTGACTTTTTAGCATGGCCAGAAACCACAAATTGCAAATGAAAGCATCAGGGAAAATAAAACCATTTGGTATTATGTATATGTAAAAAATATCGTGTGATATTTGCAAAGAAGTGCATGGCCAGGGCAGCAGAAGATAAGGTGAAAGAAGACCGAAAATATATGTGACGAAGCAATAGAAGGGATATGAATTAAATCAAACGGAAGAAATCTTTTTCACAAGGGGTATGTGTATAATGGACAATTCATACTGCGACATATGCAGTGAGCTAACCTGATCAGACTTGGATCTTAGACCTGTTAAAGTGCCAGAAGCTCTTTCACGAATTATTTGAGCTAAGAAGTTACAATAAACATATTTGAGATATAGAAGGTGGTGATATCTTCCTTTGTCAGCATTTACCAAATAAATTTCTACAGATCTAAGTGAAGACGAAAAGTTATAGAAAATAATCGAAATAAAAGTCAGAGGAGCAAGATTATGAAGAGATAAATGAACTACTCATTCTTGCTGTGAAGGAATTCACTCGAGAAGTAAGTTGACTCTTGGTCAAAGTTCTTATAACTGCAGTAATGTATGAAAGCTATAATAATAGGGTACTTAAGAGAAAGCAAACGTACATGGCCAATAACCATCAGTCACATGGTCAATAACTGCGCGAAGTGGCCAATAACTGTACCAATAGGATATGTTTGACTCTATGTTATAAATTATTTTTATGCTAATTTTTTTTCTATATTTACACTGTGGTAGTCAAAAAGAAAATAACTGAGGTATTAGAAAATTTTGAGTGACTAATTTTTAAAAACTTTTGCTTTTTATTGCACTTCAAACACGAAATTTTCCTGAAGTGGCCAATAACTGTACGGTTTACCCTACTTTGGCAAACTATCTTTTATTTTGCCAGTGAATTTTTATGTTTTGATGATTTCTATATTTTATTCAAATATTCCTAATGATGACGACACCATCTACAGTATATATTAGGTAGAAAACTTTAATTTTTGGTTTACATATGAATTGCATTGTATTAAATATATATCGTCAAGAGTAGCTGTACTTTTATAACTTGTTATCTTTAAAGTTCTGGAAAATAAACGACTTTCTTTTGAGTTTATGTGCTCAGTGTCTTCCTACACCGAATCCTTCACGTATCATTTTCTTTAACTCTTTCTTAAGCAGGATGTACCCAGCAATCACTATTATTAATATACACAGTAAAATGCAGAAACTGTAGCTCGGGACAAAAAACTACTTGATTTGAGACCACCCTCCAGCCTACACCACGTCCCTTTTTTGCAGTAAAAAAGCCGAGCTACTTCGTAATGCACCTTCAATTCCTCACTTGCATTGCCATTTTATGCATTTTCTTATAAAAATTTGGATATTTTAGCCAATGTCAACACTATCCGCACCATTTTGATATTATTCCCATCAACCCACGACAATCCCTCTCTTTTTTAGGTATTTTCTTGTTATTTTAATTATTTTGTGAATTTTTCATACATTTCATTCATTTCTGCCAATTTCTTAAAATGTCCACCCTGCAAATTTTAGATAATGCATAGTTGAAACAACAAAATAATGGCTGCCATCAGTCTTCTCCGACTCTTACAAAGATTATGCAACACTTTAAACTCAATTCCTGTCATAACACATTCATTAGGAGCTTAAGTCTACCTAATACAAACCTTTAAATGTAATAAATATAACTGTTTCAGGCTGGCGTTTCTCCTATGTCTTTCTGCCCTCTGTCCACTCAAACCCTTAGTTCCCCCATCCCCCACCACTTCACTCTCCTTCCCACCCCCACTTACCCCCCCCCCCTCTCCACTCCTCCCTTAGCCTTCCCCCTCCTCTCCCCCACTCCCTAACGCCTTAGTGAAAAGCTATACATATATGCTTGACCTAAACCCTGCACATGATTATGCCACAGTGTGGTGAAACGCGTCGTGCCAAAGAAATAAATCTGTGGAAGATTACCAAGTGTTTTTATTCAAAAACAATGTATACTTCAAAATGTAAAAATATCACCAGAAGAACACATGCAATACATCACAGTACAAAAACATGTAACATTTGTAATCACTGAATTGACACAATTGCACTTAAAACACGATAAACCTTCGTTTCAATATTCTCCACAAATATTGTCTCTTGCACAAGTGAAACTTAGTAATACCGACTGTAATTGAAAATTGAATTTTAAGTGCTACAGTCGGATACTTTGCTTTAAATCCTTACAACCATAAGAAAATGTTGATCGGTTCAAACTATAATATTCCAAAATAAATTTTCGCAGCATTCTAGGATACTGTTTATGATTAGTGTCCATTTATAATGAGTTTTGAATAATTTGCGGTCCATAAAATATCCCACTCTTCAATGGTTTTGTAATCATCAGGGATATTTCTAATATTCTTGTTAATTATACTGAAAATCACAAACCAAGAACACAAATCTTCATGCTTTTGTTAAAACAAAACAAACCTTCGAACTTATTGCACAATTGTGCCTTCAATTGTTTTTTATGAATTACCCGCACAACTCTGTGGACACTGGAACTTAACGAGGTAGCTGTTCATATTGGTTATGATTAGAGTATATAAATCACGAATGGCCAACGAAAGCAGCGTTCGTTATGATTTTGTATCTTTCGTGACTTTTTTGAGAGATCAATGATCATTGGCAACTTGTACTGATCACTAGCTGGAGCAGCATTCAATCATGACCTTACAATCACGATTGATTCACAAATGGGAATGATTGATTTGACCGAGATCTCTCATAAGACCAACTTGGCACATCACTACTCCTGTAGCATTCCCGTCCCTCTCCTAAACCCAAACTGGTCGTCACCTAGGTACTAATTAGCCTTGCTCTCTAGCCTTCTATTTATAATTAATAATGTTGGATATTAAGCTTATGATCCTATAGTCTTCGCAAGTATTTGCCTTGCTCTTCTTAGGAATTGGAATTAGTATTGTTTTTGGGAAGTCCTGCGGCCATATTCCATCCTAATAAATCCTACGAATAAGCTCAAAAAGGCTTCCCTTTTCATTCTTTTCCATACTCTTCAGAAACTGCTGGTATGTTATTTATTCCTACCATCTTATTCCTTTTCAAGTCTCTTAGTGCTCTTTCGATTTCAACGTTAAGGACACCTAGTCCAATGCCATCTTTGTTGATGTCGTATTCCCTTTCTATATCTAACATATTGGGCATTATGTATTTCCTTACCATAAAGCTCTTCAGCATATTCCTTCCACCTCTCCTGGATCTCTTTTGGTTCAACGATCAACTTTCTTGTCTTGTCCGCTATCGTTGCAATTCCCCTTCCCTTATGCCCATTTTACACAAGGCACTTTTTTGTACAATTTTAAGTAACTTCTGTTTTTGCAATGCCAGTTAGCAGGCTCAGGATTAGAGCAGGGGCTATTTTCCCATCTCTCATTTATGCATGCATTCTAGCAATTTACTGCTTTACACTGTGCAATTTTCAGTGCACATGAATACATACATCAAATTGTGCAGTAAAGTGCCTCGTGTAATACGGCCTTTATTACCCCCTTTCAGTTCCTTTACTTGCCTATATGTATCATGAATCTACTCTTCCCCCTTTTTGAAATTTCTCTGAGGAGTCAAACTGTTCTCTACACCATGCCTCTCATTCTTTCTTTGTTTCTCTTCCAAGCCTGTATTTAATTCCCAGTATTTCCTCTTGCTTAGCTCTGAGTTTATGTTCTTCCATTTCCTTCTTACCTGCATCTCCATAATCATCTCCTTAGTGATGCACGGTTTTGTAATTTTAGTAGCACTTATTACGCCTACCGTTGCTCTCACCACTTCCACAATTCCTTTTCTTAAACTTACCCATTCATCTTCCACTTATCTCACTCCATGGTCTGCATCCATGATTTTATCAACCTGCTCTCGATAATTCTTTCACATTGCCCCAGTGTGATGCCTTCGTATTCCACTTTCATACACTCATACCAAGAGGTGGACGATTATGGGCTGGGAAAGAGAAATGACAGTGAAGTTTTGCTGGAGAAATAATCTAGTCATCACAAATACATGATGCAGGCATCATCCTTGATGTAGATACACTTGGAAGAAGCCAAGAGAGAGACACAGGCCTCCTACCCTTCTTTTTTTTCAGTTTCACAAAGCATTTCATTGCTACATAATAAGTTGTTATGTTAGTCTGCATCAGCCCCTGGATAGGTATGCCAGTTTTTAACACTATTCCTTAATCTGTCTAACCATTGTATGCTGTATCTGGGACCTATCTGTGTCTCTCGACTTCTTCCAAGTGTATCTACGTTAAGGTTGATGCATGAACCATGTATTTGTGATCATGAGATTATTTCTCCAGCAAAATTCCACAGCTTTCTCGTCGTGGCCATTTCTCCTTCCTATTCCATAATCGCCCACCTCTCACCCATCTCTTCCTTCACCCACCACTGCATTCCAATCCCCCATTACTGCCAAGTACTTACTCCCTCATATGCTACCAATTATTTCCCCCAGCATATCGCATACACCATGTACCCCTTCCTCTCTATGATTAGAGGTAGGCATATAAACCTGGATTATAACTAAATTCGTTGGATCTGCCTTTAGTTCCACGACCATTATCCTATCACTCACCTGTTCTGCATAGACTAATTTTTATCAAGTTTCCTGTTCATTATGAATGCAACCCCACGCTGGCTTTCATTCCCTCGGCTATATATCACTTTATAGCCATCGCTCCAGTAGTCCCCACTACCTTTCCATCTTACTTCACCCAGACCCATGATGTGTAGACCCACCTTCTCTATTTCTCACTTTATATTCCCTTACTTCCCTGCAGAGGCCTTGCTCACACTGCTGCTGGGCACTACACCCAGCCCAGGAGACCAAGTCCCATAGTTGTCAGGATTCTTTTTGATATAAGAACTGTCCAGAGTTTCAAGGTTTTTTTTAAATTGAGATGATATTCTGTGACCTCACCTAATAGTGTTTTTTACATGACACCATCACGATGGAGGAGGGTCAGTGAAAATGAATCACTGGGGTCAGATGCCTTTTTCAGCTGCCTCACTGAGGTACAGACACTGCGTGGACTACCATTCATCTGTCTCCTAACCTTAGACCTAGCTGGCATGTGTGGCTCTACCAGGAGCATTGCTCCCACAAGTTCAGATCTAGAGGTCTTCAAAGCATGCAAGCCCTTATACCATGACAAGGTTGCAGTCCTTGAGAAGAGACTAATGTGTGTCTATGTAGACTGAGAAAACAACTATTGGTATTTTACCCTTCGTGGGGCTTCTTGCATTAAGATACTTATTATAAATACATATTGAAATTTAAGGAATTGTGAGTGCAAATAGCATCATTCAATATGATAGGTTTACATCTCAAAATTGAAATAAACTCTCAGGAGTCAGTTTTCTTTCGGTCTGGTGATAGTCACTGTCAGAGGTGTCTTTCTGTAGTTGTCAGCACCATTTATTCGAAGGCCTTTGGTTCAGTCCAAAAACATGGTGTAGTATTTCTTTGGCTGGTGATCTGTGGTGCTTAATTGTCGTCAGCAGTTGTCATTCCACAAATTGGTCTTCTACATCACTCCAAACACTTCTTCTATTGGCTAACTGTTTTTTATTTAAAAATTCTTGTACAATTGTATCTCTCCCTCTATCCAAAGAGCAATATCAGCGTAGTAACTCACATTTCTTCCTCATGTAACCTGTCTGATCACATCCTGACGTCTTTCATTTATGTTTTTTTTTTGTTTACTGAGTTTTTCATACGTTTAATATTTTTCATTTAATTCTGCTCCTGACATAACATTTAGCCCTTAGAAATTGCTAAGAAGTGCCGAAATTAAATTGTCGTATACATTTTTGATGGCATTGATTTTACTGGTCTCTTTATCTTCTTTACAGCTTCAATCAGTTTTAGTGGCCTTGGTGTTGTGGCTCTGGATGGCGTACAATGTAAGTGTAAATTTTTTTTATCATACCTAGTTTATTTTTCAATTTTATTCTTCACATTGGAAGATATTTTTTTCATTTTTTCTTATTTATTTTTGTGCATTTTATTCATAGTACCTAATTGTAGACATTTTCATCACAATGCATTGCTGATCAATGATCCGCCATATTTTCTGGCTTACAAGACACTTAGGTGTGTAAGATGTACCCTAGTTTTGTATACAGAATCAGAAAGAAAATACCTTGTCTGTTACCTTTCGGTATTGTTTACGGTGGAACAGAGAAGCGATCTTTTAGCGATTACTGAAACAAATATGGCAACATGGTGTGATCTGGAATGTCATCCTGATTATTTTTACTTGTGGTAAGATTTGTATATATCACATTTCAATGAGGAGGTCTTTGGACAAAATTTGAACTTTAAATTGACCATATAAGATGTAGGGTGGTTTTCTATGGGGAAAATAGCTTGTCTTGTAAGCTGGAAAATATTATGTAAACCATTACTTCAAGCATGTTTACTCATTGCTGTACTCACTGCTAGTGGATCTTATAGATTACGTTGTTTTGAGATTTATTGTGCAATGCTTGATGATTTACGTCTTGTGTTTATATCTTGAACTTTTCATGACTAAGTAAATTAATTTGTCATTCGCAGGTGTACTGCTGGTTGGTTGTTTACTCAGAATATCAATACATAGATGAATTGCAATCTCCAAATATTGAACTTTTATACCCATAAATTTATCTACCTGATATTAATTGCTGTCAGCTACCATATCTGTCAGGGATGATGGGATCACAAATGTTCACCGTAATAGTTTTTATCATTCCTCATATTTTTGAAGTTTTCTTATCAATTGTTAGAATGCTGCTTTTGCATTTTATGCAGGTATTGAAAGGCACATGTATGGCACTGAATTATTAGGTACATGTGATGTTTTTATTGGTGGATGAGGGAAAGTGCCTGTATTTAAAAGTTATTTTTATGGTATTTTTAATGAGCTAATTGTAGATATTAGTGACATAAAATTGTCATGGTATTACATTGATGTTACCAGGACTAATCCTGGATTTAATTTGTTAATTGTGATAATAAGAATTTTTCTTATTACTCAGGCAACTCAAACATTGTTATTGCATGTACAAAACAGCTTTGCAAAAGGAGAGCTTATGTCCTAATACAATAATTGCATTTGAGGACAATCCATATTAGGGAATTTTCCGACCTAATTGATGCAAACGAATGAGGTGCTCAGCCAGGGAGTTTTGTTCACTGTGTCTGAAGTGGAAATATTTATATCCTCCCACTGCTCAAGGAATCACACCTTAATGGCAAATTAATGTTTATTACTGTTTTTCACTTTTTTTAAATAACGATTGAGACTTTGTGATAGGTGGTCATAGAAATTTAAGTTTTTACGTAATTTGCAGATTTTAAATTATTATGTGAGTGATGTAATATTTCAACGCATATCCCTAAGTAATATTTCAACACATTGTGAAAATTCTCCCAGGAGAATACATAAACCAGATTTATTTTTAATGTAGTGAAATATTGTATGAAGGAGACAGCTTTCCTTTCTGCAGTGCTGTGCATCTCATTCCATCAATCTGTTTTATCACCAACATTGGAGTGAATGTTAATGAATCATATCTTTGTTATGTTAATTCTTATTTGTTATTTTTCATGCCTTAAGTTGTCTCTCAGATGGACTAAGTGTGCTATTCTTATGCTATGATATTAATCTCTGCTACTACTTTGGATTCAGTGTTTACACACTGTAGTGTGTAGCTGTTACATCAGCACTTAAGGTGAACATTTTTTAGAATATGAGTACACATAGTGCTGTGGCAAGGGCTTAGCCACGTTGAAACACCGGTTCCCGTCAGATCACCGAAGTTGAGCAACGTTGGGCCCAGACAGGGGTTTGATGTTTGGCCCTCCTCCATACCTCTACTGGGGTGGATGGAGAGGTGATACTCCTTCCAGACCTGTACTGGGAGGCCGGAGGGAGATATACCCAAACCAGGAAGATTGGAGGGAGGTAGTTCCTTCCATACCTCTACCGTGGTGCTCTTGTCCCCTGTCTGCAAGTGGCAGGGAGGTTAAATGTGGGATGGCACAATGGTCCAAGTGATCTGAGTGCCTGAATGGCTCCAGAAGACTCTCGCCCACCCTTACAATCAATCAGCACGTATTGCTGTTGCATGTGTCCTTCATTGTATGAGTAGAGATGAGCCACGCTGAAAATTACCTCTGTAATTTTTGTAAATTACCGTGGTATTTTTCGTAATTTACTGTGCCCCTTGAAAATTACCATAATTTTCTAGATAATTCTCCTATGTTTGATATAATGTTTCATACAGATAAATTCCCAACTTGTTCCTTAAGCCAAGTTCACATTTCCTATGTCTTTAATAATAAATTGAGGCATGTACAACTCATTTATGGAATATTTTACTTAAATTATAACATTATAGAGTAATGCATTAGAATATTCTTCTTGAAAATTTCTCATACTTTGAAAAAAAAACCAGATTGCGTGTTGCTGCTTTTTCTATTAAAAATTTTTAAAATTTTTAATAGATTAATGTTGTATCATGTATGGTTTAAACATAGTTATTCCCTTCCTATTGCTATTGGCTTTCTTATTTAACCATACATTTGCTGTTAAATGCTTAAAACTAAAAAATACTGGAAAATTATGGTAATTTTCCCATCTCTATGTATGAGGTCTAACTTATGGGTTTATGATTATTTTGCATCATGCGTTGGATTGTGAATGATCACTTTTGGATAACTCTTGTTTAATGAAAGAGAAAGTCGAGTTAAGGAGGTTCGATGGTTTTACTCAACTTAAGAGAATTTGATGAAACTTGCTGGAAACATTAATTTGGTTGTCTTAAAGCTACCCGATTTTTTTTCAGTGTTATTTGCAGCAGATTTCTTAAGATATTTGAACGAGAAGTGGGCATGAAAATACACGGGTTGTTATGGGAACGCAAGGCTTTATTCATCAGAAATAACCTTTTCTAATTATTCAATGTTTTATAATTTATATCATCAATAGAAAAATGTATATGTTTCAGATTGGTACTCCCATGCGTTTGAATAAATCCCTTGCACGCGTTGCAGATCGTGTGAAATTGGCACCACGGGTAATGTATTTGAATGTGGATGCATAACTTGCAGGATGCAGAAGAAAAGGCATAAGAACGTGTAATTTCATGCCCAATTCTCGATCAAATATCATAGAAAACCTGTGGCAAATAATTCTTAAAATTTGCAGGTAGCTTGAGAACAATATTATCAATATTTTCAGGAAGTGTCATTGAATTCTCTTAAGTTGGGTGAAACCACCAAACCTCTTTAAGGCTTTCAAAACTCTCATACTGTGTATGCTGCATGTTCATTTGTTGTTTGCACAAAATGTCCAAGTTGGAGAATTGGGTTACCCATAAGGTGTTTAAAAGAAAATTCTTGTTGTTTTGGGCAATGCTATCAGGGAAGTTTCACATGTATACATATATATGGAAATGCTTATGATCTCTTCATTTAATGAAAAGGGGTTACTTACCAACTTATGTGTACTGCAATCAATTAGGTTGATCTTGCATTTTAGGTCATCATGTCATCAGGTAATCATGTGGCCTTAGTTGCATTAATCCTTTTAAAAACCAAATTACTTTTGTATATAATATTTTTTGACTTTCCTTCTGTATGATTATTACTTTTTTTTAGTATTTTGCTGCTGCGTATATGAGCGTGCTTGTTGTTGTTCAGGATTATTCTGTGTTGCATATTTTTACAAATGAAGCCTCTTCATTTAAATCACTTATGTTTTTAAGAGAGCCTTTGCTATTCAGCATATGATGTTTTTACGCTCTTCTTTGATGGGTAGTGTTAATGTGAACACTCTCCAAAGCACCTAAATAATCCGTTGAAATCAAATTTTCAATCGATGGCAATGACATTGCCAGTTATGTTTCTCCAGAATTTTGTATTTCTACATTCCTGCAATCACTGAGGAGGAGAAGGCTTTGTACAATGTATTTATTTAGCTTAAATTTCAATGGCAGACTATGAGAGCTGTTGCACACATAATTTTATTCGAGACATTAATTAATTCATTAAGGGACTCTAATTCAGTCCTTTATTATAAAAGCACATGTTAGTATTATTTAGATGCACGTGTATTATAGTTGTAACATCAGCCCATATATTTTTGTATGTTTACATTGCAGTTTTGATCATGTTTAAAATTTCTTTGTTGTATTTTTTAATGTTGATTTATAATTTATGAGTTTGTTTGACTTTCTAAAGAAGATCTGTATGTAATCCGTCCGAGTTTCCGTCCAGTGTTAACTATTTCTTGACATCACCTTGATACTTTTGTGTCGAGAAACTCTTGTATGAGTTGGCCGAAAGAATGTGGATTGCTTTTTTTTAGCAAAACCTCATGATCATGTATTACATTCTGGAGCCATTATGAATTTCATATTTACCAAGATGGTAAAATAAAACTATTGTACTATATACATGCCAGAATTTGTAATGATCAAGTTGACTGTGTAATTGTGGGAGGATGAATCTAATTTTATATCACCATAAGCTAAAAGTAATATATTTTGTAATGATTTCAATAAAAAAATACAAAATTTTCCTTTTCAATCTTCATAATTGTTTTATGTAGCCTCCATGAGTAATTTTATGATGTTCCAATACCTAAGTAGGCCATAACATCTACGTAGTTGATGATTTTCTTCTGTTGCAATCAGCATTGTTTGCTGGGAAAAAATCTTTCATCTACTTAGTTACTGATACACATACATATGTGGTTTTTGGCAGAAGTGGTGAAATCACTCATCCGCGGTGGAATCACGATTTCTTCTTGCTGTCATTTTTATTATAAAAAACTCAAGTCTTTGTAGAAGGTAAATTCTCATAGTTACTGACCATAGAATGCACTCCATTTATTAATACCAGTGATTTAAAGTACATAGGTACCTGACAAAATGTGAAAAATGACGATCACGTAGTTGTCATTCTCATGTGCGCATGAATAAAATTACGACAATGTGAGTGCACATATTATGGAGAACCCTGATCGTGCCCCTGAATAACTATGAAATATTGGAATTAGAAGCTTCATTTTTTTATGCTGTGTAAACTGCAGAAAGTGGAATAACTATATTTCAAGCTTACGACTGGATTACTTTGGTGTTACCGTGCAATATTTGATAAATGAATGTGTATTTACTGGAACATCAAATTATCATTTTATATATTACCATTTATGTTGTTTCTAGTATTTTGGTATCAAGTGCATCAGCTTCATTGTTGGGCTTTACTGTATCACTTTATTTTTGCAAATAGACTTAGAACATTCTATTATGCTGGATATTCATTAAATATTTGCTCATAAAATAAGTAAAAACTAACAGGGAAGATGGGTTATGCAGGGAAAAATTATGAAGTCACAAGTTGTTATTGTAAAAAATAAATAAAAAAGGCTCTTCGAGTTCCTTTCAAAGGTAAGTTTGCACGTAATTGTGATTAGATGTAGTGATGCCCGTTTTTATTTCCTAAGCCTAAGGGTGTTCTGGCTTTTACTCATTGCCTCCAGTATGTCCAATTGCAAATCTCAAGAATTTGGAGAATCACCTTAACTCATTCTCATATTATGATTTGATTCCCTGGATGAAAATTTTTGTCAGTTTATGCTGACCTTTAAAATATAGGCATTCGAGGTATCACATCTTTATTCATTTAAGTGCCTCAGGATTTTGATTTTATGCATTTTCTCTGCTGTGTGGTCATCCCAAATGCTACTTGAAGCCTTGGAGTGAACATTGTTTTCTCATTTTTAGTCTCTTTGTCTAATTAGAACTAAGATATGTCTCTGAGATCATGATTATGGCATCATCTTCATATAGTAGAAATCGCACATTTACATCTCCAGCCATTAAATCGATATTATCACAACTAGGGTCACTTTTCATTCAAGTATTCTACCAGCTGATTGGTAGGTTCTTGGACAGTCCCCATTTTGTATCCCAACCTAATACAAATTGTCTCACTTTCCCTCCTAAGGACGGCCCGTTATTAGATCCCTCTTCAATTCTTCATATCTTCTACCTCCTCTTATTTCGTCCAGAATTCCTATCCTCTTCCTTCCTCACACATCCATAAAATTGAACAGCCATGGTGACATTACACATCCTTGTTTTCCCCATTTTATTTCAAACCAATCACATGAGACCAAATTCATTCTCGAACTTGTCTTACCTTTATCATACATCGCCTTCATTACATGTATGTAATAACTGCTCATTCACTCCATAGTCCTTTAAAACATTTCACTACTTATTTCTATTTACCGTGTTCTCACGCCTTCTATTATGTCCAAAAATGCACAATATACTTTCGTCTTATATTTCCTTACCATACATTGTTCTAGCACTTGCTAAAGTGTGAACAGCTGATCTCTACATCTCCTCCCCGGCAGAAAATTTGCACATAATGTAATGGTTGGCCCCATTACACCATGCTTAAGCGTATTCCTACCTTCCCTCGACCCGACCATACCCTTACCCCACCCCCTCTAAAACTCGACCCGTGGAGGAAGGTGAGGCTGTGTGTGAGCGTGAGTGTATGTGTGCGGCGATGAAAGATAAGGAAGTGAAGTGATATGGGTCTTTGGTCAGACCCACACCCCCTAACCCCCCTCTCCCCTACATTGAGAACCCCACCCCTTCAACATTCAGGGGTATAAAGGCCGGTGGCAGCAATGCCAGAGAGAGAATTGACAATGAAAACGGCATGCGAGCGGAGCTTCTGCCCGTCGCCAGGCCCAAGGGGTGACTGGTCGTTCACGGACATTGGAGAAAGACATCCAGGAAGAAGAGGCTACGCTGACAGCAATACGTGTTTGCTGAATCGCCATGTACGGTCCATGCCAAGGGACACCCCATTTTTTAAGAAAAGCACGGCCAGAAGGAAAGTCCAGAGTATCGTGTGCCAGACGCTGCTCCAATCCCGACGAGGAGGAGCCTGCAGTCGTAAGAGCCAAGGCTGTGATATCTCCAGGCCGTGGCCGTCGCCGTGCGGTCACGTAAGATTGTCA
Organism: Pyrrhosoma nymphula; assembly: GCA_963573305.1. Taxonomy (NCBI): domain Eukaryota; kingdom Metazoa; phylum Arthropoda; class Insecta; order Odonata; family Coenagrionidae; genus Pyrrhosoma; species Pyrrhosoma nymphula. The sequence continues at coordinate 33,876,531 of OY754327.1, forward strand.
CCGCCCAACAGATTTTCACCACAAACCCCCCCCTCTGTGTTCAGCTACACAATCACCTTTCTCGAATACCCCTTGCCCCTGTGTCATTTATCCAGTTGATGTGGGCCGAGTGCTGAAAGAAGATAGGGAAGGACTCATAATTACCTCCCGCCAGGTGTAATAATTTGACTTGAGTCGCTTGCTCACCGCCTACGACGGTGTTTTGTCCTTTGTTATTGTTCTTTTGCATTTATTTTGTTTGCCATTAATGTTCACAAATTCATTTCATTCATTCATCCTTCATTAGTTTTTGAAGAGGGTTATCTATTGTAAAATGTGCCAAATTATGCAATTATAATACGTGCTTAAATGAATGGGACAGTGTGAGTGTTTCATCCTTATCTACGGGTCGGGAGGCGAGGCTCCCTATCACCCCTGAGTGCACCCTTCTCCTACCCTCAGTACGCTCTGCCCCGGCGGTAAAGCCAGGGAGCATGTAAAATTACACAAGGTCGGGAACCCCCACCCGCTTATCCTCTCTTAAAGAGGCCTCTATTTTCTTGTGTTGTATCAAGTGATGCTGGTTTTCCCTGCGGATCTCGTGCGGGAAAGGTTCGCGAGGATTTTCTGTCAACTCCTCACCCTTTCGATTAATATTTTACCAAACACTTTTCCCGAAATGCGCAATAAACTAATTGCTCTATAATTTTTACAATCCTCTCCCCCTCCTTTCCCTTTGTATGAGTGAACTATAAATTCATTCTTCTAATCAATTGGAATGACAGAATTTTTCAAACAGAAACTGAACAATTTGCACATATGTATGAGTAATGAGTAACACCCACACTTCAACATTCCTCTGGATGTCCAATCTTTACCTGCCTAAGTATTTTTTTAACATTCTCCCTACATAATAATATTCATCCACAGCAACATCGTTGAACAGATGTTCAAAGTACTCACTCCAACAGTCTCTGACATTACTTTCATCCTGAACAATTTCAAAACTTTTGTTCTTCATTGCATTCATTGGCCTGGTCTCCCCCTGCTTTGCCCTTTTCACCGATTTCCAAATTAGCTTTTAATTCCCTTCCCATTGTCCCTATTAAATTATTTTTTGGTCTTTTATAAATTTCAATTGCTTCACGGATTAGTCGTGGGAAATTTTTCATTTCTTTAGACAGATGTTTAGTCTCATTCAACCTTATAGTGTGTGTTTCCTATGCATAGTGTGCGTATCTAGACATATGTGTCCCGAGAGGGCATTGTGGTACAAATCTCTGTTCCTTATTGCCCTTTCATGCTCCTTGATACGTTCACTAACTGAGCGGTCAGATTCTCCGATGTACTTTATTCCACAACAACTTAGGAGCCAGTCTTTTGCAAATGATTCAAATAGGACAGTTGGTGGTCTCCATTATTGCGGCTGTCAAATATATCAATATACATACATAGTCCAGCTGATTAAGACAGTTATTTTTGCCTGATAAGGCCAGCAGAAGGGTCTGCTAAAGCTTGCGCTTAATAAAGAATGCACTCGGTGTTACCGAAAGCAAGGATGTTAATCATGCCACACATGGAAAAGCTACATTCAAAACAAAGTTTTGACTTACTAAGTGATTATCAAGTTCTTATTTTAAATTGAAACCTTAGTCAGCAATTCTGATTTTAAAAATTTGTTGACTGATAATTTTACTTCATTTTTCTAAAATCGTGTACCTACAGAGTCATGCCTGAAAATGTTGAATCTATGCAAGAAATTCTCATGGCTAACCGGATCCAAAGATTACTTTGAAAGAGTTCATATAGCAAACACTTAAGAAATAAAATATATATATGCTTATATGAATTGCTGTATGCATTTTACCATAGTCATTTGATTTATAGCAGCAATTCCAGACCTTTTTTTTAATTATTCTCAGAAGTACACACACCATTTGAATTCCTTTCACTATGCTTGTCACAATTTTTTGTTTATTCAGATTTTCTCATGTACCCATTAACCACCAAGCAGGCACATTGGGGTAAGTCGGTATTACTATATCTCAGATTTGGAACTGCTGATTTAGGGAAATATTCTTATACCCTCTGGGTGCTTGGCTGGCTTAATGGTGGTATGTGCTTGGAGCAAATTCAGGAGATTTGAGTTCAAATACCAGTCCAGATGCATGATTTTTTCATCATTCAACACATTCATATCTCTTTAGTTTGTGATGCCAATTGAAATTATGTGTCCTGTTTTAAAATCGTAAAATGCATGCAGCAACATGGATTTCTCAACACACTCTGCATCCCCACTGAAGGCATATGGAATAATTAAGGTTTTTTAGTTGGGGAGGACAATTGGACTTAAAGAGGAACGTTACACTAAGTGGCATATACACTTGTGTGGGCATAGGAGTTCCACTCACCCAAGTTCTAAATATTCCTGTGTCTGAGACTTGTCTTGAGTATACCATTAAATGAAGTGTGATGGAAAAGATTAATACTGTATCAGTATTCATGGCCAGAGGGCATGTGACAGTATGTGCAGGGTCAGTAAAATGTAGGTACTTTAAACTGAGGAAACATTTTGGAATATGTATACAATATTCAGATAAAGATTGTGTTCTGCTACCTAGCCTTGATCATCAAATCTTTTACTTGAAATTTTAAAGTGAATGTTTTATAGTTCTCGGAGAGACGTACATCTTAACACTTCCCCAATGAAAAATTTGTATAAAATTTCTACACAGGGTGTGTACAATGTACACATTTTATATACATTTGTATATACATGTGTACATTGTACACAATTTCCATACAGGATGTGTAAAATGTACACATTTATTATACATTTGTATAATAATGTGTACATTGTGTACACATTTTATAGGATGCAGTAGTGCAAATTGTATACAAAGTGTACATTGTACACAAATTGTGTAAAGCCAAATTTGTGTAAAATTTATATATTTTTTTATACAATTTGAACACAATGTACGCAGGAAATCCTGTGTACATTGTGAACAAATTGTACACAAAATTTTCATTGGGGTTATTAGTTGGCTATTCTCCCAGCTGATTGGTAGGTTTTTGGCTGTTCTCTAACCTCCCTTTTTAGGAATCATGTTTTACTTCTCCACATATTACTTTCACACCATTTAATCTCTCATCCCTCCTATTACACTCCAAAATGCCTATCCTCTTCTGTGCTTACCAAGCATTTCCTTGCTGTCATAGTCTTCAGTATTCCCTCACCTTCTACAGAAGGACGTGTCCTCATCCTTCATATGTCCACCATCCACTTTTTCTGCCCTCTCCCAATCTGCGCGACTAATATCATTTCCACATACCTATCCTTCCCTTTTTACTCTTCCTTGCTATCCAGATCACCATCTCCAGTCTTCACCACTGTCACATCTGAAAACCTTCTATTGTCAGCACCTCCTCTTTCTGCAGGGACGAAGTTTTCCACTCATACAAAGTCATTCTCCATATCATAGTCTTCTCTAATCTTAGTAGTAGCCACAGTATTTACCTTTTACGGAGTCACCCGCAAGTGCACATAAGTGTGATATTCCAACGAGGAAAAATCATTCACCTTGACAGGGATTCGAACCCAGATCCCTCGATTTCACGACAAGTGCTTTAACCAGTTAAGCTACCGAGGCATCCTTCTACCCTGTGGATTTTTGAGGGCTTTATAGGAACAAGGTGTTCAGGGCTCCTAGACATATGATGTCATTGAGCAGTCCAAAGCGTGTGCTTAGTGCCACAGTCCACAAGGATGAAGCCAAACATGGAACACAACGAGGTGTTTGCTCTTTGCTTAACTGGATAAAGTACTACGCATGAAATCGACGGATCTGGGTTCGAATCCCGGTCAAGGGGAATAATTTTTCCTCTGTGGAATATTGCACTTACGTGCACTTGCAGGTGACTCCATAAAAGATAAATACTGTGGCTAGACCCGGTATCCTCAAAATTGGTCAAAAGAGCGAACACCTCATTGTATTCCATGTTTGTCTTTATCATCACAGACTGTGGTGCTAAGCACATGCTTTGGACTGCTGAATGACATCATATGTCTAGCAGGCTTGAACACCTTGTTCCTATAAAGCCCTCAAAAATTTACAAGGGAGAAGGAGGCCTCGGTAGCTTAACTGGCCAAAGCTCTCAGAGCGAAATCAAGGGATCTGGGTTCGAATCCCGGTCAAGGTGAATGATTTTTCCTCTGTGGAATATTCCAAAAGCCAAGATGGGTTGAGTGAGGCTGCCGTGGGGAAGAAATGAGATGGAGTTACGGGAAGCAACTTAATCCAGTTATGGGATTGCAGGATCATTGAAGAATTAGCATGAAATTGTTATAAGGGTAAGTTATTCCAAGCAGTGTAAGTATCTTGAGCAGGAGTCACCCACTTTGGAGAATAACGAGTGCATGGAACGTAGAGCAGAATTGACTGGAATGGAATTCAAACAACATCAATAGAATTCAATTTCACACATTCATGAAAATGAGTAGGTTTGGGAAGGGGCTAGAGGGTGACATAAAGAATAATACATTTTTTTCATTAAATATTTTTCAGTCTGAAGTAATGGATCTTAATATTTCCATGTTATCAAGAGTGTCAAGCCACTTTAGCTTCATTATACGACTACTCTGGTATTAAGTAGGTAGCTCTTGCATCCATTCTCCAAGAAATACATATTTGAAGAAAAAGGGATGTGGTGTTTTTTGTGGATGTAACTAGAATGATGGGGGTTAGGCTTGGTGTGGTGATAGCAGTACTGGCATCCCAGTGATAGGACCTTAGTTTGAATCCTAGCAGTGGTGGAAAAATTTTCAATGGAATATTGATCCATTTATGACATTCTAGTTCCGCATGGTGAATGCTTCAAGCACAGTCCATCTGTCAGATAGGGCATAGAACAGTGTATAGGCATCCATCATTAAGAGTAAGCTAACATGATTGCCATACTTCCCAACACCCTCTATTCCCAAAATAATTTCACCGTTAACATAATTCACACCTATATATTAATGGTACAAACGATCTCCCCAGACGGTCACCTCCCTTAATATCAACTGCTTATAAGAATCATCATCATGATGAAAAGATCATTCATGAGTTTGGTAAATTCCAATTATACTCTTCATATAATTGCATCAAGCACCTATAATTTAGTAAATCCCCACTTTTCTCAAACTTATCCACATTGTCTTGGGTAAATATTTTTTTTCATCTTTGCTAAAAAATAAAATCGAAAATGCTCATGCTCTCAGATATTTCTACCCCTATATGATATGTTAGGCATAATTTCTTGTAAGTTCATAACAGAAATATTGTGGTTTTTCAATCAAATTATTTAATGTAACCCAACCTGATGTCAACATTTATATGCCATTATCAAGGGTCAATTGAAGTACATATTAACATAATAACCTTGACACCATGGTTGGGTTACATTGAGTATTAGCAGGGAAAAAAAAGAATCTTATGATTTTCTCATTTGTCTTTTTGTTTTATTGCTGGTTCTAAGGTGATATGAAATAAAAATATACATTTTCCTATCACTCTTTTTATTGTTAACCTCCCCTTCATCTCTAAATCCATCATTTATTCCCTCCTTCCACATCCCAAAGGACAAGGACCCAGCCACATAGACACACCGGTTCCCGTAAGATCATCGAAAATTAGCAATGTTGGGCCCGGATATAGGTTGGATGGGTGACCATACATACCTTCACCATGGCACTCTTGTCCGCTGTCTGCATGTGGCAGACAGGCATGGGGTTGGCAAAATGGACCAAGAAGGTCTAGGTGCCCAGGCTATTCTGGAAAGACCCCGATACAAACAATCTATCCACATCCCCAAAACAACAATTTTCCTCCTATCAAACTACATGATTGTGATACAATCACCAAAAAGACATTATGATCCGTTTTCACATTTCTTCTTTTGTCTCCTTCACGCCTTGATCTGTTTCCATACAGAAAAAACTTTTCTCTCAACATCTTTAACAGCCTCAGCTTTTCTTGAAGAGGTTGGCTCATTTCTATAAGTAAAAAATAGATTGAATTCCCAATATCATGAAGATTTTGAAATAGAATCAGGAAGCCTCGATAGCATGCAGCACGTTAGTCCAGCCAAAGGTCGATGGCTCAATTCCCAGTTTGGGTGGATTTTTTCTTGAGGCAATTTTTACATATTTCATCACCGTATTTTTGGCAAGGATGAAAAATTATCACAGAAGTAAATAAGCATGGCTCAGTACCTACTGCAACAGGTTTCAACCATGTGGGTTGTGACATCTTAGAAGTCCTATTTTCACTTTGTTGCCATCATTGAGAAACTGAGAGGGCATCTAGTTCCCTTTAACTTCTACACATGTATATATGCATTCGGTCGGAGCAGTGCTGCCAGCACTACACTTGCACATACGTGTTTGGGTGGAGCATTGACATCAGTTTTACGCATGCATGTATGCATTTTATGTCCAAATGAGTTTAAATACCGAAAAAATTATGTGCGCTGGGGGTATTTAAATGCCCAGCAGAGTTGCACGCTACGGTGAGCTCTCTCTGGGATGAAGCTTTGTAGCGAAAAGATTAATCCTCCAAAATTGCCATGGTAATCAGTAAAATTGGGTAGAATGGTGGTCTTCGCATAGGCCCAGTGAGCGAAAGGTCCATGGTTACATTTCCAGTCAGGGTAGATTTTTTTCTTGAGTCAATTCATTCCTATCCCAATTCCCACATTTGGTATTGAGAATTTCCCAGTTGGTAGTCTCCTTATCCTCCACCCCCTGGGGAATGCCTCATCCAGAAACAGGGAAAGTAATACAGTCTAACCGAGAAATTTTTTTTTTTAATCATCCACAAAAATAATTGCATTTTGAGGAATTAGACCATAAAAAAGGGGGTTATCACTGTTATCATTTTCTCTTAATGTCAAATTATTCACTGGTTTGTATTAAATTATTTGATTGCAATATTCAAATTATGCGCACTGTTTGTAAGTACGGTTTTGCATGGATTACTTGATAGGAGCCCCAATACAGGCCTATCCTTAGGGGTTACTCAATTACTGTTTTATTGTACTATCAGTTTGAAATAAATTATTCTTAAATTCTATTCTTTAAAAAAATTGCTTTTGGTATTCTTGATGTTAGACATACTGATTACATGCCAGCTGTTCCCATATTTTTTCCGCTATTCATAATTTATTTTAGTGGTGAAATCATTTAAGTAAAAATTATAGCTGGTAGATATTCATTTTTTGCTATTGGCTCCTTATGCTAGTTGAAATCTGTCAGAGGAATTTCAGTCAATAAATCATACTGGAATTCGGTGAGATTTGACTTAAATGTTGTCTTAAAATAGAATTTGACATAGAAACTCAGGCAGAGAGGAAATACCTGATGAGGATGCAGAACAGCATGAAATAACAATGGAGAAATACAACCTGAGGGTTATTGTGAAGAAAATTATAATAATGGTTGGTAAATGACATCCAGAAGACTATTAAATTTTTAATTATATAATCACCATAAGACTTAGACAATGAAAACTGCACGAAGCAGAAGAATTTTGCTTCCTGGGAAGTACAATCACCAGTGATGGAAGAAGTAAGAAAGATAAAGGGTACAGAGCAGCACAAGCCAAGAAGGCATTCCGCCAAAAGTCCACAAACAGCCAGCAACACAAGCTTTGAAATAAGGAAGCTCTTTAGGACAGCATATGCTTGGCACATGCTCTCTTTTAGCAGCAAAGCTTGGACAATAACTGAAGCAAAACAAAGAAGATTGGAAGCAATGAAAATGTGGTGTATTAGCTAAATGAAGATCAAATGGTAGAAGATAATCACATATGAAGAAGTCCTACACACAGGGAGAAAATGCGTTTAGTGAGAATTCTCCTCCGTAAAATGTAGAAGGAACAAAGAAGAATTATTGGACATGATAATAAACACAACAGCCTCTTGAAAACAACACTGGAAGGAGAAATGAATGGGAAGAATTTTCGGGGAAGACTGAGAATGGAATACATCAGGCAAATTTCACGTTAAAGATAAGAGTTATGCAGGCATAAAATGGTAAGGTGATAAGAAAGTGGAGTGGAGACCTGCAGCACACCAATCTTTAGATTGATGATTGCCGATGATGACAAAAAGAGAATTATTTCATAATCCATGAAGCACTCTTCTTGAATGTTAAAAAATTTACTTCCCAAAGGTAAGTTTGGTGTACAAATGGAAGATGGTATATTTCCTTCCTCTATCTCGGAGGCAAACTCATTGCCACTAGCTAATGTTAATTGACAGTTTCTGACAACAGAATCTCATATTTACCAGAATAACGGCAAAAAACTAAAAAAGCTGTGCACTAAGTAAAGAATCATGCCATTATAGGGCAAGAAGTTAGAGCTAAATGAGTAAATTTACCACCGTTTCTGCCAATCTAACAGACAGCATCTTCCCTCGTAAAATGTTTTCTTTACCATTTCTTATGGATTGTATACAAGAATCCCTTTTCATTAATTCTCATAAATTATTATTTGATTATCTCCTGTGCATATGATCAGGATTAAAACAACATATACCTGGTACCTACTTTTAGGTAATTTTTGAAGCTTTAGCGCTATGATTATTAATGAAAATTAGAACTAATGTCGCTGATTTTATTAAAATAAGACACTGGATACCATAGTACAGCTGTGGGAACATCGGAGGATCGTAACTTGCATCCTTCAGCTAAAAAAAGGTGACCGAGAGGAATATTAATTTATTTGTGTTGTATCTGCAACGATGTAGAAATGCTATGGAGAGTAGTCACGCTTCACGCTAGACATACTTCAATTCAGATCAACACAACCCATTGTTATCATCAGCCAATTCACACCCACGATATCAAATCTGCTACGGCAAATCCAATAATATTCCATGCATGATAAGAAATAGCATTAACAGGCAAACATGGGTGGGAAAACTACTTTTACCAACTGAAATTTTCGTAATTACAAATAGAAAACGAATCAACGTAAGAAAAGTAAACCCACACGGCAAACGAAACCTTCTGAGCCACTAAGTTGGCAATGAATACATATTGATACATATCACAACAAACCATTGAGGTAGATCTACCTCGCTGATACAAACAACCCAAACAACCATATGGATGTTTTTCAATCTTCAACTTTTCTTTTCATTCTCTCGCAGGTGACCAGGTGGCTCTCCCCGCGCGCAGACGACAGCATGGGGCGGGCGGGAATGGTGTGTGTGTGTGGGTGACGCAGTAACACTTGTAGCCGTTCTCTGGCGAGTTCAAGGGGAAGCTTATAGTGTGGACGTAGGAAGTTCGTGTGAAAAGCTTTTACATCCTTTCTGTGGAATATATCTCGTGTGTTCTAAAAGGAATCATATTTCCAAGGTTGAATGAAGTGATTGTGTGCTTAAAGTTGTGCGTGAAGGACCCAGGAATTTGAGTGGGCATAGAAATGCTGAGGTTTGTGTAGCACCGAACTCGAGACTGATTTAACGTGTGCTGCGGCTGGCTGTTTCTTTCCTGTGCTGGTGAGTACATAAAACATTGCTTGCTCTTTGGTTTTTTTGAACTTTCACCCAGAATATCTCCGTTTTCTTGTTTCAAGTGGTACGTATAGCTCCTACCGTGTCAACCTTAAATCCTTATCTTAGCTTGTGGGCGTACCTTTTGCATAATCTCTTCATTTCATTATTTACTTACTGAACGTATGTGGGCGTTAGTGTGATGTGGGATGAACACAGTCCGTCGGATGCCAGCGAAACATTACCATGTGTTGTTACCGATGTTATGAAATTTCAAAGTTCAGTGGCCTCCCAGTCATCTGTGGAGCGGGTGACTTGAACCGGCCAAAAATGTAGTCATGCGGGGATTTCCTCGCATGACAACCGGCCCCTTTGCTTTTCGTGGCTTTTATCGTTGCCATGGCAACGCAAATCAGGGCCGGCTTATTTCGGACCTTAATAAATACTGAATAAAGCTGTGAGATTCCTAGACATCGTTTAATTGTGGATCTGAATTCCTCTTGAGTGTCGGTGCTTCGCGCTACCCGCCTCTCAATTGGTCAATTGTTCATCGTTTTTCTTCGGTGATTGGTGTGTTTATGTCGCTTCACCTGTTGAAGAATTTCTTCGATTTCATTACGACGCAACTCCTTTTATTTTAGGGTTGTGTGTTATTATCTTGATGCCATTATTTTTGTAGTTGGTTCACAGACTTGTGCAATAGTGTTGAATTAAACATCACCCTACGGCCGTACATATTTACCTCAAGTACCTAGGTGTTATCATTTTGTAAGCTTTATTTTTGTTTTTAATTCGGCCTGGCGAAAATTTTCATATGAGCGTAGTCATTTAATAATTTACCTTTCAAGTTGCGAGGGAATGACGGAGTGTACTCGAGAATACCTTTAGCCAGTAATTGGTTTCACATGGTTTGGTTGTTAGCCTCGTGACTCTATGGATGGGACAGATAGGAGCCTTGTTTAAATTAAAAAAGTTGTTTGCTACAATATCTCGTGTAGAAGCGGTTAAGATAAAATGTATAATTTTTCAATCATTTTGGCGTTTGCTCTTAATGCCTAAGTTACTAGTTCAGTCCATAGAAAAGTTTGTGTGTTTATGTTTTACAGCAATCTGCCTATTTTTGTTGGCATTTCTCTGAAAGGTTGTCATGATAATCTTATCAGTGTCACTAGGCTGGAGCCGAAGTACCCACGGATTGTTAACACTCGCAGACCTTAGGTGCAAATTTGGGCTGGTCTTATATGTTAATTCGATACCGATATTTTTCCAGTGGTGTCCAAAGAAATTCAGCGACCTTTTTATGCTGAGGGAGGTTAGATCGTTATTATAATTTTTAAGAGGTAGTTAAACGGACAGCTATGAAATATATTCTTTCCTCGTTCGATAAGGGACACTGAATAAATACCATTAGAATCGCTCGATGGATTAATCATTAGGCAGGTTGCCTAGCAAGGAGTATTTCTTTATTTCCTTTTTTTATGATAGCCGCCATTCTCAACATGCCTCGCGTTTACTGTGTATCTTTCCAGGCATGAATAAATTAGTTCACATCTAGTCATCTCTTCCCTTCAATATCTTTCGCCGGCTCTCAATAGTGCTAGTCTGGTGAGTAACTGCCACGCCCCCTTAGATAGTGGCTCTGAGGGTTTCTAAGTAGAAGTAGGTGATTAGGTATTGTGGTCACCTATAAATTTCTGTGAAATAGACAAATAAATTATGTGAAAGAATGTTGATCAAGTCGAATTAATGTAGTGCTGGCAACTTTTTTCCCGAAAGTAGGATACTATTTAATTACTCATGAATACCATCTTTAATGACAGGAAATTAGTCTTGATGTGAGCACGATCAACAGTAAACGTGTGTCAGCTAGCTTAAATACCGAAATTTAACTGTTTTGTCCAAGAAAATTGCAAGATTTTATGCATTAATTTTTTAAATCGAAAATAGAGCTCAATATCTTAGCTACATTGATACTAAGTTTCCTTCAATGAAGTGTTTATTGTCTAAGATGCATGTTGGGATGCATTTCCATGGATATCTTAATCCTATTGCTTATCTATGACATGTTTAGTTTTCTCATCTGATTTTTTTATTGCTGCATTTTTTTCTCCTAAATGTGAAGCGATACCTCCGTGTTGGTGAGTGGCATCGCGGTGGAAGGGAGGGAGAAGGACGGGACAATAATTCCCTCCCCCTCCATACCTGTTGACCTTCGGTATATTTTTATCGCATGCATTACTGGTGTGGAAAAAATTTATGCTTGGGCATAATATTTATTGGATTCAGGGGTAAAGGATATAGGTTTGCTGATCAGGATGTGTTTAATCTATGTTGAACTAAATAGTTCATTGTTATCTCGATATCTCCACACCCTACGAACCAGTAAGGCTGTCGAAGACTATAAATGTTGAACCTACGGATATGTAATGAAAAATAATTTCCAGTAAAAAAATTTTTTTTTGTTACAATACAATTTTGTTACGGAAAACAATTAACACAATCCATAAAGTTTAAAACAATTTAGGTTATTTGGCGAGACATGAAGGACCATCGAGAAAAGAATCAAAGAGCATGAAAGAAGTATTAGGAATTTTCAACCGGAAAAGTCTGCATTAGCAGAGCATAGCCTTGACCATGGACAACGTGTCGATTTCCCAAATTCCACACTACTTTCCCGGGCGTCCAAATATTGGGAAATAATACCGAAAGAAGCGATATTGATAAATATGGAGCAAAATAACATCAATAGAGACAACGGCTTCAACTTAAGTAGGACTTGGCACCCAGTAATTGAAGAAATTCAAAGAACGCGTAACGGTTTCCACAACAATGGGGCATCTGTGGCTATATATAACCGCCAGCATCCTCGCTCGACTCATAATCCTGATGACGATGGCTGAGTCAACCATCGAAACGTTGATACATTTAAAAAATCTTACCCGGTGTGAAACCCGATAAACTTTCACCTATATTATATGCCGGGAAAACCTCAACTCCTTTATAATTTAGGCAATGCTTTCTTGCTGTAGATTTGAATTAATTAGGTTTCTTTGGAAACGAATCTTTTTTTGGGAAAGAAGTTATCTGATTTTGATTTTTTTGCCTTTCTAACCAGCCTTTGCATATGAAATATTTATGCTCTTCGCAGAATGCGGCATTTTAATTAAATTACTCTCGTTGTCAGAGGCAAAATTACTATCGCATATTGCCATAATTCCTGTATATATGCAAATATTCAATGCATAATTCATAATCATCCCATTGCCCTCATATTCCTCCCTCTAGGTTAACTTTTGACATTTTCCCCTGTAGTTATTTCGTGTCATCCGAGCCATAGGGTTTTTGTTGTCGACGTTTAACAAAATTCAGAAGGTATAGTGTTGTAAAGTTCATGAGTTCATGCCCTAGAAAGGAAGTTAACGTATTGTATTTTCTCGCACTCGAAAATTCTTCGGAGGCGGATAATTGCACCATTATCTTAAATGTGAAGTAAAGAAATCAGTAGAGAAGTTTTGTTTTATTAGAAAGAGAGTCAAGTGAACGGATTTGAGACACGTTTTTGTGAAAATACAGCATTATGAAAACAATTAGGTTAAGAAAATAATGAATGGGTAGAATTACCCAGAAATACCAAGGGTGGAATACTTACCTCTATAAAATTGAGGGACGGTAAAGAGTATATGGTATATAAGTTACTATTATTTGTTTAACGTGCTTCGACGGCTAAGGTCATTTCGCACTTATTGTCTGCCACGTGCAGACAGGCTCAACAGAGTATGAATGTGAATGGGGACCCAGCCGGCACAAGGAGGTACATATCCCTAAATCAACAGATCCTATCTGTTGAAATCGGGATAGGCAATGGCGGCAAAGGATCTCCTATCCCGGCATTAAGGATACGTAAGAGATCGAGCCGGAGGTGAAAGGGGATATCCGGTAGATAGATGTCCGCCAGGAGAGAGATAGGTGGTGGAAGTGGTGCAGTTACACACAATTTCTACATTGGAGCGATTCCTCCGATTGGCCAATCTTCTCGCTCGAACCAATGAGAGGTCTGCTTATAAGATCGTTCGAGGTTGAACACGTATCTCTCAAGCAAAACTAATTCTCCTATTGGCGCACGTATTTCGCTCGAACCAATCAGAGCAACCCTTTCAAACTTATTTGGATAGAGCGCCACTGTTGACAGGAAGTGGTACTACTGTAATAGTCGCGTGCAGTGCCACCTATTGGCAAAATTTGAAACTCTATTTTACGGCCTCTCTTATACGCAACGAGAGAATGTTTACAGTTTTAAACTTAACACCACAACAATCAGCATCTCTGCAAATCCCCACAACTTGACCATATCTCTTCATCCAGCCTATCTGCACAATCTAATAACCAATCGGCAACGGCTTCTTCAGCAACTCTGCACTGAAAATAACAGCAATGATGGAAAACAAGCCTTTGCTTCAGGATAAATATTTATTTGTTCACACAAGAAAATCTTAATGCACAACAGAGAACTTCAAGAAATCTTTTGTAAAACTTCGTCATTCATGACAATTTTCCACTGCTGGACAACAGCTTCCTCAGATCATGGGCGCAGATCCAGCCAGTGAACAGCACTGGTCCACAATAATGGTCTGTAAAAAAATATAAAAGACTAGAAATCAGAACAAATGAAAAAATCCACACATTTAATGAAAGTTAGGATGAAAAGAGTAGTTTGCAATGCCCCCAACACAATAGAAGCTACTCAAATGACAAGGACATGACTTGATCAAATAACCTGCATATGACTGGATAGCTATACATTTTAGTTTAGTTTAAATTTAAAACTCAAATTCCAATGTAAGGTCACGATTAAATGTAAAATCATTACACCTTCACCTATTAAAATTCGCCTCATAGGATACAAAATACAATATGGCATTGCCAGGTTCGCTTCATGAAAGGAACGCTATAAATCACCTTAAAATCTGCGATTAAAGTAAAATTTCCGAAATCAACGATCATTATCCCAGACTATCGGAATGCCCCATGTCCTAAATGAGATAGTTGGAAAACATAAAAATTCCATAAAATCATGCTTTTATCTCAGTACAAAACCATGCAGGATATTAATTTAACAATAATACATAATTATAAGATACATTCACAACGAGAACCTTTCAAGTTTTTAACCAGCACACGGTAACAAATTATGATTTTTGAAGTAGGAATTTCATAATAAAACAGTGACTTATTATGAATTACTTACCTTGAAATGCAAGGGCAAAGTCCGGTACAGATACAGAATTCACCGCAGCTGCATAAAAATTGCAAAAACTTGTCAAGATGGCGGTCCAACTGAAGCCACAAACGTTCGGCGGTATCAATCCAAAAATCAGTATCCAGGAGGTCAGGTGTCGAAGCCGGTAGAGTAAAGTCAAGAAGATCGCAGGGGTCAAAACCAGGATAATAGTCCGATTCGGTGCAGGGGTCAAAAGTAATAAATAAATCCAGAAATGTAACAAAGGCAATGCTCACTCCACAAGGCTCACTCAAACATTATGGTGCCTCGAGTTCCTCGGGAAACTGTAGGAGGCACTCGCACACGACTACAGTAGTCAGCGGCGCCTCGGCATGTCTGTGAAAATCAGTATTGAGGAGCAGGCATGTGCATACAATTACATAAATGAACAAATAAAAGCAAAGTCACTGAAATATTATGCTTGATAAAATTCATTTATGTAACCCTTTATTGTAATTATATTTTGACTCATACGAATTCTTACATCCGGCAGTTGGGTACCGCCCCTAGTCCGAAGTTTTATTTATTCTTATGAAATTTTAACAAATCGGATAAAAATGATCAGATAATCTATATTATATTTATTTTTGCATTGTTATATTGTAAAAGACACTTTTAAGACATATTCAATTTCGAAAGACTCTCAAGTGGTATCGCCGATCGGCGGAGCAATGGGCGGATTAGAGATATGTCATGCATGAGATACACGATACCTCGTAGATCCTTCTTCACCACAGACATATCTATCCCTTGTGCCGACTGGGGAGGTGCTACAATCCAATCTTCGGATTGATGATAAATGTGAAATTTTTTAAAGATCAGTTATTGGAAACGTCAGAATAAGGTTTAATGGTGGAATGAATCGGCTGTCAGCAATTAGAGGTGAAGAGCTGTTTTTTACCAATCTTTTAAATACTGATTAAAATCTGGCCACTGATTATGTATATTTATGGTACTTGGTTAAGCGTCATTTTTCACTTTACATTTCGGTAAATACGTTATTATGGCCCAATTTGATTATGTCTGGTTTAAATTATTTGCAAGATCGCTACTGCAAGATATGACATATATTTTCGTGAACTTAACCCAGTAATGTCAGGTACCTGACATTACTGGGTTAAGTTCACATCTATACACGTGTACCGAAGTCGGCACATGCTTCGGGAATCATTTCTACTCATTAACTTATGACATTTATGTACCTACCGAATTTCCCTATTTACTTTAAAGAGTTAAAACGTTTTTTGTAATGTCCATTTTTAATGATCAGGAATTTATAAATAATAAAAATTTTGTCCATTACAGTGACGTAGCCAGAGGGGAGGTCCGGACCCCCCCCCCCCCGAAAATTTGAATTTATTTTTAAAAAGTGGGACTAGAATAGGAAGTTGTAATTGTTTTTCAAATCTAAGAATGTTGAACTCATTTATTCTTTTGTCCGTACTACTTTTTTTACGAAATGGTTTTTGTAATTTTTAAAAACAAAACACTGGCTTTTGCATTCTTTCAGAAGTTTACTAAGCTAAAATATTCTAATATTTTATTAAAAGTTTGCACTCTTAAATGCCCAAACGCAAATTTACTCCTAATTTAAAAAAAATGTCTACTCCGGCTACGTCATTCGTCATTGTCAGGACATAAAAAAATAGGTTTTTGTCAACTGAGATTACGGTTTTTTTCAAAATGACAAAATACCATCGGTTATTTGACGTGAGCGTTTTTGATAGTAGAACTTTTCAACTTCGGCTTACATAACGAGAAAATATCGAACCAGAGATTTTGAAATCGGGCTTGAACAGCCTAGAGAGACGAGATGAGATGGGAATTTCTCCCGAAGTTCGAGGGAACGGTGACGATGCAACTGGCCCAAGATCTTCCCAGTCCAAGTTCGGTTGGCCACTCCTCCCCCCGATGGCGATGTGTAAACAATGCGAGGCTGAGGACGACTCGAGGAGCGGAGTTCATTTGGGAGACGACCGAGGAGGCGCCGCCGCGTAAGGATTGCAATCCCGGGATCACGGAAGAAATGACAATCCCGGGATTTATTATATATACGAATCCCGGGATTGTCATTCACCACCATTTCGCTAACAATTTAGTTTTGGTGGACATGAAATACATCATGTCTCTCCATTGTGATAATATCTATAGTGTAGTGCATGCTCGTGAGGCTTCGTCTCGTGACAAGCATTAGCGATTTATGCTAATACATAATTAGTCGTAGTTACACTAACTTTAGGGTATAGTGTAATGCATGTTGGTGAATACTCACCCCATGCCACACACCCCTGAGGTGGCTTGCAGGGTATTTTGTAGATGTAGATAGATGTTAGTCGTTTGAGTTCATTGAGTAATACATTTAATTGGAATGAGTAATCTGTCATCATTTTTAAGAAATAAGAAAAAACGGAAAAATGTTTTAAATTATTCTTTTGTTTATAAAAAATATGTTATTTTATTAAGACATTGAGACACATACTCTAATATATTATTTTCGCACAAAAGCTTATTGTGAAAATTAGTTGATCAGCAGAAGGGTATCAACTTCAGAAAATGTATTAATATTAACGTTCACTCCTCTGAAAGAGATGCAAAGGTCTGGAACTTGGGACTTATCAGGCTTATCAAAATTAATGGAAATATGCCCGCAGAAGTGTGCATTGAACTTGACGAAATTGAGAGTATGAAATTTCTTTAGAAAAAGAAATTTTTGCAATCACCACTGACGGTGCAAGTATAATGGCAAAGGTTGGTAGGTTAATACCGGAAAATTATCAAATTTGTTTTTCTCATGGTATCCAGCTTGCAGTCATTAATGTTTTATACAAATCTGGGGGCAAAGTAATTGTAATTAAGAATAACTTTGAATGAGTAGAATCGGAAGAAAATTAATTCAGTGATAAAACAGACAGGGATGATTCATTTGAAGATGGAGGCGCGTGTAAACAATCAGAAGAAAACATTAAGTTAATGATTTAAAAAAATAAGGAAATTTGTTCTTCTCTTCAGAAAATCACCCTAAAAAAATGACAGATTCCTTCAAAAATATGACATCGTAAGATTTGGTGAGGAAAAACTCTTGTTATTGATGTAAAAACTCAGATGTAACAGTTTATTTTAAATGATCGAACGTTTTCTATTGCTTAAAACTTGCGTAATAAAGGCCTTAATTGGTAATAATCCGGCCGTAAAGGCCGTAATATCATTCAATGAGTGTGAATATGAACTTGCCTTCTATTTTTGCCACAGTTCAGCCTGTGAAAATTACTGTGGAGGCGCTTTACCGAAGAGATGAAAATCTTTTGAAGTGTGAGGCTGCGTTGGAATTCAAGATGCGGAAACTAAATTACGTGAATACAGAGTTGGGGAATAATATGAAAGATACCTTGCAGAATCAAATAATGAAGAGAAGAACTGAGTTATCAAGGGGGTTGAGGTATCTTCACCACGGTTCACGGGCAAGTGGTTACGATTTGGGGAATTTATTTTGAGCGAACCTAAAAATGTTTGCCTAAGAAAACTTGCTTAGATTTCGTAATTATAATGCCACTAAAACATTCAAATCAGCAGGAATGGAAGAAGATCAAGCTTCTTCAGCATCAAAAAGTCGATCTATTGACGACTTGCATAGTGAGAGAGAGCTTCTGCTTGTTTAGAGATTGGTTCACTATTTTCGGATGAACTAAAGAAGGAACTTGATTCGGTCACTACCCAATGTTTAGTTCCTCCCAAAAAGTATTCTGCAAGCTGTCATTAAAATGACTTAGAATTATCAACAGTAAGAGAGCTAGAGGATTTCCGTGAAAGTGGATGGAGAGGAGAAAGTCTGCAGTTTATTTAAGAGCAGTTACTAGCTATTCCTCCCACTAGTGTCCCTCTAGAGCCAGAAAGGGAGTTTTCATCAGCGGGTAGGCCATGCAATAAATACAGGTGAAGAATGAGCGACAAGACATCAGACAGGTTGTTTTTTAAGGGCATATTTAAAAAAAATTGTTAGTAACTTTTCAGTGAGGAGAATCTCAATCTAGAGTTTCTGTTTGCTTTCTTAAAAGTGTACAATTTCATTCAATTTGAGAGCAAATGCTATAGTTCTTAAAAGTTCTTTTACATTTTCTCCGTATTTGGTGCTTTATTTTTGATTTACCGTCTAAGAAAAAAGGTATTTTCTTTGATGTTCTTTCTTTTTTGATGTTGATGTTCTTTCTTTGATGATGATAAAACAGATTCTTCGGTAACTTTGTGGGATTTTTCCATTCTTAATACCAAAGATAAAACTATAAAAACACCACACTAAGTAAGAAAAACACATCACCCGGGTTTTAATGCGTCAGCATCATCACTGGTCAAGATACTCGCATGTTTTTTTAAACTTTATGTGGTGTTGTTTTATTATAACTTTGTTTTTGTTATAAATTGATGCTTCTTAAAATGTGTATAATCTTAATAACAATTCCAATATCGAATTGATATTTTATTTCTATTTTTATTTAAAATTATTTGTCGAAGACAATTCATGTTTTTATTTCCTCATCATATATCAGTTGTCATCAATCCCGGGGTGGAGGAAATCAAAATCCCGGGATCCCGGGATTGAATAATCTCTCCGGGATTGCAGTCCTTATGCGCGGCTGATGGCCGCAGCTCGTTGGAAAAGGGGGGCTCGCGTGGTGCATGGGTTAGTTCTTTCGCTTTCAACAGAGGGGCGCTTTGTTGGGAATGGACCTGGGGAAGGGAGTGTTGCACCCGCCCGGAGATCCTACTCCCTCTCCCCATCAACGAACTTTATCTCTCTCTGTCACCCATTTCCCCTGTCCTTCGCCACGTGGCCCCATGCGGAGATGGGGCTTGGATGGCCGATGCTTGATAAACATCCGCAATTCCGGCTACATCTACATGTAACTCTGAAACCCTCCTCACGGGTTGGTAAAGAGAACGTATCTGCGGCTGGAAGTATATGAAGAATAGAATACCCAAAGCCGTAATCTTTCAATGGCACCAGTAATGAAATAGGTTGGAAGCGGAACGTAAAATTTAGACATTACACGGGAAGGTCATTTAATTAAAAGGAAAGCTTTTGTCAAAAAGGTAAAAGTAAATATGATGGAAGAGGTAAATTAAAATTAGTATAGGTAGAGCAAAACTTGGTGGCACTCACTCGTCCAAAAACTGACGTTAGGGAGAGGAGAGTATACAAGAGAGGAGGGATAAAGATCCTTAGCTTCACTCTAGAAGTCTCCAACTAAGCCCTTCAGTTGCTTTGCCCGCTCATCAACGCTTAATTCGTCCTCAGTGACGTTAAACTCTCCGCTGGCGAGTGCCACCAAGTTTTGTTATATTACCTATAATTCCCATGATACTTCACATAGGTTTGTGAGATGTTCACAGTGACTCTTGTGAGGCATAAAATACGACGAAACACACTCCCTCTCTCCAGTAGCTGGTACACACTGACAAACGAGAGATGCACAAAACGCTTACAATCAGAGTTTCGTCGTATTTTATGCTTCGCAAGGGTCACTGTGAACATCTCGCAAACCTATTTGAAGTTTCACGAGAATTACCTATTTTAATAAACATCTTCCATCATATTTACTTTTACCTTTGTGACACAAGCTTTTCCATTAATTAATTGACCTTCCCTTGTATTGTCTCAATTTTACGCTGCATTTTCCCTCCTATTTTATTACTGGCATGTTTATATGTTTTTTCCTTTCTACCGGTCAATTTGTGAGTGACTATAGCAGTACCTAGCCTCAGCAGTGCACCATCGTCTTTCGTAAATATGTTATATATGACATATTTTTTTCGGAACTAATACCATACCTAGTGGTGAAACAAATTAATGTTGCAAAGTGCAATTCCGTCTATTCTAAGGCGAACATGTCAGAACAAAAATTGAAGACGTAAAATCGAACTTCAACTATGGAATGAGCCAACAACAGTTTGATAGTGGAAATTTCTCTGCTTCGATTAAACTAACTAAAATGTTTTGTTGGCTGCAGTACGTAATTGGTTGGTTGATTAGGGAGGAAACCAACAACTGAGGTGATTTACTCCGTTAAGGGATTGGGAGGAATTGTGGAGAGAAACCCGGCATCGGCATTCGCCTACACTCAAGGTGGCTGGAGCAGTAATTGTGGGTCATTGAGTGTACATTTTAATAATTTTTCAAGTTAAGCGAAAAAAAATCTTGGACCACATTTTACTTTATTGCATATGTTTATGCGCTGGCACTCACCATACAGGGAGTCATGGAAATGATACAAGAATTATATTTTAATTTTTTCCTTAATTTACGACGAGTTTTCGGCGCGGTATTCGAAGTAATTGGCGAAATTAGTTTAAAATAAGTTTTTTTTTACGAACATGGAGCTCGGTGTGACACCTCCATAATGGTTAGCAACAATTATAATAATATAAAATGTTTTAGCTCGCGTTTAAAAGAACATCTCTTTGTATTAAATGGAATTATAACAAAATATGTCATGTTCTATAAGGCTACGTGTTAAAATAGCATTGAATTGTAAAAAAAACAAATCGCTGTGATGGAATATTTTAAACTCTTATCTATAGATATCACTAATCAGAACGCGTATACAAATTTTCACGCAAATCTGTGGATAAACAAATATTGCTCCAACCACCTTAACGACAGGCCCCTTATTTTTGCCTTAATTTCGCCATTATTAAAAAAAATGAGGAAATGGTAAGAGTTGTCGAGGGAAACCTCGGACCTACTTTTCCAGTCACTTTTTTTATAATTAAAAAAAATCTGAGTTCAATTTCAACTCAATTACAGTAGAATCAGTCGTAAGTTATATTGTTTATTGCTACATTTTCCCTTGCGATTCCCACAGAGCGGGGCTGGAACACAAAGCATTCCAGATACATCAGCACCTCTGTGTTTCACCATCAGTCCACAATGAGCTCCATCCACACCGATCGACTCCCATATTATGTGACTTTTTGGTCGCGAACGACCTGCGTCCGAAAGTGACCCTCTCGGTGAAAAAAATCACAGCTTACCAATGGGTCGCGATTGATTGATGGAAACGACCTGCGTCCGAAAATGACCCTCTCGGTCATCTGAATGATCCCGTTCATATATCAATCTGACGTGATTCGATCGTTCATGACCGAACCATCACCACTCTATAGTCACCTTACCAACTCGATTCCTAGTAGTAGTGGTAGGTACATGTAATATTTAATTCATCTTGCCTCGACAGCTAAGATTAAAGCTCTAGATTAGAAAATCACAGACGTTTGTCCTCCACCGATGCCGACAATGGAGGCAATTGGGGAAAATATGAGGCATTAGAATGTAGTATTATATGGAGCATCAAAGCTGATGACATCACATGGCTAAAACTCGCACAGATGCTTGGCAATAAATTTTTTCCCGTAGAAAAATATTTACTCACTATTTTCCCCATGCACTGGATAGGGCTCTTTTGGTTGCATTGCCCGTACTTCCCCAATCTACAGCTTTGGCTAAGGTCATTTCGCCCTGCCCTCCACTATCAGACAAGGGTAACGGCACCCAGAACCTATTGGTCCAACGTCCATCTAAATTCGAGCCGCGGCGTTCTTTCTATAAGGTACATACTTGATTTCGGAGATCAAATGTTGTCCCGTGTTTTCATCGTGGAAGGCCGTTGCAATATTTTTTTTCAGTGCCTCCAATTGATAAATATTTCGATGCTTATCCAGAGTTGCTACAGACCTGAAATACCTGGAAAAGTCATGGAAATTAAAAATGGGCCTGGAAAACTTGTATTAGTCATGGAAAATGTTAAATTTGCCGGGAAATTTGTAGCTTTTCCTGAAAATTATATTGTACGTTTCTTCCTTTTGTGCTCTCTCTTACAGATTGATGGATTTCTATGGCATGTGGTTTTATGGAGATGCAGGTTCCTTTCCTCTTCTTAGACGGTTGCAAAGAATGCGGCTGACCCCTATGTGGCGGCTATCATGGCGACGGTGTCGCGTTGACAGCAATGTTGAGGAAGGTAACGGGAAGCCACCTCAACTCTATTTCCCACGATTGCAATGGACGGGTCAATTGAGACATGAAGAGCTTAAGTGGACCTCAATGAAGGGCATAGAGATAAATTTGCTGGGGGAAGATTTAAGATGATCCCGCGATTTGGAGAATGGTAAGCTGAGATTGTCCAAGGACCGATTGTTCAGTTGGTAGAATACCGATGGTGGTTCCAGTAATCAAGTCTGGACGACGGCAATCGTTTTGGTCCGGTGCAGGTTGTTAGCTCGTGGGTAGCGTTTGCCTTGGATAGAAAAAGGTAAAATAGTCATAATTCTCTTCTTCTTCGTGTCACATTTGAAGGTAGGGAGGATCGCTTCAAGCACTTTTGTCGATATTTTAACCTACCTATCGAAATCCTTGGTTCAAATAATCGGTCAATGATCTAAATTTTAACTACCGAAAATATGAGAGTACTGTTCTTTAGTAAAAACGATTGTATGAGAGACTAATTACTTCGCCGGACGTGTGAATGTATTTGGGTTTATCCTGTGATTTTTTTTATTTTTGTTTCTTTTAAATTCTGATTCTGAAATTTCTGATTCTGAAATTTCTGATTCAGAAATTCTGATTTCTTTCTCCTCTCTTCGATTTTGGTCTTCTATAGACCACGCAAAATAGCGTTCTCCGGATTTCCTTTCTTTTTCCTTTCTCCAGTATTTGTTCATTCTTTCTCTCTGTTGCTCTTTTATTTTTTCTATCCATACCCCACCTTCTTTCTTTTTATCTTGCCCTGTTAACTCACAAAGTTATGAATTTCTTTCCTGAATTCATTTCGGTTTCTTATTTCTTCCTCTGTCACGTTAATTTCCTCCAGGCCGGTCCTGACTTGTTTGGTCCACGTCTTTGAGTTTTCGGCTTTTGGTCAAATTAGGCTACTTTTCTTGTGGTCTGTTTTTTTCTATCGATTATCTTCAGGTGTCCATTGAGAGTCTAGAAATGTAATCTCGAAGAGAAGGCACGTACATAGATTCAGATCGCCGGCACATTTCAGACGTGCGGACTTGCTTGGTGGTCACCAGTTATCTTCCTCTTCACCCCTTTTAGTGTGTTTTGCTGCTCTAGCATTTTGAACCCTATTAACTCGTAGGTTTGTGCTCTTGTATTTTTTTAAATATTCTTTATTTCGTAAAGGTCGTGTAAACATTGGAATGTGCCAATACAAAAACAAAACACATATTACAAAAAAATACAAATTACAAAAAGTACATATTACAAAAAAAAATAAAATACATATTATATTTTTTTTAATTAATGAAAAGTTCACTGTATTCAAAGTATTTTGCTCTACTATAAAATTCCTGTTTGTAGGAAAGCCTTGACTAGTCTCTCAAACTTACTAATTGCAGTAGCCTCTTTTAATTTGTGAGGTAGGTGATTATAAATTTTTGCACAAGCAAAGTGTGGGCCATTTTTAGTGAGACTTGAATTGAACATTTTTAGGTGGACATTATTGTTTTCACGCGTAGCATGTGAGTGGAGGGAACTATTCAGTAGGAATACATCTGGATTTTCTTTCACAAAGGATGAATACTGAAAAATATAAATACAACGGAGTGTTAATATTTTAAATGATCTGAAATAGGGTTTACCAATATGTTCTCTCATAGAAATTCCAGCAATTGCTTTGATAGCCTGTTTCTGCGAGGAGAGGAGTCTCTTACAGTGGGACGAGTTTCCCCATAAGATATTTCCATAAGTTCCCCATAAGTGAGAAAGGAATGAATTTTGCCAAAGTACAGGAACTTGAGGTATTCTCATACCCCTTAGCAATTATTCATTCCAGCTTTGATCTATCAGCGAAGATCGGCAAGATACGTTAAAGGCCGTTATGATAATCTCGTAAGTGCTACTGACCTTTTTCAGCAACTGGGATGGGAAAAGCTTTCAGACCGTCGATTAAAATTTAAACTCAATCTATTATGTAAGTACCAAACCGGTCTATTCTCTGACGACGTTCATAATATTTTACGAAATCCGACATACTACGGTAGATCAGATCATGAGAAAAAAATTAGGGAACTAGACTGCAGAACGGACAGATTTAAAATGTAATTTTTCCCACGAACGATAAGGGACCATAACAGCTGCCAATGAGACTTTTATCTAGGTTTGTCGTTAGGTAATGTAGCTCTTAGTAGTAGTAGTACTCCTAATACTTGAATCCTTATCTGTTACCTAGTACATACTAACAGCACGCTTTGCATGTTTTCTACATGGGTCTTGAGTCTCTGTCCATCTGTGTAGTTGCAAAATACATATATTAATGGTCCCTCTCAAGTCGTCGTCGTTACACTAACTCTAGGGTACAGTGTAATGCATGTTGGTGATTACTCACCCCCTGCCACACACCCCTGAGGTGGCTTGCATGGTATTTTGTAGATGTATTCTTGTTCTTCTCATTTCGCCATTCATAGTTTCACGGTGGGTGGTGTTTTTGTTGCGAGACCGTCCTCGTCTTTTATCCGTCCGCGGTCTCCCTTGGATGGTCGTTCCGCGGTGCGGTTTCCTTAGTTGCCCTTTTGTCTTTTTTAGCGCTCTGAAAGGGTGTTGGCATCTTCGGAATGGTCATTTTTTTCTTTTCTGTCCACTTCTCCTCGCTGCTTATGTCCTCGGTATGCATTTTCTGCCGAGCTGTACGGTTTGATTGCGCCTGAAAACGAAGTCGTCTCCCCCGAAGCTGACTCGGGTGTCGAATGATACAATAGGCGTAGGTGTGTGAGTTGCAGTTTCGCCAGATGCTATTCGCGTCGGCATGACGGTTTTGATTTCAAAGGTTGTAAAGGCATTCGCTTTAATGGCTGTTGGTGGTTAAGGCGAAAGTGTACTCTTGTATGTGTGTGTGTGTTGTTGTGTAGCTACACTTTTCCTGTCATAAGGAACAAGGCGGCTATCATACTAATATATAAAAATTGAATGGTGTCTGTCTGTCTGTCTGTCTGTCTGTTGCTCAATCACGCAAACACTACTGAACCGATTGAGCTGAAATTTTTTATGTAGTTAGAAAATGTACTAGTATGAAACATAGGCTATATTAAAAATCTGTCAGGGCCCCCAAAGGCCCCCCTTGGTGGTCCCTGATGGTCCATGCTAAGCATTGGGTTTGGTGCAGTGGTTTTATTTTTTTGCTTTTAAAAATTACTTTCACTAAAGATAGAGGGCTGATATTTTTTTTATTGGATGGCTGAATAAATGAAGTTTCTAATTCTTTCAATCGATTTTCTTTTACGCTTCGTAATTCTCTGAAAATTATGTTTATAGCTGAAAAATCTCACATTTTTCTCTGAAATCAACAATAGCAATTTCCTTGACAACCAGAGATTTGAATTTCAAAGGATATTCACGCATCTGGCATTTACGTTTTCCTGCCGGCCCATGATAGCACGTAGAAAGAAAATTTGTATAAGAAGGGCCCAGAGTCCAATGGGCCCCATGATAGATTGCTTCGGGGGGTAATCGATGAATTCCTTGCATATTTACAGGTATACTCTTCAATGTCTATTCTCAAAGTAGCACTCATAAGGGAACTGCATACGAGAGAACACTTATGTATAAAACGATACACCTAAAGGAATTAAACGTGGAAGAATATTTACGTGCAGCGAATAATAATGCCTCTGTTGCTACAACAAATACGGTGTCGTTTATTATAGTTTAATACTCAGATGAATTACACGTAGTGGAACCGTCTGCCTCTCATTACGATTGCGAACTATTTTTAGACCAATTCCCACATAAACTTTACGAGTTATTTATATACACTTAAACGTGTTAAAATGCAGTTTACTCACATTGACTCAATCATCGAGTTGTCTATTCGAGTCTCTCACTTGCTTCTGTGTTTCCCCTCCTTAAAAATATATTCATAAACATGCCTAATAGAATAAAGGGTAACATTTTGAAAAAATCTTCTAAAGCATGAGAAATGTCTTCTTTGCGAGAAAATGAGTCGTTGCATGAAAAACGACAAAGGTTAGCCTTGAAAGCTCAAATACATGCCTACCAACAATCTCATGATAATCTCCCCGTGGTGTTTCTCGAATTACGCTAAGAACCGCACAAATTTCATCCTAATCAAACCTACTGACGGGTAACCAGCTAAAAATCTGGTTCAAATATTGAGCCATTTGTTTCGAAACTTCAATCTGTTTTAAGATGGCGGAAATTATAATTGCGTCACTACATGCTTCTTACCCATAAGAAGAAGGGATATTCTGCGCAATGGACATCATCGGTGCATGAAAATTGGCAAGTGCACTAAGAATGATCACCATAGATTTTTAATTTTGTAACCAATGATTATGATTTAGGAAACAATGAATATAGCCACCCTTTATGCCAAAGGCATAGTCCGGGTATTGAAGGATTCATAGGACAAATAAACATCGCTGATATTGAAAATGCTCCTTTTGACGTTGTCAACCGCTGGATTATACTCTACTCTCCTATCCTGATTAAGATACTCAACGCACATATCAACAATGAATGGCGGAACTCAATTAAGTCATTGAATGCAAATATATTTATGTACAGACGGGAAGTGCTCAAGCTGTTATTCACTCAGAAGACGGCTCAAGAGAACTTGAGGGACGAGGTCACCATCTATCAACCTAGGTGCTATTTGTTAAGTAGTAATGAGTCTTCGTGGCCCATTATTAGGTTTTCCGTGCATTAAAGAGGACAAACAATAACTCAACTCTCCGTGCACGAAATGGAAAATGAATGAGTTACAACGATCACAACAAACAAGATAGGATACGAACACCTCAAATGATCACGCTGACAGTATTCTTCAGGTTTTGTGGTTTTCTTATAAAATAAGTTCAATGTTTTTCACATCCGTTGAAGTTCAACGGGTACCTTCAGCTAGTAATAAGATAAAACAACTGTTGATTGATGAATTGATCTGTACCCACTTCGTCCGTAAAGTGCTTTCTAAAAACTTTATTTCTACACTCTCTTGTACATTTTTTTGTTTTCTTCGGAATGTCCCTAGATGTGATAAAAGACAAGTTCGTGCTTAGTTTGCCTGTGCTTAAATTGACTATCCCTTGGAATACTTGCAGTGATAAACGGGCCACGGGTATGTTTCAAGGAAACCTTGCATAACTGTGTTAAAACCATGTTTCCCTTAGGTGGCCTGGTTACTCTACATGTTAACATCCTATTCAGCTTCTCGCATGATTATATTTCTACAGGTGTTGTTGCTTGGTTAGATTTGTAATATTTTAGAGGCATGTCTCATTTGTGGGGAAAAATATGAGGTACGTTCACACGGATTGTCATTATGGACCTAATAACTTGGGTGACATGCTCTCTCTATATATTTTTTGAAAGTTATTTTGTCGTTGCTGTTTTTTGGCTCAGTGAGGGAAGGACTTATTACATTTCATTTTTATACACACCTTTTATCGGACCTTTTGTTTTTATTCTCTTTCTCTTAGCTCACTGTCGATTAACGACGTCGCGTCGGTGTGTTTCATAATAGAAGTTCTACTCGATTGTTATCTCCCTGGGAAATGCCCTGTTATGTGACCACATGTCTTTATAACACGCTGGCTTGCCTTTCCGTGATGTTTTTATGATAATTTCAAGGAAAACACCATCGACGTTTCTCAAATTACGCCTAAACTAAAACTTTAAGTCGCCGTTCTCGTATTGCTGAACGAGGCCTAAGAACAAACTAAGAACTCTGAGCTACAGCGAAAATTCGCTTTCATGATAGCGATGGCGACTTCACGCAGAAAGTATCCTCAATTCCGCCTATTTTTTCCACCTTAAATTATTAAATTATTTTCCACCTTATATTGCGGTTAATTTAATAATCGTTTTGGTTCTTCTGAGTTGTCTCATATATATTCTTCAGCTCTTTGAACAGCAAAATGAAAGGGTGGGTTTTGTTTACTCTACATCATGGTTAATTTTCGGCAAATACGACGGCGATGATTATTGTGTCGAGGCAATTAAAGGAATTGGGATGGGAATAGCTCTCACAGCGTAGATTAAATAATAGGTTCAACCTAATGAGTTAATACATTTACATGTACATCTACGAAGTACCGTGCAAACCACCACTAGGGTGTGTGGCACGGGGTGATTCCACACCAGGCATGCAGCACTCGTCCCAGCACAAATCAGAACCTCGCACGCTCACCCTGCCGCTAGGCGCAGGCCAAAATGCAGTCAGGAGAACAGTGCGCAGTCCAGGCCGAGGCCGTTTACTTATCAGAAGATGTAAAGAACATGTAAACTAACCCCGTGGCACTATGGTGGGCCCGATGGCATGCATATAATTAGAGAGATAGATTGCAGGACCTACAGGTTCAAAATGTCATTCTTTCCGAGGACGATTAAGGATCACAATAGTTATGATCGAAGACTTCAACAATGTAAGTGGGTAAGGATAGGTAGCTTCAATTATCTACTTAGCATTTTTATTTATTTTTCTGTTTTTTGATGTTTGCTTGGAATTCAAATTTATTTTACGTGTCAGTAATTTTGTAAAAGCATTCGTGTGTCTCTGTATATAACTGTCGCGGTATGAAGATGAGGCTGAATGTTGCTTGATAGATTAGATTTTATACTTGTGTTTATTAATTTATCATTATTCATATCTTCTCTCCTCGCTTGAAATGTCTCGGATGATTTTATTTTCTACATGAAATTGCATCTTGTTGTCGGTATGCATGCATGTTAACCCGTGTGGTGCATGTTATTATGTTTGTCAACGTGGTACTTCCTTTGTTTCTGGTTTGGCCTTGCATTGTTTTCCTGGCTGCTTTCTGGTCTTCGCCTATCGGCCGGGGGAGCGTGCGGGGTTCTGATTTGAACTGGAACTAGCTCTGCATGCTCGGTGTGGAATCACCCCGTACCACACACCCTGGATGTGGTTCTACTACGAGGACTTACGCGGTATTTCGTAAATGCAGATGTTTTCTTCCCCCATTGAATTTCAAGTGGTACCATCCCCTTATACTTAATATATCATCATGGAATTGCAAAGGTTTATCTTTCATTGCTTCATAATGAAACATTTCATGTTTTCGCTATAACTCTTGAATCTATGTCCGTTTATGTAGTTGCAGTGTACTTAAATACTAACGGTCCCTCTATCATTGGTAGCATATATATAGTGTAGTGCATGCTTGTGAGGCTTCGCCTCGTGACTAGCATTAGCGATTTATGCTAATTCATCATTAGTCGTAGATACACTAACTTTAGAGTATAGTGTAATGCATGTTGGTGACTACTCACCCACTGCCACGCACCCTTGAGGTGGTTTTCAGGGTATTCTGTAGATATAGATGTAGATTTCCGTTAAGAAGAGGCAGAGACGGGTCTTTTGTAGTAGAGAATACATTACTTATCCCTAACTCTATGGTACGCTCACTAGAACTCAATTAGAAATACAACTCCCAGGGCGACCAGCCCCATTTGCCCTTTTTCTAGAGCTGGCCTTGCATTCAGTCACTCTCTTGTTGTATTTTTAAGTCCAGCATTAGTAATTGCTGTACCTCGTGTGACTCCTGAACAAGTTTCACGTTTCTAGGAGGCCTCAGTTTTGGGAATCACCGCTTTTATCCTTGCTGAGCGATCACCCCACCGTGCAAACACCCGGGTCTTCACCCGGAAAGCCTCGTAGTTTTATTTTTTAAGAATTTTTTTTTCTAATACCCCATTTGATGAGCTATAGTATAATCTTTTTCCAGAAAACTCAGAAGCGGAATTATTCATCATATGCGCAATTATTTTTAAACGTTGTTGTATCTCTCGACGGTTGTCCCATCTCCTGACTAGTTTATGGCATTCACTTAGAATTAATTTCTGCATACCGTCGACTACAATTATTAGTTGTAGCCTTAAAATAGGGTATTAAATATAAATTATCCATTTTTTAGGAGTCCATTACTTTTGCCTGTCGCACAATTTACCTAATTACTTCACTTTTTATTTATTGGCTATCCATCTTTAAATTCATCAGGTTCTTACGAGTGAGAAATTTCAGGACGTGTTTCCATTTTTTTTTCAAGGGAGCCTTCTTCTCCTCATGCATTTATTAGCTGATAACATAAATTATGGACTTTTCACAAGCGCGTCAGAAGAATTTACAAAGTCTCATAATTATAATGTATTGGTTAGATTAGGTCGTAGTATTACCGTGTAAGTTCAGGGATGACTGACTGACTTCACAGCCCGAGATCCAGGACAGGAGGATAATCTGAATCGAATCTTGTTTGTTCGTCAACAGTAGCCAAAGAGATTTATAGGTTAAAGAATGTTTTGCCTTTGCCATGGAAGTCTAAATATAGCTATATTAGCTGAGCAGAAGGTGGTATAATAATTCTTTTATAACTTTTGTGATTCCGGTTTTGAAAGCCCGTTGATGAGGAAAAATGCAACTTATTCAACTCTCTCTCTCTCTTTTTTAATGCTGTCTCCAATTGTAACGTCAGATACGGTCTCGCACCATGCGCTTTGAACTGAAAATCGGTATTTCGCTTCCTCTGTTCCCAGTCCATGTTCTTCGCTCTTCATCACTGACCGTTCTCCCCGGGAGTCACTCTTGCCGACTGCCTCTTTGTAATCTTCTCTTTATCATTCTCATACTTCTCTGATTGCGCAGAGGGAGTTTTCTTACTCTTTACATTTTTTACTTCTACGCAGTGACCTCTGAAGAAGTACGCTGCGCGTCTTACATTTACCTGCTGAGGCAATATTTTTTTCCGTCCATATTTTATCCAGGTGAAATTTCATTGTGATTTTGTATCTTGAAGATATCATGCTTAGTTGTTGTTGTAGATTTTCAGCAGAGACATATTCATGTATTTTCGTATGCAAAAGTGTACTCCTCCTTACTGTATTGCATGTCTGTTTCCATGTTTCCCTGGATGAGCATAAGTGAAGGCTTTTTCCAGTGGGTGTTGAACACCTCAGAATAGTTTGCGGTAAAATTAGGTGGGATTGAATTAATAATAATAATAATAGGATCGTGAAACAATGTGGATGAAATGCTTTCGTAAGTTAAGCATGTGAAAGGAACGTGGTTCATTTGTCTGGCCATGTTGACGGAATTGTTAAGGGTCGAATATCAATACATTCATAATAGCGGAGAGAATGGTGTGAAAAAAGGGGTAGTCCGAGAAAGTCGTGGGTGAATGTGGTGGAAGAGACTTAAAAAGAGGAATATTAGGAATCTTACCGTGTATGAAACAATGTATGGCTGCGAGAGAAGCTAAGAAGGTGTGATAGAATAGGGCAGTATGGAAGAAATGATTACAAGTCAAGTCAATTTCCGAGGCCTAACGCCAAAAATTATGCTATTTTGACTGAGCCTACCTTGAAAGGGAGCCACGTAATGAGTGTGTATATTTTGTCGTCGTGGCATTTATTGTGATTTCGTACATTTTAGATGTCAAGCTTAGCTGAGATTGCATATTACTCTCATATTCATGAAATGGTCCTCCAGCCATGAGTTTTTTTTTTAGTTTCGTGCGGTATGTGGGTAAATGTGAGCCCCTAGGGACGTGTCGCAAACAGAATCTTTGTAATAATTTTAATTACCTTAACTATGCGTAAGTTTTCTTAATGCAGGGTTGAGGAACTATTTGCATAACTTAAAGTTACTCGCAAATAAAATTTGGTATAGTTCCTGCGACATTTTCACCGACTTTTCTCCATCAATATCGGCAGATACCTATCACGAGATTGGTTTGGCGCAGATCTCCACTCCTCACTCTTATCAGCTAACCGTTTCATTCACGAAAAGTCTTCATCATGACGTCTCTCATGATCCTTTTCATGTTTTACATCTTAAGTCATCCTCGGTAATTCCTCCCATTCTTTTATTTTTCCATTATCCTTTTCAAAACAAATATTTTCCGCTCATTTGTTATTCCCGAACAATTCGTTCTCTTATTTCTGTTGTTTACCGGAAAGCGCACCCAGTGCCATTAGCAACTTACAAGAGCATGTGCGGATAAGCTTTTGATAGATTTTCTGTATTTTTTCTAATTTTCCATAGTGCGGTCGTATTTTTTATTGACCCTTGACTGAGCCTAGGCATGATTTGTATTTTTAAAAACACCCTCGCTTAAGACTTCCGTAGCTCACTAGCTCTCGACTCTGGAGAATTTACTGTTTCTAACGATGATTACGCTGTACGCTATCGGTGATCGTTACTGGGTGTAGTTTGACACCCCAAAATATAGGCCCGATCGGTGACCCTAATATTTCCCGTTCGTGTCTATCACATTTCGTGCTCTCGGCGGGATCGGGCGTGGCAGATAACATACATCTATGGAAAGCAATTCTCTCTCACCAATCTATTGAAAAAGCGCGTGTTGGTAGGTTCTTTTTCCTCTCATTAGCTAATTCCATCGTCCAAGACGCAAGATGACATTTTTCGTTCGGTCCTTTTCTTTTCTTTTTTTTTGCTTGCCGTTCTTTCTCGGTTCTGTGATCTTATCTTCGCTTCCGCATTGTTCCCTTGACATCTGCGGCTTTTAAGGAATTTTTCCTCCTCCTTTACACCCTTCCTTGGATCAGTCGGTTTTTGTCCATCGAGCCTTAATTAATTCGTATCGCTCTCCGAAATCTTTTAATTATCCATATTCATCTATAACGTTTTCGTGGAAAATAGTTGACGCCTTCCTTTTGTTCTAGTTAACTTTCTGAAAACGATTGAAGGTGATTCCCTGTTTTTTTTAATGCTGTAAAATGGGTGCTTGCTTATTTTGTTTCCAATTCTACAGAAATAAAAGACGAGCCTGACTTACTTAATTGCTGGTTCGCCGAAGTTTAGGTTCTAACGCTGTTGGTGAGATTGCTTTTACCCTATTTTATTATAGTTGGCAACATGAAAAATTTCATAACTCCCTTTATAATTGAGATAGACTTACGATTCTTTCACCAAAAACAAATGTAATGTTTTATCTAAATTTAATACGCGGCATATATGGATCTGTATCGTGAGATACGAAAGTTAGCATGCAACCGCTTTTTACCTTGTAAAATTCTAAATATTTTGTCCAAAAGATATTTAAATGAATACAACAACGTTGAAACTCAGTTACAAACAAATTAAAGCTAACCATTATGGAGGGAAACGTATGAAAAACATTTTTCTGAAGTTTTAACCCAATACTGTGAACCGTATGTCTGCAACTGGGTGAGGAAGATGAAATCAGAAGCGCTCCGTTTATAACGAAAATTCAAGGAAATATTTTTTACAACATTTATTTTAAACTAAATCGATTAATTATTGCCACCACTAAATGTGGCATCTTTTTCTGATTTAGTAAATGTCTTTTTATATTGCATAGCATCTTATTAATTTTCCTGCTGTCATTGGTAACGTAGCACCTCCGGCCTTATGGAGATTTACATGGAAATCGAATCTCCATAAGAGCCCATGCTGCCAATTTAAATGTGGAACACGCTATACCACAATCACAATCACAATTCCTGACAAAGCGCCCAACAGTGGATGCGAAACGTTTAAAGATTATTGAAAAAAACATAGGGAAGGGGAAAAATTCCTGAAATGTATGAATGAAAAGTCCTGGGAAAAACATAAGATGGTTGGAGCGATTTTTGTATATGTACAGATTTACATGAAACATTCTCTTATTAGTGATGTCTATAGATAGAAGTGAAAAAAAAAGCATCATACCGATTTGTTTTCTATTTTTTGGAAATTCATTGCTATTTTAACCCCTCACCATATGGCACATGAGATATATTTTCCGTGATAGTTCGATTACAGATGTGCAGATTTTCTTCTAAACGCGAAATAATTCATTTATTTTTATGATAGTGGTTTCCTACAAATATCAGTGTCACGCTGATTCAATGATTCGAAAAAATATATTTTTATATAATTTACGCCAAAATTTCATTTCATTTGTGTACCTAGTGCATGTATGGTGAGTTCTACCGGACTAGAAATGTACCTACTTAAATGAAATGTGGTCGTAGTATTTTTTCAACTTATTCGAAAAATTATTAAAATGTGCCCTGAATGACCCACTTTTACTGCTAAAACCACCTTAAGGTAGCTTGAGCGAGATAGTATTTCTCTAGTCATAATGGAGACCATATTCGCATTTCTTTTTTATTTCAGCGTCTGTCAGAGGTATGACGTAAATTCTGTAATATTAGTGGAGCAAAAATATAGTTATATATGTCAAAAATTTTCAGTAAATAAATAAATATATCCAAATAAGTCTCTAACTTGACTCATTTTTTCACGTCGGACGGTAATAAAGCCTTCACAACAGAAGGTTTTTTTGCGATTCCGTAAAAATTACTGCGGTGAGTAATTGATTAATTTTTATAAATAGTTGACAAAACATACAAACTACACTCCGGTATAGTTTGTTGACGAAATGGAGGATTTAGAAATTTTTTCAACATTCTCCCTCTGGAGCGCACAGCCGTAATCTATCCCATGTAAAACAGCTTATAGTAGGATAATTGCTCGAAAAGTAGTTCGGCTAAGGGTTAATATTTTGGAAATACGAGAGTTTTTTTTATTTAAAATGAGGTCAAATTCATCAGATTCTAGGTGAAGTGATATCTCGCTCCAACTACCTTATAAGTAGCGAGGCGTAAGCATCTTAGCCCGTATTCCTCTCATATGCTGCCGGCCGGACGGAGGACGGGGATATTGATGCTGCTAACGCTACCTTCTCACAGCGCCCTTACCCAGTCTGGTTGCGCTAGTCGCGGTGTTATTCGTGCCGGGAAAGGGACTGCCAGACGGCCTCCTTCGAGCTCCAGGACGAAAGTGGATCGAATCGAAGCGTGCCTTGTTATTTCATTAATTTTCGCGAAATTGTACGAGAGGGCAAACTTTAATAGAGGAATCTATCGATCGTGGAAGAGTTGAGCGTCTTTAAGAGGATCCCTGTCTTGTCCGATGCTGGATGAAGGGGTACTTCCGAGTCATCGCGAATTTCCAAAATCGTGCTGTTTTTTGGCCAACTAATCCGATGCGAAAGTTGGTTCCCCGACAAAGTGGACCGTTATGACTAAATATTCTACCGCTTGTGGTTGACAAGGGAAAGGGGATCGAAAGCTTAGAAGTAATGGACGCCGTTAAGACTACCTATGTTGGTAGTTGGATGATGCAGTGAATGTTTCGAAAATCATGGAATTGTGTTGGAAATGGGAGTTTTTGTGGTGGTCCTCACCGTCATGATGGCCTGCGTTAGAATTACGACAATGGCAGAGATAAAGTTTAAGTTGAATCCTGACCCTACTTGGGTGCTATCTGGAGCGCATTTTCAGTACAACTCTGTCCAGAGTCGGCCCGGGACGCGGACGATCCGGGCAGTTACCCCGGAGCACGTAAGTACGCGGTACCCTGCAAATAAAAGCATATTAGTACAAATCAGTCAATTAGCTTTACTACTTACTTATCTAAAACCCTGAAGTCTTTGTGGCAGCTTTTATGATCTCTTATCGTTCGCGGAAAAATTAAATTTTTAACCCGTCCGTTCTGTAGTCTGTTTTCCTAATTTATGCTTATGATCTAATCTACCCTAGTATGCCGGGTTCCGTAACATGTTTTTGACGTCGTCAGGAAATAGATCGATGTGGAAATTCCTTATAAAGTTTAAATTTATCTTAACTTAAAGTCTAACTGATATTTTAACTTAACGTCTTAATTTATCTTATGGTATGATAGCGATTCCCATCCTAGGTGTTGCAGTAGGCTTATAGCAATAAGGATATGATCGTAACTACCTTTTGCATATCTTGCCGATCTTTGTTGCCCGCGTTCTAACTCGGTTTTCAATGAAGTTTGGTTTTTCAAATCATTTCCTCGCTCAATGTGAACCAAGTGTACAAGAGTTCCATTATGGAGCAATTCCACCAAGTCACGGCCGAAACTATCTACCTTATTGCTATTCAAGCACACCGCATAAAGATCCCAAATACTGGCTGGGTATGTCAGTTCAATACAGGTAGGCCTATGCATGCAGTCAGTTCATCTCATACCAATGAACTTCGGAATACCCCTAGAATGTCACAAACTGAAATCCGGTAAAGCTTGTAAATATCTTATTTTAGTCGTTGTTTTAGTCTCGTACGTAAAACTTCCGCATTATCCGACTTTTTGCTCATCTGTGGTGGCCTCAGTCTACTTTTCCTCAGGAAATCGAGAATGCGCTGTAGTATTTTTACTGCCTTCCGCCCCTCTCCGTATAGAACTCAACTCTAAAAGCATTTTCAAATCAGTCTTTTTATCCTGGGTCAAAAATTTGCTCACATTTCGTTAAGAGGACCCAGAGTCCATTTTGTCCTCATCTCTCCCGCATGTATCGTGCAAGGTTATCCCGTCCGATTTGACGGCCGTCTTACAAGAAATTGTTTAAGGGTTATAATTGGAGGATACGGGTCCTCAAGACATCCGTCGGTTTCGCTCGGATGATTCCTTTAGCGGTCCGGGTCTCCGTACCACACGCAGCTGCTGGTTGGCCCTCTTCACGGCCGGATTTCCAAAGACGTTCGGACAAGTTGGTTGCGTGGCCTTTTGGTGGGAAAATTTCTCGAGCATTCTCCTTTAAAAAAAAACTTTTTTTCCTTCTTTCATTCCTGCGCCCACCAAATACCGATGTCTGCGAATAAAGTCATGACCGAGGTAACCAACATCCGCGGTCGGCGTCGAATTTCTGCCCTTAAATTTAGATTTTGCGTTCCCCGCACCGAAACAGTATTTTTTTATTCCAGGGGAAGATGAAAGCAAGTGTTTCTGTTTGGGAATCCCGCCTCTTTTTATTTTGGATGCCCGGAACGGGTTTCCTGGCTGACCGAGGATCTTTTTTACCTTCGGTGTTAAGGGGTTAAACACTACCTCACCTGAATAAGAAATGGCAATCCGTGCTTGCCCCGGGACACAGTTTGCCGAATATTCCGTATCCGGCGAGGTCTCGGCTGACTATTACCTCATAAAATATGCCAGTGTAGATTCAAATCAAGTTTGTTTTGTATGTTTATGCCTTGTAGTCACGACATTTGTACCTTTGAATGATGGAAGAAGATTTATTGCATACTTTTATGAAAGTTGTCCCTGAAGGAGTCATCTGTAATGTTAGTTCCGTCTGTGGCGTGATGATAGACCTAGTTAGACACCTGTGTCATTTTCTTGCGAATCTCGAGACATCATAATATGAATTTCCTCGGCAAACTTCACGCAAAAAACAGCGGGTTCGTGTCAATTATAAAATCATCTGTAGGTTTTTTTACTTGGATGTGCCCATCATGCCATTCCCTTTTGGGCAGGTAAAAAATTGTCGGTGTTACGCCTAGGAAACGGGCTCTCCTTTAATAATTTTCTCCATTACGCTCCATCCTCGCATATTTCTTTTGCCTCTGTTACATTCATGCATTGTTTCTTACATGCCCTCTTGTTACCAATAATCCTAATATTCCTGCTCTTGGCTATATAATTATAGCAGAATATAATTTTTAGGGTATTGGTCTTCTTAGAGAAGAGCTTCTTATATACGTATAATTATCGTCAGTATTGGAACGTTCCCTTGGCGATTCTATCCTCAGTGGGGAAAGATCTCAGGGAACTCTTCATGCAGAGTTTCTGGGAAAATAGATAACTCATAAATAGCCAGAGTTGATTTCATTTTCCATGACCGTGGTTTCGCGGAGACGTAAATCATCATCACCCACCAGTTGATATTGTTAAAGAAACTTGTCGAAACGTTTTTTTTTCACTAGATTAATAGACTACCGTCTTAGTCATAAATGCAGCATCATCAGGTACGGAACTGTACATCAATTTGAGTGTATTTATTAGTTTTAAAAGTAATAACAACCCTCCTTCCCTGATGAGAGTGCACTTCTGAACTGTTCCACCTGGAACGCCGCTACACGACCTTTCCCTGTAACAACTCCACCCTCTCCCGTTCCCTCGCCTCCGTCCTCCATCCTAATCTCGCTCTTAAGACTATGTATACGACCAGAAGATGCACCCGCACCCGCAGAGTTTTAACGGGAAGGATAAAAAATATAATTGTTGCATAGAATTGAACTAAACCTCCCAAAGTGGCATTCAAAATGCTTATACTACGTAGCAGTCAATAGCCACTCACGAGGAGTCTGGGATGTAAAATACCATTATTAAAATATCTCTGTGATTCTGATATATTGATCGCTAGTTGCAAAGCTTGCTGAAGCAGGCCAGCATATTGGCGAAATAGCTGAAAAGCAATGAATAAAGTAAATAATAAAATACAATTTAATGTGTGGCTGTTTATTTTTAATTAAAAAATAGATGCAACTATGGTCAAAAAAATGTATCTAAATGTCAGAGATTTCTATGCATACAACATTTTTTTGTGAAGCAGGCTGTTACTAAGCAGTTTCCCTAGTGTGTATTTTGAAAAATGCTTACGCCCGAGGCCTGTGTTAGTAGAGAACGTATATGGGAGCTAGCTAGCCATCTATTGGAGCTCATCTGAATCTCGACCCCTACCAACTGAATCATACGTACATACGCATAGCCTTTTACATATTCGATTTAACGTGAGACATATGTCTCGGGCATGAGTTCCCATTTGAAGTCAATGCTGCGGTTTCTAAGTGCATAAGCATTTATATTCTAAAAATAAAGCGAAAATTGACGATTTCGGAGCCAAAAACTCAAATTTAGGCAAAAACAAACCGTGTACGAAATTTGAATGCAAGAATTAAAAACTTAATGCTTTTAGTGGTACGATGCTAATAATTCCAAGCTTACATCATGAGTACTAGCAGTCTATGGTACTAGGAAACAAGAAAAGAAACCTCTGCACCGAATCCGATGCTTTTCTTATGAGAATAATCTATTTAATCCGAAGGACCCTTATTGGGGCCCTAGTTGACCTAGTGCCTTTTTTAATATGTCCTATTAATCCTTCACGGTCCTAAGGAAGATGTGTACCAAATTTTTTTTGAATCCGTTTGGGGGGTTTGGAAGTCTATAGCGTTCAAATAAACAGAATGTCAGTTTTAATTATATGGTCTAACATTTCTGTGCATGTCACATCTGCGACGAAACCGGTCGTAGGTACGTCAAACTAGTGCTGTGGAAACATCCATGCTTTATTTTCATAGTGGTCATGAATTTTCACTAAGTTGAGCTTGGTGCAGTATAATTCATTAATTTTTTCATACTGTAGGGTTATCTTTCCTTGTAAATATCTATCTACTATGAGAGTCGACGTTCTCTGTTTTCCTCGCCGCAGTGGGCCGCAACAGCCTCTTATTTCGCTTTCTTCCCCCTTTCCTTCAGCCGTCAGCGGCGACTCGCGGCCCCCGGCACGTTGGCGGCCGGGGCGCCGGGTTGAGCTCCCGCCGTGTGGCCGTTGCCCTTCTTCCCTCTCGGCCTCCCATCCTCTCCCTCAAGGACACCACCGAGCGGTCACCGGCACACCGACCGCTTTGGTCCAGACCTCGTGCTCCCAAGCGCGCTCTCTCTCGCTCACTCCTCCGTCCTTCCCCTCTCCTCTTACTTCGGGCCCTTCCCACGCCCCCCTCCTCCCCACCCCAGTGTAGTTCCTTTCCTACTCCCTCCCCGTCCCCTGGAGAAAGAGTGGGGTGGGAATTAAGGGAGGTTGAGAACGGGGGGAGAGATTTCATTGAGATTTGTGGGCTGAGGGCGGCCCAAGAGGGGATTTCTTCGCCCGACCCTGACACACCCCTTTCCGAACCTCGTTCCACCCTAATAGCTCCAATGTTTTTCTTTTTCCTTTTATTTCAAGCGGATCCACCCTTTCGCTTAGCAAGTCTACGCGATATATTTTTTTTTAATAATAATAATTGAAATTTATTTGGTTCTAGGACTAGTGTCGTATGGAACAGTACACAATGTGGCTTGTTAGATTTCGTTGCTGTTACAAATAAGGCGAGATCAGACAATACACTGAAAACTATAACATTTTAAGAAATAGAGATGTCCCTAGATTGCAGCATCATATATAAAATATTGATTCACATAATTAATTTATATAGATTAGGATATGGAGATTGATTTTCAGATTGTGATCTATTTTGGTCGATCTCTCGTTCGGGGAGGAGGCTGATAACTTTTAGGCTAGGTGTGTAAGTTGCGGAATAGAGGGAGGATGGAGGGAAACTCAACGTCGGCACTTGTCTGTTCTTAAAAAAATCTTCCCCACGACGAAAATTCCATACTTAGCCCCCAGTATTAGAAGTCAGTTACGTTTCACTTACACGTGTGTATGTGCAATGCTTATTAATAACTTTTAGAGGATTCTATGGGCCAAGTCAGAAGTAGAATAAAGTGAATCCGTAAAAGCACCATGATAATAAGGAAGCTGGAAATAACTTATTGAAAACAGCACGTCCGCCGAATGGAGATGTGATTTTTCATTTTAGCGAGAGTTATTGAAGTGATATTCGCAACTATTTCAATCTTAGCCGCCTACAGTTTGAGCATAGAATATAAAATGTGTTGTGTGCTGAATGGTTTAAAGTACCGTTTTTTGGGTCTACCTTAAGTCTAAGGTCTACCTCAATGGGTACCATCGATGGCTTTTGGTTTATGCCTAATTTTTAAATAAATTCAGAAACGACTTGAGTTGTGCTACGCCCTGCACATTAGCTCTCCTTCTTAACTCTCTACCCTTTGTCCCTCATTCTTCCCGTTCCTTCTCCTCCCCTCCATCTTATTCCCTCCCCAAAACGAAGTGCCCTTAGGGGTTTCTTCCACTCCCTTGTTCCGTCCGGGGGAACAATTCAATCGTCCGCTCGCCTCTCGTCATTTGTTCCTGTTTGGGGAGTGGTGCGGTAGTGCACTTCTCTTATCGTTCCTCTCGCTCACTCCTGTCGGCCACTCCAGCCAGATCTCGCCTGGAGCGTGTATCCCTGGGAACAAATGAATATTCATTCATCCGGGGCGTAGTAGCGGTCGGCCACGATTGTTTCTTGGAGTGGCCCAGTTCTCCTCCGTTAGTGAAACCATTCAGACCGGCTCACCTATGGTAGCTTGAGCGAGATTTTTCTCTCTAGTCACAATAGAGACCATATTCGAATATTATTTTAAAATTACATCCCTTGCAAGAAGCATGAAGTGAATATAGTAGTACCGATGACGCAAAAACTTTGTTTTTATCATTGAAATTCTCAGAAGTTATCTAAATGTACATAGTTGAGCCTTTAACTTGTCATATTCGCTTCATACCGTTTGCTGAAAACGCCTTAACGAATGACGGTTTTTTGCGATTTTGCGAAACGATATTAGGATGAGTGGTACATTTGTTTTAACAATAATTAAAAGAACATACGAAATAATAACCCTTATATTTCTGAAAGGATCTTTCCCTCAAAACTTGCTCGTTTTTAAAAGTTCTTTCTGGAGCGCACAGCCGTACTGAATCCCATGTGAAACGCCTTATATTTTTGAAAATTGTCTCGTCAACTTTTGCAATGAGTGGCTAGTATTTTGGTTGCATCAGTTGATTCTTTTGCCGTCTTTATAATTTTAATTGTGATTGCATTTGAATGGCTTGTGCTAAAGAAACGCTACTATTATTAGAAAGATGAGATTTATTCTAAATTATGTGGCAAAATTAATTCAATTTAATGTTCCGTGATATCTCGCTAAAACTATTTTAAGCCGGTGTGAACATGGGTTGTTACCTTTACCGTGTGTGCTTTTCAGGGCGATGAAACCGTGCGTATTCCTTCAAGATAGAACCGGTGCAGTTTTTCCCGGCGTCCGGAGATGCGTGGTCCTATCAGAGGAAGGGTGAGATTTCGTTGCTAGTTGTCACCAGACTTATCTTGTGTTAGAATGCCTTCTTTCCTTGGCTTATCGCCATTAAAGAAACTCAAAGATACCTTCGCATTGAGAAAGTCGCCATGAATGCTGCCTGATCTGAATTTGGCGGCCATTTGTGCCCATCTTTAGTTAATTTTTGTTACCGTCAGTACAGAGAGCGACGGATGTGTTCTTTTTGATGCGCCATCTAGAAATTAATGGCATTAAAATTTTAACTAATAACTTGAATGGCTTGCGAGTTAACCGTGTGGATTATTGTAGGTATGCTCAAATAAATCACCTTTGCATAGTCCTATCTGTTATTTATTATTAATCAACCTCTACCGGTTTAAAGGCTTCCCGTCAATTTCAAGAGTATTACCATTATTCCCAATATTTCTATTCCTGTACTTACTTGTGAAAAGTCACCGTAAACGGCAAGCGACCTACTAGAAAATTCGGTGCCCTCTCTTTAAAAAATATCTTTACCGAATTCCATCGGCATTTCTGTAGACTTTCCTCCAAAGGTTGAAACGCAAATTTTAAGTTTCTGCAGTACTCCCTGACTTTTCCTGTAGTAATTCCTTAGCAAATTCTGAAAAATTAATTATCTCATTCTTTGGAAATTCCTTATCGCATTCGGTTGAAATTTCTTTCAAAGTTCTGTAAGAATTCCTCAAAT
Source organism: Pyrrhosoma nymphula (assembly GCA_963573305.1). NCBI lineage: Eukaryota > Metazoa > Arthropoda > Insecta > Odonata > Coenagrionidae > Pyrrhosoma > Pyrrhosoma nymphula. The sequence continues at coordinate 33,919,846 of OY754327.1, forward strand.
TCATAAATTTTGGCTTAAGTTAGTCAGATAAATACTTCATTTATAACTGTCATTATAGAGTCCGTAATTGTAAAATTCTTGATAGAACATAAGCTATTGAGCATGTATACTGCTTTTCTTAAACTAATCCTAAAACGGGAGCACTCGTTTAGGAATTCCGGGAAAGTTTCCGTGCGTTTCATAAAGTTTCCAATATTCTCCCGAAACTACCTCTGCGGAATCGTGCCCAGGTCATGCTTGGGACAATTCCTTAGAAAATGAACTGGCACTATGGAAAGCAAGGGAATTTCCGTAGAATTACAAATGTTCTACGGAACAGTGTGAACGGGGTTTTTTTAGCAGGAATAATGTTGAAAAAAGTACTGTAATGAGATGGAAGTGGGAGACATAACTTAAGACGGCCAAGTACGGCGGCCAAATGCGGATGTCGTTGTTAGTTTTTATGAAAGCTAACTTTCATGCCAACAGTTATCGCCTCAGGTCCTCCCTTCAACTGTGGATGATTTGTACCTCTGAAGTCTGATGGAGCAAGCCTCGTTCGTAATGCCTAAGTGAACTCAGACTCGGATTAACTGTGTATCAACATTTTTTTCCCGTGATTAAGCATTTGAATTTTCGTCATGCCTAGCAGTCTTCCGAAGTAGCCCCAATATTAATGTTTTCCGGTTATAGTGTTATGGTTTTAAACTGTGATAGTCATTAACCTTATTTGCTTGTCGTCAGCGTGTCCAGTTTTATCTCATCTTTAAGATGGAATGATATTTGGAGAGATTGACTTCTGTTTTTTCTGTTTTTTACTTTTCATTGACAGTTTTCATTCGTCTTTTGGTATCATTTTTCTGCAGTCAGAAACGCCAGCAGTGCCTTAATTATTTCACGTTGTTGTAATGCTTGCGTGTATTGGGCCGACATATGATTTTTCTCTCCTGGCAAGCAATGAGTCGTGCTATCTGAGAGACATTTCACGGATACTGTTAATGTTTTGGACTGAGCAATTTGAGTCGTTCTAAGAAAGTGTTTCCGGTGACGTTATTCCGCATGGAATTTGCCTACGTGGCGTTAAAAGGTTATTGCCCGCTGTAGGACCGCAAGTTATCTATTATGTGGTTTTAATTCCATTACCAACTTGCGTACGCGATGTGGAACAAGGATAGAAGGTACCGAGTCACTGCATATTTCTTTACGTCATATTCCCTGTTTATTATGCTATGGTCGTTTTTAACTCTTCCTTTTTCTTTCAATTTCGTATTTTGGTTTTTATTTCGTTTTTTTTTTACTAAGTAGTGAATGCTCAGAGGCACGGAATGCGTGAATGTTTTCAAACAATAATGCGTTTATCTTAGCTTTTTTGATATTGTCCCTGCTAGTAGTGATTTCAGTGCTTGCCACTAATTTACTCATGTTACTCATGTAAGCTTTTCTGCTTGATTTTTACGCGGAGCAGGCGATGTTTTTGATAAACAATAAAATCTTTTAATGATATATCAGCCCATGTAATGTCAGTTTAAAGACCAAGGCCATTGAAACGCGGCCGCCAGGGTTTTATTTCATCTAATGCTCATTTGAATAGCCTTGCGCACAAGGACTCAGAAGAGTGGCAGAGATGGCATGGCATTAGGATATGCGAAGAAGGAAGGAATTTTGCTGGCTTGATAAGAGGGAAGTTCTTAGATCTTTTTCTCTTCCGCATGCTGGAAACATGTGCTCTACCAATTAAGTGGACTTATTCACTAGACCAGAAAGATCAATGAACTCATTCTCGACGGATAATATTTCCGCGAATCTTGACGGCAGTGTTAACCTTTTAATCTGTATTTTTGACGAGCAAAGCAGGATGCCCTAACTGATTGAGTCGTTCACTCATCAAATAAGAGCTCTAACGGCTGGTGACAAAAACGCGAAAATTTGAGTATGCGTATATTTCTATCATGGGGTAGGAACGCGCTAAGCAAGGATCTCCGCTGAAACAATTTATGGGGTTGTTTTTACCCTACAATTGTTAACATTTTCATTGTATATGGCACAGTTGTTTCTTCCTTTCCTTTTTTGAATTACTTGCACTCACGAACTAAGATGGAAATGTAACCACACTAAGGAAGAATTTTCGCTAAAACAATTTATGGGGTTGTTTTTACCCTATAATTGTTAATTTTTGTCATAAAAGAATTTTATTCGGTACAGTTATTTCTTCCTTTCCTTTTTTAATTACAGGCACTCACTAGTTAAGATGGAAATGTTAACATTGGACGGTTAAAAGAATGTAGTACTTTATTTCATTCAGCTACTTTTTTGCCAAAAATTGTGTTTTCAGTTCATAAATCGTCCATTTATGTCTCATTTAAGCGATACAACGTTCCTTGGCAACCTGATCCATGATTTTAAGTTGGCTGGAGCTTCTAGGGTCATTGAGTGCACATGTTAATAATTTTTTAAGTTTGTCGAAAATAATTTATTATACCACATTTCACTTAAGTGCGTGGTAACGTAACATAGAGGCAGTAATGGAAATTATACGAGAATTATATTTTGTTTTCCTCAAATAAAGGTTGTTACAACGAGTTTTAGGCGCGGTATTCGAAATTGAGACTACATTTTATTGAAATTTGCTTTTTTCGAATATTGGACTCTTGGACTTGGAATTGGACCGACTTGGATACCTTGATATTTGTTAACAACAATTATAAGTATGATAAGAAATGTATTATTTCGCGTTTATAAGATAATTCGCTCATATGTCATCGAATTATTACGGAATACTTGCCATGTGCCATAAGACTACGTGTTAAAATAACAATGAATTGTTACAAACCAGATCAGTATGATGCAATTTTTTCACTTTAATCTATAGTAATCGCTAATGGGAACACGCATGCAAAGTTTCACGTATATCTGTACATAAAAATTGCTCCAACCACCCGAAACGGATATTCACGCCTGTAGCATTTAAAGGTTCGGCTGAATGATTGATTTGAGTCTTTCGGTGAGAACTTCGGTGAGGTAATTGGAGTGCTACGGGTTAATGTGGGCAAACTAGCGAGGTGAGTTTTGAGGAGAACGCGTTAAAGTTCTACAAATTCTTCTCGTAAATTAGCTCTCGAGAACTTCTGCCATTTAGGGTCAATTAGTCGAAATTTGGACTTGTTTCTCTCTTGAAATAAAAAGTATACTATTCGAGCCACCTTATATAATTGTTAGGTTAGACACTGAGTCCTCCAATAATCTCTCTTAGCTCTCCTTGTGTGGAAAACTTCGAGGACGACCGGTACCAAGTGTACACTTCATTGAAATAATGCTAAATGTTTTGGTATTCAGTTGAACTTTTAAAATCTCTGGAGAGTGCTATGTAATGATAGGTTGTTAAAGGAATGCTGTCAATACATCGTCAAATTAAGAGAGTAATTTGTTTTATGTAAGTTTTTAGCAAAGATTTTTCATTAGTAATGATGGATCATATTGTGTCATTTGCTGAAAACAACCCAGGAGATTGATCAATCATGATAAAATTACTTACACCTAATTTTTACCGAAATGCGGAATGATTATAATAATTTCCGTTGCTTCAATCCAAATTTAACAATGTGTACGGCAATAAATTGATTTCGGAACAGTGGTGTCGTCTATGCTCAGTACTTTAAGTATCATTGAGGCTGATGGGAAATTCGGTTGTGGAGGTATGACATGCGAACTGGAATTCCATATTGTAGGTGTGTGACTACATCCAGCCTTCACCCAGATCTAGTGACACGGATGTACGGTGACACCGGAGCGGAGTCTTATCTTATCGACTACGTATTTCCAGTGGGCTATCTTTATCTCCCCTTCCTTATTCAACCGGCGCTATAAATTTCACTCCCCCGTGCATGCACGATTTCCGCGTGTGTGCGCGCTAATCGTAATCGGCGCCAGGGGAACTCCTCCAGAGAAGTAGCGGTCACGCTTCATTGCTTCGAGGGATCGATTTTCTCGCTTTCTTTATTAATTTTTTTTAAAGTTCTCGTTCTTATCGATCGATCGATGTGAGGTTTGCCTCTACTACGTTCAATTCACTCGACCACCCGGACCTGTTTGCGGAATCAATCGTCTTATTTACATTTTACGGATGATTAAACGGTGGCTCGTGTTCATTTCTGCGCGGCGCGAGTGCAGTCGGTTATCGCGGGAAGGTAGGACGAGGTGAGACTCTATAGCCGAGCGGGGGAGGAGTCATTCGTCCCCACTGCATGCCAGTTGAAGGTGCCGTCGCCGCCGGGAGTTGGGGGAAGGCCCCCCGCTCTCCCTCAGCCCGCACTCATCGATGTACCCCCGGGGGGATGCCTTGGCCAACTCCCGCCAAGCCATCCCGCTCTTCCCTCCGTTACGAATATTAATAATTAGACTCAATAAATTAGCGTCGCTGTCGGCGCTGCCAGCCGGCCCGAAGTGTTCCAGCTGGATTAATTGGACCCGTTTAATGGATCTTGCATTCTCCTCCTCCCTCCCCAAACTAAAACCGCCCACCCCCCCACGTCAGCCGTTTTCTGTCATTTTTTTTAAGGGTTGCAGTCCAATCCCATCTGCAGATATATCCTTTTTTTGTCTCCCCCCAGCGGGGATGGTCGATGTTTTCTCCGTCAGGATATCTCGTGTTGAATCTCTCTCTTTCTCTTTTATTTGCCCTCTCCTGATGTTGCATCTTCCAGATGATTAAGGAGAGATGGACCAAATGTCCCTCTTGGTTTGCCCGCGGCGTTCATTCATCCAACTGCTTTTAAAAAGATGCGCTTCCTGCTCTTCGCTTTATGGGGCTTTGGACTATTCCGCACTCCTTTCAAGCATCCCTCTTGTTTGCGAACCCAGCCCCAATTTGCAGCCCCCTTAATCGGTCAATTTCGTCTCCCTTATGGTTTCCTTCATTTCCGTATTCGCTCCAGTGTGAGTTTGCTCGTCATTTATTTTTGTCGCTGATTTGCGGCGGAAATGTTGGTTGAGAGATTAACCGAGCTTGGCCGTTGTGAATTAATCAAGGCTTACAACTTCCGGGACCTTTTTTCGGGGTGCCGCTTGAACTTATGGTTAAGAGCAGCTGTGCTGACTAAGACAGCTCACGTCCTAAATTTGATCTAAGAATGAAGATTTCGCAGATGAGGAAGCCCTCCTAGTTATCAGAAAGAATATTTGGTTGAAGTTTGAGCAAATGAATGAATTTCTGAGTTATTTTTCATGCGCTGGTGGCTGTCAGAGTACAAAAATACATGTTACTGTGAGATATAGGCGTTATCTCTAGTAGGGGTAGAGGAAAATTTTTATGCATAGTTTTTACTGCATTCAATATTAAAGTCGCATAAATGCGGAAACGCGTGGAAATATATTGATTTTTTTTTGAATGAATTTTCTGCTCAAATATCGTTTTCATCTGTTTCTTCGGTCATTCGGTATTTTTCGTAATCATCAATAGAAGAGTCCTGTAAGGTTAGTGGGGTTCTAGTGAGTTGTTGTAGCTCAGTCTATTTATTATCTCACCTGTCAGTTAAATTGATTCATTGATTACATAGTTGAAAATTGCAGACGATGGCCTGTTTAAAATCCCCTTTTGTGTACACGATTACGCCCATATATTACACTCCAGGGATCCACTAGGGCTTGAGGAAGGAAATTTTTGGTCAACTGCCATGACAATACGAGGAAAGAGTACATGAACCTTTTTCGTAGATTTTCGCTGTTCATTTTAATTTTGGTAAGTTTTTTTTTGGTTTTCTGCGATTAAACTAAACATTTTTAGCAACGGTTTCACCGTGCTTTTCTGCCGGCTTCGTGAGGCTTTCTAAATCAACAATGAAAAATAAAGACCTAACAACCTAAACAGAGAAGATGGCTACAAACTTCCTTATACGAGGAAAAGACTTTTGAAAAACTAAAGTATTAATTAATCATGCTGTACATAATAACCGCTTAAGTTTGTTTATTTATTTTTCATTGTTGATTTAGAATGCCTGACGAAGCCGGCAGAATAGCACGGCGAAACTGTTGCTAAAAAAGTTTAGTTTAATCGCAGAAAACCAAAATAAACTTAAACCAAATGAGTAAATGAAGTTGTCTTCCAATGCTTATGTATATATTTTTTTCGTTTGTGCTATGGTCATGTGTCGTGCGTGGGAAAATAGAATCCCTGTGCCTATCTGTTTGGCTATCTCTTGTTTTGTTACACTTGTCTTACCTGTGGATGCTGTGCTGGGCTAAAAGTATGTCTTTTTAATTTCGGGCTGTGAATTTGAGCCTGAATCGAACTGTGCCTTGAATTTATTTCTTTCGTTTTTTTGCTTTTCTAAAAAATCACTTCTATGTGACATGACACACATGTACTGTATTTTTTAATACAAATGTATTTCCATCGTTCGAGTTGAGACCTGCCTTCGCATTGGATCGTCTAATTCCAATTTCCCTTTTATTTTATCCTGTCTATGAATTTTAAATGTTTAGTGTGACGCAGCACTTACTGATTTGGCATCAATCGGAACGAATCTGAACTTTCCTATTTCGTTTTTTTGAGGCTTTATCGACGATTTTATTAAATCGTTTATGTGAAATCGCTCTAAGAGTCACTTCTTTGAAAACTTACGGAATTCAGTGAAATAAATAAAACACTTTGTACTGTTTACACGCTGTTTAATTCAAACTAATTGTGATACAAAAGCACAACTTTCGGCAATCTTGATGATGACATAAGTTGTCAAAACCCTGGATGGTTTCGATTAATCAATGTTAAAACAGTACAAAGTTTTTAATATATTTCATAATATGCTGTAAGCGTTTGATATGTGGGTGTTGAGGAGAATGGAGGAAGTGCGATGGACTGAAAAGAAGATGAACGAGTGGTTCAAATACACCAACATCTTTAACCCTTCGTGATTGCATCACGTGACTCCTTGGTTACGTGATCGAAATAATATGGAGCGTTTCAAACAGTACCCCCCAGCAGAAATGAAGAGGTGTGCGGTTCCAGCGGGTTCCTACCTATGGACTCACGGAACACCACTTCGAAGCGAAGTCACGAGTGCGTTTTCTTCCGAGGGCACTTGCAGGCTTCGTTTGACTTTATATGTACTCTCAGCGGGTACTTCTACATCTACATCTACAAAATGCCCTGCAAGCCACCTCAGGGGTGTGTGGCAGGGGGTGAGTATTCACCGACATGCATTACACTATACCCTAAAGTTAGTGTAACTACGAGTAATTATGCACTAGCATAAATCGCTAATGCTTGTCACGAGGCGAAGCCTCAGAAGCATGCACTACTACACTACAGATGTTATCACAATGGAGAGGGACCGTTAATATATGTTTTTTGCAACTACACAAATGGACAGAGACTCAAGACTTACGTAGAAAACATGCACGGCGTGCTGCTAGTACTAGGTAACGGATAAGGAATTCAAGTATTAGGGAGTACTGCTACTACTAAGAGCTACACTACCTATCGACACCACTTCTCGCTCGCTTCCATTTGGTCACCCTCCCACGTGAGTGTGTGCGCGTGTGGGTGTACGAAGGAGTTGGAGGCTATTCGTGTGGGTGGAAGAGACTCACCCAACGATGAGGGTGGGCGAAGGTCGACACATTTTGCGAGGTTAAGGTAATCCCACCTTAAAATGACACAAATATAATTTTTATCATATTCTGTTTACTTGTAGAAAAAACTTGTTGGTATGAACAACAATATCTTACCTTTCCACGCTATTTTTCTCGCAAATTGAACCTGAAATTACATGGTGTTTATTTGGGAGAAACATTTGGGGAATAAAGTATTTTTGCACGTATAAGGTATATGCCATTTTCGCGGAAAACTATTCACAAGAAGGGAAAAATCCCGAGAAATTTTATTTAAAAAATATCCATAATATCTTCTTCCTTTACCACTTTATTTTGAGTTTTTTTGCTATTTACTGCGATAATTGAAGTATAATGCGGTAATTCTATTGCTTGATGAGAGCTGGTTATTGACCACGTAATGATAAAAGGATGTTTTTGGATGATCAAATCTCCAAAAGCATCCTTTTGGTAATTCTGTAGAAAATGCGCTGCTTCCGGTTACCATGGCTGGGAAAAATTGTTCATTCAAGATATAATCTGCATATTTTGTACGTTTATTTTGATTTACAATAGGTAATGTTGATCATCACCGAAATCAGGGTTTCAGAATCAAATAAGCAAAAAGTTGGAATTAAGTATTTGCTATGACTCACACAGTCGCGGTGGAACTTCGTGAAAGTGAAGGCACTTTTGTAATACATTTACATATTGTAGTGCATATTCCCGCTAGGGCGTGTTTCAGGAGGTGCTACGTCTATAGATGTGTAGAAAGAGTGAGGCAGTGGCGTTTTCAGGATATCTCCCGCGTTACATCATTCCTATTCGGCAACAGTTTCGCCGGTATTGTCGAGTTAGATAATACAACGCAGAAGACATACTGGAATAACTACTGCTTCCACTGCACTACTCTGCGTAAGTCTTCAAGTTTTAGGAACAGTGGTGGAGAATGTAAAAAGTTATGAAAAATAGTGGTGTGTTTTGGTGGGTTATTGATTTTTCCCAGTTTTTGTGGTAGTCGTGAATAGTGCTAGGAAAAACAAATTATTTAGCCTATCTCTTCGACAAAGGCTTTATTGACGGGAATAAGAGAGGTAGGACGTATGCTGAACTGAAGAAAGGCATTGTTAAGTAGATTAGGGGCCAGCGCCTGTAAAAACCTATAGGATTTTAACTCTCTTCCATTTGAACCTACCTTAACCGGTAGATAAGAAATCTCTTTGATTAAAAAATTTAAATAAAAATCTATTCGACCGTCTTTCTTGGCCATATTTTCCTTGTCGCTTTTCCTTGTCCTCCATGAAATACGAATAAAGAATGACCGGCCGACGGTAGCGGAAGTGTGGTAATCCATCGCTTTTTGCTCTACGCAGTCTAGTGGCGAACCTTTTAAACGCCGATCTTTCCTTTTTGTTTTCGACTACGATTCTTTTTTCTTTTGTTGATGCTTCGCGCGCGCTTCCCCTTTGGCACGGAGGCGTGAGAAATGGTGTCCGACCGCGTGCGGCGGATAAACAAATAAGAAAATAAGGGGCGCATCCATCTTCCAGCTCTTTTTTTTTAACAAAAAAAACTCGCTTTTCTCGCCTCTTTTGTTCTCCTTGAAATCCGATCCTCGGGGCGCTCATACCCACCCACACATTTGGCCTTGCTCCCGGCTCACATTCGGAATCGCGCCCTCTCTCGGGAAGGAGAGAACGCCCCCTTTCACGCCTTTACCTTTCTTCCCTTGATGAGGTTGCTCTGCCGACGCCCCCGCCACGAACACTTGTTTTTTTCAAAGAAACCCTTTTTTCCTCCCCATCCCCTTATTTAGCCTGCGCCCTTTGTTTTCACTGGGATGAGCGACAGGACTTGTGTTTGTGATTATGGTCGAGCCCTCATCTTTCCGTCTCTTCATGAATTTTTAAAAATTTTATTTTTTTCAACTAATTTAATTTATTTTTCAATTTTTTCTTCTCTATATTGAGAGCTTTCCTTCCCCTCTAGTGCGCTGCCCAGCTCAACACGACAGCTCACTCAATTTGCATTTGTTTTAGACCCTGCGCACTAGGTAGCGCATATCAAAACAGGTCGGGAGCAGAGTTAAGGTGCGCTAGTCGAAAAAAAGAAATTCGATAATCGCGTCCGCTATTGTGTCGAATTCCATCTTAGGCGTCCAAACGTGGATTATATAATGTTTTCAATTACCAAGAGATGAAAAGATAACGTTTTGAACGTATTTGATCATTACAAACAAAACACTCAGTCGTGACTATTGTGGACCTAAAGATACTACTAGATACCGGTAGTCACTACTACCTACCGGTAGGTTACCAAGTGATTCACCTACGCACATTGTTTATTTCATCGTTTTTTATGTGCGCTGAATTGCGCTTATATATTTCGATCTGCGTCACATTCAATATCTTGATTGAAAAGCTCCTATTATTTCCCATTATTATTCATCCTCAAGTACCTCTTTTAATTAGTATATTGCTTCGTCCGGAATAATCTTCGCTTAGTTCGAGGTTACTGACTGTCACGGTGCGTTTTGCTCCACGCACTATACTAGCACTGAAGAACAAGAAGTAAATATTTTAGAAGTAATATTGTATTTATATTCGGGAAGCATATAGAGAATCTTGTCCTGTATATGACTATCAGCTGTATCCTACCCGTCCTCTTATTTTTACCGCAAATTAAACTCTTACGTTCCATGATCTTTAATGCATGGAAGGGTAAAGGAGAGAGAACAATAGCATGCTCAGTAAATAAATAAATTATTTTTTTCTTTATATTTAGAAGGTACTCATTTCTGTACCTCATATTGATGAAATTATTGCGATAAGCTAAGGTAAGTAGTGTATTTTTCCGTGATATTCAATGGTTGCACATTGAAAGCACTGCCTCATCTTGTTTTTTTTAGTTGTTGGAGAATTCTTTCCGTAATTGAATTAAAAATACGTTACTTCAACAGAAATGGCACTTTACTCAGCGCCTCGAGTTTGATCAAGTATTAATTTAAAAAATACATTCGTCGATTAATCTGCAAGTTTTGTACCTTTTATTTTTACTCTTCAATGCACATTGCTTCTTATTAGTAGTTTTTCGAGAATATGGCATGTATATTAAATAGAAAAATATATTTTTCCTCGTGTGCACGGATTCTCCCATTTAACAACATGTAGGTAACTTCAAGTTCAATTGGCGAAAAAAATATAGTCTAGAAAGGTAGATAGATAGAAAATTCATTGTTCTAGGGCATGCCCTAAAAAACAAGTACATATAAATCAAAATATTTGCTCGGATTTTAACGTATTATTTTGCCAGATATACAGTAAAAGATAATAGGCACATTATAATTAACAAAAAAGTAGGAGTATTTTGCAGAATAGTATTTTGCTAAATTCATCAGCTAGCAAAATGTTAAGAAAAGCCTAACTTTCCACCATTAACTTGCAAATCAAATGCATATAAATTTATTCTATGTATGTGTATTTCAAATGTAATTCAAATATATAATATTTATGTAGTTTTATTTTTTACACATGCATGTGTCATTGCAAGTCAAAATCCAACAAAAATATCAATTCATTGTTCTTCAGTTATATTGACATTTATAATTTTATTAATTAAACAAATGGTAATCAGATGAACATTTAAATGTAATTTAGGGGAGGATAAAGATATGTATTTTTTCATATCAAACACATTACTAGCCAGAATTTGAGTTTATTAAATTATATATTTGTCATTTTACGGTGGAACAACCTCAATGTAAATGTGGTTTTCTCTTTCGTTTGGACTCGCGTTGTCGCGTTGGATCCTCCCTTGATTCGGCTTGCCGTTCCCCGCGCGTCCTATACAAAGGAGTCGTCATCTCTTTGAAGGTTGCTGACCTTTCTTCTCCCGACTCCCTTTGCTTTGCGACTTCCACTCGTCCATTACTTTCTTGGGGGCACCTCTTCTTCCTCTTCAACACCCTCATTCCCCAGTCACTCTCTCTCTCTCCCTTCCTTCCTTCCTTCCTTCCCTTCACCCCTCCTCCTCCCCCTCCATCTTGCCCGAATTTAATCATGCGTTCGCGTGTTGGCACTGCTGCGGATGAAGGGGCGCCCTCTCGTAATGGCGCAATAAAATGCCGCCGAAGATATATTGCCCTCTCCATGTGGAAACAGCCTCGGGAGTGTTGTGGGAGAAGAGAGTAGGGTTTGTGGAGTTGGCGCTGGGGGGGGGGGTGGGTTGCTAGGGGGTGGGAGGAGCTATGAGGAGCAGAAGAGAATGAAGGCAAGATGATTGTTTGTGCTGCTCTTCCTTCCTTCTCCGCGGGGTTCTCTCTCTCTCTATCTTTATGTCCCTTTCTTCATAAAAGGCCCGACTTGTCTCTTCCGCCCTCCAAAAACTCCCTTGTCGTTGAACCCACCCATACCCCCTTCTCGCTTATGCAATCTTTATCGTCCCTTTCGTCGCTAAAGGGTTAAGAGTTGAGGTGGGCCTACTCAACTCGGGTTGGAGGGCCCAATGCTTATTAGGTAATCCTAATAGTAGTATTTGTTTAGTTTAAAGAGTAGGAATTTGGATGGTATGAAATGAGGCTAAAGATTTGCGTAGTACAAAAGTGATTTATTTTTTTGGATTGTTAAGTGTTTTTTTTTGGATGAAGGGTTGGAGAAGACCGTGCACTCGGGGGAAATAACAAACACGACTGCCCGAAGACATACCATTGGGTTGGTAGAATACCTATGACGATCAATGACATTGTTTTCACCGTACACCATCATCATCATCATCAGTAGTCATCAATCTGAAGATTGATTTGCAACATCTCTCCATTCCACTCTCCCCTTTGCCATCCGCTTCATTCCTACTTAAGGTGGTTACTTTTACATCCTTCATTATTTGCTTAATGTATTCCAATCTTGGGTTTCCTATATAATTCTTTTCATAAACCTTCCGATATTGTTTCATTAGGCAGTTGTGTCACAAAATGTGCCCAATAAATTTATCTCTCCTTCTTCGCAGAGTGTTCATTATGCTTTTTTTTCTCTCTAGCTCTTCGTAGGACTTCTTCGTTAGTGATTCTCTCCATCCATTTAATCTTCATCATTCTTCGGTAACACCACATTGCTTCCAATCTCCTTTGATCTGCTGCTGTTACTGTCCAGGCTTCACTGCCTAGATCATGCTCCAAATATATGCTTAAATAAAGTGCTTCCTAACTTCCACACTTATGCTGCCAGCTGTCAGCAGGCTCCTCATATGGTAGAATGCTTTCCTTGCTTGTACTTTTCTGCTCAGTATGTCTTTCTTGCTTTTTCATCGCTGGTGATCCTGCTTCCCAGATAACAAATTTCTTCCGCTGGCGCGAGTTTTTTTCTCCCCAAGTTTAACGGCGATTCTGTGTTCTTGATTTATTTCACAAACCATAACCTTGGTTTTCTTAACATTAATCTTCAGGTTGTATTTCTTCAGAGTTTTGTCCATACAGTTCAGCATTCTTGTCAGGTCTTCTTTCTTCTGCAAGAATTTCTATGTCATCAGCAAAGCGTAGCATGCTGATTTTTTCTCCATGCACTTATATTCCTGTTTTTAATTTGTCATTTATTTCATTTATGGATTTTTAAATGTATATATTGAAGATCATTGGCGAAAACGCGCATCCTTGTCGTACTATTTTCCTCACTTCTGCTTCCTCTGCATTTCCGCCACATTTAATCACTGCCATCTGCTCCTCATGCAGCCTGCATATTACTCTTCTGTCATTAAATGACATTCCTTTACTCTTGAGTGTAGTCAGCATTCTGTTACAGTCCACATTGTCAAAATCTTTCTTCAGGCTGATGAAGCTACTATGTGTTGGGATGATTCAAATATGTTGTTTTCAGCGTTATAATATGTGAATGATTTTTCACTCTATGGTATTCAGGCTTTTGGTTCTGCGATTAATTATTTAGTATTAGGCAACAGTTTCGCCGTGCTATTCTGCCGGCTTCGTCGGGCTTTTAAGAACAACAAGGGTCTTTTAAAAAAAATAAATAAACAATTCCAGCAGTTGATGATTTTGAGAAGTAAAAACTTAATTTCGAAGAAGAAAGAAGAAGACGGCAGAGTGATACCAGTCTTTCTTCCGTATTACACGTTCATGTTCTTTTAATCGGCATCAAATTGCATCGGCGGCATTTAATTGGCAATAGCAATTGATTAAAAGAACATGAACGTGCAATACGGAAGAAAGACTGGTATCACTCTGCCGTGGCTGAGCACACTACGTTAGAGGAGGGTCACGCGATTGATATTGAGACGGCAAGAGTACTACACAAAGAAAGCAGTTACTTTCCTTGGCTCATAAGGGAGGCGATTGAAATAGAAAAAAGACTAAATAATATCAAGAGGGAGGATAGTTATAAACTCCCTTATACCTGGAAGAGACTTCTTCGAAATTAAGTTTTTACTTCTCAAAATCATCAACTGCTGGAATTGTTTATTTTATTTTTTTTAAAGACTATGGTTGTTCTTAAAAGCCCGACGAAGCCGGCAGCATAGCACGGCGAAACTGTTGCGTAATATTAAATAATTTAATCGCAGAACTAAAAGCCTGAATACCATAAACAATGAGCTGCGAAAATCTACAAAAAAGGTTTTTCACGCTAGTTAATTTATACTATACTAAGATGCAGCGTATGAGTATGGCATTTTCCCTTAATATTATTGTCACGGCTTGTGATTGTAGCGCAGTGGTTTTAAGCTCTGCTCCTGACATGTGGGCCGGGGGTTAATATACAGTCCCAAGTTCTACGATGTCCTTGTTGACAGATAACGGTAACCCAATCGTTTTATTCCCTCGAGTTGGTATCGTAATGAACAGAGAAATATTTACATAAGCCGAGTATATATTATCACCTCACCTGAAAATAGCCTTTTTCTTTCCAATTTTTGTATTACTTATTCATCTCCCTTTTTTACTTATTTTTTATAATTTCACATTATTACAATTAATTGAGTCACAACGCTCAATATCGAGCTATAATGACCGAGAGAGAGAGATTATAATGTCATGTATTTAGGATTATTTTTCGGCCTCATCATCAATAGTCGTTCGATCCTAAGATTGGATGACTGCAGTCATCCATTCCACTCTGTCCCCTGCTAACTCCTTTATGTCGACCCCGGTGGCGGCGGGGTTAAGTCCTTGCCTGTCAACCCTAGGGTCGTGAGTTCGAATCCCCCCTGGGTAGGGTTATCAAATCCTAGGACATGGCTGTGTGTGTTCGTTATATGGAAGGGATGACTAGATAGTCCGAATATCGCTCGAATAAAGCCACCATTATTATTATTTTGTCCAAGTTACTCTTCTGTTTCGTAGCCGGTAATAGCTGGACTGCGAATTTTTCCCTCGTTCTTCCTCCTGTTACCTTCCCTTCTATAAATGCTCCTTACTGATTCTTTTGTCCCTCAAAGAGTGGCCTATGCATCTGGACCTTGTCTTCCCCATTTTGCTCCATATGATTTTTTTCTCTATTTGTGATTCTTATAATTTTTTATCTATTCGTTGTTCAGAATCCGCCTCCATCACCAAGTTTCGAAAGCGTCTTTCTCTTATGTTCCAGCATTCCATTATACACGTTTCCTAACCATTTAGCGTTACTCTCTACAAGATTGTTTTTTAGGTCCTGTTCCTAATTGCTAATGTAATTTTCATTGAATGTAGCGCTCAGTTGTTTTTTCATCATGAATGCTTTTTGCTTACGCTTCGGCTATTCTTTGATCGATGCTCGTTGAAATTCTTTCATCCCATATTATGCAGCTTACAATTTAAGTGAAAGATTCCACTCGCTGTAGCACATTTCATTGCAACGTAATCTCCTGCCTTCAGAGTTTCTTTTCCTCACAATATAATTTTCGTTTTCTCCCTGTTAATCTTTTTTTAGGCGTAGGCTCTTGTAACATCCAAATCAATCCTTCTTTTGGAACGATCCTCGTTCCCATCGTTTTATTTTTATTGATTTTTAAGTGCAACCCGCTCTCATCGCATAATGGCTACGGCGATTTGAGAACTTGTGATTCCTTCATCAGAGGGAAGCGTTGTGTGTGTGTGTGATGAGTTTCCGCGCCGTGTTTGTGGATTTATAAACGTTTACGCGCGCACATATAGGTATGTATAAAAAACGTATAGAGATGAGGAGACGCCTCCTCGTAAGATGGTCCGATGCATCGTCTTCCCATTCTCCTCAGCCTCCTTTCTCTCCTCCTCATCCTCCTGCCTTTGGAGAAGGAGTAGGTAGATCTGGGCGCCTCTGGCAAGGTGAATGGAATGCTGCGGGAAGCTCTTTTGTTTTTCACATTCTCTCCTCCGTCTTGTTTCGCTCCGCGGAGGCTCTTATAAAGTGCCGAGTCACAGGACGCTCAACGGCGGGGAAGATTCGGTGAATGCACGGCCTCTCTTGGGAGTGTTCTCGAAAGGGGACATTGCCTCATTTACCCGCTGCCGTAGGAAAACGTCGAAAAGTGCCAGAGTAAACTTACCAATACCTTTTTTGCTGAAACTTCATTAGATATTCTTCTTAAGACACTTAAGGTAGTTTGAGCGAAAAATCGCTTCGCCTAGAATTTGATGAATTAGGCCTCATTTTAAAGAAACAACTCCCATCTTTCCAAAGATGTAAAAATATCAACCCCTTGCCGAACTACTTTTCGAGCAATTTGCCTAAAAATATAAGCGGTTTTACATGGGATAGATTATGGCTGAGCGCTCCAGAGGGAGAATATTGAAGGAAATAGGAATTTATAACACCTAGATTTCGTCAAAAAACTAACGGTGTACAGATTGGATGTTTTCTCAACTATTTATAAAAAATAATCTATTACTCACCACAGTAACTTTTACAAAATCGCAAAAAACCTCCTGTTTTGAAGGGTTTTCAGCCGTTCGGCGGGAAAAAATGAGTCAAGTTAGAGACTTGTGTAGCTTTATTTATTTAATTACTGAGATTTTTGGGCATATATAACTATATATTTGCGCCATTAATATTACAATATTTATTTCATACTTCCTACAGACGCTGAAATCAAAGAATAAAATTTGTATATGGTCTCCATTATGGCTAGGGATCTATCTCGCTCAAACCACCTTAACAGATTTTCAAATTTCCATTGCATTCGAATGTTGTCACTTTTGTGAACTTCTTAATTTCGTCAAATACGTTGAATCTGTTTCGTTTTGGCGTATTTGCCAATAAATTTAGCCACCAATCTCTTTTAATTATATTTTTAAGTTCCGTACATGAACAGCATATCAACCCAGTACAACAATAAAATTAGCTCGTAGGCTTCCGCGGATGTAGTGCTGGCCGTTTCTTTTTTCGGGATTCATTCCGCGATGTTAAAATTGTAAAAAATTGTTTCAGTTCAGTTAACCTGATGAAGCTGACAGGAGGACCAGCGAAATATTATTTTTTTACAATTTTAACATCGCGGAATGAATTCCGAAAAAAGAAACAGTCAGTACAACAATACTTCATACATAGCAACTGAAAACAAACACACCTCTGACACAGGACGACCACCAACAACAAATATCGCACAGCCATCAACAAAACACCTCTCTGACAGAATAAATGTCACTTTTTACCGTAAGGTCATCTTGTCAAATCCTCTCATGAAATTTAATTATTTCACATTTCCACTACATTCAAGTGCCGTTTCTTTGTGAACATTTTCATTTCATCAAATATTTGAAATCAGTTTCTCTTGTTGCTTTTCATAGAATTTAATTGGCCGTCCATGGTTTCCTTTCGACAATTCATAATGGTCATTATGAATATAATACGAAACCATGGTTGGCAGACGACTGGATTTTGTGAAAAGTCGAAGGTGATATAGATGTAGTATGAATTTTTTAACTTTCTGTTGGTTATTTTTTTCTGGAGGCGTGGAAATTGAAGTCATATGCTCCATTAGGTGGGGGTTGGTAAGGGTTGGTTATGTAGGTGATGAGAGAAAGAATGTAGGAAACCCAGCTACAGAATTACACTGCTTTTAACAAAGAACACTTAAGGGTCCATAGCTTCTCGTCTTGCCCGACGGACTGAGTGGTGAACACGAAGTGCTCATTTTAATACACCCTTGTAGTGATTTGAATTCTACTGGGAAAATCAAATCAGGCTCCTCGGGATGGGAAGCAAATGCTATGCTTTTGAATGATTATGTGTGTATAAAAAAGTTTTCGTTAGGCTAATGATCACTCCTTCAAACTTTCCGCTTTGCTTCGGTAAATAATTATTGGAGATATGCTTTACCAGAGCCCTGTTCTAAACTTTATTCCTCATTTCCGTCAATCAGGGGCATTTCTTTATAGGCCTTTAATGCTAATAATGATTGGGGATTTTAAGATAGCTATGGAATGTTGAAAGCGTCTTCCACCTGAAGACGCTCGGAGGAAACTGGGCGAAACTGTTGTCCAATTGCAACAATGAACACGGTGGGACCCCGAAAAATGGATAAGCGTTCGTTTAGCTACTAGGTTGACCTGTGCCACCATCACGAACTTAGGCCACCATCTATGAGGTAGAGCTGTGAATCTGGCTACTTTAATAATCGAAATTTCTTGGATCTGTGTTGTACCGAGACGTTAATGGTATATGAATATTTGCTCTGAAACGCGAGTCCAAATATGATAGCACATCATACTTATACGCATTGAGGCGGCTTTCTCTTTGAAGTCAAGAAAATTTAATTTCCATTCTAACTTGGGATGAAAATCTTAAACATGAGAAACATGAGAATCTTGCGTGTGAACATGGTGACCAACTGTCGCTCATTACGCATTTAATTCCGGTTCAGTCGTATGCATAACAAACCTTATAAATATTTAAATGTTAATAGCTTTCTACACGCCACTTCAAGTTCACTCTTATTTGGATGCAATGGGCGTGCCGTAGTTCTATCGACAGCTGTTCGCTCGAGGGGTAAGTTCATGAACCGGTTTCTTTCATTGGTCATACTCACGGTACTGGTCATTCAGAGCATCTGTGTATCCTGTCTTACTGTTTTGGTGGTCATCGTGGAATACTATCGTCGTTCCTTATATGGTGGCTGATAATACTTTTATGATTTCGTCGTGGAGCGGGTTTCTGTTATGAAGTAGCTTAAGGGGTTTTATATTAGAAAATGACGCCATTTTTGTATTAATCCAAATATGAAAATTTTCACTGTTAGAAAATTGCGATGATGTGCTAATGCATGCTGGTCCTGTAGCGTGACATTCCTCATGACGTAATTTGGCGCAGTTGCTACGATAATTGAATAAATAAATACGAAGACTAGCAAAATATGCTATTGGAGGAAGCACAGAAAGTAGGCTGAAAGATCTATTAATGGAGGACTAATTACGGTCTGATACCGATTCAAGACGGCAAAAGTTAAAGTTATATGATGAGTTTGAGAAAACAAAGGAGCGCAGTTGCCTTTAAACAGTTCGCGTAAAGAATGTGGAAGAATATTGAGCTTCGCTTCAGAATAAACCTTGCTATTATAACTCTTTTTAGTAGCTCGCAGTCTGCTGGTCTTTCTAGTGTAGACACAAGTCTGGAAGTAAAAAAGCACTTCATAAAAACATAAATTTGGAGTATGCTCTTATATGGAAGTGAATCCTGGGAAAAACTGCTGCAGAGCAAAAGAGATTAGAAGCCCTGGAGATGTGATGTTACTGAAGAATGATGAAGATAGAATCCATGGACGGAGAGAATCACCCACGAAGAAGTCCTTCGAAGAGTTGGAAAATTAAGAATAACGTTTAAACTCTGTGATGAAGGAGAGACATACTATTTGGACACATTTTGAGATACAACAGCCCTTTGAAAACAATACTGGAAAAAGAAATTTATGGGAAGAATTACTAAGCTAGATCAGGAATGGAATACATCTAGCAAATTACGGAGGACGTCAAATTGGATAATTATGTAGGAATGAAGCGGTTGGCGGAGAGGACAGTAAAGTGAAGACCTGCAGCAAACCAATCTTTGGATTAACGACTACTGATGTTGATGCTGATTATTAAAGGATATGTTTGAAAATACTCTAATAAAACCCAAGGCTCTCAAAATATATTTAACGATCATTTTACCTGATATGCCGTTCGCTGCAGAAACATTGATGATAAACAAGCATTAGGAACAAATATCATCAAAATAAATGATTCAGCGAGATAAAATCTGAGATCACTAATAAAGATGTTTAAGGATAAAATATAACCACTGCGAAGTGGATAAGGGTACGATTCCGGTTTAGTTACTGTCATAGCTAATGTGAAATATATTTAAAATGTGCGATTTGAAATGTTCACATACACGTAAGTACATGTTGACCACAATTGAACAGGATCGTGGTGAAATAGGATATAAATGCAATGTATGCGGCCAAGGTGGATGCCCGAGTTTCGTCATGTATCTATTCCATTGTAATTTTTGTTGCTGTCAAATGCCACCGTGGTCGTATATTGGCATTGGAGTTATTAAATAGTCTATGAAAACTTAACGATTGGTTGCTTGTATGGAAAGGCAACCGAAAATTAGGAGCCTTGTCGTCATTAGCGGTAGTTGAATTTGTTTGAGAGGAAGCGATAATTTCGGGAATGAAAGGAGAATGGAGAGAAAAACTGACGTTGGCGTTAGCCTACTCTTAATGGAAGACGCTAACGAATCGGCTGTTAATCATCCCCTAAAACTTGAATTAGAGTATTTAACTTTTAGTGCTTTTCACATGGCACCCATGCAGGGATGGGTGTTTTACCGACTATTCTTCGACGCAACCGGGATTTGAACCCTGGATCTCAGAATGGAAAGGCAGCAGTTATAAAAAAACTACGCGAACGATAAGTATCGAGTAATATTGCTGCTGGTGTTGCCACATTTATACCGCCATCCCGCAATCAAAGCAAAGTCCTTCGAGCCGAAAGTGATGAAGGTGATATTTGGCAACAGTGGACTTCACATCACTCGTTACTTAACGATGGAAAAGTTCCGTTATATACACCATGAGCAGTAATCATGGAACCATTGGAACGCTAGGTATCGAGTGATATTTCGCCTGATGTGGCTATGTTTATGTCGTAATCAAAACGAGATCCTCGATGAGAATTTGGTGGTGTGAAATATGGCTGCAGTGGACGTCACGTCACTCGATACTTTACAATCGAAAATTTCGATAATGGGCACCCGTTACTTTTGCCTTTACCTACTACCTGATGGACATCTAATACTTTTGTCCATGAATATTCGTATGGATGTAAATCTTCGGCACCACTGTACGGGCGGAGGTGTTGCCTAGCTTTCCGCAAAAGATAGGTCGCGCTTGAGTCAGCATGGTTTCGCTTCTGTGTCAAAAATGGCCAGTTTAATTGGGAGGCCAATTCCGGTACCTTTATTTCCAGTATCTCCATTTGAATAACGGCCTTTCTTTATTAGAACCACCTTCTCTGGAGTGGTGGCGCTACAATCTGCTTGGTCCTTATTTTTCGGTGCATGCGGAATGAGTGGCAACACCCACTGGGGGCAAGTTTAGGATCCATATGTATATTCATGCTTTTGTCGATCTCTTCTCCCTAATTTTGAGGGAAGTTTCTCGTGATCCCCTATCGTAGTTTGTGTCGGGTAGATGCATCCAGCTTTAACCTAGCTCGCTTTTGCGTGTCGGTCTCTAGTGCATAAGCAGTTTTTCATCTCTCTCCCTTCCACTTTGCGCTCTGCATTCCTCGTGCTCACGCGGAGCTTATTAATGAAGTGCTGAGTCACGAAAGGTCACCAGCGGTGGTGTCTCGGCGGACAAGGCGGGCGATCGGAATTCCCGCCGTTGCAGGCGAAAGTGACGTCGAATTCCTCCTCCATCGTAGGAGTTGAAACTTTTGACGTCTTGTCGTGTCTTCTCGAGCCCGGTGCGGTAATGGAGTTATACACTGCGCTTAGCATTTTCCTTCGTTCGCCTGGCGTTGAGAAATCACGAACCTTGCTTCTTCGAGAGGCGAGGGATTCCTTTAACGTTGGCGAGGTGATCGGGTTAATTAAGTGCTTAATTGCGCGAAGCGTCCTTTCCTCCGGGGACACGAATAAGGTTTTGTTTCATTTTGTGAAATATGTGAAATTGTTTTCCTGGGGATTCATTAGCTGTCAGTAATAACCATTCGCAAACTCAAGAGTGTAATTTTTCAGTTACATTGACTTGTTTTACTGTTGCCGATTTATAGGAACACAAGTATTGA
Organism: Pyrrhosoma nymphula; assembly: GCA_963573305.1. NCBI lineage: Eukaryota > Metazoa > Arthropoda > Insecta > Odonata > Coenagrionidae > Pyrrhosoma > Pyrrhosoma nymphula. The sequence goes on from OY754327.1 coordinate 33,941,642, forward strand.
TTTGTTTACTCATGTTTCTGCGTGTATTCGGCCACATTGTTGGTGTAGGTATGCATTTATTAGCTCTTTCTCTCCGAGGCCCTTCTCATATTCAAAGAATAATCCGTTTTGTCATGCTGATTCTTGTAAAATATGCATCGGTATCTTCTTAGTATATGCGTGAATATCCTCAAACCATTGTATTGAAATTTATTTACCAGTGTTGTGCATTCGATCACACTGTATGATTTTTCGTATATCTACATCTAATGATAAAAATATTCTTGCCAAGCATTGTCATCTGTTTAATCATACTGACTCTCATATCTCTGTAAAATTCTTACATAAGCATAAGACCCCTTTGTTTCCTTAAGAAAACGCGGCCACGTATATTCATCTTTAAATAGACAACTCTTAAAGACTTTATCGGCAGTTTTTGTGGTGAACTTAAAAAAAAAATACAATAAACTTCTGATTTGAATGTGCCGAATCATAGTTTCTTCGATTTATCTCTATTTTTTACTCAAATAGTTTCCAATTAATTTGCCAAAGTCGAGGTAGATCAGCCTAGACGTTTTATTGTGATCACTCACGTATATTTTTTCATGCTGATAATAGCCCTACAACAGGGATTGGGGATCGACAGATAAAGTCATTGTCCCTGTTAGGGTTCGAAAAAGTACCGACGGGATGGGAATTCAGTTTTATACCCACCCCACCAACTCTTTTCCCCTTAGGAATCTTTTCCCGGAATTTGATAGTTTATTTTTTTATGATTTTTTTATAACTTCAACCGATCAATCAAATGTTTTTTTTCTTGAAGGACATAAGATTGTACGTCTGACGTCTTCTATGACTTATCACGTGTTAATCTCCGAGAATTTCTCAAACCTCCGATGTGGGATGAGGCGTCTTGTAATGCTCAGAGGGTAACTTAAAATCCTAGTAATATAATTTCAAACCGGACTTAAAGATTTTGTACATGGTTTGGGTAAAACCTTTGCCGCGGCGTGACCCCCGACGTGTCATCCTGTCTTGCCTCTGGGAACGCTTTTGTTGCGCCCACCTGAGGATCCAGCTCCCGAAGGAGTAGCCATTCAAAGGATACGGTAGGCCCTCATACATAACTTATTCTAGACGACAGAAACCGATGGCCATGCCGATGAGGCTTAAGGAGAGACTCTCAAGAAAGACTCTTGATCCAGTGGAGAAGGGTCGTGGTACGTGACGCTCGACCAAAATTTATGCCCGTGGGAGTTTCAGTGCTTGGAATTTTCGTCTGCCGGCATCAGTAGTCATGGCATCGAGCAAGGAAAAAAAATTCTTTCACGCTAATCCTTTGGTTAAGAGGCTTGCTCGAATGTGCATTTAAATCGTTACACACATTCTACACGCCGACTAAGAACGATAAAAGACCATCCGTCAACGGATTAGGAAATGGAAGGAATTTATAAAATATATGTCATGCCTTTTGAATGATCAAACTCTGTATATTTCAGTGCTCTTCATTTCCCTACGCCTCCGTAGAAATAAACTATTTAAGTGGCGTATTTTTTCCCCCCGAACAATGGATATTTTTTATTGTTGTTTTGGACTGCAGAGGCTGAGTAGAAAAAAATATATATTGGACCTGTCATGCGTCACAAAACCCGTAATTATGATGAAAAGGTGGGGTATGTTAGGGTTTCACTGCTTAATTATCCTTTCGTCGCGGTCTAGCGGCTGTCCTTAACGTTGGTCGCATGGAAATAACGTTTGTGACCAGGTGTGCAACCGTCCTCTTTCGTTCTTCGTCCTCTTTTAAGCATCGCTGATTCTGTCTTTCCACCGCTTTGGGAATGCTTTCTATGTCCTTTTCGTGCCCTGAATGTTATGGAAGGAGCACTTTAAGGCGACATCACCTTGGGGATGAAGTGACTTTCATTCCTCCTATTCCTTCGTTGCCACGTGGATGAAATGGGTATATCCTGTCCACCTGAATATACCTTCGTACAATTTATCTTCGCTTCACCATTGCCTTCGGATTAAGTTGATACACATCGCCCAAGCCATCGTCACTACAGTTTAGGAATCAGGAGAAGCGATCTGCTTCTGAAGAGAGACCGATAAATTTATAGAGCTGCATTAGTTTCTTTCTCCGCTGCCTAAGTCTTTGGGCTTATTTATAGTACTTGAGCGTTTTGATCGCGGTCACTTTTCCAGAAAAATGTGGTTTATGGATTTGTTCCAATTTCTAAACCATAATAAGGATTACAGAAGTTGTAGTACTTGAACATAGGTTGAGCATTCACCATGGTTCTCAGGCACAGTACGCAGTCAAATCTATAATAATCGCATATCACTTTTTATTGGCTTTTGACTGTATGTACTACATGTATTCACTTGGCCATTTGATATTTACTCATAACTAGAACACATAATAGGCACTTTGTAGTTGTGAAATAATCAAACTAAGCTTTTTTTCGGGGACCATTTGTTCCGGTCTTCATTCCATATTTGCATTGCGTCTGTTAGAGCTGCAATAGTTAGTTTGAAATTGACATTCACGCAGAAAGATTTATTCCGCTTTTTAAGAAAACAATAGCGCACCCTGGGAAAGAAACTGTCCGCGCTATCACGATTGAATGATGTTTCATGTTTGGAATATATAGCTCTACTATTCTGAATCTTAGTGAATGCTTCCAGCCAACACCTTGGAGTTAAGAAAATTCATTCCTCGTCTTGAACCTCGATCATTTGTTTGGACTCAAAAGTTTGAGATTACATGAGAGTATTAATGTCCCTAACGTTTGATGATGAAGCAGGTAGAACATGCAAATAGTCGATGAGGGAAGCAATGTTGTATAAAATGAGTGAAGCGAAAGAGGAAATGCCACGGAGTCCTCCCCCATTGATCATTCAATGTCAGAGAATGCCCGAGGACCACCGAATTATAATTAAGTCTAATTTAAACCGTTTATTTTCCCTATTAACTCAATGTTCCTGTTTAAATGATAATAATAGAACACCCATATTATCTCTATGTCGATGACCTGTGGATATTTGAAGGGTGGTCTGCCGAACCAACTTCTGGCGAGCAAACTGCCGCACCTTACATCCAGAATTCCCATTTATTCTCTCTCCTTTTTATTCAAGTGATGGCTGATGGCGTGGTGACTACCAACATGGCCTGTTTCCACTTTCTTGGAAAAACCTAGTTATCCCGTTTTGTGGAAGAAGAATTTCCTTTCCATCGAGGGAAGAAAAAAAAAAGAAATTTAAGTTGGGTGGTGTCCGAGCGGTCAACGTCCTCCCTCTCTCCCCTCTGTCCCTTGCTTTAAATGTCTTTGAGCACTCAGATCTTTCGGGGCTTCACACGCTGGTCCACTCCCGTCACGAGGTGGCCTGGGGTAAAGAGGCTATCGAGTGAAGGAGGTAGATATTCGGATGGAGTGGAACGGGATGGGAAGAGGTCACGGGATTGAAGAGAGGAGGGCATTGGTTCCATCAACGAGTGAGCCTTTGCGATCACCGACATCACTTTCTCTTCTCTCTCATCCCGTTGGAATGTCCGGGGGAAAAAGCGGGGAACGTAGGACCACTTGCCCCTCCTCCTTCTGTCCCCACCGCCTGTTACAGAGAGCATGGGAGATCGACCGAACCGCGACCGAAATCAAAGAATAGTTCAAACATTAATTCATTTTATTTGTTCCATTGGGAACCATTACATACCATGGACATCGTCATATACAAAAATCCAATACATAAACATACATAGCAAGAATAACTTAATTATGCAAAATACAGATAGAGCCCCTAACAAAGCTTGGCTTCATCTTCAAGGAATTCACTTAGTGTATAATGTGATTTCTTTTCGAGTAGATATTTAACTATTCTTTTAAAACATGACACTGTACGAATGCACCTGATCTGAGTTAGAAGCCTGTTATATATTTCGGCGGCAGTATGTCGTGGTCCTTTCAAACAAAGAGTAGGTATATATGAATAATGCTGAAGGTGTTCGTCAAAATTTTAGTTTGTGAGGTGGCTGGCGTTGGGTACTCCTCCGAAATTGTATTCACCTATACAGTATTTGGGTTTCCGGGATAGCTTGCTAGATCTTCTTGCTAACTTCTGGAGGGAGGGGTAGGTGGTAGCCCTCTCCCGCCACCACGGCAGTACGGTGACCTCCATCCTCACGTTTTTAATGTCCCTGAGCCTAGCCATTTCCTCCCTGAAGATCTCCAGTGCGTTAACAGGAGGGCGAGCCCGAGCCTGGCCGAGGCCTGCTCCACCCTAATCACCGACAACGCCAACGTCAGTTTAAAGGTGCAATTTGCAATTCATATCGATCAATAATCGTCAATTAATCGATTACTGGACAATAATTGTGAATTGAATAACAATTGAAACTTGAAAAAATTGGCAATCGAGTCAATTACCGCAATCGACATCGATATGCTGAAATAATCGATCAATTGTAAAAATAATTGAATTGACGAATCAATCAATCGAACAATCGCACAGGCCTACGCTGTAGTATACGCATCTCCCTTGGGCGCTCTAGGTTCCGGAATCTTTATACTCTGCGCTCGGTAAACGCACTCAATACGGCGGAGAGACAGTTGTCGAGCGGTTACTTCGCTGGAGCGCATATTTTGGCGCGCTTTCAATCGGAGGTTACCGTTTTACCCCCACTCGCAACCAGCGGTTGCATCGAACGTGAGGAGTCCGAACTGACCTGTTTTTGAATTCCTGTGTTATTTGGCGCTTTCCGTTCTCTCTATTGCGTTTCTCACTTCGCAGCGCAGTTCATTTCCATTTGTTTCAGACCCTGCGCACTTCATGGCAGGGGGGGGGGGGGTTATTTTGTAATTTCACTCAAGTGAGAATACGTCATAATAAAATACGGTAAATTACGTCATTTTTCGTAGTTCCACTCCGCCACCCAGGCGCGCGGCATAACCATATTCGGCTCTAAAGTGATGATCCGCAGATCTTTTCTTTGACTCACTATCTTTGATCTATCGACTCTTGATCCGTTTCATTTGCCTCCGCCTTTCATTAGTTCCATCTCACCTGTGATAAGGAACGTGAAATGGAGCCGCAATCGGATCCTGGACGATCGTGAGCCGATCATTTAGAGAGCGAAACGGGTCTCCCTCAGTTGCGCAAAGAGTCATTAATAAGGTGAAATTTCAAAATAACCCCCCTGGGAAGGAACGTTTTACTGAAGGCTTTGATAGAACAATATGAGGGAAAATAAATAGTCGGAGAAATGGTGTAAAAGTTGTAATATATTAAATAAAAAAGTGCCCGGTTAGGTGTAGACTGAAAGAAGAATGCCGTGTAGCTATTCAAACGTAGATTTCTATTGAAGATGATGTTGCACGATAGAGAAAATCGGCACCACGTCGCTCATTGGAGTAGTATTAAGAGGATATGAAATGAAATATTTTTTAAACTGTGTCACGGGATAATTTATAGGGTATCATTCGGATCGCCATTGCAATATTGTATCTTTGTTTTGAAATAGCGTATAAGTTTGGCAGGTGGTGACTCTTCACCAGGCATGCACCAAAACTCAAACACACTACGATGATGTTATTCGCCATTGTACTAATTACCATGTTAAGTTATATAAATATGTCAGGAGATTTCACATGCAATGCGGTTTCTATCATTTTACTCATGATATGGACACTGTGTTCATGCATCTCAAGGAGTACTAGTTAAAGTTAAGTCATGCTAATTTGCAAATCGATTACAAAATTACAGTGCTATCAATTACAGTCATATTAATCATATCCTTAAAAGCTTGACTACCTGTGGTGAACCTCTCATCGTATTTAGGTCAGTGTTGTGTGGAATTCATTCATTCGGGATCGGAGGTCTTGTTCCTTTCCCTGGGTTTCTGTTGCAGTTTTAGATGTAGGGTGACCTGATGGTCTTCTTCCCGACACTTCGTGCTGGATAGCTCTCTGATTTCTCTTCTTGTTAAAAAGTACCCGCTCGGTACATGCTCAGCGCAGGCTTTTCCTGTGTGAACGTCCAAAGTGGCCATTACGGAATTAAATTGCCTCACAATTGTCCAGAGTGTGGAAGTCTGCCACTAAGAAAACATGGAACTTGGCTGGAGTTCAAACCCGGATCTAATGGCCGTCCTGCCAAGTGTGTTAAATAATTGCGACTCCCACCCATCTTCCTTCGGGGTGAATATCTCCGTGTGCCTTTGTGAAAACTAACCGGTTGACGCCTCTGACTAACAAACAGTCGGTCTGTGTGCTGTTATCATGGAGGTTTTTGGTGTTTTATCTTCATGGAGAATCACATCCTGCTTGCACGTAGAAAATAGCTTTAAGGTGGCTGGAGCGATAATCTTGGGACATTGATTTCAAATTTTAATAATGTTTCAAGTAAATTAGGAAAAAAATTCTTGAACCACATTTACGAAACAAGAATTATATTTTACATTTTTTTTCCTTGAGCATAACAATAAATTTCCATAACAAATGACTGGAATTTTCGGCGCGGTATTCGAAATTTAGGTGAAATTATTTGAAATATGTTTTTTTCGAATATTGGACTCAGCGTGACTCCTTGATATTTATTTTCAACATTTATAATAATAATAAATGTATTATTTCGCGTTTAGAAGAAAATCTGTACTTATGTAATCGAATTATTACGGAATATATGTCTGGTGTCATAAAGCTAGTTAAAATAGCATTTAATTTCCAGAATACCAAATTGGCATGGATGCTATTTTTTCTTTAATCTATAGTTAACAATAATGCCATAGACGTAGATATAACATGCCGTAGAACATGACATGTATACTAATTTTCGAGTATATTTGTACATATGCAAAACCTCAAACGCTCCAACCTCCTGAAAGGAACATATGAGTTGAGGAATTTGAACTTTTTGATTATTTATTACGGCGGGATCGGGGTGATGTAATGGCTAGATTACGGTATCCTATCGTAAGAGCCGTAGTTCGAAACCCGGAAGTGACGGAAGGAAGACGGAAGGACGGACAGAGTGAGTGGACTCCCGATCCCCAATTGTGTACCGTTTGGAGATCACTGTAGTGCAGTATTCCGTCCCTTGTATTTGGTGTAAAATAGTGAACCGCGTAAGCTGTAATATGTGCAGGATAAGTGGTGAAATAATAGCATTATCTGTTGTTTCTCAACCCTACCACCTTTTCCCTAGTATTTTCTTGCCCACACCAAATAATCCTCTCATAAGTTCAAAAGATGAAAGTTTTTCTTTGTGGAAGGTCGTCATATTAATAGTAAAACAAACTTTTTAACTTCCACAGTTTATTCCAGAATGTACAACCGGTTTTGGCAGTTACCTGAAGATGGCGTAACTGGCGATACATTGGACTTTCTGTTGTACATTCTGTAATAAACTGTGGAAGTTACAAAGTCCGTTTAACTACCAAAAACCCTCTCATCCTTCAGGGCGCGAATCACCTCTTTATTTGAAGATTTAAACTGGAGGATGCTGAGCGAAAACGGTTCTGTAACCTAACCATACCTTTTAAAGGTTAGTCATTATAATTGGTGCTATGCCAATTACAATAACTAAGCAATATCAGGATGAAGATATGACATACTTGCGATGATCAGCTTCAATCCAGACTTTTCTGAGATTCAGCTAGGTAAATGTTTTCAGAGTAACAACTCATTCTTTCGTCGAGAAAAAAATGCTGTTCCTCTCTTTTCCAAATGTGTCGAAGGAATTCACGTTTAATTCAATTTCATGATTAAACTTTCAAACTTGTACTATTTCCACACTTGTTTTATTAGCCGACAAAGGTTTCAACACTTTAAGTGTCATTATCACACTTGTTTTATTTGCCGACCAAATATACGAATAAATAGTGCGTGTACGAAAATAGTACAATGTTTTGATTGTTCATCATCAACGATAGAAATTTTCTCAAAATGACGCCTCAAGCTAGTGACTGCATTTAATTTTTCCGCGTGGGAAGAGCTTTCTTCTTTCAAGTTGCAACCTCTCCTCTGACCCCGACCTATATCCTTTTTTAATGGGGAGAGGGAATTACGGTGATGCATTCCTTCATTCACGCCCCATGTCCCGTGAATAACCGTTGCCTTTGGCCTTAAACTGAAAGAGTTGTGTGTGTGTGGATGAATCGTAAATGTATTTCGGCGGATTCCCCTCAGAAACTCTTGAACGGAACAGAAAAAAAACGGTGTCCTTATCTCCGTATCCGGTGTGTGCCGTAAAAAATCTGCTGAGTCTGAAAATCTTGGTTCTCATTGAAAATTTCCCTGGGTTTATTGGAAGTGGATGAATTTTTGAAATGTCTATTGGATTTAGATCTTCGAGATTAAAAAAAATGCTTGTATTGCCGTATGATGTGTTTATTTTACTATTTTTCCAGACTCATAATTTCGCAGAATCTTACGCAAAATCATTCCGAATACTTGGAATGTGTGTTGAGACTACTGCTGAGCAACGAGTGAAATTGTATGCCAATTAAAGAACATAATATTTGATTGATTAAAGTGCTTGAGCTTCACAAGAGTGCTAAAGGCTCTATGCTTTAAAGTGTCAACTAATGCCACGATTTATTATCACGACCTTATTTCATTAGTTAATAATTCTTGGTGGCTTTGATTCTATCTGTTGGCTTTAACCAGATTAATTTTTAATCACATCGATGTTTCCTAGTCATCAAAAGGCAAATAGAAACATCTGAAATAATTGTTTCTCACGAACTTGAGAAATCTTATGTGTCATATAAGTTGTAATTTTGACGTTTCATTTTTAGTGGAATATTTCATTTTATGTGGACTGAAAATGTTTGATAGCCCTTATTACGTCGTAGAATTATTCTGGGTGAAAAATGTCTAACATAGTGTATTAAAAAAGTCATATCCTTCGCCGGTAGTGGACGCCTTGACACTTGCAAGTTTGTGTGGAAATTCTTACCGCTAGTAAAATTTAATTAAATGGTCCATGCATTGTCTTGTAAAATGCCATGGGAGAATGCATTATGACCTGAAAAGTTGTTTAAATACTTCAATTAGGATTTAATTCAGCAAACATAGTAGACCTCCATGGGTTTGAGTCAATTTCATTTCTTCATTGGCTTCCAACAACGTCCTGGATACCTAACGTCCTAGCTGAATTTTAATTATGTTCTGAGGCGGACTTAGAGCGTTGCTTTGCCACTCGCTCGCAGACCTTACTCGACAAAACGCGTTGCGTCGACTGGGAAAAAATACGTATAAAATATGCCAAAGTACTCATGCTGTGATATATATATATTTTTTTTAATTCGCTCGACCGACATTCTCGTCCCTTGAGTCACTCCGATCCGGGGAGAGTGGGAACTTTATAGCCTGTTGATTCATTGATTATTTTTTCTTTTATTTATTTTTTTAAATGGCTCGCATCCATTCGTTCATTAAACGGTAGTGCGGTACGCCGCGAGCATAAAGGTGGTATCACGATCGACGCTACCTAACATGAGACGGTAAAGGACGGTGGCTCTCGTGATTGTGACGTAGTGGAATAACCTATTACGATGGCCAGTCGTTGACGGCGCAGTCAACGGACGATGAGAGAACCTCGTCGAAGTCTTAATTTTTCATAATGAATAAAGACACTTGGTAATCTTCCACAGATTTCCAAGTGTCTTTATTCATTATGAATATCGAGAACTTCCACCATATCCAGCCTGAAACAGTGGTATTTATTCTTAATTTTTCCGTCACGCTACGTTACCGGCAGCCAATTAGAGATATTTTTTTTTGTCAATATTTACTACATTTCGATTCCAGATCGTCCGTCTTTGTAACTTTACATTGATACATACATAATCAACCTTTTTGAAGCAATTTTGGTCTGTTTTTATGGCGAATTATTTATATTGGGATTTGAAAATTTTTAAAAATAAAGAGGTACCCACTTTACAACCCTGTGGAACTCCGCGAACTTCGAGGACGGTCAACAAATGGGCGCAAACAAAATTTTCTATTACCTCCCTTCCTTTAGGAGCTAAGGGAAAACAATTTGAATAGAAGGTAATTGGGGCATGTAAGACTTGGTTAGTAACATAGTGCGTATAATTACTCAAAGCACACATTTACCGTATGAAATGAAAGAAAGCGGCATTATGTGTTTGGGAAGGACTAGTAACGTTAATTCATTTCGGCAGTATCGGGCTCTATAATCCATTTGCTATGTATTCATTATAGTTTAAACTTTTTTTACGTGGAGCTATCAAGCTTCTCACTAGTCGCTTTATTCAATAGTATGATGCAAAGATAGCTTCTTCTCAAAAAAATTTTTAATCATCTCTTTAAAGATTAAACATAAAATTATTTTTTGTTTTTAAAAATTATCTTCACCTTAGCCTTTTTGGTATTCTCCTTAACGCTCCTAATTTCCTTGGCTGATCCATGCATTTCCCTGCCATCTTAAGTTTAGTCTGCTAGCTCACATGAACGCGGACGAACTACAGTGAAGATGTGTTTCATTCAGTTCAGCGCAGATTGTGTCACAAATGTGATTAGAACACGCTCTGCGCTGAAGAGATTAAAACAGTTTATCGCAAATGCGCGATTGGAATGCACCCTACGTCTCCCAGGGTTGCCAACACCACCTCGATTGAGTTCACCGCTCCATCATCATCCTGGAGTCGAAATGGGGTGAGGACGCTTTAAGAGCATCTCATCCGACGGCTCGGCGCCCGCCGCTCGGCTGCGGGGTCGTGAGAAATACGCTGGTCAGGGACTGTCCACGTCATAGTTCCGGTACAAGACCTGATGCTTAACACAGGAGTGGGAAGAAGATAGTGTGGCCTATGGAACACCATCACCTCAATACCACCTTTAACTCACCACCACCTCAATACCCTTGGCCTTTTTAATGATGTTTGAGGTATTTATCAATTCACCTAGGATTTGATGAATTCGACGTCATTTTAAAGAAAAACTCACATATTTCCAATATTTCCAATTTCAAAATATTAGCCCCTTCGCCGAACTACTTTTCGAGCAATATGACTAAAAATATAAGCTTTTTTTTACATAGTTTACGGCTGTGCGCTCCAGAGGGTGAATATTTAAAAAAATTTGGAACTTCTAACACCTATATTTCGCCAAAAAAACTCATGGTGTATATTTTGTATGCTCTCTCAACTATTTATAAAAAAATAATCAATTACTCACCGGAGTCATTTTTACAGAATCACAAAAAAACTTTCTATTTTAAAGGCGATTTCACAGTACGTCGTGAAATAATGAGTCAAGTTAGAGACTTAAGTGGCTATATTTATTTAATTACTGAGAATTTTGTCATATAAAACTATGTTTTTGTCCATTAATATTACAATATTTACTTCATACTTCTTAAAGACGCCGAAATCAAAAAAATAAATTCGAATATGGTCTCCATTATGACTAGGGAACTATCTCGCTCAAACTACCTTAAGCCTTTCATAGTCTTTTAAGCTCGGTTATGTGGCGCATCAAGTCTGACTATGATTTTGGATTCATAAATATGCCAGGAATATAGTTTCTTCTGCAGGTTTGTAATTTTTTATCTCGCTTTCGACGTTATTGACGGCTGTTCTGAGCTTGGTGTAACTGTTTACTTACCATTACTGCTTTGGGTACTACTTTTAAGCATTAAAAATTTTTTCTTGCAGGGGATATTACGATTTATTTTGTTCAACGTAACATGTCTGTTATTACAATGCTCAGCGCGTGTGAAGTTCGCACTTTAATTCTTTCTGAATAGCGGGAATTATGGTTTGAAAATGTGGGTGAACAAGTCACGTGATCGGTCTACACTAGACATCGCCTTACTTGGTGCAGTGCTGGTCGACGGCCACTAGGGTTCGAACCCGCGACATTATGTCAATAAATGAAACAAAAAAATGTCATATTTCTTGTGTTCTTCATGTCATTATTTGCAATTTACTTATTTTGGTGTAACGTCCGGATTCGCACGTTTAGTGATCTATTTTCGAAGTTCTCCCAGGTACTTCAATTGACCTGAACTAAGAATGTAAATTCACAGCCCTCGTCGATAACTTTTTGTGATAAATTTTCTGCTTTGCCAAATTAATGTTGCTCCTTCGAGGTTGAAATTCTTTGTCTGTGCCTAATTTATTGTCCGGAAGATGCAGCGTATTGGACTTCGTTGTGAGGGTTGCTGTCGGTCTCCAGGGAACCTACTAATAGTCAGCCCTCACTACCAATTCATAAGAAAAGAAAAATAGAATTAGTGTTTATCCACACTTTTTTATCACGCCGACCTGGTTAGGGCGGAGGTTGCGTGAAAACAAAAGAAAAACAAAAAACATAGAATTTATTTTTCAAACTTGAAAATGACAGTTACCCGTTGAAACCAAGGTTGACTTTTTAAAAAGTATGGATCAGTGATATTTCTATTTTAATTTTCTTACGAAAATGTGAAACTTCCACAAAGTTAAGCCTGAGACGATTTCTTTTAGTCATCACAAATCATCGTATTTGGGGACCCCTCTCGCGATCGTCCTATTCCGATCCCTGGTTCGAGCCTTGATCGAGTCCCTACCTCATTTACGACTGACCACACACCGTGGGAGGGCCTTCAGGGATCTTGACCTCTTCCGACTTTTTTAAACCTCATACCACATGCCTGCGTACTTACTGCTTACTACTACTTATTATTACTACTGCCGTTCCCATTTAGGAATAGGTAGAGTCGATAAAGCTCAATTCTCGGAGCAGAGAACTAGGGAACTGTCTCTCCGTTAATGATTTCTTCGATACTGCCCTATCCTCGCAAACATCTTTTGCTTCTATAATATCCATGCAATGCTTCTTACACGATCTCTTGTTCTTAAGCAGTGGCGGATTAGTAGGGGTGTCGTAATTCCTGGTGCAATAGGAAAATGGTGGTTGTAAGGTATTCCATACCCCCCAGACCTCCGGAAAGTAGCAATCTGCCTCCCCTCCCCCAAAACAACGACCTTAATCCGCCACTGTTCTTAATCCTCGTCAAGTCTCTTCCACCGTATTCTCTCATGACTTTCTCAGTCTTACCCTCTTCCTTTCACACAATTCACTCCCCTATCATAAAATGTATCATTTTTCAGGGTTGCCACAGAATTGGAATACCTGGAAAAGACTTGGACATTGAAAATAGGTACGGAAAACCTGTAAAAGTCATGAAAAATGAGAAATTTCTTTGAAATTTGATTTTCCAAGTAAAAATTAATTGAGGAGTACCATTTTGTGTAGGCATGTCGGTATGTGGACTGGTTTTTAGAACCTTGCCTGGATGAGGCAGTGGAGCTAGTATTTGGTGTTTAGCGATCAATTAATCCCCTAAGTATGGAGCGAACGAGATAGGTTAATAGAATGTTTCAAATGCATGCAAGGTTATCTGATCTAGAAAGTAGGCTTTCGAAGCTGTTGACAGATGCTTATGCGGCTTTCGAGTTATGCTGCGATCGGAGCATTTTTAGCTCAACGTTTCGCTCGCGTTTCAGCGAGAGTCTTCAGTAGCAAAGTGATTGTGAAGTCCCGCTGGCGGGATGCAGAACTAGACACCGCAACCAATGACAAAAGAGTGATAGATATCCATCCTCCGTAACTCTCCCATATGTAAGACGACGATATACAGTAAACATCACTTTGCTCCCTAAGACGCTCGCTGCAACTCGAGTGAAACGTCGAGCTAAAAATGCTCCGACAGCAGCGTATTTCGGAAGCCGCATCAACAAGGTTACCTATTGTTCCTCCGTTTGGTTGCCAACACAAATAACGCTCGGATCAGGCAAGCGGTCGGTAAGCCGTCATTGACTTGGCTGACAAGTCCTGTAATTTCATGATCTACGGTCTGTAACAACCCTGTTGATTTCATTCTCATCCATTTTCTCTACGTGACAAAAACCAACAGAGCACGCTCCTGTCATACATTTCCATTACTGTAGCATCCGTTCCTCATTTTTTCATTTTAAACCCATTTCCTAACCCATATCTTTTATTTTTACCCCAAATACTCCTCATATACCGGAAGCGCAATGCATTTTGCCTGCTTATCCTGGCCAGTCCAATTTTCCATATCATACAAGATAGTGGGGAGCAGTACGTTTTTTATACCACGATAATATCGAATATTCTTCCTGAGGAATCACCTAGGTTGGTAATTGAATCACTCCAGCTGGAAGATATACAATCATAATTTACGGATTCAGGCGATAATTTGTGGAAGTTTATACTGAAATTAAAGTAAGAATTTGGTACTTTTCCTTAGATTTTATTTGAATTTGGAGTTACAACATTATCATAAGTTAATTATAATAATAATGATAAATAATAATAAATTGTTTTATTACTCCAACAAAATTGTACAGTATAGGAACTTGATTACATACTGGAGTAACTTTAGGTAGCCATGAAGGAGAACCTGTTTTATTGCTACCATCATTTACAAAAATGTCATGCGCACATAGAAACGTTTTTAGACACAGCATTTGAATTTCCAGTACATAAATATATTACATGGTATTACATCAAAGGAATGTATCCTCCATAATTTGTCTTGTAAACAACCAAGACTTTATATTTTTCATAATTTAGTTATGATTTTTCGATATCAGACATGAATCCGGTAATGCACTGTACACTTTTGGGCCTATGAACAAGAAACATCGTTTATATAGCGTAAGGTTAGGTTTTGGTAAAGAACTACGGGCTCTTCGTAGGGTGGAGGAAGGGTGGTTGTACAATAATAACCCAGTATTTCAACTTCTAATAAAAAATCGACGTAAAACTTTATAAATGAAAAGATGTCTTAAAGGTATTGGTAAAGGTAATTGGTATCACAGTACCTTAAACCTACCTTGTCCGTTAGATTACCATTATAAAGTAATAATAATTTATTTTAGAGTTATAACGCTGTTTTGCGCGTGATAAATGTTTGCCCAAGAAATCTTAGTTTTTATCCGTGAATGAACCGATCCATGTGTGAGTTATCATGTGGATTGCAACGCGAAGTAGGGAAACGAGTGACTCTACAAGGAACGCGACGAAGAAACTAAATGCGAGGAAAATAAAAGTAAAAGTTTTAATTCAGTTTTAGAAGATACACTTCATGCTCTCAATATCGATTCAAATAACACCTACGGGTGTCTGGTACTCGAATAAGCTGAGACATCTAAATATTCCTTCCGTTGGTAAGAAACTGTTTTGTGTGTTATATCGCAGTATTTTTTTATTTTTTCGATGAATGATGAAATTGATATTTTCTTCATGCAACTATCTTTTCAACCTGAAAAATGGTGATGAATGTTTTACCCACCTTTGGAAAAGAGTAATTCTCTGACAGTTTTCAATCGCAAAATTGTGTAATCCATGAGCCCATTTTCTTAAACAACTGTCTAGTCAATGTATCAACCATTTAAATTTTAAGTTTTGACGTACTAATCATCATAACCTAACCTCAAGATGATGCTTAAGGTAACAAAACCCCGGCTTAGCGGTATTGATTTTTCTGGATTGTAAAGATTCGTTGCATAGCGCACGTCATCATGCAGTCCAAAGAACTTACTTTTGAGCGTGTCTTGTTCATTAATTTAGGAGCTGTTGTCACGAGACATTTAATAACTGACTATGCATAACAATAGAACGCTAAAATTTCATTGCACATTTGGGTTACAATGCTAAATATTCTTTAAGCTCTAATGGTAGAGTTCTCGCAAGACATTAGTGTTTAGTCCCAAGTTTCATAGAAACCACGTGGAGCTGGTTGACAGTGTTAATCTCAAATACATAACATTTTGAAATCCCACTGGAATATAATGATACAACCGTCTTCGATTTCGCCTTTGATGACGAATTTTGTAGAACTCCCGTAGAACTGTGAAATCTGTAGAACTCCCGTTGCATTAAAACATTCTGTGAAATTTTACTTGTGCTATGAAGAGAGGTCGGACATGTGCGGAGATGAATAGGGAAATTGTTCGAGTGTGTGAAGGGATAGGGGTCTGCGCCTGTAAAAATCTGGACAATATTTATTTATTTATTTATTACACTGATACTGCAATGAGAAATTGTCTGGTGGCAATATATCATTAGTTTCGGTTGAAATAAAATTAATAACAAGGTTTAAAAAATACATGTACCTATATACAACATCAAACACTCCTCTCGTTTTTTATGTGTAACATTTTTAAAAAAATATTTACATTTCTTGGTAAAGGTTTTGTGAGTTCTTCTCTCTCATCTTACATCACACCTTATTGAGTAGATTACCTTTATAATGTATTAATGATTTATTTTAGATTTTTCATACTGTTGGGTGCGTAATAAATTTCCCCCAAGAAATGTGTGAATGAACCAAACCATGGGTGAGTTGTCGTGTGGTTTGCAACGCGAAGTGGTGAAACGAGTGAATCTACGAGGAACGCGAAGAAGAAAGTAAATTGCTCCCCCACTGTTTGCGCTCGCATTAATTTAAAAGGGTTCGCGGGACACGGTCATTCGTTCATTGAGGGCGTTGGTATCGCCGGTCGTCCCAAGTGGGCGGGTCGAGCTCGTTAAAAAGGAGACATCGTCCATTAAAACGCTTTTGCTTTTATTTTACTTGCATTCCACTCACTTGTTCCATCGCTGGGGAGGGGAGGGGATGGGATGATATTATGACTCGGTCGTTAGAAGGGCGAGTCTGCAGAACTTGTGTCCTTAAAGTGCGCCAGCTAACACTTGCGAAGTGTCTAGGCAGACCGGGAATAACCTTAGGTAATGAAGGATTCTATAAGTAACTTCCCTTTGCAAAAAAACTGTTAAGAAATTGTTGAAAACATTCAGCAGTAAATTGGGACAACTGTTGAATCCAGCAGTTACCGTTGAAAATCAATAATAAATACTCAAATCCTATAGTAACTATTAAAATCTAACAGTAACTGCATTAAATCCTGCAGTAAATGGAGAACTTCAGTAGTAAACTGTTGAAATCCTGCTAGCTGCTGTTTAGCTTCATCAGCAAACTGTTGCATTTCAACAATAACTCTTGAAATCCTACAGAGATTTTTTTCTAGTCACAACAGAGGCCGTATTCGAAAATAATATTTAAAATCTAACCAGCTCAAAGTAGCTCGAATTTAATATCGTAATACTCATGAAGGAGAGACTTTCTTTTTAATTTCTGAACTTCTCAGTAATTAGATAAAAAAACATATTTGGAGCTTTAACTTAACTTATTTATTCCATGCCGTGAGTTTAAAGGGCCTTCACTGACTAAGGTTGTTTTCTGCAATTTTACAAAAAATATTACGGCGAGTAGTAGTAAATTTATTTTTCGAAATAATTGAGTAAACATTAATATACTGCGTTACATTTCTGACGCGATATTTGCGTGAAAATTTATTCATTTTTAAAAAAATGTCTCTCCTGAATGCACAGCCTAGTATAGCACTGTACAGTACACCATTTAAAATGCTTATATATTTTTTCAAAAGTCTCGTAGAGTGAAGAATGATCTGATGCTTTCCCGGCGTATGATGTTAGTGAAGTCTATTCGGGTTCTCGACCGGTTCACGCTCTGCATTTCTGCCGACGCGACGTTTCGTTGGGCGAGTCGTCCATCGTCATCAAGGCATGACGAGACGCATGCCCTGATGGCGATGGACCACTCGTAAATCGAAATGTCGGCAGAAATGCAGTGTGTGGCCCGGTGGAGAACCCGAATAGACTCCACAAACATGTCGTAAAGTATTGCAAAGACTGATATCTTGAATTCATTAGAAAAATGGGATCTTTTTCTTCATAAAGAGGCCAAATTTATTTGATTTTACATGAAGTGATGTCGTCCTAAACTATCTTTGAACCAAGGACGAATCCTGTTTTCTGAAGTACTACCAGCGACTGACGGTATGCAATCGCGTAACTCAACTGCGATGGATGGAAAGAAGAACGAACGAAGATCGGGGGAGGTGAGGGGAGGAAAATGCTTGAAGAGCTCTAGAGAAGATGGAGAGCTCTAGGTAGATGGAAATGTGAATGAAAGGCGAGCGGATGCTTTATAGTGTGTGGATATTGAGAGATAGGAGATATGCCGAGCTGAAGGATGTAGAGGTGTATGGAGTCCTTCAGTTGTATAAGATTAGTGTAGCATTCCTCCTTCCATCTGAAACTACCTTACATCACCTGCTTGTAATAGCCAATGAGGTTGAAATGAAATGGAGGGGGCATGGGCTTTTACGGTCATGGGCGGAGGTCAAACTAGGACAGGGGTACATAGGAAGGATTTTGTGCCGAGTCTGTGTGGCTTAACGGTCACCAAAGTTCGCATTTCCCATCTACTTAAGGTAGTTTGAGCGAAAAATCACTTCACCTAGAATTTGATGAATTTGGCCTCATTTTAAAGAAAAAACCCTCATCTCTCCAATGATATGAAAATATCAACCTCTTGCCGAACTACTTTTCGAGCAATTTGCCTGAAAAGGTAAGCTGTTTTACATGGGATAGATTACGGCTATGCGCTCTAGAGGGAGAATAATTAAAAAATTAGGAACTTCTAGCACCTAGATTTCGTCAAAAAACTAACAGTGTGTAGATTGCATGTTTTCTCAACTATTCATGAAAAATAATCTATTACTCACCACAGAAATGTTTACAGAATTGCAAAAAAACGTGCTGTTTTGAAGGGTTTTCAGCTGTACGGCGGGAAAAAATGAGTCAAGCTTGAAACTTATGTAGCTTTATTTATTTAATTACTGAGTATTTGGGTCATATATAACTATATCTTTGCGCCATTAATACTGCAATATTTATTTCATACTTCTTACAGACGCTGAAATCAAATAAATAAAATTTGGATTTGGTCTCCATTATGACTACGGAACTATCTCGCTCAAACCACCTTAACTTATTGTAAGATTTCACGAAAATCAAACGCGACAACTGCAAACGTTTACTCCAGTAGTTCCCTCGACCTTCCCGACTGCAATGGCGGAATTGGCGTCAGGAATCAAATGGAAAGTCGCATCCATCTCTAACCTCTTTGGTAATAACAATAAACCATTAGAATCAGAGCGTATATAAAGGGAGAACATGGTTCACCCCGCCTCTGTCTTCATTCCATCTCCTCCCTTACCACAAAAGGCCAGAAACCCCAGTTCTCTTCCATCGCCCACTCTGCCGCGAACTGTACGGATCAGAACAGATCTGTACGTGACACCCTCAACTACCTGTTGCTGCTGCGCCCCCTCGTATTTCTTCCCTTCCCTCTCTCAAGGACGCGGGCGGGGGGGCATTCAAGGATGGGGGGGGGGGGCGGAGAGGGTAGGGGGCACGGAGCACATATACTCTGTGGTAGGGGTAAGTGCCGGACGGCAGGTAAGGTGTCACGTTGTCTGGGGGGGGGGGAGGAATGGCTCGCATGGTTACCGTCACCCACCCCCTTTCTTTGCCACTCGGCCGCGGAGCTCACAGAGACTCGCGTGTTTACGTTTCTCGCCTTGCCAACCGTAAACACGACTGACTGCGCTGGCGGACATGTCGGAAAGGGAATGAAATTGCGTTGGAGGGTGGGACGTGCGTATGGGAGCGTGGAGTTCAAGGCCGCTGCCTTCGCGGACCATGAGGACGAACCATGCCCAGTGACGACGGTGGACGCGAAATTTTATTTCTTTCTCCTTCCATTCCACATGAACATCATCTACGTAGAACTACCCTGCAAACCACTTCATGGGGCGTGACAGGAGGTTATTTTTCGCCAACAGACACTTCACTATATGCTATAGATGTTACTGTAACTCGAGTATTAATGAATTATTCATTTAGCAATTTAATAATGACAATTTTATAGGTTAATTGTATAAAGATAAAATGCATGGTAATTTTATCAAATTATTGGGTGAAATTGTAATATATTCCGCCTAAGGGGATACATTTTCTTAAATCTCTCCCCACTCTTATCTACCATCTTCATATTAGCCTGCAGGCTGCTTCAAGTATATGTGGAAAAGGGTGAATTTTCACCTCCATGGGGTAAACTACATGATACAAATGTTATGGACATTACTGGTGTTAGCGCACTATGGAAATCCATGCAAACATGTGGAAGGGGTGAATATTCACTAACATGCACTACGCTGTATGCTACAAACATTAAAGAAGCAATATGATTTACGTACTCAGAGTTGATTAGAACTACATAGGAGGCATGCAAGCTTATAAATGCAGAAGCATTAGTTGGAAAATCAACTATTAGTTTAGAAATCCCTTTCTAGATTTATTTCTAATATGTTATTGTGTGTTGGACTTCGTAAAATGTTTTTGTGGTTGTCAGATAATGGAACGGCTTGGAACTTGCTTAAATAATTCATCATTCAAGTTACAGGTCTAACAAAAATCATAGTTGATGCGTAGTGGTCGAATTTGGGACAGGAGAAATCCATTGCCCAAAAAATCTGTCGCTACCGGTGAATAGGTAGTATGAAAATTGACGGACAACTTGGGCACGTATTGATCACAAGTGTTCGGCCAAGTCTGTAATTTTTTGTCTTCATGAAAATCCTCGAATCCATTGAACGAAGCGAAGTATATTGTGGAAACATTTTTGTCCACGTTCCGTGTTGCATATATATGTTAAAATGTACATTATATGTAAGTCTCGTGCTGGGATGTTTTTAGTTTTTTCCTATTTGGATTTCAAATAAGTTCAACTTTTGTAAGCGATCCCCGGAATCAATTGAACGTCATTTTTGTGTGAAAAAACTAATGAAGCCGTGGAAATACAAGGTTATGTTATGAGAGGGGGGAAAGATGGACAGAAACCATGCACTTCGCTACGCTTTGAAGGGCGCTAGTAAAACCACGGGTGCATGTTGTGTCCACGATTCCATTTTTAGGCAAAAAATGATGCATGCTCGCCGCTGGCTGCTTCGGAAGAAGCTAATTTCTGTGGTTTGCTCGGAGTGGTAATACATGTCAGGGAATGTAATTACGAGAGGAAAACGAGTCATAAAGGTGGTTGTATAACAAGTGCCCCATGGGGAGTTTCTTACGAAGAAATGTAGGAAACGGGTGCTTGTTTTTACTTCCATCCTTGTAGCTTGAGTGATTTTCAGGGGTCGGGGTGAAAGAGGAAGATTCAAGGACTCAAGAGGGTTAATAAAACTTGCGTGCTTATTTTTTTATACGTTCATCCCAATCCCTCTTAAAGATCTCATCCATTGTTGAGTTCACTTGATTAAGTAGGCTTTTTAAGGTATAATGCATGTTTCATTGACATAGTTAATTCTGTTGGAGCTTTTGTGCGTTGAAATGTTTGAAGTGCTTGGGTGATATTGGCAGGGCCGTAGTTATCTTTTGTGTTCCCACAATTTATGTTTCTGAAAAACATTCTTGCTTCTTCGTGATTTTTCACACCAAGTGCTAACAACTCGTCCTTTTTTATTTGTGACGGCATTTCCAATTTCAGGAATACAATTGGGTGATGAAAGATTGTGATAGTGAGATTAATCATCAGCAGATCCTGTTTGTGATGATGTTTTAAATAGTGATGAGTGCTGCCAAGAGTATATGCCTCAAAGTCTTCATAGTAGATGCTAATGCGTATTCCTTTACACGTTCTTTTTTATGTTAAGGCATTAGTGAGTTGTTGTATGGCGTGAATTGTAATTTTTTATTCCTAAGAATCATTTTAGGTGGACTTTTAGCTGCTTTATCAACAGCTCTGTCCATAAATCTTTTAGCGTAGGCTGAGCAGTTATGTTTTCATCCGTTTAAGTTATATAGTTATAACTGTCGCAATTGTCATTGCATTTTAGGCAAATATTTTTTTCCCAGTTCCGTAAGTCTTGTCAAGGACCCAGCAGTTACAAGACCTCATAAAATTGTCAATAAACAAATAAAATCACAAAATGTTTGGTTTGCTTTCAGTTTCTTAAATATATTCTATTTAATTGGTTTTATGAAAGTCGCGAACCTGCTCACCTCTTTCGTGAATATTTGATTTTCTCCATCTGTTGTCTTTTTCCCGAGTGTTTCTTGCCTTTTTTTTTATCGGAGATGTCCTCCTGGATCAAAAATCATTGCACCTTCAAGGTTAAATACTTTCCAAATGTCTTGAAAGTAGCTCAAATTAATTAAAAGTTATGTTTGCAATTGCGAAAGTTTTAGAACTGTTTCTAGTTGAGGGACTCCTCGCCCCCGAAGCTCCTTTTCGGAAACGTTTATCGTGAGTCACTGCTAGGTGTCTCCTTCTGAATACCGATAGCGATATAATTCCAGTTGAATGAAGTTACGGTGCATGTTTTTTTATACGTTGTGCTTAATTAATGCTTTCGGCCTTCAGATTTGAGCCCATCTAGTAGACACCCGAGTTGTTTTTTATGATACTCTCAGTCTTTGTGTTTCATCACTATAATTACCCCAAATTGCATTATTTAACTCGTATTTAACGATCCTGTCTGAGGGCAAAATGCTTTCGCAACGGTTGCGTCATCCCATTATCCTTTTCGAAAGATATTCGGCCATTCAGAATATGCAAATCCCTCTCCAAAGTGTCTCCGTTTGTGAGACGAAGTAATTATTTATTGGGCAAGCCCCCTATCATCATCGTCTGGAATTGAAAAAAAGGCCCAAACGACTGGGCCTTGTAATGCCACTGTGAGTTCGACGGGAAAGTTAATTGGAGACGGAACCGTGACTAAAACTCCCGTCTTTCCCTTCGTCTTTGTCGGAGAAAGCTTGCTAGTCTCGAGTTTGAACACTCTGTTCATCTTTTCCCTGCGTATCTCAGTGTGGAAGGAAAAATGACTTTTTATGAAGATGTTACATTTCTTCGATGCTGGTACGTCCGGGCCTGGCGTCCGCGGAAGTGTGATTTCCCCACGGATCGAGGTTTAGCAGACATATCACCCTACACCACCTACAAGGCAAATCGCGTGTGTGCAGTTCACCTGTTGATGAGAATCACATCAAAGTATGATCATCAAAGCCATGATCGCGAATTAAAATATATTTATGCAGTTGATCTCGTAAAGTAATTTCCATTGTTTTTCGTTACTGAGAAATTTGAAGAGCGCAGCCCAATGCATGTCTACGTTTCGAAATTATTGGAACTCAATTTAAATAACGTAAATCGTTGACACACGTTGTCTGGATCTATAATTTCAAATGGGCGATGGACAGTGCAACATTTTCTTCTTTCATTTCAACAATGTTGAGACTATTCCATGAAATCTCACCTCTTTAACCGTTAGTCATATATCTCCTGAAAATGTTCAACGAGCAGCCGTCCCCTTCGTACAGGACTTCATGTGACCTGTGATTGCACGTTTTATTTGATATTTCCTTTCCCACGGCTGTCGTGCAAAGTAAGGCAGTTGCCTATGGGCCTCGAGGCTTTGGAGGCCCCTGAGGGGCCCGAGAATTTTTATCCCCTTTCTTCTCCTGCGACTTGTTTATTAACGTGGGCCCCGTTGCTCATGCTGCCTACAGGCCCCCAAGTGAGTTAACCCGGCACTGTGCTCGGCATAGTAATTCAGCATTTGGTGACCAGCTAGTTAATGCTTTCTAATCACTTGTCAATACCTATCTATTTTTTCATCTTCTCTCAAACTTAAAACTAGTACTACGCGTTTAAACCCCTCAGTGTCATCCTATGGTATGTACAATAGCTGTTTGCACTTTAGGACACTGAGGCGTTGGAACGTATGGAACTAACTAAAAAGTTTCAAAGGACTGTACGAATTTTTTAAAGTGGAACTCATCTTCTTATCTCTCGAAAGCTTAGCGTCACGCGACACCCGACTCCCGGACGGTTTGTCGTTGCATGATTACGTATGTACAAGCGCTTCGAATTAATTCACAGCACTATAACTTGAGGGATATAGTGTAATTTCCTATGCATATTTTAAGTCCATGTGTATTTTATGTAATTATCATCAAAGAGTAAATATAATTTGCATATTCATATTTCATGAAATATTAATGTAATTATGTTCATTTATATTTAATGCTGTGAACTCCCCACTGCCAGTCATATCTATCCTGTGTTCCACTTCTGTTTATTATTTCACACATTAATCGTTAGGAATAAGGTCTGGTAAGAAGTTTTGGGCTATAGAGCGTTCCACATTCAATTAAGACCCTGTAACTATCCCTGAACCAATAGAAAACTTCTCCTGTAATTGCCTGGCCGTGTATTCTACTTTTATACTCGCTGACGCTTAATGAATGCGCCATCTGTCCGGGTAGAGAAGAACTGAAAATGAAGCAGATGTGGAGCAAGCTAAAAAGGGGGTGGGATGCGGAAAGGCATATCTGAAGTTTACTCGGAGCCTGAACTAACCTTAGAATTAGTCTTAAATAGCATAGCGGCGAAAAGCCTAAGTACTCTATGAAGGTAAGCGAGATGAAAGTGGTTGGGGCGGTAATCGTGGGTCATTGAGTGCATATATTAATGATTTTTCAAGTAAATTGAAAAAATACTTATGGCCATATTTCATTACTGTACATCTGTTTATGCTGTGGAACTCACCATCCAGGCAGTAATGGAAATCATACAAGAATTATATTGTAAATATTTACCGTAATAACGGTATTTTTATGACTTGAGCCATTGATTGTTTTCGGCGAGGTACTAGAGATTTAGGCGATAATTATAGTTAAAGATGTTTTTTCGAATCTTTAATTCGGCGCGAAACCTTGATGTTTGTTAGCAACCATTAAAATAATACGAAATTTATTATTATTCGCGTTTAGAAGAAAATATGTACAGCATATGTAATCGATTTATAACGAAATATGTATCATATCCGATAAGGATACATGTTAAAATAAAATGAAATTGCTGAAAACTTCCAATCGGTAAAATTCAATTTTTCACATTTATCAATAGGTTTCCCAAAAAAGAACATGTGTAAAAAGTTTCGCGCAAATCTGCGCGTAGACAATAATCGCTCCAGCCACCTTAATACGTTCAGAAATGTCTGTGCACTCTAGTTCCCTGGACACGGTATCCATGTCGTAGGCGGTCTCCAGGTTGTTTCCAGTCTACATTTCTACTATATACTATTTAGCGGATATATAATAATTTCATGAAAGAAGAAGATTATTTATTCACCCAATAAATACTTTTTACCAACAGTATATTGCAAACAGATATAATGTAACCGAATTAATACGTTTTATAGTGTCAACATTTAAAAAAATGTAGAAAAGCGGTTGGATTCTATGAACTAATTCAATATCTTGCTGAAATGCTTCGAAAATATTTTCATTATTTTTGACTTCCTCATCTCTGACAAATATGTGGGAGCAAATCATCTGAGGTTCCGTGTCTTAACGATTTTTTTATTTTAACGGGTGCCCATCCCATCCCGACGGGTGCCGCAATCTCATATGCTTTCTGTCATTTGTGTGCTAGAATCTGTCTCGCGATGAACCAAGTGCTGCAAATTGTTTACTGCGTCAATCAGTATAGTTAGGATAATTTTTATTTTTGGTTGTTTCTCTAAACATTGCAACAATAAATACACACATTTCTATCGCTTAAAAAAAGACGTAGGAGCTACAGCTCTCAGTAACTCTTGTGGCGCGAACGACAGAATATAAGAGGAATGGAAGTAAAAATATCTTTACTTCTGAAGGTTTTATGTGGTGTATACCGAAATGGCGGCCGCGTTACTCGCAGCGTAGTCATTTGTAAACAAAGACCCTTTCTCGGAGGCTGAACTATCCTTAGAACTAGTCTAAATAGAAAATTGGCGAAAATCCTAAGTACTCTATGAAGGTAAGGGAGATGAAAGTGGTTGGGGCGAACTTTCAACCTCGTGCTGCAAGTGTTTTTCCCTTCAGCTCGCTGGAGAGAACCACTTTGTGGTCGAAATACGCGTATCCGAAGTTAACCCTCGTTCCCTGTTTGTTGTTTCTGTTCTATTTGACCACGCTCTTTTTGAGCTGTTCTCCCAGAAATTTGGGGCCCTACTGTGTGTGTGAGTGAGTGTTTTGTGTGATTGCGTGTGCGGTTGTGTTAATAACTTGGCATCCTTAGAAGAGTCACTTCAGCTCTGCGAAGGATCCCAGGTTATAACCCAGGAATCCTTAGCGGGGTCCCATTAGCCTTTCAAGGGATTCCATTTGGGTTGTGTGTGTGTGTCTATGGTGGTCCCTGGCGAGGAAATAACTTTCCCGTAAACTACCACAGGAGGGTATTCTGTTGGAGAGGCTGTGGTTGGTCCCTGTTGCGGAGTCCCCATTCCCTCAAACCAACACAGTAAGTGTTTGATTTTTGACGAGTGGTGCATATATTTTACGGCCATTGGAGAAATTTTTTATCTGGTTCAAGACCTCTACCTAACGTACAGACCACTTACCTACAGTGATTGGTTTATAGGAAACAAACCCAAAATAGACTGCACATTGGTCAGGATATTTTTCGATGGTTGTAATATGGTGCATATATAGTGGTGCGTGTTCTAACCCGCCACATTCCTAGCGCAACTGGTGTGCGAATAGTCGTTCCATGCCGTCTCAGCCGACGACGATGATAATCGGCGGGATCGGCGTTTGACCCGTCCTTAATTAGCCGCTTGAGGGGATGGTGACTGTGACCCCTGCGGCTCTCCATGGTCAGGGCTGAAGGGTTCTCTCCTCGTGAACCCTTTCACCCCTCCGTCTCAAATTTGACGTGAGCACATTGTGCCGTTTACGCTGCCTTACGTAAGAGATCTCGCCGACTGATAATAGCCGCTGTCTTCCGTGTAATGAACGCCACTTCCTGTGAATCAAGTGTTCGTGGTTTATAGAGCGCGAATTCCACCTTCCTATGTGTTTGGCTGAAATGTTACTCAGTATTTTAATGAACAATAGCTATGTTTTGCTCAATGTCAAATTTTCAGAAGATGATTTATTTTTTGGATGTGAACGCAAGACTATTGTACCTAAATCACTTTATCTTTTTATTAAGAATATAATTTAAAAGAGCACCTCTTTTCATTACCCTCCGCCGTTAAATTTAATCCTTGTGGTAAACTGGGAACAGGATTTCCTTTGGGAACTTATAGTCAACCAGTTTAATCATATTATCATTGTGAAAATGGTAAAATTTTCTGAGCGGAATATAAGATATTATTATTGTTAGTAGTGAAATTAGCGTACTACGTATGCTTAAAGCAGTAAATAAAATAACTTCAAATGTAATTTATAAATTTAAATTGCAAATATTTAATCTATCCAAATACATAAAGCTCAACAATCACAAAAAATATCAAATTAAATTTTAAACGTAAGTAAATCTAAACTTATTAGCAGTCTTTCTTTTAATTAATTTTAAGCACTACACCGCAACACATTTATAATAAATCAGGGTAATCGTGTTTAATATAATGCTTTATATATGCTTATTTTATATTTGGCGTGAGTGTGGATGAAAGTTGACAGGAGTTATGCGTATGGGAGCTTGTGCTGGCTTTACTGCTTCACGTTCAGCAGGCTTCGTTTTGCCAGACCATCCATGGTAACTAATCATTATAACACTTCATCCTCATAAATGACACTTCTTGTAATATACTTCAGTTTTAGAGACCTTTCCATTCGCTCTAGTGCGCTGATCAGTGCTCACTTCGCCAGAGTCCTCTATTTGGCATACTCAACACTAGTAGTGTTAGAATGGCATTTTCAGAGGACTCTGCACTGCAGAGGACGCAACACGACAGCGCAATGGCTTTCAGTTTCAGACCATGCGTGTCAGGCAGCGCACTTCAGATATATCAGAAGCTGATTACGGTAGCTCTATGCGTTAAATGAACTTCAATAATCGCATCTGCGAATGTTTTTTTTCGTGCTGATATCTAGTTAAGGTACTAGTTTGAGCAACATATTTACCTAGTCATAATGGAGACCATAATCGAATTTTATTTTTTCAATTCGGCGTCTGTGAAAAGTGTGAAGTAAATATTGTAATATTTATGGCGCAAAAATAAAGTTTAAAGTCTAAGGAATTTGAGCACTACGGCCTCTTAATGTAATAAGTTTTAAAAAAATCTCCAATGGCCGTAATAAATTGGCGCCACTCGTCAAAACTACGCTACAATTGCTGTGTTGGTTTGCGGTAAAAAATCAGTTCCACGGCAGTGACCAACCACAACCTCTCAGAAGGGTTTTCTGGTTGAGAGGTTGTGGTTGGTCACTGCCGTGGAATTGATTTTTTACCGAAAACCAACGCAGCAGTTGTAGCTTAATTTTGACGAGTGGTGACAATTTATTGCAGCCATTGGAGAATTTTTTTAACTTGTTAAAAATAAAGTTATGCATGACAAAAATTCTCAGTAATTAAATAAATATGTCTCTTCCTTACTCATCTTTTCACGCCGTACGGCGAAAACGCCATCACGAAAGAAGGTTTTATTTTGCACTTTTGTAAAAATTAATTCGGTGAGTAATTGCGTAATTTTTATGAATAGTTGAGAAAACACACAAACTACACACCGTTAGTTTTTTTGACGAAATCTAAGTGTTAGAAATTCCTAATGTTGTTCAATATTCTCTCTCTGGAGCGCACAACCGTAATCTATCCCATTGAAAACAGCTTACATTTTTAGGAAAATTTCTCGGAAAGTAATTCGGCCAAGGGGTTGATACTTTGATATCATTGGATAGATGTGGGTTTTTATTTAAACGAGGTCAAATTCATCAAATTCTGGTTTAAGTGATATCTCGCTCAAACTACCTCAAGGCGTCAAGCGTGGATTTTGTAAATCTTTTGATTGCTCTGTGATGAAAAAGCTTGTGTAATACCTGTGTTTTAATTATGTAATTTAAACATTTTGATGACTATACTCGTAGTATTCGGCCGTGAATTTTGGGAACCTATCTACCGACAGGTTTCCGAACGTTTCGCCTGTTCACGTCGCACCATTCATCGTCGTTCGTATGCGCAAAAGTGTGCTGATGTGTGACGATCCTTGTTAATTTCTACACCATGAATGGAAAGCCACCTTAGTTTCTCCAGTTTCCAAGTTCATATAGAACCCTACAGCAAAAGATATATTTTAGCCGAAGACCACAGATCAGAGAAGGGATAGATGGAACTGCAAGGTACTATAGCACAGGAGAATATTGAAGCCATTCAAATCGGCGATTTGCCATATTGAATGGATCAATTGTGCTGTTAATAAACGAAAATATAGTTATTTGTAGTGGAATTGTCGCGGTACCGTAGTGATTTATCCAGAAAAGTGCAAAATGGAAATAAAAAATTCCTGGATTATTGATATAATTTACGGACGATTTCGCGCGATGTGGATAATTTTTCGCAAAAACAACAGGCTTTATTTTCGTGCTTCAAGACTACATCCACTCTCTTCTTCTACTATGCCCGAGACAAACACAAAATTCATGTCCGAGACGGCATTCGGACTCGCAACATTTGAGTTGAACTCCTGGTACTTCACAATCTTGGCAACATGGGTTGGCTCTCTCACCTAATTATTAGATTTCCTGCCCCACTAATACAATTCCTAAAATGTCGGAATGAATAACGAAAATTAAGTGTACTTAGTTTTAAAGGTAATGGGTGGCAGATAAACTAGAATTCCTTCCGGAAAAATCGATTCCTTTTTCAGACGAGGCAGTTTATTACACTGCTAATTTTATGACGTCTTCTTTGGCTTCCTTCGTGAATAGGCTTTTCATTGTGGCTGAACGAAGACTATCCTCTCGTCATCAGGTATTTGGATGCCAGATTTTCAAGTGCATTTGTTTTTAAACTCTTCCCTTCAAGCCAGATCAATTGTTTTAGAGACTGCTCTACCAATTCTCAACTCAAAAAAAATCGAATGGTCAAAACATATCGCCAAGTAAATATTATGTATTGACCTTGTCACCATGCAAACGGAGCATCTACAACTGAGGCGGTCTTTGTGTTGTCAGGTCGGTGCCACAAGTCTAAAGAAATTCTAGATAGTGCTGGCGCGTTACCGCGGACTGCTGTTAAATACATTATCCGAGAAATATATTAGTTCAGACTTGGCTGCTTGTCCTTTGAACTCTAGGATCAATCTTAGAAAAAAAATTTTAAGCTGAAAATGAAAGCAACGCGCGCGTAATTGCGATGAGAATCTTTTGGCATCCCATTTGACCCGCATGCTGTCACATCCTATAGCGATACGAATGCCTCACCCACGTGGGAAACCGGCTTGATTAACTGGGACGGTCATCCTGTGGCGGCAGAACTCTTTGAATTTTATTAATCAGCCACCGGATCAGTTTTTCACCCACCTTGACCTCATTAAAATAATTTCCTCGCGTATGGTGCAGTGTATAATTTGTTCACCCTCTATTGCTTCAATCCATGGCCATTATTATCCTCTTCCCTTTAAGCAGCCGGTTCGGAGCAGTGCCTTTTTTTAAATTTCTGTCGCGTGTTCTGTCTGCGAAGGCGACGTGTGTGGCGGATCGGTCGACGCGAAAGTCGAGACGGGCGATGGAATATCCCTGGGGGGGCTCAATTTTTTGCTTAACTCCTCGTAGTTACCCCTCCGACCTCCCGATGTAGCCTTTCTCTGACTCAACCGAAACCTTTGGTCAAGGTCTCTACTACGCGAAAGGCACACCTTAAATACATGGTGTTAGGCGTGGAGGGAGAGTTTCTGTGTTGCCTCATTTCGCTCTCCCCGGAAATTCGCATATTGATGGTGTAAAGTGGTATCGAAACATGGTGACAGTTGCACAGAAGACCCTTTTCAGTGAAAGAGTCATTGCCTACTTACTGGCTCCGCACGGGGGAGTGAGATAATCTCCGAGTTTGATACCAGGGGGGTTATTTTGTAATCAGACGTTTTTAATTACTCTTTGCGGGAAAGCGGGAGAACCGTTTCTCTCTCTTAATGGTCGGGTCTCGATCACCCAAGCCCCATGGAAACGTTTGTGGCTCCATTTTTACGTTCCATATGACACGAGGGATGGAACTAATAAAAGGCGGAGGCAAATGAAACGGATCAAGAGCCGAAAAAGCTGATAAATCAAGGAAGACCTGCAGATCACCGCATAAGAGCCGAAGATGGTCACGTTGCCTGGGTTGCGGAGTGGAAGTGCAAAAAATGACGTAGTTGTCCGCATTTTATGACGAATTCTCACTCAAATGAGATTACAAAATAACCAACCCCCCCCCCCCCCCAGGTTTTCCAAGGTCGGAAATCTTCATTGCCAACTTCAAGATATTCTATCAAGTTGTTCACACCAACTTTCTAGCTCTCTATTGCTCTCAATTAAATTTGTTCATGTCAGATTCTCCTATGAGTTGCGAGCATATGCTTTGTTTGGATCTTAAATATTGTCGTGAAAATTGCTGCTGGCACTTTCCCACCCTCTTAAGGTAAATACAGTCATGTTGGCAGCATTGACAACCATGTGATGTCATCTCCCCTCAACTCCAAATCCGACTCCCATCGGACGCGAGCCAAAATCTCCTTAACGACACTATTTGCGCGGGCGACTGCCATAATGTTTCACAACCACTATACGTCCTGCTTTTCTATATGCGCTTGCGTCATGCGCTTCACCGTCGATACCACCGTGTTGATCTCCCTTTATAAATATGATATCCGGCCGAGGAGATCAGTTTTAAGCATGCACGCGTGTGGTGCTATTCTTGGCCTCTAGGCGAAAATGATTCATCTCAAGGCCGTATTTAAATTCATCTCCGTGTGTTGCGTAACATACAAGAGAACGAGACGCTGAGTGATCATCCAATTAGTTAGATGGAAACAATTCCGTTAGAAAGCGCTTCCTTGTATAACGTAGTTCATGCGTTTGAAGGCAGATTGAATTCCTATGTGCAAAAATACACCTTTGAAGAACGCAATTCATGCTTGCGAGGATTTTGCAAGAAACAAATCTGTACCGGATTGATGATGAGGGAGAGATTAACATCAAAATTACAATAAGGAAGGAGTTTATTTTAATAAGAATGTTCAGGTGAGAGAACTCAGTATCACAATAGTACCGAGATTAGCCCGGTGTGGTAATATAGTCGCTTACAAAACCATGTATATTCACAATGCCAAGTGTAACATGAACAGGTTAACGGTAAATATTGAATGGGAAGGGAAATGATCAGCACATGTAAATCGATACCTATGTGCCGGCCCTAGTGGCGATGGGGTTAAGTCATGGTCTGTCAACCCAAGGGTCGTGGGTTCGTATCCCGCCTGGGTTGGGATGTTCGTATCCCGCCAAGGGTCGCTGGGTTGGGCACTCAATCACACACACAAATGGGCCCAACTTCTGGGAGAAACTTCTCCAAAAGAGCGCGGTAAAAATCTTGCAGACAAGAACGGACGTGGGTGAGGGTCGAATACGCGTATTTCGGATACCAAGTAGTCCACTTCAGCGATCCGAAGGAAAAACGTCACAACAACGTAAGGTTGAAGTGAGGAAGGGTAATGGCATCCAAGATGATATGAAGGTAAATGAGGAGGGGGGAAAGGGGGGACATGACGTCAGCAAAAGCGGGGGAAGGGAGACCGGCGTAAACAAAAGGCGAAAAGCAGCAACAAAAAAAGGGGGGAGTAATTTTGAGTGCTTGTGAGTATGCGTGTGTAAGTGGTTGTGTTAATAACCAGGCACCTTTAGTAGGGTCTCATTAGTCTTAAGAAGGATCCGAGGTTATAACCCTGAGTATCCTTAGCGGGGTTCCATTAGCCTAGCGAAGGATACTGTCTGGGTTGTGTGATTGCGGCTTTGTTGGTCACTGGCGTGGAAGCATTCTTCCCGTAAACTATCACAGGAGGGTATTCTGGTGGAGAGGCTGAGGTTGGTCTCTGCTGTGAAAGTCCCATCCCGGCAAACCAACACAGTTAGGTTAGTGATCTCTGACGAGTGGTGCCAATTGTTTACGGCTATTGGAGACTCCCTTTAATTTTTGTATATGTCTCTAAACATGTTCCGCAAACGCAGTTTAATCGTAAACCATGCCGTAAGCGAAAATATTCCCATACTTATAACTCGCAAGCCACTGTATTTTTTACCTGGAATTCATGGATGGATAAATGGATGGATAAAAACAGGACCTAGAAAATTTCTCCTAAATGCTCGCACTTGTGACTTGATTATTGTAATTCGATATTGCATAGGCTGTAACACAAGTCTTGGTGTAGATTAATGCGAAGAGCTACATTGAGCGAATTTATCAATTAGGAATTTCTGAAATAATTTTTATTATTATTAGGGAAATCTACCGGTTATGATAGATTTTAATGGAAAAGAGTAAAAATCCTCTAAGATTTCTACACGCACAGACCCTTTTCTCCTTACACATTGTCTTTCACCATCTCAGCCTACGTCCTACCCGTCTTCATCCCGTCCATAAAACCTATTCTCTTTCTTCCCTTCCCCGCTTGCCCCACATCCTCCCCTCTAGGGCTTCATGCAACCCTTCGTCTATCATTACCTCTTCCAACCACCTACCCCCCACCAACATCTTCTGAAGCCTATTGCTGTCCTCTTTTATCAGATTCCACGTTTCTGCCCTATAAAATGCTACACTCCATATGAAATTCTTCGCCAGATTTTTTAAAATTTACGTCTTTGACCAAGGTCTCCGTTGTCAGCTCTCTCCTATTGCATGGACCCTAAAATGTTGTTCGGACTCCTTCCGAAGTTCCTTCGAGTGATCAGTTCTATGTGGTATGCATGATATATTTAAAATGATATGAACTTATTTCCGCCCGATGAGTTGATGATTGGCAGCTAGCCTTTCATATAAGAATGCCTTTTGACTGTATGTACTTATTTATAATTCCTCCACCTTGTATTTTATTGGTTTTGGCTTGCGTTTGTTTATTTGTTTTATCCTCGTATTCAATTTTTATATTTTCTGTATTTTTCATATTTATTACTTCTGCTCTTTACATTTTTATCGTGTACTCTGATTGTACATTGTGTAGTTTTGACTCTTATTACATCTTCACAGATTACCCTACAATATTAACATCTAGGTTATTGAAATGATTGTCGTGAAAATAAAGGCATTTATTTTTTAATAATCACCCTACGACAAACTTACTCCACTTTATTTTTTTCATATATATATATATATATATATATCGGTTTACGACGTTCTACGTCTTCCGATTCCCAATTTCCATGCCTCCCGATCATTCCAGAGTTCTTCATCTAATCCTCTTTCTCTCATTTCTTTCTCTATCCCTTGTATCCAACTTTTCCTCGGTCTGCCTCTCCTCCGTCTTCCTTCCGGGTTCCACAGCAGCATTTGTTTCGGGAGTCTTTCATTTCCCATTCGTTTTACGTGTCCATACCACCTCAACTGCTGCGTTATTATCTCATCTATTATGGTATCATTGACATTCATTATTTCTCTAATTCTTTCATTCCTTACTCTTTCTCTTTTTGATTTACCGGCTGCTCTTCGCCAGAAGTCCATTTCAGTCGTCAGTAACAGTTTTTCTGATTTCTCCGTTAGTGGCCATATTTCACAGCTGTAGGTTACTATGCTCTTTACTATGGTATTATAAATTCTCTTTTTGTTTTCAATGGATATTGTATTGTCCCACAATAAGCTATTTAATAGTGTTATTGCTTTTTTGCCTTTATTGCATCTATCCCTAATGGCTACCTCCATTGTTTTACTTTCTGCAATTTGCATCCCTAGATATTTATACTCTTTACAGTGTCCTATTTGTTGCCCACTTTCTAAAATAAGATTCTGTTGCATTCCTCCCATACACATATATTTTGTTTTGTCGATACTGATATCAAGACCCCAATTTTTGTATTCTTCTATTATTTTTCTGGTCATATATTCTAAATCTTCATAATCTTGTGATAGAATAACTTGGTCGTCTGCATAGCTTAAGGTGTATATGGTACTTTCTTTCAAAGGTATTCCCATGGAGTTGCATTTCCTTTTCCAACCCTTAAGCACTTGGTCTAAATATATTTTAAAAAGTGTGGGGGAAATACAGCAGCCCTGTCTTAGACCTTTATTTATTGTGAATCCCTGAGAGAAGTCGTTTCCCATTTTGATCTTGGCTGCACTATTTTTGTACAAATTTTTTATGGCTATTATTAAGTATGAGCTTATGTTAGCTCTTTTCAAGGCTTCCCACAGTTTCATTTGCGGCACCGTATCATATGCTTTTTTAAGGTCAACATATAAGAGGTGAAGTTCCTTGTTGTATGCCCAGGTTTTCTCTATCAGTTGTGTTAAACAAAACAGATGGTCTACAGTAGATCTTCCTTCTCTAAACCCCGCTTGTTCTTCGGATTCCTTGTCTGCATACTCTTTCTCAATTCTATTTTTTACTATTTTGCCATATAATCTGCTAATTGTACTAGTCACAGATATTCCGCGATAGTTATCGCACTCGTTCTTATTGCCTTTTTTGTATAACGGTGAGATATAGGAAATTCTCCAATCTTCTGGTACCTCTTCTCCATTTAGACATTTAATAAAGAGTTCTGTTAATTTATTGTACAGTAACTCTGATCCATATTTTAACAGTTCTCCCGGTATTTCTCCAGGGCCAGCAGCTCTTCCATTTCTTAGGGATTTACAAGCCTGTTTAACTTCACTGCATTGCATTACTATAGGTGATGTAACATTTCCTATGGTTAGCAGGTGGGGTTCATTTTTATATTCTTCTCTATCCTCTGTCAATAATTTTTTAAAGTATATTTCCCATTTCTCTTTACTAATAGACGTAATTAAATCTTTCTTTTTATCCTGCCTCAATGATCTCAAAAACTTCCAGCTTTCTGTATTTCTGGTTCCTCCTATGTAGGTATTTAAGTGGTTGCATTTCTTTTCCAAGCTAGCGTTCTTTTTCTGGGTTAATTTTCGTCGCACTTTCGCTTGTGCTTCTTTGTATGCAACCTTGTCATTGTCTGATTTCGTGGTCAGATATTTGTTATATTTCGACCTTTTTTCTTCTATTTCTTTTTCAATTTCATGATCCCACCAATATGGCTTTCTTTTCTTCTTTTCATAGTAGCCTAACGACTCATACGCAGCTTCATGTATGCATTGAGATAAATGCCTATAAAGATCCTCTGTATTTGATAATGTTTTTCGGCAAAGAAGTTTTTCATCCAGACGTTTTTGGTAAAGCTGTCTAACGCTTTGTTGTTCTAGGCTGTCCAAGTTGTATCTTCTTTGCATTATTTCTACGTCAGGGTTATCTTGGCTTTCTCTAATCCTTGCTCTTCCAGGAAACATCACCTTAGCATTTAACAGGTGGTGGTCACTACCACATGTAGCACCTCGGTATATTCTGACATCTTGTACTCTTAACTTTGTATTTTGCTTTATGATGAGGTAGTCAATAATTGATTTGAGATCTCTAGTAGGTTGTGTCCATGTATATTTATGTATACTCTTATGCTCGAAAAAACCATTAGATATTCTTAGGTTATTTTGTTCACACATTGTTATTAGTCTTAATCCATTGTCATTTATAGTTTCTTCTCCGTATTTCCCAACCACTTTATCATTTGACTTTTTTCCGACTCTACTATTTAGATCTCCCATTATGATAAGTTCTCTTGAGTTTCCAATTTTTATTATTTCATCATTTAGGTGTTCAAAGAATTCCTGCTTTTCATTTACAAGCGAGCTTTCATTTATTCCATATACGCCCAGTATAGTGATTCTGAAGCCGAGCATACAGAGATTCATTTTTATCAATCTTTCATTGATTGGCTCCCATGATGTTACATTTTTTCTAAGACTCTTTCGAATCAGGATGGATGTTCCCTGTTGGGCCCTTTTATCCTTAGGGACCCCGCTATAAAAGTGATCATAGTAACCTACATTTTCTGAGCCTTGTCCCTTTTTCTTAGTTTCTGTGATTACAGCAATATCTACTTTCATTTTTCTTAGCTCATTTGTTACTTCTATTAGTTTCCTAGATACACCCTGTACATTCCAGGTACCAAAAATCATAGTCCTTTTCCTTAGCTTACGTCGTCTCTGCTTATCAAGTCCGTAGTTCCGAGGCTTAGTATTGGGTTCTTTAACAAATTGAGGTTTTATGAGTAACAGGGAGTTAGCCTGATGCCTCAACCCCCAACCTGGAGGGCCGGGGTTTGATTTTGGAGTTTCCTTCTCCTAGACGGGTTGCTTTCGCCACAGTTATAGAACCCCATCTGTCCTGCCTGTTTGGTCCGAGGGTGGTATTTTATTTCCCACCTACCCGCTGGTTTCTTCCGAAGACCAGTGGGGGCATTCCCCTATCCGCCACCTGGGGACGCGTCCTCTAGGGGTTACAGGCTCCCCCGAGGATATTTTTTTATTTTTTTCATTAATTTTATAATTCTTATCCCATGATTCAGTGTAGGGAACAAAAAATGTTCGCAGAAAATATTGCACTTCAAACGGATATGCAGTCACGACCCCATGCTCTATATATGAGATTGTGTGTCTACTCTCTATTTAAAAAACCTTTGAAACTATTGCGGTTCGAACTCGACAGCTTGGTGGTGGATATCGGTGTTACTCACCTAAGCTCCAATTAGGGACTCCGAATTTGAATCCTGCGAAAGTTAAATGACATTTTCATGGTTCAATTACACACATTGGTGATGAAGTCATTTTTAGTGATTGTTGTTTTTGTTTAATCCTTGTCAAAGGAGACTATCTCAGGCTTCACTTGGTGGAGTCTCATGTTGAAAAGAGAGGAAAAAAATGTGCTATTCCACATAAAATATTTTTTTTCATGACCGAGGTTTTGCTGATGTGCAGCATCTTCAGGTGACCTGAAAAAACAGCGAAATAGCATAGCAGCGAAAACTGGCCCGTGAAATAAAATATTTTTTTGTGGAATAGCAGAGTTTTTTTCCTCTCTTTTCAATGTTTAGTCCTTGTTTTTATTGGAATTTAATCTTCAGAAACCCTGAAATAAATAAATGTTTAATCCTTTTTTTACTGGATTTTCATCTTCAGAAACCCTGAAATACATTAATGTAGGTTATCGGCATACATTTCCGTCGGGATGAAGGTTTTATGTGGTGCAGTGTCTCGGACATTTCACCGTCATTTCTTTTTGTAACTGCCCACAGTATTTAAACCTGAAGGCCAATTTGTTCTGCGAGGGCAGGGTTCCCCTCGTGAAAATTTAAACCTCAAGCAATGCTGCTGAGGCGGCGTGTGAAATTCACGAATTCCGGCATGGGGGAGAGGAGGAGGCTGGAGGAGAGGACCAGTTCTTTTCCGCTGACTGCCGTGCCTGCGGTTTCTCGGAAATAGCACGCAAGCCCGCCCGTGCGGCTGCTTGCGTGTCCAAGGACATGACTCGGATTTGAACCGAGGACTGGCGTATGTTAGCCCACGCACCCTTAGGCGCACTACCCACGTACGCTCACAACCCTTTTGTCTCACCCACAGGTTGACCGCGGTATGGCCGGCCTTTTTGTCATTTAAAGCGTGGGTATTTTATTTTTAAATATTCCCCTCATAAATTTTCACTCTGAAGTGTTCCGTTCGTGTCATATGAGAATTTGCGTCGTCCTTGTGGCTGCTCACGTCGAGTCGTATGACCGTGATCGCCTCTGATCTTTAGTCCGGTACTAGTTCAGGAAACCCATTCATTCGCTTTTATAATGACTCAGTTGGGTGAAAGATTCAGAACACCGAGAAGCCGCTGTTGGATTATTATGTAAAACGGAAGGAGAGCATTTTCTGACTTCATCTACGGATTCTACATCCACGAAGTACCGTGCAAGCCACCACTAGGGTGTGTGGCACGGGGTGATTCCACACCAGGCATGCATCACTCGTCCCAGCACAAATCAGAACCTCGCACGCTCCCCCGGCCGCTAGGTGCAGGCCAAAAAGCAGTCAGGAGAACAGTGCGTAGTCCGACCAGAAACTGGGAGAGTGATACGTAAATGAACATGCAAACATGCAGAACAAAGCGCTACGAGATGCTACATCATGCGGAGAACAAAATAAAATAATGCCAGAGATATCAAGCGGTGTGAAGTGTTAGTAATGATGTTGTGTTATTAAACGCAAGTGAAAATTCTACTCTACCTATTGAGGGTGGGAGTTTCATATGATTGAGATGTCGCAACTATTATGATCCCGTATTGTACGTGGGAAAAATGACATTTTAAATTTATCGGTTCTGCAGCCAATTTCCTTTATCATATTCCTGTGATCGCTTCTACCGTAGTACGTTGGCTCTAGAAATATATGTTGAGCGTCCGGCAAAAAACTGTCTGCTCCGCACTTGCGCAAAGGATTTAACCTGTATTTCTCCCTTCAATCAGTTAGAAATTCGCACCCTAACTCCTTCAACAATTCGGTAACACTGCTAAGTTTACGTAACAACTTTTCACAAATCTTGCTGCTCTCCGTTGTATTCGATCTATTTCAGAGATTAGTCCTACTTCGTAAAGGTCCCATATGCTAGTGGAAAACTCCAAGTGAGGTCTTACGAGTGAAAAATAACATCGCTCTTTAACCTTCTCGTCGCATTTTCCTAATATTCTTTTTATTTATCCCAATTTGCGACTAGCCTGTCCTCAGATTTCCCTTGTGCTTGACTTGTCCTTCGTCTCATGTAGCCTAATAAATCAAGAATCGCTTTGTTACGATATGACGGATGTTGTCATTTCGAAGAAAACTTCGCAATGACAACATCCGCAACATTTTATACGCTTAAATGTTTTTCCGATCTTAAGGTATTTTTGGACCGATCCCCGATCGAAGTCTTCTCACGCATACGTGAATTTTTTTAAAAGTGTCTACTTAACCTTCTGGCGGTGCTATGTGATTAACATAATAAGAAAATAGACGTATGTTTATGTTCCGACAACAAGTACTTGTGGATCATCTGTGACCACTTTCTTAGTGAATTTATTTTGATTTTTCACTGATACTTCTTCGTAAAAGAGCTTTATTTTTCGTTTTGATGTTAGTTAGAGTTTAGCCCGCTGTCGTACTATATAATAGAACATTGTTAGTTTTTTTCACAATAAGAGACAAGAGAGTTGAAGCAGTACAGTTGGGAACTTGTGCAATGAAGCACTCATTTCTTTCACGAAAAATATGCACTCTCTCTGAAGACACACTAGTGTGGTAAAATGCGCCCAAAATTGTTTTCACGTCTTTAATATTATCCTTCTTTCCCCAGCTCCGAATTGTCATCTTTTCTCCACTAATCTTGGTGTGTTGTCGGTTTATTAGGCTGTTGGCACAAACATCTGTTTCTTAATTACGTATTATTCCAGTTGACAGCGCAGTTATTCCCAGTTCTCGTTCGCTCTATTTTAGAGGGGACAATACCCAGCACCGTGCGTATATGAAACCTTATATCATGAAACATTACATATATCATGGTCTATTCGCGTGTGGTGAACTTACACAACGATATAAATATCCCGTGCCCCGGTATTACAGAATTAAGTGATGGCATATAACCCACAAGTACGGTATAACCCGTTTATGAAGGGTCCAGGTTGCACTCCTTGTGTTTCTCAGCGATTATCTGCTGTCTCGGTCACTCAGTGCGTTAGATATAAGGCCCAAGTTGAATTTTTGGTAATCTTGGAATTATATTATTTGTTCAGGTAGTGACTATTTGGAAGTAGATAACTTCATAGTTTTTTTTTGCCATGAGGTTTTGAGTAAACTTAAATGTTTGCGGCAAGTGAAGATTTAAAAAAATTTTATTCCGGTTTTTTTCCTTTTCGACGTTATCAGCTTAAATCTTGGAGTTTATTTTAGCTCTCAAGACTCTCAACCTCTTTTTTGCTGTGAGTTTTCTTGGTCCTACATGACACTGCGGTCTGATCCTGCGATGAAATATCTTCTCATCTAATTTTTTTTTAAATTCTCAGTTTTGATAATATTTCAGAAAACTTCTTTCACTTATAATAGTGGTGCCAGGTGTCCATATATCCACTACTTAATTTTCTCTCAGAAAGGAGGATTACCATTTTCAAAAAGGCTACTATGAAGTCTCGGAAATTTGTTTCTACCAGTGAAAACAATTTTTTTGCGGGTATCTTTGAAGCTCGGTATTTTTCGCTGTGAATAGTGGTTTGACATTCTAGGAAAATCATCGCGTGTTGAGGTGAATCAAATTGGATGTCCTGGAACCTTGAGAATTGATTTTTTTTCCTATGCGACTCTCTGGGGTGATGGGTGTCCCACTAAATTAAGTTCTCATATTTCTCTTACAAAAGCATCGCTGGTCCTGTTGATTTTTTTATGT
Source organism: Pyrrhosoma nymphula (assembly GCA_963573305.1). Classification (NCBI taxonomy): domain Eukaryota; kingdom Metazoa; phylum Arthropoda; class Insecta; order Odonata; family Coenagrionidae; genus Pyrrhosoma; species Pyrrhosoma nymphula. The sequence continues at coordinate 33,982,839 of OY754327.1, forward strand.
ATAGGTACATAACTGAGCAGATGGGAGGCACGTATTTTTTTATGGGGCTACGTCGAGGCGCCTTATATGGCCAATGTAGGTGTATATATTTTTTTAACTGTCTCTGCGTATCCATTGCCTCCGGCCTCCTGTGCCTCCAACCGAAGACTCTCTCCTCCTCTCGCTTTCATGCGCTTTGATTCTGTGGGTCAGGAGGAGATGGTTTGAGGTGCGGTGGGCTGGCTCAGGTGGTGGTAATCTTATGCCCGTGCAGCGCCACCTCACGAGGGATACCACCTCGGATGGGTACAACACCACCGTCGCGTGATTTATCGTCCGGGGGTGGGTGGAGCTTCCTTCCCGTGCCACGAAGAAGGCCTTCGCCCGCGTCGTCCTCCCTCACAAGGTCGCCTTGAGGTCCGTCTCGGCATGCAAAGACGAGGGGGCGCGAGGGTTTCCTGAGGCTTTCATGTCCGGCACAAGAAAAACGAGAGTATACAACTTGAGCTTTGGGGTGGGAAAGTTTTCCCTCGGGTTTTTTGGAAAACAGGTATCGGCTTTCTTCCTGGTAATCCAGCTCCCTCCCACGGGTAACTTCAATTTATCTTCAAATTAATCGATTGTGGCGATACTTTGTGGAAATTGAAGACACAGAAATCATTCTTACAAAAACACGGGAAACCGGTCGACAGCAATAAAATAATTAGTGGAATTTTGTACCGTGTTTTTGTGACAGTGATTTCAATTTATCTTGATTCAGAGTTACTCTCGATCGGCTTTAGGCACCTCTAAATGTAGACGGCGTTAGCTTTAGTTGCATTAAGCTGTATTTTTTTTGCAGGATTTGTCCTTAGAGGAAGGATGAATCCTAGGGAAATGATACGACTACTAACCCTTTCGCTACAAACGTGTTAAACTGTTCGTTAAACGATACGTACCTTGTGGCTTCGAGGGTGAATGTGGCATTGAATGGCACTCTAGTCATAAAGCTTGCGTTGAGGAATGGGAAATGTTTCCCCCGGGCTTTTTTGGGAAATCAGGCATTAATTGGCTTTATTTTCTAGTGAACCATCTTCTCATCACGATTATTATTACATTGTTATTATTGCACGCCTTTTACTGTAAGAATTTTTCAAAATTTCCAAAAGTTTCGTTAATCCGTGTTGTCTGCAAGATGTACCTATCGAGGTCGGAGGAATCATTCAGAATAGGTATGTATTTAAAGTTTTCGTTTCAAATTTGTAGAATTTTTTAAAAGAAATAATGCTTGAGCACTTTTCTTGTGCATGTTGCCACAAAAACTGATGCTCAACTAACTTTGGTATATCATTGGTAAGTTAATCCTCTCCTTTTTAAAAAAATTTCCCTCAACTTCATTCTCTGGTGATTTTATTTTCTTTTTTGTACCGCCCGTAAGAAAATATTTTGAACTCGTGTTGGAGTCGGTGGGATTTTCTCGGGTATTTGGTTTTCTGGGTCCGGGTTTCTTTAATCTTCGTCAGCTAAAAGTTCCGGAGAACGCAGTAAAACGTCTTTTACTTTCCTTTACTTTACTTTTACTTTGACAGCATTTTTATTTACCTAGTTATAGGAAAATCCTCCCTTTCCGAAAACTGTCACGAAAAAGTTCCCATTGTTTCAGTATTTGGCTAGCTGCTGCGAAAAGTGGACTTAATTTACGAAGGGCTGAACCTTATGCCGATAAATACGGGTGCACTAGCGTTCCACCGCTTCCTGCTGTGGACAAGACACAGCTGTAAAAATATCTGTCAGCTAGTCCGGAGATCGGAAAAATGGCTTCTCTCTATTTTATTGAATCTTGTTTTATGCCAGGATTGGATTGTTGTGGTAACTAGGGTGTTTTCCACCCCGGGGCCAGGCCCAGGACTAGCTCGGCAGGGGTTGTGATTTTTTCGGTTTAATCCTGGTGTCTTCTTCTTCTTCCTCAGCTCTACAGCCCGGTGTGGGCCTTGGCTTCCTCAGCTATATGCCCCCATTCGGCTCTCCTTCTTTCTTTCTCTCTCCATCTTCCAATCCCCATTGTCTACAGGCCCTCTTCAACATTTTGGAGCCATCTTTTGCGTGGTCTTCCTCTCCTCCTACTCCCTTCCATCTTGCTATTTATTAACAATTTGGGCATTCTATACTCTTCCATACTTTCAACATGGCCCAACCATGACAGTCTCAATGACTTTGAGAAACTAACTATATCCTTCTCTTACAGTATTTCATTTATTTCATAGTTCATTCTTATTCTCCACGTTTCTCCATCTTTTACTGGGTCATAGATTCTCCTTATTATTTTCCTTTCAAATCTTCTTAATGTTTCTTCATCTTGTTTGGACAGGACCTATGTCTCAGCTCCATATGTAATTACTGGTATTATCAATGTTTTATAAATTTTCAATTTAGTTTTCCTGGACAGAAGAGTTGATTTGAGCAGGGATAAATTTGCAAAATAGGCCTTTTTACCTTGCATTACCCTTTGATTTATCTCCTCAGAGATCTTATTTTCATTATTTACTATTACTCCAAGGTAGGTAAATTTTCTGACGCCCTCAAAATCATAATTCCCAATAATTAGGTTTTGTAGCTCTCGTTTGTCCTGTGAAGAAGACATTTTCAAGTATTTAGTCTGGTGTCTACTTGGGTTAAATGTAGAGAACACTATAAGTGGAGAACTCAGGTTATCAGAAGGGTCATTGAATCTGTGGACACCTTGGCACCTTGTGTCAGCAGTAGGCTTATGCAGACGCCGGGTTTCGCTCCAACCTTCCTCCATTCCCTTCAAAACAATTCGAGTAGAGCGAGCCGACTGGTGCAATCATAATGAGAACCAAGTATTACTCATAGGCCAACAAGCATCCGCAGATGACTTTTGATGGTCTCATTAGGAATTATCTAAACATCGTAAATAATATTAAGTAACCGCTGCACAGTGGGCCAAAATCCAAAAAAGCTGGCCAAAAGTCGAAAAATGAAGTTCGCGCAAGCCAACCAAAAACAGTTGACTTATATTGTTAAGCATATGCTCTTTAAGATAGGGTACTATACAGAGCATGAAATACGCCATGAAAATTTTTACAGCTGGTCAAAGTAGAGCATGTCAGGGTGATTTTGGTGACCGAATTTTTTCCATGGAAAACAGCTAGATATAAAGCTTTATTAAAGAGTCGTTATTTATAATGTTGGTTTTAAAGTATTTTGATCCCTAAAATTGATATTTATTGCATGAATGAAGATAAAGTTTGTTCCGTTTTATTTGTATTTTAATATTTTTATAATTAAAAAAAATGGTGCTGTTTTTTCATTAAATTTTATGTTTAACGTTAATTATCGTTTTTATCGACATCAGACTACACGGAGTTATTTGCACTGTGTGGAAGAGAAAAGCATATAAAACAATATTCAGAAGGAATTTTTTGCGATAACTTGCGATTCTAATTTTAACAACCATTTTTATTTAAAACCACCCCGGCCACTCGGGCCACAGTGGCGGCCAGTAATGGGGTCTAAGCGAAGCAAGTAGATAATTTCCGAGTATAAAGACGATGGAATGCCAGTTCAATGACACTGGTAATTTGAATAGATATTTTATGAATAACTTTTCATATTGATTTTTTCACATTCTACTTAAATGGCTAAATTCAATGTAAATCTTGTCGCAAATTGCAACTTCTCGCAATGTTGGCGACTGGCGATTCTACGATGAGGAGGTCGTTGGGACGTTTCTCAGCAGAGTTATGGGCTAAAATATCTTTGAAAGGATTTTCCATGAATTGTGGAATTCCCTCAGGTATGTTGAGCAGACTATGGTCGAGGGATTTAGGGGAAGGCTCGTGGTCATGCACGTGCAGCGGCATGCGCCCGCGCCAGCTGGTTGAGGACTTGCGTCCCTCCGTGCTTGCTGGCCCCACAATGCTGGTTTTACAACTTTGCCAATAATGACTCTTTTCTGCTTCCCCTAATTCATTGGTAGCTATCTCAAGTTATGCTTTTTACACCTTTTTTGCCTCTTTTTGAAGACTCTTGCCGCCACTTGTTCCGCCAAACGCAATGCTTAGTTAATTTCCTTAGGGGTTTTCTGGTTGTTTTCGCGTACCACATACATCCGTTGTCCTAGAGAGCGTCGAGTGAACATCCACTGTAAGTGACTGTGCTGTGCAACACTGGGTTGATCTGTTCAACGTTAGAACCGTTTCAAATGAGAATATAGTTACCTACTTGTACCTGGAAACCAAAGTCTCCTTTCACCCGTCTCTGTTTCGTCGTGCCTTCACTATGTGTACTTCGCATCCATTGAGGAAAATTTTGCTTTCCAATCATACGAGAAGCAGTTTGGTAAGCAAAATTTTAATTTTTTAAATGGATTCCGAGATGGAGTCAGTAATTTGTTTTTTGCTACCCATGTAAGAATGATGATAGTAAGGCTGTCGATGGAAGTGATTACCTGCTATTTTTTATTTCGTTTTGTAGTGTTTTATACTAAATTTGTGAGAAACCATGGAGAGTAGAAAAGTGACAGGGTTGCAGCTGCATGGAAAATTGTAGAGAAAAAAATTACGGCACATGAGAAAAAATGTGATAGATTTTTTGATTGAAAATTTTCAATTGAATGGAGATACCGATGCGAAAGGTATTTTGACGAAGTGCCTACAAACATGCTTTTTCACTAGATATTTTGAGAAATGGAACAAGGTGCGAAGGGAGAGCTACTTCAGAGTTAACAATAGTAAATGCCTAATAGAAAATTGGCCTGATAATAGATGTACCAAAACCAGGATATGGCACCACAAATGATGGTAACACAGACGCTGTTTTTCGGACCCTAAATTATCAGAAAATATTACCGGTAAAAGAAACTGACAACTATTTCAAATTAAAGAAAACATCGCTGCTGAAGTTTAGTGAGATTTTTAGTTAGTTTAATATTTTTCAGGGCTTCATGAACAACTGATTTCAAGGTTTGAAAATATTTTGAAAGTAATTTCAAGCAGACGATCACTCGATCACAACGAGTTCAGAAAATACTGTCTAGCAACAGCGAAATTATACGTGAAGCAATACCCTTGGTACTATATGCCACCAACGGTGCACAAGCTTCTGATTCATGGAGCAGATATATCCTAGAAAGCAATTCTGCCCATCGGGCAGCTTCCAGAAGATGCCTTGGAATCAAGGATTAAGGAAATTAGGAAATTCCGGCATCACAATACGCGGAGGATATCAAGAGAGGCAACTAATAAATATATATTTCAGAGATTGCTGTTCACCTGTGATGCCTTGATATCTTCATTTTCATTTCAAAATAGTAAATCGAAGTAAGATTTAGATCCAGAAGTGAAAAAATTAATTGACTATGGGAATGACGAATGTGAAGATGAGAGTGATTACGAGTCATCAGAGGATAAGTGACACTTTTTATCAATATTATTATTCAAAATATTTATTCAAGTTTTTGATAATAATATTATTGAAAAATATTTGTTTAATATTAAAATTTAAATAATAAATTATCATGGTCTCTGCCTCTGGCTTACATTTATGTTGAATCCTGATCCCAGTAGTGCGACAAAAGTATAGCAAAATGAAATTGACTGGAATATAGCCAATTTCTAACTAATTTTGCAATTAAAAATTAATTAAATATTTATATTTTGTGAAAATGTAATATACGTAAGCTATAGCTTTAACATTTTATTTATTTAACATTTTAACTTGATGCAAGTTCATTTTCATCGAGAAACATATTTTCAATTCCTCCCATTCCGTTGCAGTAGTCATAATTTGTTAAAATGTATTATGCATTAAAATTCTACTTGGACAATTTTTTTACGGATTTTATAGCTACTAGCATTATTAATTACAGTATTTTGATTTTTATATCACAGGAAATTTTGAGTTTTAACTAGACCACTCAACCATCGAAATTAAGCGTTTTCATTGCATATTTAATGTTTATACAATTAATAGCGCTGTATCCGTAAAATATATTGAAAAAATAATGATAAAATCATGTTTCTCAGCCCAAAATACCTTATAAATGCACTTCATGTTGCATATGGACTGGTAATTATTAGAGTTATTAATTTTGGCCAGCTTTTTTTCAGTTTGGCCCACTGTGCGCTGGGCCTCGTAGGTCTTTTTTTGTTACTCAGAATAATTGTGCGGGAATTGTAAAAATTTTGCATACCGAAATTTACGTGGCATACTGGAGAGAAATTTCTTAGAAATTATATTATGCACAGTTAGTCTGATATTCCTGGATCGATGGTTCATTAAGTTTTTCGGATTATTATCTGTGGCATCCTCCAGATATCTCTTTATAAGTGTTACCTGGCTGTGTTCTTAACACCTGGTTGTTATATCTCTATATCACCGCAGTGATTGGCAGTTAAAGGAGAGGGCATCAAAATAAAGTCTTTCGCACGGGCGTGCTGTGGGCATTTGCCGTTAAGATAGGCTATATTTAAGCAATGTAGGGGGAAATTGTTTCTTGAGCTTTTGGCAGGTTTTTTGCATTTTTTGCGATCTGGCTCACTGTACGTTTTCTCTCCATTCATTAATGGCAACTTACCCAACTATTCCTAATGGCAGAAATGGCCTCCTCTGTAGGTCGCATCCATTTATCATTATTACTATCAAAACACTAGTGTCCCAGTGTTGCTGTCAACAAGTAGGTAACTGTGGGACAAATACTAGCCGTTTTGTCGGGAGATGAACAGAAAAATCATTGGGTTTCGGTCCATTGCATTAAATCTTGCTTTGTGCCGCGATTGATACTGTTACTATCTGTGATGTTTCCTCATCATACGATTGTTGCCATGCGCTTGTGTTCTTTTATCCTTGTTTTTTTAATGCCCATGCAATTCACGGCATCCCTGGTCTTTTGATTTTCACTCTTCTGTGTGGGACAGTTCATTATCATCGCACGCGTAAAGTTATCGATGCTATAATTCAATCGGCCTCGCCTTCGTCAATTGCTGCACCCATGAGAGTTGAATCGTTGTCTAGGCAGGTTAATTTTCAGTGCCGGGCCAAGAAGCAATTATTTCCAAGGAGAAGGGATGTAGAAATTCAAAGTGGCTAACCTTGGATTGTTTCTTTTTGTACGCAATCACAACCCCGTCTTATTTCTGGACTCTGTAATTAGCCGTATTCCGTGACCACTCCCCTCTTAGACCTTTCTGATACAAAACTCATGCAACTTTCATTTCAGTATCGTGGAGTCGAGAGACTAAGAGAGAAAAAAAATTCAGTTTTGAATAAACACCCGAGAAATTCTTAGTCGCATGGAAATTTTAGGTGGGATGAAATTTTGGTTTCCATACACAACAAATTGGCATCTCGGCATTAGATATCAACGCTCGCCTAAGTAGGATTACATGCTAAAGCGTTTTTCAGCCGATCATTTGGTGTGCTCCGTTATAGCATTTGTTACTTGTTGTCCGATTCCTAACGAGGATATTGTTGGTTGTTTACTTGGGGTGACTAAAAGTGCTCTCCATGAAGCACCCAAGTAAGAATGGGGATTACCCTGAAAAATCTCTGCCACTGCCGGGTTTTGAACCCAGGCCCTCGGGCTCGGAGGCAATTATTCTATCCATCCCACCAACCCTATTCCTATCTAGAGTATTTCAAAGCCTTATTCTTTGTATATGAAATAACGCTCTGAATTCTAAAATAAATTCTTGGACCGGTAAAATTTTGGATGCTCCAGTTTAGTGGTAAACTAGTAGTTACCGAATTATGATTGGAATTTAAGGAACACAGACATCAACACTGACATTTTCCAGGTGGTTGAGGTGATAAGACTGCCGCGATATCGACACGGTATGGTGGTATTTCTTTATCATCTGAAAAAAATATGGAGCCATACTTTTTCTATTAATTTATTTTCGTGTTTTCGTCCTGTGTCCGAACATAGAATTGAATTACTCATTAGTATTGTACATACCATTAATTTCCTGCTTGAGTCGTTCAGTTTTTTTCGCATAAAATTACCCAATGTCAAAACAACAGGCACTAGGGAGTACCAGTGGCAAGGTATTCAGACTGCCAACCTGAAATAAATGTCATATGGGAGGGTAATTTATTAGTCTAATATGTACTAAATTTTCCGGTAAGATTTTGTAACCATTCAGTCCCTGGGGGTGTATTTAATCCATTTCATGATGCTGGATGCGCCAAATAATTCTGACTTCATTTTGACCCACCCGAAGATGATTATTTATCGCAAGCAATTTAGACTGCTGGCGCCTGACAAATAATCTCCAGCTCGTATCAATGTCACTTTTGAATTCCAGATCCGTCCACTTGCGGAGCAATAGTCCGCAAAGAGTGACCGCTGTCCACCCTTTCTTTTCCCTTCTCCCCCCGTGTTGTGATGAAGCGCCTCTCTCTTAATTCGTTGGAATTAGTCTTCCTTTCTTGAGCGAGTTGTGTCGCTCGAAATTTTTTGAACTTCACCGACCCCGCTCACTAATACACTCTTACCCACACAAACAGTCGTGTTTTTCGGCAAGTCCTTTTCTAATCCCTCCGTCCGCAGTACCTACTGGTTACACTTTTAGTAGCTGTAGTACTTTCATCTACAACTACGAAGTACCGAGCATGCCACCACTTGGGTGTGTGGCACGGGGTGATTCCACATCAGGCATGCAGCACTCGTTCCAGTTCAAATCAGGACCTGCATGTTCCCCCGGCCGCTAGGCGCAGACCAAAAAGCAGTCAGGAGAATAGTACGCAGTCATACCAGAAACTGGGTGGGTGCTACATAAACGAACATGCAAACATTCAGTACGCTGGTAAAGAGACAACTACTGGTTGATATCTCTAATACTATTAATTTATGAATGCCACGAGATATTACTTTATGCGGAAAACAAAATAATGCCGACATTTCAAGCGGGGTGAAGTGTTAGTAATGATGTTATGTCATTAAACACAAGTGAAAAGTTTACTCTACCTATTTATCTACACCAGTTACTTGTGGAGAACTACCGAAACCGAATAACATTAGCCTCGGGCAGTTAGTGGGAAAAGAGGAGTAGGTTCATTTAGTGAAGGGAGGAAGGGTGGAGTGTAACTTAAATCTGGCGTTCCGCCTTCGATTCTCTTGTGGCTCCCAACCTAACCCCTTCAAATACTGCTTGACGCGTGTAGGAGTTAAAAAATCGCGTTTCTTCATTTATTTCAGTTTCCCTGCATTTATTTGTGTGTGATGCAGCTGGAGACGCGATCTTTTGATCCTTAATACAATCATTTTTATGCATTTCATGTGCTCCCCGAAGTTTCCTATCCGAACATGATAGCTAAAGAAAATCATGGTAAGCATCGTCAGTCAGCAAAGAATTTTTTACCAAAAACTTTAAGAACCACAATGCGCACACGGGCCGAATTTCAATGAATTGGAAGATCGAAACTAAGGTCATATAATATGTATTTTGGGATCGCCATTAATATCACCGAGGCCCTATAAGTTTCAAATAGTAAATTCGCTGGTAAAAAGCAAAACCCTTTAGTTACTTGAGGACATGTTTATTCTGTTGATCGTTAGTTAAAAGTTGTATAGACTTAGAAACGTTTATAGACTAGAAGATTCTCTTGGTTAAATTATGTACAATTTTTAGCGCAATATTTTTTTATATTTTACATATTCCATGACAGCAGCAATTTTAAGGCACTTTAAAGCAGGGTGGTTTAACATCAATAATGGAATACACTGACGTAATCCATGCCACAGGTGGCGAAAAATCCACCTAAGCGAGACTCGAACCCAAGGATTTGGCATACGACGATTTTACCCCGCCGGACGGCGTGGTGGAACATATATGTAGATGTAGGAATGACAATGATTGTTGGTGTTCATTATTCGGCGTAATATTTCTTTTCTAGAATAATTTCTCCCTACTAGTGGATTACGCCGCCAAGATCATATTTCCCCCTACTGAGACCAATTAAAGTGGCTAACCGTTAAAAATGGACGATTGTATTTGCAGTGTGTGTTTTTGCATCATCTGCATGTTCTCATTCAAGGAGCCTGACTATCTGTTCCAATTTTTTTAAGTCTGTACGTAGTTCTCGTAGGGTCATTACTAGAAGCAATTCCTCAATGCTTTATTTTCCTGCTCATCGCACCATCAAATTCAGCGATTCATTTGTGGCAACATCAACCAAAAATATGGAACTCGTTTCCAGTAAATACTAAAAACACTAAATCAATTGAAAATTTTAGAAGTAAAATTTATGATTTTTTTCTAAATTTGCAATAGCACTTTTGCTGTAATCTACATATCTATTTGATTATTTTTATTGTGCCACATATGAACAGGTATGTATGTACGCAAATATTTGTAGTTTTTGTTCTTTATGGACATGTACCCGGAGCGGTCTATAAATTATTTACTTAATCTGTAGAAAAAGTGGAGTAATGACCGCGCAATTTGTAACGAAATTTGTCTCTGGGCATTTTGTCCTTCGCTTTTTTTAATGTGCTTGCTTGCAAATTTACCCCGTGCGTTCAGTCATACTGAGGGAGACAGAGAGGGAGTGATCGTGAAAGGAAGGGTTTTTTTAGATGGTGGGCGGAGATGTTCGTGTCCTTCTGTGCAAATGTCGAAGTCGCTGGACCATAATGCTTGCGGCGAGGACAAGTGGGGCGAGGTCGCTTAGTGCGGACATGCTCGGAAGAGGGCGCGCAAACCCGGATGGCTCGACTAATAATTCGCTCTTAAATGACGTTTTCCACCCTCTCCTTCATCCTCCTTTCTGTTTTCTTCTCTCCCTCTTACCATTCCTCTTCTATGTACTTTTCTTGCCGAAGAGAAAGGAGATGTCTCTCTACTCCACTGGATCAACTTTGTGAAAGTGAAGGAAGGAGGTGTATTGTGTTAGTGAAATTAAAGCTCTAGGTTGGAAAATTTCGGAAAACTTTTTTCCTTGACACCCGAGGCGATTTCCGACCGTCGGATGCCGGCAACCTAGGCAACTAGGGATATGTGGCATTAAGACATTGTAGTATTATATAAAACATTTAAATTGATGGCATCACACTGCTCAAACTCGCTTAAATTCTGGACAGTAAAATTTTTCCCGCAGAAACATGTTTACTCTCTATCTTCCCCATGTACTGGATAGGTCTGTTTTAGTTGCGTTGTCCGTACTTTACCAATCTAGAGCATTAAGCAAAATATGGTGACTGTTGCGCTGATGTCTCCTTTCAGTGGAAGGGTCCATTGCCCATGACAATGTCACCATACGGTCTCCGCGTTGGACCACTAGAGTTTCGGGGATCGAAAAACGTTTGTGCCTAGTTCAAAATGCTTATTCCGTTCTTCACATCAACTTTCCTGTTTTTTTCAGCTCATAATTCATTCGTTGGAATGGGCTTGACTGCTTGGTTGTGGATAATATATCAGCGTGTTTCGATCCAGCTTTGTTTGGATCTCAAGCATTGTCGCAAAAATTTCTCAACTCCATCTCAGAATCTCCAGACATTTTTTTAAATACGCTCACGTCTATCCCCCTATCCTGAAAAACATTACTTTTATTCTTCTAAACGCATTTCATAAATGCGTTTAGAAGAATAAATATGATAGTGTCAGGCTGGATTGGTGGGATTTGTCGATATTCGTGCTGAGTGATCTTCCACAGATTCATTGAATGGCACCACCCGTCATGCCACCATACAATCCCAAACCCCTGCAACCACCGTTTCATATGTCTGTCCTTCCTCTGTCATCTCAAAAGCCTTACTTTCATACCTCACTTTCCCCCTCCCCACCCTACTTAACTCCCCACCCTTATCCTCCCCCTAGCTCTTCAGTCTAGGGTCTACCTAAACCGAAGAACTCTGCTCTTGATTATGCCAGAAAGTGGTGAAACGCATCATACCATTCAATAAATCTGTGGAAGATTACTAAGTGTTTTACTAATCATGAATTTAGAAGAATACTTTAGAATGTAAGTACATTGATGTACATATCAACAAGGTTGTCGAGCCCAGTGAAATCCAATAATTATGGTTGTTTTTTTAGGGTTTGGTAAAAAATCATATAGAAGCCATTGTTGACGTTTCGATTTATTTTTAAATCTTCATTAGGGCTAACACGGTAAATAGAACATATCAACATTGTAAACAGCATTCACCAGGTCCAAATTTTAAAATTACCTAGAGAATATATGCATGTACAAAACTATTATGAAAATTCAATATCTATCGTCCATCAAAACATTCGCAGTTTAAGAAGTTACTTTTATTTGTTCGTTGCGTATCTTCATAGTTTACCGTGTATTCCAGATGTAATAATACTAACTGAAATATGAATACAGTTATTTTTTATAATTTAACAAAATATTTTGCTCGCTGTTGTTACAGTAGCCTAGCGAGAGGTAGTGTACGTTAAAAATAATATTGGATGTCACTCGATGCCAATTAATACTGTTACTGCTGACTGTGTACTATTGAATTTAAAACTAGAATATATTAAATTTCATTTATTTAGTATTTACAGGGACCAAAATTTTCCAGTTAAACAATTTTTATCTGAAATTGAGCCCGTTATTGATAGTATAAAAAGTAATGTAGCTGTTTTTGGTGATCTCAATGTTAATATTATGCTATCCACGAATGATTCTGATCATTATTTAAATTTTATGAGTTCTTTAGGATTACCTTGCATGGTTAATGTTCCAACGAGAGTAACCACAAAAACGGCAACTTGTATAGACGATTTGTTTACTAGGGTATTTAACTCCTACAAGTATGATCTTCAAGTTGATGTGCTGCATGAAGGCATTACAGATCATTCTACGATACTTTTCCGTCTCTGCATTAAGGATAATGTAGGCAAGCAAAGGGTAACTTCAGACCATCCGAGAGTACCTATCCTCGGTAAAATTAAAAGTTATTATGATCGTTTCCGAAATGAAGTTGCCGAAGTGGATTGGAGTCCTGTTTTAAATGAGACAGATGCATCAAAGGCATTCTCCACCTTCCATGAAATACTTTTAGACAAACTATCCCTTTCAAAAGCCACAGTCGTTAACAATAATTCTGGAAATAAACTAAAACCATGGGTGACGAATAAATTACTGAAAAAAATTTAAAGAAAAAATATCTGTTGAAGAAACTTAGACGGCATCCATCCAATGATAGTTTAAGCAAGGAATTTGTTAAATGTAGAAATGAATTAAGAAATGAACTTAGAGCAGCTTCTAGCAATTATTACTCACAGATATTTCAACAAGTTACCGGTAACCTCATAGCTCAGTGGAATATATTCAAAGAGCTATCCCAAAAGTGTACAATGCATTATTGGATTCACATTACTCACGGTATTTACCGTCATATTTGCCCAGGTAACGAATGTTGTAGTTGTATTTATGCTTATTCTTGAAAAAACATGGGTTCCCCTACGTGGTCCTGGTGTTGTTGTTTACAAAGTTGGTATATTTATTTTTACTGTGTTAGCCCTGGTGAAGATTTTCAAATAAATCGAGACGTCAGCAATGGCTTCTAGACGATTTTTGACCATACCCTCAAAAGCCAGCCTTAATTAATATTGATTTACTCTCGTTATTACGATATTACATCGAATGGGGTTTTTCCAGTTCACACATATTCATCCAAGATCCAACTGCGTGTTGGGAAGAAGTTTTTTTATTTGTTTTTAAAATTTGTTTTTTTATTTGTTTTTTATTTGTTTTTTTAGATTACTCTAAGTTTTTCCCGTGACTCCCTCCCTCTCATCGTCCTCCTCCCTCTGCCGAGGTCGAGGAAGCCGTCAAGCTTTCGGCACTTCGCTCGGACTTGGGATTAAAACACACATCGGACACGGTGACTATTCCCCGCGATGACCGCACCATGGAACAATGCTGAGGTCACTTGGTCGTCCGTTGTCTCCACCGTTTTTTAAATGCATGTACGCATCCCGTGGGTCATTGGGTTGGTGCTGGGCGTGGCGAAGAGGTCGGGTGACGATTATGGTTGTTGATGAAGGGATAGGAATCCAAGAGGGCGTTAAAGAGTGGGAGAATGTGGGCGGAAAAATAAAAAAAAAAGAATCTGTTTATTTGGACGACGGATACAGTTTCGACAGTAAATTTTCCATTTTTCTACGACGAAGGGGTGTCAAAGGAAGTCATTCCATTCCGATATTGTCATTTAAGGTTATTGGGAACGCCTCACCTTGCTGGTGAGTTATGAAATTATTCATGCCTGCCGCAAATACGGCGATGAAATAATTAATAGTTTAGACATTAACACTTATATAATAATTGAATTAATAATAACTAACAATTTTACGTAAATAATTAAATAATAATTATATTTAAAAATAATAATTATATGATAAATATTAAGTCAAATCGTGCCAAAGGTCCGTGGTTCGATTCCCGGTCCAGGCCGACTTTCTCACGTGGAAATTTCTACTGATGGTCAGTTTTTTTTTTAGCTTGTCTCTTCTAAATGGTCGAAGGCTTGTTTCAAGAAACAGTCATTTCATATAGCGGCGTCACGGGGTGGTCATTGCGAAACAAAAGGAGGAGTGGGCCGTGGTGTTAAGGAGTCAGGATGTGGGTTGGTATTAGTCAATGTAATTAATGACGCTGTCGGATTTGTAACGCAAGATTTTCCAATGAATTCACACCACCTCTAATATTTTGAATGAAGAGCTCTCGGGTTTCAGGCTGGGGGGGGGGGGGTATTTTGTAATCTCACCCTTTCAAGTGCGGGAAGTCGGGAGACCCGTTTCGCTCTCTTGATGATCGGCTAACGATCGGCCAAGGTCCGATGGTGGCTACATTTCACGTTCCTTACGACAGGTGAGATGCAACTAATGAAATGCGGAGGCAAATGAAACGGATCAAGAGTCGAAAGATACGAATCAAGAGTTGAAAGAGCGGATGAGTCAAATAAAAGACCTGCAGGTCATCACTTGAGAGCAGTAGATGGTAACGCTGCCTGGGTGGCGGAGTGGAACTTGGAAAAATGACGTAAATATCAGCATTTTATGACGTATTTTCACTTGAGTGAGATTTGAGAATAACTCCCCGTCAGGTTCTCCATGGCTTCCAACGTTTCGACGAGTGACACGCCTATCATCACCAAGTATCCAGGAATCCAGAATCCAGGAATCCAAACCAATTCAATTATTGAATGCCTGGATCCCTGATGACGTACGATGGGCGGATCGCTCGTTGAAACGTTGGAAGCTATGGAGAACCTGACCCAGTGTGAAAGCCGAGAGCTCTTCATTCATGGTATTCGCCGGAGAAGTCTGTAGCCATACAACTCTGATATTTTCTCACTACTCATCCCGAATGACATTTCATCATTTGAAATTGTTCTCTCTGATTTTCAGGGTGCGTGTTCCTCTCATTTCAACCAAATTCTGCCTTACAGACAACATATTAGAGGTGATATGACCTCATTTACCCATGCCTCTCGATAATCTTAATACGCGTATGGAGATGAGCTAAAAAAGAACAGCTACGTGCCACAGCTTTCTGTTGGTGTGAAATCGGCATGGTATTGCTCCATGATTGTACTCCAAAAAGACTAGGCGTGACTAGCCGCAATCTTCTCTTTTATATGCAGATTTATTAATGTCTACACTGAAATTAGTGCGCGATTAAGCCGATGGTTGCCGCGGCGGATGGAATTATAAACTGGGGACCGCTTTGCGCCCAGACTATAGTTCATAGACCTTTATAGAGCTCAACCAACCAGTAATACCCTACAGAGACTTTTATCTAGTGCGGCTTCATTGCGGCACTAATTTTGTTTCCGCTATTGTGGGTGTCAATTGCATTGTTTTCATTTTTACTCTTTCAATATTGATGTTATTTTATGTTTATGCATCATGGGTGTTGCTAGGATATTATCGAGGCGCCTATTTGCGATAACTCTCTTCGATAACTCTTATGGCAATATTTAATTGCACCAGAATACTTCGGTCGTGTCGGTACACGTGTTCTGGATGGGATCTTATCACTCGCATTTGAGTAAACACCGATAAGATAAGAAAGTATTTTTTCCCCTGGGGAACTCCTGCTTGTGGAGGGCGGGCTCATCTGCATATCTCGTTTTGTTTTTCAGCTATATGTAAGAATTTTGTATTCTCCCAATGTACCCGCTTTTGGAGAAGATAAGTACTTGATGGATAAGTGCTTGCTGACATTTTCTCAGAGGCTGGAATCGAGGCAAATTGACGTAAGGTGAAATCTCTCAATTCCTTTTCAATGGTGAGAAATAGGAATATTTTTCCTTTTCCACAATTAATGCGGTGCGTTGTGATAAGTAGAGTTGATACGTCCGTAACTGTTGCGTAATCCTGAACAGATGTATATGTGTTGGTGGTAGCCTATTCTGTTCATTTTTTACCCCGAAAGGCTAGTTCATTTATGTGATTCCTTTCCTCAGTATTTCTTTTCACAAATTCAACGTGAGATAACATGTTAAATGCAATAAAAAATGAAACATGAGGAAAATAGTGTTTTCCCATCTAATTCATATACCCATATTGCGAAAATCTATTTAGAAGAAGCGAATGCTACAAGATACTTGAATGATAGAAAAATGTAGGCACCTTATGATCATATTATTATTTTTGTGTAATTAGTAAATTTATGCGACAACTGGAGTCAAGATGCGATTATTCTCTAGTAAAGGTGCTGCAGTTGACTCCTGTGGCTGAAAAAAGAGCTCATTTAAAAAGATATTCGTCGGAAAATATCTTTTTTTATTCTCTTTTTTAATGTTTTGTACCTAATTTAGTTTTCGAATAGCTGAGGACTGCCATCAGTATAAGAAATATTTTTAAACAATACAAACGAGAAGGTGGAATCCTGTATTTGCTTTGTCTCGTATACTTGCAGTGGAGGTTCTACAGATTTAAATACACAGTTATGTGTCTAAATGAGGTACTAAAGTGGGAAATATAAGATACTGTTCAAATCACATAACTCGCATATTCAAATGAAATGAATGATACCTCATTTGATTTCTATAGGTCTAGAAGATATTGCAAAAACAAAATTTAAAACTTGAACAACTCCGAAGTTTTCAGCAACATTGGGTAATAGAAATTATAAAGTAGGGAATATAATTAATATTTGGGAATATAAGTAATAATTAATTTAGGGAGGTGGTAGTTCAGTGGCTTTGAAATTTTGGATCTCTACCGAAATCTAATATTTCAAGAAATTTGGTTGGACATCTTACGTGGAAAAAAACAAAAAACCTTAAAAACACTTTTTTTATAGCCGTTTAGGGTCACCATGGCAACAAAAAAATTGGGAAACAGTATTTTTGAATATCGAACATGGTAACTATGCTCTCGGCTCAAAAGCTCTGGGCCATTTTTGGCTGGGTACCTTATTTGGCTAGACCTTTTATACACGCAGTGGAAATGTTTATATGTAGAGGGTCTTAAGTAGAGAATATAAGGTACTGTTTAAAATACCAAAATCGCTATTGGTAGACTGCAAAATGAAATGAATGATGAATTATATATTCCTACTGTACCAACCCTTTGAACAGAGCCGGAATCCACCGATATCTCCTCAGTTCCCCTAGGCTGAACTCCCTGATTGCTCTCAAACCCTTTCATTCCCAGCCCTCCTTAAATTCCCACGATCCCTTGCCCCTTCAAATGGGGTTCCCTTCAAGCGGCCTGTCTATAATTTCAAAAGATATAAAATGAAGGAAGTTCAAGTGGCCCGCCCCACACAACACTCGCACGCCGACTTCCGTCCTTCTCTTAATCTTCCCCGTCACCACAGCAACCCTGCGGACCCATTAAACAATTGCCTCCCTCCGTTAACTCCCTTAAACCGTCTCTTTCTTTCCCTCCTCACTTGACCACCTTCCCCCCCCCCCTCATCCCTCAGCTACTCCTACCCCAACCAGCTACATGACTTTCCTGCTCTTCGTCTTCCCCAGCCCCCTCCATCCAGAATCCCATAGTTCCCCACTCCTATCCTTCCCCTACTCTTGTCTCGTCTGCCTTCGTCATCATACCTTCAGTGTTTCCCCATTACCCTGTAAGCCACCTCAAAGATGTGTGGCAGGGGTTGAGCTATCGCCAACATGCAGTACACTATCGCCTATGAAAGTTAATGTAACTGCGGCTCTTGATGGATCATAAAAACTCTGCTAATACTTGTCAGAAGTCTAAATATCACAAACACGCACTATTGTATAGGTATGCTGCTAATGTTAAAGAAACTATTTATGTGACTGTATTTAGTAGGTACATAAATGCACAGAGATACAAGAGTTATACAGGTAACATGCAGGGTGTTCTGTTGGTACTGCGTAGCATATAAGGATACAAACATAAGGGAGCAAGCACCTCAACTAATAAGCTACTCTGCCTATCGACATACCTAGTTAAAAGTGTCATTGGCAGTTGTTATGGTCTCTTATTGTCTGTGGGAAAAATGGCATTTTAAACCTGTCCGTCCTCACCTCATACTCGTTATTCCTTGCTAGCCATAATAGTTTATCGTTGGGAAATCATTTTCCGGAATGAAGTGGTCGGCCGGGTTACCGAATATTGGGTTCATTCCCGATCACATTTTTTAAGTATATTTTAGCGCAGCTTAGATTTGGTTTGAGAGGTTTTCCCCAAATTCGCCATTTTGAAGTAGTCTTGTTTTTGGCATTCACCAATACAATTGCCATTCACCACTCGATTCTCGCAGAGAAAATAGACTTTTCACGTATGTAAAGTAGGTACTTCCATGATAAGTAAATTGATGGTTGAGTGAGCTTCCCATTGTTATTCCCAGCGATATTTTTTACGTGACACCATCTCGTGATCTGCGTGTCGTGTGGCTCCTACTCTTCTCTCTGGTTTGGGTGACCCTACCAGAAGCAATTATAATTGCTCCCGCCAGTCCAGCTTTAGGGATCATTGGAACGCTGAAGCCCTTCCTCTGCGTCATGGTCCATGGGAAAGGAGAATTTTCACTGGCGATAAAATATTTTTCGTATTTTGTGAGTGCCAGAACGATATAGGCATTGTCAAAATAGCTAACCATCCATTGAAATTCACTAGTTAATTGATGTGTTCTTGTAATTTTTAATTTGTTTGAAATATATTAATAATTTTATTGCGGGGATTACATATGGTCCGTTTAGTTAAATCGCTCTCAACGTAGAACGCTCTTTCTCTCTCTTTCGAGAGTAATGACGTCGTCCATAGAATGAGTGGAAAGATTACGCCATTTAATACGAGGCTGTCAATGACCTACCCTCAGCCACGATTGATTTACTTATAAACTTCGCGTCGTCAAGCGTTTTGAAACCTGAAAAATGTTCTTTTTCACCTCATTCCAATCATTCGCCGGCAATCAATGTCGATATTTCATCAAAAGATTTTCGCTAGAAACCATTCCCAGCGCCGAAGAATTTGCGCCACATATTTCTTTTTTACCCACCTTTGGACAATATGATAAGAGAAAACCGCGCACCACAGTAGGTATGTCATCCTGTTGCAATGGTAATATATTCCAAAGATCACAGTGTATAAGTACCAATTTATGAATGGATTTTAGGCTTTAATGTCTGTGTCCAGAAAATTATAGGTTAAGAGTCACAATAAAAAGAATGAGCATTAAGAATTGGATGATTTATTAAAAAATAAGCGAGGATTCAAGATAATGACTCTCCAACTAATGTGTAAATTGATGGTTTTGCAAAACTAAATGATGAAAATATAAGCACTTTGTATACCGAATGAGGTTTTAAGAATAATTAAATAAGTATTCATCTATTTGTAAGTATATAGTATTGTAGGGCTCATGGTTTCATTTCTACACATTTCTGTTGTAGAAAAAGGTGATCGCGTAACCGAAATATTCAACGCAATGTGTCTTTATATTTGCATTTTATTTTATGTAAAGTCTCAATTGTGACAGGTCCTCATGAGAATATTTTCAGTATATAGTTCTTCGTAATGTTAAGGTAGGCTTAAAGTTTATCTTTGGGTGCGTATTTTTCCCCACTTTCCATTCATGCAATAGAAAATATGGGTTCCTACATTAAAAATCTACTTGACCTTGAAATTACCCTAGGGTCACTCTCAAGGTCAGTCTCAGGGTCATCATAAGATGCCCCGTTTAATTTCATAGAACTTTTGTGTGAGAAGTTTTTTATCCATAACGCGCAGTTTCCGAGAATTGGAGGATTTTTTCAGATTCACCAGAAAGACACCATTTCATGACAAACAATGTTTTAGCTTTACACAAATAAGTTCACCTGAAGTTGATGGGCGGAACATTTTTTTTACTATTTCAGAGCATAAAATCACAAAATTACAAGCTTGAAAGCTGTGTCGTCGATATATTTCATTCTTTTTCCGTTGTCAAAAAATGAAAAAAATGCAGAGGAACTCTCTTATGGATATAACTCTTTCGTATATTCACTCTTCCGCTCAAAGGCGTAAATGTATATGTCGTTTAAACAGAGGGGAAAGATATATGCATATAATCATGCATAATATCTATTAGGAAAATGCGGCATGGAACTATTGCACAGAGAAATAAATGTAGTTTAAGAAACGTATAGGTACACTAAGTATGCACTGATCTGTATCTTATCATCAACGAAAACGGCTTTACTGTCGAAACATATGGAGCTTTTTTTATTAGTTTTCCATCTTTTTAATTTCGTATACCTTCTTTTTAATGTATTTATTTGTGTGTGTAGGTATTTAAGCATATATTTATGTGGGAATTTTCCAATTCTTATAACTCATATTCTCAGGGCAAGAGCGTGGTTTTCCGACGACCCATCACGTCTTCTGCGACCCTTGTATGCATCTGTGGACGGGGGGTCAGCACTGTTCTCTGTGTTCAAAACACTCCCACGCCTTCTCCACCGTCTCGTTCCTTAGACGCACTCCCCATTCCCTCTCGTTTCACGTCTGTGCGTGTGATGTGTGTACTCTGCTATCCCTCCTTCAAGGCCTCACTCGGGGATCGAGGAATGGGAGGATGATGAACGTTGAGAAATAAACTGAAATTGATTGGGTGATGTCCCGTCTGATGGAGTCGGTGTGAAGGGGGTGTGTAGGGATGTCTAAGGCGGAGCTGATGTTCGGAGAAAGGGAAGAGTGCCCGAATAATGAACATCAAGGAGGCATGGAGGAATGGAATGTGCTGCAAAGGCTCTTTCTTAATACTCTCCTGAATTTCCTATAAAAATTTATAAGCGAAAGGTTTCTCAGGCGTTTTTTGCTGAACCATTTAATAAAACTTAAAAATAAAAAAATCTTTAATTTTGAAGCATTTGAGAAAATAATTACTGACAAATATTGATTTTTCGTTACTAACTTTCTTAGGGCAATGTTATGAAAAATGGATTAGCAAGTCTAGAAATTGGCTGGGGTTTCGAGATTATTTTTTTTTATTTTTGTGCTGACATGTAATAAAGAACATGACTACTTCTTCATGGGTTTTCCACATGGTTTCAGCTGCTGAAGTTAGCAGATTGGTTGACCATCGTTTTTACTTACCTATACTAAAGTGGGTATATCAGCAGTCAATTAATTGATGTTAAATCGATTATTTTCTCTAGATTAATCGTTTCATGTCCCGTAACTATTAATATATTCCGTCAAATGTAATGATAATCTACTCTTTTGAGTGGATGCCATTCTATTCTATATCAAATTCGTCAGAATGGCTCATAGCGAGAGGCTCGCAGCTGAAAGCAGGAATAGGCTTGTGACAAATACAGTTTCAAAGTTATTATTTTTGAACACCTGGCTCAAAAATGCTCAATAGTGATTACCCACAAAATGAAAAAGTTACTTCTTCATTGATCATCTAAATTTTCCTGTCATAAAAGTGAAATTTTTGTTTATTCATAATCAAAATCGTCAGCACCTTACATTTGCGATTATCAATTGATGGAACCAATAATATTGACCGGTTTCATCGAAACTTACTATACTACTTTCTACCTTAATCACGTGATCAATAAATCGTTTAGGTATATGTATTGTGATAGCCTACCTTACCCTGAAACCAACATGAACGCCAGCATAACAAGAGTGGTTCGTCGGGTAGTACGTATTTGTAAATGCACTATATTCTCGCTCCTCCTATTCCTCGTACATCCACATCACCCTCTAATGAAATCCCTTACCCCTCCTTCCTCAACTCGTCCTTTCCTTTTGTTGCATGTCTTCTTTCTATCCTCTTGGCTCCCCTCGCGCGGAACGTTCCCCTTTGAGTCGTGGGCGGAAGGGCGTCTCCTTGTATCCCTTTTTATTCACCTCATCCCCTTTTGTACCCTTCAATTTCCGTCCTTCCTCTCCCCACCCTTGCCCATTCTTGTCCCCTCCCTGACTTCAATGACCGTCGGACCTCTTCCTCCTCCTACTACTACTCGATATGGCCTATCCACGACCGTAAAATAATGTCCATACTGCCCCAACCCTACGACTAAAGGCCGTTATACACGGTACATTTTTTTGTACAAACTCTTCCGTGAACTCTTGCATGAGGCAAAATGTACCGTGTAAAGCGGCAAATTGTATGAACGCTTGTGCGAATGTCTCAATGCCTGCACGGGAAATAAAACCTTTTCTAATTTCGTTGAGACAAACGTACAATCTCACGTACTACATTCGTTTGTACAAAATCTTTCATCGTGTAAAACGGCTTTAAGACGTTCAGCTGCGGATATGCGTTAGTGCCATTCGAAGGTTAGTCGTTGAGGGCCGTTTCAAACTATGCTCATTTCAGCTGCCTCCTGGAATCCGTAGTTCAAAGAAGATAATGGTCGGCGCACGACAGTTTAGTCTTTATTTTATTGCGAAAACTGATTACGCAAATGATGTCGAGCTACTTTACATGCAAAGTTGTGTGTTTTTTTGTGAATTATTTTTGGTCCACGTTTGTTGAAACGTGCGTCGAGGCAATTCTTAAATGTAGGTAGTGCATATCTTTTCGGCATATTAAATGAATAACCTGCCCACTCGGTATGGTTGATGGCGCAATTAAAAGGTTTCGGTATTCTATTTTGATATTGTTTAATATTGTTTCTTTGTCGTCTTATTGTTCCTCCTTTATTATATGCGGACATCAGTATCGAAATCCGTGCATTCGATATTGTATGCGGACTTCGTGCTCTGTGCGTGAGAAAGGAAGCATTAAAAAAGCGTAACGCAAGCCAAGAATCCATAACTATTCATTGCCAAAGGAAACAGTTCGCCAGGTAAACAAAAAGACCACGGGAAGGAAAAATGAAATTAATTAGTTTTGTATTATATTAGCCTTGAAGTAAATATCTTGGGTTTCACGTTAGGTAGGTTTACGTTGAGACTTCGTATCTAGTTCATGTGTTAACTTTGGCTAATGTTTTTTTTCATTTTGGTGCGAGTATTCTGAAACCCCATGTCAAATTGCTTTCCTAATAATTTTGAGTCGTGCAACCTTGAATTATTGTTGGAAAAGATTTACTTTTGTATTTTTCTTCGTCTCTTAGAAATGACGAGTTTACCATCACGGAGCTGAAATCTTTTTCATGCGAAGGAAATCAACCTGTTAATTTTCTTCCGAAGCCCTATATTAAAATTTTGTTATGCTCATTGACGGTCTACGTGGTTGAAACTGCATCTAGTTTATGTCTTGACCTTTAAAATCCTAGCCACAGTCGCAGTCCCCGTTCTGCTAAGGACTAAATTTCGAGTACGACTTCATGTTCTTCCCTCCCTTCTGCAGTTTAGGCGTACAACATAACCTTATATCTCCTTTTACTGTCAAGAATTCACTTTTCTTTTCCATCCACGTACCTTCAGGAATTATTCTGGCATAGGAGTTACTGTTTAATGAGCTATGTGGGGAATTGAAGCAGTTTAGGTTTAATTGTCCCCAGCCTCAGTCAGAGGGAACTGACGAAACAATTAACGGAGGAATAAAAAAAACTCTGGGTTTCATGAAAAGAATTACTTTTGGTGACTGCGGACGTAGTTTAGTGGTGTTAAAGTAAGGAATTACGGAAGGATGAACAGATTTTTTAATTTGGGAATAGAATGCAATTGAGAGCTGCAGGAAACCGATCTTCGGATTGATCACTGAATTATGATGATATATACAGGCAATTATAAAGGGTGGTGGTATCTTCATTGCTCTAGGATTATCTTGTCTGGGCGTAGTTATTTTATATGAAACACTTTGAACTTTTTTTAACCACCGTGAGCAAAATAACTGTTGACGTAATCCCACCGTCATCTGTTTCTCTTAAAGTTCGCCGCCTGTTCGTCTGCCTTCCCTTTTATCATGTCGCATTTCTCTCGGGACTCTAGTCGTACTTTGATAAAGCGTAGACTACGATATGTTGCGCTCTGCGTCGCAGTGTGCAAAAATGTAGCTAGTTTCTCCTTACTTTTTTGTGTCGTACAGCGCAAATTTGTGCGCACGCTGCCTTCTCCTGGTGCTAGAAAGAAGCGCACCTGTCGATGCAGAGTGACCTTGCGACCTTCGCTTTCCAAAGCCGCTGCCGCAGCACCTCAAGCACCGGTGGACGTCATTTTTTCACCCATCGCTGACTTATATTTTTCGCCTTAGTATTATTTTTCCACGCAGTCATAACTGCTAGGTAGTAGTTCAGTGAGTGTAGCGTTTGGCATCCTACAAGGGTTTCCCGGTGTAAATTTTGCTCTTTGTAAAATCCCGAGTGAATCCATAATTTGATTATATTGTTATCGCTTTAACCTGATAAACTATGCGTGAAAAATGAGCTTGTCCCCATGACCTGGGGTCAATTCTCGAAACGTCGCGCCGTGGAAATTATGACGTGCAAATGTAACGGATTATCGGATGGTTGAAGTATTGCATGCCACTCACCCATTTGACATTTTTTATGCAGATAGCGGATTATTGCATGGTTGCAGAATCGCATATTGTTTACCCATTCGATATTTACCACGCTGTATTTATCGTCTGCGAACAGGATGTGACGACTATAGAATGCTGAATCGATGAAAACGTGAAGTCCATTCATTTTACCAGCTGATTGGTTTGTTTTTGCATGGTCTTATTGGGATTTGGATGGGATTAGTGGAAGTTTGTAACTTTGCTACGCTTTTTCATGGTCATCTTTTACTTTCTTGCGGTAACGTATGATCAACCACAGTTAAATTAATGTCGCGTACATGTCAGGCGATAAAATTTTTATTTTTGCATGCAATAATTATTGGTGTTTCGATAATAGACCCCCTGAAAAATGCACATTTTACTCCCCCTATATATGTGATGAAACCGTCTAAGTACCCAACCTAAAAATAATTTGAAAATGTGGTTTTGTTTAAGACCCTATTGACTCAAGTGAATTACCTTGGTGACAAATATGGATATGTTTGTATCGATCCTTTGTTACCTCATATTTTTTAGAAATTTCTGGTTATTCAGTAAATCTTACACTTGTGTTATTTTTACTGGACTCCATGATTTTTCTTACATCGCCTGTTCGACACAAAATGAAAAGTTTCAATGTAAGGTGACGAGCGAAAATAGAAAGGAAAGGATAATCAATACTACGATAGGTAAGCAAATAGTATAATCCATTCTTTTTTGAAAAGGTTGCATTGAAAGCAAATCACTTGATAAAGTTTTATATTTACTACCCAAAGATCGAGGAGTGAGCCTCCTGGCTCACTTCTCGGTCTTTTTTTATTTATTTTGCCGATTATAGAGTCAAAAAAATAGAGTGAGGGAAAGTTAAAGGTCATTTTGAATGTGGATGAAGATAGAAGGAATCCTTTTAATGCAAAGAAGGAAAGAGGGAAATTAATTCGGCAGCATAGACCGATTTACAATGAGGTAAAGGAGTGGGAAATGAAAGAAAGTGTAGATAACATACGGAAATAGATGACATAATGATTAAGGTGCCCATACCTACGGACCTGAAAACTATGTCTGAGTCTTCAAGTTAAGGAATGCTGGTTAACGAAGGTGCATTGGCATTTTTTCAAAATCCCCATCCAGGCTCTTATGAAACGTTGGATTTCTTCATCTACATCTACATACTACCCGTCAAGCCGCCTCAATAGGCGTGTAGCGGGGAGTGTTAGAACACCAGCCGTTTACATATAAAAAGGAAACGCTCTAATGAAATTACGCCTTGCATTTATTAAAGTCCCTAATTGTTCGGGGGAAAAACGAATTCCCATACCTATCCGTTCGGCAAAATATCTCTCTTAATTTATCGTTTCTGTCGGACCTGGAAATATAGTGGGTTTCTAATATGATGTTCTCCGTGTCGCTCTTAAAGATATCTATTCTTAATTGCTCAAGTAATCTAAGCCTAGTGCGCAGCCTCCGAGTCTCTAGCGGCTCCCAGCCTAATTTGTTTAACATTTGTGTAACGCTGTCTGTACGCCCGTAGCAGGTTTTGATGAATCGCGCAGCTTTCCTTTGTATTTTATTAAGTTCCCGGATTGTCTTTCTGCACCGGATCCCATATGCTCGCTGCATATTCAAGGTGTGGCCGGGATGTTTCTTGATGTCAAGATGGAGACCCTTGATGAGTATTATCATAGAGTAAGTACATACTTACTCTATGGTATTATCTCCGTCCAGTTACGTTTGATTGAACTGTGAGCTCAGGACATTATTTTACTCGAGCGGAGCAACTCCCTCCGTGGCAGGTGTGCTTGTTGGTTTTCTTTTTTTTTTATCGAGTAAACGGCGGTCAAGTGGATGAGTCGGAGTTGAACGAGCGACTGCCCTGAGTGACATACCGCACGCACGCATTCTCACTTAAGGTAGTTTGAACGAGATATTTCCCTAGTCATAATGGAGGAGATTGTATTCGAATTTTATTTTTTAATTTCAGCGTCTTTAAGAAGTGTGAAGTAAAAATTTTAATATTAATGGTGCAAAAATATAGTTCAAAGATTCTCAGTAATTTTAAAAAATATCTAAAAAAAATTCAACAATTAAATAAATATATCCACAAGTCAAGTCTTTAACTTGACTCATTTTTTCACGTCGTACGGTGAAAACGCCTTCATAACTGATGTTTTTTATGTTATTCTGTTATAATTACTGCGGTGAGTAATTGATTATATTTTGTAAATAGTTGAGAAATCATACTAACTACACACAGTTTTTTGACGAAATCTAGGTGTTAGAAAATCCCAGTTTTTTTTCAATATTTTCCCTCTAGAGCTCACAGCCATAATCTCTCCCATGCAAAACAGCTTATATTTTTAGGCAAATCGCTCTAAAAGTAATTCGGCAAGGGTTGATATTTTGATACCATTGGAAAAATGAGGTTTTTTTCTTTAAAATGAGGTCAAATTCTTCAGATTCTAGGTGAAGTGATATTTCTTTCAAAATTCCCTAACGTCCTATTTTCAGTCGTGAATCTTGTTTTTATTGAGTGGCGACTCTCTACGATAGGCGGTGTACTTCTCCGCTTCTAGGACTCCCACCATTCGTCCTCCTCTCCTCCTTACCGGTGCTGCCGAGTGTGGTGCAATTCGAAATGACATTACCTAGGTTGAGTAGTTAGTTGTCAGCCCCGGAAATTTCAATGCGCTTTCAGCCTTAAAATGGTTGGGAGCTTAAATAAATTGTTGATTACCTGAGTATCGTTGGGCGTGCAATCTTGCTTTGTTCGTGGATGTTCAATGAAGAATACCGCAACATTGAGAAGGAACAAAATTTGAGGTGTGATGAACAGAAGCATGTTTAAGGTTAATGTAAAGACTGGGTGGTGACGTCCACGTTATCGCATAGCACGGCATGATCGTTGTTCGTGATTAATTATAAATTCATTGCACACTTCTCATGATTTTGACAGCATATTTCGGTGTTTATTTATGTGATAAAGGTATATGCCGTCAATGTGATCGGTGAAAGTATGAAGAACGGAATTTACGTTCACAAGTGTTATGGTCACTGCCTACGCCGCTCATGGGTGATAATGTTGTTATGCAGTCGTGATCGTTATAACATTCAGTTATTTATTGTTAATTTATTTGGAATTGTTTGCCTTGTTTGTAACTTGTATAATATTCTTGTTAGTAGTATTGAGATCACGGAGAACGACGAGTATACTGCGAAAAAGGAAAAAGAAGAATGATTCGTGTCTCCAAGAAGCTTAACCGCGTAAGAGAAAAACGGAGCAATCTTATTCGACCTGACTCTCGTTATATGTGACATTTTTTCTGTAAAAATTTCTGACAGAATCCAATACCCAGGGTTTTTCATTTTATAAAAACATACATATTTATTTTAAAAGGATTTTTCAAAATATAGGTACAATCAATGAAAACTACAGTATTTAAAACAAAGTAATTTAAGTATAATAATCTCACTTAGCGCGCCCTATATTTAAAAACAAATTGCAAATTTCGGGGTGGGTTCGGACCCCATGGACCTCCCCCCATAGGATACACCACTGCTCATAGTGTCCACTACTGGAATCAAAGTCGCATTAAAACATTTTGTATCCGAAATTTCCAGTCGCGGTGATTGTAATTTAAAACTACGAAATCACGGGAAAAATAAACTTATTGGTTGGATATTGAGACATAATCTTAGCTTATGGTGTTTCACGAAAGCATGTCTTCTACTGCCTACAAACCCTTTCGATTTGCGTGTCAGTGGCGATTTAGGGGGTGATTCGCGTTGTTGCGGCGTGCGTGGTTCGACCTTGAACACGGTAGATTGTTGGATGCCTGTTGTGGAATCACCCTGTGCCACACACCCTAGATGTGGCTTGTAAGGTACTTCATGGATGTGAATGTAGAAGACGTAGTCGAAAAAAATTATGAAAGTGTGTGGTTGAGAATTAAGAGTGTCCCATTTGAATGTCTTGAGTGTGACATGGGTATGTGTCTGCACGTTATAATTCTTTCCATCCCCCACCTGATAAACTACTCTCTGGTTGTCCAGCATAAATTCTTAAGCTCCTGGAGGGGGAGTCCGGGAAGGAGGGGGAGTCCGGGAACCTGTCCTTCCTTCTCGCCGATCCTTTCCGTGTGAAGGGCACGCCGTATTTTTTGTGCCCCTAGCTTGAAGAAGGAGGAGGGTGAATGTAGTAAAGGAATGAGGCATTCTTCCCTCGATCCCCTATTTCACTCTCGCAACATGTGGGTATATATATTCCGGTGGAAAAGAAATCCCATTTTTTAATCTCCTTTAAATCTTTCCATCCTCGAGTGTTTGCCCGTGGGGACCACCCGACGAGCGAAGATCTCCGGGGGCAGCCCACCGTTCTCGCCCTGTATTTTTATTTCACGCTCCTGAAACAGGCGACCGCAGTGCTAGTTCGCTTGGGGCTTCCTCTCTGAGTCCATATCACTGCTCTCCCTCGCATTATTTCCTCCATCCACCCGCATCGTCTCGCAAATACCCATTATTTCATGATGTCCCTCGGCTCATCCCACCTCGCCTATGTAAATCAAAAGCGGATCGGAATATTTCATGGTAACTGTTAAATCAGCGGGGAGGTATGTACTTCTCTTCCCATCTTATTTATCACACAGGCGTGTGCACTCGTATTTTTTCCTTGGAAGATTCGTAAAAAAATTTTTTTTTCTGAATTATGTAATGGTAGTGGACATTTAAACTGAAAAGCTGATGGATGCAGTTTTACATTCTTGTTACGCTTCTTAAGCAGCATTTCAACAATATTTTCAGAAAGCTAATATGTTCGATAATGCAAATTAAAATTCTAAATTACGCGGAAGACAAGTTGCCTATTTTTTTAGGTACGCCGTCAGAATGTACCTGCAAGTGAGAAATTGATTTGTTGTCACATCATTAGGCCTTTGTGTTAATTTGTTCCTTCTCACGTGTTACTGTGTGACCAAACCTTGACTTAATGCAACTTCATAGTATGTCCATGCTACTTTGTTACTCCTTGCTCGAAGGATGCACGATTGTGACTGTGATTATCATGATACTCGATTATTTTTATGATTTAATCAAAAAGTTTTAATGGATTATCCACCGACCGATTATTTTTATTATCTATTATTCAGGCCGATTATTTTGACCGATTATCTACCAATTATATTTTCCAGATAAGTATAATTATTTTATTAATAATCAGGTAGGCCATCACCTTCGAATGCCAGCTATTGTGTAGATTCTGCATCCCTTAGGGCACGTGCACTGGGCCTTAATGTGATAAATGCCCCATTGCTGCCATAAGGGTTTAAATACCCCGTCTCTCTTTTTTCGCTAAACCCACTCCCCGTCCCTCATGACGCGGTGGCGCGCACGGAAAAGGAGATTTCACCCATCATCATTAGCATTAGTGTAATCTACCGGTTAGAGGTAGGTTATGATGGAAGTCAGAGAATATCCAACGGACTCTTACACGTACCGTGCCCTATCTACCTCCTTACGCACCTTCTCCATCCTCCTCCACACCCTCATCTCGAAATTCTTCAGCCTACTTTCGTCTTCCATTCTCAATGTCCACGTTTCTGCCCCATACAGCGCCACACTCCATATCAAGCTCTTCACCAGCCTCTTTTTTACATCCTTAATTAAGGTCACCGTCATCAGCTCCTTTCTATTATTGTAACGCTTCCTTCGCTAGCGCTATTCTCCTCCTTATGTCTTTGCTACTATGTCCTGTTTTTTCTAGCGTACTACCCTAGTAATTAAATTGTTCTACTTGCTCCAGTTGTGACTTCCTAATCTTATCACCAGCCTCGCTTTCTTTGTCCTAGAGAATCTCATTACTTTTGTTTTCTTATGATTATTCTTCATCTCGTATTTCTCGCACTGCTTTTCCAATGTATCTACTAAAGTTTGCAATCCTTTCGATGACCGACTGACCAACGCCTGGTCGTCCGCGAATCTAACAGACTTTATCCGCTGGCCTCCTACTTTCATTCCCACATCTAGCTCATCCCATGAGGGATACAGTGCTTCTTCTGTTTCATTTCTTGCATTCTTATTCTCTCTTCTTTCTTCAATGAGGGCTATGATGTGCTCTGTCATCCATGGTTTCTTAATTTCGACCGACTTGCTTGCTAGTTGTACCTCTGCTACTTCTGTGATGGTCTTCTTGAGGCTATTCCATCTCTATACTACACTTTGGTGTAATTCCTTTGCTATTTCCACCTTCTCAGCAATGGCAGTAGCAAATGTTCTTCTTCTTTCCTCCTCTTGCAGTGGCTTTAGGTTCCAACTTTGTTCTCGTTTCGTCCTTCTTATCTTCTTGTATCTCAGTTGACTTTCCATCAGACAGCTGTTTAAAATAACTGTTGCAAACAACAGACTAGTTTCGTGATCCTGCCGCAGCCGCGACGTTGCGCTCTGTGCTGTGCAGCGGCAACTGATAGCTGAAGCTGACTTAATGTTTCGTCTTCTATTCCGTTCCAGTTGCACTGCACGTGTGGCTATGTTGCGGTTATAAGCTACAATCCGTTTGAATCTGTTGCAGGCGGTTGCTGGTTTATTCAGCCAACACATATCCGGCCATCGTTGCAGATAGAATTAGAACTGTGAAGCGTTATTATCTTTCATGAATCCAAATAAAATTGTTTAATTTTTTAAATGAAAAATTTCTTATTACCTACATAGAATACATAACTCCTAGCCATGTTCTCACAGCGCCGATCGATCGCCTGTGGTTTGGTGTGCTGTTGCTCGCAACTGGGTTTTTCGCGGAACTGTTTCGTTTTGAAACTGTTTCGATTCGGAAACAGTTGCAGTGAAACTGTTGTGTTCTTTTACTTTTTCCCACCCCTACTTCACATTCTAATGATTATTTTTCTGTCATCCAGTGCGTATGCGCCCTTTTTCCGTCAATTACTTTTGATTTACCGGCGTCCACGCCTCGGAAGCTTCGGTTTCACTGGCTTTCTCGTAGCGAACCCATTCAGGGGAAATCATAAATCGTTTATTTTACACCTGCGCTTAAATTAACTATATTACTTTTCCTGTTTAAATTTCTTCCGTAGTTCAACATCTATATCTAGTCGTTCTCTCACCCCATTGAAGTAAAAAGGAATAAACTCAGGACGTAAATTAACGTCTCAGGAAGACAGTTTCTTTGGCCATCATTTTTGCAGACCGGGTGGCCCTCAAGTGGAAACCTCATTAATCATGAAAGCTTCCGCGACGCAATTTTAAGATTCGCTCCTGGCTTCCATGTATCGAATGTGTGAGCTGTAAAAGGAATGAGGAACCATGATACTCGTTTTGGAATCGTCTTTGGAATAATTAAATGCCCACCTTATATATTTTGATTGGTGTGGTATTTTTTCAGCGGTAAAAAAATTATAATAATATCATAAATGCTTCCTAATGAACTTGTCCGTTTAATTGAAATTTACGTTAGCCCCGAAGTGTTGGAATTTCCAAGGCGAAATTTATTCGCTATGCTAAATTAGTGGAGGAGATATTGAGTGATCCTCAACAGAAAATCACTTGGTCGATATGATTGAAAAAGTTGAAGTTTAGTTGGGAGTGTAACAGTTTACGTATTCCAGGAAAGTGAATGAATCCAATATCCTGGGTTAAAGTATGTGATTGACTGGCGAACATGTATCGTGCTTTAAAGTATCACGCTTAATCACGGAAGACCTTCTGTTGGACTTCACTCTGTTAATCATAATTTAAATTCTGTTTTTATTTTCGGCTGGAGATTTTTTCCGGGGAAGTACTGGATCTATTTCAAATTTTGTGTCTTAATCGGTAGCGTCTTAATGTATTTTTTCCTGAATCAGTTAATTCATAAGTCCCTCTCAGCTTCCCTCATTCTTTTATTTTTTCTCATTTTGTCTTCGAACTTCCTGGAGGTAGCATTTTTCTACGTATACACTTTATCATGTCCCGTTTTGAATGCAAGATTCCTTCTCAAGCTTAAGATTGTGCTCCCAAGACGTACGTACAAAGTTGCGTAAAAAATGCCTCACCGCTGTCGAATTATTAGACTGTGGTCCATCAAGTTCTCCTATTATATATCTCTTAGTTTTCTCAGAGGTTCTTTCTCTGACGTCTTTCAACGTTTCTCATCGATTTTTATCCTTGACCTTGTTCTGTCGTTCTACCCCACTTTGCTTCCTTCCATTACTTTCTTCTGTTAATTTTTGTGTTTAAGGACGCGTCCATTTGGTTTCCCTCGTCTTCTTTCGTCTAGTCATTGATTTCTCTTTCCAGCCTCTCTTCATATGACTTCTCATCAGCCAGCGTCATTTTCATTTTCATATGTTCGGAAGCGCCACTATTAACACCACCGCCGATTTTGTTTTTTATTTGATTTTTCATTTGGCATTTTCTCCACATCTTACTGCTGTAGTGAAGTAAACTCCTCGCATAAGTTTTAATGAGTCAAGTCCTTAGGTATAGGCTATTCTTTTTAGATTTGAGTCTTGGTTCCCGCTGCTGAAGAAGCGTCTTAGCATGGGCTATTCTATGTAATCTATCCTTTGAATACCCTTACAATGAGATTCATCCACTTATATCGAAATTTTGATGGTCAGACGAATTCGAATTTCAAAATGACCATTTCCTTCGTTTAATATGGCTGTTTTAGACTTAAAACATCCATAAGGGATAATATTTATGTCGGGTCTTCTTTGATCTCGACGCATCTACTTGTTTTGTCTTTCAACAGCGCACTTCATACACTTTCTTCAAGTATTCACCCGATCAATTTTTTTACCATTTGTTCCATATTTATGCGTGCATATTTTAAGTATTAGGGTTTATGAAGAGCATTTCTGCCTCAGATCATACTACCTCTGGCTGGCTGATATGTACTCCACTGGCTGATATGTACTTATTAATGAGATTCGTTCAATATTGGGGGGTGGAACCGTGATTATTATTACTGTGGCGATAGTTAAATGGGTTCGAGTTTCCGTATATATTTTTTTCCTGACGGGAGATAAAAACTATCAAATTTCCTTTTAACTTTTTCTCTTCATTGCTAATGGTCGTCAGCTCTGGGTCGACGTATAACTACACGCTATTCATCCATCAACCCCTCTTATTTCTCCTCGGAGTTCTTTTTCCGTTTGTGTATACCTTCGTAAAAGGAATTTAAATTACATTTTTTTTTCATCGGGAGAATGCCTCTTTAAGTGTCTTCGGCTCCGGAGCCTTCCCGAGTCTGGAGGAGCCAGCCGGAGTGGTGGCAGTTCACCCGACTCTCCAACACTCTCTCGCCCGAGAGAATATATATATAGAATTACACGGACTCCTCTCTTTAAAAAAAAGAAGTGTGACAAACCCGTGTAGCGCCAGTGTGTGCTTTCTCCCTTTCCTCCCTTCGCCCGAATCCGTGTTTGCCTTTCGCTCCACTTTACAAGTCTCGAAGAAGGAATTCATTCATTTTGTTTGTGTCCGGACCTCGCTCGCGCGCGCGTGGAAGGATAGACGAGGTTAAGGTGGAGGAACGCCACCGGACAACCCGCTTCCTCAAACTTCATCTCCACCCTCCCTCCCTCTGGAGCCTCAATCTTACTTCTCCCTCTCTCATTCTCGACTGTATTGCCCGTGTAAACAAAAAACCGTGAAACGCCTCCTTCACTGACTCCTTTCCCTGCTTCCAAAACGTCCCAAGCATCACCACCCTCATCCCCCATTCCGTGGTCTCTCCAAAAAACCAGCCCCTACAAGTGGAAGAGGGAATCGGTTTGGTGAAGTAGGACGGGTACAGTGGCAGCGAAATATAGTAGCTGATGCGGGTGAGACACTTTTTTATGGCAGAGTCCATTGCCAACGAACAACAAAGCTCTGGGCGGGGGAGTAAAGCTGTCCCCGCGTTTTTACGTTGAGGGTTCCCAATGTGGAAAATCATCGTTACTAACTTTAAGGTGCTCTATATGTTATTCATATCAACTTAAGTGCACTCTATGGCTCTTGATTCAATTGTTCAGATGGATCTCACCAATGGGTTATGAACCTTATCAAAGTACAGCTGAAGGCTGTAGGCAAAGGCCGAAGTGGAGTTATTCTGGCCTGGCCTGACGACGCCTACGGCACAGTAGGTGTAACTTCGCCATCAGGAATGGTACCAACACGGACAAAACCCTAAAACCTGCCTAGCTGCCTTAATTATGCTGCTTACATGCTCTTGCACTCATATTAAGTGCAATTATGTGGGCAGCATTGTCTGCTATGCTCTGCCCTCTAAACTCCCCTCCTTTTTTTAACTCCTTCCACGAGCACCTTCTCGTCCTTGTCGTCTCGCTTCGCGTAGGTGACTGCCACCAAGTTTCGCTTCCCCTATACTGTTTTTTCATTCCTTGGGTACTGGTTCGATTTTTGGTATTGGAAGATGTTTTCACGGGAATCTCAATTCCGATTTGAATGCTATATGAAGCGCTCTACGAGCAGAGTACTCTATCGTTGTGTGAAAGATGAATCTCAAATGGCCGGCAAGAATCACCAACGGAGAAATCCTGCGAAGGGTTGGATAGGAAAGATCTTTAAGGAGGGTGAGTAGATGCAAGGAGAAATGAATGGGAAGAATTACTGAGGAAGACCGAGAGTGGAATACATCCGGAAAGTTACGGAGAGCGTCTAAAAGAAGAATTACGTGGGGATGACGCGGTTAACTTGTAGGATAGCTGAGTGGAGAGTAGCTCCCGACCAATCTTCGGATTGATGACTGCTGATGATGACTCCGTCCTTCGGTTGCGATGAAAAATTGGGCTCTTTGGCGCCTTGTTGGGAGACAATTTATAGAAGATAATTCGGATGTCGAGTTTGTTTCCTTCCCCATTCCATCCTTGCACCTATTAATGGCGCAAATGATTTCAGCCACCGGTCTCCTCCCTTAAATAACAAACCAGCCAACCAATCGAGTAGACAATTAATGAATGTGACGTAGCGCATGTAGTTTGATTAATGCCCGGATATTTGTTCTGCTCTATTGCCGAATTCAATTCCCAATTCAAGTATGTAGAAGTGTGTAAAAAAATATTTTAACTTTTTAAAGCATGAATAAAAGCTTTGAAATATCATGTAAGACTTTAGCTTTAGCTTTTCTCTCATTTTTTTAAATGAAGGGTGTTCAGAAATCAGTAGCGGATTTAAAACCTTTTCTTAAAACAATCTGCAGCAGTTCGAAGTGCATTTTGCACATTAATTCATGGACGTTCTATGGTTCTCAAGCTTGTCCGGACTCAATATGAGCACCATTAATGCACCACAAATATCAATACTGCTCCGTCTACAACTTCTACCTTATCAGGCGAGGCGTTATGGGAGTACTCCAGGGTGAATTGGAGTAAAATGAGTCTGTCTGTAAGTTTCCAATACTTTTTTACACAATGTTTTTCAATGTCTTAGCGTCATAATCATCGAATACAGACTGTTCATATACAAATTGGTGTCGAAAAGTGGATTAAGTTACAAAAATGTTTTTTTAATTTTCAAATTTTCCTTTTTGTAGTGTAAGATCCTACTTTTCTTAACCTTTCATATAAGTAGAAAAGCGTTCATTATGTGTCATAAATACTCTCTTATTTAAAAATATAGGCATTTCATCCATGTTTACTCCCTGGTTAGAATCTGTGTTTCTAAATATGTTGATTCAAATATATTGTTTTGTAAACTGGCTGAAACTTCCTGTAAATTTTTGTATAGTTAAATCTTAATAATGGAGATTTTAATTTCAATTTGTCAGCTTCTGTGAAATCCACTATAATATTTACAATCTTTAAATTAAATATATTCTGTTTTATCTTACTATCCACTGTGATGCGATTATCTCTTTAACGTGTTTCTGTTCTGGGATGGCTTGGCTCAAAAAAATTCATAATTATTATTGCTAACAATACTGATTGGATAATTGCTTTATAACTTTTACTTAAATTATTTCATGAGTAATTAAAAAAAAATATATAATTAGTACATATACTTTATAGTAATTTGATAGCTTCTATCAGTGTATTCTGTGTGTGTTCCGGCACTCAAAAATTATTTTTCGTTGTTGTTTCTTCGGAACCCCCGTTGACACGTGACGCTTGACGTCTCGTTGTTCTACATGTTCATTTTCTCCATCCAGTCCAAGGAATTTCACTCCTGCCCATTAGGATTGCCTCATTTAATTCTCTTTTCTCCCTGTGGTCTCGTCGGGCCGACTCCTTCACTTCATTCCATTCTCTTCTTCCCACCCTGTCCATATTTGTTTTCCTTCCCCACATTTTGCTCCCATCCTCTCCGTCCGCCGCCCTCCCTCCACCATCCCCGTCCAACGGCCGCGCCGCGCCTCCACATCTCTCCTTGAGTCTCTCTCCCCTTCCGCCTCTTCCCTTGCTTCGACTACTGCCCCCGTCCGAACCGTCAGTTCCGCCCCCTTTTGGCCCGCTTCACCCTTTTTCCCTGGCGCTCTCCCGTTCTTTAATGGGGAGGGGGAAAGACTCCCTTCCCACACCCCGTTCCAATTTTCGTCTTCAGAAATCCATTTCCGACGCCACACGCCGCCTTACACAACCTCTTTGCCTCCTTCCTCTCCCACCATAACCTTCCCTGCCTTCTAAAGGGAGATTCCTGTTTCCTCATAGACGATTGAGTGAACTCGTGGGTTGTGTATCCTTCAGGTAGTTTGAGCGAGATATCACTTCACATAAAACTCGATGAATGAGGCCTCATCATAGAGAACGATATCTCATCTCTCCAATGATAAAATATCAGCCACTTACCATAACACTTCCAGATATTTGCCAAAAAAAAATACCAGCCATTTTAAAAGGGAAATGGTACAGGTACGCGCTCCTAAGAGACATTATGTAAAAAAAGGGATACTTCTGACGCTTATCTCTCGTCGGAAATTTAAGTGTGTAGTTTATATGCTTCTCAAGTATTTTAAAAATACCTAGATCAATTACTCACCGTAGTAATGTTCACAGAATCACAGATAGTTCTTCCTTGTGAAGGCGTTTTCAGCATACGGCGTAAAAAATTAGCCCTTTTGAAACCTTATAGATGTATATTTAGTTAATTACTGAGAATTTCAGTAATTTAATACAAAGTTTTTGCGTCAATAATGTTGCATCAGGTACTTCATGCTGAATTTTAGAAATACAATTTGGATTTGGTGTCTATTAAGAATAAGGAAACATCTTGCTCATACTATACCTGAAGAGTTGTTCGTTGCATGGTCAGCCATTAAAGAGCTCTACATGAAATCACTAAGGACAGTGTAATATTTATATTTCCACAATTTAGCCAATCGGTGATAAGAGTACACAGTGATTTTCACTGCTCTGCGAAATAATCATAATACATAATTATATTACGTCTGCTTCTTTTTAGGGTGAGATGGAG
Organism: Pyrrhosoma nymphula; assembly: GCA_963573305.1. Lineage (NCBI taxonomy): Eukaryota > Metazoa > Arthropoda > Insecta > Odonata > Coenagrionidae > Pyrrhosoma > Pyrrhosoma nymphula. The sequence goes on from OY754327.1 coordinate 34,021,095, forward strand.
ACCCTAGATGAAGTCCCCGCTACCATCTAAACACTATTGTGAATCCAAATCATATTGTGCATCTATATGGACTTTTTGTTTGGTTTTATTGTCAAATGATCAAAAAGTTCCGTAAAATATTCGGTCCTACGGTACTTGAAGTGGTAATTTGATATCGCTCGATATCCACCATTTAATTAATATTTTAGTGATGCTCGTGGCATGGCCAAGCATGAAAGTGTCTGAGGTATGCTCCATGTATAGAAAAATTATACTTAGTACCTTCACAATTTAATTTAATTTTTGCTATTATTGTCCGGTAATTTAATCGGTTGTTCCGTAATTTGATTCGCCATGCCGGCCAAACGATTTTATTCACTCTCTGAAACGTTGTTTGTTCATGATAGTCGAATGATCAAATATTCCCGTGAGAACATTCCATCATTTGATATTCTCCTTTGGAATACAGGGTGTTTCAAAAAGGGCTTTACAACTTTGAAAATTCATATAAATTTAATGAAACAAGGTACAGATCTGGTTTTGGTGTTGTTTTAAAGGAAAACACTTCAAGTTTTTTTTTACTGTTCTATGTGGTTTCCGTTGGTTATCCTGCAGAAATCCCATCGGTAGTCGATTTCTTCCCAGACTCGACGTAACGTAACTGCCGCTAGCGCTTATGCGGCTTATGCGGCGCGATTAGGCACTAGCGGACTACGCGAGTCAAAACTTGATGTGTTTCCCTTTAAACCAACACTAAAACGAGCTCTGTACCTTTTTGGAATAATTTTATATGAATTTTCAAAGTTGTAAAGCAAAGTCCTTTTTGAAACACCCTGTATAATCAAATGAATTTCTCCAGGTCTTGAATTTTCAATGGATGGTCGTTGCACTTTAAGTGTGTATGTGTAATTGTAGTAGGAGAAATCATTGTTTAATTTCAACAATATTGACTGTGGAAATCATAATACTGTTTCTCTTACAGAAGGGACATGCTCGTTGCATTATCATTATTGAAAATGTTCTTGATGTTTCGTAATCAAACTCCCCTTTGTTTGATAGAAATACAAAAAAACAACTTGTAAGATTTAAGGCTTTCAGAATGTTCACCTTGAGGACGATGGTAGATTACGCCTTCGAAACGTCGGTGGCGCTCACTAACATCACCCGGCTGGAAACCCGAGAGCTCTACATAAATAGCTTAGTCCACGTAACACTTATGTTCGGCGTCGTAATGCCTGGTTGGCGTAAACCATGAGATGACGTAACCTTAACATTTTTGTGATGTTAGATGAGAGTTTGAGTTTTTTAATAGTTCATTACACTAATGGTTAGCGTGAATGTTATCGATGTGTGGTCGTAACCTTATGAGATATTTATCCGAGAAAATGTTTAATCAGACATAAAAAAGCAATTAGTTCACTATAGTAACTTTGTGGAATTCCATTCTGTAAATCGATTTATTTCAGAACTTTTACAAACCACAAAATAAATACAAAATTTATTTTGTGGCTTGTAAAAGTGCTGAAATAAATCGATTTACATTATTTAACCAGACAGACAGACATTATGTTAGAAATAGTGATATTTTTAGTTCTTATTTTTCTATAGCCTCAAGTATGTGACGTCTAAACTGTGTACATGCTTTGTAGTTTCCACCACCTTTCTGTAGATATCAGCAGAAAGCGTTATGCCTCTGTGACCATGCCGAGGTAGTGAAATATAGGTGGTGTGATTGAACATAAATTCCCCACAGCATGGCATGGCATTTGTGGCTATCATTATAAATGGAATTTGGGTGACTGAAATTTCTTTAAAAAATAGCAATGGAGATTTTTGGTTTCATTTTGGGTATTCATCGTTTCCTTCATTTCACTTCTGAGTCAATTAATGTCACTCGAGATGTGATTTTTCTTGTGCTCAACCCGAGTAAATTCGTTATCCTGTTATTTAGTTCTTCCTTTATTTTTCTGCTTTTCAGGTTTTCTAGAGGATAAAGTTCGTACCTGAATATTTATGCCGCTCACACGTTTACCGGGATTCGATGAATGGCCGTGGCTTGAGTCTTCCCTCGTTGAAGTCTCTTGGCGTATTTACGGTGAGTTACATTTTATGCTCCATTCTGGAATAATAATCATCCTCCACTTTATGCAGGGTGTTGTAAAAGAGTAACTCAGCTATGCCAATCGATAGTGTGTGATAATGCAAGACGGATTTTCCCGAGAAATGTTTTCGAGGCTTCCTTAGTTTTCCAGCAATTAAGCATTGAAAATTGTAAAAAAAATCTATTAATTCTACAATCGTGCTGTTCTGCTCGACATTTCCGGCATCGTTAATGGTCACCTCCGGGGAAGAACAAAGCGATCTAAAATATGAAATTGTTGCCACCAGTTTTGCCATTGAAAGTGCTTTCCCTTACTATCATTGTTTTTTTTTTCAACGTAGCATTTAATCCGCTTCTGCCCCCCAATGCTAAACCTATCCTTGGCTGACATTCTCTGTTTTTCTAATGGCGAGGAATGTTAAGTTTTACCTCGCTGTTGGAGAGGCCATAGTTTGAACGAGCTTCGATGAAGTGGTCCTGGATTGCCATACTGCTTTTGATCCTTGATTTCTCCCAGGTGTCTTTTTAATGTGGAACAGGCAGAGGAATTGGGGCATTAGAATGATGAACCGCTTACATGCAATCAGTCTTCGGAATCTGTCGCTCCTATCTCCTCCTCGCATACGCTGTCAAATATGTAGTTTCACCCACTAAGGAAACCCGAAACCTGTCATCTCTATCTTCTGCTTTTTTTATTGAAAAACGCTTCGTTCTTCATGTTTGGAATTCGTAGCATACTACTATTGATCTCGTTTATAAAAAATATTTCCTGACGTCTTCCGTTTTTTGTTAGGTGTCAAGAAACTTTTCCCGTATCATTTTGTGCGTTCTGTTTCCCCTTATTGGGGGGGGGGACATCCATCGTGGGCCGTAAGTACGGAATACAGAAACTTGAACTTGGCAATTACCAAAATGTAACGGTAAGAATTTTGAGAAACTCTTGAGAATACTCTAAATTGAGGTCATTGAAACGTAAGGAGCTGGCGGTTCCGGGAGGTGTACTTCCGCTGTTGTATCTTAAAACCTTACCGATAGCGAAACTTTCAGTACATTCGCTCTTATTATATGTGCGTATATTATTTTGTAATATTCTTTGTATTACTTTTATTGGCAATCCATGCCCCTAATGATTTGGTTCTTAACCTTTTTTGCTTAACACATTTTACATTGTTCAATAATAGTTAATCCCGCAAATGAAAATAATGTGTATGTTTTTAATATAACCGATTAACTTTATTAAACGCCACTATATAAGTAAAACAAACTACAGTTTTACTGATTTTACGTTATCTACGGAACATAAAATTTTGCTGAAGAGTGGTCCTTATTCCTCCCAGCGGGGTATTCCCCACTAATTGAGAACTCCTACCCTAGTGGTGGACGTTAAGAGGAGGAGACCGGCAAGTCACTACTGCCATTATTAAGGGGTGGGTTGGATGTTATAGGTAGGATTACATGGGGAAAAGAGGAAGGATATTGAGAAACAAGGTATCGGTATCAGTATATCGTTGACGAATGGCGCCAAGGAGACCACGGTTTTACGTCCCATCCGACGGACGGAATACAGAACTTGAAGTACTCTCCACATACAAACGAATTCAGGATTTGACTGAAAGAAATCCGTACTTTCTGGAACACAAACGCCTTGGGAAGGGATGTTAGTAGTAAACCCAATGCTCCTACCCTTTCCCCTTTAAAATGCCTAGGATGAGGAATATTCATAATTGTGGGCATTTAACTGGTAACAATTAACTTTTGAGTTATTAATGGAAATTTACGGGTCGTGCTACTTTCGCATTATAGTTCTAATTATTGAAATATTCATTATTTTAGAGCAGCGATATTTTGAAATTCTAGCTTAGTATTTCTTGGAGTTGGTTAAGTTTATCTTTCAGAAATCGTGAGTTCGCTTCGGTATATTGCTATCGATATCCCTGGGATCTTTTTTTTTCTTAGTGAAAATTAATTCTCACATTTTTTCTTGAAATCATTTTCAGACCCGGATTTTACTTTTTAATCGAAAACAAATCGAAGCGTACTTTCTCTTCATCATAGGTCCGGATGTAAATTCTCTGAAACGTCGCCCGAGTCTGATTGTTGCGTGATTAGCTTCCTCCCTGCGAGTGGAGGTGTCATCGCCTGTCTGATGGTCGCTAGGCAGCGTAAGCCTCCAGTCCACCGAGTGAAGAGCGCCAATCAACTGTAGTTCAGGGCCTCAGGCACCGTTAAAAGACGTTTTTGTCTTCTTGTACCCGTCACCCCTACCTCTCTCATTTTGTCCTTGAGGGTTCTCTCATATTCATTCTCTCCCTGAAATATTCCAACCTTAACCAGCCTCTCTCATCTGTCTCCCCTCGATTGGATGCTGCGGTTCATCCTGCTTATCCACTAGGGCTGTTAATTTTATGGCCCTTATTTCACTGCTTGTATTGGTACTCATAATGAAATATTTAATAAATGATCTTAATCATGCTGTTTTTTGGAGAAGACAAATATGTCATTTTCGCCTTTTGGACGCGTTGGTAAGTTGTTAAGACAAGTGTTTAGGGAGTAGAATAAGAAGGGATGAAACCTAGCGATGACATCAGCCTTATCTTGATAAAAGGCACCGATAGGTCTGCATTTTTACGACTCATACGACGGACGGAGTTAGTATTCTTGAAGTACTCTCCATTTAGAACTCGGCATTCTTCTGAAAATTTCCGCCACCTCCTGGATTGAGTCCCTCCGTGTGGAAGCCAGACTCTAAGCTTCCTCACCATTCCTCCATTACGTGAAGCCCATGTATTAAAAAAAGACATTATCAAGCTCTCGTAAAAGGAAGTTGGCATGTTGGTACATTACTTTGAGGAGAAAATGACGAAAGCGTCTAGCAATCGATAAGCAAACAGAAAAATCGCGATCTGATTTCAGTTTAATTTGGGGTACAACGCCTTCATTAAACATATACGTATTAAATAGAAAGTCTACAGTTTAGATCACTAAATCAGTTTTTCAGCCGTCAATTAAATAGTGATATGCATTCCCGATTCTCACAAATATCTTTTCCATCACTCCATATCCTCGTTTGATGCAATTATTTTTCTTGCATATTCGAGGCAATGTTATTTCCCGCTCAGGTATTTGCTGAGTAAAGGTAAACTACTTCACACCTTCATTTTGTATTTTCAAGAAACAGGAAAGCATTCATCTTTTGATAATAGATGTCTCTTGCAAGTTAGTGTCACTAAGCTGGCAACGTCTGTTGTATGTATATTAAGGATCTTTACATTTGCAGTTTCCTAGTTACTTCATCTCGTCTTAGGTTCAGGTTTCCGAGGGTGAGCTTGACAGTGTAGATGATCATTTAATACGATCAAACGCCATGACACTTTCGTGCCGAAATAAGGGGTGACCATAAAAGCGGCGCTAGCATCAGGTTCAAGAGCTGATGATCCCATCCCCCCAGCTGAGCCACCGTGGCACTTTCACACATAGGGATCAAATTGGCTAATCCAGGCCGCTGATCCTAGCGTGCAGAACCAGCATAAGTGTTAAATGAACTGTGCTGTAACATCATGTTACTGAAATATTACTTTGATGTATTGTATGTTAACAAAATGTTTTTATTTTTCAAACTCATACTCAAACCATAAAAAATACACCTTCACACCACCCGGGTGAAACAGAAGAAGTACTGTATACGAGGTTAAGGAATCAAGTTATCAGAGAATTGAAAAAGGCCAGAGAGAAATGGATTGCAAGCTGCTGCGAGAACATCAACGAAAATATAATTAAGTGGAACTCAGAAACGGCATACAACCTAATCAAGAGGCATTTCGGAGAAAGTAAACCAAGATGCAAAAACATCAAAGATTCGGATGGGAAACTGCCAATGGAAGATAAAGAAATCGGCAATAGATGGAAACAGTACAATGAAGTGCTAAACCGAGGCCCGATCCCCCTAGGAGAAGCACTCACAGATGACCATTACCAAATGGAGGAAGACAACCGTGGACCAGGGATATAAAGAAGCGAATTTGAGAGATCAGTAAGAGACCTGAAGAATGGAAAGGCGCCCGGAGAAGATTAAATCAGCAGAGAAGTAATCAAAGCAATTGGCGAAAAAGCACGAGACGCACTATATGGAATAATCCAAGATTGATACAAATCCGGGAAGCTGCCAGAAGACTTCAAGAGGAGCTGGTGACCATACCGAAGAGAGCAAGGGCTGAAAATGCGATGTGCACCAAACCTTGAGTCTACTGTCACATGCCTCCATAGCCCTTACTCGGATAGTAGGCAGAAAAATTGAAGGAAAAATTGAAGAAAACCTGTCAGAAAACCAATTTGGATTCAGGAAGAATGGGGGGACAAGGGAGGCAATACTATGCCTGAGACTACTGGTAGAGAAAATGATCCACGTGAGCAAGCCATTGTATATAGCCTTCGTGGACTTGGAGAATGAATTCGATAATGTCGAATGGAATAAGATATTCAATACTATGAAAAAACTTGGCTTGGACTACAATGACAGAAGAATCATCTACCAGCTCTACAAGGACCAGGTGGCCACAATACGCACGCAAGATGGAAGAAATATGGAGGCAAAAATTAAAAAAGGGGTCCGACAAGGAAGTAACCTGTCACCAGGGGTGTCATTCTGTAATTCGTCGGTTCCGTACCGATCGGTTGGGCTTCCTAACCAACCGACCGGTTGAGATTCCGTACCGACTTGGACTCAGCCACCGACGGAGCCTATTTCAGCGATTCTGTATGCAAGTCGGTGCCATTCCAGTCGGTTAGGTAACTCCTCCCACAAAGTGTTCCCCCCTCCTCACAATTTTCCGAGTGTTTCCGAAGCTGACGGTCACATGCTCTATTCCCACCAATGGAAGACGATAGAAGAAACAAATGACTATCGGAAGCCGCCTAGTGCTCTCGGGGTTGAAAACAACAACAGAAATCAACGATGTCGAAAAGAGAATGATCGTATATTAATTTATGTGAATTTTGAGCAATGTGTATTTGACAATTAAAATAAGTGCATTATACTTAAAGCACATATCTAGTAGCGTCCGTGAGAATATGAAGTATCAGTAAAAGACGTTGAGTGCTACGAGATTAAATGAAGTGTGCGAAGTGAGAATAAATCAGCTGTGATCGTTTGAATCCAGAAATAACTCACAATTTCAATTTAACCTGTAGATTGATTGATTATATTTATTAACTCGTGTGATTGAGATCCGACATTTAACAGCGTTTTGCATTTGGAATTTCTAGTTGAAGAAAAGGCATTACGTGTAGTACCGATATAGTATTTAATCTTCCAAAGATTCATGATAGAATTGTTCGTTGAAATAAATTGAACTGTGGCGTGATATCGAAAATAGAAAATCCGTGAATGTATTATATATTGTAGGTATGGTAATGAAATATTCTTATAGGTATATTATTCTATATTCGTGGTTTTAGTACAGTGAAATTGCTGCGCGCTCGTACCATGAAACATTTTATTATGTAATTTCGTGGAGCAATTAGTGGAATGTAAAATGAATTTAATGAGTGATAAATAAATACATATGGCGAAAGAAATTTAAGTTGAGTGTAGAAGTAAGTAAATTTGCTATTAGCACTCTTGGTTATTGTACGTGTAGGTACCTATTTGCAAGTAGTTTTGTCACCACACCATGGTGTTGTCCAACACATTGTTTCAACATTATTTGATGAATAATCCGAAATTTATCATGATAGAGTGATGATTTACAGTTCAATGCAAAAGATTCATAAAATATATCTCCTCAACTACGAAAATAGAGGCCGGAAGCAAACAAACATCAGTATTAATACGAACTTTCGTTACCCTGGCCCAAAATCGGGGGATAACATAGGTATCGAAAATGTGCGAAATCGCCTATTTCCTGAAATCAGAAGCTACTTTAGTATGTAATCTAGTTAATTAAGTGACCCCATACACGATGTAAGATTATGATATGAAAACTTTCAACGGGAATCATCCATTTAAGAATAGCCAAACCGCAATAATAGGCATTCACCGCGGACAATTTTTGGCAATTATTATGAAAAATATTCCGGTGACAGTATGCTGAATAGCCTAAATATGGTGCTATTTACGTACAATTGTTAGTGCCAAATAGTAAAACATGTTTAACGGCCAAGAGAATACAATGCAATACTACGGAATTCTAGTTGTGTAGAAGTTTCTCTTATAGATGACCTTTATGACCTTAAATTCATCGACTTTTGCATTTGCTCTCTTAATAACAAATTACGTCGCTATTACATCCATGAATATATGTTTAATCATTATTACAAGTATCAAATATCCCATTTCGGGCTAAAAATCCAAATTAATTATAGATTTGCTTCGGTGTTTCTCAAGCAAACCGACTGATTCTCCGCCGCACCGACAGCTTTTAGGTGTCGGTGCGATCCACCGATTCGCACCGACTGGAAATCGCCGGCGCACCGATCGGGTGCGTACAGAATCGCACGGCTGCTCTCTCTCGTCGGTGTGACGTCACCCGACGAAAAGCCTACCGTACCGATCGGTTTGGAGTTACAGAATGACACCCCAGCACTCTTCAATATGCACATGGAGGAAGCAATAAAAGAAATAGAAGAACAAGGAATCAAAGTGAATGGAGAAGAAATTAACATGCTACGCTTCTCTGATGATATCGCCATCATAGCAGAAAACGAGGAAGACCTACAGATCTCACTGAACACAATTGGAAAAGTGTTCCAGGAATACAACATGAAAGTAAATAAGAAGAAAACCAAGATACTTGTGAGCGGAAGAGAGAAAGTAGTGGCCGACGTCCGCCTCAAAGGAGAATGATTGGAGCAAGTGGAATCATTCACCTACCTCGAGAGCACCATTACCTGGGATGGAAGAAACACGACAGACATCACGCGTCGAATAGCCCAAGCTAAGACGGCATTCATGGCCAAAAGGCCGCTACTCTGCTCGAAGAGCATAAGACTGGAGACACGGAAACAATACGTGAAAACATTCATGTGGGCAGTGGCACTCTTCGGATCAGAAGCATGGACCATTGGAAAAACTGACGAGAAAAGAATAGAAGCCTTCGAGCCCTGGTGCTGGAGGAGGATGCTAAAGATCAAATGAACGGATAGGGTGAGAAAAAAGGAGGTATACAGAAGAATCGGAGAAGAAAGGGCACTGTGGAGCACCATACGCCAAAGAAGAACACGGTGGGTTGGCCATGTTATGAGAAACAACAATTACATAGGAAGCATAATGGAGGGAAAAATGGAAGGGGAAGTCCCCAGAGGAAGACCAAAAGACAAGTACTTGGGGCAAGTCAAGAGGGATATGGGGAAGAGGAACCATAGGGAAGTGAAGGATCTGGCCTGGGATAGGGCGAAATGGAGGGCTGCAGTATACACATCCTAGGATTGTTATACTATGATGATGACTACCCGGGTTTCGATTAGTTATCATCTTCATCGGTTGATTTGGTCTGGTGGAGGAGACGAGCTCCTCCACGGAAAGTTCCCCAGACTTAGTCACCTGGTGAAAATGATATGTCATCGAATCCCTAGTCTCGTGTGAGAGTAAAGTTTTAGGGGTTTATGTAAAAATTCTATAGATAGAAAAGTTTGTTGGATTGATACAACTGAAATACTTCCCAGTGGCGTAGCTAGGTTTTGGGTCTAAGGGGGGCAGATAACTTATAGGGGGTACCGACTCATAAATTAACCAGTTTACTAAACTTTACAAATTTTTGTGATGCAATAGGCAGATGGGTTTGTACAAAATATGACAATTGACAACGTATTATACACATTTATTTATACGTATTTGGGAGTTAAGAGTGGAAACATTCACAAACTTAGGGGCGCCAGAACACGGGGCGGGGGGGAGGACATTCGCCCCCCTGCCCCCCCTTGGCTACCATACTGATACTTGAATTTACTTTGACGTGATGAGTCAGTTTATGACGCTTAGACTATTCTCGCGACTCGCGTCAACTTCTCACTGCCTTATATTTTTTACTATTCCATCTCAGTAACTTTGTCGTGTCCAGCGTTGAAATCGGTGTATTTCAAGGATATTATAATAATGAGATTTGACTTTCCGTGCGACGACTTCGCAGAATCTTCAGTATAATATTATTGATTTTCAGTAACATGGACACGCCTTACATTGAATGCAGTATATACCTTTGAACATCAAGGTGGGTTTTTGTCTTGGATGGACTCTTTTCGTCGCGAACCACCCGGCCGGCCGGCCTCCTTAACACTTTCAGCCTCTTCCCACCACTTCTATCTTTCCTCTTTCATCCCTACCGCCCTCCCCCCACCTCCTGCCGCCCCCGATTTCCTCCCCCACCCTACAACTTCGACCCCCTCCCCTCCCCCGTCATTACGCGCCTCGAACACGTACCCTTGGGGCCAGCTCCTTGCCTTCAACATTCCATTCCACCCCTTCCCACCCCCCTCCCCCCCAACATCCCGACAGATTTTTCTCTTCGTCCACGAACTGACCTCTCCTTCTTCTCTCTCATTCTCTCGCCCCCCAAACCGCCTCCCCTCCTCCCCCACCTTTCTCCTCCTACTACGTCATCCTTCTCTCCACTCCCTCCCTACTTTCATCTCAGTCTTCCACGGTAGATGTCGTTTGGATGGCTATTTGGGTGGGAGACCAAGGAGGTTGAAATGTACTGGAGACGATACTTGGGATCAGAGCCGGATCACCAATAAGGCAAAGTAGGGAGTTGCCTATGGGCTCCGCGGATTTGGAGGCCACGGAGGGGTCCTAAGAATTGTTTTCCCCTTTCTTCCCTTGCGAATTGTTTATTAACGTAGTGAATTGTTGCTTGTACTGCCTACAGGCCCCCAAGTGTATTAATCCGTCACTGCCTGGGATATTTACATATGGTCTAAAGACTGCCATGTTAGTTGATCAACTCAACTCACATTGAAGTGGGCGTCTTTTATTCGTACATTATTATTATAAGCACTAAGGTAGTTTGAGCGAGATTTTCCCAAAAAAAAGATGAAGAGACAAAATTAAAATTTTATTTTTAAATTTAAGCAACTGTAAGAAGAATGAAGTAAATATTGTGGCATTAATTATGCGAAAACTTTATTTTAAATGGCTGAAATTCTCAGTATCTAAGTTAACTAAATATAAATGTTAAAGATATTAATTTGACTCATTTATTTCACGCCGAACGCTGAAAACACCTTCACAACCGAAGATGTTTTTCCGATTCTGTAAAAATTACTGCGGTTACTAATTGATTTACTTTTAAAGAATAGTTGAGAAAGCATTCAAATTACATAATTTTGAATTTTTGGCGAGATCTGTTCGTTATTTTGTAAATAAAGAGCCACTGTAGTGCATACCCGTATCTTTTCCCATGGAAATGCCTGGTACTTTTTGAAAAATATCTCAAAAAGTAAAATGGTATGTGACTGATATTTTGCTATCCAATTTGCCCAATGGAAAGTTGCGTTTCAACTTAGGGCATTGAAGCTGTTTGTGCCTCTCGTGAAACGGAGCGGCTTATTGGTGCGGGCGGGACTACTAAATAGCAACGACGAACGGTCGCCGATGATTTTTGATAAATATTGAAAATACTAGTAGTAGCACTTTGCTTTTTAACAGACTGAATTTTTATAGGAAATTAAAAAAAATAGACGATATGATAAAAGCAATGCGAATGGTGAATAATGAAGATCTCTCACCACATGAATGTCTCTTTTTTTTTTAATTTAGGTCTTCAGCAAACACCTTCCCTGCTTTTAAACCCATTTTCATTGCCAATCAACCGCCTGATGGGGTCGCAACATAAATTCACGTCAGATTTTCGGTGGAGCGATTGGAGCGTTTACTATGCTAGTTGCAGGGCCCCGTCGAGGGCCCATCGAGGCGCTGCGGTGCTAGAAATGGAGCGTCTTGAAGTGCATCAATGCGATTGCTGCGTGGAACGGAAGACGCTACCCAAATTTCTGTGAGAATTCAGAGGATAAATGTCCATCTTATAATAATTTCCCTTTATCACATTGAAGATCTTTTAAAATAATCGCGAACAACAAGAGCTCTCCTCGTCATTGGCTGCAGAAAGTCCAAAACCCAGTCAATTTTAGTGAAATATCAAAGAACGATAAAATAAATGTTAATAATTTTTGGCAGTTAAAATGTAAGTTTTTTGAAATATAATTTTCCCGAGATGGAGCTGATTAAGTTACTTATTAATCCATTGCTATTTCAGTATTTGAGTCAAAGAAGTAGGCGTTGCCTTTCTTTATCACAAGCTCCCCTATTCCCCACAAGCTCTTGCTCTGTGAATGGGGCCATCAGCGCCCTCTCTAGCATATTTCAGCCTCTATGTAGGTGGACGACAATTGTGGTCACTTGTGCTCCTAAGGGCAGGTTGACGAGGAAAGGATGGGAATGGAGGAAGGGTGGAGAAAAACCGGGCGTTGTCATCTGCTCAACGAAAGACGCCAAAGCGTCTTAAGGCTAGGCTCGACCTATTTTTTAAAGTTGTTTCTTTTTTACAAGCCTTCCCTTCCCTTTCGGAAGTCACCCCATCCCTAAAAAAAGACAAAGACCGTTCGTAGGTGTTTGTGCTTTCTTTCACTCCTCCCTGGAAGTGGACTTCTTCACTACCTGTGTCGGTCAGCGCGATTGTTTTTCCGTTCGCTGGCAGCAGTCCTTTGGTATTTATTCATATCCACCATCCATTCTCGACCAGTGGACTACCGAGATGGTTAGCGTCATAAAGTTCATTCCAATGGTCTAAGTTGGAATTCCGGCTGTGGGGGAGTTACTTGGTAGGGTAGATAAATTCCCTTTGTTCGGGTTTTCCGCCGCGTTCCATTTCTTGGGGATATTTCTCCGGCTTTCGCGTAGGCTTCGTCTGGTCCGATTGGCCTGAAAAAGCATGCGAGATAGTTGGCGAAATATTGTTCAAGAAATGGAACAACGCATGGGGAGAACCCGAAAAACAGAAGATCCAACATTAGTCCCGCGTTAACCTTCATCATAACTTCCGTGGCTTCGTTATTTTTTTAAGAATCTTGATCCAACGCTGATGCTTCTAGTAGGGCACTTCAAGTACTCTACTCCGTCATTGGGAAGGGATGTTAAAACGTTTGATACCTTGGCGCCCTCGCAAGACCGACGCCAGGTTTTTCTCCACTCTGAATCCACTCATGTAATATTTTCACCTTAACCGGTTAAAACTAAAATAATATCCCTCTTTTCCTCCGTTTTAAGAATATATGCTTTCATATGACCGAGTTTTCGATGCATTGAAATCCCCTTCAGGTCCTGTGGAACATCGCCTGTTTTTCAAGACCTTGGTAATGTGAAAAAATATTTTTTAAGAAAGTGGAAAATTGTTGTTTCATTTATTTTTAACTTTCTGATCTACCACAGAATCACAACTTAGTCGACCACCCTTTCGTGCCTACTCGGCCCATTGTGGGCAAGGGCCTGTCACGATGGAAATGTCGGCTCCTGCTCCGTCACCAAAGTTGAGAATGGTCGTTGGGCCCATCTGGTATTCGAAGGGGTGATTTTCCTTTTTGTCTAGGTGCTTTGCCCCTGCCTGCAAGTAGCATTCAGTGAGTGCGAAATGTACTTATAGTAGTTCATGCACGTTAAAACTGAAGTATTGCTGCGACCACCCTTCTCTCCTATTCTAATGGCATTAATGACGTCAGCTGAGGGTGACGCCCCCCTCTCCTCAGAAAAATCCATGAAGCATGTTCGACCTCACTCTTAGATTTCGGTCATCGTCATCGACGTCGTACCTCAGATGTTTCCCATTCCTAGTATGCGTGTTTCGATTGGGTCTCCTCCATTAAACAGGGATTGACAGTCAATTTCTCTAGCCTTCGACAGTTTTTTTTCATCGCATCGCCGTGGCTACGAATGGTACCCCGACCTCGAATTTTTCTTTGAGAATGCGGTCTTCAATCAGTTGAGTCTACCTCGTAATTCTGTATTCCCTTCCCTCATCTGATCGGATTTTCGTGCCGTGAACCTTGTTCTCTGCCCCTGCTTGATTTCCTTCGTTGGAGGCTTGATTATCTTCACCCGTCGCTCTTCTTCCTTCCTCTGGTTATAGTTACTCTTCGATAACGAATATTTTTTTGGTTACCCAATACGTGGAGGTGTGTTACTATCTGATATCCGTGGTCGAGAGAATTTTGGTGTGAAGAACCTAGGGTGGTGGTTTTTCACGGTGTCTGTGTTGATCTTGTCTAGGATGTGACTTGCGTTATGCGCTGTGAAATCCGATGCTTCAGTCGCAGCCTCTCCGGTCCATTCCAGATTGTGTCGAATGATTTCAGCGCCCAGTGGTCGACGAATGTTCTTGGAAAGTAGGAAAGGTTTCTTTGGGGCTGTGAATCAGGCATGGTAATACATTTAACACCCGCGTTGAGTACGCCTTCTGATTCTGTTACGTCGTTCCTTGTTAGCAAGCTAGAATAGGAGTGGAGACAGTCTGAGGCTTGACTTGGTGGAATATTTCCATATTGAAAAGAGCGTGGAAAACGCTGCTATTCTGCATAAAATATTTTATGTGAAATAGCAGAGTTTTTCCTCCTCTCTTTTCACTAGAATAAGAGTGTAAACTTGCATTATCGTATTTACTTAAGGCGATTCCACCGTAAAATGGGTTAATTGTCATTTAAGTGGTATTCCGGGGCGCGATCACGGTTCTCCATAGCGCGTGCGCTCGCGTTATCGTTATTTTTCAGTAGAGCTCGTGAGAGCGAAAACGTGATCGTCATTCTTAAACTTTTGTCAGGTTCTTTTAATAACTAAGTTTAATTGAACGAATTCGTTTTTGAGTTCCTTTTGATTTATTGAGTTTTGGTCAATTGAAGGTCATTATTTCACCGCCAAAGTTTCATCGTTCGTATTTTAGGACAGTAATTGTTAAGAAAGTTAAGAAAGAAGGAACCGTGATCTACGAGCTATTTTAATTTTTGAGTTATTTGTCAGTGACTCTAATAACTCAAGTCAAAACACGTTATTACCGAAGACATTAAGCTGCAGTCGCCTCTTGTTGCTGGAAAGACTGTTCACTAATGCTGCAGAATAATCTGCATGTTTGGTACCTTAAATTTCTTCTCTAATAGCTTAAGATTTTAATCAATGAAAGCAGTATACTTAAAATAATACAAACAAAGAGTTGGAATTCAGTATTTGTTTGGTCTATTTGACATTGTACCAGCGTCGATTGACTGTTGATTCAGAATTTCAATTTGTTTCGCTTGATGCGCTTTTCGCGATTTTTTTATGATCTCGTGAATGGAATTTTTGACGAAAGGATTCGGATTCTGATTCGCCATTTCATAACCCTTTGAATTCCATGCGTAAGAAAGCACTTCTTTTTTCTACAAATTTTCTTGGTGCAAATCTGAGATATACAAATATATATTTTGAAATTACATGCGTTTTAAATGTAACGTCAAGGGAGTAATCGGAGCTCAATATTGGAATTGTTCTTGACAATCAAAGAAAGAATGGTTATGTCAATAACAGCTCATATCTTATTTTTCAGTTGTTTCTTGATATCAAAAGTGTTTGGAACGAAATGACGAATTTGTAGAAGAATTAAGTAAATATATATGCATTTGCAGCTTATAATTAATTTTTCATCTTCCAAATAGTTCTCATTTTATTACCGACCGGCCTTTAGTCATGAAATGCAACTTGTACTAAGTATCTGTTAATAATGTAGAGGTCTGTGGATGACGCTGATCAGGAGAGGAAAAATTAATCCTCATTTATATCACACTCTTCGAGGAAATGAAGTAGCCGTCTGCTTGTCCCGACTTCATCAGCGATACAATAACCTGTGTATGAAGATTTAGACGTGGCCAAATTTATTTGGCCTGGAGCGCAACGAGGGACTGTCGATCGATAATTGCCGTGACTAATTACGAGGGGAGATAAGTGGACTGCTGCTTCCATGAGGCAGCCGTTCAATCACCTCGTTTCGGTTTGAACCTTCGGTAAGGGCCAAGGCCTCTCCCCCTCCTCTTCAATTGACTTCTCGCGCCCGATTCCTTTGATGCCGCCCGAGGAAAATACTTTCTCGGCTTCGTTCTCGGGACAGTGAGAAATAATATCCTCCTCTTCCATCCTGGTCGCAAACTTTCGCCTGTTTGCCTCATTGCGAACGTGCGTGCGCGATTGGAAATTCGACGTCCTATTCAACCGCTTCGCCAGCGCTATTACCGGTGGTGAGCGGTGGTGTCGTCGTTTGGGTAAGAACTTTCATTCAGTAGGAAAGCTTTATGTCTATAGAGGCCATCGTGAGCTTTACCATTCAAGGTGTTGAAGTTGGCGCAGTTCGGAACACACGAGCAACGACGATAAATGGAACGGCGCAGAGTGTGCTGGCGAAACGTTCGTTAACTTGCAGATAGGCTGTCATTACCTATTATTTTGCACGAATGCGTTCAAAGAACATAATTATAAAGGTAACCTCTTTACCGCAAAATAGTATTAAAAAATTTAAATTATCCATTTTTGACACCTTTAATGAAAATCAACACAAAAACAAAAGTCGCGGATGCGATTGTAGATGTTCTTTTGTTGTTCAGCGCACATTGACTCTGTTCCCGATCTGTTATGTAGTGCGCTGTCTAGTGCGCATGATTTAAGACGAATGGAAAGCGCATTCTTTGTTGTGTTGCGATCTGAGCTGCGCACTTCAGCGAATGGAAATTTCCATTATTTCTATACATGTCACCAATTATTCTTGAGTAGGCTAAATCAGGCTAATATACAAAAGTTGTGATAAGGGTAGCGATGAATCAATGCAAAATAATACTTCGTACGTCTTGAGCATTGCCAGTGTAACGATATCTGCATGCACCGAAATGAGTTAGGTTGACTTTGACGTTAGGCACGAAAGAGTGAATTTTGCTGAAATTAGAAAGTTCACGGCAAATGGAGCTCTTTTTTGTCTGAAACTTTGTCAGACCGAGGGACCTCTGCACACAGCCGATATTGACATGAGAAGGTGGAACACTCGTCATTAGTAAACGAAGAGTAACGAGAGGGTGTCAAGAAGTAAACTAAGATGAAACACCAACTTGCCTAACTTCTTCGGAACTATTTACCACCATAGCTGTGTAACCGGTTTCGCTTATTGGTGCATCATCACGTACAATATCTATTGTTGGGGGATTTTCGCCGTACCTGAACTATTGAGTACGCTACCGTATACTGGAATTTTTTACGACTCATCTTTTTGAACAAATTTGTTTTATTGTATGGCAGTGAAACCTGGGTATGCCAGGATCAACACGAATATAGGCTGAATGCAGTGGGAATAATACTAATAGTTTCTTTTATTAAGAACCTGGGGTCTCATATCCCATGGGTTTAAATGGACAAAATGCATTACAAATATCAACTATAACTAATGACATATACATTAGAAATAAAAAATGTTTGGCTTTGATGGGAACATTCGGAAGTTTCTTATTAATTGAGACCACGAAAAATACGGAGTATTGGAATTAAACAAAAATTACATGAAATATAACACCCGAATCAATACAGTTTAAGTATAATCGATATAGGTTTACATATTTGTGTAACAATACGCAGTATTAGAACAAGATATTATCAGTTTAAGCCTATGGGGTAGAACAAAGAACTAAAAAACAAGAAACACTATTAAATATCGTTATCAGTTTGGTTTCCCAGTGACAGTTCTTGTAGGGAATAATCAGGGAACGGGGTATCTGAAAAGTGTTTGTGGTAAATGTGGAAGGGATAGGCTTAGGAATGAGTAGGTCATGACATTATGTGGATTAGAGATATGTGCAAGGAATGTGCGTTGGTTCGGCCATGTTGAGAGAAAGGATGAGAGTCAAATAACGAAACAGATGTATGATGGTTAAGTGAATGGTATGAGAGGAAGGGGTAGGTCGAGAGAGTCTTGGGTGAATGTGGTGGAAGAGACTCTTAAGAGGAGGAATATTAGGATTCTTATGAATGGAAGAGCGTGAATGACATAATTCCTAAATGTCGTAGGAGTAGAAGAGGTTTGCAAGGATAGGGCATTATGGAGGAAATTGCTAATTCAAAGAACTGCGGAACTGGCCGCGAAGTAACTTTAACGAAGTCACCCGCTGATGGTCACACAACTTTGGGAAATTCACATTGAAAAAAGCATTCGCCGGGATTGGGATCCCAGTCCTGAGGGTCATTCTGTATTTCGTTGGTTCCGTACCGATCGGTTGCGCTTCCTAACTCACCGACCGGTTGGAATTCCGTACCGACTTGGACTCCGACACCGACGGAGCCTATTTCAGCGATTCTGTGTGCAAGTCGGTGCCATTATAGTCGGTTGGGTAACTCCTCCCACTCAATGTCCCCCTCCCCTCCCAATTTTCCGAGTGTTTCCGAAGCTGAGGGTCACATGCTGTATTCACACCAATGGAAGACGATAGAAGAAACAAATGACTACCGGAAGCCGCCTAGTGCTCTCGGGGTTGACAAAAACAACAGAAATCAACGATGTCGAAAGGAGAATGATCGTATATTAATTTAAGTGAATTTATAGCGTTACAATGTGTATTTAATAATTAAAATAAGTGTTTTATATTGAAAGCACATATCTAGTATCGTCCGTGAGAATATGAAGTATTAATAAAAGATGTTGAGTGCTACGAGATTAAATGAAGTGTTTGATCGCTTGAATCCAGAAATAACCTTTAAATTTTCAATTTGACCTGTATATTGATTGATTATATCCACTAACTCGTGTGATTGAGATCCGACTTTTAACAGCGTTTTGCATTTGGAATTTCTAGTTGCAGAAAAGGCATTACGTGTACCTATATTGTATTTAATCTTCCAAAAATTGCTAGAATTGTTCGTTGAAATAAATTGAACAGTGGCGTGATCTCTAAAATAGAATATCCATGCTCTTGAAGAAATTACACCAATTAACGCCCGCCAACATTTAGCAAGAGGGTGTATCTCCATATTTTATTTTATATTTATATTTCTTAACTCAATGCATTTATAAGTCGATTGACCTGCTTCTGGCTTCTTATTTACCCACATTGCTTTACTTAGCAGCCCAACGCGGCTTGTAAGGGCAAGCGCATTCCCAGTGACTAATTCGGTAATCGCCATATGGTTTTTTTCTCTTCGAAGAAGATGACGGCGAAGTGCCGAAATCGAAGACGAAGCATTTTATTTTATTTGCATTCTCTGCTCCGGGTTGATGACCGGCCTCCTTACAGCGAGTGTGTGCATATGTTTGCCTTTTTCGTTTGTATATTTATTTATTTTTTTTAAAGCGTGACTCCTCCGGGCCAAATTTGACGGGGATTCTCTTTCTTGTTCTTTTGTTTGTGCGATAGGTCCGCTCTCATATCGGTCAGATCGACGAGAATCCAAAGATTACTACGGGAAGAAAAATCTTTTGCGACCAGGATGTTTTCGGACGTTCCATAAACTCCGTTATATCCCATTGTATTCTGCCTTTTTTTTCTTTAGCGTTCGATTGGCGGGTGTTTTTTTAAATTTTTTTTGTTTATGGCAGGCCCCGTATCATTCCCTTCCCCCTCCATCCGATTGATGGGATGATCGAATGCCCAAATAAACCGCTCGGCTCCTCCGATTCATTGATGGCGGCGGGATAGGGAGACCCAACTGGTCGTTTCGAGGTTTGACCTCTTGCTTCGTCGGGTCGGTATTTCACTCTCGCGGGATGAAATATTCATTTCCTGGCCTTGAAGAGATCAGTTTTCTCAAGAAGGGGAGATATCTTGCCGCCCGTCGTTAGTTCGTAAGGTTTTGTTTTGTTTTTTTTTTGCTCTGTTGTAGTAGTGAAGTGTTTCGTTCATTCGGAAATCGTTCTGAGAACAGCTGCTATTATAAATGGTCACTATTCGCCATGATTTACGCAAATATTATTTTTGTTTCTTTTTTCAATCGACTGGACTATACATGCATATTCATTGTTGGAGGAAGCTATATTTCATGGGGGTTTCGATATCGGGGATCAAAATTGAGCCCCTTTTTTCATACAACAATTCATCTCGCCATGATATAAATCGTAAAAACGGAATGACTGGTTCTATCCGTAGGAAATATACGGAAGGGGGGTATTTACACGGGTTAAAATGTGATAAAATGATGCAAAGTGTTTTTATTTAAGTCTTTATGAAACAGAATTTGACAGAATGAAGTTTTTTTCAATGATGAACGGATGTTTTCTAGAAAACCTATATTTAATGAGTGCTGACATTTTTTATTGCTTTTCATTTGCTCACTAAAGAGGTACTTAGTCAATGCTCCACTATTAGTAACTAGAAGCGGTATGTTATTAATCGATATTTTGAAAAGATATCCAAACTAAATTAATATAGTGATGAATGATTGAAGGACAAAGATAGCGCCGCTCCACTTGACAAATAAAATTTTGTCACTCGGCACTTCTTTCAGCTTAAAATTCCAGCATCATATGTGCATTAGGAGAGTTATTTGTTATGTAATGACATTTTATTTTTTAAGCGATATAGTTATATTTTTTGTCTTTTCATCACGAATAGCTTCCGCTTTTTGAAATCTACGTGAAGCCATTTCGAATAACTTCTTGCTGGTGCTTTCTAAATTAGTGGGTAGTTCCCCAAGAAATTCCTGGATATTTCGATTTTTTGCATTAACTAATCTAAATTTTTCTTTTTAAGTGTTATGAACACATCCTAGGGTTGGTACCACAGAAGAGTTTTGAATTATTTATTTCATGGTACCACATTTTCTTCTGAAAATGATCTTCTTTAAGTCATTCAGCGTAGCTTCGTCGTAACTTTGCTGTGTGTTTTCTCTGCCTGATTCTCTCGTCTCCCCTTACATTTTTAATGCAATTGATGATGGGATTCCAGGCACTACTTAATTGAAAACTAGTCTCCATTGACATTTCTTTCTTCTAGGTGGATCTCGATTTGATTAAACGGTCCCGATAGCCATGCGTGCAGCCAAGTATTTTTGAATCTTCCCATTGTATGGCATGGTCTTCGTTGATGCTATGTTCCGCCACTGCCGACCTCGGTACATCTCTCGCGAAAGCTTATGGCGTTCGGATGCGCAGAAGAAAACGTCGTGGAGGGGTAATGTATGGTGGAAAGGGTAGGGAAAAGGGACGTAGGGGAAAGCGAAGACATGGCATTTGTGCTATGCATGAGTGCATTTAAAAAAATTGAATTTGTATGACACGGACAACACAAACGCCGCGAATCCGAACGCCATAAGCTTTCGCGAGAGCTGTTACGCCTATCTGAAGTACCTTCAATGCTCCTTCAGCCTGGTCTCAATCGTCCGGCCGGTCTCTCCCACATAGACTTTACCGCATTCACAGGGGATTTGATAAACCCCTTGCGTCTTCAGGGTGATGGTATGCTTCACCTTCACCAATTGTTCCCTTAATTTAGGTGGTAGTATGTGAACAGCTTTAATATTATAGCGCTGGAGAGTATGGTGAGTCCTTCCCGATATTTTGGAGATATGAGGGAAGAAAATTTTAGCCAACGCTTTTTCAGACAGCTCCCCTGTGCAGCTCTCTAGTGTCGCAAAGGACCTTAAAAAAACGACCTTAGAAAATCTTAGATCATTTATTACTATAATAAAATGTTGCGCTATCCGCCATGTTACTAGCAAGTTCCATTCCGGCCAGTTGATAGTTCAGAAGTGGCGGATGGTGACAGAAAATAGATTTTTAAAGAAAAAAGATTACTCGGAAGTAATTTACAACGTGAAAATTACGTCTTATTTTGATTTTTTTAGTCCAATCTAAAATGTATAGACTCCAATCCAAGTTAAATTGGCGATACGCTTCTGGCGATACGATACTGGCGATAGACTCCAATCCAAGTTAAATTGGCGAAAAATTGGCGATACGCTTGGTGTTTGAACAAGTCCCTTGGTAAGAACTGATGCAATGGTTTTGCAATATTTCCCTCACGTGAACAAGACATAAACAAGAAAATAATGCTTCGTCTTTAAAAATTGACGTGCATGCAGATTTTCTTGTAATATTTCTCTTTGAATGGGAATGACCTCATTTTCTTGCCCGCAGATTCAATACTTTCAGTTTGGTCTGGATGGACAGTTTACAGAATTTTCCTTTAGCACCACTTCGAAACACATATACAATCCGCCAAAAACCACTGACTATGTGTGAGGATGTCAACTTTTGCAACTAAAGAATTGGCTACCATGGTGGTTGCTTGCAACAATCATTGCATAAAAAAGCCTGCTGCTCAATTAATTTGGCCTCTCGGTGCATAGTAGGTACTCTGTGACTGTATTTTATGTGCCCTCATGATGGCACCCGAGTATTGATACCTATAAAATTTCCGACACTGCCGAAAATTGACGCCGGTCCGCTGGAATAGTCTTGGCACCACATAAGCACGATCCCAACACAATTATTCATTGCCCATATTATCCTTCATTGTGAATTTATCCTCCTCTTCGTTCTTCAGAATATTTTTAGGTGCTCCTTCAGTTTTTGGTCGTCTTAACCACTTTTCACCTTCAATGCTCTGCCGTAAACGCTAGGTTTCGAAGTCTCCCATTTATTCTTTGAAGATCTTTTCCGACGGTACGTGCCTCTGACCCTTTGAGATTTCCCCGCCCCGGTTCTCTAATGTGTCTTAAAATGGGCCGATTTTGCATCATCGCTGTTTTGGCACCTCCCGTCTTGTGCTCTTATTCGGGCTGGTATTTCCGCCTCGCGCTGCCGTCTCCGGCTGAAATGATATCTCGCTCCTGGCAGTCACGAAGCCAACAGCCTCGCGGCTCCTTTCAGCCCTGGATTCCGGGTGAGGCTTATTCATTCCGCTTCTACCGTGAAGAAATAATTCTCTGTTTCTGACACCGTAATGCATAAATTTCGTTGGTGTTTTTGCGTGCTGTCGAAGTAGCATTGATTGCGCGTTTTACATTCAGCGGCCTTTAATTAAAAAAAAATTGGGGCACCAGCTGAAACAGTCGTAAGAGACTTAACTTGAGTGTATGCAGCTGGTGTTAATCTAAACGTTTTAGATTGGGTTGGTTATTTTGTGGGAAGTGACCAACAACTGAAGTCATTTGCGCCATGGAGGATATTTGTTTATCTATTTATTTAACCAGTTACATTACATTAGGCATTTGCCTGGTGGTAATGATCCATGTATCACTCCAATACTCAATTCACAAATAATATTTGAAAAGTAAACTTTAACATAAAAATTATTAGTCCGTTCGCTTAACGTTTGTGAGGCGAAGTCTCTTCTTGAACTCCTTACAACATTTTGGGAAAGGATTTAACACTTCTACAGGTAAGGCATTTCACTCCTCTATCGTCCTGTTAACGAAGGAAAATTTTCCTGTGTTAGTTTTTTGCTGTCGCGCTCTTATTTAAAAACTATGGTCATTTCTTCCTATTCGGTTTGGCTTGAGCAATCTTTTATTGATTTCCTCCCATCCCTTATCCTTTCTGTAGGCCTTGTACAGGTTGCCTTGCCTGTATGCTGCCCGCCTTTCCCTTAGGCTTTCCCAGCCTAATCTAATCAACATGTCAGTCACACTATCACATCTCTCATGCCTGCCTAAGACGTAGCGTGCTGCCTTTCTTTGCACATTTCCAATTTCTTCACTAGCCCTATCTAATATGGGTCCCAAGCACTCGTGGCGAACTCCAATATTGGTCGTACCATTGCTTTGTAAGCCATTTCTTTCACTTCATTCGATGCTATCTTTAAGTTTCGCGTTATGAAATTTAGGGTTTTGAAACTTTTCCCCGTAACTTTATGAATATGCTTCGCCCAAACTAATTATATATTTATGGTCACCCCTAGATACTGCAGCGTGTCATTTGTGGGTGGTTCGGTAAGTGAAGCGTTATTTAGGGATCGGAGGAAGGATGGAGTGGAACCTGGCGTAGGCATTAGCCTGTTCTTAACGAAAGGCGCCAAGGGGACCACATTTGAACCCGGGGCCTTGGGATGGGAAGCAGTTTCTCCAGCCACGACACCAACCCAAATAATCAGTATGATAATTCTATAAGTACGACACATGTTTGGGAGACTTATCATCTTATAGGGCACTTTTCGTATCTTTTTCTTACTCTTTAACGACTACTCCACGAACATTTTGAGACCATAATGGGAAAGATTTAATTCGCGAAGTAAACAAAATACGAAAGATAGCCGCAAGATTTGTAAAAGAAACTGTGACGGGCGAACAGAGAGTGGAACGTAGTAGATGGAGGAGTGGGTTGGGAGACGCCAGAGACTCGGAAGGCTATACTCTAAGGTATGGTCACTTGAAAAATTCAAATCAGACGAGTTTCATGGTGATACGCAGGATATTATTTTAATTTCGTGCTGTAAGTATCTCTGGAATTGATAGAAGTAACAAAATAATAGAGGTACACTGCTGAACTTGCGGGTCCAAAAATGGATCTTTCCACGCACCATTGGTGACTGTAACCAATACTGAGCGAGAACCTAAAGAGGCTTTACATAAGGTTCGCTTTCGTCCTTTCACCAAATCCTTTTTTTTATTTCTTCCCTTTTCCATGGATTGTGTCGTAGCACCTTCGATCACATCCCCTGCGGCGGTTCGTTGGTTATTGTGTTGGTTTAGATGTAAATTTTACTGAAATGACTAGTTTCGCCTCTGTTGTCGCACAATTTGTCTTCGTGTACGTACATGGATAAGTAATGGATTTATTGGTTAATCAACCGATAATGCGATGAGTGGATTTGGCATCGCTTGAGGAAACACCGATATGGACTAATTTCATTGAATGCTTGCATTAGATAAAATGGAATGATCATTTTCTTTGAAGTCCTCTGGATTGCATTTCGTTATTAGGCTCATGAATTTGAGAGTTAGCATAGTGTTGTCGAGTTGTACTTATTTCAAATTGCGCTGCTCCGCTTTTTCTTTTTTTTTAACGAAATGATCGCTTCCGTAATGAGCTGCGCTGTGAGGCATTATTGCGAATACAAATGTAATTCGTTTCGGCACGCATCATTCTCACGCGATATATCCATCGTTCATACATCTCGGTGATGCTATTTTCATTCTTTTTTACGGGCTGTGATGGGAGCGGATTGCGTTCATTGCGGAGACACATTACATATATTTCTTCAAAGCGAGAACGTCTGAATGGATTTCGCCGATGCCGATGCTTGGGTCGTTACCCATGCTGCATGTTCACCCGATCACCTCCCGCATTCCACGAGGCCAATGGGAGGCCACCAATTCATTGAAGTCCCCCGCATCTCCAGACTTGGCCTGAGGCGTCGCAGGTGCTAAAGAAACCCCCGGGGCATGCTCCTCCTGCTGCACTTGGCTAGCAAGAAAGCGATCGGGCCTTGAGATTTCTACTGCTGGATTCCTAGCGAATTCCTTCCATCCCCGTATCTATCCCATTGGCCCTCGCTATAAGCCTCTCTTTCTTTCTATTTATCTCTCTCTCTCTCAGCCATGAGATCGTGACTGAAACGTGCTTTTCGGTTGCCCAGCGTCTTTCTCTTTTTTTTCTCTCCTTCCTATCTCTCACGGCGAGGAATAGGTAAAGTTAGAGGAGAGGCACCGATGTTGCCTCCGGACTTGTAGTAGTGTAAGGGGTCATCCCTGCCGGCCAACGGTCTCCTCTTCTTTACCGGCCGCTCCTTAATAGGCGGTTCAGCGGCCTCCTCGCCGAAAGTGATTTACTGATTATTTCCATTCCCTCATAGCTGTTGTTGTTCCACTATATCCTTTTCGTTCCTCTCCCCGCCGCCGCTCCTTGCTGGCAACGTCTTTCCTGTAGGGATTGGCGATTGGGATTTCCGCGCCTCGGGGTCCGGAGATGCGGGGGAGTGACCGCCATCTACATTCACAGGAAATAGTAATTATCAAAAGGTAGGTGGAATAGCTCAAGGGGTACAGCACGTGGAAGAGCATGCTCAAATTCTTAACGGAGGTTTATATCTGTGGTCATAGTTTACGGAACCTCATCCTATTTCAGAAAGTTTACAGGACTAAGAAATCGGAAACCGTTAAGGTAGTTTGAGTCTTATTTTTCCCCAGTCATAATACAGTCCATACCTATACGAATTTTATTTTTTAAGTTAAAGAAGCTGCAAGAAGCATGAAGTAAATAGATCAATGTTAATGGCGCAAAAAATTCGTTTTATTTGACTTAAATTCTCAGTTATTAATTAACATACACACACATAAGGGTTTAACTTGACACTTTTTCACGGCGCACAGTGGTCCCAAATCGAAAAAAGCTGGCCATAATTAATACAGCTGTTATTTTTCCATACTCACTTCATTTGAACGTTGTAATAATAGGTCTTCGATCCGCTGGATCCGAATTTGACGTTTATTTTGCTGCATCTTCGATATTTTTGTTTTTACAAGACAAATAATTTAAACAAATAAATGTAACAAATTTAAATTGAAGCTTTATTCATTGCTCCGCATGTTTTTATATCCTTATAATCTGAATGCGATGTTATTTATGCTGTATCAGTGATTTGTATTGTTTTTACTTTGTAATTGTTTAAACAAAATAATGGTACTAATTGAAATTGAACAGTAATCGTGGTTCCTGCAGATATTCTATCCTCAGAATCCGAATATGAAGGTATTTTTATTGTATCACTGAATGCTATAGTTTTTATGAGAAAATAGTTTAAACAATTAAAAAAAATATACTAATGGCCATTGTAATAGCGTGTATGCGGAAATCCGATAACTTATATTCTATTCTGCACTGTAAGATTTGAAAAATAAATCACTTCTCTCAAATGATAGGCGAGATTCGGATCCACGACCTTTTGTAGAGCCATTTCTTGCGTTAACTACCAGAATAGGAATATACGCCGCGGTGTACGCTGAAAACGCCTTTACAACCGAAGATTTTTTTCGTTTCTGTAAAATTTGCTGCTTTGAGTAGTTAAGGTGAGTTAGTTTTTTGTAAAAACTAGAAAGCATAAAAACTATACGCTTAAATTTCGGACGCGATCGATGCGTAAGAAATTCCTCATTTTTTAAAAATGAAGTCTCTATACAGTGCATACCCGTACAATTTCCCATGGAAAATGGTTGGTACTTTTTGGTTATTAACGTCTGGGAAAGTATATTGGTAAGTGGCTGATGTTTTGTTATCATTGCAAAGATGAGATATTTTTCTTTTTAAAGAGGCCAAACCTATCGAATTATATGTGACGTGATACATTGTTCAAACTACCTTAAGAGGCAATGTTTCCTGAATTGTGTTTATCTACTGTTTCATTGTAAATAAAAGTTAGTTTAGTTTACAAGATAGAAAGAATATACAAAGTATATACAAAACACGCATATGCCATGGGTTGCTTGCACGTTTATTTTCAGGACATAGCTGGATCTTAAATATTAAAGGTGGAACCATTAAATGATTCTTCAGAGGAATGCCCGCAACGATAAAAAATGAGTACAGCATTATTTTAAATCGTTTATTTATAATTTAAAATTGGAAAATTTGTGAAAATATTTGCCCAAATTTAGGCTATTCCACAGAGAAGGAAAACTCTCCCCGAAAGGTATCTTGAAGCCTGGCCTGATCCACTATGTGTTGGTGTTCCATATAAAATATATTAAACGCTAGCAATCTTCCGTCGTAGCTCATGAAAACTCTCGGGACACGATTTTATCTGAAAACAGTTTAAACTCCTGAAATTTTTTTAAAAATCTTTTTCCGACTTCATTGAAAGCCTCTAGATTTTAATCGAATAGGTTGGGGAATAGGAAAACGAATTGGAGTACAACTAATGTAGTTGTATGAGTTGGGAGTCTCAGACGTATCTATATTGAAATATTATATTGTAGAAATGAAAGTTAACTTTATAACATTGCTAGTTCCTCTGCTTATGTACTCAAAATGTGAGTGTGCAATTTCCTCTTGTAATTCCTATTGGAAATAAATCTACCTTTCCTTCATAGGTCCTGAATTACTCAAATGAAAATATCCCCAAGTTAATATATCGCGTTAGAAACCAACGTAAATCATGCAGAATTCCCACCAATTTGAAGTTATAATCATATTTTCTTGTTTCCCTGCCTGAAATGAAATTTAAAGTTTATGTTTTGTGTTAAAAAAAATTGACAGCACGATGCTGAGCAATCAGTGATTAAAAATTCGATCCCATATCATGGCATTTTGACATTCCTGATGTTTACATTATTGTTTAAATCATCATCGGCAGTAATCATTCCTAAGATTGGTGATGTCCGATTGCTGCAGCTCTCCACCTTATTCAGCCAACCGCTTCATTCCTACAAAATGTTTCACTTTGACTTCCTTCATAATTTGACTGATGTATTCCAGTCTTGGTCTTACTCGGTATATCTTCCTATTCATTTTTCCATCCTGTTGTGTTTTCAATAGGATACTGTGTCGCGAAATGTGTCCACGATGTTTTTCTCATCTTCTCAGAGTTTTCGTTATGCTTCTTCTCTATCCAACTCTTCTTAGAACTACTTTAATGGTCATTCTCTCAATTAATTCTTCATTCTTCGATAATACCACACTTCCGTTGCTTTTTATCTCTTTGGTTCTACTTGCTATACTCCATGCTTCACTGCCATCGATGAACGTGCTCCAAATATATGTTTTAATTAAGGTGGTTGGAGCGATTGTTTTTGTTAATGTACAGATACGCGTGAAACTTTGAATACGTGTGAAACTTATTACTTGAATCCTGACTTGAAATTCGGCTTTTTCATTGTTTCCGCGATTTTAAAGGGCTTATGCTAAGCTAAGACTAAATACTTGAAAGACATTACTCACTGCGATTCTGCGACAGCGATTCTAGCAATTTTTATACACCTACATACTACCTTGCGAGCCATCACATGAGCGGGTGGAAGGGGGTGTTAGGACACCAGTCGCGTATAGATGTAAAGGTGAATTTCATAGGTGGGTGAAAACGTGAGGTGTATTTCGGGAGTATTTTCTGTGTAACTCAATTTTTATTATGGTCACTTATTGTGCGTGGGAAGAACGATTTTTTGTGCCTACCTGTTCGTGAATGTATATCTCTTATTTTATGTTTTTTGTCGGACATAGAGATGTAGTGCGGCATCGGAATGACATTCTCTGTGTCACACTGAAACTCACCTGTTCTAAATAATATCCATGGATAAAATGAGTGGGAAAAACCGTATCTTTCCACTGATTTTTTACTATAGAAGTTAAAATGCACAACTAGTTTTGACGCGAAGACGTCATCATTAGGCGCAAAATTCGTTGATAAATTTCATATTTGGATAATAGTGAAATAAATTGCATGTTACCGATGTGGTTTCCTGGAAATTCAATTATATTTTAACACGTAGCCTTTTGGCACATGACATATATTTTGGAATAATTCGATAAAATTTGTTCAGAATTTCTCCTAAACGCGAAATGATATGTTTCATGTTATTATAATGGTTGCTAACAAATGTCAAGGTAGGATGCCGAGTAAAAAAATCGTATTTAGATATTGTTGTTGCTTAAATTTCGAATTCCGTTCCGAAAACCCAAGTCATATTAATTATTTTTTCTAATTCTAATTTTAAAATAATTTCTTGCATTATTTACATTACTGCATGCATGGTTATTTCCTCCATATAAACATGTGCTTAAGTGAAATGTGGTCCAAGAATTTCTTTCGACTTACTTGAAAAGTTACTAAAATTTGCATACAATGACTCACGATTACAGCTCCAAGCACCTTAAGTACTTTCTTACTTTCAGGCCTGTGTTACTAGCTTTCAGTTGACTCATCTTCTGCTAAAATGCCTTCTGTGCTCAGGGTATTTTGCTCGCAATATCTTTATTGCTTCTGACATCGCTGGTGACCCAGGTTCCCAGATAACAAACTTCTTCCACTTACGCAAGTTTTTAATTCCAAAAGCGATTAAAATGTGGAAATGAAACCCTCGGGATTTCGAAGAAATCTCGTTGAACTTATTTTTCAGTTCCTGTCAATGTAAGTTCCTGTAAAATATTGGTCGTGCGGATCGCCCAGATAACTGTAGTGTATCTGAACGTCGATTCCGTCTTGTTTCAACTCTTTCCCCTCTCCCTTTCCTCAGATATTCCCTCCTCCCTAATCCTTACATTCCCTCGTGCCCTATTGCCTTCTCTGGCCTAATTTTTTTTCTTAGATGAAGGGGGCTTGGCTCGTCTAATTTCCCGGGCGAGCGGCGTCGCAGCCAAGTTGGGAAATTCGTTGCCTTGACCACCTCCGACGGAATCTCCACGCTGTCCGTCCATTCATTTTTTGAATTTCGCAATATCAGTTGCTAGGGAGTTTTTTTTAAAGCATCTTTTGCTCTTCGTCGTGGTTTATCGTTTTGTTTGCACAGCTGCTGAATGCTTAATAAATTTGGATGTTCGTGTTTGCGTACTCAGCACAGATGAGTGACTTTATGTAAACCGATGCTTGTCTAAGTAATTGCATTAAAGGAAGGCCTAAATTATTTGAGACGACTATGAAGGCCTAAATCTTTGATTTCTAATGGCCTTTTCTTGGGATGAGATTCTTAACCTTGTGCTGGTCGTGAGGAAATCGGTATTTCATTTTCATTTCAATTTTTTTCTTAACTTTTGCTTTTCTTAAGATCATTAATCATTTTCATCAGGTCAATGAAAATAAATTAGGTAAGCCGACGGTGGAGCACAGTTATTGATTGTCAGCGTACGTATTAACATGTAGCTTCTTCTGATATTTAAGTTTTGTGGTCGATATTTGAAGTTCCTGCTATTAACTCAATGGTAGAAGCATGGCGGCAGTTGATTCTGATTGAAAAATAATGGTGAGATTAATGATTAACGCCATAGTAATTCAAACCCGCTGTGGCCCTTTGAAATTGATATTCTTCTCAGAATCTGTGCATTGTATTTCCCGAAGTGATTTGACCCGAATTAGCCTCTCAATTTCCTCCAATTTACGATAAAGATTTAGTTAATCCTGAGCTCCCTCTTAAATTAAATCTTAAATTAAAAATACCTGTGCTCTTTCATATAAACTGCAATTTCAATATTGCATGGGGGTACATGTGGATTTTGTTTCAAATAGCGTCGTTCAAATATATGATGATTAACTCCCAGGGCCTACGTGACGGTTGGTGATTCATTAATGAGATAAATTTTAATAATACAGTAAATCTATGGCCGAATCAATTTTGCTTGAGGCATCCGAGAAACGTATGCTCGGCCTTAACTTTTTTTTAAAACCTGTCTTCTGGTATTTTGAATGCATGTGGGTATCCGTCATTATCAGACTGTGAAGCTAGGTTGGCTTTTTGTTTTGAACTTTTTTTCTGTTAGGATGTATATTTCTTAGGAAAAGCAACCATGCCTTCCAGTTCCTGATAACCATCTTTTGAACTGTGATTGAAATTAGTACTGGGAAGTGAAATGAATGCCATTAGTGCGTGGAAATGTGAATTAGTATTTCCCTATATGGTTCATCCGAAAACGTTAATGGTTTGCGGTCAATGAACTTGCGGCGATTCTCGTCCTCCCCCAAGGCGTGAAATTTGATAAATGCTCTTAGCGGATTTTTTTAAAGTGTACATTTTTCAATTTTACTCTCTAGAGGATTCATCGTAATGCATCAGTATTCTCGAATAATAAAATGAAACGAAAAGCTCGTTGCGTTTACGTCGGGCCACGAAAATATATTATTTTTTTAATACCGTTTTTCTGCAAGTTAACTTTTTTCATGTGGTGTGCGTGCTGACTGTGGAAGCGAGCACCTAAATACTGTCTGCCGGAGGGTCCACGTTTTTTTTTAAGTCTTAGCTCATCAAGCGAGATTCGTTACACTAGTCGCTGGCGCCGTAAAACGTTCCCAGATGTAGGTGTAAGCAATTTGCTACGAGAGGTGAGAATCACTTCGCGATACAAATGAGTTTTGTGTGATGTATTCATTACCATCCCTATACTTGTCTATTCTTTGTCTCTACGGCACTACAAAGAGATCTAGCTTTCGGACGTAAAAACTCGGATATCGTGACTTTGTTGGGTGTCTTCTGCAGTCGGTGCGCATTGAGGAACAAAAAAATATTCATGGAGAGAAAAGGAAGATATGCTTTTTGAATAAAAAATGACGCTGACCTAGAATTTAGTGGCGTGATTTGTGGTTAAGATAGAATATTTCATCCGCTGCTGGCTCCACATCGTATAGAATTTTTCATTAGTAATTGTTTGCATGGTTATTCATAATATATTATTCATTACCCAAGATGTTTTCACAGCTCCGCGTTTTGGTCCGTTACCGTTGTGCGGGATGTGCTAAAACGCTTCTATGGTTTATTGTGTTTCATTTTTAGACGTTTGCTATTTTTTTTTAAATAGGAAAGATTTCCTTATATGAACCGTAGTTGCACAAAGAAGAGAAATCAGGCAATTTTAACCAAAATCAATTGAAAATTCTAATGATTTGAAATAATGAGATAATCCCCGATTAATACATTTTTCCGTACAGTTTTCCATTCTGCTCATTTGCATTGGTCCGCAAGATGAACAAATACAGGTGAAAGTATAGTATGATTCGAGGACAGTGACGTCTGATTATTTTATCTGCTGTGATATTTTCTGGTGTAATAATCGGACACCACCTCAGATTACCTATATTCCCCGAAGATTCATTAGATGTGGGTAATAACTTCTCATGCCATCAAATCCTTGTGTGTCCTGCAACGCAAGCCACTGAAACTTGACGTTGCGAGTGAATTGACTGTGATTGGTGGGCGGAAACGAGAGAAAAATGACAGCAATCTTAGCCAGTTTGATTGACTTTCAGTAACAGCATTTATATAACCACAATTATTACAATAGAAAATTATCCGGTAGGCTAAATACCGTTAACTTGGTCTATACAAGACGAGCACAAGTCACAACTGGAACCAAGCAGATACGTCCTTCTCCGGCCGCGGTCAGGTTCAAAGAGGGCTATTCTCTTCTTGGTACACTTAGTCAGCGCAGGAGGGGAATCAGTTAATCTGCTGACCAGTGGGGAGAGTAGGGGAGGTGCTATCACACTTTGGATTGGTGGGAATGTTAAAAGGCGACTTGAAAGTGGAAAAAGATGTCAGCACCAGCGCGGACCAAATAAAAGCAGGGTGCTTGCAGGAATCTCGATGACCTGAGCGTTCGCGCTGACCAGAGCCAGGTCGCGGCACTTGTCTCATCGCTCTCTGGCACATTGCGAGGCAGAGTCTCCGAGGATTTTCGAGTCTCGAGGTTTCGAGGAGGAAAAATTGGCACAGGAGGTGTAGTAAACAATGAAGATATTTCTCTTTTCCCACTCCTAAATATCAAAAAGATATTTCTTGCAACGGATAATACATGAAGAAGGAGATGCTGTGCATTTAAAATTATTCCAATCTATGTATCGTTAAAAAATGTAGTATCATACGGAAATAGCCGTGTCATTTGTGGACGTTGCTCATAAAAAACGCATTTTGGGAAGCTGCAGGTACAACTATTATATACTATATATATATATATAACATATATACTACTTTTGGTGAGCTAAACACTCATTAGAAAAAGGAATATTTTGCTTATTTTCAAGTAGTTACGCTGAAGCTGGAATCTTCTTCTTTCTTGATGGTCACCTTCTCTTTCACATCGACCTACCTTTTAATACTTCTCCTGGCCTCCTCCTGGCTTTCCTATAGAAATTGAATTTCGACATTCTCGGAGAATAAAATTAGTGCTAGTAACATTGATTCACTCAAGGTTACCGTGACGCTAATACCGTGGTGCAATCATCTCTTAAAGTGGATATTTTTAGTACTGTACCTGTCTTTGTGAACCATAGTATGAAAGATTAATCATGTTGTTTATTTATTTCGTTTAAGCAGCGCATAAACGCTTATTTAAACGATAAAATAACTTTCTCAGTCTTGGAACCATTGTAGCAATAACGTGTTAATCACCTCAAACTTGTTCTGAGCAAACGAATTTTGATCGTATATTATAACTATAAAGGCAGCGATCTCTTCTAGGTGAATATTATACTCGAGTTATTGCTTAATTGAACTGTGCAGAATGGTGCTTAGTTCAGCTAGGCTTTCTATATAGCGTTCTGAATTAAGTTGACAGCATGGGCCTTACAGAGAACGCTGTTGCCAGACTTACGCATGGTGTGCTCACGTCTAAGAATCGTAGTCAACCGCATCCAACTTGGCGCTAAATTTAAGTAAGTTACTTTAAGGAATACAATTTGCATATCGGAAGACTTCTAGGTAGGTATAGGGTCAATGTACTGAATTCCTCAATGTTTATATTTCCTGCTGCTAATGACAACATCGTAATTCGGGCCTTATGTAGATAAACGGGAAACGAATCTTCGTAAGAGGCCATACTGTCAAGTTAATGTGCAACACTCCATGAAGTGATGTATTATTTTCAGTTTATCATTATTTTTCTTCTTTTGACCGAGGAAGGAGCCCTTAATCTCATGGTCCTTTGCTCCCCGGCGCATGTAATTGTGGAGTGTACCTCTCACCTACCATTTCAACGTAGGGCCAATTAATACGGTTTATGATTCCCTTGGAGTAAAAAAAAGCTATTCAAATATGAATTAGTTGTGCAACTAACGTTGATTCTGAGGGTATGTACTCTCATTTATCCCTATTTAATCTGTATTATTTTTAATACATTTGATTTGAAATTTTAATACACATAGTAAATTAACTTTTTATATCTATGAGACTTTATACAATTGAAATTTCTATTTAAATTGTGCATACATCTGATTTTACGCTGATAGATGCCACATGAGGCCATCGCATTCTCTTCTTTCGTTCGTCGTCGCCCTTTGGGGAGTAGTGGGGCGTCGATCATATACCTTTTACGCTTGTTAGCGCGATCATAAAGAGAAATCCGATGTAATTAACAGTATTTTTTTCCACCGCTGACGGCTGCGCGATGAACAGTGCATTCGGTAAAATTATGTGCCTGAAATCTCCCTTGATTTACATGGACCACCTCAGAGTTCGATTTCGGAAAGTATTCCGCCCTGAGAACTCCATTCAATTGAGAGAGATCCGAGGGTCTTTGTCGGAAAGGGATAGAGAATAGGGAGAAACGGATGCAGGTTGGCCATGGGATGAATTATATCGGCCCGTCCACCGCGTTCCCAATTGGGTAGGCTTTTACATTTTTATCACATCGGTTGAACTGAGCTCATTCTGAGATGAGGCTTATTTGGATCACTTCCCTTCTCCTTCTTACGGAAATATGTTAAAAATTCATAATTGCTCTGAGAAGTTAGTTAATTCCGCCTTGATTTTCTTATGGGTTTGGTGGAAGAAGTGGCTATTTAGTATTATTCTTTTTTTATAAAGATTATTATCCGTCATCATATATATTGATGAATTGAATTCTAACTGGTATTCTTCATGCTAACCTTTTATGCTATTGGGTAAATTTTGTACAAGTCTGTATTCACTCTCCTCTCTCAATATTTTTCGACTACAGTGTTGTTTTAATTAATGTTACCTCCAGAAGATACGTGCGTGAGTGCTGACACCTAATTACTTTCCAAGGAACTTCTTTGTATCGAAATTTCAGGCAAATGGCGTAGTGTGACGTACATATATGATGATATTAATGGGAGGAATAATCATTTCCTCGGATACTGTAATGAATATACCCAGAGAGGGTATCCGTTTCACCCCAGAACTCCTTATACCTCCCTTTTCACGGACGTGCACCAAGAATCGGTTGTGGGGTCTCTGGTAACAATCCGTTCATTGTTTTTCATAATAATTTTGTAAAGAAAAACGCAAAATTCCTCGCGAAATATTTTATGGAGGTGGACTTATGTTTGAGTTTATTATTATTTATTGATTGGTTGACCAAAATAATCATAAGATATTCAAGAAGAAGACAATTTCATGTTTGCTACTCAATCCCTTGTAGAAAACGGCTGCGCGGGGATATTTTGTTCCCAGGGGTATGAGACCCCTGCTCGGAGAAATTCTCTCCCCGCGCCCCCTGGCGTCTCAGTCCGAGAATTTGGAGTTTAAGGATGATCAAGATGTTGAAGAGAGCATTCCGTCTTCCGTTCGACAGACTTCACTGCTTGATCAGTTGCTCCGCTCTCTTGTGCGTACGAAGCTGTACAAATGCATCAGGATGCTGTCAGTTCCGTCATATGAGTTTTAGTCAAAACCATCATGCGTAAATGCGCAAATAAATAAATAATATGTTAAACAAATAAATATCTGCATAAAATATATAGGCCAGCCCGCTAGGAGAGACCATCCGGCTAGGTCAATTTACAGGAGAGTTCCATCAAGGAATATCTTCTTTGGCGAGCAATGAAAAGGAAGATTAAAATGCTGATTATTGTTATTCCCAAGGTATATACAGTGATTAACAATTTTGTTCGGAGTCGCACGAATGGCTCAAAGTAGGTGTTCTCATCCAGCGGCGTCAATAGAAGTAAGGGGCCATTTTAGAAGGCCCAATAAAGTTAACCGCGACTTTGACATGATTTCTATTTCCTCCTTTGAGCGGACTATTTAATTCTTAATTACCAGACTCGCCCGTGTAAGGGGGTTGGAGCCAAAGGGGCGGACCAATGGATGGACCGGTGGATAAGGGTCTGGGAAAGGGCCGGTCCGGGCCCTTTTTCCGCGCGGCCGACCCTCCCTCTACCCTTCTTTACCTTCATCCCATCCTGTGCGGTCGGCTATAATTTAATCTTCGGTCCAAGTCCTCCTCCATTCAAAACAATGCAAACAGTGTCTTGGGCCATTTCCGGTCGATGTGATAAAGCCGAGGATGCCAAGGAGCGGCCGGTTTTTTTTGCCGCGGGTTATTATAAAGGGATCAGGGCAATGCCTCCTCCGTCTCTTCCGAATTTGACCGTGGACATAGATTGCAATGCGCGGAGGAAATAAAAGAAATGAATCAATTATATTTGCGTTCCTTAGAGAACCTTTTTCAGAAACGATTCATGAATTAAGTTCTTATCAACTTGTCCTTCCATCTTTAATATTTTATCGCTAATCTTAAACGATTCTTTGCTTCTGTGTTAACCTACCTTCCAGTCATAATATAAAAATTTATGTGTTTGAAACATTTTCTTTCCTTTAAACTTGGAATCGAGAAGGCACCGATAATGTTTATAAATAGTTTTTTGCAATTTATCGATCAGATCATAGAGGTGTCGTCGCTCCTCATCAAGCTGGAGACGGTTATGCGTCAAATATCCTTAGCTTTCGAGCCCGTTAGACTGAATCACTACTTTTCCCTAATTATGACTTCTACTCGTCAATGGGTAGCTAATGTATTATATTTATTTTTATTTTATTTATTTTATTTTATTTTAATAAAGTGGTACACACACAGCAAGACTGCCAATTTATAGTGCACTTATAATAAATAAAAATTAATATATAAATTAATAGTTACAATTTTAAATAGAACAGAAAACGAAACAACAAATATTTATCCAGATATATAATCATTCATGCGTTAAATATGTTGATGCCAGGTGAGTAAAATTTTTAACTGTCAAATAAAACGGATCAATATCACCCGGGAGAGAATTTATCAAAAAAGAGAGTCTATGGAAAGAGAGCGCTTAATTACTGATAGTCTGGGTGCAGGCATGTGGAGTAAGGAGGTAGAACGGGTGTGGCGGGAAGGCACTCTGATGTTGAGGAAGGAAACAATATCAGGACTGTCGAAGTGGGAGTTAAGGGCATTGTAAATGAATTTTATATCTGATTGAAGTCGGAGACGGGAGAGGCTAGGGAGGGATAAAGAGGATAAAACTGCGCTAGTAGGTGTCTCGCGGAGATTTGGGTTTCTATATTTTACAATTTTTGCAAAAAAGGTTGTAACACTGTTAAGGGTGGCAAGATTAGTGGGAGCAGACATTGACCAAATAGGGGAGCAAATAGGTGATCACCGGAAGAACTATGGATGAGAAGTAGGATTGGAGTGCCTTAGTACTAGTGATATCTGTGAACCGGTAGAGTAGTCCTAAGAGTGACATGGCTTTTGATTTGATCGCATGAATGTGTTCAGAGAACAGAAGTTTGTGGTCCACAATAATTCCAAGATCTTTCATGGATGACACACGATTAAGAGGCAAGGAGTCAATTACATAATCAAAATGGATAGAAGTTTTGTTCGTAGATATTGCCATTGTGGTGCACTTTTTTAAGTTCAATTTCAGCCTCCAGAGACTGCACCATTCTGTGGTCTTTTTTAAGGCATCTTGTAGCATATTAGAATCTGCGACATTATTTATCTGTTTAAATAGTTTGCAGTCATCAGCATAGAGTAAGGTATTGGCTTGGGAAGAACGGACAAGGGGGGCGAGATCATCGATGAATAGGTTGAAGAGGTAAGGTCCAAGAACGCTACCTTGAGGCACTCCGGAAGTAACGTTAGACCAGGAAGATGAGATACCAGCGAGTACAAATATCCGTGGACAAAATTATATGGAAAAATGTCCGTGAAGTGGTACTTTTTTATGAATAGGCCTATCAAGCTTCTGCTTGTATTTATGATAAAGTATAAATCTTTGTTGTTTCATACAGTATTTTCTTTGTAGTTTGCTATGAGGCCGTAAATCGGTGAACTTTTCTTCTGTTAATTGTGGAAAACTTAGGGCTAAATCTATGCGACAACAGAGTTGGCTTTGTGACTTTGGTGTGAAGGTTTCTTCTAGCTTCTTTTGTCTACCATGAATGGTGCTTCTGTGGGAGGTATGCTACGTTTGATACATTTCTTCTCAACCCTTCACTCTTTATCCTGGGAGTGTCTAGTAGAATACTTAATCAGCATCTCCCCTCGTAAACATTGGCGAGTTTGAGACTGTTGCCATAATGTTGGCTTAACGCTTTAATTAACGCGAATATAATATTCTTACATATTTGTCAACGGGAAAGTTTTATCAAACACTCTTATGCAACGCTTTTTTATAATAATATAATATAATAATTTATTGCTTCCTTTTTACACAGTATTTTATAACACATTTTACAATAAATGGAAGCCTTAGGTTACCCCAAAGATACCTGTGCGGGGATAACCAAAAGTTACCGTACAAAAATCAAGGAGTAACAAAAGAGTATGTGTACCAAGTTGACATCAGTGCTACATTACTCAACATTACTATTTACAAAGCTGTTTCTGGTTAAAGAAACAATTTTATGAGAACTATTGAACAATATTTCAATATCATCCAATTTAAAATGCAATATTTTTTATTATCTTACAAAACATAACTTTTTCCATTTTTACCTGCTGTGGAAGTAGGTTAAATATCTTTGGTGTAAATAAACAAACATGGCTCGAGACTAAATGTTCAGCGACGGCTGGTCCGTTTTATTGCTCCGTTGTTTTTTTTAAGTCATTGGGTCCTCGCTCTTCTGCTCTGCCCGGTACAGCTTCTACCACAGTAGCTTGGAGCCTCATATAAGTACTTCCATGGATTTGGGAGGAGGTTGCAATCTTTTGGTATTGGTTATATATCTTTTATCTTCTTCCCTGTTCAAAAGCTACTGGAAATAACTTATCCTCGGGCAATTCTGTCGGTACAACATTCTGGAAGTATGTAGAAATATAGTTTACGCGCTTGGTCTTTTTTTGAGGTTACTTCATCACATAGATGCTCTCTCTTTCTTTCAGGAGGAAGTTTATACTGTCTATATTGATTGATACTCTGGCTATATCTCAGTCCAATTTGGTAGTGGTTCTAAGCGTAGGTGAGAAAGGCAGAAAGATAATCGACTTCTACAAACTCAAGCTGGTTAGGTATTCTTACTCTCCTGAATACACTTCCTAGTACAAGGAGCGAAACGTTGATAATGTTTCGCGTGCTGCATAGTTAATAATGAAGTCAGAATGTTTTTGCAATAACTTGTTTCCATTTGAGAGCTTTCCTATGAATCTATAGCATTTCATTTTACTTCCAGACCACCAACACCTATATCACCTGCTCTTATGATAGAGAGGCAGGGGCGGTGGCCCCCCTAAATCCCTGGGATAATGGAAAAAATGGTAATCATAAGGTATTCCATACCCACCAGACTTCCGGGGAGTAGCAAGCCTCCCGCCCCCAAAACAACGACCTTGATCCGCCCCTGCTGGGATGCTTATGTAATGCTTTTATGAGTTACGCAGTATTATTACACTACCTTCTATTTTTCAGTATTAAAATATCCGCGAAAAGACGCCTTCGCATTATCAGCATTGCACGTCAACTTTGGTGCTTGCTTGTATTTAGTACATCGTTGGGTGTCGTTATTTGATTGAGCGAAACATCATGGGGAGATGTTGATTCATGTACATTCTCATCGTCAGTGGTTAATAGACTCACTATTTTAATATGAATGTTTCTTGGTCACTGATGGGCGTGGAATATCCGGTAATTTCAGTTTTGTTTTGTTAAGTAACTTATGATGAACTCATCAAATGTTTGCGTAAAATGTATGCTACTATTTATTAGTTTTGCCTTCTGTTAATATTTGCCATTAAATTGCATTCTCTAGTCTATAGGCTTTACAGACTGTAATTTGTTCAGTAATTACTGTTGGAATTTGATCTTTAATACCGAGCAATTATCGTAAGGAAGTTAGCACCTTAAAGAATCTTTAAGGGGATAGAACAAACAAATGAAACAACAGAAGGCCTTAAAATGGCCCATTTTTAATTAGCATATTATACGCATTGATTATATTGAGTATCTACTGTTCCTTGCTGGCGGGACACAGCTCAATGTTAGGTCTCTAGGCATTCCTGGATGGCGAATATACATATGCCCTCTCCTGGTGATGCGTATAATTAGTTAAACCTGCGCGAGTACGTCTTTAGATTTAGTGAATTACACACCCTTATTGCAGTTGAATGTTAACTCTTAACTGTGAAAATTGTTTTCTCTGCGTCTCGTTAGTTTTTCTTGACTCTTCTTCAGTTTTGCATTGTCAAAGTATTGTTTATGGAATTGGAATTCGTTCTTTACAATGATCTCCCTTTTCGCATTCAACCGTTGCGAGGCTTATTTCTTGTTTGCCAAGTTGGGAATACAATATGAACTGTTATGTAAATTCAGTATTGCGAAACAATTTAAATCATTTCATTAGCTATTTATCGTCTGCACCAGTGGCTCCCGACAGGTGGCTCGCGTATCCTTAGGGGTACGTGCGTCGTGGTTGACGTGTAGACGAAAAAAGTTGAATGGTGGTGGAAGTACGTTTAGATAGATAATAGAACAAATACTAATTAAAATCTGTCTTTCTTTAAATGGGGTGAGATTGAAGAATAGTGAGCCGTGACACACTACGCATGGCGAAAAACATTTGAGAATCGTTGGTCTACACCAATGTGGGTTTATTTTTTTTGGTGATCAGTATGAGGCGATTCCACGTGAATTCAGCCTGAATGTCTTAGCTCTCATTGATTGTTTGGTTATTTGGGAAGGCGTTTTACAGATGAGGTCATTTGCGCCATTAAGGATAAATGGGTAGGTTGGTAAGGGAGGAAGGATGGAGAGAAACCCGGCGTCGGCATTAGCCTACTCGACGCCCTTCGTCACTCGCGCGACTTTGGGGCAAATGGCCTGCGGAGTAAAAATGTACCTCATTCCTTTTTCAATACCTGTTTTGTTTATTGTTTATTTTATGAAACAAATTATATTTTTTTTCGTGCTTAAAATAATAGTTTATGACGATGGAATTTAAAATATATAACAAATGGTTCATTAAAATAGAAAAATATCTTGATGATATCGTACAATAAGGAACAGCCAAGTTAATCCAAACGGTGAGCATAAATTTCACATTAGAACACGAAATTGAGTGAATGCTATCTTGTGATACAAATAAAATAATAAATAGACAAGATGAAATAATTTTCACGGTAATTTTTTAAAAATTAAAGGAAAAATGTTACTATCACCTGCTAAATTAAATTCTTCGTTACTCGCGTAGAGTACAAATTATTGTACACCGACAAAGAATATTTTTTTCACTTTTATCTAAATATATCACTAACAAGAACACTTATGCAAATAAATTTTACAGTTTCAGGCGAATACTTGTGGAAATAAACGATCGATAGCATTTTCAGAAAATGGAAAATACTTTGTAAATGTCCACACTAGTTTATTTAACCGACCTAGGCTTCGGCAACCTTTGCCATTATCATGGTTGATACCTTGGTAATTGCAAAAGTTGCCGAAACCTGGGCTGAGTAAATAAACAAGTTTGGAAATTTACAAAAGTATTTTTCATTTTTCACACATTCAAAGTTTCACGCTAATCTTTGCATAAACAAAAATCACACCTACTACGTGTTGGTGTGATTTTTGTGTATGCAAAGATTAGCGTGAAACTTTGAATAGGTGTGTCAAAAAATGAAAAAATAATTTAAATTCTGAACAACACAACGCTTTAAGAGCAACGCGATGTACTCGGCGGAGCGCCTGTTGACCCTTGATTCCCGACTAATTTTTGTTCCCTTCTACATCTGTGTCCACTCCCAAGAAGGGCTCTCTTCGCTTAGGTTTTTAAGGCACTCCCTTTCCCCCACCGCCTTCCCTCTCGCTTTCATTTCTCTCTCTCCCATTCCCATAATCCTTCTAAGACGGCGCTGGGAGACGGAGAGTCGTGGATAAGTGTTAGGAGGCGAAGATACGAGTAAATCTCTTTCATGTAAGTACTCACTTTGGACGATAGAGTCGGCAGTACCAACAACTGAGTAATCCATTGTTGTTTTGATTTCATTCTCATCGTATAAAAAATCATTATAAACGTGAATTTTCTCGAGTCGTCCAGAGAGCTTACATTACTTTCTTTGTGTATTAATCATCCGACGGCATAACGAGTAGAAAGCTTTTAGAGGTTTCAAAATTGTTGAAGAAAGCATTTAGATCCTCAAAAAAATTATGTTGAAATCGATAAGGTTGTTCGCATTTGTATTTCCTTGGTAGGATTTATAATTAGAGACACCTGTCTCATTGTCAGTACCGAAGGGAGGGTAGGAACTCATTATGGACGGGGATTTTTTAAACCGTCAAGATTACCTACACAACTTACTTTGTCCAGAAAGCATTGAGTAGAAATAAGCGGCGAGCTTTCAGACAGAAAATTGTGGCAAGATTGCATTCACTCTCGGCGGCAGTAAATAAGAAAGTGATAGGGGGTTGCATAGGCTGATGACCTGTCATGAATCCGTGATAGACTATTTTGCTGACCTGGAGACCAGAATGTGACCGTTCCGCGAAAAATCAAAGTCTTGTCCGGTGTGTGCCTTCCTGATATTATGGCTTTCAAAATAGCAGTTACGCATTACGAATTTCTTTCACAGGTGCATTTTTTTGATCTTGAGGTTCGTTAAAACAATGCTTTTGCTGCTAAGTATTCATTTGTTCGTGCTATCTTGTTGAATAATAGACCACTTTCTACGTTATTTTCTTACCTGATATTGGAGAGATTCCAACAAAGGCAAATTGTAAGTTCCCAGTGTATTCAGCAGATATTATATATTCACTCATTCAAATTTTTACTACCGTCGTTAATTTTATACGTTTTAGGATAATCTAGGATAATAAAGTGGAAAAATGGGATGAACTGTGCATCGCTTTAAGTTATACTAATCTTGTTAATTGAAATTAAATTATGATCCATTCCATATGCAGGATCTTTCTTCCATTATGGACTTTTAGGACAATTTTCTCCTCTGTGAAATCAAATTAGAATCCATTTCATGTTCATCTCAATCGTACATTAGGGGCGTGTTTGTATATTTTTATCATGTGAGAGGGACAAAATCATATCTAAGTAAATTAATAACGCAGCCCCGAAGGAATGCCCGCTCGAATTCCGTGCTCTGGAACTTTCGTTTTCCTGAACTTCCTATCTGGATTCCTATTTTCTACTTTTCTCTCTCATGAAAAAAATGAAAAAATAGAGCCTGTCTAGTCGGATTTAACGGTCCTTTCCTAGCCGTGGGATCTGTCCATTCCTCGTACAACCCCACCCACCTCACGAACACCACCATTGGAAGAAAAAAAACATTCATCCCCACTGTTCCCACCCACCTCCCTATTAAGGGAGGATCCGAAGGTTTAGTGCCCGACCTCCGTGCCTTAGCTGGGACTTCCTTGAGAACTCTTCGCCCCACTCCTCTCCCTCCACCCTTTAAACGAACCCCATTCATCCTCTCTCAGGATCAAGTCTCTTTCAACCTTTTTTTTTATTATTTCGTTTTCCGATCCCTGCGAAGGACGTTTCTTCTTTCGGGGTATCCTCCTCTGGGTGCCCGAGAGGCTCGTGTTGCGCCCTAACAGACTTCGTTTATTTTTTTATTTGTAGTTCCGTAGCCCCCCGTGACGCTCTCACGTATAATCTGGATTCGAGCGTCTCTTTCGGGTTTGTCCCTTTCAAGTTCTTATCTCTGTCGCAGAGCCGAGACGCCAGAAGGGTTAAAAGAGGGACCGCTTTTCGGGGGGAAGGTTATAGGGAGAGGATGGTGTATAACTATCCACCCTCTCCCCAATCCTTCACCCTTTCTCTCTCTCTCTCTGTATCTCTATATTTCTCCTCCCTATTCCGCCTCATTCCACGATTCGCCCCTCTTCTCTTACCTCTATCCTGTCCGAAGTATTCTCGCCCAGGTGTGTCCGCAGGTAATGTCCTGGACTCTCCTTTATTC
Organism: Pyrrhosoma nymphula; assembly: GCA_963573305.1. Classification (NCBI taxonomy): domain Eukaryota; kingdom Metazoa; phylum Arthropoda; class Insecta; order Odonata; family Coenagrionidae; genus Pyrrhosoma; species Pyrrhosoma nymphula. The sequence continues at coordinate 34,065,918 of OY754327.1, forward strand.
CCCTTATTTTATTTCTCAAACTCTAATTTTTCTTAGTATTCATGATTAATGATATAGGTAGTAGTTTTTTACAAAATATTTTCTTTCTCAAACTCTAATATTTCTTAGTAGGTACTCATGATTAATGATAATACTTAGTACTTTTCTAAGGCATCGCCAGGTATACAGACTCTTTCTGTACCTGACGATGCCGTAAATCGGTGAAACGCGTCGTACAATAAAACTTTTTGTAGAAAAGTACGAAGTATTTTCATTAACCATGAGTACTAATACGTATAATAAACGTTAACGAAGTGAAAAGCCTGCCACTGTCATGTCTAATATTTCTCCTAGGTTCTCTCCTCCAATTTTATGCTCTAATTCATCCTTTTCGTTGTATCCTTGTGTCCTCCGTTGCGCTCTACATTCTTCCTCTTTCATTGTTAATTGGTCGTTCAATCCTATGATTGGCTGACTGCAGCCCTCCATCCTTCCCTATCTAATGGTAGTTCTCTTACTCCTTGGTAGTTCTTTTTATGTACTTTACTCTCTCTTTGGTCTATATATATATATATATATCTCTTGACCTTCCTCTTTGGACTTTTCCCTGTATTTCTCCTTCAATTATATTCCTCACAAAACCATTCTGCCTCTGGGTGTGCCAATCCATCTGGTTCGTCTTTTATGCATCGCCTTCCATATGGCAGTTTCCTCTTATTTGTTCTGTGTAGTTATTTATTTCTTATTTTATCAGTCCATTTGATCTTCAGCATCCTCCTCTAACACCAGGTTTCGAATACTTCTAATATTTTCTGGCCTAATTTTCCAGTGGTCCTTGTTTTTGATTCTTCGATGCGGAGTACGGCGCTCCAGACGAATGTTTTCACGTATTGTTTCCTTATTCGTAGTCCGATCTTCTTTGAACACAGTAGTATACGCTTTTTCATCATGAACACTTTCTTAGTTTGGGCTATTCTACGCTTGATATCCAGTGTACTTCTTCCGTCACACGTGATGGTACTTCCTAGGAAGGTGAAGGAATCCTCTCGATCTAATTTTTCTCCTCTTATTGTGACTTCTGCATTCAGCTTCTCTCTTTCGCATACTAGAATTTTGTTCTTTATTTTTATTTCTATATTCGTGAGTGCTGGTTCCATTGTGTTCATTGATCTTTGAAGATCATCACAATTTCCTGCTATGACTGCGATGTCATCTGCGAAGTGGTGGAGCATGTTTATTTCTTCTGCGTTAACCATAATTCCGTTCAATCCCATCCGCCTCTAGCACCAGGATTCGAAGGCTCGCAGCTTCCTTTTTATAAGGATTAATTCCTGAGATCTAGTAATTTAAACGGTCCTTTTATACATAGTGCTGAAATTTCCTCTCTATTTGTTACTTACCCTTTACCGCCTATCCCAATACCGTTTCCTAATCTAGGGCTGTAAAAATATTTTGTAAACGGAATTTAGTTTGTCATTTTCTCACTGCTGCTCGATCAGACTCCCTTCAATGGTCAACCCTCCTAAAGTTTCTACTCCGATAGTCTTCAGTCGTTCCTCATCCGTTATTTCGAATCCTCCCATTGTGTGCTACTATTCTCCACCTCTGTTTCCAACAGTCGAGGTCATATCGATTTTCGGCTCTGGGTGGAGAATATCGGAAAATCGAATGGGCGAGATTGTTCGAGTTGTGGCTTCCCATACCGTGGGCCCGGGTTCAAACCCTGGATGTGGCAGATCAATGCTTGGGTGCTTTGTCGAGGGCACTTCGAGCTCAGTAGGTACTCAGTTCGTCAGATAGGACACTCAGCCGTGAGGAGTACGCTTTACTTAAAGTACACTAAAGGAGAGAGTACATCTTTTCACTCTTCCCCACTTCCCCATCGGTTCCCTCCGTTCCGAAATGCCAGCTTGACCTTAATGGCACCAGTGACCTTATCTGTCTTGTATGACCTCTAGTTGTTAGGGTAGGAAACTTATAACTGAGGTTGTTCTCTAGGATGAGGGGCAACCCCAAATTCCGGTCGCTTCCCCTAATTATCACTGCTAGCGAAGGATATTAACAGCTGCCGAACGCGTTTCCTCTGGGTTAAAAGCCATGGAGTCGTTCTTTTCAAATTAGTAATTTCGATGGCTTAGAAAGAGACGGATACGTCGTGTAATGGTGCTTATAATGTCGTAGATAATGGGAGTCTTTGAAGACTAGATATATCGATGTATTCCCATCTATATTACCTACCGGTTAGGTCCCTTAATTGAAAGGCGCAAACCCAGGTAGCATTTCTAAGACGCCTATTAAAGGAGCTAATTGCGTAATAGTAAATTATTTGAATAATATTAGGACTGTCCTAGTTGTTTAATGAAAACCACAGTCGTGCTCGAATTAATGTGGGACTTCATCAATCACGGACTAATTACACGGCTCATTCTTCACTACAGTCCATCTTTTTTTTTGTAAGTGGTTGATTTTCGGGAAGGTAGTCCATCGAACTCTATTTCTAATGAATTGGAGTCTTTATCTGGATGATCTTTTCGTTTTGAAGAGCCCTGCCTCCCCCCTCCCCCCCCCCCCCACTCCCTTGACGCTCGGACGTAGCTCAGTTTGGGAACTAGCGGCTTCAGTATTCTAGTGATGTGTAATTCTATTACCCGCGTTGGCATTTATTTATTAATAATAATCTCTTCTCAAGTTTCCATTATCGGTGAAACATCTCATGCAAAGCTGGTTTTACTCAGTACATATTATTGTAGTATATCGTGCGAACGCATGTATCAGGAAATTGTACCGTGTAAAACGGCAAGTTGTGTGAACGCTTGTGCGAATGTATGAACGACTGAACGGAATATAGAACCTGTTCTAATTCCATTCAGATCTTCTTACAATTTCGATCCGGTTTTATTCGGCAGATGACGCAGATATGGCGAAAACTGTGGTGCCTGTGTTACGATTGAAAATAAAGCCGTTTATTATAAGAATTAACACTTTCCCGTCAAATAATATGAGTAACTATTATCCTGTGTATATAATCTTTAATGAGTAAACTCTTCTTGGGCTCTCCACCGGTTTTTAACTATTCATAATTGTCGACGTTTCGAGAGACGACTCGTCACTCATTCTCAAGGCAAGAATTAATTACGTCGTCGATTATGAATAGTTTGAACCAGTGGAGAACCCGAGAAGAGTTAACTCAAAGTTGCTCAAATATTTACATCGTCATTTCGTAGTGTTATTTGGTGTCCTGGTTTTTCAGTGTATTCGCGATATTTGGGTATGTGTCCTTTCCCCCCAAAATTATGATTGGTCGCGCCCTCAAGTAGAGTTCTTGATATCCCGCGTGATATAATAATTATTATTTTATTTCTGTTGGTTTGAATGTAACATAGAAATCTTCAAAAAAATACATTAAAACACTGGTACAAACACAAGGGAGGGACATTTGGAGGGACTAAAAAACGTGTACCGTGTTCCGCTCTGCCACTTGATAATAACAGTTGTCACACACACAAAATAAACATACGAAATGAGTCTATCAAGAGTGGAGATCCGGCGAGAAAAGTCAATGGCTTGTCGCACTAAAATTCAGAAGAGAAAAAACGAAACGAAACAAAGGGCGAATATAAAGCCAGAAAGAAGAGTCCAAGAGAGCTTTGTCTTAACCGGGAGATTAATCAGTGGGCAGATGGTCGAGTCGGGGTTCCTAATTTCAGGTGATCAGCTTTTAAAGGTGTCAAATACGTGAGTGAAACATATGTTCATGAGTGAAACAAACATGATAAACAAAACACTTGCGAATTTCGATCGATTTCTACCGCTAAATTGCACGGAAAATTGTGCGTTTGCACTCATCGTGTGAAGCGACATTCAGTCTGATTCAGTCGTTCGTACAATATTTTCTTGCACACAACTGTACATGCGTTCGCACGATAGATTGAACAAAAAAATGTACCGTGTAAAACGGCCTTAAGAGCTTGCACTTTCGTGAGCGAAAATACAAGAGTTACGCCACATTCATAGATGCTCTGTTTAAGGTTATAACCATACGCTTAAAGGTGTCGTTTAGTCGATGAATATATTTTCTTGTTTGTACTTTTCTCAGTATGCTGAAATCATTTAACGTATTATTATTTTTCTTGCAATAAAGGGAAATGAGTTCGTAACTTCATATAGGGGTCGATCCCTACCTTCAAATGCCGCCTATTATTTCCTGAAATAGTTCATATTATGTCAATTTATCGGAGGTATGAAGTGTTACGGTGATATTAAGAATGTGTGGTTTAAAATTGCATCCATTTTCGCCCCGAAGCGCATATTATTTCAACGTGGAGAGCGGTGCATGAAAGAAATTTTTTCTTCCATTATTAGATTATAGGGTACTTTTTCGTGGTAGTATCAAAATTGATACAGAAATCTGGTATTATATATATTTTAAGAATTCGACCTCCACATTTTTGACTTTGTATTGTCAATAACTTCCATACCTCTCATGTATGCACGCACTGGGCTGATGTTCCGTTAGGCAAACCCACGCCATGACCTATGAACACTAGCGCACGTGGGCTCTTGTTTTTATCATCATTAATGAGACGATCAAGTCGATTTGACTGTAATTCGCGAGTTTTATAATTTTGTATTAAGCTGTATTGATTGAAAAAATTAGGCCTAACAGCAATATCTAAGTTCTTGGACTTTGCCTACATCGAAAGGGAATGGCGTACTGTATGCGATGTATGGATGTAATTCTACATCGATTACTGATTGGAAATTTTACCTTTTGAGATTTCGCCTTCAGTTTGGATGGTGTATGCAAGATTACCAACCTTTACAGTTCTCGCGCCACGTGCAGTTTTTCCTGCTAACGGTTACGGTTACCAGTCAGTTTTGGCACATTTTCGCCATTATGCCTCAAGAGGAACCAAAAACTAATAGTTGTAAATCCCTTGGCCCACTTTATCTATTCTACTCGGGCTAAAATCCCTGTTGAAAGATGTGCCATTAGAGCTACCATACCGCTGATCGCTACCCACCACAAGGAGGTATATACAGTGTATTGACACTCCGGGATGTAGCGAGAGTTAAGATTTTTTGACTGGGCTTACCTCCAAAGGTAACGGCGTGATGGGTACGAATGTATGCAATTCGACATTTTAAGTGAACACATCAAGCGTTTACTTTTATTACTAACAAGTTTTTACGGTACTTAATTTTCACTTCCAAAGGACAATAATTACTCTTTGACCGACCCTTTATGTTCACCTATTTCCTAAGTCCGTTTAACGTTTGTAATACCCCCTTCCCCCTCTTTTATTTTCCCATCTTCCCCTCCACTACCCCATCAACTGTGATGGACACTGGGGTCTCTCACCATCTCTCAACTCGAGACATTCGTTATCTTCTGCTTGTGACAGGCGATGATGAAGTAGATAGTGATCCCAGACTTCTCCACGTAACCCTTTTCCCACTCCGTCTCTCTCCACCCGGTGATTTCGCTGCTACCTCGAGGAAGGTCCTGTGCCTGCCTATTAAGCTCCCTCGGCAAACGCAGGTAAAAGTCTCGCATATCCATCTCCACACACGTCCCGTGAACTGAGTGAGTGCGAGCTCTTCCAGTCGTGTAGCCCTTCCCTCGGCCGGACTATCCCGTAGTAGTATGTATTATCATCTGTGGGAGCTATTGGGTCTTCTCGTGTCCCACTCGTTATCTGATGTATTTTTCCCCTCGCTTCTCCCTGCGTCGTTCGTCTTAATGTGGTCGTTCCTCTTTCGGAGTTGCAAGATTATTCGCGAGTAACTCCTTGAAATATTATTGAGGTGATGGACGGCGTTAGTTACTCTTTATCCTCTACCAGTGCTACGTTGAGCTGCGTCAACGAATGTCCTTTTTGTAAGCCTCCATCTGCATTGATAACGAGTTTCGTGGTGCATTACTGAGTAAAGCGTTACGCGATTCAGTGGCGCAACTCTTGGATATGGCGCTAAAATGATCCAAAATCAAAAGAAAAACACATTCAACTTCTATCGTTGGCAATGGAAACGTGTTTCTCTCGGCTAGGGATCGGTTTAAAATACCTCACTAAATTACAGCCGACATCTCACTTTAACTGTTTGAGTTGTACCGTTGGGTTGAGTGATGTTTATTTCTTTATCTCCTGGTGGAAGTCAAAGAAAGCCTGGTTTATGAGCGAGGATTTAGCTTTGGCTCAAGCAATATGTATGATGCGCGTCCGAGAGGCGAATACGGTAGCTGGCTTCGTGGTGTGTGTCGTTCATGTTTTTCTTCTTGATTGTGATCTATTATTTATTCAATGCATGCAATGAAATGGGCACCTCCTCCGTTATTGCCCATATTATCCTCGAGAGATCCTGCTGCATACCTTGAACTTAAGCGGAGCGCACGGAAAAATGTTAATCCTACTCGCACGGCCTTACATGGACTGATGAGAGCCTTAAAGCCGTTCTAAAGGATTTGTCTTTGATAGTACACTTAAGGGATCGGATCTTGAAGGAGTCAGACGCCACTGTCATAGTTTTGAAGCATGCACGAAAAATAGGTCATTGAGGTTATATGGAGTGTAACTCGACTAAACCTCCATTAGTTCGTGATTCATTTTCATGACGGTCGGTGTTTTATCGCGAGACCATGGACACTCCGCCGTCCTCTGCCTTGGCAAGACTTCTATAGGAGCTGTTCAGCGATGGAGTAACGGGTGAGTTGAAGGAGCTGAAGTTGTCGCACTCCGAGGAACCTGGCTAAGCCGTCGAAAATAAACACTATTTACGTTTTATTTTCGAAGATCACGTGGTGTTTCCTTACTGTTAAACAGGAATTGTCACTAAAAGAAGCGCTATACGTAATTTGAATTGAGGGAAGGGCATTGTGAATTATTATTTTTAGGCCGCACTGTTGCAATATAGCTTTCGCATACCCCACATTATATGTGCAGTGCAGTAAACTTAATTGATAAAATTGAAAAATAATTTGTAAAATACAAAATTAGGGAAAACAAATCGAGAGAAAGCCCTTGCATAAAAATAATATAGCTCAAGATATTCGAGATAAAAAATGAGTTTTAACGTTGATAATGACAGTCCCTGTGGATATCTTCATGCGTTCAAACCTTTTATTAAAAGCATTAAGCAAAAGGTCAAAGGCAAAGAAAAGCTTTTGTGAGTATTTTAAGCCTCATTAAATGTTGGCACGATAACGCTCTAAAGCAACTCTTTAGCTGCTTACGATTGGTATTCATCTGAAGATTGGGAAAATTATAACTGATTATGATTTTGTTTTGATTTTTTTGCGGATTTTTCAGTAAAATTTTTCATTCATGGTAGGGTATTCCTTATCAATAACTTGCGACGTCCATTTTCTCCTCCGCTCTGAGTTTTTTTTATTTTTGGCTCATAATTTCTCTGTTCGCACTAATTAAGGTAGTTAAAGTGATATATCACTTTATTATTAAATTCGATGAATTTGGCTTCATTATTAAGAAAAATATCTCATATTCTCAATGATAAAAAATATCAGAAACTTACCATTATACTTTTCGAGACATTTTCTCAAAAATACCAGCCATTTTCCTCGGAGAATGGTACGCGTATGCACTCCGGGGAGACTTTGTTTTTTAAAAAAATGAGGAATTTCTTACGCATAAGTAAATATCCTCAGAAGTTAAACAAAGCGTAGTGTTGATACTTTCTCTACTATTTAAAAGAAAAAATCATTTATTCACCAGCAGCCAGCAGTAATTTTTTACAGAATCGCAAAAATTCATGGGTATCTAGTAATTAAGGCGATTTCAGCCTACGGCGAGAAAAACATGAGTCAAGTTAAAACTTTATAGATGAATATTAAGTTAATTACTGAGAATTTAAGCCATATAAAACAAAGGTTTGGCGTCATTAACGTAACAACATTTACTTCATGCTTCCTAGCAGTTGATTTAATTCAAAAATAAAATTTGAAAATAGTCTCTATCATGACTAGGGAAAAACCTCTTTAAAACTGTCTTAAATATGACGAGTCATCAAAATTCGATCGAATACTGCACCTGAGGTTTGGAATACCGTTATGTGATGGAAACTTAGGATTAAAAAAATCAGAAAAAATGCGTGGCGGAAGAAGCTGAAGGCATTGGAGGATCGCAACTTTGGTAACAAGTGGCCAAATTCAAGGTGTTAATAGTGGCTACTCTGCTGTTGCTTAGGGCAATCCCGTTCATTGCCATTTATCACATCTTTCGCTTGACGCGGCTTTCCTCTATAAAAAAATCCTATCCGATGATCTCTCCTTGTGGCCACATTTCTTCGCGTTCACACCTTACAATACCTGTTTCCAGTATCACGTTCTCCATCTGCGGTTTATTTCTCACACCATCCCTTCCACATTTGTCTCCAGCAAGCTGCCTTGCCCCAATATATATGTATTGACTCCATTCTGTCGCCTTTCCAGTGTTTTATGTACAAGGATTCTTAACTCGGCTCTTGGCCCACAATTTCGGCCGTCGTAATCAGATTCAAAATGCATGTAGTTGAAGTAGTCAGGCATCGAAGTCATTGAATCATTTCCCACTTACATAATCTTCCGATCTTGAAGTGAAGTATATTTTAAAGATATTTTATTTTCCCGGCGTACGATGAACGTAAATTCTTCTCGAAATATCCACCTGCTTAGGTGCTTGTCTGCTGCCGACGTTTAGATGGCTGACACTCCCATCGTCCCCAGGACGGTTAACGCCCTGAGGGCGATGAGAGTGAAATTTGAAATTGAAATTGCCATTTGAAACGTCGGCAGTAGGCAGGCAACTGACCCGCTGAAAATCCCGTGAATAATTTACGTTGAAGTATACCCACTTTATATCGTAAGAAAATTTTATTAAATACATAATCATTAAATGCTTGTACTATGACTCCGAAAAAATAACTGTCAGACGTTATACTAAACATATTACTCCTTTGTGCTCAGATTTGAGAGTGAAAATCGGTTACTGTGACGCTGGATCGAAAACTTCTACTGCTAAGGTCGAAGATATTATTATTATTTATTTATTGTTCTTGGACATTGTCCATTAAGAACATAATGGGGTTGTACATTACAATAGAGCTCATAATTGAAAAAAAAATTAATATGGGGAAAATATATGGATGGGCGGATACATTATAGTGAAAATAACATGAGAATATAAAAGAGAAGAAATAACAACAGAAGTTATACACTTTCGAGGGTTTGTATATTGCGAAAAAATCTTTGCTTAAAAACAGACAAAGAGACAGAATCCTTCACATCCTTTGGAACACTGTTGCATAATCGTGCTCCGACCACAGAGAAAGATTTGTCATAAGTTGTCGTTCTGTGTTGGGGGGTGAAAATCAGGGGCCATGCTAGTCAAAATGTTGGACTTATTATTTATGACAGAAAAAATTGCTTCAGGTAACTAGGTGTTCATTTTTGAAAAGACAGTAGAGGTATGTACCAAGCAAGTATTTTCTCTTGTTTTTTGCCTTTAGGAGATAAGGAGTTAAGTGTTGATATTTTGTGCTGTAAATCAGTTTATTTCAGGAAGACGTCATGGAAACGATATGAATCCATAGCGAAAACGTAAGCGTCGTTGAGACAAACATGATTAAATACTTTCCATTACTATGATGTAATATAATGCATTTGTTGTGCTACTGTGTGATGAAACTTGTCTCGCTATTGCCTTCTGTAAAACTGTGTGTTAACTGCAAAGTTTTGTTTACTTAGATTATTATTATTGAGTGATCTACCGGTTATGGTTGGTTTAAATGGAAGTTAATGAAAATCTTTTGGATTTTTACGTGTACAGGGCCCTATCTACCAATAATATTTCTTTCTTCATCTCAGCATACCTGTCTTCATCCCGTCCATAAAACCTAATCTCTTCCTTCCCCTTCCCCAACATCCTACCCTCTATCACACCCTTAGGTAACCCTTCGTCTCTCATTACCCTCTCCAACCACCAACCTTGACTCTTCCTAATCTCATCCAGAAGTTTCCTCTCCTCACCAGTCATGTCAAGCACTTCCTTGTTTTTCCTCCTTTCCGTCCAACGCACCTTCTCCATCCTCCTCCACACCCACGTCTCGAATGCCTGCAGGCTATTCTCATCCTCATTTCTCAAGGTCCATGTTTCTACCCCATGCAACGCTACACTCCATATCAAGCTCTTCGCCAGCCTCTTTTTTGCATCCTTACATAAGGTCCCCGTCATCGGCTCCCTTCTATTATTGAACACTTCCTTCGTTTCGCTCTGAGCATTGTAAGCTCACAGGGCTTGAAGTCCCTACTCACTCCTAACTAAACGTACTGGGTAGATAGACCTCACGTAAACATTCAAGGGTAAAGGGAAAAATCATGGGAACTACTGGGTACTTTCTATTCGCTTTAGTCCCCTGCTCACTTCGCAGCACAACAGTGCATTTGCTTTCTATTTCTTTCAGACTCTGTGCGCTTGGTAGCTTATATCAGAACAGATCGGGAACGGAGTTGATGTGGACTTGAGAACAGAAGAACTTCGATAATCACATCCCTGATTGGATGGTACAACTAATACAAGGTAGATCGTTGTGCATCATTTGGGTCGAACGTAGTTCGGATTACATCAACCGCTAGCTAGGAATGAAGTGCATTGTGTATTTGATACTTGTATAGTATTTGGATGCAACATCATTGCGAGGAAATATATGAGGGAAGATATTTTTTTTAATTATCACATTGATAAATCTACACGGGCGCAGCGAGTCTAGGATTTGCCGGAGACAAGACAATTTTAAATGTTGAAAATTGTTTGAGTTTCCACTTTCGTTTGTAAATAAATTGTTGCTAGAGTGATTTCCGCTGTAACCAAGATTGTTTTCTCAAACTACATATTTATTAATTATAACCGAGTACTTGATGATGCAAATATCAACTTGAATCCAATATGTCGTTGCTTTCATCCATTATTCCTGTACCAAGTCTCGAGTAGTCTGTTGCTCGTGTCATCCGGATGGCGTCATGCGCAGAACGGACTCATTTTGGTCACGGGAACGTCCTACCTTGTAAGGCGTGACTATAGTGCACCTACTGTATGCTACAAATGCAGATGTTTTACTTTCAGTGGACAATGTGGGCCTTATGGAGAGCGTTGTTGTCAAACCTACGCTTCGTGTGTTCATCTCTATGCCAACATTCAAACACCGCTTCCAAAATTTAATTTAGTGACTTACGGGATTAATATTTGCGTATTAAAAGACTCCTAGACATGCATATGTACTGCATAAAACTTTTAAATAAATATTTTATTTTTATTCATATGTTAATTTTCCTGCTGCTATTGGCAATATCGCATCTCCGACCCTATTGAGATATACAAAAGGGACGAGTTTGTCAACTAAATGTGGAACGCCTTATGCCACAAAAATATAAGAAAAGAAATTCTGACCGATCGCCCATGAGTAGAGGTCACCATCTTGGAGGTAATCCATCTCAAACCTATCAAATCCGGTGAGCTTTAATGTGCTCCTCGTTTCAAAAACGTCATAAGTTTAGAGTCTTCTTCCGTGGTGGCTTCTTGCCATCCCGTGACAAATAGCCATTGGGCGCTGGGGACCATCGCATTGTGTGACAACAGCTACCATCACCCTTCCCACGTCTTCTCTGAACAGTCATAAATTCCCCCCCCCCTCCCATCCTATCCTCCCCCTCCATCGTTCCTCCCCTCATTCCGGTCGGCACTTCAATTCTATCCCAAGTGCTTTCGTCGTCGTCTTCTTCTTACCCCACAGCCTCCCCTATGCATTCATGGGTCCATCCTCCCCCTCCTCCTCTCCGTTGCTATGACTCACGCGGCGCGCATCTCCTGACCCTTCCACTCTTTAATGTCGAGGGGGCGGCCTTATAGATGCAGTCGCTGGAGGAATAGTCGGGGGGAGAGTGTTTGTGGCCGTGACATTGCCCTCCCCCCATCTCTTAGGAAGGTGAAGGGTCGGGAACGGTCCAGGAAGCCTGCAGTCAGCATCTTTCCCCCTTCTTCCTTCCTATCGCCACTCCTCCATCATCAGTTCGGCTTATTGCGTGTGCGTGTATTCAGAAAGATTCACCGTGGCTGTTGAAATTCGTGCAAATATTATTGGTGCTTTAAGATCACGTACTTGCTTGTAACGGCGTGCCATATTACCCAAATAAAAAAGTGAACGCGTTGATTCTGTCTAAAATCGAGATTTCGTTATTCTTAGTTTTTCTTCATTATGTTGATGGTTGTTTCGTTTGTTTTAGTTTTTAATTATAATTTTATTGATGTTTGAAAACAAATGCTGTTTTGTTACTTGTTGAATGTTTATTTTTTGGAAAGGGTTGTTGAGAGGTTGTTTAAAAAAATACGGATGGATTGTTGTGAGAGAGACTGCGGAGAGAGGATCAATGATGTATTGGACTTAAATAAAGAAGGGTCTGGAACTTTGGAATGTGAATAAATAATAAAAAAAGGTCACGCCATCACATGCTCTAAATTGTTTTGAACTGTTTAGCGCAGAGCATGTTCCAGTGACATTTGTTAAGTCGTCTGCGCTGAGCAGATTGAATGACATCTTCCCTATGCCAGCGTTTATCGTGTGTTTGCAGAAGAAACTTGTGATGGCGGGGGAATGTATATTAATGGAAACAGGAATGTCTCAATGTCAAAGCTAGTTTGCGATGGTTACTTAAAAAACAAATGTTAATTCGGAGCTAAATCTTTCACGAGACGAGTTTGAACTCTTATTGATAGAAGTTTAATATCTCACCGCCATATTGTAAACACTTCAGCGCAGATCGTTCCAATCGTCAACTTGCAAATGCGCTCGTGTGTTTCCATATGGTACAATGTGCTACTTGTCCTGCAGTTTTTCATAGATACGAGATTGACCAATGATATCATCGCATTCGTTGTATTCCTTAAACCCTGCTTGTGAGAATCAGATTTCAAACTGTTGAAGTATCTTATTCAACTCTAGTCGATTTATAATGGAAAACGGTACTACTACGCGTGTCGAGCGATACTTAAGCAATAAACGTACGTCCGGGTCTTGATCTCCAATTTACTCTTGATCATCCGAATGAGTCATTTGTTTCTTTCTATCCCTCTCTAGTTACTGCGTAAGTTATTGACTCAACGTCCAAACCATTGGTTTCGGTCGTCACAGGCGCCCAGCACCATCTGCTGTGCAGAATGAATGAGCAATTGGCCAGATGTTGGCGTCCACCGAATAATTCCTTTAGTATATTGGTTCATTTATGCATGAATGCCCCCCCCTCTCTCAAGTGTTAATGAAGTTTCCTGAACCAATAATCTACCGTGAGTATATCCTATTAATCTTTCATCAAATGCTTTTGGCTGAGCTACGTAGGAACTCTTAACTAGTGCATATGAGATTTTATGTCTCGTAGATATCGATATATTCCTTGTTTATTTGCGAGATTTGATTTCGACAGTCACTTTCATTCCAACTCATTTCAAGTCAACATACGCGATTGGGGATACCGGTAAGATGGAGTCTGACACCAGACGTCGCGGAAACCTGAGGTATAAAGTCATTTTCATTTCTGAAATGATGCTGAATATATAATACTATTGTAGTATTTTTATACAGTGGTTGTTTTACGAATGAGAGCTTGTAGTTCGTTACTGTTTCATTTTGAGTTCGAGAGTTGAGTACTATCAGTTTCGAGTTCAGACCTCAAGTTCCATCCCAGAAAGTATCGAGATTAGGGGTTTCCATGAGGAAGGAGTATCAGCATTTATGAAGAGTGCTCATCCATTCAGCATCCTGTTTGTGCTATTTTGCGTAAACTTGTTCTACATGAACTGTTCAAAATCGTGTTATAGCAGTGCGAGAGTCTTTTGTCATGAGTACGTACTAATTTTTATTTTAGTTCTTGTTGTTTATAATAAAGAAACTCTTTACGTTTCTCCACGTAAAGAATAAAATTATCCGCGTTATATTTGGCTAAATTGAGTAATGGATAAATAATATTTTAATGAGCTAAATCGGCCGTGAAAATTAAAATCCTCTGTTCTCTAAATGATTTTTAATGATGTCACATTTCGCTGGATGCACGACCTCCGTGAAAATCACGCGGGCATAAGGTATTACTTATAAATATTATTTTTTACTCAATCATTTCCGGCTACAGAGCAGCAGTCCTTTGACTCTAAGTATAGAATATAAATACGTATATGAACCTCGATTAATGTGCAAAAATAAATAACCAAGACATTGATGTGAATATTCTTGTAGTTTAAGAGCGCAAGCATTTCGACAAAATTTCAAATTGCCTTCTTGTCATAAATTTGGTTAGGAATAGTCGCGAACGCGATAATACAATGAACGAATTTTATTTTTATGTCTTTGGTTTTTGTTTGTTTTGTATTCTTGAGGGTGGTATCTGGTCAGCGTCATTGGATGTCTCCTCCGAGGTAAAAACAATAGGAGAGCCACAGTCGCATGCATCATGGTGAAAGAATATTGATTAGGCTCTCCTTCATGTTGACATTCACCATTGTGATCCAGCTGCACATGGCTGCACGAAATTCCTGCTGCGCGTGGGCGAAGATGCATCGTCTCGGAATGCATTCGCCGGACGTCTTCCTTGCTTGCGTCCCCAGCTCCCGACAATCCCCACCGTTCCTCCCCTTTCCCAAGTCCATCCTCGTCCGCAAACCCACCACGTCCTTATAAAACCCTTACTACGAAATTCCTTCCTACGAAACCCTCGCTTTAGAAGGTAGTGCAGCCTTACCCACAGCTCCATCTTTCCTGATATCACTGCGTTTTTTTTATCCTAAAACTTGGTTTCTGTAATTTGGCAATGTCTGCCTGGACGAAGAGATTTAATACGTCTTTCTTTGTAAAATAAAGAAATATTCCCTTTGAAATTTTCCACACGGCTTCTTTCTTTTCTCCATCTTTTTCCGGCAGTGGTCTTCGAAGACTCACATTCGATCTCGTTGATTTTAGTGTCTTCTTCCGTGCCTATTTCCCATGTCTCTTGGGGCGGGCCCTCCTGGTCTTTCCTCGCCACTATGCGTTGCTGCGTCATTTCAGATTGTAGGTCCATCGTCATCATATTTTTATACGCAGAGAAGTAGATGGTTTCATGAACTCATAAGCTGGTAACCACTGCCAAGTTGGGAGGTTAATTTTCGTTTATCCAAGAAGATAGTAACGATTACCATCTCACTTGCTTACCTTGCGTGTATTACCGTCACTGCGTCGTGCTGGTAACCAGAACCAAAAGGCGGTTTATGCATTAACCAGATCCATAGTTATGATAGACATCTCTCATTGCCTGAGTTATTGAGTAAAATTGTCCCGTTACCAAGCTCTAATGGAAGCTCTTTCGACGGAGTTATAGCCAGCATTCTCCTCCCTCCCCTGCCTATGCACTCATGTGATTTATTTTTGACACATCTTTCCCTTTTCGCGTTATCATCGCCATCTAGGCACCATTAAAAATACTCCAGCGGGAGCGTGGTCCAGAATCCGATTTAGGAAATAACTCAATTTTCGGGGAAGGGTGGGCACCATTCCGTGGCGGATGCTGCTTAAGTGGGAAAGATTCTGGCGAAAATGCGTTGCTAGCGGGTCTGTCCCCCTCCTCTGAGGACGCCTGAATCATCAATGCTGCCATATACCCTTGCTTCTTTTGTATCGCTTCTCTTCCCCTAATGCGGATTCGGCTTGGAGAACTCACGATTGCAGTTTGGCTTTTTAAGCCGTAATACATTGCGTAAAAGAACACGTGACCGCTTTTGTAATTTGTACTAAATCGCGTCGTGTGCTGCAGTAATGACTGCTTGAATCTCAGTCAAGTCAAATGATTTTTTTCAATGCGAATCTCATCCCTTTTAGTTTTGCATTTTGCAGTTTCGTCTAAATTTTTTCAGGAATAATTTTTTCAAGTGGTGTTGGACGAGAGTGTTAGGTGCTCCAACTGCTTATAAGTTTACCGTTCCGACTACTGTAACGGTGTGATCGCAATACCAAGACAAACTCGTTATCCGAGTCTTTAGCGTGATTCAAACCCTCCATTTTTGGGAAACCAGGCCTGAGCGTTACCAACTGCCGTTGTTGGTATAGTTTTCCTTCTGAAATTTGCGCCTATATTAATTCAAGCGGTAATTTGTTACGGTAGTAGAATCAGGGGTGTAGAACAAGAAACTAATTATTTCATGCCGAATTGAACTCGGTAATTCCATTATAAATTAAGCAACCAGTTACTAAGATAAAACAAATGCATTTGAAAATTTCGTTGACTCAAAAATTATCAATTTGGAATGCACCAAAGATATGAAATTCGCCGTGAAAAAATCATTTGACTTGACCGGAATCCGAGCCCAAAAATTAGCCTTGAACTGGGTGGTGTAACTGGTGGCTTGGTGTACCTGGCTGACACATCTGACCGGAAATTGGGTGACCCGGGTTCGAATCTCGGTCAATTCAAATGAGTCGTAATTTTTTCCCTTAAACGTGTCTATCCTTGAACCCTTGCACGTGACTGTGTACTAAGTAATTAGTGATTTTTTCGTTGTGATATTGGATTGTCATGTTGGTTTCGAATCGTTTGTAACCAGCTCTTACGCTCTTTTTTGGCTATATAAATACCAAACATAGAGATACTTCTATAAAAAAACTTCATAAGGTAGCTATCAATTAGCAAAAATATATAGATTTCCCTCCATGCGCATTGTACGTTTCTTCAGTTTGAGCATGTTATGAGGGTGTCCTCACCGCCTCTTCATTTCCCTCCATTTCCCCTTTGTCTTTACGGGCAGAAGCAATGGCCGGAAGGGTAGCTTTGTGGAGTATACTTTCAAAGTAAAGTTTAATAAGTTTTACTAATCCAAGTGTAGTTCGTATAGTTTACAATTTAGTTAGTATAGTATGAAGTTTATTATAGTTTGGAACGTCGAAGTATTTTTGGTAAGTAATCCTCTTTTGTGTCACTCTTTCCCTCATTTCTTTCCGTTTCTTGACGTTTTTGGGATGACCCCGGCCCCTGTTCTGGATAACCTGTCCAATCCGTGCATCCTGTGACGTCTGCTCAGAGAGGGACTCCCCTAAAGGTACCTAATCCGAGTGAATCGTCCTCCAAAATAATGTGTTTGCCGGGAACATTTTAAGGGTCTCTCGAAGGGCGTATGTTTATACGTCGACCGTGTTCCTCTCTCACGGTTCATGTGTTAACCCTACGACATTTATTGCGTGTGGATTTTATTAGTTTCCGGGTCCTTCATCTTCCCTTAATGTTATTTCTTTTCCCAAAAAAGGCTTCTCAAAGGTTTTTTTTGTTTCTATTTCAAACTTTCCCGACTCCAAAAGGAGCACATCTGGTAAAACCGTGGAAGATTGAATTATTTATTTCCTCGTCATGAGTTATGTTTTCTCCTCCGTTTTACTCGAAACATTACTCTTTCTCTCACGTTCACGTCGCGCGCATTATTATAAATTCTGGACGTGAAATGGAGGTGGTATTTTAAACCGTTAGGTAATGAGCGTTTTTGGGGAAAAGAAAATGCGGTAGGTACAGAAGGATTTCGATTCCTTTGATGCGCTTTAAAATATATTTTATTTTCGGTGACTTCCAATTCGAGTTTTTTTTATACCGTTCTTGAGTACCTCACAGCATTAGGGTCGTTCTTATTCTGGCGATTCATTCGTGAGACAAATTTCAATTTATGTAACGGCTTTAAACTACTGTGCGGCGGTCGTCCGTTCAAACGTGCCGACGAAGAAACGAGAAGAGCGATCACAAAGTAACGTAAACGTTGCTAATGGAAGTTGGACCCAGAAGTGAAAGTCATGTCGACTTTCTTATAGGTATGTACCTACTTGCGGTACTTGTGGTTAAATCATTCTCCGTCTTTTGATGCTTACTGAAGCCCGTTTTTTAATGTTAGTTTCACCGCATGTCAGTTCTGAAAGTATATACGTAAGATTAAGGGCGATAGCGGCCGTGAAATAAATAAAAATCGAGTATTAGCATAAAAATTTGTAAATTTTATGAGATAAGATATGTATTTTTCTATTACCCAAAGTGGTTTGACTGCATAGCTGTCTTTGTGTTAAAGAAATTGTTTACTTTTTGCAATTTTTGTCGTCAAAATGGGCTAGTTCGGTAGAAAAGGCGCTGATGTCATCTCCTTGGGCAAGTTCCACAAAATGCCTCACCTCGGGGTGAGAAAAACTATTTGACGTCGTTAATCCGAAGATTGGCTTCCTGCAGCTCTCCGCTACCAAATGCTTTTTTCCTTCAAAATGTTAAAAATTAACCA
This sequence comes from Pyrrhosoma nymphula, assembly GCA_963573305.1. Lineage (NCBI taxonomy): Eukaryota > Metazoa > Arthropoda > Insecta > Odonata > Coenagrionidae > Pyrrhosoma > Pyrrhosoma nymphula. The sequence continues at coordinate 34,084,205 of OY754327.1, forward strand.
TGAAAATTTGTATCCGTTGACCTGTGTACATAATTCTTGCCTACCTTACCTACTTTTTATGTTCATCAACATTTTATATACATATTTTTTAAGTTATTGGTGGCGGCCGATACTTTGTGGAATTCCATTGCAGGAAAAGGATAAAATACTTTGCACTATTCCACTGGAGAAATATGATTTATTGAGCCGATATGTTTCACTGCACTGCAGCATCATCAAGTCCTGATGATGCTGAAGTGCAGTGAAACATGTCGACTCAATAAATCGAAATTCTCCAGTGGAATAGTTCAAAGTATTTATCCTTTTCCTACATATTTTTGCTATGGTGGAAAGAGTATTTTACGAGGGATATAAATAAAATAGTAGAGTTTATCATTTGTTTGAATTCATTTAGTCGCCTGCCAACCTAAGTTCGGTCGGCATGCTTATTATTTTTTCCTTCAAGATTACAACTTTCAACTCCGAATCCGTTGCGACCAGATGCAACGCCGATTAGCCGAGCGGTGGGGCGACCGTGAAATCACGTTTCTTTCCTCGGAAATGACCGCAAGAATTATTGCGGTCGCGGGCTTGTTAGTCGCTTGCTTTTTTTCTTTGTCGGGGGCGAGCTTGTCACATCGCTGGACTGCTTTGAGAGGCCATTCATCATTTTTGCTTCCATTCCTCTGAATGTTACGCCCTTCCCACTCCTACTGTGCCCCCGTTAGGGTACTTCGGCTGCAAGTGGGAGGATGACCACCCTACTTATCCTCCTCTTCCGCGCCATCTTATCCTCCTCTTCCACGCCTTACAGAAATTTTAAATTGAAATCGCCAAATTGAAAAAAGGTTCCCTGGACCGGGGATGGAACTAGGTAAGTAAAGGAAACTAGGATTCATCAAAGGAAGGGAAGGTAGGTTCTTCGATGAAAAAGTGAAAGAGAGATGCTAATTTGCTCTTGTCAGACCACACCTCGAACTTAAATTGAGCAAATGCAAGGCGGTACATTTCTTGCGGAGGTCGTCCAACTATCCCCATGTATATGCTGTGGATGGTGTTAACATAAAGGCGACAGATGAGGTTAAGTATCTAGGAGTTACGATAACTTCGAACCTATCGTGGGGAACACATATAAGAAATATTTGTGGCAGAGCTCTGAAGAAGCTAGGATTCGTCAAGCGTATTGTGGGAAGATTTTCGGATGAAAAAGTTAAAGAGAGGTGCTTTTTCGCACTCGTCCAGCTACACCCTGAATATGCAGCGAGCGTATGGAATCTGGTGCAGAAAGACTTAATCCGGAAACTTAATACAATACAAAGGAAAGCTGCGCGATTCGTCAAAAACTGCTACGGGCGTACAGACAGCGTTACACAGATGTTAAACGAATTAGGCTGGGAGCCGCTAGAGACTCAGAGGCTGTGCGCTAGGCTTAGATTGCTTAAGCAATTGAGAATAGATATCTTTAAGAGCGACACGGAGAACATCATATTAGAACCCCGCTGTATTTCCAGGTACGACAGAAACGATAAATTAAGAGAGATATTTTGCCGAACGGATAGATATGGGAATTCGTTTTTCCCCCGAACAATAGGGGACTTTAATAAATGTTAGGCGTAATTTCATTAGAGCGTTTCCCTTTTATATGTAAGCGGCTGGTGTCCTAACACCCCCGCCACACGCCTATTGAGGCGGCTTGCGGGGTAGTATGTAGATGTAGACCTCTAATGCGCCGCGAGGATTTGGGGCCCTGCATAGAAAGATTTAATTCGCGAAGTATATAAAATGCGGATGAAAGCCGCACGTTTTGTTAAAAACTGCTACCAGCGAACGGGAAGTGCCTTCACAGATTATGGAAGGACTGTGTTGGGAGCCGTTGGAGACTTGGAGACTACACACTAGGCTTAGAATACTTGAGGATTTCAGGTCAGGTGATATATCTCTAAAACTGATAGATGCGACAAAATAAGAGAGTTACTGACACTGCCGAACTTGAAGGTACAAATATTCCTAATTTCCACGCACCATTAATGACTATAATAATAACAGCTTGACACTAAAGTTAGACACATTGTTAGCGTACAATTCACTTATGTCATCTCCCTTTTCTTTTTCCCCTTCGCTCCTCTTTCATGGCTGGTGTCCTAACATTCCCGGGGCTCCCGGCCACAAGCCTGTACGGCACGGCGCGCCGTGGCGGCGGCTCGCTGGGTAAAATGCAGATGTAAGTGAACTACGCTCCTTCGGCTTCCCGGACCGTACGAAATACATAGACTAATAGAAATTGATAACAAGATAATTTTCGGGGTTCTAATGAACTGACTGTCATGTACCATTACGATACATTAATGATAGCACTCTTAATTGGGTTGGATACTATGCCAGCAAAGGTGTTTTTAGGGTGCTTAGAGTTTTCATTCCCACAGTTGCATGATAGGAGATAAAAGAATTCTTTTTTCGCCATTTGGTGCTTATGAGATGAAGACGTGGTACGTACCCTTGTTATGCTGGTACTAAGCATAATGGGGATTAAAAAAAACGCGAAGTTCACTGTAAATTGACAATTTTCAAGTTATGTAAAGTGATACGAATCAAACATACGGCATCCAATGAGCCTTGACCTTAGAAATCAGGCACTTTTCAGGAATTGAATTTGCACAGAATTTTTGTAATTGACAAAACCGAGGATGTCATACACCTTTCCACGGCCGGCTGCACTGCAGATAGCGCCATTTTCCCGCCTGGGCACTGCAGTACGACCGAAACGCCCCCATCTACCACCTTCTTAGATCATTTGCGAAATCCTTATGCATTTGTTGATTTACATTTGCAATGGTGAAAAGTTTCCACTAGATTTAAGGCTAAGTAAACGTGATTTCACAAGGATTCTATGGATAAATTGACTATATTATAAAAATATGTAATTACGCTCATCACTGACTGACGGACTCTGTAACGCTGTATGATGGAGCCACAGTCACGAAAACGCATTCAAGGTGGTTTGAGCGGGGTAGTTCCCTAGTCATAATGGAGACCATATTCAAATTTTATTGTTTTATTTCAGCGTCTGTAAGAAGTATAAAATAAATATTGTAGTATTATTGGGGCACATATATGTAGTTATGAATGGCCAAAATTCTCAGTAATTAAATAAATGAAGTCACATAAGTCCCTAACTTGACTCATTTTTTCCCGCCGTACGGCTGAAAACCCTTCAAAACAGCAGTTTTTTTGCGATCCTGTAAAACTTACTTCGGTGAGTAATAGATTAATTTTTATAAATAGTTGAGAAAACATGCAAACTATACACCGTTAGTTTTTTGACGAAATCTAGGTGCTAGAAGTTCCTAATTTCTTTAATATGCTTCCTCTGGAGCGCACAGCCGTAATCTATCCCATATAAAACAGTTTATATTTTTAGGTAAATTGCTCAAAAAGTAGTTTGGTAAGGGGTTTATATTTTGATATCATTGGAAAGATGACAGTTTTTTATTTGAAATGAGGCCAAATTTATCAAATTCTAGGTGAAGTGATTTTTCGCTCAAACCACCTTAAGCCCTGTGAACTGCCTATTCTTTCAAGAAAGTAGTGGAATGGTGCTAAGGTGGTGGATTGGAAGGAATTGAGTTCGCTGCTCTGGCGTGGTAAATATTTTTTCCTTTTTTTTTCATAGTTATTTTCGCTTTTCTTTTTAGACATTGTACTTTCTTCATGGTAACTTACATAAAAAATATTTTCTCTCAATGTCTTACTCTCTAAAGTGATACACTCATTAACTCCGGGGAGCAAAGCGTGGTAGGTGGAGCCACAGTCACTTAAATTTTAAATGGTATTTATTCTCGATCTCTTTTTTTCTATATGGTGCAAATGTCATGAGTTTAGGTCAGTAATATATATATTTTTTTAAACTGTTGCCGACGTTTCGGATTTTTATTTTTATTATAAGTAGTCACTCATTTAATGTCGAAGAAGCTAAAATTTTAGACTCAGAACCAAATTTATCAAAAAGGTTATTCAAAGTAATGTACCATATATCCAGAAATAAAAAAAATTGCAATAAAAGAACAGACATTACTTATCTAAGCAAAATTTATCATAATTTAATAAATGACACATAAGTTTTCAACAAAGAAATGGATCCAAGCAACCAATTTAAAATTGTAAATAAAAACAGCACCAAATTTTAAAAGGTGGCAATATTGAATATGTCTACCAATGTATTTTTATATTTAATGACTGTAAATTAACCATTATGTAATCAAAAAGGAATTGTCAAACATTTAACAGCATGTATCATTTGTTTATAGCGCAGAAGATGGATAAATAAAAATGTGAAACGTCGGCAAAAGTTTAAATTTTAAAATGCTGTTATTTTTACCTAAGGGCGTTTTTTCTTGGAAAGTTTGCGCGCCTCAAATAAGGAATTTTAATAATTTAGCGAACACAGCATGAAACTCACTCATGGGCGCCTTAGACGCCTTACAACTAACTAGTTCCTAATGTACGAGAAAGTCGTTGCCGGCATTACTCCATCGACTTATTCCGCTGTCCCGTTTTTTTATGACTGACCCGTTTGATGGCCAGCGCTACTTGAATTAAGAGCGCGACTGCCCACTTGCCTCTCTCTCTCTGGAAGCGGATCAAGCGAAATGGATCCGCGCGCGTGGGAGATTTCGCGATATCCGTCGTAAACCTCATGGCGAATATTTAAAAATTTGCATGTTCGTATTCTGTCTTTTTAATGACCGATGGCCATCATTGCTCGTCCCACTCCGGTACATGACTCTGAACCTGTATCCCCAAACTAGTCGTGTGGTTCCTAATCTACCGTGGCAAATACGGTTCCAGTGACCGGTAGGTATGTAAAGCAGTGTCCTGAATGTATGATAAAGCACGCGGCGCTTATCTTCGGGAAGGCGTGCGTTCATTTCTGCGGTATCCTCTATCGAGGCAGCGGGAAAAAATTAACATATCCCCACTTAAACCTGCCATGTGCAGTTGAATTAAACGGAGCACGTTGTACAAATCGATCGGGCCGTAATTTGCATGCATTATTCTTGTGTTTGTATTAGTTTCTATTCGGTAGGTGATGTGAAATAATAACCGCGCACTCATGTGTGAATTTATGCTTTGAGCCAAGAATGGAATCGGAGTGCTTTTGCGAATGTCGGACGATTAGCCACCTGGATCGTTCCGAATGAATTATGCATCTTTATGGTAAAGATTTAATTGTTATTAATCATCGTGCACGTGTCATTGAATGAGATTAAGACATTATTTGAGTGGGAGGGCTACTGTTTCGTCACGGTTCTCAGTAATGGCATTCTGTTTATTTAATTGCTCGTGAGATCATCAGTAGGTACGCATCAGTCTTTACATTGGCTTCGCTTTGAATAATAATGCCAAGCGGATAACACATTCCTCGTCGTTATATATGCATTTCAAAAGTGCGATCTCTCCATCTTCCAGGCAGTGCCAGATGGGTTACTATTTTGGGTTTATTATATATCTCCGTCTTATTCACTTTAGATCAACGATTTGGATACCACTTGTTTCCTCAGGGACCAAAGACCACACGATCAGTGAACAACTTTGAGGTCATCATCGTTTGAAGATGGATGGCTATTGTCTTGGCAGTGTACATTCAAATTTAGTATATCCTATGTGACTTGATTTTTTTCCTAAGTAATTAATCCCACTCGCTCCCACTTATAATTATTAATTATAGTTATTGGCATTGACCAAATCTCTTTAAATTTTCCCGGAATTAACACGTTTGTTTAAATTATTTGACCTATAGTCTCTGCGCGTCTTTTTCTACTAAGGTTGGGGCACAACCAGCGTGAACGCAATATTTTTAAGTTCTCAAACAACTTAGAGGCCACATGTTACTACACTTTTTTTCGTTTTATTTTTTTTTCTACGACCACCTTCAACCCCTTCTTGTGATATCTTATATTTGTTGTGACACGTGTGATCATGTGGTTTTTTAGTGACTGTAAATGATTTTGTTGTTAATATGCTTCATTTATTTATCTGTTATGTCCGCCAATGTAATAGGCATTTGTGCAGTTTTTGATATTCAGCAAATGAGTAAAACAAGTAAATAATACTGCATAAAAATATTTGCAAAACCTTGATTGTCTACAAATGTCTTAAGGAGTAGAAACTTAAGCAGAACTAGGGATAAGTGATAACCAGGATGACTTCGAATTCCCGTACGCGTATCATGATTATGCTTTTTTTGCTCAAGACATTTGTCCTTATATTCATGAGTGACTCCCTCAGGGCACTTTATTTCTCCCCTTCACATTCTCTTCCTTTAGGGCCGCCCTGTGCCTGGTCCCCATCCTGCTCATTTCATTTATCTATTTTTCTTCCTACAAGATCCTCTCGCTGCCCCGCCCCCTTCCTCGTTTACAGAGACTTTACCCCTTTTCGTCCGCGCCACCCTTATGGCAATTAATACTCTTCGCGAGGCCATTCACACCAATTGGACGATGACGGAATGAAAAATTAAATTGCGACCGTCATATTTTTCCCCCGCGTCTTACATTCCGAAAATAACGTGGGATCGCATGCAACGCTGGCTCGGCATGGGTGGCGTGTGTTCTATGATGGCCTTAATGGAGAACGTCGTAAAGTTTCTGGCTTGCAATTAACTCCACTCTCGTGGGTGCGGCATATTCCGTAGCAAATCAGAATGAGTTAACTTCCTTGGGGATCCGGGTTGCTGAGGCTCATTTCATCGTTGAGTAAAAATATGATTACGAAACTTTTTCATGTAGCAAATTTATTTAAAATATATGCCTGTTTAAGTGTTTTAAGTTTTCCGAACGAAGCGTGTAAAACCCGAATGCCATTTTCGTTTTTGAGCTATAATCTAGTTTTATTGCTTGAAAAAGTACCTATTTCTGGTGAAACGCCACAAGGAACATGGTACGCAGTCTCACGTATGAATGAAAGATAAAAAAATATTGAGTGGCAATGAGTACGCAAAAATATTTTTACTTAAACAGTATTCGAATCCAAATCTCCCAATTACTAGTCTGGTATTATCTCAATGCTATCAGGCTCAACTTTGTGGAAGTTCATTTTTAAATAATGAAAAAGAAAACTTTGTTTTATTCCACCGATTTATTTTACGGTACTACTAGTTTCGACGCAGTGGCGTCATTTTCAGGTACGCCACGTACGTACCAGTCTGGTATGTTTATCTCTTATCAGGAAATTGCTTCGAGCTATTACACCTAGCTGGAAATTGTTAAATCTTGGTTTTGATTCCGAATAAGTAAATGTTTTCTTTAAATTGAATTATTTCTCACTTTGCTGTTTAAGAATAAATTCGACTGTATCTGGCGTTACGTGGTGGAACAGCATTTTAGTACTTAAATAAAACTGCAGTAGTTGTACTGCCCACTTAATTTAATGTAAAATATTATACTACATGTCTACATGGTTTACCACAGGTATACCTGATGATGACGCCCTAAGCGTCGAAACACGTGTAGTGTAATATTTTACATTAAATATTAGTGGACATTACAACTACTGCACTTTTATTTAATTGATGTTTAAGATTCACGATTGTTAACATTATTATTTTTTAACTCCTTCGAATTTAATGTTGTGTTGGCATCCTTCGGAATTGTAACCCTAGGTGAGTGATAATGGTGTAATTTTAATAATTGATTTTTATCTCTTGAACCATTTTTGGAATGATTTCAAAGTTTATTATGATATTGATGTTATTGTACGTACTCTCTTTCGCTACAATTTCCGTGTTGCTGCTTAGTTTAAGGGGTTAGTGAAATTTAAATATCTCTGTCGATTCTACTCCTTATCGTATGCGATTCTTTATGAACCACGCTTTTGGATGCAGTTACGTAACTGCATGCAAACGGCTTGTGGAAGCTTTTATCCTTTTTGTTTCACTGAACAGAAAGGGACTCTCATCGGTACATTCTATTGGACTTATTTATGGGACGGGAACATCTGTTCCTCGTAGGACACTGTTTTCTATCTCATGAATTTATTGATAAATGCGGCGCGTGACAAACACAGCTGGAATGCAGTGACAAGCATATTTTCCCCTAATGGCTCAACTGCGTTTTATACATCTTCTCCGCTCCATGGAAAGTTGACAGTTGTTAAATTATTCAATAGACGTCGTCAGAAGAGTTTTCCAGAATCATTGTTCGGCCACATCCGGGGCTCCCTCCGGAATCCCATCGAGAATTGTTAATTCTGATCGCTGACCTTGAGGTGAATGCGTTTTTTGACTGCATCGCTCCCTCCTCGTGATGTGGAAGCTTTTATTCGACCGTTTCCATAGAGGTTAACCATGAATCAAACGTCAAGATATTTGTTCAGTAATTTTCGTTTAGTTTGTTTCAATACTGCTCGTTGGACACTTTTTTTACTTTCGGGATATTGATTGTCCGGATCGAGATTTATTAGTGATATTTCAAGGAAAAAACTACTTAAAGTTTTGTGATACTATAATTTTATTTACTCCCAGGGATACTATAGAAGGGAGTCGTAGGTAACTTCTTAGGCAAATCTGTAAAGAGGTTACTATCAAAATATGTTATGCAATTAAATTTTCAGGTATACGAAGTATGCAATATACCAAAATCTTGACGATGGGTAAAATACATCATTAATTCGAAAAATCTATAGAACTGATCTTCTGCTTTATGTTTTTTCGCATGCTAATTTTGTGATACATATTGAAACCAAGTTTTTACCTTGGTATTCTGACTTAATAAGCAAAATAAAATGTGTCGTCCATGCAAAAAACACTCGGAGGGGGTTATATTTGGATTGAGCATTGATGAATTTGTTGTTGCTGGCTTAAATAAAGTTAGTCCAATGAAGAAGGCACGTGGTTATTCCTCATACAAAAATATCTTACAATATATAATGCACAGAAATGCATGTTTATATTAGGTATTCCATACTGTGAATTTAAAATATTCCATCAGATTATCTTGCTAGTAATTTGAGGGCATGGAGTAAAAGTATAAATGTACTTTACAGCGGCCGATGAACAAATTAAAAGTCTAATGAAATAACTCCGTCTAAAAAAAACTCCGTAAGAGCCAGAACACCATCCTAAATTATTCGTGCCTCTTAAGTATGTATCCTAGGGGTGTTACTGTTGTTTAGCCTTCCAGTAAAATCCTGCCTTTTAAAGTGTTCAAACCTGAAGCAGTATAAAATTTTAAATTAACCAATTGAGTCAGTTAGATTTGCTGGCGAGTAGAAGTTAGTTAGTCAATCATTCCGAGGACATAATTGGTTTTACTAGAAAATTATTTGGGGAAATATGGAATGAATATCAGTCATGAGTAATGAGGTATTCTAGGCCTTGGTGACCATCAAAGTAGAAGGGCACAAGGTGGAGTAGGTGGAGCATTCCAGTTAGTTAGCTCGTTGGAAGAAAATGGGCAAAATATTAAAGATATTAGAAGGAGAATATCGTTATCAAAGGAGACATTTACGCATAGGAAAGAACTAATGACGGGGACCATGCGTAAGAATATAAAGAAAGGACTGGTGAAGAGCCTAATATGGAGTGTCGCGTGTTATGGTGCAGAAACGTAGAATCTTTAGGAAAGAGAATGAAAAAAGGATTGGGGCGTTTGATGTGTGAGTGCAGAGGAGAATGGAGAAAGTTCGATGGACGGAAAGGAGACAAACAAGAAACTGCTTAACATGGTGGGCGAGGAGAGGAATATGTTTAAGGAAATTAGGAGCTGGTATAGTAGGTGGCTGGAACGAGTAATGAGGGGCGAATGGGTACTGAAGTCCATGATGGAGTGGAGGCTGTAGGTTAAGCGGGAAGGGGATGAAAAATAATAGATTTAACGGATGAGATGAAGAAGGATGGTACGTATTACCAGCTGACGAATGAAATCATGCAAGGAACCATGGGCCTGCGACTGTAGAAGATAGTCTAGATCTTCCTTCTTCAACTTAAACCGGTATATTACTTCTGGCTAATGAAAATTAGGCAATCTGATTCTTTACATAACTTGAGAGCTAAAAAAAAGGTGCTACTCTTTTCGGCTTGCTGTCGTGGAAGCGTTTCATGTCAAATGATGGAATAGTAATTTTTAACTTTTTAAAGTTTTATGTAAGTTTTATTCTATAACCATGTTCTTCAAAATCATATAAATAATTGAAAAACGTCATTCATAAAACTTTACAGTGAAAAATACCATTTTATTACACTTTATTCCACTTCATTGGTGTTCTTTTAAATTATTTTTGCTCATAGTTCCAGGCGCATGTTTAGAAAACTCTTGGAGGGATTTTTTCTAGCTCGATCAGGTGCTATTTAACGTCCCTTGAGACGTTCCCAAAGGAATTGAAAGACTCCTCGCTACCACCTTCCTAATTCAACCACCCACCCTCAAAGACTTGTGTTCACCCAGCCTTCTACTCTTTCCTCTCCTTCAACCCCCCCTGGGAGTCTGGAGTTGCGGTAGTGAGAGAGTAGTTGTCGGGGTAGGAAGGTTGTTGGGGGTGAGTCGGTTGAGTTGGTGTGGAAATAGCACGTGCCACTCATTTGGTTCGTCCCGAGTTTATATTCCCTTTCTCGCGCCTTCGTCTCATTATTTTTTTTTAGTCTTCCGAGCGGTCTGGGAAGTGTTTCCTTGCGGTCGCCGTGACATTTCATTTTTCCGCTCCGGACACGCGATGAAGGCGCACCATTTCACTCCCTCCATCATCCCTCCCAATGTTACGAGCGCGACAAATCGCGCGACCGCGTCTCATGAGATGGCGTTTGCGCGTGCGCCTTAGGACGTGCTTGTGTATGCGTGTGCGTGTGTGTGGAATAAGGTGAAGTGGGTGGAGGTTAGAGGGGAGAATGAAGGGTAGGGTTTGGTGTGTCTTCCTGTTGAGAAACCGAGGAGGGAAGTGTGTTTTTGGTGTTGAGGTTTTCCAACTTGAGCTCACAATATTTGTGTCCTCTTGGTCGTGTTCCCTCGAATCGAAAGGGACTTGAATAGCTATGATCAATACCACTTATAATGTTAATGGAACACCTTACCAAGTACTTCCTTGTTCGTCTTCCTTTCCGTCCATCGTACTTTCTCCATTCTACTCCACACGTATCAAACGCCTGCAGCCCATTCTCATCCTCTTTTCTCAAACTTAATGTTTCTGCACCATAAAATGCTACACAACACACGCACCAAAATTATCTTAACCTAAAACTATTGACTTAACTCTGCCCAAAAACAGTGATGAAAATTAATGGAAATTGCCGTAGGAAAAAATCAACCTGGACCGGAAATCTAGTTCCCTTACTTCCACCCAAAATTGCTTTAGGAATCAGGGAGCCTGGGTTGCATGGTGGTCTGCACATTGGCCCAATGTTCTATCGCCGGTTGAGGTGGACATTTTCTACGTATTTTCATGGTCATTTTCGGCAGAAGCGATAATCATCATACGAACATAAGCGATGTTGCAGGATTTATCCTCGCGAGTGATGTCTTCTTAGATTCCCATATGCAGACCCTTGTGAGTGCGATCCTTGATCAATCGAACGACTGGAGGCCAAACATCTAGATTCCTTGAATCCAAAATTTCTTTAGTAATTATATCTAGGCTAGGTGGCAGAGTGGTCTACTAATTCGCCGATTCCAAAGGTGCGTGGTTAGATTCCTCGTCCTTGTGGATATCTTTTTTGGACAATTTCTTCGTGTTTTCATCGCTGTTTTCGGCAGAGGTGGAAATTTTTGCCGGATAATAAAACTGAAAAACAGGCGTAACGAAAAAAATTACTTAAAAATGATTTGAAAAACTAGTTACGACAAGCCACAAGTTGCACGAGAATGGGCTACTCACAAAAAAATGTGGAATTGATTCTATCTACGATTGAACTACCCGACTATGGAGAAATAAAATGTTGGTTTAATAATCTGCGAAAATTAGAATGTTAAGTTTCATAAACCACCAAATGCTTGCGGCTATATTTATACACAACAGCTTTTGAAAAAAATAATGAAGAGACATAATGGCTAGGGAACATTATTAGACAAAGGAAACAGTTGTAGGCTTGACGTTGTGTAAGTTATCCATTACGGAAGAAATAAAATAACTTTAACAGTTAACTCCAAAGAACTGCGGAACTGGCCGCGCAGTAACTTTAATGGAGTCACCCACTGATGGTCACACATGTGTGAAATTCACAGTGTAAAAATCATTCGCCTGAACTGGGATTCGAACCCAGACCCCCCCGATTTCGCGACGTGACGACCGCCACGCGCTAAGCCTGGGTAGCCTGGGTAGCCTGGGTAATGGGGCCTGGGATCGAATCCCAGTCCAGGCGAATGATTTTTTCCACTGTGAATTTCACTCAATTAGTTAACTCCGCTGGTAATATTTATTATCACGACCCGGTTCGACACTTTGTGTCATCTTCAGGTGTCGAAAGTGTTGAAACCCGGGTGTTAAATAATTAATAAATGTTACAAGTGCAGTTAACTAAGTTATTTTAATTCTTACGAACATTATTAGGATGTGCTCTCTAAATCTATCCAGAATGATTGGCCTCATATCAACCAGTTTTTTTGACCGTGTAGGACCTTTGCTTGTGTGTAATAATAAATGGTACGGGATAATGCTGGAGTCTTATGACTAGGGTGTGGGGGTTTTGTGGGTGTTCTGAGGTTTCCTTGGCGTGCACGCTCTGAGGAGACCATCGGGGAGGTGTGGGAACGAGGACGGAAAAGCCCGCGACGTTTACGTGTGCTTTCTTTTAAGGCGTGAGGCTTTATCCTTTCGGCTTCGGTCTGAGGTTTTCTCTTCTCGTTCCGACCCGACACCGCAAAACCTCTCGATGGCAAGAGAGAGAGAGAAATGGAGTCAACTTGCTCGCACCATTCGAAAAGAAATATTACCACCTTTGTCTTCGACTCCATAAATATTATTTCGAGGGATTTGAATGCATCGGTTTTCCATCTTCTGATCGTTGAGTTAGGGGTCGAACTCGGCGCTAAAATTGGGGGTGAATAGGGGAGACACTTATGGGCACTGGCAAAACAAAGGTTATGATTTGGTGAAAGTGGCCTTTTAAACGAAAGGACGCATATGTGTGAGACAATGCATATGTGTTACTGTAGCAAAATTTTTATACTAGAACAGGGCTTTGTTGTGCTGGTTGGAGCGTTTGTTGTTTATATTCAAAAAGAAAGAAACCTTGCATCCGTGTTCTCGCCAGTGATATCTCTATGTAATGGTGAAACATTGCATCATACCGATTTGGATCATACACCTTGAATATAGGTAGACGGAGCATGACGTCATGAACATGAGGGAGGGATAAGCCACGGCTTGTTCACGTGCTTTTTGGCAGATCTCGACGAGTCTCGACGGTGAAACAAGGTTCACTCCTGCCGTGCTTACGGTCGCCAAGAAATATTTGTGAAAGGAACCCGAATATCTTTGCACAAACGAGCTAATCCCTTGTAAAGATCAATATACCATGTGCCTTTCTTTACGAAAATGATTTCAGAGAATAATCGCGAGAGTTTGAGTTATATTTGTTCACGGTACGAGGATATCATGAAAGATCTCTTCTGCTCGTTCTAAGATCAAGCCTCCTGAATGTCTTATCGAGTTGATGCTGGCTGACATTGATGAACCAAGAAACTATTCTGAGGCAATGAAATCAGAGCAGCGATCACTCTGGGTGAATGCTATGGAGGAAGAGATGTCTTCACTGATGGAGAACTCGATCTGGACCTTGGCTGAGCTACCAGGTAATCGCAGATTCATCTCTAATCGATGGGTGTACAAAATAAAACGTGGATCTGATGGCAAAATTAATCGTTACAAGGCTCGACTAGTTGTGCGAGGGTTTAGCCAGAGAAAGGAGTGGACTATAATGAGACATTCAGTCCTCTTGCTCGATTCGATACAATTCGAGCTGTCTTGAGTACTGCTGCCAAGGAACATCTAGAGTTGACACAGTTTGATGTCAAGACGGCCTTTTTGAATGGTGTCCTCGATGAAAAAATATTCATGGCACTACCCGAGGTGTTTGACGATGGGACAGGTAGAGTTTGTGAGATTCACAAAAGTGTGTACGGTCTGAAGCAATCCTCAAGGTGCTGGAACAAACGTTTTAAGGTAGTGCTCAAAGACTTTGGACTCTGTGAGAGTAAGGCAGATCCTTGCTTATTTCATTGTACAAGTAATAGTGACTAGTTGATTGTTGTCACATATGTTGATGATGGGGTAGTGGATGCAACAGGTAAATCTAAAATTAAAGAGTTCCTGCAACGTTTGGAATTAGAATTTAGGATTACCAGTGAACCGGTTGGATATTTCTTGAATATAAATATCGATCAAAAACATGATGGGTCTATTTTCAACAATCAAAGTTCATATGCATACGAGTTCAAGTTCTAGATGTGGAGAAGAGAAAATGATTGAAGCCATCAGGGTTTTCCCTCAATTCTCCCTTTACTCATTCATTCTCCGTTAAATTGAGTCGTGTACTGCGTATTCACAGTTCTTTTACATTCTCCGTTAATAAAAGCCTTCCGTATTAACAGAACCGCCTTTATGCTTTACCTATCAATGAATATTGTTCCTTGAAGGGTAATTTTTCACTTGTCGACAATAAGTTTTTTTGTTGATTTTGGTTTGCCTTCTCATAATCGTTGAAAGTAATTTCATGTATTTTTTCTAAATGATGATTACTGAAACATTCTTAAGAGAAATTTAAATCATTTATTCTATGTATCACCAATGGAAAATATGTATGTGTATATTTATATTCCTCCCATCCCTACCCTCAAATCATCCTCGACTCATCGATAGTCGACGTATCTTCCCGCGCCGTTGACTATCGATTACATGCGAATATCCGTTTTTCGCTCATGTTATGAATGATTCAACGTGCCCCAAGGGCAAAGTGCCCCGTCTTTAAAATCATGTATGTGGTATATTTTTATTTTAACTTATTTGCTTGTTTTAGTTGTGCTCTTTCGAAAAAAATAGCTTACAAAACCGATGAATGAAAGGTTAATGGCTTCCAGTTCGTTAGAAGGACCAAGAAAAACGATTACCTTTTTCTATTTTGTACTTATTTTATAATTCGAGTTTCGAATTTCATTTTATGAATAGGTTATGTCCCACCCGAATAGAAGTTGGTTTCTTGTGTGAGAGTGAATGTGCGGTGTTAGACCGTTGGCGGTTACAGACGCAAAATTACAGCCCATTTTAAAGGAATTCTCCCATCCCATCTGGTTGGGATGTTGCACCATTTAGCGAGAGTTCAAGTCCTTGATGTGGAAAAGTTAAAACTATTAAAGCCATCAAGTGTTTTCCCACCGTTCTTCCCTTACTGCATATCCCCGCTCCGTTCATTGCGTCGTTTAAACGAATTAAATTGTTGACGCGGGGCGCCGAAAATAAAAGCATTGCAATGCGATAGCTTCGTCGAGTTTCAAAAAGCGACTAAAACGCCGTTATTTAAAAAAAGGCTTATTCTTCCCTTTTCTCCTTCGTTGGAACTCTCTCCTAAGCTTCTCTTGGAGTTAATCGATCATTGGCCTCAGAGCTCAGACTCGTGTAATGTTTCCCCTTCGACTTACTCTATCCAGCCTGAAAAGCACGTGCATTGCCTGCGGCGTCCCTTTGGGGAATAAAAAGCCTAACGCCACCCGTATCGTACGTACAACTTCTTGCGTCCATCAAAGTTTTTTTTTAAATGCTGCGAACCCATTCAGACGTAGTTCTTTTCAGTCAGCACAGCTGCGACTTCTTGCCGAAAATATTGCCGTTGCCATTCCTCCGCGGATTCGCGCTTTTTTTTTGACAAAAGCCGCTATCTTTTGAAGCTTCCGCCAAAGGATTTGATTCTGTTGATGTCTCCTTCGCTTCGCACACAGCGTCTGAATTACATTTTTTTCGTTTCTCTTCCTCGTCTCATTCCCGCTTAGGTCTTCAGTTTTGTTTTTTTTTGTATTTCCCGCATTCACCTCCCAAGTAATGGGTGCCTTAACCGTAACGCCTTCCGCGTTACGTCGTGAAAATACGTGCTAATACTCTTTCATTGAATGCAGATCCTCTTTAAAAATCCAACAGAGCCCTGCTTCTTTTTTTATGTTTGTTTTTTTTGAACGGTATCACACCTGCGGTGTGCAACTTCAGTGAACCGTAGGGCCTGAGATGAAATATTAGTTTTTTGAATTATTTTTTTAACAGCACTTTTAACTTTCTTATTTACCAATTTGTGATTTTCTTTCTTGCATTTTTATTTCTAGGTGAGTGTTGATTTGCAAAATCCTGTGACTCATCGTGGCCGCGCTTCTGAGCAACGCACCTGTGGTTTTTTTACTATCTACCTATATGTATTTATGGGGTAGATGTCGCAGAGGTGAGTTGTTCTGGTATATTACAAATATATTTTTAAGACCATAATGTTGTTACCATTGTGTCCACTCTGCGGAACTATGCGTATTTGTAAACCATGTAGAGAAAGGTATTTTGAAGTGTAATTCATGATTCGATTCTTAGCAGCTTATAAAGGTAGTGTTCAATTTTTCCGCTTGTGGGAATTTTGCATGTAAATTTTAACAAACATTAATTGAGGCAAAATTTATTTCACGTAAATTAATTCACATTATAATCAGTTTTGGTTGTCGCATTAGGGTAGAAGCCGTAGTTAATCTTTCTTGGATGGTTAAAATGTTACATAATACTTTTGAAATTAATTACACCGTTTAGCAATGATGCGGTAAATTGGTCCATATTCCTTTTATTTTACATTCCAGCATACCCTAAGTGGGTTTGTACGACCCAAGGAGGTTAAAATCCTTGGTACGACCAACAGCA
Organism: Pyrrhosoma nymphula; assembly: GCA_963573305.1. Classification (NCBI taxonomy): domain Eukaryota; kingdom Metazoa; phylum Arthropoda; class Insecta; order Odonata; family Coenagrionidae; genus Pyrrhosoma; species Pyrrhosoma nymphula. Next base: position 34,101,044 of record OY754327.1, read on the forward strand.
AATTGGGATTCGCAAACGGAGGAAGGAACATGTAATATACTAGTACTAGATGGGGATAAATTATTTTCTTCGACTTGGGAAAAAGTGGTCTTAACTTGATTAAATGGCCGGTAGAATCTGGAATATGCATGATTATCGCTCTCCTCTTTATGCTTTATTTTCCATTCGTGTGTACATGGGAAGGATTCAAAGGCCGCCCCTGTGACTGAATTCTTTTCACATGCCTTTATGGCTCTAGTTTCCCCATATCGACATATGTCTGCAGGCATAGAGTTCCTTCAGTTAAGGATGAGATGTTTCTATCAATTTACTGGTATATGCTGTGTATGTAGGTATTTATTGATATACACCTATTTGTATATCGGTGTATTTTTTTAAGCCGCGTATCCCTTATGATCGATTTTATTTTCTTAACACCGGTCTTGATCTATTTTTTATCATTTCAGTTTTCCAAAATTAGTTTTTATTATATTTTCAATTATTTCATGGACTGTGGTAAATTAATTTGAGTCCCCTATTCCCGATAAATTTCTTAATGAATAAAAACACTTGGTAATCTTCCACAGATTTATTTCTTTCACACGACGCGTTTCACAGCATTAATTACAACGTTTAGCAATGATGCGGTAAATGCCACCATGATTATGCCACAGTGAGGTGAAACGCGTCGTGCCAAAGAAATAAATCTGTGGAAGATTACCAAGTGTTTTTATTCATTATGAATATCGAGAACTTCCACCATATCCAGCCTGAAACAGTTATAGTTACCCGATAAATTTGTGTTTGTAAAGAATCTATTATGCCTCCATCAACGCATACCTTTATTTCACTTGAGTAGTGAAAGATGGCAGCATAATTTAAAATGAAATGAAAATCTAGAACTTTGTTGACAGATATAGCGACTTTTATAAATGTACGCTTTTGTCAATCGTTATGTTTTGTATAAACATATTTGTATATTTATATATTTCCCATCCCTTACTTCAACTCATAATCGACTCATCGATCGTCGTGACATCTTCCCGCGCCGTCGACTATCGATTACATGCGAAAATACGATTTTTCGCTCGTGTTATTAATGATTCAACGTACCCCAAGGGCAAATGTCACGCCCTTAACCTTCGCCTTCTTTAAGGCCATCCACTTTCTTGTAACGATTAATTATTCAGATTATTTCTCGATTTAGAAGCGGATGTTTTACTCTTCGTAATGGAATGCCTTGAATAGCTTCTTCCATCAGATCTCCTCTTCTCTCCCATCGGAATTCCTTGTTTCGCAAGGCTCTTAATCATTTAGACGCGGAATTTTTAGTCTGCTTTTTTCTTTCGCGGAGGACATTCTTCACATTCGGGTTACATGACTAATCCGCTGTATATCAAAACGCCTTCGTACGTTAGTCATTTGGGTTACCAGCCTACATTTCTAACCTTTTCACAAATTGATATTTTTAGTGGTTTTAATGATTATAGCTTTTTCGCTATTCCATTCAAGCATTGCATAATCGAGAATGTCTCACATTGAGAATTTTTTGACTAAGCAAAGTTTTTTTATTTCATATTATTTATTTTACAAGTATCTATGTTGTGCTGTTGTCAGGTATACGTGGAGGATATTATTTAACCCCGCATTATATAGCTAGAACTGATAAAAGTGGCAAAATAAAATAGATACACTGCCGTACTGATATGCACAAAATTCATTCTATCCATTCACCATTATTAACTATAGCATAAAAAGTGTGACGCTAAGACACTCCGTTAATATATACAGTTCACTTTCATCCTTATTTTCCTCCGATTGCTTTTTCCTTTTCACTCTTTTTTAAATGGACCTAAACAATAGAATGAATGCATGAAGGAATGACCTGGATGATTGAAACTCAATGTGGAAAAATGGAAGGCTGCCGTGAATCAATGTTGAAATTTAATAACTCAAGTTAATGCAGTGACATGCGATGCGTATCTAAGGAGTACTTTCCGACGTCCACATTAATTTTCAGATGTTTCATTTCAATTACAACTCCAAATATATCGTACCTACCTTTCTGCTTAGCTAATTTGCGGCCTATCGGCATAACTTAACTCTGGAATGGTATTTTTATAAACGAAACATGCGAGAAATTCTGGTCGCTGATGGGGTGTTCTCAGTCAACTCTAGAACTCTTTAAAGTTTAGTAAAGACACTCTGTGTTATTTAGTATTCCACGGATTGCTTTTTGGGTTACAGATGTAGTACGAGATTTATATATTGAGAGCTTCCCGTTCAAAGGTGTTGAAGTCAACGAAGTTGAAAACACTTCAACGCACACGAATGGAATGTGCACAGGCGAGACAGGTTCAGTAATCTGCCGGCAGGTAGCATTTTGTTGATACACAATAGTCATGGCCGGATGTTTTGTTATTAGTAAATACGTTCGAGCTACATCCTTTGAAAGGCAATCTTTTTACCGTCGAGTAATTAAAAACTTTGCCGAGTAATTAAAAATATGTTTGACGTTTTTCCTGATAATCAACGCATGAGTAACAACCTCAGATGCTATTATCGACGTTCTTTTATTGTTTAGCGCACATCAACTCTGCTTCCGAACTGTTTTGAAGTGCGATACTTACTACGCAGTCTGAAACGAATGGAAAGAAACTGGTATACTCATTTTCGAAGTGAGCAAAGCTTTATTGCGAATGGAAAATACACAATATTCTCGTAATAACCCCAAAACTCGCGTGAGCTGAACCTTGGTAGTAGTTATAGCTTAACCGCTTCCCAGACAAGCCCGCATATATTCGGGCTCCGAGGTGGTGTAAAATCTGACTCGCCCGAATATAGTCGGGCAAGTCCGCGATGTCCGTATCTTTTTCTTTGCGCCCGAATATAGTCGGCCTTCGCTATTTGTTTATGTTCCTGCCGCCTCGCGTGCTGTTGAAGGTCCAGTGCCAGCGATGCGGCAAGCGGCGCTCTTTATAAATAGTGATTTCTGATGTTAAAACAATGGTTATTTTTTGGCAATATTTCTAGCAATTCGAGGGTTATAATTTTTTACGCGCTGAAAAGTTATCCCCATACGGAATTCCATTCATCAATACTGTCATTCGTAACCATCCATTTATTTACTTCATGCATGGAGTTTCTTTTGCGAACTTTTTATGGAATTTACTACTTCAATTTTTGTCATTAACGTGTAAACTGCGGGTCTCAACCGCCTCCCTACCTGCTTTAGGATATTTTATTATGGACTAGCAGAAATGCCCGCTTATTCTCAACGGGGGAGATAAAAGTAGGAATTAATATAGTAGTTCTATTCATGCAGAAGAGAACCTGACTTGTTGAAGGTGGAATTGTCCGTTTTGTTGCTTAATAATGCATATTATTAAGGTAATTCACCGGAATTGTTAATTTTTAAATCACTAGGTAATACTAAAAAAAAGTATTCCAGTCTCGCAAGGGGGGAGTGGGGAAGATCGCCATAAACTTCGAGCATGTTTTCCCTGAAGTGAGTTTCGGCAAAAAAAAATTTCCAGTATCAATAAATTTTATATTCTAATTTTAATATGGAATCAAGCATCTGTAAAGAAGCATGGCGCTCCTCCGGGGATTCTGAAGCACGCTGGAAGTCGCGTCTCACAGTGTTCATATTTCCTAAAGAGAACTTTAAAAAGTCTTAAGTCTTACCTTTAAGTCACCTATTCTATCAGCAACAATCTACCGCGTAAAAATAGTATTTAAATAGAAACAATAGTTCTTTCTTTTCGAAAAATTTGGAAATTACCGTAGTCTTGAAATGGGGAATAATTTCATGACAGCAATAGGCCTATGTTTGAACCAGGTATATTAACTATGTTCATGCATGATTTCAGCTCATTCAGTTCAGTGGTTTTTGTGTGATTGGTTAACAGAGACACACACAGAATGCACCAGATTTTTATACACGTTATAGATAGATAGCATAAGGATATCCCACTGCGAAGGATCGTTAATCGCCCAGTCCAGCGCGTATGAAACTCCGCATCAATATCATAAAATCGATATCACACCGTGCGTTTGGAGTAGTTTTGGTTTCTGATAAGCATGATTGACAGCTTAAAAAAAGTCCAAAATTTCTGTTGTACGTTCATCCTGGGCTGAGAAAAAACTTACTTTAGAAAAACGATTATAACTTTTCTATGGGTGATTAAAAATATTTATAACATGAGTGTTACACTACCAACATATGTGCCTATAAATTATAAAAATTTCATTCCCATCAAACAAATACTTTTCGAGCTGTAAATTTTTAAGTGCCCTCTTATTAGAGAGGAAGTCAAAACCTGGACTATTTTATGATGACTACACAAAATATATTTTTGAATAAAATTTAGTGAAAAATTGTGTTATATAGCCTAAAGCATAATATTACCAGAGAAATATTGGCGTGACTTGTTTTGCAATAGGCTTATTAGTTCGTTCATAATTGAAGCCTAAACTGGAGTATCCATAATACAAAATCTACAGCAGTCCTTCCATCAGTTGTTACATCAGCTTAGTTTCCTCCGGGTAAGTGACAAATAAGATGCTTAGCGGCCGTTTGTTAATATCTCGGGTTCTCAATCGTATTGTGAGGGGAGTGGGATCTCTGTTTCTCCTCCTTTATCTCTTCCACCGCGGGTAATTTCATACGCTCTTGAGCGTTCGTGTGCGTTCGTACGACGACACACCCACGACAGCGTTCCAGAACCACACGTAACATTCCACGCGCCGTCAGTCGTCATTTTTTTCCCCCGTGATACCCGTCTCTCGCTCGGGACATGCGAGCGCGCTTAGCGAATTAAGTTAACTTTTGTATTTTCTGCTGCGGTTTTTCGTTTCTGTGTTTTACACAATAGGTATACCGCCGCGGGATATCGCATTACTTGGGGAAAGTGACGGAAAGCCACAGAAAAGATTGGGTGTGAAAATAGAAAGCTAGAAAATATGAAGAGAAATAGAGTGGGTTGTTTGATAGATAGATGATCGTCTCTATTTCTGGCGCAATTGAGGCCATCAAGGTCCTTCTTCCTTTTATCCAGTGTTTAATTCGTCAAATTTCATTTGAAACTCCTCATTCCAGATCCCATTTGGGTTGTTCTCAACGTATTCCACATTTTTTCTCAATATCTCAACACATTTTGTAGTCGCCTTTAGTTTGGTTAAGTTCCCTTTGTCAATCTACGTAACGAATTAGTTTTAATTTTTAATACCCATTATTTTCCCCCCCTGTCGTCACTAATCCAGTGTTGTCAGCTGATGGATGAGTTTTAATTTTTCTTCTACTATATTGTTCCCCCTCCTGCTGTAAACCGGACCGTGCTAAATGACCTCAATATTAGGGGAAACCTAGGTGATGACCATTAAGGGGATCTAAGCCGCTAAACTTTATTTCTGAAAGGAGCTGAACTTTAAATCAAGGATTAATCTGTTTTTATGAGGGATATTATTACGATGTGTTTTAAATTTAGGTTCGCGAAATATCTGCGACAGTTTTTGAGCTTAATACTGTATAGTGGTAGTGAAACATGGTGGCAATTGCGTAGAAGACCAATTTCAGTTTATGAATCCATTTCCTACGAGCTAGCTCCGAACGGGTTAGTAAGGTAGGCTAGCTATAGACTAAGAATGGTCGCGAACCTTCATTTACAAATTCAAAATGCTCAATTTGTGATTCACATAAACTTTCTTCGCCTCTATGGCTCTATTGAATTGTTTAGATGGACTCCTCCCATGGGTTGCGAACAAAGTCAAGAGTATTTTCATTTTCCCAGCTTTTCTCAGATCGTACATACTGTCGTGAAACACGCTGCTGAAACTTTCCCGTCCTCTCGAGTTCCATGCAGTTATGTTGGCAATGTTGCCTGTTGTGTAGTCTTATTCCCTCCGCGCTATAGCCGAACCCTTCCACACGAGCCTTCCACTCCTTGGCGTTTGGCTTTCCGGAGGTGACTGCCAAAAAGTTTGGCTGCCGCTATATATTTTTAACATGTGTATTGGTTCAAAGTGACGAAGCCGTCGATGTGCTCTACAGTAAAGTTCGACTGCTGCTACACTTACTCGGTGGAAATGAAATCGAGCCACCACCGCCTTGCTGTCATCGACGGGATCAGGACTTGATGGTCTGGCTGGAATGGCCTCATTGCCCTCTTTGCTTTCGTTCAAAGTCGCGGTCTCGGCATTTAATTATTCCGAACGCATTAAGCACCCTTCTTTCGCGGTTCCCTCCTTTTACTCTCCCCGCTCTTGTCATGCCACGAGTTTCCAGCATCTCGCATTGCACTCCAAGACCACTTCGTTCGTCTACATATATAATTTATAAATCAAGTTTTATGACTCCAAATAATAATATATATAGAAGGAAAATAAGATTATTGCAACTGAATAGGGAGAATTAGGCAACCCCGAAGGAAAGGCCTGTAGTGAGGTTAACATCGGATACATTTACACATGTATTGGGACAAAGCAAACATAAAATGCAATCAATTTGAATAGATACATGTTAACGAAGTATGTCTTCAATATCCATTCAGGAACACAGCCAATTTTTCATACTGCGTGGCTGATTCCAAAAGATATGCAATTTATTTTCATGAACTGGCTGTCTGCTTATTAATTACATGGACTAGTAAATTTTTATGTGATTTAGGCTAGCTTCTATTGTTTACACATTATTGGAAGTTTATGGCTGGGTCTAAAATTAATATCTGCGGTGATAAACGCAGAATTGTGAAATGATATATTCTAGGAAAGTAACTGTAAGTCACGCCTTGAGGATGGCATTTCAAAACTCATAATAATTTTGGAAAATCACTATTTTGTCAGCAAAATCTCCGTGTATATACCTTGCGGTCTATTTCCCCACCATGCCACATATTATTGGCATCTGGCTAAATCCCGCAAGCTGTTGGAAATGGCACTGGCTACCTGTTGTGTCCTCGAACTTTCCCCTCCATTTCTGCACATGAATTTTGTGCGTTAGCATACTTATTGAAGTTATTTTAGTGGTCATTTTATTTCTTCTTCTCATCGATTCCGTCCGGACCGTCTAGGGACCACATGCCTCCTCCTTTGTTTATCATTCCATTCTGATTATTCATTCATCTTTTCGCTTTGACTCTTATTTCTTTCTCCGGGCTATTTCGTGCCTAGCTTTTGTCTCTCATCTACCTTCTAATCTTTCTATTTTTAACACTTTTTCCCTTTATCTTGTCGGCCTCAGTGGCGGCGGGGTAACGACCTCGCCTGCTAACCCAAAGGTCACGGGTTCGAATCCCGCCTGGTGAGGATTTTTCACTTCCCAGGACATGGTTGTTTGTGCTTGTCCATTGTTGATTGTTAAAAAGTACCCCGATGTAAAGGCCAATATGTGCTGTTTTCGGTGGTAATAAATAAATATAAAATATAAAAAAAAAGACTTTCTAATCCTGTCTTTCCTCTTTCATGTGGTTTCGTTCTAAGCCTTTCTTTATTTCAAGGATCCAATTTGTTGGTGTCATCTTTTTCCAAAGATGTTTCGGAAAGTTCGAGGATACAACAGATATTCAGTGCCATTGCCAATATCTTGCGGCATTTGATCAGATGCCAATAATCTCTGGCATGGTAGGAAAAGAGAGTGCAAGGTACATACACTGAGATTATGATGACTATACAGTGATTTTCCAAAATTACGATTATGAGTTTTGAAATCCCATCCTCAGAGCCAGTTTACACTTACTTTCGTAAAAGTTTTGCATCGATATGTCATCGGAGATGCGATACTTCATCTTTTCTGTGGAAATGCCTAGAAAGTTCCAACATTTTTTTAATGTTTCCATCTTATAAACTATATTTGGATATTTTTCATCTTTACTTCAAAATTACCATCCCCTCGTTGTTTTCATTGGACCTAGTATTTTCTTGTGGCCGGTATTTCTAGTGTTTCATCTACATCTACATCTAGGAAGTACCGTACAAGCCACCACCAGGATGTGTGGCACGGGGTGATTCCACATAGTTTCTAACTCGTCTAAATTATAGTTCAATGCTAGTTCCAATTCATCTTCTATATTTTATTGCTCCGTGTTCTGGAAGCTGGCGAACCATTGCGTTTGGACAGTGAGGTTGCCGGGCATGTCCTGGTGAGTTTGCTGAGGATATTCATTGCGCTCCGTGTTAGTTTCATTGCCACTCGGTGCTTTGGAGATGAGTGCGACCTTGTGAAACCGGTTACTTTACGGTAATTATGGAAATTTTGCCCGGCCCTTTGAATTGCATTCGAGTCTGTTTACGCTGTGCTCTCAGGTTTCTCCTCTGCCTTCTCACGACCGTCTTCGGTAGGTGCTTAATTTTCCGCCATTATAGTAATTGTGATGGTATTTTCCTTTCTTTTTAGGCTGTTGGCTTGGATAAAAATCGACTTTCAGTCTTCGAATCGATTATGATGACATTGTATGATGATTTAGTCAGCCATGTTGACATCCGCTTCAGAAGGATATGTTATATATGCATACCTTGATACTACTCGAGGTGATGTATTATTGCTACCACAATGAATGTTTAAGTATTCTTGACAGTCCATTTTGAGTCGAATTATCTTATCGAAAGGGTAATGTTTTATCAAACTTTTTCAGGAGATTATTTTATTTCAAAAAGCCGTTTAAATTATCAAGGTTGCGACTTCCTTGATGAATACTGAAATGTGCATTTATCAACGGCCTGGTAGCCGAGTGGGTAGAGCTCTGGAGGTTCACATCCAGTTGCTACGCAGTATTTGGGAACATCCAGCTTAAACCCAGATTCTTCTGATTTGTCTGGGTAACAGATCTGAGAAATCTGGAAAATCTGGAGAATTATGGGGAATCACATGCGGTACAGGGAAAAGAACTGGCCCCCTTATGTTGATCCTTGAATTTCCAACGCCGTTAGGTGTTGTACTTCAGATTTACCCTCTCGGATCAAGTCGAAAATTGGATTAAAGATTAGGTAAGGTTTATGAAGTAGGTATCTATTGTGGGAATTAAAGTGGATGCATCTTACTTAGGCTCTGATTAGAACAAATTATTTACATGGAAATTGTTGTTCTGCTAGTTTCTCCGGAGTTTTCTAACTGTTAAAACAATATAAAATGTAGACATATTGCTTCCCGCTTCTTAAATTTTTTTCTATGCAACGTTAAAATGTGAGCTGCTTTTAACCGGGATAAAAATGTGGTGATTTCCCATTGCTTTCCTCTCACAGTACTACAGAATTTTAAGGTAAATAGTTTATCGTACTTGCAATGTAATGAGTGTTCCTGTGCTGATCCAAGCGGTATCCTCCTTCACTCATGTGGAGGGCATCTGATTACTGATTATAAGTTACGAAGAGTTAGAGAGAAAGAAAATAAATTCAATGGAAGCTCTTGAGCCTGAGAAGCAAAATTATTGAACCTATTTTGTAGGGATGTCTGATAACCTTTTCCAATAACCCGATTAATATTGCATATCTAATAAGGTATTACAGAGCGTTAGTTTGGACTGAAATATATCTCCACAAAATTGTGTGAAATTCATAGTGAAAAAATCATTCACCTGGACTGGAATTCGAACGCAGACCCCTCGATATCGCACCGAGTGCTCCCAGGTGTTCTCTTCCACTGTAAATTTCATCTCATTCACTGCAAATTTCAAGCTTTATGTTGAGAAAGTCTTGAATATTTAAAAAAATATCGGATTTTTCAGCTCCGAGACCTATATACTGGTAACCGAGCATCGACCGGTATTTAAATCGGAATTACTTATCTGATCAGCCCTAATATATTTTGACATAACAGTGCATTGAAAGCAATAATCAAAGGAGAACCGAATGGGAAGAAATACCGAAGAGTGCAAAGAATGAAAACAAGGCAGGGAAAATTATGAAAAACTTCTTAAGTGAAGGATTACGCAGATATGAAATAGTTTGCTGATTTGAGAGTGGAGTAGAGAGGTGCAGTAAAACCAATAATAATAGTAATACGTCTTTATTGGGGCGAGATTGAGACTGGGACAGATCCTTCTTCCATCTAACCCCTCGTCAAATACAGGTAGGAAATAATTACAATTTGACTATTTAAGTCATATAAAAAGAACAAAATAATGACCATCAGTATTTTAGACTAAATCAATTGGAAAAAAAGAGTGTAGAAAGATATACACGGTTGCGGGAAAAACGTAAAGAATAAGGAGCTAATATCCTTAAAGAAAGAACCCACTGCAGGAAAACACCCACACATGAAAGGGAGTGTGAAATACCTGCGAAAACTTACTAATAGATAAAGCTAATGTACTTTTTTTTAAATCAATGTAAGGAGTATATAAAAAGAAAGAAAAGAGGAGCTGATAAGTAGAGATAAATCTGAAATACAATATTGTTAAAAATTACTAATCAAATATAAAAAAGTAGGTCATAAATAATTTTAAAAAAATATGAAAAATGGTGAAATACGATTCAGTGATACCAATCTTGGGATGCCGGTGATGATGTAACGCTATGTCCGACAAGAATGTGTTGCCGTAATGTTTTTGAAAATATTTACAACATACCGCCTCAGAGATGGAAATGTCATCACAAGGACGATTATAATGATACGTTTCGTATATGCCGCTGTCGATAGAGTGATCAAGAGGCAGTATTTGGGACTCCTGATCTGAAACGCAGCTCCGTGAGTTCTGGAGATCCGCGTTCCTCGCTGGAATGTTATTACAACCTCTTTCCCTTCTTTCCCCCCTTCTCTCTCTCCGAATCCAAAACAAGCGCAGGCCTCTTCTCTTTTCCCAGACGCCTCCCGATCGGAAACGGTTCTTTCGGTCCCTCCTCACCTCATCTCATCCTTCTCCTCGACTTCTATTCGACAGGCCCGCTCGTTGAACCACTCCGGCCTCCGGCAGACCTCCTCTTCATCTAGCCTCCTTTCCACGCCCAAAACTCTCCTCTATTCCTGTTCTTCTCTATTCCCTCATCCTCTCCTATGCTCCCTGGCCCCACTTTTTTTTTCTATTTTCCCCTCCTGGAAAAACACCGTAAACTCCGTATAGTTTCGAGATGGAGAAAATTGGAAGGGGTGTTCGAAAGAGTCGGGAAAGTTTCCGTTTTAGCTTTCGTCGCCGACGAACCAGCTGATTTTCTCGCCTCCTGTTGAGTTTTTCAGTTAAAACTTTGAAAGCCTTAAAAACTCCCAACGCCCATTTCTCTTTCGTACCGATTCCTTCTACTGTTCCGTATTTTTTTCCTTTTCTCCGCCCTTTCAATTCAATGGACGTGAAAATGGTGACTGGCTTGTACCGTTGACTATTAAGCATCAGCTTTGTAAGGAAGAAGGAAACTAGTCTCATGATGAATATTCGTGAGTTTGAGCGAATTGATGCTCGGGCTATTTCCCATTAACTGATTGGTGGATTTCAACGTTTTGTCTGATTTTCTTGCTGCCACCAAAATTCATCTACATCTACATACTACCCCGCAAGCCGCCTCAATAGGCGTGTGGCGGGGGTGTTAGGACACCAGCCGTTTACATATAAAAAGGAAACGCTCTAATGAAATTACGCCTAGCATCTATTAAAATCCCTTATTGTTCGGGTGAAAAACGAATTCCCATACTTATCCGTTCGGCAAAATATCTCTCTTAATTTATCGTTTCTGTCGTACCTGGAAATATAGCGGGGTTCTAATTCATGCCAGGTTTTTTTCACTGTTGAGTTTGGCCAGATATTGGCGGGATTCATGAAATCCATAGCCATAGTCCTCTGCATGCCTTGAAGCCAATTATTGTATATTCTACGCATTTGTATTCTTTCGCGTCTGGAGAGGTTAATAATTATCTCTGCCTAATTAAATTCTCCTTAATTGTCTCCATATCCTCCTTTTTGGGAAATTTCTTGTCTATCCACTCAGATATGGAATGCGGAGAGTAAGTGGGCTTCCATACTTCTCTCGCACTCATTGCGTTCCTACGAGCTTGCGAGCTCTCAATCGAATCTCGCATCTTAAGGTTGAATTTCATTGAAGCTTTCGCGACTTAAATCGCTGCGTTACCCAGACTATTATTCGGTTACCGACCGACATTACTCCGTCCTGCGCATTGAAATGCTTCGTGCAAAAAGCCTGTGCGCGTACTTGAGAGGGGTTAGTAATCTTTGCTTCCGAGTCTGCCATGCACTTCCTCCGTCGTCCTTTTAACCCTCCTTTCCGACCCTCCCGCTCCCTCATCGATGGACATCTGGTGCACTCTCTCCTCATTCACTCACACATGGAGCTCGCCTGGAGACGTCGCCTCCCGCAGACTTTTGCTCCCCTCATACCGACCGTCTTTCACCGCAAGACCCCACCATCGTCTGTCTTGTCTCTTCCTCTCTCTCTCCCTCTGTCTCGCGCCATTTCTCTTCGCTTTGCCCGCCTTCTCTCTCTCTCTCTTTTCTGCCTTCCTACCCTACATACACCCCCCTCGTTCCTCATCTCCTCCTGTCTTTTTTTTCACCCAATCAGCTACCCCCCTTTCCAATTCCCCCGAAATGCATTTCGGTTCCCTTCCACCCTTTTGGGCTTCATATCCATTCCACTCCTTTCTCCCTGCTCCACCCACGCTGGACCTTATTATACTCCTACTTTCAAAGTGTGTTCACCAAGTCGTCACAGATTACATCCGTCGCGGTAAATGATCATTTCCAGCAGAAAAATGACGCCTATCGATATTGGCACTCACGGAGTTGAATACATGTTAAAATCCTGCAGTCCAAATAAATCCCCAGGTCCTGAATAAATTCCTGCCCGCGTGTATAGATAATTAGTTTGTGATATACCACCCTACTTGCAGAAAATATATAGTAAATCCATCAACGAACACAAAGTACCCATGAACTGGAAAATTGCAAATGTCACTCCCATATTTAAAAGCGGTGATAAGGAACAGCCATCGAACAATCGTCCGAGTTCGTTCACATCTATTCGCATTGCAAAGTCCTTGAACATGTATATAATTGTAAGTTCAGTTATGAGACATCTCGATATGCAGAACTTGTTAATGAAAACGCAACACGGAGTCAGAAATGGTAGATCTTGGGAAACTCAATTAGCACTTTTTGCCCACGATATTTTAGTCTCGGGTGTTCCAGTTGACTCAATTTTTCTTGTCTTTAAAAAGGCATTTAATAAATTTTCCCATAGCAAGAAACTCCCCTCCTCGATGCAATCGCAGTCCTGGGAAGTTGTGTTTGAATCGCCGTGGAAACGCTCGTCCGTGCAGCTATTACGCGTAATTCCTAACGCTGCCGACCTTACATCGCTGCCGACCTTTGGTTGGCGTTGGCGTTGATGGGAAGGAACCGGAAATGTGAAGCGCGATACTCAGAAAAGGAACACAAAATGGATAATGGCGTGATGTAACTGTGTTTGATAAACAGAGAAGAGTTTCTTTTGCTCTTGGTAACATTCCGAATATTGCAAAAGGTATCATGAATGCTATAATTATAATTTCGTGTCAAATTAACAGCTTGTGTTTGACTTGTTCGCGGCAATTCCTGTAGAGGGTAGCACAGAGTTACAGCTGTGACGCCATTGTCGTGTAAACGCATGTAGGGTTGCAAAGTTGGTACGTACGGCTGTTGTGTAAACGGAGAATATGTGAGTGAATGACGGAGGCATAAAGCACGTTAGACTCGCAATTGTATTCATGTGACGAATGAAGCACTTAGTGGTTTCCTAATAGTTTATTTAACGGGCATGACTGTGTTTCACCACACTATGACATAGTAATGTGCGTGGTCTTCATAGATCATATACATAAATACGATGAGTATAATGTGGTATGTGGCTTTGTATGGTGCAGAAACCTAGGTGGAAGTTTACCTGGCGCTTATTCACGTTCAGTCTGGAAATATTTCGCTTAATGTTTATTTTTTTCACAGCAAAAGCTCAACTGATAAATAAATTATCTGTTCAGTTAACCTTTACATGATCACTTTTTATCATTTTTTCCTGGCCGTAGAAACTGTTGTTGATTGAACATTGCTCGAAGTTGAGTAAAAAAGAAACAGGACGTCATGAAAATTGAAACTCCGTGTAATGTATCTTGAGTTGGTTTTTTGATATTGTGTTGCGATTTTGTGATATTTTTCTGACGAATTTGCTAATATTTTACGAGATCCGACATACTACGGTAGATCAGATCATGAGAATAAAATTAGGGAACTAGACTGCAGAACGGACAGATTTAAAATGTAATTTTTCCCGCGAACGATAAGGGACCATAACAGCTGCCAATGAGACTTTAGGTTCTATCTAAGGGGATCTAGGTTTAGTAGTGATCCCTAATACTTGAATCCTTATCTGTAACCTAGTACTAACAGCACGCCGTGCTTGTTTTCTACATACAGGTAAGTCTTGAGTCTCTATCCATTTGTGTAGTAGCAAAATACATATATACTACATATATACATACATACTTTCCATTGTGAACATATCTGTAGTGTAGTGCATGCTTGTGAGGCTTCGCCTCGTGACAAGCATTAGCGAGAAATGCTAATGCATAATTAGTCGTAGTTACACTAACTTTAGGGTATAGTATAATGCATGTTGGTGACTACTCACCCCCTGCCACACACCCCTGAGGTGGCTTGCAGGGTATTTTGAGGATGTAGATGTTACTCTACCTACTGCATTATATATTGCTCTCACTGATGGAACAAAGTATCTTTGACTTATCTCGAGTGTTTGTCGACGTGGGAATGTGCTATACTTTACCCTTTCAATTTATTATTGTATCACCGAAAGTTGGTTCACCACCCCTTGAAAATATTTATGAGTCTGTATTCGAAATCGGAGTGTGCGAGTAAGTTGGCCTTCGAACAATATTTTAATCGCAGAGTACATAAGTCTGAGTACGTTTACCATGTATAGGGAATGAACGAATAATTGGAGGGAAATCGTTTTCAACGAAATGAGATCACTAGATCGTCGTGAAAACATAACTCTCTTTGGCTTTGTTTGGATTTAATTAGCCCACCGAATTAATGACAAACCGCACGCACGTGTTAGCGAATCTTTCGATCTTTAATTATCATTAAAGCATTGTTACTTCAAGATAATATTCACGTATATGCCATCCCCACGTAATTTGCATATGTGATGACTGGCTTTTAGTCCCGGCGGCACCTGAGATATATTGAAGAGAGAAGTAAATGGATGGAGACAAACCGAGTGTCGGCTTTGACCCACTTTCGATCGCCGTGCGCTTTTATTTTAATATGTTTGATGTTCCCCCCGGAGCGGAACACTCCTATTTGACCGCGCGATAGCATCTGGAAGACCTTCCATATCTGGAATCCTAGTGTCGGGTCTCCCTCGGATGTGTGGGCGGCCGGTCAAGCCAGCCAGACTCATTAATCTGGACCGCTTTTTCTCCATCCGACCTAACGATATTGTATATCTGCCGTGTCTGTTCCTGAGCGATGCTGAGATAGTCTCCGTGGCGGCGAAATTTTCCTCGCCTAGCCGCGTGTGCGAAAACAGGTTGAATGACTCCTCTCCTCCATTACCATGAGGATACCTAAAGATGTTTTTCTCACGCATTATAAACGTCTCATCCCTCTTCCCTGGCGCTCACTTTCTCGACGTTTGCCCACTCCAGCCAGCCCCGTGTCCTCTGCAGTCCCTTCCCATCCTGCGTGGCTTATCCTCTTTTGTTCAGTATTCGGTGGCAGAGGCAGTGGTAAGTAATTAATTTATTGACTGTTTTTTTCGGGATTCATTCCGCGATGTTTAAAATTGCAAAAAACAATATTTCCCTGGTCCTCCTACCAGCTTCATCAAATGAGGTACGCTATTACCCAAGATTAATCAGGGAGGCTATAGAAATTGCGAAGAGACGGGAGAACGTCAACCGAGAAGACGGTTACACGTTGAGTAGAAATCTTAAACGAATTTTTCAAATTAAAAATTTCGGCAACAATGGGAGTCCTCGCTCATACATATAAAGACGAGCGAGACTAAGGAATCAGTTCAGTTAACCTGATGAAGCTGCCAGGAGGACCAGCGAAATATTGTTTTTTACAATTTTAAGCACCGCGGAATGAATCCCGAAAAAAGAAACAGTCAACACTACATCCGCGGAAGCCTACGAGCTAAGTAATTTATTTATCGCTCTGGGTACAGGCCCTTAAGCGCAAAAATAAAAACATCTGTGTACATTCTTACATGTTCATATGTGACACAATAAGAAGAATCAAACAGTCTATATAGATTACAACAATGGTGCTATTACAAACTTAGAAATAAATCATAAATTTTACTTTTAAAATTTTCAATTGATTTAGTGTTTTTAACATTTACTGGCAATGTGGTCCATATTTTGGTTGATGTTGCAACAAATGAATCACTGAATTTGTTGGTGCGATGAGTAGGAAAATAAAGCATTGAGGAATTACTTCTAGTTATGACCCTACGAGAACTAGGTACAGACTTAAAAAAATGGAACAGATAGTCAGGCTCCTTGAATGGGAACAGCTGATGCAAAAACACTCGCTGCAAATACAATCGTCTATTTTTAACGGTTAACCACTTTAATTGGTCTCTCTGTAGGGGGAAATATGATCTTGGCGGCGTAATCCAAAGATGTACCTTCCAGTAAAGTGTCTTCCAGTACATTTCTTTCGCTGCTGGTTGTCTGTCGGGAGAGGTGACCAAGGACTGAGGTTGTTTGCACCTGTTGAGTATCGGTGATTGGCGATGGAAGAAAGGTGGAGGTAAACCGTCAGCGTTAGCCTGCTCTTTGCGAAAGGCGCCGAGGGGGTCCGCAGTTTAAGGTGGTCCACAGTAAAATGAAATCAATATAATTTAATTCGTATTCTGGGGACTTAAAGAAAAACTTGCCCTCTATCTGATATGAGTAGAAAAATATTACCGTTTCACGCTATTTTTCTCGCAAACTGAAATTAAACAGTGTCTAATGGGAGAATGAGAGAAACACGGGGAAAAATAGCACGTTTTTTTATCTAATATAAATTCCATTTTCGCGAAAAAATGTTCAATATAGGCGAAAACTCCGGCGACATTGAATTAAAATAAAATATACGCATCTTACCACCTTCTTTTTTTATTATTAGCTAGTAACTGAGATAGTTGAAGTCGAAATGCGGTAATTCTATAGAAATGGCGCTGCAGTCGCCTCCAATGGCTATACAAAATCGTTCGTTAAAAATACATTCGTGGAATAATCTGCATATTTGTAACTTAATTTTGGTTTTCAATAGCAATGACTGCCATAATCAAAGGCAGGAATTTTGATAACCGATTAAACGAAACGTGGGAATTCAGTATTTTTTTTGATTCACACAATCGCAGTGAAACCTCCTTAACGTATTAAGTCTTCGCGGTACCCGGCAAGCGAACTCATGGGTATCTCTCGGGACATTATTTCTTGCGGGGTGAGGTGTCAGTACAAATAAAAACTCTATCAGTGTCAAAGAGTGTTATCAAATATGCACGTTAGTAGTCCTTTGTCTCATTTTGGTTAACATTTTCTGCTCGCTGTTTGGCGCTCCGTCTTCATGCATTTATCTAACAAACGTGATTACGAACGTCAAGGTACATTAGTTACGGTAGCAGTTATGGGGACAATACTCATGAAAAATTTACGATACGAATTTCTTTAGAATTTTTAAGGAGATTCCGCTGCGACACTATGAGCCAAAAATAATACTGATTTCTATATCTTTATACTCTTTAAAAATATAGTTTTCAATGAAGTTTATTACAAAATTTAGATAAGAAATATGGCGATTATTTTTTTTTGTTCTCTCGGACGATTCTGGTGGCCCATATGCCCCTGCGATCCTGATAAGCCATTGGCTTGTCAACAGGTTTCTCAGGGGCTGAACCACCAGAACTTTACAGAAACACCCATACTTTCCTTCGATTCGACGATTGCTAATGTACACTTTCCAACCCGATGAGTCGAGTGCAGAATTAATTCAATTAAATGTCCACATTTTGACCCTGGTCCTGTAATTATTTGCTAATGGCTCAAAACCTAAGGTGGGCAAGTTTATATATTTGTTACCATTCAATTCCCGGAGAATTTTGCTTATAATCAATTTCTTGCGAAAATGGCATTTACATTAGACAGAGAAATATTATTTTTACGCTTGTTTCACTAATTCTGCATTCAACACCATGTTAAACTCCTCCTCCCTTGAGGAGGGGAAACCTCCTTTCTTTTAGTGGACAAGATATGAATCTAGTGATATTACGGTGAATTTTATAGTGATGTTACGGTGGAACCACCTTAAATAATATCGATATTAAAACTGGTCACATATTCTTCTTTTATATATAATATTCCATATTGCCTCCTCTCCTCTTCAAATCACGCCGGCACTGTCTTACTGTCCGGCCAGCATTTAACGATTTCTTTTACTATGCAGCACTCTGGTCTCCGTTCTAATGCGACCCGCCTGTATTCACAGCTCAGTGTGTCCGATGCTCTAAAACGTCTTTGCTTTGAAGGGTCTCCCCGTACATTTCTCCTCTCTAACTCTGTCGCCCGCTCATTTGTCACTCGAGTGCGGTCGGTCATCCGCATGTGAATGAAAGTGGAAAGTGTCCTTCGTAGTTATCCTTTGTGATGCGTTCTCGGCTGCGTCTTTCTCTATCCCCCCCCCCTCTCCCCCCCTCCCTCCGGGAGTGTCACAGTCCCACCACCCACCCTCGGAAATAAATGAAAAAATCGTGTTTCTTCACCTTCCGTCCCACCCCCTCACCATTTCTCCATACCGCTATCTCCCTCATTCCTTCGGCGCATGAAAGGAATCGGTCACTAGGAAGGAAAGGGTTTTCCTGAGATGGGATAGGAAGGGCAGGACGTGTGGGTATCTCAAAATACCCCACCGAAAGGAAGAACCACCACCCCTCGTTCATATTTTTTCTTTCGCTTCCATTTTTTTTTATTTAATCCCTTCCTCTTCTGCGTCCTCAGGTTTCTCAGATAAGATCCTCCTTCTTCTTCGTCACTCGCTCTCTTTTCTTATGATGTCTCCTTATGTGAGGCGGCGAGGAAAGACTCCCTTGGGTGCCTCCCTCTTGCCCCGGAGACAGGTGAATGCCATATTTGAAGGATGAGGAGAAATCCTTTCCTCTTTCTCACAGCCCGAATCACCTTTGTCGTCTCATTTTCGTCCCTTAAACGTCGGGTCGCACAAAAGAAGACTCCCGGGCTGTGGATCGTGTGGAATACGATATACCTACCTATTTTTTCCCGTATATTTTTTCTCTTTGAGGGAGTCCCTCTGTATTTTTTATAAATCGCCCCTTGAGGTCGTCCGATTTTTCGTAATCTCGGTGGTTATTGTGAAGGGTCAGCCAGTTTGGAGTTGAATGTTTCGTCGTTTAAAAGTTGGAGTAAGTACCTTCTTTTCTGGATCATATAAAAGGGTGCTCCCATCATCGTATGCTGACTCTTGTTCCCTCTTCTGCTTTGTTGGGGACATTAGATATTTCCGTGGTTTACTTGTTTGTTGACAAAACATATTTGTTTCCTGTGCTGTTGGAGATTTGAATCGGGATATTTGTCCGAATCTGAACTGTCATGTGCTTATGGCGCGATGCATTCCATCACTTTTTGGCATTCTCGTGCACACGAAACTGGTTTTTTTTGTGGATGTTCATCGTTTCCACAATCTCACGCCTTTCTCCAGTCTGCATTTAACTCTTGAAATGGCGTTGAAGAACCCGGATTTGTCGTATTTCCAGTTTTCATACAGGTTGAAGGAGAGATGCATGTGCGTATTATGTGAGGCAGTTATCATAGTTGCTACAGTGGCAGTAGTTGTAATTCTTGTATCGTGGTGATTAGTCTTCACCAGAATCAGTCGATGGTAGAGCAAATATCCAAGAAATTTCCCGCCTGGCATTTCACAGTTGCGAACGCGCATTTATCGATGTATCACACTGCTCAAATAAATTCCTCATGTGAGACTGCCTACACGCTGCTAAAGAAACTGAGTGTTTACAACTTAAGGCGTCGCAGTTGGAAGCATGCAGTGACTTCCAAGCACATCCAGGGTTGGTGTATCACCCGTCCACATCGTCTCCTCTTTTCGGCAGTCGTCTCGATTAGACTTAGAGAGAGGTGACCGCAGCGATAAAGTGGGATGTGGGATGTCGAGGCTTGAGTACTGACTTCTCATGCTGAAGGGGGACCTGGTTTTATTCCCGTCTGTGGTGGAGAGTTGTCAACAGAATCCCGATCCTTACTTGTGTTCTATGTGGAGAGGACTTCAAGTTCAGTATTAAGTTCATAAGTTCAAAAGGCAGGACAGAAAACTGACCCCTTGGCTCCGTTTACAATTACCGGACGTTGGATTAACTTCTCAAATGGCAGTGCGTATATCGTTTTTTGCGTGGGTTATAAACTAATTTCTAATAACAGTAATGCGTAATTTCGTAAGTTCACGCGAAGTTACGGAATGCTGACGAAGTTACATAATGCTGTTACCTTGAGATTTGACGCAAAAATCGAAATATTGCGACGTGAAATGTGCGGTAATATTTTTTTATTTTGGGCCGGGAAAACAATTTATTATGCGGAAATTTTTTCTTCTCGATTTGGTGGAAAACCTGCCCCAGTTTTCACTCGCTTCCCCAGTGAGCCAAGTGAACTATCGAGTTTCGGAGACGACTGCCTAAGATTTCTGTCGGAGGAATGTACCGTGGCACTACCGAGGCTGGAAATGTGAACGTGTAAATTGTAAATAAATAGTAGCGGATCCAAGAGAGCGTTTCATATTTAGATGACTGTATGGGCCTTTTGGAGACCACTGTTGCCAAACTTAAGATCCGTGAGTCCATCTCTAGGTTACGTAGACAACCATTTCCAACACTGCGCTAAATTTAAGTAAGGTGCGTTAAGGAATAATATTCGCATATTGAATGATTTTCAGGTGTGCAGTTAGTATACTATTGAGTGCTATCTCAATTTTTCCAGCTGCTATTGGCAAAATCGCACCTCCGAACTTATGCGGATTTACGCAGGAAACGAATCTCTATAAGACCCTGATACTCTCGGCTAAATGCGGAACGGTCTGTAGCATTGGTTTCCAAAGTGGACTCTACCGCCCCTCTATCCAGTGGACTCTAGGGGGCGTTGCTATAATATAGGGGGCAAAATGAAACAAGGGGACGGCAGATGGGCGAAGGAGACAGGGTCCTATCCAAATGGTGACCATACATACATGTCCTGGGATGAATAAAAAATATCGCTATTGGATATGAAATTAAAAAAAATTTAATCATTATTGTAGTACTTAATTTTTATAATCTTCCTGATTTCGTCATCCAGTCTATGATTTTTGGCTTACGGTTGAAGAGCATTGGGTATAGGTTTGTGGAACCAAGGGGGCAGTGGGTTAAAAATGTTTGGGAAACTCTTCTCAATAGCAAGGGTTGGATAAAATCATCTGGCCCGCAAGATGATTTTATCCGACCTGCAAAAGAATTATACGGAAATGCGCCGAATAATCTTTGCTTAGATAGTCACTACTTGTAATTAGCATTTCAAAATTTAAATCTCAGTTTAACAAGATTTTAAAAGCACAAACACAGTAACATCATTAATATTAATGGTTTTGTGATTAAAATATGAGAATTGGCTGGTAGTGTTCGTCGTCATCAATGTACGGTAATTTAATTTCACATACTCTGTAATTAGTTAAATAAATGTTTAAAACTCATTTCTAGAGTTTTCTATTTATTTATTTTACTACGTCCCGCTGAAAAGTGTTCAAGTATCCAATTGTGGCCCTCGTTGTCACAAGTTTGGAGACCCCTGCTCTGTAGGATTCGCGGAGTCAAGACGGTAGCCTACCTTCGGTCTATAGGTTACCAGTACTCTTAGTCTTTTCGACCACGGTTCTTTTTACAAGACCTCTGCTCCCGGGCGATGTCAAGTATGCAGAGAGCAGCGGTAGCGAGGGTGGGGCCCGCAGGATGTGCGCGGCTAGCGAGATGAGGAAAGCCGGATGAAGTCGAGCGAGAGGGGGGGGGGGAGGAACCCGGGTGGAGATCAGACCACTCCGGGCAGAGGAGGAGGAGGGGAAAGGATGGATGAAAACTTTCACTTCACGAGTCTCTCAGTCAGTCTTTGACTTGAGAGAGGGGGAAAGACTTCGGGGCTTACGCGGCCGGGGAGGATCTATATACATACCTAAGAGAGAGAGAGAAAGGGAAGTCATTTATACTCTCTCCTTCGTTCGCTCAAGTCACTACCCTCGTCGTGAGAGAGATAGTCCGAAAAATGAATGCGATTGGGGGTCAGACGGGGGTCAAACAATCAGTGACCACAAATTATACTCCTTCCTTCTCTCGCCTGCCGATCGCTCCAAGTCGAGTTCTACTTTTGCTCCGCATGCCCTGCTGCTGTCGTGAGAGTGGAGAGTGCTTTTGCCTTACCTGCCTACCTTCACTGGAGATTGAAGTGAATGGGAATGTTTTTTTCATCCTCTCTCCTAATAGAGACTTTTTCAGACTTTTTTGTAATTCCCTTCTAATATTGGATACTGGGTGAACAGAAAGAACATTATTTTATCTTAAACTCAATAATAAAACTGTGTGTAAATAGAATTGCTGCACATAATGTCCCTCTAAAATGAAGTACGGAAAATGACAGACCAACTCGGGTGGCTCAAACTGAAGCTACGCCTCTGAAATCATGTGTGTATCGTGAGCAGTGCCACTGTAAGCAATATGCTGTGGAAACAACAAAGTTTATACTTTTTTAATTGACATTCATTGTTTCCGTAGTGACTGGCCTGATTTAACTACTCTGCTCTCTCCTTTGACTGTGAAGATGGTGTGAGTCTGCCCTTGCCAACTCACTCATCCCAATGTGTAGATGTGTGTTGCGAAAACGCATGCAGCTGCTGCCGGGCGTCTCAGCTGCTGGGTACCATATGGTATTTCTTTATTCAGCAAACGATGCTGTAATATATTGTTTTAAGGTCGTGTTACTCAAGTTGTTATGTTTTCATGTTAATGTGATTAAAGAAAAATAGGTATCGAATGTTTAATCATGTCAAGCGCATTCACTTGATATTATTGGACCATAGAGAGAAGAATACACTGTAGGCTTTTGCATTTGTTTAAGCTGAAACACCTCTCATTTGTCATCATCATTGGCCGTTCAATCCTATGATTTGTTGACTGCAGCCCTCAATCCTTCCCTATCTAATGCTAGACCTCATACTCCCCGGTAATTCTTCGGATGTATTTTCCTCTTTATTTGGTCTATTTACATATTTATCCCTTGGCCTTTCTCTTGGGGATTTTCATTCTATTTCTCCTTAAACTGCATTCTTCACAAACCCATTGTACCTCAGGTTGTGTCCAATCCACATGGTCCTTTTCTGTATAGTGTCCCATGTGGTCTTATTCTCTTTCACTCTCTGTAAATTTCTTCATTTCATATTTTATCCGTCCATTCGACCTTCAGCATCCTCTTCCAACACCAGGTTTCAACTTCTTCTAATATTTTCTGGTCTGCTTTTCGAATGGTCCATACTTTCGGTCCATAGAGTGCTACTCTTCACACGAATGTTTTTACATACTGTTTCCTTGTTTCTTGTCCTATCGTCTTTGAACACAGTAGTTGTTTTTTCATCACGTACGCTTTCTTAGCTTGGGCTATTCTGCGTTTGATTTCCGTTGTATTTCTTCCGTCCCACGTGATAGTGCTAGCGAGGTAGGCGAAGGAATAATAAATCCACTTGATCTAATTTCTCTCCTCTTCGCGGGACTTGTGATATCAGCTTCTCTCTTCCGCATTTAGGATTTGGGTCTTCTTATTTATTTTCATGTTATCTCCTTGAAGAACTTGGACGATTGCGTTCATCGATCTTTGAAGATATGTGAAGAATGAGCTGATTCTTTCCCGGCGTTTAATATTAGTGAAGTCTATTCGGGTTCTTCCGTTCGCCGGTGGAGAACCCGAATAGACTTCAGTAAGATCTTTGAAGAACATTACGATTTCCTGCTATGACCGCGATACCGCCTGCGAAGCAGAGCATGTTTATTTCTTTTCCGTTAATCTTAATTCTGATCATTTCCATTTCATTTGCTTCTCTTTTTGCCTCCTACCAGTATATGTTGTGGTGAAATTGTGTAGTTGCAAAATACATATATATTAATGGCCCCTCTCCATTGTGATAAAATCTGTAGTGTAGTAGTGCATGCTTGTGAGGCTTCTCCTCTTGACAAGCATTAGCGATTTATGCAAATGCATAATTAGTCGTCGTTACACTAACTTTAGGGTACAGTGTAATGCATGTTGGTGAATACTCACCCCCTGCCACACACCTCTGTGGTGGCTTGCAGGGTATTTTGCAGATGTAGATGTATATGTTGAACAGTGCTGGAGAGAGGGTTGCAGGGGCTGTATTCTCATTTATCGTCGCATTTGGTCAAACTGATCAATGTTAGATGGTGTTACCGACAAGTAATGGCTCAAGAGAAATGTTTCGCGAGAAATGGTTATGTATTCTAAACACTTTGGGAGCTTTCCCATTCAAGGTGTTGGTGTTGACACAGATCGGAACACATTTTAGCGAGTACGGACGACGGTTAATGGAGCTATATGCGCAGGGGAAACGTTTGTTAACCAGCCGGTAGGTAGCATTCTGCGTGTACAAAATAGTCACGGCCGAATAGTTTGCTTATAGTTATGGAATTTTTTCAAGCTACGTACTTGGCAAGGTACATAATTATTTTACCGTAAATCAATTAAAAACTTTACATTATCCTTTTATGGCACCTTTGATGAAAATCAGCACATCATCAACGATAGTGGATTTCATTTTCGACGTTCTTTTCTTCTTAAACACACACGTCAGCACACATGAACGATGCTACCGATCTGTTTTGAAGTGCAATGCCTTGTACGCAGGGTCTGAAACGAATGAAAAACAAGTGTGCTGATATGTTGTGAAGTAAGCAGCGTACTGGAACAAATGGAAAGCTCCCTTTGATAGTATATACTTATCCTTTTGGGGAGTGGTTATTTTCAATACCATCCACATCCTGCACGACATCCAGTTTACATTTTGTGTTACACAGTTTTTGTTTTCGATAGATGTTCTTGGCCTTATTTCCCGAGATGAATAAAATAGCCATCAGTCATGGATTTGGTATCGCAGTGTCTTAAACTTTAAACTCAATCTGATTCATGAGGTGAAAGTTTTCTGCTTGGCGACGCAGCTGCATTGGCTTAGGGGTTTAGCAAGAGATAGCCAAGAGATTTACGAAATATACAGCTTCGCGTGCGTCAGTATTACGGAGATTTTTTATGAACTGCGTTCATTCTTGATTTCACAGAAAAAGTGTGGTAAAATAAATTTTCTACCGCATTTCTTAATCCTAGTTCACCATTATTTGTGGATATTATGTTGAGAAATAGTGCATAATTCATGAATTTTTATCGAAGCTTAGGTTCTCAAGCTTTTAACCTGAGACGCTTACTCGACGCCCTCTTTTGTTAAGCGCTTAAGCTTTTCCTTTTCGTAACCACTCTTCCACGAGAATTTACGGATTCGGCGTGGTTTTTTGGTGGAGATTCTAATTTATAGTTTCTTTTGGGAAGGGTGCTGTGTTTTTTCGTTTCCCGTTTTCACATGAGACTAAACAAACGGGAGAGGCTTCGCCCATCTTTACACGCACGCACGCACCCTCTTTTGTTTTTTGTTAGTGCGCTTTTCTTTCTTCATTTCCCTTCACCGTAGAGTTGTTTGGTTTCGGGTTCCTTAGAGAAGGGCTCATCACTTGACGTCTTCTGTTCCCCTTCATTCACAAGAGGTACCTAGATAAGGTTGATTCTCGCTCTCCGCCCAGGGAGCTTCGAAATGCCGTTGCTCATATTTTTCTGTAGAGTGCTCAAGGATAACGAAAACCAGGGAGGGATTTTTTCGTGTGGAAGGGTCTCAACATATCGGGGATTCGTAATGGGGGTGGGAAGCTATTTGTCCGTTGATTTGTGAGGTCCTGAAGAGTGAAACCACGTTTACTTCAATGGAAAAATAAAATACTTCTTTGTTCTCTCTTAGACCCGCTTTTTTAATCTCTGGTTAAGCATTTCCTCGGCCTGAGAACCGAAGTAAATAATTTCTTCCATCGATAACACTCACGTTAACAAGCTAATAGTCTGACGTAATATACCAAACCCGAGCTCCCAGTTAACACCACGTCAACGAAAAGGCTGCGTCGTCTTGTGGATTAACGCCGAGCAGTATAAAACCGCGCCTGGATCAGATGCTGTGGAAAGATTTTTCGTCAGGTGCTGTGGTAAGAAGATTTGCCCAAAGATGGCAGAAAATGTCTTCAAATCTTCTATTCACTTCACAAAATACGGATGAGTAAAGCCATAAGACCCTTTTCATGGAATTATGAGTCTGTTTCGGGCCGTACTAAGTAAAGCTCTTTAGTTTAGAAATATTGATAAATAGAGCACAAGCATTGTATATAATTGCATGTAATGCATGATTGACAAGGATGGTGCTAGAGCACCGCTTGCTGGAGCCATACCAGAGCGAAAACGTGGCAATGCGTAATGAATTATGATTGTGGAATAACAATGTTTGCAATTTATTCTCTACTATTCTAAGATTTCTTGGAATGCATAGTTTCTTATATTTCTCCGAAAAAGTAGCTCTTTTTGGGTAACTGCTGAGGTGCTTTCCGCCACTAGGGATATGCTGTTAGACTTTTAGGCACTTACTTATATGAATAAGAGCTTTCGGAATGTAGTCAGGTTGGTGAGAAACCTGGATTCGACCTAAGGTTACTTTTAGCGAAAGGCGGCATCGGGTCCACAATTTACTGTCGGACGGAAAACTATAGGTACTTCAAGTATTATTCACGTAGGAGGTACTTAAGCAGAGATCGAGGCTGTGAAAAAACTACGAATACCGATATTCGAACATAGGTCATTTACATGGGAAACCAGTGTTCTAACGTTCGTAATTAACAATCATCGATTACATAATTTCTTTTTCCTGTTTGTGTTTTATTTTTTTTAAAGCAACCTCGGGGACAATGTGAAGATGTTAAAAATTTTGCCGTAATGTTAAATGAATCGTAAAATACCACATGATTGACAAGTACACTTCGTAAAAGTATTATTTTTATCATGTTATTTTTCACCAGTGAGAAAACGCATTTACCCAATTCCAAAGTTCGCCAGTCAGGCTTTAGTTTCGTTAAACGCAGCGGTTGTTTACAAGAGCATAAATCATTTAAGTTATTTTTTCCTGGGATGGGAATGACTCATGATAGGGACCTCGTTAAGCTTTGACACTCCGTAATAAGTGTGAGTCACGTTGTTGACAGCCATTGAGTGGAATTGAGTCTTTCCGCGTCTTGTCATGTTCTTGGTGAATCGGATGGCTTTGTCAAAAAAAAGGATAAAAAAGGGGTCATTGACCTCGTTTTTTTTTTTTTTTAATTTTTTAAACGAGTCAACTTCTCATTTCTATGAATTTACACAGCTCTGAGAATCAAAATGGATTTATGGTATTAATCGTAAGATACACATTTGTGAGAATAAAGGACGAATCTGCATTTGCAAGTAAGTTAATGTTGTACCCTGCTTGCCGCCACTTCCGCGTGTCTGGGATCTTAGGACACTAGGGATTTTTGTACGTTTTGTGAGTAAAAAAAAGTGTTTCATGTGCATCTGATCAAAAAATCCTCTGTCTCCGGCGTGAGTTGATGGAATTGGCTCAGTATTTGGAATGAGGAGAGTAATTTTGTTATCACGCATAAAATTTATTTCAGAGACGACCAAGGTTTCGACGTGCACGTCATCAGGTTGACAATCTGATGATGACGTGCTACGTCGAAACCTAGGTGGTCTGAGAAATAAATTTTATCTGGAATTACAAAGTTACTCTTCTCATTCAAATGAATCTTGAGTTGTATTTAAATTAATGGTTGCTTAGCCGAGGCTCTGTTGTGGCTAAAAATTGTGGATCAAAGTTTGTTTAATGTTAACAACCCTAGTGTGTGTCTCTCATATACTATCTTAGTGTTCGAAGATATTAGCGCCATGAGGCAACCTGATAATATCTCCTCAGTGTCACAAGTAATTATTAACACTTATCCCTTCTATCTTCCTTGAAGTGTTATGTAATTATTTTTCGTTTTTGGTTGAAGTAATTAGTGTGACCGTTATAAAGTAAATTGACAACATTTTCTGATCTTTTCATTGCATTTACATCATTTGTTTTAAGTCCTCTAATTTGTAGATGATCGAAAAAAATGACAACGTAAAGTGTTATGAGTCCCTATCCCAAATGCTCCATTTGATGGACGAAATACGAAGTGGTTCTTGGAAATTCGTTTTTTTAATCGTCCCTTCCCCTTATTTCTTCTTAATCATTTTGCGTGGTCATTATCACTGCAGAAGTTTGCTAATGTTTTAATGAAATTCGCGAAATCCTGTCGCGTTTTGACCCAAAAATCGTGAGATATGAATTCCTCTAGTAAACTTAGCCTAGGTTGTAACCTTCGAGTCTCTAACGGCTCCCAGCCCTATCCTTCTGATAGTTGTCTCACTTTCTATTCTCTTGTCAAATATTTTTTCAAAATGCTTAAATGGGAAAAATCACTCGTTAAAGTTACAATAGAGGGCGAGATGGGACATGAGAATGTAAAAATATCAGCGATTCCGGTATCGGTCCGTGACTTAGAAGATCTGTGCCAATTCAATCTTCGGCGTAATAATTTTTTATGTGACAACTTCCAGTAAATGTCCTGATCCTGAAGCCCTATTTTTTCATTGTACTCTCGTAGCGAATGCCTCGTAGCGCCTGCAGAATAGGCTTAGTAAATCTGTCCTGAATGATGTGAAGTTGCTCCTGTCCTATCCTTCTTCGTATTTACGCTCTATTGTGCAGTTAATTTCATGCTTCCTTCGAGGCTCGTGAAAAATCCATTTTCGTCGGGCAAACGTTTTTAGTCTCGCGTCAATTCGTGAAAGACGCTGATGACGAAATAGAGTTTGTCCGCCCTATATCGTTCTCTCAAGCGGAAGGAGATGATGAACTGCGCGAGCAGGTCTTCCATTGTTTGCGCTTGTGCGCGTGTGTGTTTTTTCTTCCCCGTGTAGCGCGCGGCGGCGGCGCCCGAAAAAATCTAGTTTGGGCCATCTCCCCCTCCAGACTCATGGCCGAAGTTTGAGTCACGCCCCTCCTAACTGTCCCATTCTTTCGCTTCCATGACATCCAACGTGAGCTGAGTGAGTGAAATGCAGCCAAGGCCTGAGTTTAGAGAGACGCCCATATAGAAGGAGCGAGCGCCCTCGTCTTTAAGGAGGCTCCCCATACCCCCTCGACTCCACTTTCCTTTTCATCTCCCTACTTCTGATACTACCCCTCCGTCCTCTTCTCCACACTATTCTACTCTTCCAACCCCCCCACTCTCTCTCTCTCTCAGCCCAGCTGAACCTCCCGCTGGGGAGGGAAATGGAGAATATGGGACTCTTCCTAGGGCCACGCCCCATATCCTCCGTTTTTTGAGGGACCTTTTTTTTCTTCCTCTAAAATCCCCATCCCTTCCTTCCTCATGCAACCTACATCTCATCTTTCTTCCTCGTTATCTTTCTCTTTTCCCGCTCCCACCACGTCATCGCTGCCTTTGAAACGTTGAGCTAAGGTTGCCACCTTGTGAGCGGTGAAAATTCCGACTGCCATATTCGTAGATTTCTATGTGAAAACATGTTATTGAGGCTTTCTTCTATCTGTTATTTTTGCCAAAACCAGTATGTTTTCATTCTTTCTCTCTGTTGCTCTTTTCTTTCATCTGCCCATTTTCCACCCCTTTTCTTTTTTATCTTCTCTTGGAAACCCTGAAAGCTACGAATATTCTTTCTTCAATTCTGTTTTCTGTTTCTTCCTCTTTTATTTCGTTTAGGTTTGTCTCGACTTTTTTGATTCACGTCATTTGAGGTTTTGATCAAAGACTTCGAATACTCTTTTAGCCAGTCTTTTCTCATTCCATTCTCTTCTGGTTTCCATGGAGGGTTTTTATTCTCTTCTTCAATATGACTACTATTCGCTCTGTTTTTAATAACGTTACTTGTTTCTTCTCAAAATCCATTATCCATTCTCAAATTTTTATCATAGAATTTTCCGCATTATTTGTATATCCTTCTTTTCTACGTCATCCAATTATGTGGCTGTTAAATGCGAAACATTTTGATGAATAAATACTCTCTGGTGTTATCACTGCATTTTTATGCCTCATTTTCGTGTTTGGGGATCTGGTCTTTTTGTTATGATTGTTTTTGCTAGTTGGAAAGCTAGTTCCTTTTTCCTTGCCCTTGCTAGGTTTGAATCTTTATCTATTGAATTTGGCAGGATTTAAGGATGTTATCACTTGGCCTGATTGTTTTCCCATTGTTCAGTCTAAAGTGAGGATTCGAGCGGGACTAACATTTGTTATACTCACATTCATTGCATGTTTTAACTCACCGGAATGAGATTCTCCCCCTCCCTCTCCCCCTTAAACTTCTCCGGAATATAGCGACTGAGAGTAACGCCTTTCACCGCTAAAACTATGATCTGGACACTGGTTAAGCAGAAGTCCAGAAGAAGCGCCTTATACCTGTCTAAGGGAGACCTTCTTCAAGAAAAGTACAAGTATTGCCGTGGAGGTTTTCTGCAGTGAAAATGGTTTTTGTCTTATGCACAACTTTGGTTGGGAGAAACTAGTTTTTATTTGCTATAGAGTATACTTAAATTTATTTATTGTGTATTTTGTGTAGCTAAATTTCATCGAAGCTTTTACCTCCTGTATCCCTAATCTGTAACTCGTGAAGAATTACTAGCCACTTTTGTCGTGTATCAACTTCAATAAAAATCGTAATTTTAAGTGAAATTTTAATGCTTATCTCCAAAGCAACCCTCTTGCACTCAGAATAGTGATAGCAAGCCGTCTGAAATGATGGCATGACGACAGATGTTGCCGGCGTGTCTAAACGTGACATTGAAACGTGAGTTTACAGAGTAGAGCTATATACGAGTGTCAAAAAGCTCGTGGTGGCCTGGGCACTGCGAGTTCCGGAATTCCCTGAGAGGTGGCAGCCCTTGCGCCAGCCGTTCAACTGTGTTCAGGGTTTTTACAGCCCTCTCTCTCTCCCTTTCCTCTAATCGCACTCCCCCCTCCCCTTCGTCCTCAACCCCTCGTTCCTGTTCTCCGTTGCACATCTGCGCGCAACGTTTGTGGGTTCGCCTCGTTCGCCCTTCTCAAGAATGTTGCCTCTCCCGTCTGCACCCTACAGGGTGGTTCTTCTGACTTCTCCTATTTCCCCTCGCCCTTTTGTCCCTCTCCAAATCGCCCTTCTTCTTCTGTACTCCCGCCTCTTTCTTTTCTTTACTCCCCCTTTTTATATAGTTGGAGCGAGATATTTCCCTAGTCATAATAGAGACCTTATTCGAATTTTAATTTTTTATTTCCTCCTCTGTAAGAGGATTGAAGTAAATATTGTAATATTTATGGCTCAAAAATATAGTTAAATATGACGAAAATTCTTAGTCATTAAATTAATTTTACTTCATAAGTCTCTAACACAACACTTTTTTTTTCACGCCGCGGCCGTACGGTGAACAACGCCTTCACTACAGAAGGTTTTTTTGCGATCTGTAAAAATTACTGCGGTGAATGATTGATGAATTTTTATAAATAGTTGAGAAAACTTACAAACTACACATCATTAGATTTTTGACGAAATCTAGATGTTAGAAATTACTATTTAAAAAAATATTTTCCCTCTTAAGCTTACAGTAATAATCGTAAAGCGTAATCTATCCCGTAGAAACAGCCTACCGACCCTTCATTTTTGACGAGAAAGAAGTTTAAGTGAGAGGATAGATGTATCCATTCGGCTATATAAGAAAAGAGTTGGTTGAAATATTCAAGAATGCGCTTTCGGTCGTTCTGAGCTGATCAGTGATGCAATTACCTAATGCATCGCAAAAATGGAATCAGTACCTGAAGACTCGGGTGTTAACTATATGCTATGATTAATTGTTTACGACGCGAGTTTCAGGATGACTTGGAAGATATTATTATAACCCCCTATTTGTACCTCTGGCACTGACAGAAGTGACAAAACAAATTAACTACAATGTCTAATAGCTTGATGCAAATATTCATTCTTCCCATGCATCATTTTACAATCTAGTTACTACAAGCTTTGGAGGATAGTCACTGCAAGAAAATCGGCGAGACACTACTCCTTCAGAACACATATCACTGATCGTTCTTCCCCTCTTCAGGCTCCACCTCTACCTATCCCTTTTCCATTTAGATGTTCTGCTACCCCCTGCCACACGCCCTTGTGGTGGCCCGCAGTTTTTAGGTGTAAAGAAATTCCCGTCAAGGCATGGAGAGTTCCGTAATTATATGCAAACATGAAAGAAGTGGATGTTTTATCTTGTAGTGAGGCCTGTATTAGTGGAGGAGGTGTAAAGTCTTTGTCTCCAAACTCGAGGTTCGTGGACTAACCCATTAATTACACTCTAAGTGAGTTTTCCACCACCCTGAAAATAGATGTGTCGATCATAAAAATATGAGAGAAGACTACTAAGGCCTGATTTCGCTCTACGAAGACTACTTGTATTTTTAAAATCTATATTTACATCTCGGAAAACACAGACTTCACTTCCTTGTCCCAGTACGCCATCTCTTATTTCATCTATAGGCTCAGAGAATTCGGAGAAAGGCTTTTCCTGTCTTATTTCTATGCGATTGGTCACTCTTTGTATAGCCGGAAAGGCGGGAGGCCACCAAAAGCCACTGCTCTTCGTGCGCTTTCCTCGTGGTCCCCTGGGCTTTTTCTTCTCTTAATTTTCCTTTTCTCTCCTCTCCCCGCCCCGTCGCCCCCACTATACACTCATCTCTCCCATTTCGCTGACGCATTTGGGGTCCACTTCCTTTTAATGCATCGCAAAGGCCCCCTCTCTCTTCCTCTCTCTCTCGCTCTGTCCATTTCGTTTTTAACGACTCCGTTTCTGGAGGGCTTGGTACCCTAAGTGAGAGCAGCGATGGATTTGGCTCTATCCGTGCCCTTTTTCTCCCCTCTTGTCCACTTGACGTATATGTGTTTCCGAAAGTTATTTTTTGTTTACGCGCCTCTCGGCTAGTTGATGAGATCTGAAATGTCTTCCTCGTGCGGTTTATGAGACTATTCTCGTCTTAGAGTTTTACGTAAGAACCAGGCAAAGATCACGGTTCCAATTTGTTCGTTCACATTATTCAATGACTGATGGTCTTTCGCGGAATAATCGGCATTGGTGATAGGCTATGTCGGATCCGGGTGCTGGAAACTGGAAATTTGTTTGCATAGTTAAGGAGTATTAGATATAATCTTATTGCACTAGCTTTGGCTATAATTTTTGACGCAATTAACCATCCGCAGTCATCCAAACTCAAAGAATGACTAGCTGCTCCTCTCCACTCCATACTTCTGGAAGCTAACACAGTGGTCTGAAACCGCAAAAAGCTTGCCAAAATCCCAAAAATGCTTTTTATTTAAATGCAATCTTCAAATTCCGCATATACCCTCTAAAATGGTTGGTGCTTCCAGAATAGCCTTAATTTTTCATGATTCCCACTTGTTACTTAGATACAGAGGCTCAAATATCTCCATATTTCCAATAAAAAACACGTCTTCAGTTTTCTCCACAAATCGTCCAAGTTAAGTTGCTGGTGAAGTTGAGGGAGGATTTTTATGAACTAAAAAAAAACATTATGATCAGTTAACATGATGTTTCCCCTTTGCTTTGCCTTAGTTTTAAGATTATTTTATATATCTTCGTGCTATGACGTCAGAAAATGGCGGACGCTGTTTTTAGATGAAATTTAGATTACGTAGTAAATACGAATGGGTTTTTGGCGGAGATCCGGGAAATGACGTATATCAGAATATCGTTTGTAAACTTTTAAAGGGTTATTTGAAGAGAAATTTTTAAATAATTTGTGACGCCCTAAATAAATTTGATTTTCGATCGCGCGGCGGGGCCTTGAAAAATGAAGTGATTTTATAGATGCACCAAACATTGTAGTATCCATGCGGAAATTCAAGGTTATATCAAAAAAAAAAAGCAATTTTGGACTCTTATCCAGCTTTTTGCTGTTTCGGACCACTATGCGCTGTACTCTTTCATTATTCTTAACTTTAATGTCCCTCATCATTTAACTAGTATATTGCACCCTTGGTATTCCTCTGTTAATCTTCCCATTTATTTCTCCTTCCATAATTGTTTTTTACAGGTTATTGTGAAGCAAAATGTACCCAATAAGTTAGCGTCTTCTACTTTGCTGAGCTTTCATTAAATTTTCTTTTCACTCCAACTCTCCGTAATTTTCCTCATTTCCTGGTATTTCTCTCCATGTTATCTTCATAAATTCAAAGGAAGATTGCATATTTTCGAGGCTCGTACACGACGCCTGAATTCGGGCCCTATAAATGCCTCTAGTCCTTAACAAATTCAGTTGTACGTTTCCGATTGTGGGGCCTCGAAAATTCTGCTCGATGGTTTTTTCACGATCGGTTATTCCGCCCATTCGGGTATTGACTCATTCGAGGAGCGAGACGACGGAGTATCCTCGTGTGCGTCATGCGGACTCGCAGCGTGCGCATTGCAGGCTATTTTTGTTTACCAAGATTACCGAACGGTCGGGCGTGGTCTAGACGTTTGTTACGCGCTACCTCAACGAGAGAGCATATCTTTCATCTCGCTCCCGAGTAAATACACGTGGTGAGAAGACTCATTGCTTGTTCCCAAGTCCATCGCACACCTCAGATATAGCCGCTGGTGCCTCACGGCGCGGCGGTGGAAAGGTGAGTGTTGTGTGTGCGTGAAAAGAGTAGGGCTCTGGATACACGGTCAATCGGCTATTCTAGTGTGCTCGTGTTCTACGGTTTGAGACAGAGCTTTTAATATTTTATGAGGGCCATTCTAGTTGATCTAGATAAGCGATTTCGAGCCTGTGGTACGTGCTTTCGAATTAAAGGTTGAAAGATGTGTAAGAATGTAAATATGCCACTCAATTGTTTTCTGATATAATAGGCACACAGTTCTTGAAATTGGGATAATTAAAAGGTACGCAAATGAACAATGGCTAGAAACAGCTGGTTTCATTATTGGTGTTGTAATTCAACCATTTCTCTGAACCAACATATATTTGGTTAAACCGGTCGATTAAATACCGAAGTTTTCATACTACCAATCGCTTCATTTTTCTTATTATTATTAGGTGATCTACCGGTTAAGGTAGGAGAAAATGGAAGTAAGTAAGTAAAAATCCTCTAGATTTTACAAATGAAGGGACGTCTACTAATATTTATTTTTTCATCACGGCGAACTTCCTACCTTTCTTTATCCTGACAATAAATCCTATTCTCTTTCTTCCCCTTTCCCGCTTACCCAAAATCCTCAATAAAATCCTTAAGTAACCCGTCGCCCCCCCCCCCAACCACCTTGCTTTTCCTAATCTCATCCAAATGTTTTCTTTCCTCACCAAGCACTTCCTCGTTTTTCTTCCATTCCGTCCACCGCACCTTCTACATCCTCCTATTCACTCACTTCTCAAACGCCTGCAGCCTATTCTCGTCCTCTTTTTATTCCAGTCTACGTTTCTGCCCCATGCAACTCTACACTCCATATCAAGCTCATCATCAGCCTCTTCTTTACATCCTTGCTTAAGGTCCCCGTCATCGGCTCCCTCATATTATTAAACGCTTCCTTCCCTTGCGCTTTTCACCTCCTAATGTCTTTGCCACTCTGCCCATTTTTTTTTCTGGCGTACTACCCAAGTAATTAAATTGCTGTAATTACTCCAGTTTGTGCCCTCCTATTCTAATGACCAGCCTCGTTTTCTTTGTAATAGAGAATCTCATTACTTGTGTTTTATTGTGATTTATCTTAATTCTCTATTTCCCACACTTTTTTCCTATGCATCTACTAAAGCTTGTAATTCCTTCGAATATCGACTAACCAACATCTAGTCGTCCGCGAATCTAACCGAATTTATCAGCTGACCTCTTAGAATAATTCCCACATCTAAGCTCTTCCTATGCCTCTCTTACCATTTCCTCCGCGTTGATGTTAAAAATCAAAGGCGACAACGGGCACCCTAGCTTTATCCCACGACCTATAACTGCCCAATCCTGATTCACCGTCAGCCTGCCTATCCTGTCCCCTCTGGGCCATGTATAAGTTTCAGATAAGCCTCCCTATCCCACCAATCTACTTCTGTTCAGTATTATTTTCAGTATTGTTTTTCAGTGACTCCAAAGGAATGTTGTCTACTCCCGCAGCTGTCCGTTCCTTCATATCTCGTAACGTCTTCACTATTTCGCTGTCGATTATCTATGGATCTCTCATACTCTTTATCTAGGTTCACGGGTCTATTGCCGCTGTCATATACTCTTCCACGTATTCTCTCCACCTATCCTGGATATCTTCCTTTTCGATTATTATATTACCTGTTTAATCCTTTTATTTTGTATCGTTTTCCACCTTTTACCTCCCGATAAACTTGTCACTTTAGCCTTTTATCCTGTCACTCATCTGTTCAGTGTTTACTACCCTCACACCTAATATTGGATTCAATACCATAGCTACCTCACGTTGACTCTCATCTCTCCCACTATAGATTACCCTGTAACTTTCACTCCAATAGTCCCCGCTATCCTTCAATTTCACCTCACGCGGCCCTAAAGCATCTTATGTTCCCTTGCTCCACTTATTGTTAATATTTTCTAGCTTCCCAACCCTCATAATTGTCCTAACTTTCCAAGTGTCTATGTTTACCGGTATTTTCCTCTTCCTCATCCCGAATAACTTTAAAACGACGAGTAGAAATGATTCTTGAAAACTAACCCTGGCTGATAAAGCGTCAAATGATTATAAAATGAGGGTGCTGTCTCTATACTGTGTACTTGGCTACCAAATAAAGCGTGTAAAATATTGCTTTGGAATGGAAAGAGGTTGTTGCTCGATGTACCGTGAGGCTCCAAGTGGAGGCTGGATGCTGCGCGATAGATCTGCGTGACTCTTTACCGTGTTTTGCCGAGTGTCACTCTTTTGCTTTTTTTTATAAGTATGCACGGCGGCATATCTTCCTCGCTTAGACTGCGGATGGTGTACTGTGACTGAGGAAGGAAGAAGATGGGCTCGCCGGCCAGCCGTATCCCTATGGAGACCCCAAGATAAAGCCAACGCCAGCTTATCACTTGGTGCGAGATACCAGGGGGCGGAGGTTGAGGGGCCATTTGCACACCTTCTCGGCGCTGCCGCGGTGGCAGACGAGGTCGGAGGTGTGCAAGAAGTTGAAATATTTATACAGGAGAGAGCGCTGCTGGTCGCATGCGTGGAACGGGAGAGTGGCTGGAATAGGGTTGCATGGGATAGGAATACCGCGCCTACTTTAAGCAGATCCACCGTAAAATGAGTTTGAGCGAGATATCAATTCGCATTAAATTCGATGAATTTGGACTCATTATGAAGAAAAATATCTCATCTTCTAAATAATACCAAAATATTAGACACTTACGCTATTACTTTCACAGATATTATTCAATATATGCAAGTAGTTTTCCATGGGATATATAATACGGCTATGCACTGCAGAGAGACTATATTTTAAGAAAATGAGGTGGTTATGACGAATAAATCGTGTCACAAATTTAACGGAGTGCAGTTCGTACATTTTTAATTTTTAATTTATTACTCGCCGTGATAATCTGTAAAAATCGCAAAAAATCCTTCGATTGTGAAGGCGTTTTCAATGTGCGGTGGAAATTAAATGAGTCAAGCTAAAGCCTTGTGTATGTATGTGTGGTAAATTATGCAGAATTTCTGTCATGTCAAATGAAGTTTTTGTGTCATTACTATAACTTTTATTACTTCATGCTTCTTACAACTGCTTTAATTTAAAAATAGAGCTTTATTATATTATCCATTACGACTAGAGAAAAATTTCGTTCAAACTACCTACCTTAAATGCCATGTAATCAATATTCTGACTACTTACAGAAAAAGGTCATCTGTTTGATTGGACAACGACATGATACCTTCCCGCTCTATTGTTTGACAAACTAAACTTGAATTTACATGAAGATATTCAAGCCTGCCGCAAATGCGGTGATGAAGTAACGTAGAAATTGCCATGGTAAAAAAGACAGGGAAGATTCCCGGTCCAAGCCGATTTATTCCTATGGCAATTTTTACGTTGAATTTAAATGGCATTAAATGTAAAAATGGGCGTAACATTAGGAAGAAATAATATTTTTTGACAAACGCAAATGGTATTTTCGCGAAAAACTGTTATGAGCGAATTCTCCAAAAAATGGAATTTGGATAAAATTAAGGCGGAAGGCCATCTTAGTTTTGAGTTATGAGGAAATTATCACAGGAAATGACTTGGTTTACGGGTTTGTGACTACTGCTGGGCTACATAAAAAAACGAACTTCTGAAGAATAGTTTTTTTTTCATCAATAGCTACGACTTGTGTGTTCTATTTTCCCTGCATGCTGTATTTGGCTCTTGATCTACGCACTAATTATGAAATGACTTGGTTAATACTCAAGGAACAATTATTTTATCAACCCATTGTTCCGATTATGCTGTAATTCTCTGTGACAACAGTCAAAATATTAGGTCAATGCCATAAGTATTTTGTTTATAACATGTACTTGGTCAGTACATAAATTGTACAAGAATGCTATTAGATAAAGCAACATCTGATTTCGTGTGTTTACTCTATTGACGCTGTCTTCAAAGTAAAAAATTCGCTATGACATTTATTCACCTGCGGTATAAGCTCGCCTAGTAGTTCCCTCGGGAGCTATCTCTCTTCTTATCTTAATTATTCGTGATAACCTGTGCATCATGATGTCAGCCACGTAGCAGAATATTTTTACTATAATGATCTTCTTATTGTTAGATCAGTTATGACTTTTTTGTTGAGAGACTGATTCAGTTTGTGGAAACAATTAATTATTAATTAAAACGATAGCTTAGCACTTATACGCCATAATACTTTATCCATAATCTTTATCCGTCCATGGTTTCAGCCATACGTTCCTTGAAACTGGCAACGAGTTGTTGAAGCAGTGGTTGGAAATAAAGTATTAGTGTGGATCAG
This sequence comes from Pyrrhosoma nymphula, assembly GCA_963573305.1. Taxonomy (NCBI): domain Eukaryota; kingdom Metazoa; phylum Arthropoda; class Insecta; order Odonata; family Coenagrionidae; genus Pyrrhosoma; species Pyrrhosoma nymphula. The sequence continues at coordinate 34,140,228 of OY754327.1, forward strand.
TCCTGAGCTATCGTTTATATGAAAATTGAATCGTTTTAGTGGCTTGAAATCTTAACCCCCGGAAATGCTACCTAAACAAGACTGGTAGAAGTACGTCCGTCTGTAGGTTGAGATAGTATCCTCGTTACAAGAGTCACTAACTATTTATATCTGTTAAATCTGATCAAGTTCGTATCTCCCATGTCATTCTTCGGTTTAGGATCTTGGACTCATTCATTAGGTAAACCTTCGATACAGACTTTCCAGTTATCATTAAATAAATCACGTGTCCCGGAGCAACTGTTTTTGGTAAGAATCCTAGCACCTTTAACTCCTACTTCGTATGTATTATATTATAGAGGATACGTTGGTTCCATTCCATTAGATATGAATGAAGATTCACGTGCGAAGTTCTTTAAAACCCTTTCCTATCCCGTAACCTCCGCAACGTGATTCGTATTAAGAAGAATGAAGAAGGAAAAAATAGATTAATTTTCCCTAAATGCTGCAGTTGCGGTTTCAAACCCCACTCTCCTTTTCATCGAGCTGGTTGTGGGATAAGAATCTAAAGGCGGGTCGTTTGAAGATTCCACGCCGCCTCCCCCATCGGATGGTCCGGCGAAGCGCTCTTATAGTGCGTGCAGCGTTTGATTTTCATTACGGCCTGTAAAGAAGCAAGACTCGCGCTGCCTTATCGGGAAGTTGGGATCTGCGGCTGGGGCGGAGCGGAGATCGCTCGAGGGTCATCGGTCAATCGAGAGACCCCTGTAATCCGTTCGAATTACCGTCCGAGATGGCGAATAGCACCTTTGCAGGCGGCGTCGTCCATACTCACCCGTTCTTTCCCCATTACTCTCCTTCTCATCGTCTACCCTCCTTTATCTCTTGATATCCCCCTACTTCTCCACGTTCCCCGTAGGTGGCAAATGAAAAATGTGTATTTCTTCCCAATTTTATGACCGAAAAAGAAGTTTCATCCATCAATTTTCACCTGCGATATTATGAATTCATGCGCTACTTTTCTCTCCAAATCACGTCCAGCTTAGGATTGTGAATAAGTTGTTCATTTCCTGGAATTTAAGACTGTGAATTGAAATTGGCCGTCTAATTAATCGATTAAGTGCAATTAAAAATGCGTTAAAAACTTCACACGCCATAAAAGAACAGCAGAATTGTACAAAAAATTTTCGCTCAATTAAAACAGGTGTAACGTCTATGGTAGAACTGAGTTAGTGTGTTAGTTTAAATTTGTAACGAGTGAGATCCGATGTTTACTGCGAAGTTACATTTCAATAATAGACAACATGTTCCCGTGCTTTTTTCTCCACAGTGTCAAAATATGCCCTTTTAAAGAGTTAAATAGCTAACTCAAACGTTTTAAAAAGTGCATGTGATTATCATTGGTATATCTTTTTCGTATGAAATTTGTAAGCCAATCGAATGATCATGCGCATGGCGTTAATGCATCGTCTTTCTTCCACTTGCTTAATTTATACTTTCTCTGATGAGACTGCTTAAAATATGCCTCTTAATTCCTTTTTCAAGACCAAATTAGACAATACCAATTGTCAAATGCTTGATGGTGCAGCAATTGTAAGTCCTTGCCCTTAGCAGATAAATCCATGAAACACTCTGAACTGAATGGTATTCGATGCATTCTTATTTTTATCGAAATAGCCCCTATCAATTCTTGTCGAAGATTGATTTTATAGTCTTTTCCATTACATTTAAGACCCACAACCCATGGTGTAATAGTTCAATGTGGCTCATGGGGATAGCATCAGCTATCGATGTTTTGTCAGGAATCGATTTATCATGTAAATCGACGGTTTGAGGTAGAAGATTACTCTGCATCGATAGCATGGTCTTCTTCGATGGTCTCTCGTTGTCATCCAACAGTTTATTTCCGTCGAGGTGCTTGCATTGCGAGTTCTGACTTAATGCGGTAATTTTGATGCTACATTTAAGAATAATGCGTATGTTTTGCCATCCATTTAGTCCCACACAGACGCGAACAATCTCCTCTTATGCCCCGGCCACGCGCACTGTCTCTTCAGCCTCCTAAGATCAAAAACCTCCTTCTCACTCCTTCCCCAACCTCTTTTCAACCGTTCGGTGTCCCTCGGTCGATGAACGACCTACGTCAACGCCGCCTCCTTAAATTGGCAATGGATATCTTTCCGGAATCGGTGGGGCGTGCGAGATAGATGCTCTCAGGTCATCTTTTATTTTTTTTGCAAAATTATGAGAAAAAGAAAGAAGACGAAGATGATGACGGTGTATTGTACGCTCGAAGCCGTCGATTTCCTCCGTGAGAAATGCGTGGGCGACTTCAGCGGGGGAATGGGAAAAGAATCGATTCTCTTCGTATGATTTGCGATGGGAAGAGTGGGAGTGAGTGATATCGAACGAGATATCGATGCATTGAATTTATCATTAATAATCGAAAGTCTTTCGCTCCCCATTAATTTAGTTGAAAACATAAATATTAGTGATGTGGTCAGAATTCGAGGATTTGATCGAATCGTCTCGAATCCATGTATTCGAAATCCGATCATCCTGGATAGTATCATAGAGGAAGTATATGCTTACTCTGTAATAGTATTCAAATCCAGTTATGCGGCTGTCATCTGCACTACGTCTCGGTAAATTCTATCGTTCGCTTAGGAATGATCATCTTCGGCCATGACGTCGTTATACTTCTGGAGTGCTTATAAATTGCGTTATAATTCAATACCACATGTATTTAAGTCAACATTAGTTGGCGATTAGTTATGTAACGTTATAGTTGGACGGCGCATGCGCACACCGCCCTCATAATCTCCCGATGCCTCATTTTCAAAGCTGGCGTGCGCGCTTAGGACCATTGTGCTTTTATTTTATTAGTCTGATGGGACCAAAAATGTTCTATTTCTTTTTCAAGACGAAGTTTTGAGCTGCAGAAAAGTATACAGCCTGCGTTGCACACCTTGTCAAACATCGCTTTTTTCACACCACTAAAGTTCCCGATTTTTCACCAAACCCTTTTTGTTTGTCCAACGCCCCCTGGTTTTGTCCCAAAAATATGAGGTCATGCATTCTAAGCAGAGTCCTGTGTCATGACTTCAGCCAAATTAACCCTGGTCTTTCCTAAGATTAAACATAGGAGTTATTAGGCTCTGAACGGGGATCAATTAATAAAATTTGTAAAATAAAATCAAACAGCGCAAAGAGACGATAATAGATATTCATTTATCAAAAAGTTAATATAATACTCTGACTTTGATACCTTCGAAATCCAACCGTTAGACCTCAAGTTCTGTTAGAGAGACAGTTTGAAACTGCGTCGCGCTATTTTGCGCTCAATTCAGATATTCATATCACCCTATCATTCACATTTTACAGTATAAAGAGGTAATATTTTGCATAACGTATATTAGTATTGTACTCATCCTTTACGTCAAGAACCATGAGCGTCGAGGCTGGCCGAGCCACGTGAGTAATACCTTTTGATAGTGTTTTCGTGGAATCACCAAATATGGAGAGGCATTAGGTAATACCTTATTTTCAGAGAAAAATAATGATAATAAATTCGCGATTAGCGTCCTTAGTGGCAATCCCGTGATTGTGTCTCTTAAGCTTAGAGCGCACGGCGGAAGCCCGTATAAGTCAGTCCGTATACCAGCTAAAATTTGAAAATTCACCCAAAATGATACGCAGAAAGGGTTACTCACGCTTTGTTGTGAAACGCCTTTGCAAAGTTCTATCTACGGTTTTTTTAAGATAGCCTTCAATGCTGCCGGCGATTTGGATTACTACAAAAAACTGATGAAACCCTGGTAGAGTAAGAATGCTCCTTTTCATAAGCAAAATTAAGTTACTTGTGTTCACTTATCGCCTTGGTTTCAAAATGTATAATTGTATCGTGAACCTGAACTTTCTGCTGTTTTATTTCTATTTCAAACTATGTAATTTGAATTGGTGGATAGAGGATTCGTATTCTAGATTCGGAATTTGAGATTTGGTAAAAAAAAAAGAAATTCGGGTTCTAGGTTCCGCTTCCAAACATTTTGCATTCGAACCATCTCTAGGAAATATCCTGCGTTCCTTTTCAACCATCGTGTTAAATCTCTTGAATAATGGACCTCTTGAAGGTAAATTCAATTTAATTTACACAATGCTTCCATGAAAAACTTTTGTGTCCCAAATGTTATTGGTTAGTTCTAGTAGGAAACGAAGTAGCTATAAATATAGCATGCAACATGCAAAAGGTTTGAGTGTTCTGTGGAAAAATATTAAGGTTTATCAAGATATTATTTCACAAAATGAATAACACTTATTCCTACTATAACGTTTCACACTTTATCTGGACTCTGGCGTGATTTTACATTGATTATGACATTCGAAATTTATTTTACTGAGAAAAAATTGATTAAATCAATGCATTGGTAAAAAGTTACAGTTACAGATTGTTACGTGGAGAGTAGTTACTTGAAGTAATACTACAAGAGAGACCTGGGCAGTATCTGTTATCAACATCTATGATTAAGGCAGTAGGTATGTATTATATTAATTCATTGATACTCTCCCGGTGTTATATCTGTTACTTTTCATATCTAGAAACCGCTCTCTACCAGACAAGCTGTTATTGTGATGTTGTAATATTATATTGAGTATATCGAACGGCTCTATACATAGTGAAATGCGAATGAAATAATTAATATACAACCACGCCAAAGCCCAGGAGGTTTATTTTCAAAATCACGCAATTATTATCGCATGCAAAAATAGCAAACTCGCGTTATTTCAAAGATTTATCGCATTCTACGCTACCAAACAATATTTATCGCATGCGGACAAGATGTACCGACTCGAGCATTCTAAATCGACGACACCATGAGATAAAATTGGTCTTATTGCATGCGGCAATTATCACGGCGTGTCGAGAATAACCCCCCAGATGATGTGCGCGCGAAACACTGGTGGAAAAACTATTGTTTTTTGATTTTTTGGACCAAGATCTGGGTGTACGCGAATATTTTTGCATAAGAAACAAATAATAAGCTCCAGATTACTATGAATGCTACTGTGAGATTTATATGTGATCTAAAATGGTGGGATCATGTTACTGATTTATACAAGAGACTAAAATGGTTTAAAGTTAGAGAAAGACGGCTTTATTTATCTATTGTCTCCGCCTTCAAAATTTTCAAGTCAATCTGTCCTCCATACCTGTTCAACTTTTTTATTTAAAAAAAACATCCAAAACCGGCTTACAAGATCCCATCACTTAGACCTACAGATCCCACAGCACAAAACTGAAATATACCATAAATCTTTCATCGCCACTGTATCAAGAAATTGGAATACTCTCCCAACAGATATAAAAACATGTAATTCTGTACCCTGTTTTAAAAGGAAATTATTTCAATCCATAAGCACGAAAAAATGTTGAGGGAGAAAGTGAAAATGGAAATGATTGTTGTAACGCTGTGATCAATTTTAATTTTTTTGTGAAAACGCTTTCTTGAATTTTTTGTGTAAATGTATTATTGTTATGTATATTTTTGGGGTTAACACTGTCTTGTAAGCATTATTATATTTTTTTAATTATGCATTGTGTAAATGATAATTAATGTACAAAGGTGTCTGAAAGACCGATAAGGGTGTACGACAGTAAACGTTTTATTTATTATCTCCATCGTCTCAGGCTCAACTTTGTGGAAGTTCATAAAAAAAATTAAATGAAAAGGAAAACTTTGTTATATTCCACCAATTTATTCTCCGGTACAACTAGTTTCGACGCAGCTGCGTCATCTTCAGGTACAGGTATCTGAAGATGACGCCGCTGCGTCGAAACTAGTTGTACCGGAGAATAAATTGGTGGAATATAACAAAGTTTTCCTTTTCATTTAATAGTTTTATTTATTATTTATTTATTTATCGCTGGTCAGTGACGCGATCTCTCGACTATTTTAAGCGTTTTATTCTTTCAATGCATTCGATGTATCGATAATGTAGTACATCGGCGTGCAATATGAATACATTGATACGTTTGTATCGATACCTGAGTCGATACGCCGCGTATTAACCGCCCATACCTCGGGGAAAGTCGTAAACGCGGCCGTCGTGCATGACCGAGAAGGGGGATGATTTACCTCTTTCCCTCTCTCGTCTGCACCGTACCCGCCGCCGCCCACGATCGCATCGTCCGAGTCAAAATCAATTAGCCAGTCGTCGTCCGCATTCGGCCGCGATGCCGTGAAGTAGAAGGGGGAGAGAAAGTGTACACCCTCTCCGCCCCAGTACGTTGCTTTTCACGCTTTTTGATCTTTCCTCCGAAGAGGGAGAAGTCGATCGGAGTATCATTAGTAAGCGGTTTTCTGCTCCTCTCTTAAGGTGTCTGCAGCAGTAATCGTGGGTCATTGAGCGCACATTTTAATAATTTTTTGAATAAGTCGAAAGAAAATTCTTGGACCACATTTTATTTAAGTGCATATGTTTATGCGTTGTAACGCGCCACGCTGGCAGTAATGGAAATGAAACAAGAATTATGCTTCACACTTTTCCCTCAATTAAAGTACATATGGTGTGACTAGAGTTTTCGGCGCGGTATTCGAGATTTAGACGAAATTATTTGTTGAAATACGTTTTTTGTTTTCGAATATTGAGCTTGGCGCGACAATTTTATGTTTGTAAGCCAGAATTATAATAATAAGAAATGTATGTGTTATTCAGCGTTTGGAAAAAAATCTTTGCGCATGTAATAGAATTATTACGAAATATATGTCATGTACCATAAGGCTAACTGTTAAAATAGCATATAGTTGCCAAAAATCCAAATCGGCTTGATGCAATCTTTTTATTTTTGTCTGTTTATATCATCAATGAGAACGCATATGCATATTGTCACGCAAATCTGTTCATAAAACAAAAATCGCTCCAAACATCCAACCTTAAGAATGCCTTTTGGCCTGTCACACGGTGCCCAAACTCGTTTATTCCAATTTGATAACAGAATTATTAGTCTTTAAATATTTCTACGCGAAACACGATTCTTAAGAAATATTTCGGCGAAAATTTGGAATATTTTTCTTCTGTATATAAATTTCTCGTGGGCATTCTTGCAAACGTTCGTTTCGGTCTCATGATAGGTACTTTTCATAATATTTATTTTCCAAATTTCGTCAAATTTTGCCTTTTGCACCAGGTTAAATGTGTTGTAAAACTGAATTAATGTCAATCTGAAACCTTGTGTTGAACGTGAAAATTCTTATACATTTAAAATGGCTTGACTATAAGGTATGGCATTAGATCTGTTTAATTGCTTTTATTTTATTTAAAAAAATATGTGAAGTAAAATTTATCCTCCTTGCTTTTGACTGAATCGCTCGTGTGCTAATATGTTTCATTATACATATATTGTGAGATGTGAATGCTTCTAGTTATCTGAGAACACTTAATTCTCTCTCTTACTTATTCTGGTCATACAAAGAGAAGACTTCTATGATAGTATCAGCAGTGACTTATAGGCACGAATATTTACTTATATTTTCTCTTTTTTTTTTATTGTCGAACGAATACCTTACCTAGTCATTAAGAACTCGTTTGTCCTATTCTTTTTGCTGAATATGAGTAGATCCACCCTCGTCACATTCCATCCGTCATAAAAGTTATTCTAAGCTTTTATCATCTTTAAAAATGTGACAGCGTACACTTTGGCCGCAAAAGTTGACGTCTTCACTCGGAACACGCATTTATAAGCTTCTTCATGTCGTGATGGAATTCTTACAGGGTCATAATTTCCCATCGGCCTTCGTCGAAATATTCACGCGACGTCTCGAGATGTTGTTCCCAGTGATTTTGCGGTTTTCTTTATTTCCTTTACTCGTCTGATTCTTCTTTCATATCCTTCCTCTGTGTGGCCGAATTCTTTTATCTCATTTCCTCTTCGTTTCTGCCCGACAAGGAGCGAGATTAGGGGGAAGACGGGCCGACGATTCAAGCCGAATAAAGCCGTCGTTTGTCCACCTGCATCATGATTCATCGCCACGCCCTCTTTCCACCCCTTTGCATTCCTTATCACACCCCCTATCGTTTCATACCCTCCCTTCTTAACCATAGATTAAAGGAGGGAATAGGTGGAACCATATGGTGCGATACATGTGGGGAATATTGAAGATATTAAACTGCGCACTCGGCCATATTCAATGAATCAGTTGTGCAGTTAACACGCCGAAAAATTGGTCACTCTCACTCAGTGATTCAACCCGAAGATTGGTTTGGATAGTTGAGGGTAGAGCTCACCCCGGACTAAGCCACAAGCGTGTGAGTTTCACACATTCAGGGTAGGGGGACCAGTTCCTTTCCCTGGACCACCTCGCACTCCGAGGATTTTTTGTTCGGGGGCGTCCAAAGGCTTCATCCGGATTTGAACCCGGGACCCTTCGATCAGTAGCCAAGCGCTCTAACCACTAGGCGCACTTTTCAGCGCACCACGCTCTCGAAAACATTGGTATTAGTAGCGAAATTGTATAGATATTTAATTGTGTATTCAGAAAAAACTTAAAATGGAACTATAATTTCAAACAAAGCACTGCTCTATTCATAAAATTTACTGAGAAATTTCACCTTATAGTCACGTCAGCGACCTAACTTTCGTGCGTCAAGACACCATTTACTTTCTTCTGTTATCTCTAGCCTCAAATCATCCTTTTTATTTTCGTACCTTATCCATTGGTTTGTTGGTTACATGGGGAGGCGAGCGGCAGATGAGGTCGTTTTGAGAAAAGAGAGAGAGGAGGAAGGTTGAGAGAAACTTTGCGTCCACCTTATTCCTATAGAACTAACGCATTTTGACTTCAGTTATCGCAGTCATTTGCTAATAGCTCAAAAACTAATGTGGATTTGTGCCTATATTTAACTACCATTCAATTCCCTGGGTGAATTCTCTTCTTGTAACCGGTTTCCCGAGAAAACGGCATTGCTACGGTAGTACTTCGACTTGCGACCTTAATTCGTTCTTTTCTGAGGTTCAATACTCAAAGCGTTCGGAACCTAGTTAAGCATTCCACTCACGGGAAATCAATCAATCTGTTCCCAAGGTCAGAATTTTTGGAAAAGATTAAAAATACATTCGTGCAGCTGTAGATGCGCATATTAGTTCGAAGTTTAATGAATTTCCGATCGCTCAAAGTATTCTGTGATAAACGACATCAGAATATCATCACGTCGCATTTCGTATCTCGAGGCTAAGTTCGTAACTAGAGGCCAAAGCGAAATACAAAACAGTTCTTATCTCGAAAAGTTCGTGTATTAAGTGATTCGTAGGTCGAGGTATGAGATAGAAAAATACTATTTTTTTCTATGTTTTTCCTATTTCCGCGTTTAGCACACTGGGATTTCAAGTTCAGTGAGCGAAAATAAGTACCGTGAAAAGTTATTATTATAGTTTTCATTGCGCAAGGGGCACGCTTTTCTATTAGGAGGAAAGAATATGAGTATAGTGAAATTTAATTCTTTTACGGTGGAACCATTGAGAAGAACAATAGTTTATGCCAGTCCAATATATATAATTTTGTCCGATAAGTTTTGAAGAGATCCCGCAATGGAGTGAATTAGGGTGGCGCCTGTCCCTCAAAGGCCACCAATCAATTGTGAGAATACCAAATGATGATGAGATCCACTTATCTCCTCCGTCCTCGCCTTTCCCTTGCCATTTTCCTCCCTCGCACATATAGCATTGCCCTTCCGAAATGGGCATGACCGCGTCTCATCCCTCCCTAACTTCCCGGGGCGAGGTCAGACCTCCTATCTCCTAACATTCACTTCCCACTTTCTTTCCCAATCTTTTCTGATTCACATCCCATGGGAGTAGTGGTGAAGCACTTGTTTTTTTCTCAACCGCCTCCACCTCTGTCGGACCATCTTGACTGGAGTTCTGGGACGCCCACCGTGGACCACGCCTCCTCTCCAGGGTCCATTGTTGTGGCCCTGTTGCACGTCTCGAGAGGGCCGGCCCCCTCCTCCCACCCAGATGACGACTACTCGGTAATTCACGACTTTTTTGGCGTCCTTGAGGGCAGCCACCATCGTAGCCAGTGGCCATACATATCTTTCTCTTTTTTTTATTTTTACGGGCGCCCTTCTTCCCACTCATCCCTCCCTTACACCAGCTCGGCCTTTTCTTCTGGCGAGTGTCTTCAAAAATGACCCTCCTTGTCTTCCCTCCTCCGGCTCCCTTCCGTATCTCAGCTGAGAATTCCCCGTCCGTCAGGGCAGCAGCCTCTTCTTCCTCTTCTTCTTGGGTGTTCCGCTTCGCATAAGTCCTGAAGGACGCTCAGAGTTACAGATCTTTTCTCCCTCTACCCACTCCTTACCATAACCGTCTTCATCCCCATACTCACCCCCTCTTCCCCCAGTTTCCAACCCCAAAGCTCGAAGGGGCGGAGGCCGGGTAAACGGTTGTATTATTTTTTTTAAGAAAGCATTTAATAAGCGAAGATAACTTTTCCAAAAGGGTCCGCATTCATCCCTTCTTTTTTTGCGCGCCCTTGTCCTTCATTCATGCCCCCGACCTTGATAAAAAATATTTTCTCATCTTACCGCTCTGTGCCCAAAATAGGAGATGAAGTTCTTGTGGTGAGAAACGTCAAGGTCCTTTTTATATTACTGTTATTTAATAACTGAGAAGCCACGCAGTTGTGTAATACTTTCATCCCTGATTACGCCTTGCTGCTATGATTAAAATACTCCGCATTCATTACACTTCCATCCCGTTATAAATTGTCTACGAATGACGCAATTGAAGAATACCTTACCTCACGTGTTAAAATAATAAATGACACTTTCTCTTGTAGCTCTGAGCCTGAGCTGAGTCCCCACATACTATTATCTCTATTGCATTTGTCAACGTCTTTCAATCGATCAGCGTTACTCTTGATGGCTATACGGTGAATCAATTGATATTATTTTCATCGTTTTTTCGTCGCATCTCGCGTCTATTTCCTCCTCGTAAGTTTTTTTCGTACAATTCTCCACAATTTTGTTAATCCCGTATTTTATGATTCCAAAAATAAAGGAAATTTTCGCATTCTTCTTGATGCCATTCTTTTTCAAATTTCCCCAAAAAGATTCATGGGATAAATTCTGCCTCTAGGGAATTAACTAACTCACTTCCCTTAGTATAATCGCACAGTTAAGGGACTCATATCTCGCTTATTGGCACTACGTGTTATCTGTACATGGAAATACATTAAGAATGCTGTAGTCGCGTAGTTTTCCTATCCATTGGGTATTACTCCTCACATTTGATTTAGACGTAAAAACAAAGTTGTAACTATCGCGCTGAAGTTGAGTCTACATAAATTATTCATGAGCGAAAAATTCCAAAATGTTTTTCGATAATTTGTTTTATGAGTGGTCTTTGAATCCGTAGAGGTTATTACATTCTGTATCTGTGGTGTTAGTAGAGCTAACATAGATCACCCATCGTGGGTGTCCCAACTGGCTATGCCTTTTGTTTTGGCTCCGAAGTTGGGTTTAGGGCTATCATCGATCGGAAGGTATGCCACCTTTGGCCAAGCAGCCAGCTGTGATCCCCGAGAGTGGACCATTGGGTTTCACAGATGAGTTACGACTATTGACCGAGCCGACCATCTCGGTGGGTGGCCTCCTGATTTGTGTGGACTTCCTCACTAATTCATCTCTTTTACATTCCACGGAAACATATCATTTCGGACACCTTAGAATATATAATCTCACTAAACGCATGTAATGAGCAGGTGGATCGGTTCCTAGGCCCCACTCAACGAAAGTTATATTTCCTGCATAAAAAACTCTGGTTAACCTACAAACGCCAGCCGGGGTGGAATGGCTGCTAGAGCACCGGACGGCCTGGTTCCCCAAAGGTCGTGTGTTCTTATCCCTCTTCAGACATCGATGTTGTGATTGTTTCAAGACAAATGTCTTAGTTTTGACGGTGCAATGTAACCTTATTGGTTGAAACACCTTACATGGAGTGTATTAGGTAATAAGTCTACAAATGAGTGCGGGATAAGGTAGTTGGTATGCAGAAAGATCCAAGGCTTTCCCGGCGTGTAGCGATATTGGTGGTTCTTCGAATTTCCGACCGGCTCCAACTCTCCATTTCTGCCGACGTTTCTATGAACGACTCGTTTTCGATGAACGAGTCGTTCGTCGAAACGTCGCGTCGGCAGAAATAGAGAGTTTGACCCGGTCGGAAACCCGAAGAACCAATATAGTTGGTATGTGTATTCTATAACGTTTATATGGGAAACATCACATTTCCTATTTATTTAATTTTTTTACGATTTAATTAACTCCATTAATTAGTCGTAGCTACACTAACTTTAGGGTAGAGTGTAATGCATGTTGGTGAATACTCACCCCCCGCCATACACCCCTGAGGTGGCTAGCAGGGTATTTTGTAGATGTAGATTAGGTAGCTTTGGTTTTAGCTCGTACATGAATAGAGGAAAAATTGTTCATTTTTTCTGTAGGCAAGTGTGGGAGCCCAAATTCCCTTAGGAGTCAAGTTAGACACTACTATTTTAAAATAAATACTTTTGAAACGTGTTAACTGCTTACACTTCCAACAGCTTGTTGCTACACTCGTTCAGTTTACATGCAAATATATTTCGCAATGGCTGATACATGCTGCGGGTGGTATAATAATAACCTAGTTGAGATTCGCGGCCCCAAGCTCGATTGGTCCACAATGAAGCAGTTGCAAGAAGGCATCTGGCCCAGAAGAGCAGCCTCTGGCATCAGAAGTTAGAAAATATGAAATGGCAAATGGGAATTATGTGCTAGGATAGTGCGAGCTGAGATGGAGAGAGCTGGGGACTCATAGAGCTGTAATAAGAGGAATGTCCTCTTTCCAGATTTTTAAATTAATAGTAGGCGAGGAAACCACCGCCATGGCCGAAATAACATACTAAAAATTGTCATATGTACTAATCATTTTTCATTTTACTCCCCTTGGGCTAAACCGTAAGAATAGTATGAATCTCCTTGTCATTTTCGGAGCTCCCAAACGCCAATTTTGGCGTAGCAGATGTTCTAATTATGGTACTAATGGATAGAATTAATGTTAGCACTTATAACGTTTGAAACTTCCAATAAATTTTCCAATTTTCCAATGAATTCAATCATTACGGACGTAAATTTGTGGAAATCCATTATGAATAATGGCAATAACAACTATGTTTCAGTCCACAGAGTTTGGCTGTGGATTGAAACGTAGACTGTGGATTTAAATAGTTGTTTTTGTCATTAGTCATTGCCCAATAAGTTAAATGTTATATGCCTTGAGGTACAACTTTTGGTGCGTATTCCCGTGAAAACCTAATTTTTACCTCACCAATCTCCCACTTTTATCTTTTTAAACAATGCCCTCACAAGCCGTAAAAGCTATAAGCAATAAAAAGTGTAAAATAAAAATCCTGAAATGAATTGAGCGATCAATAGAAATAAAAAGTAACGGGAATGCTTTTTTAAAGTTCAAAAATAAAATGTGTGCAGTGATCATTAGTTATACTTCTACGTACTACCTTAACTACCTTTTTAAATTGGGTGAAAATCTCTCTTGCGAAATCTTTTAAGAAAAGCAACGTACCCTTTGCGAAAAAAAGATGTTGAACTTATAGCTCTACGCACATTTTTTCTCTCGCTTATATGAGTCTGCGCTTGTATTTTCCACGTTGGGAAAGCCAATGACTTCTAAGAGACGTCTATAAAATTCCCCTTGAGATGTTTATGTCGATGAGGTCGAGTTACAGACAGCGGCGAGCGATGGACATCTCATCAGAGGCGATCTGCAAAGTGCGCTGGCGGACGTATAACACCTCTCCAATGCCCCGTTTCGAATAGCTTCCCACATCGTTTTCCAACTCGCGTTGAATCAAACATTTTCTTCCCCGACGAGGACTCCTCATTTACTGGGGGTTAAATTTTGACCCTGAGAGGTGATCGCGCGATAACACGTTTATTGCCTTGCTCTAATCCTTCATTCATCTCTTTTCCTCCGCAGGACTGGCTTCTATGAAGGTTTTGTTGGGTGCTCTTGGAACTCAAGGATATCCCATCTTCACTGCTTAGAGGAACGCCACTTCTCGGTAAGTGTGATCAAGCTGCTCCAAATCTGGGGCCAAACGCAGGGTCGAGGGCGCTCAATATTATCTTCTCGCAGAGATTGCTGAAAGTAAGAGTTTGAGATCCTATCCCTAGCTTCCACCGTGTCCACATAAAAAAAACCCTCCTAAGTTATGGCGGCGTAAATTATTTTCATCATTTATTACCAACCCCGATAAGTGGCCGATCATCGTTAGATTAACACCGGGATATAAGTCGCGTGAGTTTTCTCACGCCAATTTTCTTATGTGATCATGACTTGAATCACTCTGCTTCAGGTTAGTTAACTTCGGAACAGCAGGAAAAGGTTTCACACATGAGTTTAGAGAGCTGTTTTACTTTCACAGCATTTGAGAATACTGCTCTAGCAGAAACTACTAATGCATAAATGTATTAATTAAAACGCAAATATACCGAAATAAATATACCTTGTCATTTCCAGGTCCCCTATTCCCCTCCCCTTCATTTTTTTCGCCTTTGCTGATGACTCAACCCCTAGAAGCCACGCGTCATAAATAACAGTGGTAGATGACGAAGAGTAGAGTAATATTTTTGTAAACCTAACTGTCACCAATGTATTTCTTATGCTTTCTATGAATGTCATATAATTTAAAATTCTGTGTCAAAGCTCACATTTCAGCAGCATTTCGTCGATATTACGTATGTGTTTGGGGACCGATTTCCAGATAATTGGCGTTGTTTACTTTTGGGAAAAGTGATGGTGTTCTTCTAATGCACCAAAGTGCTGGTCTGATATCAGTGCAGTCTTGTGATTTCCGAGGCAAAACTTCCAAAATATTGGAATTAATTATGGGAAACGGATTGAATTCTTGAAACTGATTAAATTTTTTCCTGAATTTGAAACTACTGGCATTTTTTTAAGAACCTTTCTCATAAATTGACAATTTTCAGTTCGAAAATAAAATAATTTGTTTTGGATTACATATTATTATCCAGGCCATGATTCAGTAGGAGACCCCCTTTTTCGACTTTCTCGGGCTTAGGATTGGATATTTTCTTCGCCCGAAAATTTTACTAAAAATACATATTTTATCCGCGAACTTGGTACGCAAATGAATGTTGTTCGTTTGATTTCTAATTTCTTGATGCAAGACAGTGTCACGCCTTGTCAAGTCGTGGATTTCTCCGTATCTCGCCTTGTAACATTTATGTATTTTTTTGCGCTCAATCGAGGATTGAAAAGACCTTGCTCACGACGCAGTCGCTCCCCCTTCCATCCATCAAAACCATCCGATCGACCTCAAATAGCGGAACTTATCCCCGCGGTCATGGGCATTTCGATTTCAATGCCCTCGTCCTCCGCTTCTTTACAAGCACATACTTTGTGGATGGAAAAGAAATTGATTCACTTCATTTCACGCCACACGCCAATAACGAAGATTTTTAATTACGATTTGGAACACTACATCAGATTTATGACAGCTATTTTTAGTTCGTTCGGATATTTTTTTGACGTGAATACGCCGTTGAAATCAGTCCGAATGTTGGGTGCCGTACTCATTGACGTATGTATTTCCATAGTTTATTTTTCGTTTCAGGTGTGTATCTTTGTGTTAGCACCATCTTCCTGGAATATCAACTTAAATGCTAGATAGATGTCTATTTCATTAGATGAAAGTCTATATAGTTCATGTGTATAATTCGAAGAAACGAGACAGAAAACAAGTGTTCATAATTAAATTAAATGGTCATAAGATAAAATGTATTATTATTTTATTTTAAATGTTTTAT
This sequence comes from Pyrrhosoma nymphula, assembly GCA_963573305.1. Classification (NCBI taxonomy): domain Eukaryota; kingdom Metazoa; phylum Arthropoda; class Insecta; order Odonata; family Coenagrionidae; genus Pyrrhosoma; species Pyrrhosoma nymphula. The sequence goes on from OY754327.1 coordinate 34,156,092, forward strand.
GGAGAATTGGTCATTAAAAATGTCACTTTTATTCTCTTGCCAACTTTCAAAGCTTTATTGCTTCATCTTCAGGGCTTGAGGTGGAACACTTAGATAATCAATTCAGACAGTTTTTCATGGTCTTATATTGACATTTGTTCTATAGGTACAACTGTCTGAATTGGTTATCTAAGTGTTCCACCTCCTGAAGATGAAACAATAAAGTTTTGAAACGTTGGCAAGAGAAGAAAAGTGACATTTTTAATAACCAATTTTCCATAAAACATTTAATATAAAAGAGTGGTCAATAAAAACTCTCATCAAATTATTATTTTAGGGTGAAAAGTAATTTTAAAATAATTTTATTGGGATGCTACTATTTTAAAAGGTGCAAAGTGTAACCTTAACGATTCAAATGCGTGACATATAGATAACTCTGAATATGATCTTTCTTCATGGTCTTTGATAAGTGACCGGGTATGTAACTTCGTATGTTTTTGTTTACTTTTTTTCTTGCGCCTGCGAATAGTATTGTGCCTGTTTGAAAAAGTGTCCTTTGGACAAAAATATTTTTATCCCTTTTAAATATTTTGCGCGGTGTTTGCTTACCGCTATGCTTGTATCCATGCCTTAGTTTGCGAAGGTAGACAGTGCACCATGATTGTTCGGGTTTTATCTTTCTCTGTAATCAGGGGAACATATTAGCGATAGTTTTTTTTTTCTTTTTTCAGAGGGCCTGCCATTTTTCCCTCTTGTCATCTTCTGCAAATAATTTCTCTTTCATCCGCATTGGTGACTTCCATCTGTCGTCCTAACCGATAGCACATTTCTGATCTGAAATGCTTTTCATGTAATGCTTTCTCGTTGTCATATATCCGCCACTCATCCTCCCACTTGGTCTTGTCTCACCTTGCCACCCTCTTTGTTTCTTTTTAAGACCCGCTAATAAACAAGTCATGATATGTTTTCCCGTCTTTCCCATTCCGTGTCCGGTTGGGTGCCATTATCACAATTGAGCTCGTGCGTCACTCGCCACCTGTTGCGTTATGAATGTGCGCTCTATACTTCTCTTCTGTTTGTTTATTCGTAATCTATCGTTGCGTTTCAGTGTCTCTCCGAATTCACTATCGCGATTTTGGTGAAATTTTCTTTTGCCCTCGACGTGAAACGTAATGGAAGATCATTTTCAAATTATGAAGAATACGGTTGTCCACCTTCATTGAATAATTTTATATTTTTTCTGTGCTTTTCTGAGAAAGAGTACCTTTTCTGAGAAAGAGTAGCTTTTCTGAGAAAGAGTAGCTGAACTCCGATTTTTTATCATGCGATGAAGGTGTAACGTTTTGAAATATTTCCATATTTATGGTAGTTTCTGTGAGATATCACTGCACATAGGACTCTACAAATTTGGCCTCATTATGAAAGGTATTTTATCTTTCCAATGATGCCCAAGTTTCAGCCACTTAGTTGACTAAATGTCGAGATATTTTCCAAAAATACAAGCCGTTATCCATGGTACGGTAATGCGCTCCAAAGACACCTTATTTTAAAAATGAGGAAGTTCTGAGCGTTGATCGTAGCAGAAATTTGTGAGTACTTGTTAGACACTCTGACTTTGGTATTAAAAAAAATAAATTGACGAATTTATTTTTTTAATAGTTCAGAAAATGATGATGAGAGAAAATAAGGCCAATGATCTGGCAGTCATTCCTCAAACACAGGCATCATATCGACGAAACTGATACTAGTATGATTGATATGAGATAATAAAATGAAAACAACATTGCATGAACCATTGATTTTTCTTTTTTCACTATAAAATTGGTTTCGGTAGTTACCTCATCATCAGGTATATTACAGGATTGTTTCTGATAAAGGGAACACTGCCGAAACCGGTCATGTTGTGATGAGCGTAACTCAGCGGAAATCACAAAGGTGTGTTCATTTAACGTATTTTGATCGTGGTTTTATCTAAAACTATTAACATTATATTTTTAAATTTAATGGTTTTTTAAGGATGAAGTACATATTTCGACATTTATGAAGCAAAACTTTGTTTTTAATGGCTAAAAGTTTAAGTTTTAAACTAATTAAACAATAAGTAATCGTTTCAGGCTTAACTTTGTGGAAGTTGGCAACATCCATGATAGAAAACAACTTAGTTTTAATCCACACAATTTATTGAATACGACCCGGATTTCAGCAACTTACACTTCGTGATATCTTCAGGACCTGATGTGTGTGTAATAAATTGTGTGGATCAAAACTAATTTGTTTTCTATCATGGATAAATAAACAATACCGAGGCTTTAACTTGAATTATTTAGTTCACGGTGAACGCTGAAAACGCTTTCATAAACGAAAGTAGGTACTTTTGCAACTTTGTAAAACAGTACTGTGGCATTTCTTACCCAGTGAGATATTATTCGGCCAATTTTCGGCTTAATTGGAGTATATTTCCGGAATCCGCCAGATTTTCGGCAAATTTTCAACATTCAATCGCATGTAGGGAGGGTAGAGGAGATTTGGTTTTTGTTGAAATTCGGAAGCTTGGCTTGAAGTTGAGGTAACTGGCAACTTTTTCTCCCTGAAGCGTTTAGAAAAAATAAATAAAAATCGATTCACCCTGCTGTAGAAGCATCTTTCTTGTACCAGTTCCTTAGTGTTAGCGATCTCCTCAATAATCATTAAGTTGGCTATGGGTATGCCGTTCATTTAATTTTCCACTGCGGCGCGGGACATCCATCTGTTATTAAATCTCCCCTGTGACATGTGTATGTACTTCTGCTTCTTAAGAATCCAACATTCCACGCTCACATTTTCTCACGAGATGAGATTCTCACCCCACGATGTGAATTGCATTCTTTATACTGAGCGTCATTGTGAGTTGCACGGCTTGTCGGAGAGAATAGAATAAAAGATGCATGCCGGGTAGCGTGCGGCGTTTTGCATCGGCATTCCGTTCCTCTTGTGTTGCAAGCTTTTTCTTTGAGACCGTGTAAAATTAGACGTGAAAAATGACATCCGAGGAATGCATCAAATTAGAGGGGACTTTGTGCGTGGAACCCGCCTGAACTCAACACGAATCCGGCTCCCTGACCCTGTCGCAGGGAATCTTCCCCGTCCTTCTTCAACAGGGAAAGAAATCAGCGCTCTTTCAATTTTTTCCGCTTTCGTAAGGGAGAAAACATACCGCCGTTGCCGTCTTGCATCCATTTGTCTCCTTGTATACTTTTTGACTGCGTTTGACTGGATTCGTGATGGGGAAGGGGAGGAGGAAGGGTAAGGGAGGGACTACGGAATAAATTTCAAAAGGCCTCTTCCTCGCCGCCAACGCCGTCATAGTCATCATCTTCCCATCAGTCCCACTTGGAACGAGGTGTGCATGCGTCTGGCTGTCCATCTGTGTGACCCTCGGAATGAATCCCCTGCGTCCTTCGGTCGTGTTTTTTGAGTCCTTTTGTTGTGCGCTCGCCCTTCGCTCATGACCGCGAAGGAGGTTTGACAGTCCTTCAATCTCAACTACCCCGTTCATCCCCCTCGACCAAGCATCGCCCACACTCATCTGCTTCTCTTTGTCATGTAGGAGTACGTGTATCGCATGCGTGTTTGCTTTCTTTATCTGTTATTGCGTACCTAGTTGTTAAGCGTTCAAAAGGCCGGAGATGAGTGGAGGAGGAGCAGCATTTCTGTGGGAAATCGATGTAATTATATTCCTTATCTTCGGCTCAACCGATGTCGTTTCACTGCGGCATTAAAATATAAGTCTAAACCTACCTCACTCTCGGTGGATTACTTCTCATAAAAATATTAGTCATGCATATTTTGAACTAAAATTCATTATTATATATAACACCTTGACAGTTTTGGTTGGCATAGATTGATTTTTAATATTAAATATTTTTTACCGCACAAATGTGTAATTTATGAAACATAAGGTATGTTTTACCCTTCCTCAAGTATAGACGCGTTGGTCAAACAAAAAAGGGTAGAAAAAATGAGTAAAAAGGATAACATCGATCAAGTATGTCCAAATATTAAATATAACAGTATCAATCGACAAATATAAATGCTAATGTGGGCGTGTGTCTCTCTTATCTACATCTACATCTACAAAATACCCTGCAAGCCACCTCAGGGGTGTGTGGCAGGGGGTGAGTAATCACCAACATGCATTACACTATACACTAGAGTTAGTGTAACTACGACTAATTATGCATCAGCATAAATCGCTAATGCTTGTCATGAGGTGAAGCCTCACAAGCATGCAACACTACACTACAGATATCATCAAAATGGAGAGTGACCTCAATATACATGCATTCTACAACTACACATATGGACAGGGACTCAAGACCCATGTAGAAAACATGCTAGGCGTGCTGTTAGTATGTACTAGGTAACAGATAAGGATTCAAGTATTAGGAGTACTACCACTACTAAGACCTACACTACCTAACGACAAACCTAGATAAAAGTCTCATGGCAGCTATTATGGTTCCTTATCGTTCGTGGGAAAAATGACATCTTAAATCTATCCGTTCTGCAGTCTAGTTCCCTAATTTTACTCTCATGATCTGATCTACCGTAGTATGTCGGATTTCGTAAAATATTATCAACGTCGTCAGAGAATAGACCGGTTTGGAACTTACATAATAGATTTAGTCTAAATTTTAATCGACGGTCTGAAAGCTTTTCCCATCCCAGTTGCTGCAAAAGGTCAGTAACACTAACGAGATTATCATAACGGCCTTTAACATATCTTGCCGATCTTCGCTGCACGCGTTCTAACTCAGTTTCCAAGCCTATCTCATAAGGATCCCAAATACTGGCGGCATATTCTAAGTGGGGTCTAACGAGGGAGAAGTAGCTGATTTCCCTAACTTTATCGTCGCACTTGCCAAGTACTCTTTTAACAAATCCCAATTTACGATTAGCTTGACCGGTAATTTCTCGAATATGTTTACTCCACGATAGATCATTAATCAGTTTAACTCCGAGGTACTTAACGGATTCTACGGTCTCTAATTTTATGTTGTTTATGCAATAGCTGTTACAAGGAGCGTTTTTCCGTTTCCAAAAATTCACAACAACGCATTTTTTCAGGTTTAATTCTAGCTGCCACGCATCACACCACTCTTGTATTGCCTCGAGGTCCTTAGTTAGCGCTTCCTTGTCATTAAAGCTACGAATTAAAGCTATCTTATCGGCCCCAACACAACATTACAATTCTCAAATTCAACACAAAGCCATTTTTTCCCTCTATTTCGGAAACTTTCAAATCTTGAAAAAAATCTCAGTTGCTGAAGTTTACTATTCTTTCTTCTTTGGAATAACATGCAATTTAAAAATACTCCGAGTCCTAAAATTGCAACATAGACTGATGAGGCGAATTCTGGCCTCTCTTCAACCTTCTATCCCATCCGAAAACCCGAAGATTGGAATGAATCGAATTTTTCGAAGATTGGAATGGCAAAATAAAATATATTTTTATTTGTCTATACTCCTGGTGCATATAACAACGCTTCTTATATGCACGTCTGTCCTAAGTGCTTCAATATTAAGTTTATTTAAATGTTGTGTTATCCTTTATGGGTCAACGGTCCCTCTTGGGGCCACCCTCAAATTGTGGTTTAAAATTTGGTACCCGCTGCACGCTAAGGTCTTGAAAAATTCTAGGGAAGGCCTGCATGTCCGTAGGTTTTGGTAATGTTGCTTTCTTCAGAAGCTTCAAAGTGGTCCCTTATGCATTCATTAAGTAATCCACCGGTTAAAGGTAGGTTTATTGAAAGTCGGAGAAAATCCTCCAAATTTTTACACGTGCAAGTCCATGTATACGTCTACTATTTCTTCCTTCATCTCCGCATACGTACTACCCTTATTCATCCCGTCCATAAAATCTATTCTTTTTCTTCCCCTTCCCCGCTCACCCAGCATCCTTCCCGCTAATACGGCCTTGAGCAAACAATTCTTCCCTCACTACCCCTTCCAGCCACCTACCCTGCCTCCCCTAATCTCGTCCAGAGGTTTGCTCTCCTCACCAACCATACCAAGTACTTCCTCATTTTCCTTTCTTTCCGTCCACCGAACCTTCTCCATCCTCCTCCCCCCCCACCCACATCTCGAACGCCTGCCTCCTCATGTTAAAATTATGTAAAAAATCCAGGGATGTAGGTATATTGAGTTAAGGTTAAAAATAAATTATCAGCTATTCCTTGCCAACGTTTCGGAACGTAATGTATTCCATCCTCAGGGCTAAATAAAAATATATACCTACGATAGTGAACAATAGCAACACAGCATTTTCACCAATTCGTCAGTAATTATCCATAACATAATTACCTTAGAATACATTAATTGAGTCAACTTTGCTATAAATCTGTGGTGCAGAGTGACTCGATTAATGTATTCTTAGGTAATTATGTAATGGTTAATTATTGACGGAAATGGTGTAAATGCTGTGTTGCTGTTGTTGACCATGTATTTTTATTTAGCCCTGAAGATGGAATAAATTATGTTTTGAAACGTTGGCAAGGAATAGCTGATAATTTATTTTCGACCTTAACTCGATATACATCCCTGTGTAAGTAAATGGAGGTCGATATGATGAACAACGTGTATAAAAAATCGTATTAAAAACATTATACCGAAAGACCCGATGAATATTTCTCATAAAGACTTTCTGTTTAATCGGTTAGAATAACATTTGTTTTAAGGCTTAATGAAAAGGTGGGATTTTTCAATAGATTTGTCTAAGGTAGTCCGAATCAAACATTAAAATCTATTAGGATATTCAACTAGGGTACCTCCCGTTTGAGAAGTCAAGTAAAGGCATCGTTGTTGGCCTTCGCTACTACTCGTAGGTGGAAGGAATTCCAAATGACCGATATGACGATTCCTTTTCATGGTCACTTAAAATGTGGGAGTCCGAGTTTTGAGGGGGAGGAGTCAAGCGGTGGGCCGGTGAGTGGACGGGTGGGTGCAACGGTTAGGCACTTCCATTCTCGCGGGGGCTACAGAAAACGAACGACGGATGATGTAGCCGACAAATTAGAATATTCGCGTGGAACTTCCGGAAGGGTTATTGAACCCGGTGACTCATGGATGTAGAGCATGTAAAACCTGTTCACATACTCGAGTCCTACTCTTCTTGAAAAGGTGCCCATGTACTTATTGAGTGAGTCACACTGTAAATCGAGGTTGCTTTTTGGGTGATCAGCTGCTTTTACATCTACATCTACGATGTACCGTGCAAGCCACCACTAGGGTGTGTGGCACGGAGTGATTCCACACCAGGCATGCACCACTCGTCCCAGAACAAATCCGAACCTCGCACGCTCCCCCTGGCTCTAGGCGAGGGCCAAAAGCAGTCAGGAGAACAGTGCGCAGTCCAACCGGAAACTGGGAGAGTGATACGTAAAAGAACATACAAACATGCAGAAAAATGCTATAGACACATCTTTTACGGCTCTTTCGCGTTGAATAATAAAAACCCAGCGTTGAATGAACGTAGCGACTGTTAAGCGATGAAGAAAAATAATAAGTGAAGAAAATAAATTCGAAGTAAAATTAAATCAAAATGTCTGGAATGCAATCTAATTTTTAGTCTGTATTTAAACAGTCTTTTTCCCTTCCCCGTGGTCCACACCAACCATTCTAGACTGACTGAAAAATCAACGCAAACTTATAGCAAATGCCTACGACACTGTACCTGTTTATTAACTCACTCTAGTGATCGAATCCTACGTTAATATTTTTCAGAAACTTCACTTTGATTTCTTGCCATAATTATTTTATGAGCGTCGGGATTTCCGGTTATGACTTGTAATCTCACTATTAGTAGTGTTGTCACGCTGACCCTTTAGTTTGGCTATGTTTTCTGTGAATCTTACACTCAGTGATTCAACTCGAAGGTTGGTTAGAATAGTTGAGGGTAGAGCACACCCAGGACTAAGCCACAGGCGTGTGAATTTCACACTTTCAGAGTAAGGGGGCCAGTTCCTTTCCCTGGGCCACCTCGCACTCCGAGGGTTTTATTTTGTTTATTTAGGGGGCGTCCTTCACCCGGATTTGAACCCGGGATCCTTCTATCAGTAGCCAAGCGCTCTACCTACTAGGCCACCACGATCCCTGTAAATCTACTATAGTGTTTTTCTCTGGTATATAGTGAGGTTGACCATGAAAGTGGGAAGGCAGAAATAAGAGCAGGTAGAACCATTTTATTATCTTGGTAATGCGCTTGAAGAATGTGGGCAGAGTAGTAAAGATATTAGAAGGACAATAGCGTTAGTAGTGGAGGCGTTCACTAATAGGAGAAAATTAGTGTCGGGAGCTTGTGTAAGGATGTCTGGAAAAGATTGGTTAAGAGTCTAATGCGGATTCTGGCTTTGTATGCTGTAGAAACATGGTCCCTGAGGAAAGAGGATGAGGATTAGCTGCAGGTGTTTGAGTGGAGGAGAATGGAGAAAGTGCGGTGAAGGACGAAGAACGAGTGCTCGGCATGGTGGTTGAGGAAAGAAAAATGCTTTAGAAGATTATGGGGAGTCAAGGTATGTTTGGAACAGGTAACAAGAGGTAAGGGTAGAATGTTGGGTAAGGGGGAAAGGGGAAGAAAGAGAATAAGCTTTATGGATGGGATGAAGAGAGGTAAGACGTATGCCGACCTGAAAAATGAAAAAGTGTAAGGAGCAAAGGCCCTGCGTCTGTGAAAGAATAGTATAGGTGTTCCTACTTCCATCTACCGTCCATCCTACCTTGACCGGTAGACCACGTCTAATAATATTGTTTGAAACATTGATGCAGATGATCGATTTATCTCTTTATTAGTGGCAATTGCTATACCTCGTACACCGCAGGTTAATTTCTTGAGAGGATGGTACGGTTTTTTTGTGTCAATTGTAAGCGAGGGACATGAAATAAATTCCCTCTATCATGAATCTCATGCTTTTGGAAGAGGAATTTCACGGGAATGGGAATTCTGCTCCTCGTTGGTTCGTTTCCCGGGCCACGAGTCTAGGGCTCTTTCGAGTGACGTTCAAGCTGTGATGCAACGAGTCCTACCCCCGCGCGCCATCACTTGATCTTCAATGGGCGATGGCCTGGAAGCGGAAGAATTTTTGAATACCAGAGTAGCTATTGAGGGGCGGGAGGTTCGATGTAAGGAAACGAAAGTGGTGAAATTCCCGCTGGGGCTGCCTACGTGGTGCAGAGGAGCCCTCAAGCGAACATAAAACACCATTTGTCATCCTCACGTATTCCAACGAATATTTTTATACTACAATTATGATGAATCACTTCATTTTGTTAACTGTTGTTTTTTTCACCTGCAAGATTTTCAACCTAATATTTTTTCCAGTATATCTTTTTAGAATTAGGTCCGATAGTTGCTTCTGTGCCCCGCAAACTCCTTAAAGAGTCCCACGTGAAAAGACCTTTGAGTGTTTGTTATGATAAATACTAACGTATGCCAGAGAGTTGTTTTTATCTTTGCAATATCATTGGCAGTTTCATTCATTCTCGCACGGCCAGTGTGATAATTTTTATTTGGCCTGTTTAAATCTGGAATTTTATCAAAATATCGTTCTCAAATCAGATGCAATGAAGTTTACTAAGAGTCTATGGGTAACTCAACAGCGTTCAAATGCTTTTTTATGATGATTTTAGGTAATGAGTATACATTTTATTCAATGAAAGGTGTCTTGTTTTCAATTTTACCTCTATGATAGCATTATTTTGGACTCGGAAAGATTTTTTATTTCATGTCCGTTTGTTTTAATTAACGAAAATTAAAAAAAATATATTTTTTATAAAGCTATGGCACATTTAATTTCATAGAAATATTAGTTAAAATTCCTATGTAATGAAGCCGATATTCCTTTCTAAGTATTGGACGACATGGAGACGATTTTACTCTCGTAATTTACCCTTAGCCTTTCTTGAGAAGAATTCTTCTCTATAACGTGAAATAATCGATTTTTCTCTGTTGTTTGAGAGATCGTTGAAAACTTCTTTCCACTGCGGCACTGATATGTTGTGATTACAAAGAAGAGAATATGTATGGATCCAGTTTTTCGCTTAAACATTACAATTCTGAAAGAGCATTATATTTCGCTCCGCTTCTCCCGCCACTCCACTTCCTCAACATCCTGAGGTTTTTTGTTGGTGGTAATAAGGGGCGAGGGGATGCTAAAAGCTGTGATTGAGAGGAACATATTGGTTAAACGGGAATGGGAAGAAAGATATAAGGCCTTATGAACAGGATGAGGGAGGTAGGGCGTTCGCTAAGTTGAAGAATTAAATAGTGTGGGGATAGCTGACCCTTCGTCTGTGAGAGTCTAGGAGGTTTTTACTTTATTCCATCTGAACCTACCTTAACCGGTACATCACTCCGAGGATAACAATAAAAATGTTATCACTCTCTTCATTTCTAAACTTTACCGAGAGTTTTCCCCTATCGCTCCTAAGTACGTGGTTGAATCCCAGTCCTCACACTCATGCAGTTTCTTCGAGACTTCGAATTTTCTCCTTGGGGATCCCAAACCGTGACGAATGCAAACGAGTCGTTATTTCCGGAATCCACCCACCTCCCCCCTATACCCTCTCCTTCCGACCCCTCCGACAAACCCCCAGCCTTCTCTTCTTTCTTTCCCTCTTAGACCACACTCCACCCTCATGCGAGTTTTTTTCTTCAACCACCTACGTCGACGATACCCCATAAATCCGATCGTCAGCTTCATGCTCTCCCTCCCTCTCCATTCCTTTCGAAATAATTTTTTTACGGGGTTCCTCCTCCGGTGGTGTTGTTGGTCCTCCCTTCTTCTTCGTCCATAGGTATCCCCCTGCATGTGCAGCCTCCCTCTCACTATCTTGCACCCTTTCTCTTCCTCTGGTTCCCACCCATCCATGGAGACTCTTCATCCCTTAACTCCGCCCCGCCCTTTCCTCTACCCTCTCCGTCCTCGCCTGCTCTTCACCCTCCTACCCATTCAAACCCCCGTATTATCCGCATTACTTTCTTTCATTCATTCCCCTTTCGCCCTCCTCTTCTCGCTCTTAGCCATCACTCACATCGCGTTCCTCCGAAACGCCTTATCTTTTCCTCTCCAGCCTTTCTCACGCGATGACGGGCAATGTAATGTACTCCTCCACCCATTTGCTTCCCTCCACGGACTGCAGCCGCTGTGATGCACAACTACACGGACTAGGTATCACTTTTCAACTTAATCGTTTCCGGTGTACCCAAGTTGAACTCTTAAAAATTTATAAGCAATAAATAACGTATAATTAATGTATCAATGTGAACTTTTTATCCGTGGTGGTAGGTCGCCTGATGATGTTGTACAGGAACGAAACCTTGATCGTGAGAAATAATTTTTTTTCGATACACTAAGTTATTTATTGCTTATAATATCACTTCACTTCAGCGAGTTCAAGTTGCTAGCTAAGCTAGGAACAAAAGCTGTAAATTTATATGCTGTTTCCGATTTGTGTGCCACTCTATTTTGCGTAACTGTGCTCCGTCTTCATTGTAATAATTTTCACATAACATCTTCATTTTTTTACTTCTCGCATATTCATGTCACTTTTCATAGCTGCTTGAAGTTTTCATGTCTTCGATTTTGTCTAAAATTCGTCCCATCCGTACTCCTTCCCAAGGTTGTCTTCATAAGGCTGGCCATAATTTGTTTCTTCTCCTTCGATGCTTTCTTTATCCTACTCTTTTTTCCTCTAACTTATTCACAGGTTCTTTTGTCTGCCCAGTTCCTTTAATTTGCAAGAGGACTAACTAATTTGAATTGCATAAAGATGCACTGCAATAATGACGTACATACTAAGCCCTGGCGTATTTCCCTTTTGGGGTAGGCAAAGACGAAGAAAGTTAAATCAAAGGCTTCACGTAGGTAAACATAATCAAGCTTTCGCTTCTGTCGCTTGCATTCATTGTCTGATACGTATTTTCTTGTACATCATTAGGCTTTTTGTGTCGTTTGCACAGTATTTTTTCGTGAAAAATCTGCTTTCCACGTTACTTTTCCTTATGTACGCTTCTGTTCTGTCTTTATTACTATTAGTATTCAACCGATTAGGGAACGTTTTTGACTTGTTATTTTTACTGTTTCTACTCACGCCATGTCTACTTCTAATCACCTCCAGCTGTAATCTATCTAATCCTTATAATCTTTCTTCATCTAAAAGCCAAGTGAGTAAATCCAATCATTTTCACTCTTGTTTTTTTTACACAATATGCATGCTGCAAATAAAGTTCATGTGCGTCAACTACGCAATCTTACGAAAACCCGGAGTAAGATGCACTCCCTCTTGAAATGTCTGTGCTCTCACCGCATGCTGAGTACATGATCTGTCCTCTTGGTCAATCCATGCGATTATACCCAGCAATAAAAACATCGATCACACTTACGGCTTTCTATCGTGTGTAGACATACACCATTGTTGGTGGACTGTTTCGATGATTTGTTTTTGTTATTAGGTAAACCCACGTGGCACATTTCTCTCCCATGCAATAGGCTACGGTGTTATTTCCGATTCCCATGCATTTTAAGGGCTATGTTGGAAATAGTCGCCACGCGACCCTTCCTTCCCATCCGTCACTTACCTCAGCTCCCCCCATACCAGTCCTCTGCCCTCTATTTCCCCCACAATTCCCTCGCGCTCGCTTCCCCAGCGGACCTCCTGTCCTCCAGATGTCTGTCTATCCATTCTCACCTCCCTCACTCTTTAAGTCTCCCTAGCTCTCTGGGAGTTTGATCTAAAATTATCCCTTCAACCGCGATAGATTCAAGGCCCATTACATTTCTCTCGGTCCCATACCCTTTCCGCTCCCAGATCATCCCTTTCTGGGCCTTGCCCTCCCCCTCCCAGAGAGCAAAAACCCTATATTTTACCCGATTCCCTGCCCTCCTTTCTAGACTCGCCTCTCTTTCCTTCCCCACCATCATGACACGCCCGCCCCTTGAATGCCTTTTATGTTTCGTGGCACGCCATCGTCCACCAAGTGCCGTGGGTTGAAGGCGCTCTCCTCAAAAGAGCGATGCACGGTCGAACAAAATAATTGATGCGGCCATCACGTGTAAGTAGAGCGCGCGGGGTGTGAATTCTCTCGAAAGCATCTCTTGGTTTTTGTCAAGATTGCTTCTCTATAACTGAACAGATAGCATCCAGCCCACCTGGATAGTCGTGAAACTCGCTTCAATTTCCTTGGAATGTAGATATTGCGACTTCAACGCAAGTGGCGATAAAACTATAGGGACTTAAATTATTTAGCTAGGTGTTAAGAGTGGCGCTCCGTTATAAAATTGCTTCAAATGAATAGTGTGTGGAACATAGCTGTTGGAGGGACTAGGTTGGCAGATACTAGAGACTCGGAGGCTGCATGCTACGCTTAGATAACTTGAAAAGTTAAATGTCAAGCGAGTTTCAGTGACACGAGGTATATGATTTAAACCCGGCATCGTGTCATAAGAACAGATAGAAGTTGCAAAGTTAGAGAGATACTCTGCCGAAGCTTATAGATAAAAAAACTTCCTTATTTCCACACACCAAATTTCTCACTAGGTAAACCAACTTCGAACTTGATTTCTTCAAGGGCAGTCAGACGGTCAGACGCTGACGTAAGAGTAATCCAGATAAAAATTCGTTTCATTCAAGGTTTTTAATCGTTCTCCTTTTTTCCCTAATGCCCTCAAATGTAATGTGCTCAAAGTGAAAACGGAAACCTTTGCTTTTCTCCATAAAAAAATTAAATATTTCTTTTTCCTTATCATTTTTATGAAAACGCTGTACTCAAATCTTTTGTAACTTTTTTCTCTTTCTAACTCTTTCTTGTGACCGTACCCATGCACTATACTCATACAATTGTAATGCGATTTAAGGTCGCATTCGTTGGCTGTGTCATGAAATGCAACGTGATGTGATCAGTAAAACGCCTGTTTGAACATAATGTGTTAAGCGCTTCGAGTGGACAAACCCACTCATTCATAATTTTCTACTGATAACAACGACAGAATAAGAGAGAAACATTGCCTAACTGATGGATACAAAGATTCCTCTTTCTATTCAACATTCATGACCAAAACATCCGGCCTCGATGGTTGCGGGGCAACGTCCTCGCCTGCCAACCCAGAGGTCGCGGGTTCGAATCCCGCCTCGGTGGCTTTAGGCCATTCAGGGAATGGGTTGTGTTCGTTTATACAGAGTGTCACATTGATCCTGTGTCATTTATGACCTATAACGTTGGACACTTTCTTTCGTGCCATGTGGATGAAATTTGGTACCTGAGTAGAAAAAGTTTTGTTGAGTGTAAGCAAAATTTTATAAATAAGACCTTTTGATCCCAGAAATAGGGTTCAACCAAATATCCAAATTTTTCCTTATGGGCTTTCAATGTTAAATTACTACGCATTTTTTTTCCTTTTTGTATTTAGAATAATTTAACATTGAAAGCCCATAAGGCAATATCTGGAGTTTTGGTAGGACCCTATTTCTAAGGTCAAAAGGTCATATTTATAAAATTTGGTTTAGACCAAACAAAACTTACGACCTTTTTCTACCCAGGTACCAGATTTCACCCATGTGACACAAAAGAAAGGGGCTAAATTATAGGTGAGAAATGTCACACGATCAATGGTACTATATATATTAAATTGGTTGTCATTGGCGAAAGCGATTACAGATAAATAAATTACTACCATTATTAAATCAGAATGAGACTCTCCATTAACTTCGATACATTTCACATTCGTCCTCTCCCTCTTCCCTATTCCCTCCTTTCTCTTGACCGCTGTGACAACATGCCCTTGGGGCGGCTCGCGAGGTAATGTTTAGATATAGATAATTCAGTAAAATATGCCCAACGTTCAATACCCGTACAATATGGTCTATGTTTTTGTTTGCCGCTTTAAGGCTGAAGTATTAACGGGATCTTTACCGTTCTCCATCTCTGACTTACCACTGCTTTTCGTGGGGGAAATTCTTCTTAAAAATAAAATCCCGAAGAGAATGGACCGGAGTAGACGGTGGTTGTTACGGGAGGAGGAAGATCTTCCCAAAGAAAGGGGCCCTGGAGCATGGGCGGCCGAGAGAGAGAGAGTGTGTGTTGGATGCTGATAGGCGCCGCTGGGGGAGAGGGGGTGAAGCTTCGAATCTTACTTATCTCCGTCTTTGCCTGTCGTCGCCTTTTGAATTATTGAATCAACCGAGAGTTGCTTTCGTCGCCTACTCCCTTTCTAAGGATGCCTCAACCATGCGCCCCGGGAAGGAAAGCGTTAATCTATTTCCTTTTCCGAAAAACTTCCCCCGTTTATAGCCGCATGTTTCTTTCTCTTTCTCTCCATTCCGAGGAAAGGTCCATAAAGCATTTCATCTGCGTCGCTGCACGCATGCAGAAGAGTTCCTCCCCTCACTTAATAGCACCTCCCGCGGTGTCCTGTCGAGGGTTTCGGTGCCCCCTCTCTGGTATTTCTCACTGGACTTCTCCTTCATCTTCGAGACGTTTTTCCGCCTTTAATGGAACCGAATTCCCTCTCCATCTTCCCATCCCGTACCCATTTCTTTCCTATCCTCTTCCTTTCCTCCCATCTCTCTCTCTCTCTCTACCCCTCCGTTTTCATGGTAAAAGCCTTCCCTTTCCGAGCTTTCCAATAATAATCGGTCGGTCCACTGTTCTTGTTTGTTCCCCGTCCCATTTAGGCTTTGGGTGATATATCTCCTGAGGGAGGGAATCGTTCCCCTCGTACCTCACCTTATTTTTAGGATTCCTTCTTCACCATCCACCCTCATTTTGCTTCCTTTTCTTCCAATTTTATTCACCCCTTCTCCCTCAAGTCCTCCGAAGGCCAATTGGTAAATATGCATCTACGAAGTACCGTGCAAGCCACCTCCAGGGTGTGTGATTACGCGTCAAACACGCAATATTCATCCCAGTTCAAGGCCGAATCCCACACGCTCCCTTGGCCGCTAGACGATGACCAATAAGCAGTCAGGAGAACAATGAACAATGCACGGCTAAGCCAAAAACTATGAGAGATACGTTGGCGAACATGCTTGCATGCAATGCATGGGTTCACATAGTAATAACGATTAGTTTTACAAAATATTTTACTAATTCATGGATATTCTTCTTCTTACAATATATCCACCAATACCGGGCCCTTGAGGTGTTGACACTACGTATGTTTCAATCTGGCTCTCCCTGCTCTCTGACGTCAATTTAAGCTAATTACGTTAAGAAGTTTGAAGTAGAAATGTCATAATATTGCCCTCCCTATTTTTTTTCATTTTGTACTTTCTCACCATGATATCGATACCCTGTTATTTCAATGGTCATAATAGTATTAGTCATAGAGCGGAAAATACTTTGACCTTGCTTTTATTTCAGGCATAGAAAATTTAATTAAGATCAAGCATCATCTAAAAATCAGCTATTGATTTTAGAGAAGTCTAGAACATCAAAGTTAAGGGAAAACATAGATCAGTCGCGAAACAAAATAATCTTAGTACGGCCATAGCATGCTTTTCCTCGGCTGAATTTTACGTGAAACCCTCACTGCGTTTCTCTTGCCTCAACCACCTCCCTCCTTACATCATCCTGTCCTTCTTTTGCAGAATCTTGTCTACTCACCTTGTTCCTCGTTTCCTCGACGACGCGGCCTGCCGAGCTATCAGGCCGATAATCAAGTTCCAATGCACGGCGCCTTAAGTGTTTCCGGCGATGGATGTCATTCGGTGGCATGCATTATTACACGCATTATAATGATCGAACGTCCCATTAAAGGAGACGCCAAGCCTTTAAAACGCTTTCCTCCCCCCTCCAGTCCACCCGAAATCTTTCGTCGGATTAATTAGTGTCGCCCTCTAAAAAGGTGTTAATGTGTATTTTTTCTCTTCTTCGTTCTCTCAAGTCTTTTTCCATCTCTAGCTTCCTTGCGGGCCGAGTGTTGACAAAAAGGGCGATGAATTATGAGGACTGGTTAACTTATTTGCATACTAATGTCGCTTTCCACTGAGTCAAAAGCATGCGTTCTGTTATCCTTAGATGATAAATGCGCGATGAACGAAAAAAAAGGAATGGCTTTAAATGATTCGAAATGCCTAAAAGGTGTTAGAGAGTTGAGACTGGTGGTTAGTTCCGTTGGAAGAGTGTTCGAAATGGCCCTCGAAAGGCAATTTCTTAGATTATATTTGGGCAGCTATTTCTCAAATGCTGGGTCCATCGTATGTTTACCTTATACGGTATCTAAGCTTTGATTTTCTCCCAGTGTGTATTTTGACTGTAGTCATTATTAATTATTTCCACTATGAAGCTCGTGGCAAGGTAACCGTTGCGGTCAACCACGGTGGGGCAATTACTTGATTATTAGTTTGTGTGAAGCTGTTGTACCAAATTTTCACATTTTCCTCTGACATGTACATTTCTTTATATGGTATTCTAAGCTTTCCTTTTCTCCCAGTGAGTACTTTGACGGTAGTGATTATGAATTATTTTCACTATGAAGCACGTGGCAAGGTAACCGTTGCGGTCAACTACGGTGCAAATTTTCATGCATTCCATGACACTCTTCTGTGATTGGCTAGAAAAAAGAAAGGCACACCAGCCCATTCAAGGTCATCCGCCATGGGTTGGACAAAGGGGTATCACTGCAACAACTCTTCTTCCCCCGTACATACGACAATGGGGAGATCGAAAATGGGGTGGCAATCCTAAGGTAGAGGCATGAAACGGCCCATCGACACGTCTGATGCTTCCCCCCCCACCTCAAATATCCCCCATATAAGTGCGATATTCCACAGAGGAAAAATCATTCGCCTTGACCGGGATTCGAACCAGGATCCCTCGATTTCGCGCCGAGTGCTTTAACCACGGGTGACTCCGTAACTTACGGGTAACTACGTAAAGGTAACTACCGTGGCTAGTCCCGGTATCCTCAAAATTAATCCCCCATATACTTCACAACCTAACTCTAATCGGTAGATTACTGTAATGAATGAACTCCCTCTTTACTCTCTCTGCCTTTCCAAATGAAACGGAGACATTGGCAGCCCTGGGGGAGAAATTAGACTTCCCATACACACCCTCTTTCTCGCCCTCACATCGACCCCTTTTTCCATCGATGGGGGAGGGAAAATGTGGGCGTGGTGACTCTGAGAACAAGTCGAGAGGGTGGATGCGTGAAATGACCACGCGACGACGAAGCGGTGAATGGGCGCAGAGGTTGGGTGTGGGAGTACATATCAGAGAAGAAGTATGGATGGGGTCAGAGGTCAGGATGGGGTGGGGGGGGGTATGAAATGAAATTTGGGAGGGGTGCAAGGAATGAAAAGTGGTGGGAGGGAAAGAGGAAGAGGGGACAAAGGGAACTTCAGCACTGAGGCTATAGGGAGAAGGAAGATAGGGAATAAGGTTGCGTTGTATTCGCTCTACAGTACGCTGCACACCTCCCAACACAACAGCGCAATGCCTTTTCATTTGTCTCTGATCCTGTGAACTTGGTTAGCGCACTTAAACACAAATCGTGGGCATTGTTGATTGCGCTTGAGAAAAAATGAACTTCGATAATTGCTTTCGTAATTGTTGTTCATGTGTTGGTTTTCAGTGAAGGCGCCAAACATGGATAATGCGAAGTTTTTAAGGTAGTTTGAGAGTATTTTTCCCCAGTCATAACAGAGACCACATTCGAGTTTTATTTTTTAACTTAATCGTCTGCAAAAAGCATTAAGTAAATATTGTATTATTATTGACACGAAAACTTAGCTTTAAATCAATGGAAATCTCAATAATCAACTAAATACACGTGCATGAGACTTTATTTTTATCATTTTTTCACGCCGTGCGCTTAAAGCCGCAGATTTTTTCCGGTATTGTAAAAACTATCGTGGACAATAATATTGTTATTTTTTTTAATAGTTGAAAAAGCATACGAACTACACACCGTTCAATTTCTAACGCGATTTATACTTTAGAACCTCCCTATTTTAGAAATAAGGTCTCTATGGAGCTCATATCCGTACCATTTCCCAGGGGAAACGGCTTGTATTTTTTTTTAATATCTCGAAAATTATCAGTATTTTGCATCACTCACACCCCTAGTTTGTCATAGCAGCGGCTGCGCTGAATTAAATAAAAAAAAGACAGTGGGAAACCGTGACGTGCTCGTCCTTGTGAATTATTTCCGTGTATTGAGGAGTTGTTGCTTGAAAATCGATTCTAGCGGGAAGTATTCGCAGTGGGGCTCAGCTAGTGGCATTTGTTTTGAGAAAACGAGGACAACGGCGAGCAAACAGGCGTGTCTCCATGTTCTACATACCTGGAGTGAGAATGGCTATACCGAATTTTTGTCATCTTCTCCTCATTTGGAAACGATTTTGAAGTTACACTTCCGCCAACATTCAGTGGTTGGCAATAATCATAATATGACCCACGATTCCTCTGGAACGAAGCAAGAGATCAAGTAGTGACCAGAAGTAGGCTTTGGTTCCATCTCCCTGCCGCTACTCCGGCAATTTTGGTTGCGTTGAAAAGTTGGAAGATGGGAAACTATGACGGTAACACTACCTGCGCTCTGATTGGCTACGCAGTTTGCGGTAACGCATGCAAAAACGTGGGAACCTCATCACAAAGTTGCTCAGAAGATTAATATGTCGGAATTGTTACTAAAGTAATGAGGTTTAATAGGACAAAGAAAGCGAGACTCCATAAAATGGAGGGGAACAGAGTTGGTGAAACGGTTTAATAACTCGGTAGTAGGTACGATAGAGAAAAACGGGGATAGTAGTGAAGTAAGATATTTGCAGAATAACGTTAGAAACGAATACGTTCATAAGTACTAGAGAATTAATTACGGGGATCTTGCGTAAGAATGCAAAGAAAAGATTGGCGAAGAGTATAGGTAGTATGGAGTGTAGCGTTGTATGGTGCTGACTCTGAGGAAAGTGTATAAGAATAGGTTTCAGACGTTTGAAATGTAGATGTGGAGAAGATCAGAAGGTGCGATTCACAGGAAGAAAGACAAGCGAGGAAGTGCTCGGCATGGTGGGTCAGGAGAGGAAATGCTTGAGTAAATTCGGAGAAGGTAGAGTAGGTGGTTGGAAGAAATAATGAGAGGTGAATGGATGCTGAAGGCCGTGATAAAAGGGAGGATGTTGGGTACGCGGGGGAAAAGAAGAAAGAGAATAGGCTTTATCGATGGGATTAAGAGAGGTAGGGCATACACCGAGCTGAAGAATGAAATGATGAAAGGAGATAAGCCCCTTCAGCTGTTAAAGATTGGTATAGGTATCATAACTTGTAAACTTGCCTCTTAACGGTAGATTTCCTCTATTAACAATGTCATATAACTTGGTAAATTACCCTTGGCTTTAACGTGGGAACGTTTTCACTGAGTTGGCTCAGGAGATTAATTCGTCAGAATTAAACCTTCCTGTCTCGTATGGATCATTAAGGAGCCATGGGAGAGAAGAGGGTCTGATTGCTTGCGAGGCGATGGGAATAAAGGAGTATGGCTGTATTCGCAGTGTGATCATCTCCGATGTCGACGATCTCTCTTGACTACATCATCTGACGGATGCTGAGGTGGGCGGGGGAGGCGAGTGGAGGTGGAAGAGGATAGATGTTAATAACCCGAATCTTGTGTTCACTCCTCCCTTTATAGTTCCCAGGACGACTACGTCAGCCGGTGCTGGGGAGTAGTCATTGTTGCGTGGGCGTCCGCCGCCGCCTCAACCCGTGGAGTAAATGCATTTTGCGTCCCTCGCTCTCATCGGGCTCGGTGCTGTGCTTACCCAACGAGCGGGATCTGCGGGGTGGGTGGGGCCCCTACTCAACCTCCTCTATCTTAGACTCACCCTATCCCTTCTTCACCCTCCGTCTCACACCCAGCGTGGAGGTGTGGGCAAACTTAGCGCGTGGGCGAGTTAATTTCCTTCCTATGCCTCTCCTCTTTCCTCTCAGACTGGTGATGTAGGTAGGTACCTGAAAACGAACGTAGGTAAATTCAGCACGCGTATGTAAGACGATGAAAAGGGCGTAGGCTTATAAAGGTGGTTGGAGCGATTTTTGTTTATGTACAGATTAGAGTGAAACTTCGCAGACGTGTTCTCATTTGTGTAATCTAATAGATAAAATTGAAAACAGTTGCATCATACCGATTTGGTTTTTCAGCTGTTCAATGCTGTTTTAACACGTAGCCTAATGGCGCATGGCACATATTTCGTAATTATTCGATTTCATATGCACAGATATTCTTCTAAACGCGAAATAATACATTTATCATTACGACAACTGTTGATAACAAATGTCAAGGTGTCATGCCGAGTCCAAATTTTGAAAACAACATATTTCCATGTAATTTCGTCTAACTTTCGAATACAGTTCCGAAAACTCTAGTCATAACATGATTTAATTAATGTAAAAAATTTAAAATATACTTATTTTATTATTATTTTATCGGATTTAAGGTTTTCCCGGCGAATTATATAAGTGAAAGTTTCTCGGGTTTCACTTGTAATTATGTTATCATTTCCATAGCTGCCTGTATTGTGAGATCCAATGCATAAATGAATGCACTTAAGTGAAATGTGGTCCAAGAATTTTTTTTTGCCTTACTTAAAAGGTTATTAGAATGTGCACTCAGTGACTCACGATTACCGCTTCAGCCACCTTCAAGTATCATACCGTCTGCAAATGCCTTTTCGATATCATCACCATTGAGTATTCAACCAGCTGATTGATAGGTTTTTGGGCAGTTTTTCACCTAATTTTGGAATTTATATTAGGGTAGTATTCCGGTTAAATGCAAGTTTAAATGTAGCAGAGATTAAGAGCTCCCTAGATTCACCCCATTCCGCCGTAAGAGGTAGGTTTACAAGGAAGGAGTGATACCTTTACCAATCTTTAATAGCTGATGGGGCTTGTCTCCTTCCATTATTTCATTTTTCAGCTCGGTATATGTCCAGCCTCATTTCAACCCATCTATAGTCTTTTCCTCCCTTCCCTGTTTACCCAATATCTTCATCTTTATCATGACCTTCAGCTTTCCTTCGCCTCTCATTACGTATTGCAGTGAATTGTAAAATTATTATTCATGTTCTATTTATCAAAATTTATTTAAACATTTTGATTTTGCCTAAGGAAAAACCACTCTCTAACGTAAAGCTTGGTGTAATCAGTGAGCGTAAATATGCTCAATTAAATTATTGCGCGCGAGGTGGTAGAACCAGCTCCTTTCCCAGTGACAACTTTCATTTCCAAGGTAGAATTGGTACGATAAATATACCTTGGTTGTATTTTAGTGTTCCTGTCTGATGAGTGAACCCAGCCATAGTACTACTTAATTCCTACCAACATAAAATCAGCGAACACTCGTTCCAAAGAAAATTTAATTGAGGAGTTTTACAATGTTAATTTTATTGTTTTGTTGAAGCTGGAATGTTTTATCAATCATTTATCTGTGCATTTGTGAGACTATGTATAACGTTGGTACAACACTGTTTATGAAATTAAATAACCTCAGTATATTTTCACAAAAGTAATTTAACATGCGACCGGTTTCAACTCATACCTGATATCAACCATTTATAATAGATTATATTAATTTTTTTACTTGCCAAGAATTTTCACTATTTTTAGCCTTAAACAATAGAATTCGTAACCGTTTTCTACCCCCATCGAATATCTGTGGCGGATGAAAAAAAATTACCGCGCGGGCATCTTTTGCAGAGAAAGGATCTTTTCCTTTCGCAAGTATCGTTCGTCATCGGAGAGAGACGTCTTTCGTTTCCGCATCACTGCTCCCAACTCCTAGCTCGGGCCCCACCCTCCTCCCTTTCTCTTATACCTCCCCCATCCTTTTCCTCCTTTATACCCACTCTCCGCAAATGAGCGAGTGGGTTAGTTTAGTTGGAAACCCCGGCAGGCGGCTCTTTTGTGTGCAAGAGAGAGGGAGGGAGGGATGGGATGGAAAGCGGGAGTTTAAGAAAAAATTGAAACATGTACCGAGGGTCAATAATTCGCCGTATTCCACCCTCGCCCGTGTCCGTCGTCATGTGCTGGGTGGGGGGGGGGGGCGTGTGGCGAGGAAAGGGGAATGGAAAAAAAGAATCGAACACGGTGTCTTTTTCCTCTCAATGCATCTCTCTGTCGCTTTTTAACGAGTTGGTTCGAGTCCCGTGTTGTTGTACGCGTGTTTCGCCACAGGAAGAACTAGCGTAAGACACTCTCTCTCTTCAGCTTGTCTGTTCTCATGCCCACCTGTGTTCTAGTGTATTGCTCTGGAGGAGGATATGTTGGCCTCCGCGGTAGTATGTTCCCAAAGGCAGGTTTCGCGGTATTCTCTGGTTGGAAGCGTGGGATGTATAAAATCGTTGGCTAATTGGTACATCAACTGTTGCAGCTGTGGATTTGCTGCATGTTTTGCTCGAAAATACCGAGTTTTTTTTTGCAGAAATTGCAATGGCAGCAGTTGCAATTATCGATAGACTGATGCGTTTAGATCAGCACTTGATCTTTTTTTACCCTTTGCGTTTGAAATATATGTTTACGTCCCCGATGTGTTTTGTTTAGAATTACTCCTATCTACGTCGGGGATCGGAATGGTGTGCTGGCTAGAGTACTGGCTTCCCATCCCAAAAGTCCCGGTCCGTTTCACAGCAGTTGTTGGCATTTTTCATATATATCTCAATCCCTTCATGCTACTACGCAATATGAAGTACTATATCTTCCGGATTCAGCATTAAACTATTTACCCTTCAAAGCCTCTCTTTAAGAGTAGGTTAATGCCAATACGGGACTTTTATTCTATTCCAATAATACTCCCACTCTTATGTACCTACCCACCTGTAGATAACATCAACCTACAGATGGCGTTAACGGCCTAAGCAGTCTTTCGTCTCCCCCGAACTCTACATATGATAATGCTATTGCATCAAAAAAGGCAAGACAAAATGCAATGCATTTTGAAATTATGAAAAATCATAACTATGAAGCATTGAAAAAATCTGGCGTTACATTTTGCAATTTTTTATATTATTTTATTTACTAACCTCCTAAAACAGCCTGAAGGCCTTTTGTCGTGATGGACATAACAGATCAATAAATGACAAATGTCAACGATGAAAATCAAATTAAGCCGCTTACAATCAGACGAACAATCAATTAAATAATGTAGCAATAAACAATAAAAGATCTTACAAGAAGGAGTTGAAGGAGTTCGCAGAAAAAAGGGCAAGAGAAGGATAAATAGCTGCAAAGGAATTACATTTGGCCGGAAATATGTAGAAAAGGAATCTTTGGCTTATGAAAATGTATCTAAGGCGCATTCATGGATCTTTCCTGAGCGTTGTCGCTATTGTTATCCAAAACGCGAATGTTCACTGTTGCGAACTGTTCGCCATATTTCGCGCGGCTCCCTCTACAAATGTGAGAACAGTGATTTTAAGTAACAGACGTAGTTTTAAGAGCGTTCATCGCACTTTTGTTATTAATTAAAGCTGTAGCAAAATTACGATAACGCCCGACCCGTAGTGACCCCCCTGGGATATGGATATTCATAGAAAAATAGCTTTTTTTGAACTCAAAATTCTTCATCATTCATATTTTCTAGTTTTGTTTTTCGCCATCTCTTGCGTGTTCCCTCTTGTCTGCCTCTCTCTCACACTATTGGCGTTGGGAAACTTGGAAAATTGCGCGAATGGAAGTTTGGCAACGAAGAGATTCGCAAACTCTTCCCTCTCATTGGAAGAATGCCATGTCGTTGCTATAAAAATCATCGACAAAATTCCTAAATCAGGTCGGTCCTGTGCGTCTATAGGAAACTCCGGCCTTCCTTCTTCCCTCTATATTTCACTGCGTCCCTTGTATGCATCCCACTCTCGTACGCCTTCGTGTCAACCTTCCCACATCTCTTCTTGCTTTTCTTCCCGTTTCTTTTTTTTATTATTTTTCCTCCCTTCTGTCGCCCTCTCCGTAAATGTACCTTTAAAGCGGGTGCCCACATGACCACGGTGTATATAAAGCATGAGGTCATCTCTCCCCCCACTCACGGATTTCTCGGCACTAGTACCTCTTCGATGGAATGCAGCTTTCCTCCAATAGTGTGTATGGCGCCTTGAATTTCCAGGTTGAGCATGATAACGTTTGCTTTTTATATACGTCGCATCAACAGCTCTGGTGACGTTCATGCTCATTTTGTGTTCTGGTTTCAGTTTTATTTGCCTTCTGCGTCGACCTCTTCCATATTTATGCCATCATGAGTTAGAAAAGGTTCCATCAGAAAATTATTGTCAGATTCTAGGACACAAACTTTACTTTGCATAATTGGAATAGACTCCAGAATGGCATGGCAGAACTGTTCCTTATTTCTTACTCAAGACCAATTTTTGACTATGGTTAGGTAATACAGGGTTAACCTTCATACGCTGGTAATCTTTGTTAGTTTCTTAATAGAATATGTATAAAAATTTACTAACTTCCAATGATTTCCTCTTGAATCTACACCGCAAACACCTTGGTGATCTTCAAATTCATAGGCGTATGTGCGAAATAGTTCATTTTTGCAATTCGTGCTGAGTTTTTGTGGTTTACTTTTAATTACGATGTTTAATATAATAACTTAATTCGTAGAAACTTTAGATAACATATTTTCCGTTGAAAATGCCGTAACTCTAAGGGTGTCCACGAAAAAGCATCGGGTGAATACCGGAATCATGCAAATTCCTTCAACTTAAATGTTGATCGCATTGGCGCCGTAACTTTGAATAACGTATGCAAACGATGGAAGTACATACATAGGTCTATCACCGATGGTTATATATCGATGTATTCTCTAGTCCCCATAAAGTTTTCTTGAGGCGCTCACCCTAGCGCCCTCATGTTTTACATGGACACGGGTTTATTCGTTTTCGTTAAGCCCCTCGGCAACAAGAGAACACGGAGCCTCACCTAGGGAGTGACGTCCTCACATCCCGTAATTAATTAAAACTCATTCTCCAGCTAAAGTCACCTTTCTATCCGTAGCTGGCTGGGAAGTTCATGGTCTTCCGTGTAGGGTGGTCGAGACGCTCACTGGAACGGGACCCTATTGCCATAAGGTCAAAGCCCTTCCATTGTGTCTCGTATTTGTGTTTTGTCTAAGTTTTCAACTGATTAAGGAAATTTGCTTTATATACGTGCAATTTTAGATGCTGATTAGTTTTATTTTGAATATAATAATAATTTAATAAATTTTATTCCACCGTTGGTGACACACCTTAATCAATACATCATTTTACCAAATTTCCAATGTGGAATTAGGTACCCCAATAGATATAATCCGTTTTGAGGTTACCATCATAAATATTTTAAGAGGCATACACTCATTTCTCTTATTTACAATTAACACACGTCCCAGAAAATCACTTACGTACAATCTTGATGTGTCCATGCAATTAACAAAAAAATGTTCAAAGACTAACGAAATATAAATGAAAATCAATAATGTGCAAAAGTTTACAAAAACTTATACAATATTGCAACATCAGCAAACACATACATAAAAGTCAACTATTAATTATAATCACTTATGCTTTTTCAATGCAATATCAATTTTTTATTAAGAAAAGAACCATAATTTTATGTTTCTTAAAAATGTACCTTTGGTGGTAATATGTTGATGTAGAGTTGTCATTGTTATATTTGACATCTCTAATCGCACACACACCAGTAAATAAAAAAATCAACGAACCCTTTTCGATCGTTAACGCTTCAGCTCGTTCGTGAACTATTGCGCCTGAGTTCTGTATTGTTAAGCACTCAGCGAGAAAAGTTGCTGGTGTGATGGGACAGTTTCCTGGAAGAAATGTTGCGCCTAAACTTTCGTCTTATCCCTTTTAAGCATATATTCAGGTGAAAAAATCTCGGGTTATAACTAGATAATGCTCTGTTAAAGTGTGATAATCTGTGGCAGACCAATCATCTCTTAAGATGGCTGTCCTCCGTATTCCATAGTCCTCTAGCAATTTTTTCTCCTCAGTGGCAGTGTCAGAGTTACAAAATAATCGATCAAGTATCAAAAACCTTCTATCATGACGTCTCCATTCACTTGATCTTCGACGACGGTCCCTCTAGCGTAATAAAAGGGAGGGGACGTCTGATAAGTATCGTGGGAAAGGATTTTTTGAGAAAAGTTTCGCGCGAATCTTATCCGACTCTTTCTTGAACGAGTCGTGTGACCTGGCGTTTTTAAGCCTTAAGACCCTATCTAGTACACCGGTGACATTTTATCGTTTTGTAATGGGTTTTACTGGATAACAATCTTGTAATGCTCCGTTAGAGGGTGGAATTCCCCCTCGGTCAATCCGGTCTTGAGATGAATGGCAGTCCTCCATCCGTCTTTTGTCGCCTAGCGAATTCTTCTCCGCCTCCTAAAAGGGATCCCGACTTGCGTGCGAATGAATCAATCAAGTTTCATTAACCCATCTCCTCTCGTGACGTCTCCATTCCTTCGCTCTCCGGTGTCGGTCCCTTTGGCCCAATGGAAGGAAGGAGACGCATGACAAATATCGTGGGAACGGGCTTTCGTGCGAGTCGAATCGGCCACTTTCTTGCAGGAGATGTTGAAGCGGAACTTGTATTGTGTGTGTGTTGGTATTTTAAGCCTTAAACCTCCTCTGTTATTCCATTGGCAGTTAATCGTTTGATAATTGGGTTAGTTCCAGTTACATTACGGTTTATCGAGTTATAATCGGTTTTATCGGGTTATAATCGGGTTTATCGGGTTATAATCGGGTTTTAATCGAGCTTATCGGGTTATAATCGGGTAATTCTCGGATGTTGCGTGGAATCATCGACCAATCCTCTGTGGTGATGAATGGCAGTACTTCGCCCGCCTTTGATCCTCAGGCGAATTCTTCTCCTTCGCCGAAAAGGGTCCCGACTTGCGAATGAATCAATGAAGAATCAAAATCCGTCTCCTATCATAACGTCTCCATTTCCTCGCTCTCCGGCGGCGGTCCCTTTTGTACGCGCAAGGAACAGAGTGGAGGGATAGTGACGGGTCTTTGCTCCCTTGCTAATCGTGTCCGCGGTGGTCCAGAGAGATTTTTTTTATTTTGATTTATTTTTACATCTGTTACGCCCTGTGTACTTGAAAGCCGCTCGTCTCTCCTTCGCCATCCACCCTACCCTCCCTCTTCGGTGTCTTCCCCACCGCCTCTCGCTCAAATTATAACAGCCCATTCGGATGGGAGAGGGGGCTGAAGGGTAGGAGAGAGCGACCACGTGATGAATGAAGGGGGTAGGTATTCAAGTTCGCGACTCGACTAGTAGTCGGTAGTGGAACATCTCCCGTGCATCCCTTTTTACCTACGTGGTGTACAGTACAGGGGTGGCAAGTTAATCGTATCGTGTAAAGGCTAACGTAATTTTTTTATCCATCTGAATGAATGTTTAGATAAATGACAGATGCTAGTTGATATTGTTTTTCTTGCGATGCGGATGATGCCGCCAAATACTCGATATTGCTGATGCGTGAGACAGGTTATTATTATAAGTAGTAAGTATTGTCTCTTGTCAGACGGGATTCGTATCACGCGAGTATCATAATGCCTGTCGTCCGGGCGTACCCTTAAACATTTACGCAATGTATCCTACTTTTTTTCATTTTTACAAACCACAGTAAACCTGCCAAATCACCATAAGAGTGGCAACCAATTAGTCCTAGGGATAAAGAATGGCATGAAATAGTAGAAAATAAATAACACCTGGACAGAAGAGAGGAAAATGAAACCGAGCGAAACGATTGTAGAGAAAGAAAAGAAGTGGAAAATAAGAAACGGAAATGAATGCGAATGGTTATATTACGTGTTAGTCCTTAGACGGTCAAAATAGAGAGTGGAAGAAGGAAACCTGGCATTATCTCTGTTGATGACTGATCAATGCACGGATAATTTGTGAGGTAAATAAATTCGTAACTTAAAAAATGACTGCAAAATTAGGGTACCCAGTATGTGGCGAAAAGTCAGTCCCTTCAGATCAATCGCTTTTCGAAGGCCTAACTTTCGAAGAATGGGATTGTCAAGGAGGGGGTATTGCTTCGATGATGTTTAGGGTTAGGTGATATTGATACAATTAAAAATTGTATTTTTTTATAAAAAACATCAAATGTTTTTTAACCAACTTAACTTAAATAAAACTTCAAATGTTTAAATAGAATTTAAATAAAGATAATTTATCTTTACTTTTAAAATTCTTTATAATTTTACGCCCTACATCGGCGCTTTGACTTGTCCGAATTAACGTCTTGGGGGGTGACTTTTACATTGAATCAGGGTGGGACAGTCGGAGTTCCATCTGAAAAATAACTAATGTAAATTAACGTGATTATGTTACGTGACGTGAAAATGTAACGAGATTAAGTCAAAGAGTCCACCTGGTTAGTTGTTTTTAAAACTCCTTTAGCCTATCAACTAAGAGTGGTGCAGGATGCATTAGTATGTCCTGATAATTAATTAAAACAAGGGAAATTTAGCATTTCCTGGATCATAGACGTTCATACTTCCCAAAAGTGTACATTCGTTTTGGAGAAGATGGGTATCAAATATTTGAGACAGTTATATCGTACTTCTAATTTTTTTATTTAATATTATTTTATTTTAATTATTTTAGCGGAGATTATCAAGACTGAAGTAATTTAGAATGATATTCTTGTAAATAGAGGTTTGTTTGTAAATCAGTTCTTATAAAATGCTACTTATTTATCGTAAATTAAAATAATTGTATGTTAACAAACTTAATAAAATATGTAAAGTTTTTTCGTTGCTATCCAGCTTATTTCCCATTTTCAATGTACTTAGTTATTATAATGTAATGTAATTAGTAGATTATAATAATAGTTGGCCAAGAATATTTTAATTACACCCTTTTAATTCCCAAGTGGAATTCTTGTTTCTCCAATGGCGTGACTAACAGCCAGTGTTCTGATTCTAAACTTTCCTGAAATGGGACTGCATTGCAGAAGTTGAGAGCAATGGTAAGATGATATTGAATATTCGTAATTCCTTGCGCAAAATATCACTCATCTCTAAATGTACGGCGGCTTTGATAATTATTTCGTTTCCGCCGAGTCAAGAGGGATCATTTCTGTGGCAATCCTGCCAGAGTGCGCATTCCCTGGTCTGCTCTTGCGTTTTTTGAGTATTCACAGCGATTTCGTACCTTTCCCTCGCCCAAACTCTGTACGTCAGTGCTGTCGTAAGAAAGCGGGGGTGATGCAACGTGGAGGACTTCGGGTGAATTAGTCACCGTGCTTGAATCATGCTGGCTGAAGCAGCTGGGATCTCGGGGGAGGCCACGATGGAAGAAGCATTTTGGCAGAGGTTCTTACGGAAGGGTGTTCTAAACTGGGAGTTGAGCACTGCGTTTTTAAGTTGGATATGGAAGTGCCTTGCGATCTTAGTGTGATGGACCACTCGGAAGAGACGGAGTGGGGTTAGGATACGTCTGAAGCTCCTGTTATCCGATGCCCATTAGTTGATATTCTATAGATGGCTATCCTTGTTGACTTCACATTACATTCTATCCAATTAGGCATTCCCCGAGATTTTTTAAACGATTTTCATGTCTGCCGTTTAAACAAGACTTTTAGTTCTGTTTTTTTTTTAGTTGTGTGTGTTATCCCTCCCAAGATATTTATTCCTTGGGTCCATGGAGTTCACGTGGGCATGTATTTATGACGAAATAGTGATTTAAAATTTCCGGAAATTTTGAAGGCCATAAAAAAAATTTATTTTTGTTTTTTTTTCCTCCGAAAAGTTGGATATTTTTGAAAAAATACTCGTATTATTAAATACATTACTATCCTGCTTGAATAATTATAAAATATCTCCAGAATTAGGTAGGAATATCATAGGATATGGCGGTACTTTGAACAACACATTAATTATAATAATATGGCAACAACTAAGCAATTCTTAAAAACCATATCAAAATGAGACCAATGGATAAAAGAAAAATGTAATTTTAAGTAAAATAGTAAATTTTGGTTGAGTATTAGATATTAAACTTTTTAAACGATTATTTAGATTTTTTCAAGTTGTACTTGTCTTCTGTGTGTCTCAGTAGTTAATTAATTTGTTCATTAACGTTATCGCTATTATTTTGAATAACTTTTAGCGAAGAAGTATGAATCCTATTAAAATTGGATTTCTATAACGTAAAAACATTTCAGGTTACCCTTCCTTTGAGAAGTGTTATCTTTTATGTCCATTGTTGTTGTATGTATGTACCTACCTGAATAGTGAATATAGCACGCGTCATACATTGATTCATATTGATAAAGGTAAATGGCATCTCCCAATGAAATTCAACGGTCATGATCATCTTACCCTTATGAATATTATTTAGCACTATTCTGGACCAAGATTGGGTAATAATATTACCAAATATGTAGTATTTGTATTATTTTATTACCAAATATGTACTATTTGTTTTTGTCTTCTTCTAAAATATCACTAAAAAATGCGATTTAAAATAATCTCTAAATTATAACTCAAATTTCATGTCATGCATAATTTTTTTAGCTGAGAAAATGTAAAATTCTCAACATTAGCCCGGTTCTTTTATGCATTATCGGTGCAATTAATTCACAGCTTCCCGTGCGAAGCCGGTTCCCGCTTCTAGTATAATATAAAGGTGGAAAATCTCGGTCAATTTCGTTAATGGGCAAAATCAGACCAGGATATATGAAATACTGAAAAATCACTATAAAACCCTTTGTAAGGAAAATATTGCATTCGTTTGAATTTATTATACTTCCTAAGACTACTACCAAAAATATTTTCTTGAAAGATATTTTGATAACACCAGCCATTAGCTCAAGGGTGAGGAAAAATAGGGGTTTTCGTACAAAAAATCATAGCTTTATTAGTAGGCTCAATATCAGATTCGTTCAAAGTTATTGTAGATTTTTTAAATGCTACCTAAAACTTTTGTGCGAAACAATTTTTGATCCGACTAACTCTTACTCCAATAATTGAGTAAAAGGAGTTGTTAAAAAAAAACTTTAGCCCCGACCTAGAGGCACCGGTGTATTTCTAAGGTCTGTGTTTTTAATGATCTTGGTCAAGTTAATTAATGGACAAAATCGGAGCAAATGGGAAAAGTTTTTTGAAAAATTGAAAACTCACTACAACTCCAATAACATGAAACGTATTTCATAAGATGTTTTAGCCCTGAAGATATCAATAAAAAATGACGAAACGTCGGCAATGTTAATGTTAGAGGTGATTATTAAAAAGAAGACAAATACACGAAAAATTATATTCTACCATAATATTTGGTCGATTAAAGAGAAGAGGTTCTTTTTATTGCAATCGTTTAAATTTATTATGCTTCCTAAGATTTTAAAAATATTCGAAATCTAACTGTCTCTCTAGGCCGGGCCTAAAGGTACCTATTATTTATTCCCGAGGCCTTATATCTCTAGTCCGGAGTGAGTAGTGAATGCGATTGTCTCGTCTTGTTGCTTTTCTCTCCAAGAGAGAGGGAGAGAGAGAGGTTACATCATCTTGTCGCTCACCTCCTCTCCACTTTGCCCTGTTTGTGTTTTACCGTCCGACACGCGAGATGGAGCGGGGATCGCCCTGGCTGCTGCCCACGTTGACCCGTCCGCCTCTGAACTCTCCTACTTCCCCCCCTCCCTCCCTTTTCCATGCTGCCCACGTCCATAACCTACGCCCATATCAGACCCACCACCAGCTGGACGTGTTTCCAATTGCTTGCCCGTTTGGGTAATGACCATAATGCATCGCCCTCTCTCGAGGGAGTGACGAACTTTCCCTCTCGATCGAGTTTCAAATTTTTTTATTTCGGAAAAAAATTACCCCGTTTTCCAACGGCGATAGGAGGTGAATTTCGCTTCCATTTTTTTTTAATTTATCACCGATCAATCTGGATTCGAGGAAAAACGTTGGATTATGAAAGTCCGCTTTAAAATTTTGATCGAGTGATACGGTTGTTTTGCAATTACAATTCTCACGGGCAGTTCGGAAAAGCCGGATTCGCATACACGATTTCTCTGCCTTTGTTAGGTGGTGTTTTCTCAAATTCTCCCTTTTCACATTTTGTGGCGTAAACTGGACTTTTTTTTTCGCGTGCTCACGTCTGAAAAGCCACGTGTGTGCGGTGAAGAAGTTCAGCTGTTTGAAACATTTGATTTCCCACTTGCATTTTTTGTTTGCTTGTTATCTTGAGTTTGAACATTCTGTTTGTAATCTTTCCGTTTTCCCCTTTCTCCCCGATTTGCTCGGCAGGCATTTTGATTTAGGTACCGATACTTTTGTTTTTTGGAGGCCGTCGAATGGGTATAACGATTCTCAAATTGTAAAAATTATTATCTTGTTATTCGATAGTAAAAGGCGAGAAAGGTCAGTATCACTCATCGTATTATTATATTTTGAAAATTAACTTTTCTGTACACCTTTTGTCTTTTTTATGATGCTATTTACATCATCATCCACACAGTGCTTTCCATAGAAACGGAACGCATGCAATACTAAACGGCGTAATAAAGTTTGCAATCAATAATGAACATAGGCATTTGTGAGATACACGTGTATCAGGTCTCTTGTGCTACATGCTGTGCTGTTCAAACGTTCCTCGTATCTTTTAGGTCCATTCCAGTATTTCCTTGTTAATATTTATCCCATATATCTATCTATATGCATGGGATATCTGAGAAGAGTTTCAGCAAAAACAGAATAGTTAGGATTGTGTGGGTGGTGTCAGAACGTGAAATAGATGTTCCGGTATGGGACATGTATGAAAAGAGCTCCTTTATTTGACCATGTTGAGAAAATCAATGAGTGTCGAATAACAAAGCAGAATAAAGGAAGCGGAGTGAATGGTGTGGGAGATCGCATCGCATGAAGGGAAATATGTACTCGAAACGAAGGTTATTCATAATTCTAGCATGTCAAGACGTCATCTTGTGCAGTGTTTATCTTTCATAGATACGAATTAATAGCGGAATAGCGTTTTATTGTCAGACAAGCGAAGACTACGTGGTTAGCCATTTTTAATGTTATTATTAATGCCCAAAGGGAGCACCACTCTCTCAATGAAGTACGTTGGTGTAGTGGTACCGTACGTAATTTCAATTTTAATGGATACGAGTTCGATCCCCACGGCGGTTAGTTTTTTTCTCTTTCATTTTGATGGGCTAAGGAGAGATTGTACCACCGATTTATGTAACTTCGTACAAAGACTTCAGCACAATTTATTTTCATTTCACATGTCCCAGTGCCGTACTCCAGTTTGGATAACTGGACGGCAGATAGTTAGGTTCACTTAAAAGGTGATGGATCGCTTATTTTATAGTCTGTGAATCCTGAATAAACTCTCCAATCTAACACACAACAACACCAGTGACATGAAAAGTAGGTATATTGTTAAATAGTAATAAATAATACAAGTAATCTTGTGCGTAACTTTCGCATATTCATCCATTCCCAACTCCTCAAAATGATTTTTTCTTTATCAAATGAGATCATTTATGAAATGCACGATTAAGAGCAACATACATGTCTCCGGTCGGAAATAAATCTTTCATCTCCGTTGTTTATTCGCATAGTCTCCGTGGGGGTGATCTGTGCTCATTACGTTTTAGTCTAAAAGACATTTATTTTAGCTTTAAATTATAAACAAACAATGTGTTTTAACTTAAACTTAACAAGTTATGTCAAAAGTCGGTAGAAAATTCTATATAATGACACCTTATTCGTCGCCTTCGTCGCTATCTTCGGTAGACTGAGAAAAGGCGTGGGTGTCTGTCGTGGAAGAGTAGGAGTTTCGTAATCGTTGGAATATTAGGAGTCCAGAAGGGCGTGTATGAAGGAATGCATCAGTATAAATGAAGCGGAAGAGATGCGAGGATAGTGCTTTTTGGATGAAATTATTAAAGCAGAGTCAACCTAACACACGTCCTATCACTGAGAGTTAAACATTTTTGACTGTGATTCTGTGCTTACCCGAAAGGGAACGACGTGATGGGTAAATATGTATTTATGTAAATATCTGTCCAGGTAGTGGATTTGAACTGCTGTTCGCGGCTACCTCGCCTTGCACCGTGCAAGCCGTCTCCATGATCTATTCATCATTATCCTTGATGGGTTCAATGCTCTTTGTAGTTCTCGGTTAAGTCTAAATGACCGTTGTCCGTCATGTTGGTCTGAATACGTTTGCATTTCGCGTTGTTCGTGTATGCTCTCAAGTAGGCGGCCTACCTAAAAGTTTGCTCTGGAAAAGTGTTTTGCTGGAATGCTGATTGTCAGCGCGTTTTTTTTGCTTGCGCTTTTCGTTCGTGGGAAGTTCTTTGAGTTGGAGCTGTAAATCTTATTTCATTTGCCTCTATCTTTTCACGTAAGTAGGTATCCTAAGGACATAACTTTCTCTTCCATATTTTATCCTTAATGGAAAAACAAGACGTTTATGACTTCCTGTTATTTTTCAAGCTCGCCCACAGATTCATTCATTCCATCGTGAATGAATTGAAATAACTTATCCGCCTTTTTTATGTTGCATTTATCACTTTCCTTCCTATCGATTTCTACTAAGTGACAAAGTTTCAA
The DNA here is from genome assembly GCA_963573305.1 of Pyrrhosoma nymphula. NCBI lineage: Eukaryota > Metazoa > Arthropoda > Insecta > Odonata > Coenagrionidae > Pyrrhosoma > Pyrrhosoma nymphula. Next base: position 34,191,681 of record OY754327.1, read on the forward strand.
AAGCTTTAAGACACACTCATAAAGTAAGGGAATCCGAGTAGTAGAAATACAAATTTCATGTAATGGTGATTTCAGGTCATACGACTGTCAAACATTGGAAACCCATTCGTGCTCATGTATTTTACTGAAACATAACCATTAGTAACATTACTGCAATATACTGTAATATGAAATCATGCTCACGTGAAATCATGCTCAAGTAAAATTAAATCATGCTCACGTGATTGTAATGGTTTTAAATTGATGAATATTTTGTTTCTTACTTTATCTTCATATTTTTATTATCCACGCTGTTGATGTTAAAACCGGTGCTTGAAGATAGCCGAGTCTCAGGCGTAGCTATATTGAAATCTTTCATGTAAGAATCAAAGGTGAATTTATAGCTTGAAGTTAAGTTGATGATGTCGCTCCGCATTCCTGATTATGTTGCTCTGCTACGAAACCATTGTTGTCAAAAATAAAATGCATAGCGGATATTGCTGTGACATAAATTCACCTTCCATTCCTACGTTACTTGAAGATTTTTATGCGAGCGTTTGAAAACAAATTATAATTATCATTTATTCATCCGTGGCTTTGACGGTGTTCAAAGTTGGAGTTTGCAACGTTGAAGTCATTTACGATGAAAAAAGAAGTACCGCTGCTCTTTTAAGCGACGATTTATCTCAACATTGACTGACTCGTAGGTAGTCGTTGAGGCGAAACGAAAGCAGTGAAAATTGTTCGGGTGCGCTAACTGAATGCTGCATCATACTAATTGAAATGAAAAATCACGAGGATTAAGACATTCCATGAATCAGTGAATTATAGTTTGATATATGATCCCGTGGAATTTCTGTAGTGAAAAATTAGCCCTCGAAGCATATTTAGCCTTTAAGCGGGCAAGCCTAAATTGGTGCATGTCCTGTCAAGTGAGGTCAAATTCGACCCCAGTTTTTTTTAGCGTTTTTAGTTAAAGCGTATTTACCTTGGAAAATACTACCAGCTTATCTTGAGCACTTTCCAAGAAATGTAAATATTTTTAAGAGTAAGTGTCAAAAATAGCTAAAGTGAAATTTCTGAGAATCAATTTTTAATTTTATCAAATTTAAATTTTTAAACAACTGTAATCTTGTACTATGATTTAATATTCTTAATCTTGCTACTTTAATGTTTTTTTTGTGTGCCCGTTGTCGTATTTTGTTACGAGTTGACTAAAGTCGACGCCTGGCTCCTCATCAACCTTTCTCCATTCTTCATGTATTCCTAATGAGTTAAAAAAGATAATTTTCGTAACATTGGGGCGTGATCGTTCATTGAAAGTTAGTCCGAAAATCCGACGTTGAGGCGGGTGCCGCTTTGTCCACGTACACGGGTGATATAAGTGAGTGATGGTTTATCTCGATTATTAGACATGTTTTGGCTGACCTTTCTCGCCTCTCCATGCTCTCCCCTCCTCTTTCACTCATGGAGTCGTCTTTAGTATACCTGTGGAGGACCGTTACTCATTACCATGCCCATAAAACAAATTTGATTCGGTTGTACCCTGGAAGACTATTGCTTCTTTTTTCTTTTACTTGTAAGCCGTCCCTTTTTTGTTCCCCATTACATTATTCATTTGCGTCCCATTTGCGCTAGAGAAGAAAGTCCGTCAGCTTGGTGGTTAGAAAAAAAGGGAAACCATAATCATTTAAGCATTCGTCCTTAGTATGCCTCCAGGGAGTATTAGAGATTTATGCTCACGTTGTAATTGGTGTTTGGTCATAGTTCATGCTGAGAGAGGGTGAAGGTCGTCCTCACGCATTTGTAATGCTACAAATCACTCGCAGAGGGAAATGTATTTATCCTTGTTTAGCCCCACGTTTGTTACGTCCGTATTTAGAGAGTGAAGAATGATATTTCGGGCTGCGCTCGGCGTTCTTGGCGTACTTAATCCCTGTGTTGTGAAGTTGGACAAGTTTCAGATGCCCCAGCAGCAGGTTCCAACTTTGCATATGTAACTTATCATGTTAACTTGCAACTTCTATCCTTGCAGAGCATTACAATACGTACCTTAAGTTGTCAAAGATTGCTTGCAATCATGACTATTCGTGATTTTTTGGGTCGCAAAATAAACTTCAAAAGTTTTGTTTACAGAACAAACATCCGAAAACCTCAACGAAATGTGGGAAAATAGATTTTGTACTTACTCTTCGAAGGAAATTGATTTTTTTAATTCGTTTTTTAAAAGACATAGCCCAATGAGTGATTTCCAACTTTTCATCCGCTTTTTATTTTTAAGCATTAAAACGAACACGGATGTGTTTTTCGGGCGAGAGTGTAAAGTTTGGGGCTACAATCGAGTCATTTTTCTATGTGGGGGTTGCCTATTTCTGAGTGAAAATAATCGCCATATGACCCTTGTATTATATTAAAACAACACCGTTTCCGTTATAAAAATGTTTCAGACTTCCTTAATAGTGGTGGCGTAGGCAAAAAAACTGCAAAATCGCTTCTCGTGACCGAATTTCACCTGCTACCACCCATTGCTACCAAATGCTCGATAGCCTTACGAGCACACATATATCCGTATTGCCCAATCCGCGAATGGTGCCTCTGGTCTGTATATTTTCCTCGAATCAACAAATGAGGTTTAAATTCTTGAATGAAAAGGACTGGCAATTTTCCACAAGAATATATTTTAAATCGACCGGACCATTCGGTGTACAACACCATCATCACCTGATGATGGTGTACAACACCATCATCACCTGATGATGGTGTTGTACACCGAAACCGGTCGATTAAAAATATATTCTTGTGGAAAATTGCCAGTCCTTTTTATTCATGATGTCATTCCACAAAATCAAGCCTGAAACAACAACTTTTATAGGTTTAAATTCGTTTTAGCCTCCAATTTTTCGCAGATAGTGAGCGACTGCCTTGGAACGATCCGTTTGGAAAGCGTTATCCTTTTATATTCGTACGGGAAAGAGTCACTCACTGTATTAGATATAGTCCAAAGAAGATCCGCCTGTTATGTTCAGAAACGATACAATAGGAAAATACTACCATGAGAATCCGGGACTGCATTATTGGAGAAACTAATTTCCACCACCGTCTCAAATAAGCAAGGGAGATGCACACTTTCATGGGACAGACGTTTTGCCCTTTCCCCTCGATTAACTTTCCATGTTTTTCCCCCTTATATTTCGGCATTAAAATCAGTAATCACTCTTAAATAAATTTTTAAACTAATTTTGTGGTTTATTTTATTATAAATTTACATCTATACCATATATACACTCAAAAGGTAAAGTGTTGCGAATATGTGACGTGCTAACTTTATCAGTAGAGCAAAAAAGAACTTTGCACTTTTGCCAAGAATCACACCTATGTATTTATAGGCTATGTTCAAAAAATAATTATTCTAATTTAAGATAACAGTTTAGAGAATTTACTAGAGTTCAGATTTATTAAAATATACTAATCTCAATTATATGTTTAGAGTGCGTTCTTAATTTGTGCAGAGTCGTAGCTTAACCATTTTTTTAACGATTTGGTTGAAACTTTCATGAAACTTAATTGACGCATCTATTAGTGAATATGATAAAAAATAAGAATTACTACGAAAACATTGGTGGAGCTTTAGCAGAAACATTCGAGTGGAACGAGAAATTGAATCTGACATTGCTGCTCCGTCTCGCGAGTCGAAAGGTTAGAATACACTTATTCACTTCTGATTCCATAGAGGTCTTCAGGCGCCTTCACCTAATCAGCAGATTCGGTTTAGTTACAAAAATCATGGAGGTAGACACTAGTGGCTGTATTCAGAACTGTTTACTGCAGTTTTGCGGGACTTTTCGATCGCTAAGTATTGAGTGTTTTAAGTCTGTTGTTGGCACATTTCAAAGTTCACCAACTTCGTCTCGAGGATCTTGTTTTGATTACGCTTTTAATGTGGCAACATCAGGTGTAATATCTTTGGATTCTCGCAGAGTTCCGATTTTACTGGACAGGTCTGAGGAAGTTTGATTAGCGCTTGTGTAGAACCAATAGCTATTTGTAGCGTCGTTATGACTCGGACTAGCGTTATCGCCGGCTGCTATTGTCGGGAAGAAGTAAAACTGAGACATGCTGGTTGAAGGGTAAGTTAGAATTCATGGCGACTCCAAGCAGGTTAACTATAACTCTCCCTCAAATCCTCACTTAGTCCAGGATTAAGTAAGACCTCAAAAAACCCGAGCTCATTTTACAATTTATGAACGTGACTTGATGAATGTGGATGCTACTATTTAAGACATCAAATCAAATTATACCTTTACAGGACTGCGGCTACGTATAAAACCGTTTAGATTGTAGCATAATTACATCCAATTTTTTCCATATTAAAAAAATATATAAATGTATGATTAATGGCGTATTTACTGGAGTTGATGCTGACGATGGTCCACGTTTCATGCACTGCTTAGAGAAGTTTTCTAAATCACGTTTATCGCATGATCAGCGCCGGAAGGGAAACTAATTTTAGGTGTCGCGCACCTGCCCCAGTGAAATCGCCTGGTGTGTTGTTATTCTCCTTCCGTGGCATGGCCACTCTGAAATATTGTCTGTTGTTGCCAAGCATGTACTCGACTTGGCAACTCCATGCAACTTAAAAGAACTTGCTTCGTGGAGTCGAAACCAGTGAAGAACCAGCTGACTCTGCCGCCTTGGTGCCGTACGAGATCCGTGGGGGACCTCGACCTCTTCCCGCCCACCCGCAAATGCAACTCTCGGTGCTCAACACTTTGCGCCGTTCTCTCCCTCCTCTTTAAGCTTTTCCCACGTCCTACCCGTTTACATCTGGTCGAATGTCGACTGCTTAGAATGTTCTCAGTCGGAATAAAAATTCCGGGTTCATTATTTTGCAAAATTGGCGGGTTATGTTAAATTCTCGGTTATTATAGGTGTCGCAGGACTTAGTGACACTCGCCAGCGAAGACATTTAGGCCCGTGGATAGTTACACGAACAAGATTCGGCAGGGGAATCGAATGGGATCTGGGTAGCGAGGAAGACGAACGAGGAAGTGTTGAAAATTGTTGGAGAGGAAAGAGTTAAAGAATGGAAGAGCTATAATTTATATTTTACTTATATTTATTTAGCAATATATGTGTTTAATTATAATAAAGCGAGTTGGAGAGGACAGTTGATCAATGGAAGTTAGAATAGAATGGAAGATCAATAGAAAGAAAATAATATATTCGGAGAAGGCAGAAAATGTGGAATTGTCGAGAAGTGAGGGCATGTTGAAAAGAGGAGAGAGCGCTAGGGAAGCGTGGAAGAGGAGTTGACTTTTGGACGACACTAGGAGAGGTAGAGGGTATGAGGAACTTAAGAAAGCTCTGATGGCGAGCAAGTAATGTGCTGGATAGTGAAAAGTTGGCCCAGAAGTAGGGAAGTTTGGGTAACAAGCGTTATAAAAAAATATTTTTCTGCTGGTTGAATACCCAATGATGAATACTTTGAGTGCATAATTAAAGTGGCTGACTATGAAAAAACCAACGTTTATATCTATTGACTAGTAGGATAGGCAGAAGTTTTGAGGAGCTTTAGAGAGGGTAACCGGGTGACGAGCGAGTAATGTGAAAAAGTGAAAAGATGCCTCTGATATGACGAAATAAGGAAAATAATTGATCCAAATCCTATCATTCTGATAGAATAATCAATATTGATGACTAGACAAAAAATGTCTGTTGTCTAAGGACAAAGCTTACGAAATTTGGACGGTATAATGAGAGACATATGAGAGACTTAAGGGCAAGCAAGTAAGGTACGGGATAAGTTCAAAAGTTTAAGTTTTACTTGGTGGAAGGTTGTCACATTGATTGTGAAACGAACTTTGTGAATCCCAAGGTTTATTTCAGGATGTAAAAGCGGTTTCGGCAGTTACGCCATCTTCAGGTACATTGAAAATTATTCTTCAGGAATATTGGTACACTTTACCTGAAGATGGCTTCTGCCGAAACCGGTTGTGCATTCTGAAATAAACCGTGGAAGCTATAAAGTTCCTTTCACTACCAAAAGGTACGAGATATTGAAAAGTTGACACGAATGAGAAGAAGTTTAGCTTTGGTAGGTCCAAAATCCTGCTAGTTAGCTGGTAGAATGTCCAGTGATGATGCTGATACGTATTCCACGCCCTACAACCCACACAGTTCTTTCCAATACCCTCATGACGAAGAGCACGCCCACCCCATTCCAATGATTTTCCATTCCTCTGCTTTCACTCTCGTTTGGATAACCAATGGATCAAAAAAGAGTATGGATGAAACCATACGGTACGATAACAGGTGAGACTTTTGAAGCCATTATTAAAGAGCGCAACGGGACATATGGAAATGATATTGGTAATATGCCCAAGAAATAGGAGTTCGTAGTGGAAATATGTTGTTGTGCTTTATCGATGAAAGTGCAAGATGAAAATGATTTCCATAAAAAAACAGCATAGTTCATAAAATGTATGGGCAAATTGCGCACGATAGCCATGTTAGGTGGATAATTTTTTTCGTTCAAAAACGGGCTTCACTTTCGTACGTCAAGGTGCCATCTACTATCTTCTTTTAGGTGTCTGGAGCAAATTTTGTTTATGTAAGAATTTGCGGGAAACATAGCATACGCGCTCTCATGGTGACATTTATAAATAGAAGAAAGAGAAAATAAATGCATCTTACGAATTTGTTTTTTTTTTGCAATTCAACGATATTTTAACACGTATTCATATGGTATATGGCATATATTTCGTAATAATTCGATTGCATATGTGAAGATTTTCTTCTATACGCGAAATGATACATTTCTTAATATCGTAGTTGTTGCTAACAAATATCAAGGTATCATGCCGAGTCCAATTTTCGAAAAAAAAAACATAATTAAGTAGAATTTCGTCTAAAATTCGAATACCGCGCCGAAAGCTTTAGTCATATCATGCTTTAGTTAAGGAAAAAAATTAAAATATGATTTTGGTATAATTCCCGTTACTGCCTGTGTGGTGAGTTCCCGTGTATACACATAAACAGATGCACTTTGAAGGAATGTGGTCCTAGAATTTTAATTCGACTTACTTTTAAAAAATATTAAAATGTGCACTCATTGACTAAAGATTTCCGCTTCAGCCAGCTTCATCCATGGGAAAACATCATTCTCCCTCTCGTGTCTCTGGCGCATATCCCCTTCTCTTGTTTTCGTCCGCGGTCCTATAGTTCGAAGGACACTGATCCGTCTCGTGCCCTCAACGTTTCAGAGGTGAGCGCATTCATAATGTCGCCTCCACGTGGTTGACTGGCATCGGTTGTTGCCTTCTGACCATCAGACCCTTCCCCTGCACCTCCCCGAACCCCCTCCGCCCCCCCGTTCGAACATTCCCAGCTTCCGCTTTCGTCTCATCCCACCACTCTCATCCCCCACTCCTTACCCTTCTGCCCTGTCTGCTCCGTCGATGAGAAAGCGTATCGGCCCATGTAAGGAAGGCGCTCTTTTTTTCTACTCCCATCTGATCAGATCATATGATTCACCGGATCCCGACACACCAGTGTGGGACGGGACCTGTGATGTTAAAAGGCGCCTTGATAGAGGTGCCCACCAAATGTGCCCCCGGCGAGGTGACTTCCAAGCGCCGTGTTTCCTTCCAAGGGGACGCTATTAGGAACCAGGCGTCGTACAGTGGTCGGAAATCGGAAAAAGCTGGCCAAAATTCCAATATAGCTTTTACTTGAGATATGAACTTGAAACTTTGCACGAAAACTCAGAAATGATTCATGTATCTGAAATAGCGCTTCATTTGGCATAGTTCTTACCCGTTACTGAGATACAGTGGCTCAAACATGAGCAAATTTCCAGAAAAATGCCAGTCGTCAGTTTTCTCGGAAAATCTTCCGACTTAAGTTGATGGTGAAGTTAAAAGAGGATTTTAATGGAATAAAAAACGATATTATCTGTTAGATTGGTACTTTTGCTTTACAATTCCGTAGTTTAAAGTTGTTTAAGATGTTTAGTTGAGGATTTGAGGGAGAGTTATAGTTAACCTGCTTGGAGTCGCTATGAATTCTAACTAACCCTTCAACCAGCATGCATCAGTTTTACTTCTTCCTGACAATATTAGTCATCAATGACACTAGTCCGAGTCATAACGACGCTACAAATAGCTACTGGTTCCACAAAAGCGCTAATCAAATCTGCAAAAATTAAGAACGCACGCTATACAAATAATTAAGATTAGTATATTTTAATAAATCTGAACTCCAGTAAATTCTCCAAACTGTTACCTTAATTATACCAATTATTTTTTTAACATAGCCTATAGTTCGGTGAGTAACATATAAGTGTGATTCTTGGCAAAAGTGCAAAGTTCTTTTTTGCTCTATTGATGAAGTTAGCACTTGACAGATTCGCAACGCTTTACCTTTTGTGTTTATACATGGTATAGATGCAAATTTATAATAAAATATACCACAAAATTTCTTTCTCCCCTTCCTTTGGTATTGTCTATTTAATCACCTGATGGATTTTATTGTATTCAGAAATTGAGTATAGACCCATATTCCGTGTAAAGGATTATACACTCGCCGGCTGACTCGGAACTATCGGACGTCCCTTTAAATACTTACTGTAATTTATTAAAGTGATGATACCACACGACTTAGGCTGACGAGGTTAACTGAAATCCCAATTAACTATTGTGCCTAAGAAATAGTAAAGGAAAATCGTTGAGCTCTTAATTATTTAATGGATTGATATTATTTTTAGCGATGGCTCATGTCATTACATGCCATGATTTTGATGAACTTTGGTGAAATGCTATTGAAATGAGGACATGTACAAGTAATCGCATCTGTCCATTAATGAAATGACGACTTGCGCCGATATTCTGTATTAGGTCTTCGTAAAAGATACTTGCGCAAATCGATGTAAAATTTTGAAATAGATTCACTTTTTTAAAAGACGTTGCAGAACGGCACGGTTGGCTTAGCCCTATTATGGTTACGTGTCAATGGTGTGAGATGTATATATGCATGCATTCTTGTCTAATAACTTCATCTAGGTCAGCTAAGGAATTGTATTGGATGGGCAGTCATAAACTCCTGGCTCACTTCGCTAAGTTCAGTCGACTTCTACGCTGAGGTACTCCTACCACCTGATGGAATCGTGGACTCTCGCCTCATAGCCTTTCCGCATGAGTGATGGAGGCAAGAAAAGGCGGGAAGTGCATTCGTATGCTGAACGTTTACGCATTGTAATGCCCGCTCCCCTTATCTCCTAATTGAGAAAGGAGGTTGACTTCGCCGGGTCCAAGGTGGTTTGCTCAACTCGGTGAGTCGACGCTAATGGCTGTGGTTTCTTCGAACTGAAATCGCCTCTTCGCCCTCGTTACTTCTTTTGTACCGCGCGCTATACCAATCGACAGACGCTGTGTGGACTTGCGCATGTTTCTGACGGCTACATGATAACTACTCGGCGTCAAAGTTTAATTGTTCCATACCAAATGTTTGTGTACCTATATGCTTGTTAGGTACGTATATTTAAGTCGAGAGAAGGTGGGGTTTCTGACTCAGGAAATTAAAGCCTGTTTTTTTTGTTCGAAAAATTATACATCTAACATGGCTATCGCGCGTAACTTGTCCATTAACTTTATGAATTATACTGTGCTTTTTTGGAAATTATTTCCATTTTACATTTTACTATAAAAATAATTACAGTACCGCGATAATTCCACTACTAATGCCTACGTGTTAGGCGTATTAACCTGAACAACTGATCCATTCATTATGGGCTATCGCACGTTTAAATGGTTTCAATATTCTCCTGTGCCATTTTACATACTGTATGGTTCCATCTGTTCTTTACTTTTTAATGGTGGGTATCACAAAACGTTTTTTAGCGGAGTTTTATTTTGATGGCACCGAGAACTAGCCCTGGTATTATTACATTTATGGTGTCACCCGCTATTTCAAAGGAGTAAGAAAATTCCACAGAGAAAAAATTTATTGGCTTTGATCAGGACTCGATCTTTGAATCAAAATTCCACCACAAGCAAACGCCGCAATGTTTAAAGTTTGTTCTTTTCCCTGTTGACTGTTGCGACTTACACACGTTTCGACTTCTTCATGGTATTGCTTGTCCGACTGTCTTGAGCATCTGGCTCCTTTGAAGCGCACAACAATTCATAAGGAAGAAGGAAGCTTTGGTATAGTAGTAGCGAAACGTAGTGGCATTTGCCCTAACGACCTTTTGCAGTGGAAGGGTCCATTGTCTACGAACTGTCTCCGCACGGAGAACTTCTATTTTCTAAGCGTTCCGTTCTAATGAATTTGATCACAGTACTGTAAATGCAAGTTTTTCAACTATTGATTTGCAACGTAAAGTGTAATTTCTTATTTACCATGAACTCAACATTTCACCAACCGCAATTTTCTTTCCTGGGATAGATGTCTCAATCGTAACTCTTACGTATGACGACGGTATCTGCATTTAATGTATCTGCAATCCTTGTTCAAACACTTTTTTTTCTTGTATTGATAAGTTTTAACAGAAGGGCAGACTAACCGGCGTAAATGGCTGGCTACAAAAGAATGGAGGTTATCATTTGGAAACCTGCGGAAGCATTTATATTTTTAATAGGTTTTTATGAGTTATATTGTATTAAAACATGTACTTTTACTCATTTCAATAACAACTTAACTGTATTGAATGACTACTTCTTGAAAAAATTGATTTTTCCTTAAAACTAGTAAGCTAACTATAAATGCATGCTAATTACTCCGGTTTGCCTAGTTAGTAATTTTAACTGAATATCGAAATTTTCATAATTATGGTCTTGATTGCTGTTATTGAACTCAAGCAGACTGTATCATGGCTCTGAAATGTTTTTGCTCACCATTAATTCTTTCTCTGCTTGTCTTTTCAGGTATGTTTTCCCTCCTGTGGCCAATACCGTGGTTGTAAGTATAACTAAGCTATTTAAATGCTGTAGTGGTAGACTACATGTTGGTATTTGTGCAGAAGACCCTTTTTGGAGGAAGAGTATTTCCTTAGAACTATTTCCGCACAGTTGAGTTAGGTAGTCTCCGCGTTTGTCTACCAGTGATCCCTTAGGTCGAAAACCTTTGTTTCCAACTTCGAGCTGCTCAATTAACATTTTCGCAATCTATGACTCTTTATCCAATTGTTTAGTTGGACTTCTCAAATGGGTTGCGAAAAATACGTGCGTATTTTATCCTGCTTAGTTTGGACATTGTCGTGAAACACGAAGCTGAAAGTTTTCCTCCCTCTCACGTGACTACCTCCATATTTCGCTACCACTATACATTGATCGGCGTATCATGGCCAATTAGGCCGATGGCCAAAATGCTAGGTTCTCCCGCTATTATAGCTTATGATTTCTGGTGATAAATCTTCGTGGGATTTTGAATGTTAGAAAGGACATATCTTCGGTTCATCGATCTTTCACTACACTCTCTTCCGCGGGAACATTTCCCGGGAAGACATCCGACGAAATTTTTCATTATTTAATGAGTGGTTGCGTACTTTATCAGGCGCTTAATTCTCTGCCGTGTGTGATGGATGTATAAATATATAATTACACTTATAAAGATATTAATTTGCCGGATCACGCCACGCATTCCCTTCGGCTGAAAAAAGAAAGACCGAGAAAAACTTTGGGATTCGCTGGCTGGCTCATATCGCAAGGCATCCGTGTTTGACTTATCGCTGCCTCATCCTCTTAATTACCGACCACGGAAAGCAGTTTGGCAACTCTCCCGCATATTGTGAGCGTATTATATATGCCCACATGGGATTCTTAACAAGCTCGCACTACCCTCCCATCGCTACTCCTCTGCCAGGTTTTCCTCTTCACCAGTGGGTGGAAGGCTCTCAGGCACCTGAGCTGTGGCGCTATGAGGAACAGTCGTTGTTACTACAAGCACCAAGCTCACCACTACGTACAGCTCGGGAGATTCGCATTCCTTTTTGTGGAGCCGTGTGAAATATGTCTATCGTTCTCTCCTTTTCTATTCCTCTTTCGGTGGAGGCTGAACAGAGCACCGATCTACTGAGGCACTTTAATCTACTGCATTCTTGTATCAGAAACGGAGGAATGAAAAATCTAAAAAAAAATGTGCTCTGAGGATTGAATTTTACCTTTGATCAACTTAAGCTGCTGAAACAATGCAGCATGAACTTCTCTGTGCCACTGCGTTTTGTAATTGATGAAGGCTAGGTAGACCCTTTAAATTAAAATTTGTTTAAGCTTCCCATACCTCTGTTACCCCATTGTACAACTTTTTGTCTTACTCGCTGGTGTTAATATTATTTTACAGTATATGTTGCTAGTTACATTCATTGAACTAGAAGGGTGGTATCATGAAGCCTTGATAGATCCTTAACCTATTATTTTTTCTACCAGAAGAGAGGTTATTTTTTATAAGTTCAGCAGCGTATTAACATATCTTATTTTGTGTAGGTTCCAAAGTGAAAACAAAGGCCCTATCATCTGCAATATTTTCGCCAGTATCATCTCAATGCTAGGCAGCACAACTGGATTATGCCCAACTCATGAGATTACATGTATACTTCTATTGGAGAAGATAAAGTCACACTGAAAATTTTCACAGCCTCTCATTTTTTACACTTGCTTATATCCCTTCTCCACCTTTCCTAATGGCTTCCTGCTTTTTAATCACCGACCGTGGTCCACTCAAACTTTCGAATGCACTTTCGTGGCATTTACATAAAGTTATTATTTTCCACGCCAGATATCGCCTGATAGCTTAAAAATAGGGAGGTAATATGTGATCCTCAGAATCAGAATGCATAACCTAAAAGCAGTTCGTTGACTCCTAAATAAATCCTGATCACGATAATGAGGAAACACTTAGTGAAACGGTGGCTAAAATGTCCTTAAAGAAGTGCCCATACATCCTTTCCTCCCATAAAATATTTACTCGATATACTGATTGAAATACCCCAATTTTCGAATGTTGATGAAAATGATTAATTCTTAATCGTCTGGCATGAATCGGGAAATAATTAGGCTGAGAATAATGCCGAAACCTTCCCTTTAACAAGGCACGTGATAATTTTTTCATCATTCTGGGAAGTTGGGCGGAAGAAACAGTTTTTTAACAGGAGAAATTAGTTCAGTCGATATTTGCCTTGAGGGACGAAGAACAGTAGCATTGGAGAGCATTCTTTAACAGTTTACAGTTACGAATATTCAGTTGGCAGAATAATCTTTCCGTGATTAGTGACAGCACGGTGACATCATTTTTGGTTATCGTCGTTCACTTTCCTATCACCTAATCCATTTTACCTGTTCTGGCCCAATATATTCCGTGGCCAGAATTCCCCCGGCCTTCAATTTCTAGCATTCTGATGTACATAATAAATACTTGCGATTGCGTATTTTACCCAAATTGATTAAAAAACAGAATGGAGTCTCGTCTACCTTAATGAACAAAGAACCATCCTCTTACTGCCCTCAGTCTGTGATCAGGAGTGTTGTGGACTCTATTACTTGCTATTTATTGTCACTGTTTGTAGCAATTTTCACATCCGGAATTCAGTAAAGTAGAACGTCATTTGGTGCACTCTTCTCATTTTTTATCTTTATTTTTATTTAGAGATAACCTCGTGCCCCACGTTCATATTTTTGTCCAGATGCATGTAAGCGATTGGTCTTTGTCGAAGTAGTTTTATATGTTCCAAAAATTTATTTGAATTGAACTCATTTAAATTATTTCTCATATACATGGTTTGCAGCTTGATGGGCATATGTTTCAAGTCGTTCCTATTAAAGAGCGAATTCTTTTGCCTTTTCCGCTGCTTGCGTGAGACTTAATTTGACGTTTAACGTGATGGCTTGTTAACAAACTGAAGAATGAAATTATACAGTAATATTGTGTTGTAAATACTGATCTTGAGGTGCTACTGTTCTATACAGCTGTATGGGATATTTTGTGGTTTATGTTGGATACCGTTGTCTTCTAATATGCAATTTATCTTCGGTAGATAAAAAAATACCACTATGACTTGTAAACAGTTTCGTAAAGCACTCGCCACTATGAGAATTAGTCTCCTTAACTTCAGTACCTGATAATTAGACATTTGTATTCTCATGCGTGCCTCTATTTAATATAGTGAGTATATGTCTACTTGTATTGAATATATTGAGTTGTTTTACTCATTGAATTGTTACATGCAATTAAAATTATATATGAAATGTAAATGTTACATTTCTAATAAACATTTTGTGTGTTTTCCCTCTGTTAGCACATTTTGTAAGGGAAAATATATGAGGTTCGCTATTAAAAGATTCGCAGTTTCTTCGGGAAAAGATTTTTCTCTACGGAATGCACATACATGGAGGAATCAACCAGTGGCGTGACCCCTTGGCCTAAAAATTGCGTTTTTGGAAAAACCTCTCTTGGACCGTCCAAATAAAGCCGTGGAATTCCGTTCATCTGGGCGTGGAACAGAGAGAGAGAGGCATAGCTCCCTTATCTTTCCTCCCTTATACATCCAACGTCGTTTTCACATGCATCATCCCCCCTCGCCTTCGAATCGAGTTTATCGCGGATCTCGAGAGAGTTTCGACTTCAGACTGGACGAAGGGCGGTCTTTCTTCTTTGGGCGTTATCCCATGCGAACAGGTGTATACGCCAAGTCTTGGGATCTTGTGTTCCTCCCGTGCATAGCGCCCGTAATAGGGGTCGCTGGGTCTCTCCCTCCCTCCCTGCCATAGGTGGTCCAGACAACCCATTCATGGCGAGGGCTCGAAAAGGCCAAGTGGGGGGCCCGGAGTAATCGCTGCACCCGAGGAGGAGCTGGGAAATTCCGAGCTAGTTGATACCTAGATTTCTGGTTCTCGATCTCGATGCTTCGCTACCCTTTTGAAAGTTGCCATCTACAGACAGCATCGCGGACGATGCGTGGGTCGCAGGACGATCGAGTATTGGAACGAGATCAATGTGGAAATGATACAGATATGTGTACACCTTGGAGCTGTTGCCCGAATCTACTGAGAGTGATACGCCCATATTTAACGAGAGCGTGCTTGATTCGTTACTTGGGTTGGCGACTGACAGCCAATGTGATTTTCGTCATCGTGGACGTGGGGTGGTTTGTTCAGGAAAGGATTTTCCATGTGGAATGTCGTAAGGGTGGAGAGAAACTCGGCTGGCTGAAAATACGAATCCTGACCAAATATTTAACCTCAATCTCTTTTAAACCTTCTGATGCGCCAAGAAAATCGTTTCCTATGATATTAATAAACCTTTCAAGACTGGTCTTGAAGTGTCACAGGCCAAGGATAATATTCCATCGGATCGGTAATCGGCAGAGCTCATGTCAGTCTCATTTTCGTGGAATGTACTGTGTTTGAAAAGCAACTGCTGTGTTGAGTCAGCGTGTCTGTGGTATCCGTAGTAAACTTGTCTTGCGAGAGCTAATTTTTCTCCCACAAACGCCGCAGCTTGCATAGATAGAGCTCGACTCGCGCATACTGAAGTATCGGAATTTCTTCTCACTAAGTATTTCAGGAATGTCGCATCAGGAACTTTAATAGAGATTAACACATTACGGCGACTCCGTGTACTCTTCACCGAATGGCCTCGTGTAACGCTGATGTAATTGTTTCAGCAGTTTTTGTGCACTCTCGGTTTTTCTTTAAACAATCTATGAACGCTCTATTACGTGAGCGTCACTATATATATGTTGCAATACTCGTGCGACCTTAATTAATTTTTTCACTCCACGAAATGGTTGCGAATGCCATCTTCGTATTTATTTTTTGTTGATAAATATCTAGCTGTACAACGTAGAAAACCGGTGAAGTACTCGAATAATTATATAATTATTAATTGCGACAGCTATGGATGGATTTGAGATCCAGTCTAGGGATGCGCATATGCGATAATTACTATCTTCAACAATATGTGCCGTATTCCCTCGATCACAGAAAAATATTGGTGTTCTTAATTATTCATGTGAACTTTTTTTATTTTCATCATGATCGCCTCATGATGACGAAATCATCACGTGGAATCACCGGCTTATCGTTTCCGGAGAATATTTCAGCGAAAACAAACTTCGCTTATGCTAATCAGTTTTTTTCGACATCACTGCTGAGCTTGGAGATGGACGTAGTTTTATGTTTTGTTGTGCATTGCATGTCGTTTATATCCTCAAAAGCTGTCTTCTATACTGTAAAATGTAAGAAAAACGAGTCTGGGAGAGAAATAATCTCCTTAAAAGAATCTGAAATGAAATACATCGCTCGCTATTCAGGCTGGATGAAGGATGTATGGTGATGCCACCCACAGCGGAAAAGGACTCTGCGTTCGAGTCGGTATTTTCTCGTCTTATGCATATAGAGGAAGTCTCCCCGTTTGGCACCTGCACGGAATGTCTAATGCCCCCAAATCATGACGTGACTCGTTCGTTACTCAAAAGTCTACTTCTTTCTTCGAACTTGGCCCATGTATGGACCACCTAAAGTATCGTTTTCATGATTTCCGTTCTTTCTGCTTTCTACCCTTCACATATATTTTCATTCTTTCTCTCTGTTACTCTTTTCTTTATCCTGTCCATATCCCACCTCCTTTTTTATATTCTGGAAATTCTGAAAGTAGTTAATCTTTTCCTGAATTCATTTTGGTTTCCTATTTCTTCTTCTTTTATGCTTATTTCATTTAGGTCTATCTTGATTCGTATCATTCACGTTTTTGATTTTTTTTGCTCTAATCAAAGAAATAAAATACTCTTTCAATCATCTTTTCATCAGGTGTTCATAGAAGACTATTCTTTTCTTCCTCCTTGTGTCCATTATTATTTCTGTCTTTCATGCATTTCCTTGTTGCTTCTCAAAATCCATTTTACATTCTCAAATTTTGGTCCTAAAATTTTCCGTATTATTATTCTTCCGTCTATTCTACTTCATCTATTTCTTTGGTTGTTTTTAACGCGAGACATTCTGATGCATTTAGGCTTTATCGCTTTATTGTTATGACTCATTTTCGCGTTTGTGGTTATAGAATTTGTATTATACATTTTGGTAAGCTAGTTAGATTTCCCTTGCCCTCGCTAAGTCGGCTTCGTTGCCTGGAGCGTTTGGCTGTATAATTTTTTCCTAAATATTTTAACTTCGCGACTTTTATTTTATACTGCCAATACTTTATTTTCATATACATGTTTCATTACATTACATTCATATTTCATATTTGTCAAAAGGCGGCTTCAATAAATGCGTTTATTGTTGATGCACATATGTAGCATCTAAATTCGTCCATTCCAAATTGAAACATTTTCACATCCAACACTATAAACAAAACGCGTATCTCGATAAAAACTGATGTGAACGTATGCTGTTTTAGATTTTCGCATTTCGGTTGTAAAAGTGCATCAATAATAAATTTTATTATTGTTTGGGCAATCTACCGATTAAGATTAAAATGGAAGAGACTATGAATCCTTTAGGTTTTTCGGGTAATGGCCACCATTTCCTTAGATGATTTCTTTCTTCACC
Organism: Pyrrhosoma nymphula; assembly: GCA_963573305.1. Taxonomy (NCBI): domain Eukaryota; kingdom Metazoa; phylum Arthropoda; class Insecta; order Odonata; family Coenagrionidae; genus Pyrrhosoma; species Pyrrhosoma nymphula. Next base: position 34,209,200 of record OY754327.1, read on the forward strand.
GCAGCATACGTCCTACTTCTCGAAAATTGCATAGAGAAATGAATCGGCTTGGACTGGGAATCGAACCACGGAACTTTTAACTTTTCGGGCCAATGCGCACACAACTACGCTACCCAGGCTTCTTAATGCTCGTGGCAATGGGCCGTGGTTCGATTTCCGATTCAGACCGATTTATTTCTCGTAGTAATTTCCGCGCTTCACATCGCCGTGATTCGGCTGGATGTACCTACATAAGCACGTATGCAGCTAAGTTCTGCTAAAGTGCTGATATGGATATGCTCGTGGGTTGTGACTTCTTTTTAAGTCCTCTTCTCCCTTGTGTTGCCATCCTTGATTGACCGAAATGGCTCAGATCTAGTTCCCTTGAAGTCTTCACAAATTGCCACAACTATTAGGAAGCCTGGGTAGCGTGGTGGCCTTCCTGTACATTGGCCAGACAAGCCAAAGTTGTTCGATTCCCGATTTCTCGTGGAAATTTCCGCGTATTTCATCGCCATGATTCTGCTAAGACAAATATCATCTCATACGTCCTACCTACCTCTCTTCATCTCGCCCATGTAGCCTATTCTCATTCCTCCCCTTCTCAGCTTACACGAAATCCTCCCTTCGAATCACGGCCTTCAGCATCCCTTCTCTCCTCAATACCTGTGCTGAACACATAACTCCATCTCCTTCAGAAGTTTTCCCTCCTCTTCGACCGTGCCAAGCCCTTCCTTGTCCGTTTTCACACCTACGCGATGAAAAAATACGTGGAGTTGTGTACTCGCCGTACTACCACAGTCTATCGTACTACATAAATAGGTATCGAAATTTATTATTTTTGAGTTTCATTTACCGTTCGCATTCAGGCCGTCCTAGATAATAGCGTAGTTTAAATATACCTACGTATTTGGCTTAGAAATTAATGAAAAGTAAACAATTCTTTCACTATCGTAGGATTTAAACGTAGGCCACCATATTGAATTCTTCGGTCACTCGATTCCCTTCCCCACATGGCACTGGACGTGTTTACTGCTGCATTTCTGACTGTCGACTACTCTATTATCTTGGATGGACTATAGAGAATCTCTTCTTCCTCGTAGCAGTCTTTCGATATGCCACTCGGTCTCCCGGGAAAGAGTGGGAAGCAACAGGTGTACCGTCATTCTTTCGTCGGCAGAATTTTTTCAGCCAAATTCTGAAGCGTGCGGAACTTCCTTTTCCTCCCCATTTTTTTAAAAACAGTCTGTGATTCGCATATCTCGAAAAACCATGGAGGGAATAGGCAATCTTGGAGACATCCAATCACTTCCTTCACCTCTTTCTCCGCCTCTCCTCGTTCCCCAAAACTTTCTGCATTATTTTTTAGCCTTTTTTGTTTATATTGGCTGGAGATTCGTCGTTATTTTTTTTCCTTCCTCAGCTGTCCGGCCTTCTTTTGCACATGGCATGAGGTTGATAATTTAATGTTAAAACTAATATTTATTGCTTGCCCCCGCCGTTTTAATTAATTTAAATGCTTCAAACGATCACGCGTGTTTTAGGATGAAGAAATAAAATATTTTTTCTAGTGTCCTACAATGGACGTTATTTTGGTTCGAAGAATACAATGAAAGATAATACTCATCACCTTAATGAATTCGATGTGTTGATCACGATTCTGATCGCCGATCATTTTCAAATTGCGTCATTTCTGAGATAACTTTCCAAATAAACCTCCCCTTACTAGTCTACCCACCTACTCTCCATGGTGCGAATGGCATCATTTTTCAGTAAGTATATCCCAAATAAAAAACAATCATCAGATTTGATTTATTTTCGCAATAGGTGTTCTACCAATTAATGTTGGTAGGTTCGAGGACCGTTCCCACCTAACTCTATACCTTATAGTCATTTGTCCTTCCGCTCTAATCAAATTCTGTCGCTAATGAGCCCAAAGTTATCTCTATCCTAGGCTCTTCATACCTTCTGTCCTCCCTCTCGTCATCCATAATCCCAACTCTTCTTCTACCTCTTCCACTCTCGTCCAAAATTCTCCCTTAAATCACTCTCTTCAACCGCCCATTACCTTTACTCTTATCCTCCAACCACGTCTCCTGCCCCCTTCAAATTTCCCCCTCTTAATCTCCATTCCTTTAAAACCCCATAAAACGCTTTGTTCTTCCTCCTCTCCATCCTTCTCCAAATTCACATCTCGAAAGCCAACTTTCCACGCTCAATCTCTTTCCACATTGAATACATTCCGCGACCATGCAATGCTGCTCGTCAACCCTCTTCTCTGGCCTCCCACCAGGTGAGGTCCTTCATTTTGGCCGACGCTTCGGCAGGAGACTGTCCTATTGTAGTTGGTACTGAACATATACAGCCATCTATTGCCCTGAAGAAGTAAGTCTCCCGTCGAAACGTCGGACGAAAAGAACCTCACACGTTGGGATGGCGTAGGAGTGTTCACCAGTATATTTCGCCGGGTGAGCCTTAAATGTTGGAAATAGCAATATCTCTTGCTCACAAAAAGCTAAAATATTTGTAATGATAGAGCTAGACATGTTTTTACGATTTGTTTTACCGATCACTGTATTTATTTTTACCAAAATGTACACTGTCGGCCATTGAATGAAAAAGAACGAGCTAAATAAACTTATCCTGAAAGAATATATTATTGATAACGTAAAAATTGTAATATATACCACAGTTAGACAACATTAAATTGGCCTTCAAGAGCAAAACTGGTGTAAATCAAAATTGTATCTTTTTAGAAAATGAAATTTAAAGTAATTTAATTTTTTTAAATAAAATCTTATGTGTGGCTTTCTAGTGGAAAACTACAGATGATATACTCTCACTGCTCGTCCATAAAGCAATATAGTGTGAGTAATGTCTATGTGTGGCCAAGTAAATTATAGCCATAAACTGACAAGGTGTTGGGTGAGGCAGATACTGCATAATCATGTGAGGTGACCCTCACCAATTTTCCTAAAAATTATTATTGTGAAAGCAGAATTCCTATGATTGATTTTGACACCTTAATCGGAACACAGAACCCAACCAAATTAAAGTTATGAACATTTGAACGTAGCTGTCTCAAGCCTCTGGGCAAAAATTGACAAATCACATAATTGCTAATAACTGTGCACTTAGAGAGGTGAATTTTGGCTTATCACAAATATATTATATTTCTGCATCTTTTGATACCACTATTGTGTAACTTGGTTCTATAATAAACAAACAGTACTTATTTAAACAAAAATAGTAATAATGTAAATATAATTTTAAAAGGCTACCTTTAATTTCCATGAAATTTCCTCAATAGCCAGAATAAATGTTTTACTAACAAACAAGCAATAAGAAAAAAAATATTTTTATAATTTGTTTCATGATATGTCTGAGTCAGACATGTTTTCAACCCAGTTCGTAAATGCTCTAGTTCACGTACGTTAGAAATGCAGTACCATGAAGGCAAAAATAAAGTTTCAGTCTACTTGGGATTCATAATGAAAACGTAAATGGTATGTACATACGTGCATGATTCATTGATCTCCATCAGTAGTTGAATTCACGTTCAATTTGCATAGATCTTTTGCTTCAAATGCATGCAAACAATCTCCACTACTACTGACTGGAAATATGGTATGAGACAATTTGTGCAGAACACTTTACACCGACTTTGAAGATAAATCTTCTTATTTGGGTCACCTGAAACCATTTGATGGTCCATTCGGATGCATAAATGTAATAGAAATATCATTTACTTCAAAAGACAGTGCTATAGTCAAAATGGAGTGAGCTATAGTAAAACATTTTCTATATGTTCTTTTACGTATAATGTTAAAATGTTATATCCTTGGGAAATCACGAGCAATGGTGTGATTTTGAATCTTGTAATCATGGTACCGCATTGTATATGTAACTTTTTCCAATCCAATTCTTTGTCCCGTTGATCCCACCCAGTTTAAATCCCCTCTCGTATGCGTCTCTTATTCTTGTTGGTGTTGAATATTTAGATCTTCCCGAAGACGAAACCAGATTCCCATTTCTTTCGCCACGCTTTTCTCTGTCTCTCTTTATGTCTGTCTCTCTCTCTTTCTCACAGACATTTCCGTACCAGGTGTTCTGTTCAACCCTCCCAACCGTTTCCTCCCATAATTATATTCGCTTCGAGTGCTCCCTGAGATCGCATTCTTTCTCATTTTCTGCGTCTTTTCTTTTCCCTTGGCTCTTTTACTCTCCCAATCTCGCCCTGCCGAAATGAAAAGATTCGCCCATTTGGTCGTTTTCTCTGCCCATCACAGTCTCACAGCGCCTCCCAACGCTTTTGATGCATTCAACTCTCCAAAGACCCGAAGTCAATTGACAAAAGCGTTTCGTTTCGGCGTGAAAAAAAATTGCTGCGAATAAGGTGGTGAAGTTTTTTTTTATTGTATTTTTTCCTCGTGAATGCGGCGGTACAGCTCAAAGGGATACGATATAACTCTTTTATGGTTGTCGTTTTATGCCTCAGAACATACAGAAGCATGTTATTTTATTATGTTTTTTTAGATTAACACATGCGGAATGAAATGTCATTTACAGCATTTCCCATCTGTGTTGTTTACTGCTGATGTGTTTTGATTTTGAATGTTAATAGGACCGCCAGTAAATTTCGAAATGTGAGGGTGATTTTTTTGGCCTCCCTCCGAGCTGAATGTGGATCCTGTTTTTTTTTCAAAGGATGAGTTTCCGTATAGAAATTAATTTTCTTCTTTTTAGGTGTAGGATATTTGTATCGCTCGTCCTTGCGTTATACCTCCGTTTTGAATTTAAAAATTTTGCTAAGAATACAGTGTTGAGTTGTATATTTTTCTTTAACTTTTGGATGACATTTGTTATTTACCTTGCCCCGTTTCAAGTCAACTTGTTTAGTTATGGAAACCTTATTTTTGGGAAAGGGGAAATGGAGCGCTTGCGTCATACTCTGTTTTATTCCTCTGATATGACTTCTTCCCCTGGTGAGTGACATCTTTGCTTTTAAACCCTTGGTTCTTGCAGTATTCTGTCCCATTCCCAAGCTAAAATTTACTGTTAGCGTATTCATGATAATGATGTTCTAGGCTGTTTATGATACTTGTCTGGCCTTCAGTTAAATTATTGATCCAAAGTTAATGTTTTCATTTCGTTTTATGATGCTTTTCATTTCATTATTACCCTCTTATTTATCAAGAAATGCACTTCCCAGCAACTAATTTTCGATGTTTTCTTCCTGCAAATCGCGTCCCTTTATGACACCACGTGACCCAATAAACTCGCTTTTTTTTCTTGGGAGTTAATTTTTATTGCCTTAATCACAGTTATCATAATGCCTTCCTGCCTCGTACATTCAATATGCCCAGAAAACGAAAGGGCAACATGTTAATCATGCGTCTCGTCAGAATACACTGTTATTCTCTGCTGGCGATTACTTCCTTAGGTGTTTAACGTCGTTTCGCAATTTCTCAGAGTAGTTAGTGGCAGCATCAGCTCGTTAAGAATATTAATGATGTGTTGTAGGTAAGCCATCGATTAACGAAGAAAGTGGATTCAGCCATACGGCACGTTGTGTGTTGAAGACAAATAAATGCACGACCGACCTTGCTGAATGCATAAGATATGCTGGTAGTTTTCCAGGCACTGAGATATCAGTGAAATCATTTTCGTGATACCTTGATTCGTTCGAGCATACGTGAACCAAAAGATATCAATAAAAAATGAATGGCGGCTTATGAATAGTTGCTGGATAAATTTCGCGCGATAGTAATGTTGTTTTTATCATGTTTTCCAATCAACTGGTTTAACTTGCTTGTACCAGCACGTACTCTATTCTCTTTTTTGATCTAAATGTTTTAAGCAGAGGCTTATATCTTTATTATGTTCGTCGTTGGTAGTCTCAGTCGTAACTTGAAGTGACTCCGTAACCTTAGGTAATACCGATGCTAGTCTCAGTATCGTCAATATTCGTCAAAAGAGCGAACATCTCAATGTGTGCCATGTTTGGCTTTAGCCTCGCGGACGGTGGCGATAAGCGCACGTTTTGGACTCCTTTTGTGACATCTTATGTCCCGCAGTACTGAATACCTTGTTCCTTTAAAGCCCTTAAAATCCACAGGGGAGAAGGACGCCTCGGTAGCTTTACTGGTTACAGCACTCGGCGCCATATGGAAGGATCCGGGTACGAGTCCCGGTCAAGGTGAATGATTATTTCCTCTGTGGAATTTCCTAACCAAACCTGCGATTTCTACTCATTATTTGATTGCTCACGACGTGGTCGTCAGCATGGATTACTATTCATTAATGCTCTAGATTGGGAAAGTACGGACAACAATTTGACTATTAAACATGACGCATTAATGTTTTTTGTACAAAATGTTTCTTACCGGAATTTTATAGCTTTCTTAAATCTGGAAAAAATGGGAAAATTCTGGGACATGTTTTTACAGATGCCGAATTTATTATATCCCCGTATCTCCGCAAAAACTCAACATTTTTCATAAAAATTTATATACAAAGTAAACGCCTTATAAGGAAAGCGCACAAAATATTTCGTGCAAATCTGAGATAGTGAGGGCAATTTTTCATTTTTGTCGGTGCTTTGGCATGGAGTGACCCTGGTACTTTTCAGTACACTGTCCGTCGGATGGGACGTTAAACTGTGGACCCTTTGGTGCCTTTCGTAGTGAGTAAGCTAATGCCGACGCCGGGTTTATGCCCACCTATCTTCCATTTTGAATATCGCCCTTCCATTATCTACTTGCCCGTCTGTCCTCAGGGACGAAAAATACGTCAATTATCGGTCGCCTCCCCATGATAATCAACATGAACATTCATCATGAGAAGAAATTCTTTGCAGAAATTTCTTTGTTTGTTTTGACAGAGTGGGCTATTCTTGTGCATTGCTGTTTGCCATTTTAAATTGATGATTACGATTTGCAAGAGAGATGGATAAAGACGTGGCGTTGAATTATTGCTGTAGCAGCAGTTGCAATGCCTACAGTGTGTTCAGGCTACGCAGCAAGAAGCAGGAGGATATGGACTCGAAATTAAGAAAATGTATGTACCGAATTTGAACGGGCGACTTTTCCGTCAGTCGAATTTTTGCATTCATTAAAACATTCTCTGCTTTACACAACGCTATCACACTAAACATCAATCATATGCAAAATGAAACGTTTCGTGTGGAGCTAGCTGCTCTTTTGTCTAAAAAAACTAAAAGCTTTACTGTTTGTGCGGCATAATTTTGATAGTGAGAACGTGTGTAGCGAATATTTGTGAGATAATGAAAGATCGTGACGGCAATGCTGTTAGTGTCAGAAGCCTACTAGAAGTACTAGAATGAGAATTATTTTCTGACCATGCATTGAGATTTAAACCAAATCTGTTAGGAAAGCTCTTTGCCGGAATTTTTTTTTCTAACCTCATCAAAAATGGTGAGAAGGTGAAGTTTTGACCAAGAACGTATAGACGTAATACGTGGGAATTTCGCGCATTGCGGTCGGGAGCTTAATCATTTTCCGTTATTTTCATAGGTTTCAGGCTGTAACTATTTTTTCATTCTTGTTCCCCAGTCCGAAGTGATTTCTGGGGAAGATCTGTCACTCGGAGAATAGAAATTTTGGGCGTAAGGTGATGCAGAAAGAATGAGGAACTCTAGAGAGACTAAATGTAAGGCAGATGAATATTGTTTCGGCAAAAGTTAAAGCAATGTCTTAGCAGTTGAGTACATTAAGGCAAGGCCTGTCCAAAAACCGACTGATCAATTTTAAAGCATCACATAAATGATTGACTCTGCTTGGTTATTTTGTCTTCTTTTGTCATTTAACGAGTATCCAATGTCTAAATGGAGTATATGAGGTTGTGAGGTTCTTTTTGTTTAAAAAGCTTAGGTAATGCATATACCTACATGTTAGCTTTTGCTTTTGTGCGAGATTCAAAAGATTATAGAATGAGTTAATAAAGTTATTAAAATCTCCAATTATGCCTAGCAAAGATCTCCAAATCTCCAGAGGCCGGGTCCTAACCCCGAAGTAGCATATTCCTTTTTCATACATTTTGGCCATCTCGCGACCGCGTAAAGTAGCGTTTTCGTGATTTCTGTTATTTTTCTCTTCTATCCTTTTAGTTTTTTTCATTCCCTCTCTCTGTTGCTCTTTTCTTTTTTTTGTCCATATTCTACCTCTGCGACGGAATTCATCATCGCGATTTAATTGACAGAGGCAGGAGACGGAGTCGAGACAAAATGAAATAACAACAGCCTTAAAATGGGTTTGACTTCAACAAGAACAATTATATTTCAAAGAATAATGCATATCAAGTTATTCCGTAGACTAGAACCGTGAGTTCTTGGCATAGATTCTTCCTCTCTCTCTTCAGTAGGATCTCTGCGGTATGGTCTTCTCGCCACTCCAAAGGAAAGATCTCTCACGGCGGATTAGGTCAGCGTAGGAGGGGAAACAGCTGACCAGTGGCGGAGTGGGGAGAGTAGGGGAGGTGCAATCAAACTGTGGATAGGTGGGAAAATTCACAGCTCGACTTGAAGGTGTAGAAAGATGGAAGCACCAGAGCGGACCGTGTAAAAGTGTAGTGCTCGCAGCCAGCGCGATGACCAGAGCCATTTACAGTCTGCGAGGTGTCGAGTATGCCAAAATTGGCACACCTCTTTTCTATTTTATCTTCTTCTGGATTCTCTGAAAAGTATGATTTTTTTCCTGAATTCATTTCGGTTTCATGTTTCCTCCTTCGTTATGCTCATTTCCTTTAGGTCAGTCTTGACCTGTGTGCTCCACGTCATATGAGTTTTTGGATTTTAGTCAAAGAAGTGAAATACTCTTCTAGTAATTCTCTGCAGATATCCATAGAGAGCTATTCCACTCTTCCTCTCTGTCTTTTATTGTTTTTTTTTCATAAAGTTTCTTGTTAATTTTCACATTCCATTTTCAAATTTCGGAGAGTTTCCGTATTGTTATTTATGCCTCTTTATTGCATTATTGCGATATATCTTCTCTTTCTATGCTGGTGGCAAAAGCCAAAATTAAATTGAGGCAGCTATAATAATTTAAAAAAAGATAATAAATCCTTCCTCTTGGCCATAAATGTGATGATGAAAATTGAGAATCTCGGAGTGAACCTAGCTTTTCGTCTGTCTTGGAATTTCGTCATCTAGGAGTAGGTACGGATTAGAAGGGCAGCGACCGTCGACAGAGAAACACTCTGAAGCGTAGGCTTATGAGAAATCGTCCATCTTCCACGAGTATTATCCGGCGAAATAATTCATCCTAATCCGAGATCCGTTTTGAAACCCATCAGGACAGGATTGACAAATTTTGTTCTTTGGATGTCTCCTCGCCTCGTTCTTCTGCCAGTGACACCATTTGCTCGTTTTGTTTGTTTAAATCTGTGCGTATTTTTTTTTAATTTTATCCCAAATTTATCTGTCCTCGCTTTGGGAGCTTTCCGAAACCACTTCATATCCACCTCAATGTCGAGATCCGTTTCCCATTTTGTGGAATGCGGTTAGAAAACAGCTTGGTGTTAGTGGTAACAGTTCATCTCGCATTGCCGGTAGCAACCCCGACTCATTTAACTCCTGTTGCTGAAAACCTTTTAGTTGATTTTGGTCTTATTTTACTAGTCGTGATATCCTTTCCGTTGTTGACTTAATAACAGTTTGAAATTTCATGCCGCCTCGGTACTGCGGAGCCTCAATTTGTCTGTCGAACTTCAGTTATCAATCACAAAGGAGTTGCTCAAATCTTATGAACTGGGATTATAATATAAATGGGTACATAACACATATAAGTTTCAAATTCCTGCCAAGTACGCATGCACATGATTGCAATGATTTCACACTTAAGTGGATGAAATATGCTATAGTAGTTTTTAGGCTTGAGCAAAAAATATCGATTTGTCAAAAACTCGATATATTTTTTTTAACCTATCGATAATTATCGTCGATATTTTTCATGTCGATATGTCAAAAATAGATTTTTTTCCGAGTATCAAATTCGATATATTTGTTTAGCACGTCACCGTTGTAAAGTGGTTTCTCCAGCTGCGGTATCTAGTGCTATAACGAAAATAAGTGATGATATTCGCTTAGAACATAGGCGAATGGGACAACGTTCTCCAGAAGTACGATCTGCACAAACAGAACGAGAAAACGCTTATAGAAGTTCAATTTGGTCCAGATATGAACACCTATTCTCTCTTAGCTCTACTACGCAAGAGGTTCCTAGCTCTGGCTCTGTCCCTAATGAGCTGAAGCAGTATCTGGACCAACCACAACTGGAGAGGAAATCAGATCCAATAAAGTTTTGGGTGAACTCCCGACACTTCACACCGGTTATTTCGGAAATCGCGCTGAAGTACTTAATATGCCAAGCCTCATCTGTTCCATCCGAAAGAGTGGCTTCTGCAGTTAACTAGGTGGTACCGGACAACAGGAGTAGATTAACGGGGGAACATGTAAAACAGAGAGTTCTTCTGATGTCAATATCAGGCAAATACTGGTTTGATTGATTGTAAAAATAAAAGATTTTTTATTTCTTCTACATGTCCATAATTTTCCAAATTTTACTTCAACATTTTTTATATATTTAGCTGAAACTTTAATAACCACTTGTTTTGGCAAAATTATCGATATATCAAAATATCGATTAATTTGGCTCGATAACTATCGGTACATGTTTTAAATATTGATACGATATCTATCAATATATTTTTTTTACTTGCCCATCCCTAGTAGTTTGAGTGATGCAGAATTCATAATGTTGAATGAATGTTACACGTCCAACGTCTTGCGTATGGAGTTTATGTGCAAATGAATGGAAATCGAAATAATTTCATTTGAACTTTAGTCAATTAAATTTATTTTTATCCAAAATATCAGGTATGCGCATGGGGCTAAATCAAATGGGTATGTACAAGAATAATTTTTACTGATTTAATTAGAATTATGTTGAGCTTTTGGAAAAAATTAGGAAAATAAGGTTAAAGATTTGCAGAAATACATAAATACTGGAATGTTAAAATAAAAATCAGGACGTAGCAGAATGGGACAGGCAACTATGATTGCAGTCAGAGTCATCTGCATGCTGCTACAACAGTTTTTAATTGGTGTGGCTGCATGTAGATGGCTCTGATTAAAATCGCCTTCCTTTAGCGACTTGGCATCGTAAAATATGCATATTTTTTATCGTTGCTCTGTGTGAACCTAATTAAAATAGTTTATGATTTTTATAAGGTGTGCTTCTTTTAAGATTCTCATCCCCTGTAAGTTACTATTTCTGGAGCCTACCGGTAGGCCTCGGAGCTTAACTGGCTAAAGCACTTTGCGCGAAATCGAGGGATCCGGGTTCGAATCCCGGTCAAGGCGAATTATTTTTCCTCTGTGGAACTTCGCAATTTCTGGAGCCCTTGAAACTTCTTGAGAGTAAAACCTTGGGTCAGTAAATCGTAAATAGTGTACTTTGTAATCTATTACTGGAAAAATTTGTCAATCGGCCCTGATTCAATAGATTTCCTTCTGATTTCCTCCGTGTCTTCTGAGGAAGAGGCAATCTTTGCGCTATATGCTAGGGAACTAATCGTTACCCATAATACTCTACCCACCTCCCGTAGTGTATTTTTTCCAGCAATCTTGATGCCCGCCCTCTTATGCGGCCACCTAGCATGCCCATATTAACGTTTCCGATTTCACCTGGAGGACTTCGCACGCTCACATCTATTATTTCAATGGCATCAGTGAGATGGACTAGTGTCCTCTCCCTCAAACGATCGGCCACTTCCACTCAAAAATTTTCTGATGGGTCGTCATCAGGGACGAACGAAAGGTGTTTACGCTAGATGATATATTTTGGGAGATTGAATGAGAATGGTCATTATCAGAGGTCATCAATCTGAACATTGATTTTTCGGAGCTTCCCATTTTTCTCTCAGTTAACCGCATATCAGTTTCAAATTCTTTTAGCTCGCTTAAAATGTGCAGCTATTTAAATTATTTGTACCTTTCGCTGGGTCTCATGGGCTCACAAAAATCTACATCTACATACTACCATGTGAGGTGTGTGGCAGAGGGTGTTAGGACAACAGCCATGACTGAGAGGACTAAAGGGAAAAAGGAGGGGGAAGGAGCAGAGGTGAATTGAATGTCAACGATATGTATGATATTAGTTCACACTGTTCTTGGTGTAGTCACTAATGGTGCGTGGAAAGAAGGAATTTTTGTACCTATTAGTTCGACAGTTTCTCTCTTATTTTGTCACTTCTGTTGGATCTATAGATATAGCGAGAGGTTAAAATAATATCCTCCCTGTCGTACTGATCCTCGCCTCATCTGAATATTTCAAGTTATCTGAGCCTTAAGTGAATCTTCGGATTTCCTGGCGACGATTATGAAAACGGGTTGTTTGGTTTATTTGGGCTGAGGACAGACAATGAAGGTCATTTGAGGCATTAAGGATGAGTGGGCTGGTTTGGAAAAGAAAGCGTTATTGGAGAAAGTTTGGAGAGAAACCCGGTGTAGCGTCGGTGTCTTAACATAGTGCGCCAATGGGATCAAAGTTTTACAATCTATCTGACGAAGACGGAATGTTGCGCTTCAAGTTTTCTCCACATTGCACCCACGTAGAGATCGGTATTGCCGTGGAAAATCTCCAATTGGATTCGGACCCGAGTCATCAGGATGAGAAGCCAGTATTTCTAGCCACTGCAGCTCGGTTCGATTCCCACGAAAGTGGTTTCCAAGCTCCCCTTCTCTTCGCTGACTTATGATCGTAAAACTAGTGTGTGTGTTAGAGTAAATGATTTATCTTATCCCGCAAAATGGTTCAGCCGTTCTGAGATAAATGAGAAAAACTATGCTTTAAATCAAAATCAGGGACGGTTAATTCGATTCTGTTATAGTTTCATTTTAAATTGTAGATGCTGCAGGAAGGTGTATTACACATAATAGAGTTTCATTCGTGTTGCCACTCCTTTAACTAAGATTGGTTACCGGTGACAAGGATGGTTTTGCTCTATAAACTGATAACGAAAAAAAACCCAAGCAAGAAAACAAAACCAAGACAGAAAGTTTTTTTATATTTATTTGTCGTATGCTAATGGTCATCGCCGTAGATGTCTTGCTGAAAATAAAATGCTGCTGCTTTTTGAGCAACCTAACAGTTGCTAGCATAGCACAGATCATTATTCTCACTTGAAGCTTGAGTTATCGCATCAACCTGCGATAATTACGGCGGTTTAGTTCCCTTGAATAACATCACGAAAGAATAGACAAATCTAGCTTTCGTAATCGGCCCTGGGAAGCTGAAGGTAACCAGATGATTAATGGATTCAATTACGGTCAGCGTACACGCTTATGTGAGGATAATGGCTTTGCAAACACAGGAGCTCTGAAAACATGAATAATATTATTCATTCATTAAAAGTACACATTTTCCCACCCCATAATTGTTCATTCCCATTCCCGTGTCATTAATATCGCCTCTCTTAACCGGACTGAAATATTCGAATGTCTTGAAAGATATAAATTGGTGAAACTAGTGGGAATAAATGGATCCAGTAATTTATCTAGCGGAGTAAAAATAATTGCCATGCATAATAAAGTGTTTCGCATACATGCCATTTAATTGAATTTCACTCTTTTGGTGCTTAGCCGTGGTCACGTTTCGGTCGTCAATAATGAGAGGGACAAATGACCATTCAAATCTAGGGCATACTATAGTTAATATGTCTTTTCTTTCATGCGAGTGGCCAAATATTTGTATATGGCGAGAAATATTTAATATTATTCGGGGGAGATGAAGAGAAATCGAATCATCTCTTTCTTTCTGGAAGTCTGGAAGAAAGAATTCTTCTCTCCAGCATTATGAGCAAAGGGACCACTATATCCTTACTATAAGACAGCCACCTTTCATCACTCCGTGAAGGGAATTCTCTTCTCATAGTTTCTCAATCAGCAGCTTAAATTATAAAAAATCTGGATGAATACTCTTGTTTCCTTTTAAACATTATTGCTTCAACATTCTTTTTTTGTGATTCTCTGCGTCCGCAAAAATATATTTTATAGGCACCTCCCCAAAATGTTAACACGCAATTTTATAATTAGATGAAACCTTTCCTCTACGTATTTATTCTAGGTGTGGCCTTACCAACATGGCATAATAATGAATGTGTATTACTTTACTCTCCATTGCTATGCATGTTTATGAAGCAGTGACAGGGAGCTTTAGTTTGCCTTATCTGTGTTAAAGGCTACCTTTCGTATTTTATTCAATGAGCTGCCAGCATTACAAAACGTAAGAAAAATAACAAATTAAACAGGCATTGAATATTAAGGGAAAATCTACTCCAAAATTCATTAATTCGTTCAAAGAAAATTATCAAATATTGTCTCAATATTTTGCTGCCAAAACATTATTTTCCGAACTAACATATTTACATACACTATTTGTTTCCCTTTTTTATATTTTCTGGTAAACTGTGGAAATATTTCGGTCCCATACCCGTAAGTTATCTTATAAATCTGTCCAGATTGGCTGAAGACTAGTTATGCTGCCGTTCGTTTCTCATTACGTAAGCATGTATTTCAGAATTGAAAGACAGTGAATCACTAATTAGTTGGCATAGTTTAAAAAGATCTTAACGCTTTGTATGCTTTGTATTTTTGCGGGAAAATATGGAGACCGCTACACAGTAAAATTAAACGGTCGCGGTTACAATTCAAATTCAAACCGCCTTGAACGAGTCGGTCAACAATGGGTTTTCAACCGCCCTTGGCTATCTATAAAAACCCGGCATGGACCAACTCGGCAATCAGTCTCAGCCCTGATGACGGTGAGGGAGTCACTCGTCGAAACGTTGGTCTTTAAAAGCCTTACCCGGTGGCAAACCCGAGAAGATTTTACTAATAGCTTTGTATGCATATTTCGGGTAACAGTTTCAATTCTACAAACAAAATTATCATTTTTTTATATTTATATTTAGACATTATTGTTTAACAACTCCATTTAAGAGATTCTCTACACACTACAATGAAATATTTGTGTACATTCATGTGTATGAAATATTTTTATAAACACCTCCCCAGCATTTCAATCCGTAGTTCCATAATTTCACAAAACCTCTATAACTGCCCCTTCATCGAAATGTGACATTTTTGTTCCTAACTTTCCTTCTTCCTAACCGGCTTCCCTTCATGAGCAAATCTTGCTTGTGCCCCAACTGTGGAGGATTATCTCCGGTAGGCTGGGGGGAAATACACATGACCACGAGAAGCTTCGAGGAAAGCTGCCGCAGATTATCAGCGATGCAGGAAGAGATTATGTTTATGTACGTACGTGGTCCGCTTGGATCTTGGGAGACGGGGAGTGGTGGCTGGTTGATGGACAGGTGGGGATGTGGCGGGGGGGGGGGAGGGAGACCATGAAGTGCGCGATGCGTATCTATCTCTTGTGGGTGCGTGTGTGGCGTGGAATGACTATCGGCACCCTCACCCGTCGGCTCCCGGTGAGGCGAGTCGGCCTGCTCCAGGCGGGGGGTCGTCGCTATGGAAACGAGGGGGAAGAGTGCGTGCGTTGTCGGCTCAGCTGGCTTTGCCCTCCTCCAGTCTATCCGGTATTAGGTCGCTCTGTTCAGAAGGACTGGTCCCCTGCCGGGTTCTTCTGAAATTCCGCCTGGACCTCTTTCTCTCCCCTTACGTTCATCCTGAGCGCTGACACAGGCAGCAAGCAGGCCGAAGGTGGGGCCAGTCAGATATGAGGCCTAGATAGTGAAAGGATTCGGAATTGACTGAATCTCGAGTGTATACGGGTTGTGACGTTATTTCCTCGTTAGTTGGATATTTTTGGGGAGGCAACCGAATACTGAAGTTATTTGTGCCTCATAGGACTGGACATAGTAGAATATAATATATATATTTATAATAATAATAATAGCGACCGACGGAAGCGACAATGACACGACCATCTCGTCATTGAAGGCAGACGTCTTCAAGCTCGAAATAAAAAAAGCCGAGCAGAAGGCCTTGCTCAAGGCGCATACCGATATGTCGGCAAACTATGTTTCGGCGACTATAGGCGTATGATTCCAGATCCTTCGTCTTCCGTTTTATGCATCTATACAACATACATGCGTTTTATATTTAACAGAAATTTATCTTGAGAATCGACCAAAGCCTTACAAAATTATGCTATGAGCATGCTTGTAATTAGAATACGTTGATCCGTCAGTTCTTACAGCTCGAAAATTAATGTTTTACATCAAGAGCTTCAATGTAATGAGGAAAATTCCAGTGTCTTTCGCTATGCCTTCCCATTCTGTGGCAGTATTTCATGCCTAAAACAAATTCATGAGCAATAAAACAAGCTGCTATCGCTCAATACTTCAAGGTGTCTGCAAAAACTAAATTTTATCTTGGAGTTGCATCTACCCAGTCAAGAACAAGTATTATTCGTTTGTACTTACTAAAGTTTTTTTAGGATAGAAATAGCAAATGACCGCATAATTTAGAAAAGTATATTAAAGGTAGGCATTAATCACCTATTCACCTTCAATAATCGTCCTTAAGGGCTTCATAAATTGCTGTGCACACTTCAGGAACGAACAAAAAAATGGTGTTGTGAGCAATACTGGTTGAGTATTGAAGGCTCGTAAAGGATTCGCAGGTCGCAAAAAATTTCAGCGTCACTGCAAGTTTGTGCTTGGCTGATATGCATTGCTAACACGCTACCTTTTTTTGAGATCCTCGGATGTATTAACTCAATTAAATTTGTTTCGCTCATTTTTAGGTATTTTTTAAAATATTCCGGGTCTTCCGTCCTTAACTCGTTGTGTAGCAATTTCATCAATCATTAATTTTGTCTCCTGCGAATCGACTTTCTCGTCCTCACCCTGCGACGATTTATTTGACTCAGAAGTTGAATATCAACGCCTAAAGCAGCCACTGCTAAACCTATCCTGGAACATTAATATGGTTTTCATCCATGACTAAAGAAATGTTTGACCACACACGACAGAACATTTGGGAAAAGTCTCATAGCGTTGCTATTTCGTTTCTGCCTTGTCTTTAATCCGGCTCAAATGCTTCAACCTCGTCTTTGAAGTCTTTGGTCTTGTAAAAGTCCTTTCAATTATTATTGACCAAGCGTTCTTGAACTGCTGTCTTGAATCATCTTTGACGCGGTTTAACGTTCAATATTTCATGTTCAACGTTTCTTGTTCAAGTAAAATTGAGTGGTGTGAAACGGGCTTTACAGCCGGCACAGTTGATGCCCCACTCTCTGGCTTACGTTTCAAGCGGTCGCGTTTGGTATTCCTCAAATCTAAGTTAAAAATCACAGGCATGGCGATGTTTTGTGACTGGTTTGGCCACACCTACTCGGCACAAAATCCTTCCCAAGCACCCCTATTCTTGCTTCGCTCCATGAGCGTTCACTGTCATGCATCCTCCATTTAATTTTAACCTCTTTGCATTGAACGATGCCATGGTCCAACGTTAGCAATTTGCCGTGAAACGGGGGATTCAAGTGACATATTAGTTTCGTGCGAAAGGGAAATCTCGGTGATTGTTGTATCAAAATTGACCTTACGTCATGGGGTTAAGAATACTTCAAATTGAAATCTTTGCGTTGCCCAGTATTTGTGTACCCATATCGATTTCTTCAATTAGTCTCGCTACACTGTAGCGTCTACAGGTAATTACTGGTATATGTTACCGGTCTTTTTCCGAAGACCAATGACGTAGCGAAACCTTTTGAAGTAATTCAATAAATATTTGGTGGAGAGCAAATGTTTTCTTGGAATTTTGCTTGAGTCCCGGCCTCAACCATCGTTCACATTGAATCAGGGAATTTCAGGGATATGTTTGAATAAATTCAACAGATTCAGGCGAGATATCGTGGAAGTTCTTCATAATGTAAGAGAAAAAATTGCACTTTTCCACAAAATAGTTTATTGCGTACAACGCGTTTCGGCTCACAGAGCCATCATCAGGTACAAGACAACGGGTGTCAGGCTGGGCAGTCGGGTGGCATGACTCATGCCACCCGACTGCCCAGAAACTTTCGGCTTTCCACTCAATGCTGCATCGTCTTGTAAATTTACCCTTATCAATAACCAATTTCAACACTGAACTGGCCACCATAAAATCAATTGCAATTTCTAATGGCTACAGCGTGAACACAGTAACAAAAATTTTAAATAAAAAATTAAAAACCAAAGCTATTTCACAGTTATGCTCTCTTTTGCCCGTATGTGATAAGCCTAGAAAATGGTGTCGATTATTGTTTGTGGGTGATCTGTCCAATAAGCTCGCTCTTAAATTTCCAAAAGATAAATTCAATGTTTTCATGTATAATCCTCTAACGCTGGGAAAAATTCTAAGCAGCAATAAAGACAAAATAGATCCCCTCCTTCAATCTGGCATTTATAAAATACATTGTGACTCTTGTAATAAATATTACGTCGGCCAGACAGGTAGAAACTTCAACATCAGGACTAAGGAACACAAAAGGTGTTGGAAAAACAATGATGAAACGTCACTTTTAGCCAAACACCTGATAGAAACGTCTCATTCCTGCAGCTTTCAACCTGAAATTCTCCACCTTGAAAGTAAAGGCACAAGATTGGATGTTTTAGAATCCTTGGAAATCATACAATCAGATGTGGATGTTCTTTTAAATGAACAAGTGTTTGTTACCCATTCTCCTCTCCTCACAATTCCCCTTCCCAAAAGAAACAGCCAAACTCCCACTCACCCTCCCCCCAACTGACTTCCCCCCCCCCTCCCTTTGAGGGTTTTTTCCCATCCACTCACCCAGGCACTCCACCCTTAAGCCGGGCGGTGCCCACCTTATTCCTTCCTATTCATACCCCCTTTCCTAATTACCCTCAGGTGCACTCTTTCCCCCTCCTTTCCCTAGCGCCGCTTCCCTATGTTCTAATGACATGCCTATTCCCTACCTTCTTCCCCCCTTACCCACATTTTTTCACCCTTTGCTGTTTCTTGGCCTTTCTCTCACGGGTTAGTCCGTCCCCCCCCCCCTTTCCTCCCTTGGATTTTCCTGATTTTTCCCAGCCACTACCTCCTCCTTCCCCTCCTCCTCTGGTCTCCTCCCACTACCCCCCCTCCTCGGAAAAGACATATATATGCAATGTACTCTCTTATAACTTTGTCTTGTACCTGATGATGGCTCTGTGAGCCGAAACGCGTTGTACGCAATAAACTATTTTGTGGAAAAGTGCAATTTTTTCTCTTACATTACAATATGTTTGAAAATGAATTTTACGCCAGGGAATCCGATGGAAAAGATACTACCACTCTCAAAAAAAATTATGAAGGATATCCTAGTCTTCAATGCCTGCCATTTACCTTAGTCAATGTTGAAATTAGATGGAGTCATGTTGAAGTACTTGTTTTAGTTGTAGCTTACCATGCGTGCCTAATTCGAATTCTGGCAAATTTTCACTAGAACTGTGGTCAAATAAAAAAAACGCAAGTGAAGTAAGATCTTTATCTCATAGCTTTGCATTGAGATTGGATTCAATTGAAATATATCTCAGTTTTGAGCAAAGGCAAAATTGTCCATTGCTGCCGGTATTTGTTTTTTTTTTCATTCGGTTTAAACTAGAATAAAACGTGTTGATGCTGCGTTTTCTTTATTTTACATCTCGTTTTTCCTTTTTAGACGTCAATGGGTATTCAAGTTAACACTTACACGGAGTATAGAGATCTTTAAATTTAAAATTACCGGAAATTTGCGATTTTTTAAAAAAGAAATACCGTAATTTTGCCGTGATATACGCTTCCCTGTAATTTACTCCAAAAGAAAATTACCGTAATTCACCCATTCATGGCCATTTAATTTGCTTTTGTCCAAAATTGAGAGTGACGTTGCTATAGCCTTCGAGGTTTTTTGGAATTTCCTGAATTTATAGTTTTAGTTTCGCACGAAAAAATGCTTAAGGCGTCGGTTAATATATACTGTCTTGGGGCTTAAAACGAATAATTTTCCTTGGCTAAGTGTTCGCGTTGTTTCCCCAATCGAAGGCATTGCTGGGCCTCTAAATTGACGATTCAAGGGCATGCCCTTGAAAATCATGATGTTCATACACGCCAGCATCTACCTTGTATCCGATGAACCTCTTGGTCTAGTGTCTATATCCCTTAATGAATTTGAGTGGTCGAATCTAACGAAATTGTAAGGGATGCTTTTAATCTCGCATCTGTATGCACGGGGCTCCTTGCGCCTTTCTAACTTGCTTCTTCTCTACGGGTTTGGGGGCACTCCCATTCTTGTTTATCTAGTAGCCTATATGCCCTTTTTTCCTGATAGCAATTATTTTTTTATTTATCTGATTGATCGTCTTTGGAATTAAATTATTTCTGCATTAAATATTTTTCCTGCAGGGTCCAAAGATGTAGATAAATTCTAGTCCTCTGGATTATCCTGCATGCTGAATGCATTTTCAAGTTTCTGCCTCAAGTGACGAGATAGTTTCCATGTTTGTGTAATGTGTCCTGGCTGCCCATGGGATGAATTTTCATCGATGCTTAGTGTGCGTTGTGGTGTTCATTTTTGACACCATACAGCGGATCAGCGTTTGAGACAGAAATTCGGCACTAATGAACGGTATATAACTCGATGCGCATGTATTGAAAATTGTTCTAATGGACACCCCGGCAATTGACCAATTAGCTTCTGCGGTGGATATACATTTGTCAACAATAGTTTCCATTTCACTCTGAATTCAGCCATGAAAATGCTGTATAATTGAAGCCTTTAACGTAAATACGTTGTCTCACCTTGGCATGTACAAACCTGGTAATAGTCGTGTCGAAGTCTTAATGTTTTCTGTCCATCACGTCAAAAATTGGATGGCGTTAAAAATTTGAATTTTATTTCCTCTGTAAGTAAGTCTTCATATTTATCGAGTCGCCAGTTCCTCTTCGTCGATAACAGGGTAAAACCAAGAGCTTATTTATTTTCCCTTACGTAGTTTGAAGGCTTAAATTAGCCAAAATTTGTTTGATATAATTAGTAGGGAACACTTTGTTGAATAAAATATTTATAAACGTTTTTTTCCAATCATTGCGATTGCACAAATGACATGGTACGCAGTCACGCGCACGATAACATCTTGTTCGTATTAACCCCCGCTGAAATTCGCCTTGCATTAAGATGGCTTGGTAGTGTAACTGGCTAACACGCCTGACCGGCAATTGGGAGATCCGGGTTCGAATCCTGGTCAAGTCAAATGATTTTTTCGTGGCGAATTTCACCGTCTTCGGTGTATATTCATAAACGTATTTATCGCTTATGCAGGGCGAAATTGAGACCATAGAAGGTTTATTAGACAATGGTATTAATAAATTACCACATGGATTAATAACTGTACTATCTAAGGGAAGGAATGGGATGAATAAGTGTGGAAAATTATGAGAGATACGAGTCTAACCGCGGCTAATGGGACTGACATGGTATACGGAAGAATGAAGAGCTGTAGTTTCCAACCTCAAGATAGCGAAAGTAATGAATCAGTGCTATTTATGGTGTGACATGTTCACGGCTCTCTTGATTAAATTAAATTTCTCTCCCGCGACAGTCGCATATAATAAAGTGATTGAAAACTGAACCTTGAGTCACGAAGCCGACTCCCCAAGTGGTCCCAACCATGCAAAGAGATTTGAGGACTACTGCCGCATCTCTTTCTTTCTCTCTGTCTCCCTCCCCGTGTGTGGGAAATGTGAAAGTCACCCGCCAATGGACTCCGCTCCAACTTGAATCCATGCGTGAGTTCACTCCAGTCCGTCGAAGTGGTGGAGAGAAGTTCTTGTCATTTGCATGTCTCGTAGACATCTTCTCCCAGCGATCTCCTCAGACTCCTTAAACTCTCCCGATCGCCAACCCGGCTGAAAAAGTGGATGCATTAAAAAGGGGAAAAGTGCCATCTCGCAGTTTTCACTACTGTCCACCCCTCCACTTTTTATTCCGTCTCGTATTCGGGTGTCTAAACCGAATCTCGCATTTCTCTCTTTCCCTCCAAGCCTGCCGTAATTCTCTCCGTCCTTCGTCCAGGGCAATCTCAACCCCTCTAGGTAGTTCGAGCGAAAAATCACTTCACCTAGAATTTGATGAATTTGACCTCATTTTAAAGAAACAACTCTCATCTTTCCAATGATATCAAAATATTATCCCCTTGCCGAACTACTTTTTGAGCAATTTGCCTAAAAATATAAGCTGTTTTACATGGGATAGATTATGGCTGTGCGCTCCAGAGGGAGAATATTTAAAAAATTAGGAACTTCTACCACCGAGATTTCGTCAAAAAACTAACGGTGTGTAGATTGTACGTTTTGTCAACTATTTATAAAAAATAATATATTACTCACCACAGCAATTTTTACAGAATCACAAAAAAACCTGCTGTTTTGAAGTGTTTTCAGCTTTACGGCGGGAAAAAATGAGTCAAGTTAGAGACTTATGTAGCTTTATTTATTTAATTACTGAGAATTTTGGTCATATATAACTATATATTTACGCCATTAAAAAAAAGTATTTATTTCATACTTCTTACAGACACTGAAATCAAAAAATAAAATTTGAATATGGTCTCCATTATGACTAGGGAACTATCTCGCTCAAACCACCTTAAGTGCTCGCTTTTTGATAGCTCGGAAGGAATGTCCTATTTTCCGAATTCTATCCTTTCATCATCTTCTTCCATTAGCACATTACTGCTGCCACTCCCCTTTTCCCGACTCCTCTTCTCCCCCCCCCCTCGCCCAGTCTCTCTGGCAGCCGTAGAAAAATGGAACGCATTGTTTTGGTTTGAGCGAGATTTTTCCCTAGTCATAATGGAGACCATATTCAGTTTTTATTTTTTAATTTCAGCAGCTGTGAGTAGCAAATATTTTTGATATTATTGGCGTAAAAAATTGTTTTTCATGACTGGAATTCTCAGTAATAAAATAAATACGCAAACATAAATCTTTAACTTGACTCATTTTTTTCAAGCCGTACGATGAAAATACATTCACAACCGAAGATGTTTTTAGCGATTCTGTAAAAAGTACTGCAATGAGAAATTTATTTATTCAAATAAATACTTTAGAATGCATACAAAGTACGCACTGCTAAATTTCTGACGGGGTATATGCGTTAGAAATTCCTAATTTTTAAAATAAAGTCTCCTTGGAGTGCATACCCGTATCTTCTGCATGGAAAATCGCTATTATTTTATGACATGTATTCATAAAAATAATGGTAATTGACTGATATTTTGCTATCAGGGGAATGATGAGATTTTTATATATATTTTTTAGGCCTTTTTCATAGAAATGTATGTGAAATGATATCTCGTTTGAACTGTCTTAAGTGCGTAGAGGAACTTATTGTTGGCCAAAATATTTTCGGACTGGATGATAGGATACTCGTGATGGAAAATCTTCAGTCCTTTCGAGAATGAGTTTAGAATTCTTTTAATTTTTACAATGATAGGCTACGGAAATTTGAATTCTGATAAGTATAGCAGTCTAAAGAATACAAGACCGACTAATAAATCAAGATTTCAAAGACCTCAAGGGAGGGTGGCAAAGGGTTGGCTCCAGGGAACCAGCCGTTTATATCCTTTTTTAATGAAAATGTTGATTGATGTACACGTAGCTATGCCGCATTAACACTTGATTTATATTTAACTTCTCACTGGTTCTGCTAAGGTCTCGTACTGTGCGAAGAGAAAAATATTAATTAAAACCATCAGTTTGTGTGTCTATTTTCCTTATTTATACTAAGATGTTGAGGCCATCAATGTCGTGAGGAATCACAGTTATTTCGTCTGTCTCTGGTGTTAACTATAGGGTTCCTTGTACCCCCAGAGAGTTCTCCATCTTACCTGCTTTCTAAGCGTTTGGAGGGGCTGGTTTCATTTGTACGTAAATGAAAGGAAATGAGAGGAAAGGAAAATGCGTCTGTGCGCTGAAAGAGCATAGTTATGCATGAAATAATTTTGAGTGGAATGCACTGGAAAATAATTCGAATTGAGAATGATGTTTCGCGTTTGCCGTTTCTAGCTTATTTGAAAAATAATTTAACTCCAGAAAATATCTCTAAGGGGGAGGTGCGATCACGTTAATTAAGCCCATTAATGCGTGCAGTTTACTCTGAATCTTTAATTGTTGACATTGGTTAAAGTTTTTTGATGGGCTATTAATAGCACTGTACGGCATAAAGATTTGAAAACTTTACGTTATCATCATATTTTTTACTCTTTTTTTTCTTCCGATGGAATGCATTTGAATGTTTTAATCGTATAGCAGTTAAGGGATGCATGCTTACCTCATTTCGGAGTGCGTGCTGGAAATATTTTCTTAGGCGTCATATTTATTTTCTCACTTTGCGAAACCCCGCGGCCTCATTAGCACTCGGTGTTGTCTTAAGCGTTGAGGCTTGGAGGAATCAACCATATTTTCATACATTAAAAGCCTCTCTACACTCGTGTGCCTCAAATAATCCGCCTCGAAATATCTCTCCCTTGCTATCTTTATTTCCCTCCGTAAAAATGCTTTCCCAAAAAATTAGTAAGCTTTTCTCCGGTTGTTGTCTGAATTACTTTGTAGCTTAATACGTGACTCCCTGAAGGTGAGAGGACAATAAAAATGGTCGTTCATTTATTTCAGATATCCTCGAGGATTGTTTTCAAATTCATAAATTTTTTTACAGGCTAGAACCCAATAACTTGTTCTATTTCATGTTAATTTCTGTAAAGCGCATGGCAATATGAGAATTATATACAGAGCATAAAGCTTCTTAGCTACCCATTATTTCTAAATAACATTTTTTTATACTGTACTTTCCACTGGCAAAGCTTATGAGGAATCTGATATATGACCGCTACAGACCAGTGACTTTTGAAGCACATCCGTTTTGCTTTCAAAGTAAATTTTAACATGGAAATTTTTCCCTGCTCGGGAGGTTGAAATTTATTCTCAGCGTCATTTGTGTCAGAATCGGCTATCGTTGTACAGAATGTAATGCAGAGATGCTATGAGCTAGGCTGCTTGTGTATTAACTTTTCTATTCGTGAGATTCTGTGGTGCTAGGAATGAAATGGACTTCTTTGATGTAAAAAATCTCTTAAATTAATCATCGTGAACGCGATAGTTAATGGAGTTCCTTAAAATGTTAAAGTAAGCGGATTGGGATGGGTAAAGAAGTACTGCCATCTGATTTTCTGTAACTGCAGTCAGCTACCTCTTTATGCCATCTTATTGATAGAAGCAAAGCAAATGGTAATGCTCCACTTTTTATTTTGGAGTACCAACCGCTTTCGACGAATAAATGTTATTTTTTAGGTGTGTACACTCAGATGACATTTATTTTGAAACCGGTCGGTTCTAAATAAAGTGTGAAACATATTTTTTTTCGTTTCTATCTTGGATTAATTCCGCAAAAAGAAACCTTCTACGATCAGTTATACCATATTCTTTCTTCTTCAATTCGACATATTTCATAGCTCTCTTCATCTCATACGAAAAGCCTATTCTTTATTCTCCGCTTTCCTCACTAATCCAACGTCCTCCCTAGCTAACACTGCCTTTCGCATCTCATTGCTCCTTATTTCGCGCCCCAATTACTTACTCTGCCTCCTAATTTCTTTTAAGACCTCCCTCTCCTCGTCAACCGTAGCAAGATCCTCCTAATAAGTCTTTCTGTCTGCCCATCACTTCTCTCTTCTCCTACACATTCTCATCTCAAACGCTACCCGTCTATTCTCAGTCCCTCCCGTCAGTGTCCAGATTTCTTCACCATACACCGCTGCTCTCCGTATCAGACTCTTCACCAGCCTATTTGGAACACCCTTTCATATGGCTCGGACGTACGTTCTCTTTAATTAGTCTGCACAACCTTCTCTAAGGCTTCTCTACTAATGACCCTGACTTTCCTTCGAGATAAAACCCAAATTAATTGCTCTTTCTGCTTTGGTTTATGTCGTCCTGCGTTAATCATTCCCTTTTTCGCTCTAGTATCAAACTTGGGTTTTTAAGTTTACTGTGCATTTCTGATTCTTCACTCCTGTTCTCTAAAAGTGTCGGACAACAATTGTGATTGGCAAACTAACGGTTGGTCATCGGAAAATTTAACCGATTTAATTAGCTGCACTCACATTTTTATTCCTACAATGGGCTCTTCCAATGCATTTCCTAATGTTTTCTCGGCATTAGTGTTGAAAATCGATGGGTCTACCACTGTGTGAGTCCACCAGCTAAAGAAAGAATCTCTATTCTTCGTGTGTCTATTCTTATCTTCTAAAAAAACTCCGGTTATGCAAATAATGTTCCAACCGATAGATTAGAAGGAAACAGAGACCAATCTGGAAATTGAAGGATGGGAAAAGTACATGCAATCGATTCTACGAATGCTCAGCAATTGCTGAAACTCAGAATCGCTACTTGGACCAACCCCTTCCCGAATCCAAGGGCATTCAAGATTTACCCATTGTAGGCATCATGGCCTTTGGCAAGGCTGTAAGTCACCAGGGGGAAAACTATAAGGTATGTGGCACAATTGAGCAACATGTATAACTGCCTTAGTATCCGGACCAGTGAATTCCACCAAAACTACATATGTGCTCGCATAATCGATCGCCATTTTCATCTGCAGTGTTTAATCAGCATCAGTAGCCTTGAATAGCTTTTAAACATGATGTGGACCGCTATAACACATCTGGCGTATTTCAGAATTCGTTAGTTTTACGCTTGTCTTAGCGAATGATTCACAAATCATTATTTAAAGATTTTTGCTGCCCGAAAGCACTCTCTAGAAGAGCAACGGTTGAGAAACAGCAGCCGCGTGGAATATTATTACCTTCGCCGGCCTCGTCCACTCCCGCAGTCCAGTGGTACAGTTCGCCTCCTCCTCCTTCCTTTCGCCGGTCTTCGTTCACTCTCGCTTGCTTGCTCCATATGGAAACAAACTGTCCCCCTTCCTCGTCTTTCAAGACTCTGCGTTGCGCAAACGCTAATGGAAGCGAGGCTCAGTGACCCCACCGTGGCAGGACGAGGCACCGAGCGACGGGAGCGGGGAGGGTGGAGAGAGATAAGGTCACCCCGGAGAGCACTCGAATGCCGCGGCGAAAGACATAGCACTCCTCCCCCCCCGCGACATTCACAGAACACAAAGCGGTTATTAGCCGTGCTCATTTCTACATATTTACGCTTCAATATACCTTCAACACTTCGTAAATTTCCCAAGGTGGTTAGAGCGATATTTTTTTAATGCACAGATTTACCTGAAAATTTTCATACGTGTTCTCATTAGTTCTCATGCTCCAAAGATAAAAATTTTAATAAATTACATCATACAGAGTTGGTTTTTAGACAATTTAATGCTATTTTAACGCGTAGTCTCATGGCATATGACATTCGTTTCATAATAATTCGATTACATATGTACAGATTTTCTTCTGAACGCGAAATGATGATTTTTTTTAAATTATTATAATGGTTGCAACAAAAATGTCAAGATGTCGCCGAGTCCAAAAAGTCGAAAACAACATGTTTCAATATAATTTCGTGTAAATTTCGAATACCGTGCCGAAAACTAGTCATAAAATGCTTTAGTTAAGGGAAAATTTGTTTTAGTATAATTCTTTTATCATTTTCATTGCTGCTTTAATGGTGAGTGACAACGCATAAACAGATGCACTTACGTGAAATGTGGTCCAAGAAATTTTTATTCCACTCAGAAATTTGTAAAAATGTGCACTTGACGACCCACGATTACCGCTCCAGCCAACTCAAGAGGTGTGGACAGTACCTGCGTCAGAGATGGCGATTGCAGATCACTGGGGTTTTCATCGCCTTTGTATGCTAGAGTATATTGTATGCTAGAGAGTAAATAAAGTTCTGGTTTCACCGTTCAGCAGTGAAAAGAAAGACTAATTATAAAAGGTTTGTTTGTGCAGTTGATACGTATCATATCGGAAAGATAAATTCGTGAAGTTCACTAAAATTGATCATTTTCAACGGAGCTGCACTCGGTAATATGGATTGATACGAAAATGGACTGACGTATGCGGCATGCTATCCGCATCCTTCGCATGCGGATCCTTATCGTTTTTACTATGTAATTTATCGGAAGTGAAGGTTTCATGTAATAAGCTCTAAAGTTTCTGGCTGAACGATGTGGAAATACTTTTTTCATTCATTCATTCATTCATGGAAACAATCTATCTTTCCACTAATTTTTAATTATCTCAATCACTAGGTTCAACTACTTAAAACGCATAAGCGTCATCTTTAGTTATTTCTTATCTTCATAGTTTGTTATTTATTTATTAATGTGCATGGTTGCTAGGTTATAAATGTGTAGGTGGAATTGGGGGAG
Source organism: Pyrrhosoma nymphula (assembly GCA_963573305.1). Taxonomy (NCBI): domain Eukaryota; kingdom Metazoa; phylum Arthropoda; class Insecta; order Odonata; family Coenagrionidae; genus Pyrrhosoma; species Pyrrhosoma nymphula. Next base: position 34,237,570 of record OY754327.1, read on the forward strand.
TAAGGAATGGAGGATGGTAGTGGGGGCTGGGGAATGGATTCGGTGTTTCCATGGGTGATTAGGATGAGGGTGAAGAAGGCGGATTCCCGGTAGGGGGTCTTGCTCCTTGTTCCCTGAGTGAGAGGGAGACTTCCACTGCTATCCCTCCACTCATTACTCCCCTTATTCCTTCTACTTCTCAATAACCTAGCAACGATGGACAATATAAATAAATAACAAACTATGTACCTGAAGATGACACCTAAGCGTCGAAACTAGTTGTACCTTGTAACTAAAATAATTAAGTACTAGTGGAAAGGTACATTTTTTTCTCTCTGAATGAATAAAAGTTTCATATAATGTATGTAATAGTTATAGCCGAGGAGGATGTCGTATGCTTTCCTTGGTGGGCTGCCGTGCAGGCAGCGCGATTTTTAGCCAAGGTCCTGCCTGAGCCTCTCCTCCGCCAGCTCCGTATCTACTTTTCCAAATTCTATTAAATTTTTGTGTTGAATTTCCATTTGCATTCTTGAAAAGCAATCCCTTATTTGCCACACTTTAACCTTGCCTACAGTGTACATGTTACTTCTGTCATATATTTCGTAATTGAATATTGGAGAACGGGTTGATGCAGTGGCTGAGTGCTGGATTTCCATTAGAAGGCTCAGGTTCGGATCCGTAATTTGGTGCTTAGTGATTGCGGACCGAGTCTTTCTGTTTTAATATCAACGACGAACAGAAAAGTGTTGAGACGTAAATTTTAAAATTAAAATTTGGGAATATACCTATCTCGAATTTATTTCTTTTACGATCCATTATTTTTTAATCTGACAACACCTTCGCAAGTTTTTTTTTTTGGGGACTATTGCATTTCACGGATTTGAGTGGCGTGATACCTATTCATAATAAAGCAGCGTGTTAGACACATTTCCATGACATCTGCAGTCTCCTCTCGGACCTGCTAAGACTCCTATTTACTGTATCTGAATCCTGAAGGAGTGTCTGTGAGGAATACATTTTCGTGTAGTTCGCTGCTTCCCTCTTCACAGTCATCTCAGGCGTGATCTGTTGTTTACCATTTCCGATGTGTTGGTGAACGTCTTGGCATAGTTTACCCTGTGGAACAGGTTTCTCCGTGCGTGCAAATGCTCTCTCTATCGTTAGGTTTTCATTACGCGATGAAAATTCGCCGTATGACGTCTTTCCTTTGTATCCATATTTTTTCGGGTCTCCATGTGGCACCGAATTAAGAAAAAAAATATATTTTTAAATTTAGTGTACCTCTATGGCAATAACTAATTTAATTTATCTATTTTGAAATTAAATCAGCTCGCCAGTGATTATACTGATAAATAGTTTAATTTCATAGAGATAACTCAATAAGTGGCGCGCATGTTTTTGAGCTGCCTAAGTCAAAGAGCGTTTCATTTAACATACTCATTTCCTTATATTTGCATTTTCAAGTTTAAAAGTATCGTCTCGTCGTTTTTCTAGTGTTTACTTTGTGTCCATCAGTGCGAGGTTCTGGTTTTTTAATGCCAATATTCTTTAATACTTCTGCATATTTAAGCTAGGGATTTGCAATCATCAAATGTTTCACAAATGCAGAAATTCATTGAAGTCATCAAAATATTTGAACTAGAGTTCGAAAAAAGCATGATTTATCTAGTAGTTTGTGTATTAGATGGATATGGTATATTCGAATGTTATGTGAAATCGAAAATAATATCATGTAATTGATCGGGGATAGTTAAAATTGATTGGTGTTCATTCATTTGCGTATTCTGCCAGCTGATTGGTAGGTTTTGAACAATGCCTACTTGTCCTAACATCCCAATTTCTTGGAGAGCAGCTCTCTTTCCCTCAAATAAATGGGTCGCTATCAGGTATCTCTTGAATTACTCGTATCTTCTGCCTCTCCTTAAGCCATACAAAATTTGTATCGTCGTTCTTTCTCTTTCGCAATACCCCCGCGTTCTCCCCTCTTAATAAAAGCAAGATAAAACCATCGAATTGTATTCAATGAATATTCCATTTATTCATGAATTTCACCGGCCCCGGTGGCGGTGGGGTAAAGTCCTCGACTGCTAATCCGAGGAACGTGGGTTCGGTTCCCACCTGGGTCGGTTTTTCGCATGCCCAGGGCATGGGTGTTTCTGTTAGGTTCCAGTGGTCCGGCCCCTGAGAGAAACCTGAAGGCAAGCCAATGGCTTATCGGGATCGCAGGGGCATACGGACCACCAGAATCGTCCGAGAGCAAAAAACAAAAAATATTCCCCTCTTTATTGGTGATGAACTTTTAAGGGATGGGATATTATTAATTGGTCATTGAACTACCACTCCCGGTCGTCTCTGTATCATGAGCTATCAGATCTGGCCGGGTTCAGCAATTGCAGTGCGCTCGCTCAGCTGTGCTGTTGGCTTCTTTCTTTTCTGGCAGCGATAAGCGCTTCCAATCCGCGGGAGGGAGTGCGCCTTTCGATGAAAAAATATACATAGATCCCTCTTTCCTCACCGGATCCCCCTTCAGCGCCCCCTTCTCCTCCGCTGCAGCGACGTGCGTCGTGTGTGGCTAATGAAAGCGTTTGTTTACGATTCTCCCCAATCCCTCAAGGTCATAACACCTTCAAAAGAGGGAAAGGGGGGAGGGGAGTGAGTGAGGGGAGGGGGAGGGCGAAGGAGATGGAGCAAAGGAAGTTTTGCCAAGGGCTTTCATTTCAGCATTCCGTTCTTCTTCTTCTTCACCCTCCCACTCATGCTCCCTCGGCGTGTGCTGCGTCTAAGTGGGATATGTAGAAAGTGTCTTAACCATTAAATGCTGTTTGAGCAAGATAGTTCCCTATTCATAATAGAGACCATATTCGAATTTTATTTTATTTAAGCGTCTGTAAGAAGTATGAAGTAAATATTTTAATATAAATGGTGCAAAAATATATTAATGTATGACAAAAATTCTCAGTAATTAAGTATATATAACCACACAAGTCTCAATAATAAAAGATAACACTTTGTATTTTCCACACTACTTTTAATGCAACCTCAACCGGTTTCTAGGTTTTCATGCCATTTTCAAGAGGAGAATTTTAAGGACATCAAAACGTCGACACCGGTTGATTTTGCATTAAAAGTAGTGAGGCAAATACCAAGTGTTATCTTTTATTAATATGAATGTCCTCCAAGTAAACTCGTCAACGATTAATTTAACACATAAGTCTCTACCTTGACTCCTTTTTTCCCGCCGTACGGTGAACACACCTTCACGACAGGAGGTTTTTTTTGCGATTCTGTAAAATAAAACGTACAAACAATGTACAAACTACGCATCGTTAGTTTTTTGACGAAATCCAGTTGTTAAAAGTTCGTAATTTTTTCAATATTGTCCCTCTGGAGCACACAGTCGTAATCTATCCCATGTAAAACAGCTGATGATTTTAGGCTAATTGCTCGAAAAGTAGTTCGGCTGGGGGCTAATATTTTGATATCATTGGAAAGATGGGAGTTTTTTTCTTTAAAATGACGTCAAATTCATCAAATTTCTAGGTGAATTGAATTATCGCTCAAACTACCTTAACCTACCTATCTAACTCTAATCGGCACTATTTTGGTGCGGAGGACGAAATGAAAGAAAAGGCGCCATATCATTCGTAATAATTCGCCTTAATAAATTCGATGTGCTGAAAATGAATGTGATCGTCGTTCATATGAAAATTGCGTCATTTCTGAGATGGACGTCGTTGAAGTTGAGAATATAAATTTTTTTAATGCTTCGTTTTTCACTTTTATTTATCATGCCGATGTCAGTGGTAGTCATGATATATATTATTGTCGATGTAGGTATACTGGAAGATACATATATATTATGTTTGAAGTATTCTCCGCTAGGTGGTGTTAGTGAGAATAGATACATTTCGTATTAAATAAATACAATATAAACTAAAAAGCAGCGAGAGAATATTAACCAATGTAGGAATACTGAAGATGAATTCCTTTTGCTTGTACTATTATTGGCATGTGAAATCATAGCGCGTTAAAATATTTAAAAAGATTGATACACATTCTCAACTTCAACTATGTTTATCTAAAAAATAACGCTATTTATAGGTGAAAACATGTAACAAAAATGTTACCATGTCAAATACTTCTTTAAGATCTTCATTTGTCTAATTTACTTTCATTTAGCACTTCACACCATAATAGTGTCCTATGCGAGTCACATAGGTGGTCGTTGGTAATTGCAGATCGAAGCATTCATGTCAATCAAGACCGACGTAGAACTAGGGTAGTGCTATAAGTTCGAATATCTTTGCGTGTAAAAGTGGGTCATAAAGTCTCTTCAATTATAAATGGATGGATATCTACAGTAGCAAGAAAGTAAAATGTGCTGTGAAACACCACTTATTCTCTCTTGCTAAATTATTTTTTTAGGAAATTCTGGCTTCAATAATATAAGGATATAACGTTGACACCTTGAAAAAAGCTACGCTATATACTACCTGTACGTAGTCTGGCCAAAAAGATCCTGGACTAATTTTTTTATAAATTGATCAAAAAATATTTCTAGTTATTCAAAACTATCCCGTTTAGAGTACTCCCGTCAAAATGTATTTGTTTTATCTCCTCGATTGAGCTAAATCTTTGTTTCTTTGAGATAGAATATCTCTAAGCGCGTTGGAAAATGTCGACTGGGACCAAATCAGCGCGAGAAAGGGCTGCGAAAGAACTGTGATCACCTTTATTATACAATTTTGTGAATAGCTGGGGTGGAGTGATGGATTGTCGTGGAGCATCAACCATTCACCATATATGCAATGCCTTCTTGACCTAAGTATATGCTTTTAATTTTTGAAGCGCAAGAAATTCTATGGGGAGGTTTCAATGGTTTGGGTTGAACTAATTTTGAAAAGGGGAATAGTGGTGGATTTCATTACACTTGGCTTGGTAAAGTTTTACCTCTTATACTTATCAATGAAATCCATTCAGTGTTAGTGATAATTCTAATAAGCGATGATAACGTCTTTCATTCCAGTATTTCCTGGATGTAGCTTTCCTCTCAACTCTTTTAATTGCAATTCTATTTGATGTACTCATTTGTCTATCTTTCCCATGAAGCATTTACTGGAAAAAAATTTCTGGCCCTTGTACTTTTATCTAATGGAAGAACTACTTATTCTAAAATAAATATGATCTCCTTTTCGTCATTCACGTCCGAATTGATTTTATAGATAGATGTTTAAGATATTTTTCTTTTCTTCTCTATTACCTCTTGCTCTGTCACATTGCAATTAGACTGTTTGCTATCTCATTTGCATTTTTTCTTAGTTGTTCCATTGTTTTTGCCTGATTGTTCTCCGAGACCGGTGAAATTAGCGATTGCACATCTGTGTATGTCGCAATATAATTTCATCTCTGCAAAAGCGTCAGTATGTCAGCTTTTTGATATAAATTGACTATACCTCATGTTATCTTATGATGTCGCATAGTTTTACTTGGTATATAGTATAGCTTGAAAAAACCTAACTAGATGATATCACCTATCGTGTGGATAAGTAATCAGTTATCGATCGAATGTTGAATACGGAAATATCGAATGTTGTATCGAATAGAATCGCTTGTTATTTTGCGCCGATATATATATTGCTTCGTATTCGTGAGTTTCCTCGATAAAATTGGGAGAAGGTGAAGTAGGTGGTTGGGAGAGGTGACATAGGGCGAAGGGTAGCTTAATGCCGTGATGTTGGAGTATAAGGAAAATTTTAGGCAAGCGGGGAAGGGTAAGAAAAAGAATAGTCTTAATGGATGGGATGAAGAGAGGTAGGACACTTGCTTGGATGAAGAAAGAAAAAATGTAAGGGGATTGTAAAAATCGCCTGTAAAAATCTAGTGAATTTTTACTCGCTTCGATTCAAACCGACCTAAACCGGTAAATCTGTATATATAAGAAAAACCCTTGTCACTCACTCATTGACTCGCGAACGCTGTTAGATGGAGCCACAGTCACTTAAACTTTAAAATGCCGTTATTCAACCGCTTGCAAGAAATTACATACAAGCGAGAATCATTTCTGGGGGTTATTCTGTATGTTCTCGGAATTTCCGAGCCTCGAAAGTGACGAAATGTTTACGTCACATCCTCTAAAATTTAAAATAGGGCCATTCAATATTTGAGATTTGTCGGGGGCTGTGACGTCAAATCCACGGATTTTCCGAGGTTCGACCGTGTGGAGTCCTTACTGAATAAGGCCCCTGATTGGGCTCCTACTGAGACAACGCTCCCTTTCATCTTGCGACGACGACAATTTCCAGTGATTCCGACCCATGCGATTTTAATCAACAAGTCGCAGGGTCAGCCGTTTGACCACGTTGGGCTTCAAACTCAAAACAGCAGTATTCTCACACGGACAACTGTACGGTGCTCTCTCTTGCAAATAAACGGAAAGAATGAATTTTTTTAGTGTTGGGAATAAACTCATGATTTCAAGTGAAATTTATTTTCAATATTTTTCTTGAGTAAGTGGGCGCCACGGGTACCTTTTAAAACATAGTTCCTTAATAATAGAATCGCAATTTCCTGTCGATATGTCGCCATCTCTCTACTCTACACCGCCAATCTCTCTCCCTCCTCCTCATAATCTCTGTCTTCTGCCCCTTCATCTTTCCACCCTGCCTTTCTCTCCTCCGCAACCCCCTCCCCCCTCCCCCCGACCAGTTTTCGCCCCCTCCCACCTCTCTTCCATGCTCTGGGTGGTCTATTGTTTTTAACGACCAGTTGTTAGCCGAGGGACGAAATTAGTTCCATCGACGCAATGCGATTTTGATCGGTCCTCCCTTCCTGTGAACATTTCATTTCCCATCGTACGTGCATTTTTTTAAGTCCCTTGTTCACGGTTTCCCTCTCGAAAAGGGTGATATTCGAGGAACTTTTAAAACAACCGGTTGGTTCTCTTTTAAAATACTTTCGGTCGGAGCTGTGTATGCGGCGAAGGACTTGTTGTGCGGCGTTGACGATGCACCCAACTGATTTCGCCGTCGCCTTTGGAATACCAACTCTATTTTTTTATGTGCTGCGTTAAATGCTCTCATAAAGTATGTCATTTTTATTAAAGAAACTTCCTTTATTTTGCATTTTTATGGCAAAGAGTGTCATATGTTTGGCCAATTTGGTGAATAATTTTACCTAACTGATACCTGGCTAGTTTTCTGCCTGAATTTTACCCAAAATATTGAGTCGTCCTTGATCGTATAAGTGATGCGTTGATAAATTATAATTGATATGGGAACGTCATTTCGGGTTTTGCTTTTAAGGGGTTAAGGAGACGGGAATTAATTTCCATGTACGTATGTGTCGTATTTTTTTAATTCCAAAGAATCGGAGTATTTATATTTCAATATGTATGTATTTTTTCTTATTTATCCGTATTAATATTATTCGTATATTATTCTTTTTACTTAAGGCGTTTAACTTATTGGGAATGGATCTGCCATGCCTTTTTCTGGTCTACTAATGATAACTATGAAACAATAAGTTTTGAATAAAACTCGCCATTTGGTAGGAACGACAGTTAAAGCTCACGCCAGACAATCGCGATCAGACATTACCGTGACGTTGACACGGGTTGTATGGACGCTATTATTACATTTGCAATGAAAACTAACTTTCTCATATGCATATTTCCGTTTGTTTGAAAACGCCTTTCTTCTCACGCAATCTGCCATTGCAACGTAATCTGAAGGTTGGAACCTCAACATTTTGTTGCAGTAGTGTCTCCTTTACGAGTGTTTCTTAGCTCCCATCAATCACTTTTGCTCCTTGCTTGTCATCTGGTCATCTGGCCATCTGGTCATTCATGTATGAAATGAGATGGTCAACCAAAGCTTTGGACCTACTTCGTATCTATGGTACCCTACTGTATGAAAGCTCTGTAGGATGTTGTATACATCACAATGCGCTTTCATATTTATCAATTGAGAATTTAATACGCCGATAACGTGGATTGTTGCAGATTATTTATGTAATTATTCCAAAAATAATGTAAAAAAATAACTCTTCATGTGATGCCCTTGGAAAAATTGCGCGAGATATAAATTTTGGAGGATTTATCTTTCGCAAAAAATCGCGCTTCTATTTTGTGCCCATAAACGCAATATCTTCCCTTCTTTGATCTAAATCATTGAATCTTAATGATTATTGCCTCGTAGCAGTTCCATCCATTTTTCCTGTTTTGTATCGTTTGTGTATATGTCAGTTCATTGTCATAATGGTTGCGAAACATTTCAGTGCATTCTACTGCGGGTTTGGGTCAAGGGTTCAATGCGTTTGCATTAATGTCCCAAAATTCTAATTTGAATAGTTAAATGGAAACTTTCCGAAAAGATCATTTTTATATTATCATTTCCAATGACGAACCGTATTGATATGGTTTTTTTATCTTTCAGCTAATGAGCCAATGATTATGAATGAATGCGAGTATGATCGCGAGCATGATGATGCGAGAATGATAAATTCAACGTTAGTCTTTGATTTACATACCCGACGCGATAGATGGAGGTTTTAATGTCAATACTTTTTTTCTTTTAATTTGTATCCCGTTTTATGGCTCGGGAGGCAATGGCCAATGTCACCGGGTCGTTATATTTATACATTGGTTGTCGCAATACCCTTATCGACGTCTAACTTTGTTGTTATAATTAGCTTCGGGTCAAGAGACATTCGTGATACACTTGGACGTGACGCAATGAACTACGGACTCACTCGACGGCGACGCTATGGTGACTGTGCATGCAAAGTCTCAGTGCAGCGCGATGTGCAGGGAGCCGGTCACCGGGCAATGACGAGGCATTGGCTTCAGGGCGTGACTCGACGGAATTCCTTCAAGGTTTTTAAGTCTCGATTATCGCCTCATTTATTACGTGCACGGGCTATCTCGTCGTCATTTGAATCGCTCATAAACGTATCGATGGGCGTGTGCTTGCGTGTGTGCGTGTTAGAGATATACTTATCCGGTCTCATAATTCATTCATGAATTTAATTTTATCGTTATTCTCGTGACAACCCGCTCTCTCTATCACTCTCTCGCTTTCTATAATACCTATATGCTTACACTTGACGCCCTTCTTATGCTCCCTCTGTTGGATTTTTATTTGAAATCAATAGAAATATATCGCAAGAATCGATGATTAATTGCCTGCTATCATGATGTTACTTGACGGCTGTCATGCTACTGTGGGTCATTTTGTGTTTTTTTTATGATCTTGTCTCAATTAAAATGAGTTACTCAGCGTGCCTCTATAATACTTAGATTTCTTTCTGTGCGTGAGACCAGCTCTCGGAGATGTGTGCCTTCGCTAAGGGTTGGTATTCACTTTGTAGAGAAAGCTAGATCTGTACTGATGTGTGCTTACCCTATACTATTAAACGAGCAAATCTTGTGTACTTACATGTGTGTATTTTTCTATGTATGTAAATTTTATTTCGAAAAAGGCTATAACGATTTTGATGAAAATTACAAATTTCCTAATTTTGGGTCCAAAAAGGCTAGGCTATTGGCTCTGGGAAAACTCTTTTTTTTACAAGATATTGGGCAAAACAAATTTGTATTTTTCACATTTGAAAAGGCTAAAGGCATTTTTCTTTGATATGGATTCAAATACATTCACTAGCTTTCTTTATCAGGCTTTTTTATCGTCATTTTCAAGGTAATCATCCAATGCCACCACCATTGTTGGAACAGAGGTTTTACGATTACGCATTTGTTTAATTATGAGCCATAGAAGTGAGTGGTTAGCAGAAATGCAACTACATAATTTTTAACGACATTCGAAACACCAATATGCTCAGTACATGTGATTTCTTCGTGGGGTCGCCGGGTTAAATATTTCAATCCGATCGAAGATCGGCCCCCAGATTTTAATTAAATGATGGATTTATTTTTATTAATATTCTAAAAGATGTCCAAATTAATAATCGGCGTCGTCACAGCACATCACTTTCACAACATAAAGGCGAATGATTATTACGAAAGTGTTAACTCAGTAAACCAAGTTAGTAAGAACACTTTCCAATGTTCTTGAGGTTACCGAACTCTTCTAATCTGATCACTCATATGGTCATCTGCTTGCATGTCTCTAGCCAGTCGTGATCGTCTTTTTGTTAAGATGTTAATATCATGGACTTATTCACCTTCAATGCATTCCGTGTTCTGAGCGTACGTGTGGCACGAAACCTACTAATTTTTGAGGACTGTTAAGCCCTCTTATGGGTTTTCTTCGAATTGGAGAAAGATTTTTGAGACATCACTGCTTCCCGGAAGCATTTTGAGCCATTGATGACGTACTATGTGAAAAATATCGAACATCTGAAAAACATCGTCTTTTACCGTTGGTTGGCATGAACTTATTCTGTTTCACATCGAACACGCCCAAACAAAAAGCATCATTACTGAAACCTGGGGTTAGACTCGGAGAATTCACTATCTCTTCTTCATTATCACCTTAACCATTGCTTTCTCATAAATTATTATCATTATGCAGAGGGTATTCGTTCCAAAAATCGTATTTACCATCGCTTCAAGATGGTGACAGAACCGGGTAATCCTTGAGATTTCTGTGGAGCTGCTTTATAGTCTTATCTATCAGTTGGAAAAAATTACCCGATTTATTTCCAAAAGTGAATGGCTTACGCGAAAGTGCGTTTTGAAAACCAATTGACGCTATGACGTACTGGTGCGTGGTTGAAAATAAATAGACCCTGTTGTAGACTCTGGAGGTGTAAACACAAATGAGAATCAAGAGGAAAATACTAGAAAAATCGGAAAAATTATAGCGAATACTGCTTTCTTATTTAACCTACCGCCATGAGTTTACACGTATCTCAAGGTGAAGTTTCCGGCAGTAACATTCTTTACTTTTTTACTGTTGGAAATTTGCTGATTTTCCACTTTTAAAGTTAGTTTACGAATTGCGTAACTTTCTCTCAAGTTCACGCAGCAAGTGGCTTACGTGTTTGTCTTGGTTCTCCCGATGGCCATCGTATTTTGTTGTCTTTTCTCTTACGACGGTGAGTTGGTGAGTGAATGGGGCTGTTGCTCATTGTGTTTATCCCTCGGGCCGTCCCCTTTTAAGCACCCTTTTCATTTCGATCGCCCGGAGAGGCTGCGAGCTCCAATGCTCACGTGAGTTCGCCTTTCCCCATCGTGTTTTGCAAATAGTAGTTGCCTTCCGTTTTTATCGCTTTGGCTCTCTTATCTCCCCTTCCTTGCTGACCTTCCCATCAACCACGTGAGTGGAAACGTGCGGCGTACTTGGGGAAACGGAGAGGAAATTCTCCCTCTTTAAGTCTTTCGCTTTTACCGCCTGGGGTCTTTCGTTTTTCGAGATTTTGGTATGTGGAATTTCAGTTGGCGTGATATTCGGCTATCGCCTGGGAAATATGTCGGATGCCAATTATTGATTTCTCCTTTGATTTTCGCTGCTGTCTTGAATAACAGAAAGCAAGATCTCGAAGAGGACATTCTTGAAACTAAGCGCATATTAATTTTCTATGAACACCATTAAAATACCGTATTTGTTGCATGGTTTGAATGCAAGCCTGCATTCAAGTGCCATGCGGTGCTCAATGTCGTGTGGACACGACTCTTTAAGTATTATTTTATGGGCCGCATCATAGAACGTTACTCAATCCGAGTGGGCACTCACACTCGGCTCATTGGAGAGTGAGTAACGATACTAGTAACTGATATTTATTACAATTACTCCAAATACGTTGGCATAGTTACGTGAAGCATATGACGAACGATTTCATTTAGCCGCGCAAGTTAATAATTTTTTGAAGCAAGAATGCATTTAATTCAATTTTCAATAGGAAGAATTTCCAGTTTTGAAGTATATAATTGAAAAATGTAATTAACGATAATTTCATAAATAAGACTTACCGATAAAAAGACTATCTGGTTTAATGAAGAATTAAATATATTATCTCAACAGAAGCGCGAAGCACACCTACAATACAAACAGAGCCAAAATCCACAAACATATGAAAACTATAAAAAAGTAAGGATTGAAGTTATTAGTAAAATTAGTAAAATAAAGCAAGAATACTGGGAAAAGTACACAAAAACCATGGAAAGGAATATATATGGCCTTCAAAAACAGATATGGAGATCTATAAGAAACCAAAGATCAGAGGTGAAAAAATATATAGAAGCACGACAGATAGATAATAACAAATGGGTGGAATACTTTAAAAAACTATTCGAAAAAGACAAAACCGAAGGTCAAATAGACATGGTAGAAACAGTATAAGAAGGCAAAAATGGCACAATAACAATCACAGAAGATGATGTAAGAAAAGCAATAAAGAAATTGAAAATCAGAAAATCACAAGGAAAAGATGAAATAACAAACGAAATGATTAAATACGGAGGGCAGCAGCTAGTAGAAGAATTCACGAAATTATTACAAAAATTATTAAATCAAAATAAATACCAACAGAATGGAAATAATGCATCCTAATACCTATTTTCAAAAAAGGCGATGAAAAGGTTCCAGAAAATTACAGAGGAGTGAATTTACTTAGCACATCATTAAAATTAACTACGAACGTAATAATGGAAAAATTAAAATCGGAAATAACGTTGGAAGATGAGCAAAAAGGTTTTCGAAGCGGTAGGTATTGCAATGACGCTATATTTGCAGTCCGGCAAATAGTAGAGAAATCAATAGAGTACAAAAATCCTGCTTTCATGTGTTTTGTGGACTTAAAAAAGACCTTCAACAGGGTTCGTCTAAAAGATCTTATTGAAATTCTGCAAAAAAGAAAAGATGCTCCGACCTTAGTAGCAGTAATCAAAGATATATACATAGGAAACAAAATAAATTAAAAGTAACGGAGAACTCTCCGAATGAGTCAAAGTGGAAAAAGGAATTAGACAATGGACTTCTTAAGCCCGCTACTAATTATATTAATTTAAAACGCTGAGGTTAATTTGATAAGTTGGCATCTCTTTCTGGCTTTTTGGCATTCGTGTGTCGGAGCATGAAATATTTAGAGCCCTGTTTTCTAATGCATTGATTGCTCTTATTTTGTATCTCTTGCCTGCTCCACTATCCTATCCCTATCAGAATTTTTGTGTAAACAAATATATCCTCAATGAAGAGAGTGGCATTAATATTATTTCATCATTTCGGACCGAGAGATTTTAGGCTTTCCCACTAGAACCGCAGATGGTGCGTTGGATGTAAGGCTACCCGAGTACTAGCCTAGCATGAGCTCAGTCAGTGTAAGTGGGGGCTGAAATTGGAGAGTAAGAAATCAACGGTGTCAGGCGAGATTTGGTGGAACATCGTAATAATTAAAGTAATCGATGTAGTACGTCCACTTTATTTAAAAATACACTACACGTGTTTCAGCTTCATACTAAGCCATCTTCAGGTATGATTACAATCCAGTTTAGCGGTTTATATATATACACACACATCCAGTTCAACAGAAGTAGGGGGGGGGGAGGAGGGGGGGGGAGGGGGGGGGGGAACTGGATGTGTGTGTATATATATAAACCGCTAAACTGGATTGTAATCATACCTGAAGATGGCTTAGTATGAAGCTGAAACACGTGTAGTGTATTTTTAAATAAAGTGGACGTACTACATCGATTACTTAATAATTGGAGAGTAAGCTCTGTTTGAGAACGTTGACGTCAGTACGTAAGCATGAGCGTGATATACCCCGATGTTTTAATTTCAGGTCGTATTCCTTAAGGAGGATAGATTTTAAAACTATTCTGGAAAGTAATACACACTCATGTGTATTTCTCAATCCTTGCTCCTGTCAGCGCAAGCCCCTAATACCCCCCCCCCCCCCCGCCTATCCTTTACCTCTATATTCCATTTTAGAAGCATTCTGACGCCTGTCATAGTTGTCAACATCCGTTTCACAGTATCTCCGTCCCCTTTCTCCGCCTTTTCATAATCTCCATGGAGAACTTCGTCTCTTCTCCAGCGCTATCTCACTTTTCTCCGTTTGTCCTCCAGTCCTTTCACCTTGTTTTTTCCATCCTTCTCCATCACCAAACCTCGAAACCCTCTAATCTTATACAAATATGAAAACTCGATTTCGGAATGTCCCCAATCTGCTGACTTGGAAGCTTCGTTCTTGGGGATTACTATAGTTTGGCAAGTGGTGTTTGAGAGCCGTCCACGCTTGACACATTTCACGTCTGTCATCTCTTTGAAAGTGAGATAGTTAAGTGGTCCCATTATTTGGTCATCATTTTCCTAACAGCGCTCATCTTGACGGCCTTGGTGTATTATTTCACATATATCTATCCATATGGAATATTTTGTTTTTGTTTCAAAAAGGCAATGCAAGACTTATCTGTAGAAGTTTTTATGTTTTTAAGGTCGAATATATTAAATATAAATTCATACATGCCATAGTAAAACATTTAAAGGCAAAGCTAAACGTGATGGCTGTCACCAGCAGAGAATTAGTGATCACTGAGGGTGGATTATGCGTTTATGGGCGGATATATGTACCTAAAGACTACCGGAGACTTATGGAGGGACCCTCAGCCCCTATGTCTCACCTCTCATGTGTACTTCACCCTCCCTGGCATCATACGCTTCACGGGTGAGTGCCATAAAGTTTCGCTACTCCTATATTTTGTTTACTTGTCTATATTTGGTTTGGAGTAAAATGTTTAAAAACCAGCCTTATCAGGTTACTCATTGTACAACTTATCCTGTTTAAAATATCAACATTGATTCAACATGTTTATGGCATATTTGAAAGAATAGCAAAAGTTTATTTGAAGGTCGAACAAAGGGTAAGTATTATTTGGAGGTCTTCTAAGTGAAATATAATTGGCTTGTTAGTGATTCCCTTAATTTAATTGTATGGACAAGGATACCCGAATTTTCAAGTATATCAAGATTTTTTAATGAAAAATGCTTGAATTATATGAATGTGTAGTGACATGTTATCGAAGTTTTTTTGAATTCGAGAATGATTATATAAATTGTTATAATTTTCCATTAGATGCCTATTACTAATCACAGAAAATGCGTTTAGTAGTTTAATGTTTTGCGTCTTCATAGATAAAGAACAGCATGACATAATTTTTCAAACAGTTCCCTTGTTAAACACGTACTTCGACCTAATTATTGCCTCTATGCTCTTTATGATGAAGCTGAGCATTTAACAGCTTCGTAGATGAACTTTTTTTGAGGAAATTTACAATTGCAATTTTGTGGAAAATAGTTATCATTATAGTTTCAACACCGAAATTCTCATATTTGATTCATTACGCGACACATCGCTTATTTCTCCGCGTCGGTTGTCTTCGTTTCTCCAAAGTGCGGTTTTATGTCTAGTTGACGTTAACCGCAAATTGACGCATAATTTACGTAACCTTGATCTTATCTGAGAGTCAGGCGTTTCGTGTTTTACATCAAACTGTAGGTCAGTACCTGAACGTTGGGATCGATAAGAGAGTGTATTAGTAAACTTCTGTTTTTATGTCGAGAAAATATTCGACCAGAGGTTATAAACCCTGGCCCACAACTGTTTGCCCATACTCTGAAAACGCTTGAGGGTTCTTAAACCTATGCCTTGAACTCAGCCAAATTACGGCCACGTCCGTCAGTATTAGCTCTGGGATCTCGTGCATTCATCTGGCGGGTAATATACGCACCTCACCTCCTTCACTCCCGAAGGAATAACTACCGCAAAGACGGGGATGAAGGCGGACGACTTCGGTGCATAGACGTCCAGACTCCCAAGCCCCTAGGCGACCCGCGTCTCCTTTATTATATGTACTCGTTAGTAACGGCCGTGTTCGTGGTGAGATCTTATCAATTCAGAGAATCGTTCACTCCCCCATCGATTTATTTGTCATGCACCGTCCAATTTACGACACTCGGTTCCTTCATTAATTCTCTCGTTAGGAGATGAATCGAAATTTAAATCCAATAAATCTTGCGGGACCATGTTAACGGCCGCTACTATCTTCTGTTACCGTCATATCCTCTCTCTCTCAAATGCATAGGGAACAATAAAAACTGGATTTAGGTATGTTTTCCTGGAAGTGTTCCGATACTATTTTTTCATTCGTAGGTCTATCGTCGAAAATTAATACCTCGACTCTTATTCAAAAGTGTAAGTGGCTTGAGATGCGTCGGTGCATTGCCTTATAGAACCCAAAGTCAACTTGAGTTTTTAATTCAGATTTAATTTGTTCACTTTCACGTAAATTGTTTTTCAGTAGAGAAGCACTCCTTAGCGTCTTCGCGCCAGACTTATACCACCTATGTTTAGTGGTTCTCAGTGTTTAGCTAAGAATGGTGCAAGATTTATTCATTGAAATGCAAGTAATAAAAATATCAACTCTCTCTCGCTAATGAGCGATAACGAGAGCAATAACCCCTAATTTACGACTTACGTTATTTTAATATCAGGCTTTTTACCTGCGTTACAAGAGTTTCCTTGTTATATTTTATGTTAATACTCACCAACCCCTGGATGTGTGACATTTAGGGGTTAAGGTAGGAATATCTTCGAGGTGAGACAGCAGATCTTTCATTTTTACGGCCCAAATTACCGAGAAAGTTGCTCATCTGACTGAGGTATTTAACTTTATGGCGCCGCGTGCGTAGACCAATTAGTCTTTTCCTGACTCAAACGTGTTCAGAAGCTTTTGTCTTATTGGCTGCTTTCCAACTCAGCTCTTCGTATTTCATTGTTAATTAGTCTGAGTACATACCTAAATGAAATGCAGGTGGCAGGCTGATAGACTTTCGTAAAATGTTTACTTAGCAATAAAGTTCATCATGCTATGAATGAGTCTTGGGAAATATTAAGTGATTTACCTTAAAGATTGAAATTACTTGTGTGAAACCATTATTCCCGAACCTGGAATTGGACCAATTACACCCAGGCCTTCTAAGGAAAAGCAGCCTTCTTCGAAAGCCAGGATACCCTATTCCAGAGATCAATATTTGTGAGATTTATTGGATTAATTGTTAAATGGAATTCAGTATTTGAATTTACTTATGCCGAAAAAATTTTCACACTCCAAAGGGTCAGTACTACACAACTTCACTGAAGGAATGCATTTTCGAGTACTAAAGAATTTCCTTGAGAAGAACTGAATGACTGTACCACACTATGGAAAGTCAATGCTTCGTGGCAGAATTTTAAATCAAGGATATCATTCACTGGCAGTGTAAACATAATTTGGCAGTAAAATAGTGCAGGATCGTGAGTGATGCCTTGACATGGCTTGCATTTTACCAACGCAGGTAATATTCCTGGAACTACATTTACTATAGTTGAACGCTATTCCCGCTGCTATTACAGCCGTAATACTGCATCACAAAGCATTTTATACCCGATACTTCATTAGGTTGATGTGCCGCCGATGCTAGAAGAAAAGGGAGATCCCGTGGTTGTTTTTTATTTGTTTTACTCCGAGTATGTATACTATGTGGCTTCCCAACTCAAAAGGTCCGTATTCCATTGTTAATTAGTGAGAGTATACACCAAAATGAAAGGCAGGTGGCAGGTTTATAGACTTTCGCCAAATCAATTCTTATCTATAAAGTCCATTGTTCAATCAACGAGTCTTGGCAAATAACAACTGATCCTCGAGGGCCTTTAAGATGGAAATTGCTCGTATGAAGCCATAATCCTCGTACCTGGAATGGGACCACGGACATCCGGCTTTCGGAGAAAATGAGGTCTTATACACCATCCTGGATATCTCATACCGGAGATCAATTTATCGGGGATTTACTGAATAAATCGTCACCCTGATGTATAGGAATCTGTTGCTGTCCCTGCCTTACACCCTTGAGACGGATTTTAGGGAAATCTAGAGAGGATATAGTTGCCGTGTATCTTTAAGACCCATCATGGGACTCGTGGAGTATCCCAGGAACGTTTTTTTATTATTTAGAAACGACTTTGGAGACATTGGGATGCGATATAATAGAGCAATGCTGCTCAAACCTCGACCCGCGGGCAAGTTTCTGCTCGCAAAATAATTTGTAGCCCAAAAAATTAATCTGAAAATTTCGGGCACTGACTGCCTAACTATTGCAAATTCTTAAGATAATACTTTTAATCACTTTCAAATAGATCGATATTTGAAAAATTCTTATTCCGAAAAAAATTTCACACTCCAGAGGGTCAATACTACACAATTTCACTGAAGGAATTCATTTTCGAGTACCTACTAAAGAATTTCCTCCAGAAGAACTGAATGACTGTACCACACTATGGAAAGTTAATGCTTCATGGCAGAATTTTAAATCAAGGATATCATTCGCTGGCAGTGTAAACATAATTTGGCAGTAAAATATTGCAGGATCGTGAGTGATGCCTTGGAATTGTACCAACGCAGGTAATATTCCTTTGATCTTTTTTGTCATAATCTTCTTATTTACAAATTTTATTTATGCTTTATTAGCGGTAATGAGGGGCGATGGTTTGCTGAAGGCCGTGGTATAAAGAGGGATGTTGGGGAGGTGGGGAAGGGGAAGAAAGAGATTAAGTTTTCTGGACGGGATGAAGAAAGGTAGGACTTATGCTGAGATGAAGAAAGAAATATTAGAGGTAGATAGGGCACAGCACGTGTAAGAGTCCGTTGGATATTCTTTGACTTTCATCATAACCTACCTCTAACCGGTAGATTACTCTGATGAAATGAAACGAGTTATATATACACCTTTTTACGTTCATGAGTCGACAGTGTGAACTTTGCTTACGCATTCACCTAGAATAAATGAAGTACTTGCCTGTCAATTTCAAATATGTGTTTTACAAAAATCACATAATAACTGGGTCATTTTATTTTTTTGGAAATATTTGGTTTCCTAGAGTAATTTATTAAAAAAATTGACCGTTTAACATCGGGTATTGCGCATCTATCCCGCGGAGTTAAAAGTTCGGGCTCTTTGTAATAAAACGTTTTTTCTCACCTCGTCTGTCCATTATGCGTAGTGAAGCTACCTTAACTAGTGTGCGCTTTTTTTCAGTTTTTTTTACTTAGGCACATGTTATAAAGAGATGAGCAAAGTGCTTTTGATTCGTGCAAAGGCCTCTCTGGTATAGGAAGGATGAGTTCTTTGACCACTTAGTCGTGTGGGAAGAAGGGGCCATGTGCTGTGCTATGTGGGACGTCCCTCTCCATAATGTCCCACTCTTGAGATATTTCACGACTGACCGTGACTGCGGCCACCACCTGCGGAATCGTCAGGCGCGACGACGACGCCTCTCTCAAAAATGAAGACAACCCCCCAAGCCAACCATTCAAGGTGCAGGTCGCCTCTCTCGCCCAAACTTCCAAGGGTTAGTCCGGGCGGCCTTCCTCCCCTGCTCACTGATTGCGGTGGGTGTTGGCGGTGTTTGGCGGGAGCGGTGCATCTGGTGCGTGGGTGCCTCCGTGGGTGTCTCCGAGTGGTCGGGGGAAGGAGTGTGGTGAGCCCATCGATGTAGAAAAGTACCTAACTGGATTGAATGGACCATCTTGGAAAGACGAGCCACAGCCGCTATGTTGTTGGACATATCATCTCTGACATTTCCGTAAGTTTAGTGGCAATGGTGTCATTTGATCGGTGCGTTCGGTATTTTTTTTACTGGACGTATCTGTGAGCACAGATACTCTCGACGCGAATCTTATGATTTGCGGCGTTTGTGTTGTAGATGATGATTACTGGAGCGCGGGCAAATGGTCCTCAACTTCTCGAAAGAGTTCGCGTAAAATTTGCGGATATTTTGGAATAAATCTCTAAAAAGTCCGAGATATTTTAGTATGCTGCAAAATTAAAGTAAATGTTAGAAATTAAGGCTCAGAAATACCGTTTTATATATTTGCATAGATTTATATGCTCAGTGTACATTTTGAGTCCCTAGTTATGATATCCCTGGTTATGAAATGGCCAAGATTGACCAAATGTTTAATCGATATTTTTTAGTTTAATTTTTTGATAATTTTGAAATCGATAATTCAATGGAGATATAGATTATTTAAGTCGCAAATCGATATTTTAAAATGTTTTAAAGTCCCTACTACATGGAGCAAAGTTGCTTCGGCGGTACTCCCGTGGTACGGCGGCTCCGGAGGGAAAGGTCGTCTAAGAATTTGAGCATCGTCCGTCGTCTCATGCTCATAGTCGCATAGATATCTAATATTTTACATATTTTCCTTCGTCGAAGCTCTTTTTGAAAGCTGGTAGGACACAGCTGAGATTTAAAAAACTGTCAAAATTATTGTTGCTGAATTTAAGGCTAAAAATAGTGCGGTAACTTAATTAATAATTTCTAAAAACTAGGAATGTTAAAAATGTAAACTGTTATTGATTCATGATGTTTCAGCACATCAGTGTCATTTTCAAGGTCGTTTGATTTATTTGACCTCGATAATGACATAAAATAAGTGTGAAAATAGTACAAGTTTTAATTGTTCATCATGGACGTTAGAAATTTTCGCAAAGTGACGCCTCGAGTTACCTTTTGTATGTTTTTTTCCTCCCAAAATCGCCATAAGTATTCATGCACTCATTGACGTATATAGAAGCGTGTGAAGGGGGGGTGGGTGACCCCCTTCACACGCCCCCCCCCTCTCTTTCATCTACATCTAGATCTACATACTACCCCGCAAGCCGCCTCAATAGGCGTGTGGCGGGGGTGTTAGGACACCAGCCGTTTACATATAAATAGGAAACGCTCTAATGAAATTACGCCAAACATTTATTGAAGTCCCTTATTGTTCGGGGGAAAAACGAATTCCCGTACCTATCCGTTCGGCAAAATATCTCTCTTAATTTATCGTTTCTGTCGGACCTGGAAATATAGTGGGGTTCTAATATGATGTTCTCCGTTTCGCTCTTAAAGATATCTATTCTTAATTGCTCAAGTAGTCTAAGCCTAGCACGCAGCCTCCGAGTCTCTAGCGGCTCCCAACCTAATTCGTTTAACATCTGTGTAACACTGTCTGTACGCCCGTACCAGTTTTTGACGAATCGCGCAGCTTTCCTTTGTATTTATTAAGTTCCCGGATTAAGTGTTTCTGCACCGGATCCCATATGCTCGCTGCATATTCAAGGTGTGGCCGGACGAGTGCGAAATAGCACCTCTCTTTTACTTTTTCATCCGAAAATCTTCCCAGGAGGTAAAGTCTTTCTATGGGAGGTATGGAATACCCCCACGTAAAATGGGGGGTCTGGGAATTTTGAAAAATATACATCATAATATGACGTTTTGAAGGTGTTCTATTATGTTATGGAAGGTGATCTATGAGTGTACTATTAGCATGTGTTAAGGCCGTTGTACACGGTGAAAACCTTTTTTTGTATTTTTTTTGTACGTGAGATTGTACGTTTGTCTCAACGAAATTGGAACAGGTTCTATTTCCCTTGCAGGCATTGGGACATTCGCACAAGCGTTCACATCTACAATCTGACGCTTTACACGATACATTTTTCCTCATGCAAGAGTTCACGGAAGAGTTTGTACAAACAAATGTACCTTGTAAAACGGCTTTTAGACACATCATTTTTACGTTTTTTTTATCAATGGGGGAGTGGGTGGGTTACAACCCCCAAGCCCCCCCCCCCCCTGGATACGCCTATGCATGCACTATTATTAATTTATTAATATTGACTGATTTAATGACAAAGTTCTTGTCGCTGCCTTCCTTCCGATTAATCGAATGATCGATTATGTCCATATCGTTGCCATCCCTACCATGGCTTCGCTTTTTGTCCTTCAGCTGAATTTCAGCGCGTAATCTAGTTGCTTGTTCACATCGATGGGTGTGCCTTCCGTAGGTTGGGAGTTTACCTTTCCGTGGGGAGGGATTGGTTGGACAGAGGGAAAGTGGTTTTTGGTGAGTGAGTGGGGTGTGGAAGGAGGTTCTTCGGAGAAGGCCACGTGGGCGCGGTGTGCGACAGTCGGCGTGGACAGACAGGGAGGGAGATGAATGGCCAGCCAGGACCCTTATAGCCGTGAGCACTGGTGGATGACCCTGGCCACGGCGCACAGTGGTCGGAATGACCCGTTTTGCCGGACAAAATTCGATTCTGTGAAATGTCGCAGATCTTTTCAAAATCGATTGCAAGTTGAAGTAAAATATCAAGACTTATATAAACAATGAGGTTTTTCTCGCTCAGGTGATCATATCCACACATATGAGCGTTTATTTCAGAGATCTTTCGCTCGGCGCGTTTCCACCCGTTTTCAGCGTCAATTTTCGTAATTTCTCCTACAGGCCTCTATCGCTCCAAAGAGGCCGTGATTACTGTTTTTATTATGCCTTATGTCTCTTTTTCATATTTGACAGGAATTAATCGAGCAGATTTACCAAATAGTTATTCAGGGCAATAAATATTAAATAGCAGTAGAACATTTTTTATTAACATCTTTCATTTGACTTATCTTCTGTGCACTACAGTGCACTACTATCCGACCTTAATAAACTTGTTCAGGGTAGTGTTGGTTGTAAGCGCTTAGCTTAAATAAAAGGATTTGGTCCGGAGAAGACGCGGTAAGGGAACAAGTCGGAAATTCTGCTTTTACAATTTATTCACGCACACACAATACATGTTTATCGGTCACCCGCGCGAGACTGCTCGAGTCTCTCCTGCCACCACGCAGCGCCCAGCACCGCGTCACCGCGTGACCCCCTCGAGGGCTCCCTATTGGCCGGCAATTGCAGTAGCTTTTTACCTTACCCGTGCATCTTCCCACGAAGCAAGATCCCACGGCAAGGCGCCGCCAGGTGTTAGAGGAGCCACACCTAAATGTGATTCCACATCCGGCGGCTACCATTTCAGCTGAGACCAACACCGGGGCGGCGCTAGTGCTGACCGCTGCGCGCACGCTTACACCACTTCCCCCCAAAAGTGAATCGTTGAATAATAAAGAATAACATGTTGTATTCAGCGATTCATTCAACAACCAATCAGTCAACCAATGTTCTAAAAATAAAAATCAGATTATACATTAATTATTTAAATGCAACCCAGAAAATAACACTGCCCCTGAAAAATAGTTTTCACCCAACAATATAAAGACTCATCACAATCGTTTTGCCCATGACCTACATAGGTAAACAAAATAAATGGAATGGGAATGACATAGGGAAACAAATACATACACATGACTACACACATACAGTCCCAATTCATAGTCTATGCAAACTAACACCCTCTACAATTCACTACTATTCATGCACTGGTTGTTATATCTTGTGAAGTTTGTTCTAGAAATTCTTCTTCTATTGCACATTGACTGTTTATAACACTTTTATCATATAGTCCATTTAAACCTGTTATTTTGACATTTACCAATATTCATTTAATTATAAAATGTTCAAGTTTAAGTGAAATCCCTTATCAACATCACTATCAAAACATATACACCAAACTTATTCATCCCAATAATGTGTTTTTTCTTGAAATTAGCGGAATGATATGGAACATGAAAATAAAATAACCCCTGTAAGACATTGAATCTACCCCAACCTAATTCCTAATTATTTCATCGGGCTCTGCTCCTACTTCTTCAGGAGGAGCTTCCAAGCTCGATAGCGTGACGCGCACATTCTTCGCGTCAATTACTCCTTTCCTCCTCTTCCTTTCTACCGCTCTCCCGCCGCAATTACTACTCATCTTTCATGGCACCCAGATCAAAATTTATTACTACCATCCACGAATGTTCAGTTAAAATTACATCTCGCTGTCTTTCAAATAATATACCACTTTTTAATGGTGTCACTTCTTGACCCCTAGTAGGGTCCAAACCACACCCCACCACCCACAACAACCAAACCCAACACTTTAAAGGTCCTCCAGATCCTCTTCTTCCTCCTCCCATCGTGTCAGCGCCTCCCGCGGGCGTAGATAATAGCGATGAGAGGATGCAGGCGGGGGAATCACGTAAGGTGGGGATGACTCACCGCGTCCACTTCTCGGTCGCAAACGATATGGACAACGTCGGGGGAGGGGAGGGGGATAAGGGGCGGCGACTCCTTCTACCTCGAGCGGAGGGGCGGGAGGGGGATGAGGGGTGACGACTCCTTCCACCTCGAGCGGAGAGGCAGTGTCTTCTTGATGAGGGACAGGGGGTGGAGGGGAATGGCCAACACAGGGGGAAGCGGGGAGGAACTTCTCCTCCTCTACGGCAACGGTGTCCTCCCTTTCCGCGCTGACGTCACCTCCTCCTGTGCTTTGAGTCACCAAGGATTCCCCTCGACCTTCCACCCACTCGTCCTCCCACTCAGGGGGGGTCGGATCAGCTGGCTCCGGAACTCGCGCGGTGATTCGGTTTCTTTTTGGCCGTCCACGGGGGCGATCACCAATATTCACTGCATCAGGGGGGGGAACAGGACCGTGATAAGGCTTAACACGACTTATGTGCACAATAAGGGTTCGAAATGGAAGCTCCAACATTAGATTGCACTTTGAAGTTACCTTCAACACGCGATACGGGCCCTTCCACGGTCTATGAAACTTTTTCACTTGCCCTATTTTTAAACAAGGGTCACCTAAAAATACGTAGTCGCCTTCTCTATATTCCCTCACCTTACCCTTTCCTCTCACCGTTTCCCTCCTTTTCCTCACTGCTAAACGATCATTACGGGCGCATTGTTTCCACATTCCCTTCAACCTCTCTCGTAGTCCTGTCACACCAGGGTGTTCCTTTCCTGAGCTACTCATTCCGAGACAATTGAAAGGTGATGCCATCTGTCGTCCAAAAACCAACTCGTGCGGGGTGAACCCAGTGCTCCTGTGTTTACTCGTGTTATACGCAGTCACGGCAAATGCGAGGTGCTTTTCCCAGTCGTCGTTTCGTACGTTCACGTAATGGCTAAGAATATTTGCGATTGTCCGATGAACTCTCTCAACTCGGCCATTGCATTGTGGGTGGAACGGGGAGGTCCTTAGCTGTTTTACCTTCAATAGTCCACAAATCTGTCGGAAAAGATCGGACATAAAGTTAGTCCCCTGATCCGTAAGCAATAACTCCGGCACCCCGAATTTCAATATCCATTGTTTTACTAGTGCGACGGATATGGTTTCGGCCGTTTGGTCGGGCAAAGGCACCATTACCAAGTATCTTGTAAAATGGTCTAGGATAGACAAAATATATCGATTCCCACCATCGGTCTTTGGAAGAGGGCCCACTACGTCAATAGCAATGAACTCGAAGGGTCTTTCCGCCGCTGGTAGTGCCTGTAGAGGGGCCCTGCACTTACCGTAAGGGCTTCGCTGGCTACAGGCTATACAACGCTTCACATACTCCTTGACATCTCCCAAAATCGTTGGCCACCAGTAGTCCCTCCTGACCCTACTCGCGGTGGTGTGTACTCCTAGATGTCCCGAAAGTATATGATCATGGCACTGGCGCAAGACTCTCTCTCTGCAATTTCGTGGTACCACTATTTTATCTCCTCCCTTGTGTCTTTTACAAATAACGTCCCCAACGACAACGAAATTATTTTCCCTTCCCCACTTTACACACTCAGGGTCTCGTTTCTGCTCATCTCCAAAATTAATTATTTCTTCGGCAGATACATGGCAAACCTTCCTGCTCAAGGCGTCAGCATTTGCATGGATTTTTCCTGGCCTGTGGACCACCCGGTAATCGTATTCACCCAGTTTTAATGTCCACCTCATTAATCGGCCGTTGGGGTCCTTTAAATTAAATAGCCACGTGAGGGCTGCGTGGTCCGTCACAATGGTAAATTTTCGTCCGAGAACATAATTTCTAAACTGATTGACGGCCCAAGTTACTCCAACCAATTCCTTCTCTGTTGTGGTATAATTCAGCTCAGATTTCTTCAGTTGCCGTGAGGCAAATGCTACCGGATGTTCCTCACCGTTGATCACTTGAGACAGAACGGCACCTATTGCGAAATTACTCGCATCTGTCGAGATGGTAAAAGGCAAAGAGAAATCTGGGTACACCAATACGGGACTGCTCGTAAGCGCTGTTTTTAAATTTTCCACTGCTTCGTCGCACTCGGGTGTCCAAACAAATGCGGTACCCTTTCTTAAGAGCGATGTAAGCGGCCGGGCGATAACCGCATAGTTTTCGATGAACCGACGGTAATAATTCGTTAGGCCCAAAAAGGATTGTATTTCCTTCACTGTTTTCGGAATAGGGAATTCCTTTACCGCTGAAATCTTACTAGGGTCCGGAAAAATACCTTTTGCACTAATAATGTGTCCCAAATAGTTCACTTGCGGAAAGGCAAAGTGGCATTTAGACAATTTCAATGACAATCCTGCCGTTTCTAGCCTTTCGAAAACTCTGCCCAAACGCAAAGCGTGTTCCTTTATTGAGCCGCTAAAGACGATGACATCATCGAGATACACTAGGCATTCCGTGGGAGACATTTCTCTAAAAATACTATCCATGAAGCGTTGGAAGACACTTGGGGCGTTTCTAAGACCGAAGGGCATTCGGAGGTATTCATACAATCCATTATGCACAATAAAGGCGGTTTTCTCACGCGAATCTGGAGCCATCGGAATTTGGTGGTAACCCGCAGTTAAATCAAGTGTGGTGAAATACCTACATCCCCCCAAATAGTCAAGTGTTTCGGTAATGTTAGGCAAAGGATAAACATCAGGCTTGGTTATTGAATTCAAAGCGCGAAAATCGATGCAAAACCGATACTTCGGCCTTCCGTCCTCAGACTTTTTCGGTACAATCACGATGGGCGAAGCCCAGGGGCTGTGACTTGGCACAATTATACCCCCCTCTAATTGTTCCTTCACGAAATCGTCTATCAATGGCTTCAAGTGATGTGGGGTCCGATAGGGTCTTCTGTAAATTGGCCGGGCATCACCAGTAGGAATGTGGTGTTCTACCAAGTGCGTGGCCGGGGGTGTTCCCGATGGCGAGAACAAATGACTATACCTTCCGATTAAAGGCTGCAGTACCGATTGTTCCTCAATATCCAGATGGGACAACTTCCTTGAAATCTCGTCCTTAAAATCATCGTCACCAGCCTTACACACGGAAATGCATACGTCCCTGTCACTCCCGTTCCCTTGCACTGCACCTTCGTCCCACCCATTATTCACTGTCTCCACCACATCGCTCACTATCGCGATCACTGTACCCTTACTCAGAGTTACATCTATCATTCCAAAGTTACTTACTTGGATCTTAGCACCTCCTTCCCCATTCACCTTACAAACACATCGGGCCACCCAGCAGTCGTCCACTTCCAGCGCCGACTCAACCATGCACTCATGGCCCTCTCTCCAGCCGCCACCAAGGGGGAGGGTCATGAGACGAACGCTCCGTGCTGGGATGACCTCCGCTGAAACAAGCCGCACCGGCATATTCACCCGGGGGCGGCGCCATTCCTTCCCCGCGTCTCCCGTCTCCTTCGCCGGGTCCTTCGTCGTTGCGTCTCTCGGTCTCTCCTCCGCGACGTTCGCTGCTCCGCCTCCCCACGCCGCTGCAGCCACGCCTTCCGTCCTTATCTCCATCGTTGGCAATCCCGCCTTCCGCGGCCCGCCTTCCGCCTTATCGTGGATGGTTGGCCCGCCAATCTCCGTTGGCCGCGACGGAATCTCCACAGGCTCCGTCCTTCTACTCTCAGTCAGGCAAATTATGCGCCCGCCAATTGTGAGTTCGCCCTTGCTCACGTCAATTATTGCCCCATTTTCGCGGAGGAAGTCGATTCCTAAAATTCCCTCGTGACCCCCCAAACTGTCTACAACCTGAGCCTTTAGGTTATACACACTATCGCCGAAACCTAGCGGAACCACCACCTCTCCGAAGTTCCAAATATACCCTCCATTTAATCCCTTTATCCGGAACGTAGACCTCTTCGGTACTCGGCCCCCACAGCACTTCTTAGTTAAAAGGCTCACCTGCGCTCCTGTATCCACTAACATGCGCCGCCGCATGCCTCCACACGTCACAGTCACCGCCAAGTCTTTCACTCCCCCCTCGCGGTGCACACACGGGAGGACAATCCTTAATTGGGGCCGTTGCGGGCGACTTGCTCGGCCCCGGAACCGTTTAACGGCATCTCAGCCCGCTGGCTAAAACTACCCTGTTCTCGCGCCCGGCAGTTTCGGGCCCAGTGTCCTACCTTCCCGCAATTAAAACACTGCATTCTGCCCTTCTGTTTGCAGTCCCTTGCGAGATGCCCAAAATGGCCACAGGCGTGACAGGCTCCATCACGAACCGCGAAAATTTTTCTTTCCTCTCGCCCCTCTCTCTCTGGTCGAATCCTTCGCTCGGCCTCCCGCACGCGCACGGCTGCGGTGACAGCGGCGTCAAACGTCTCCGGCATTGCGAGGCGCGTGTGCTCACCCACCCTGCCGGGAAGGCCATTTAGGAAGGCGTCCAAAGCCCTCTCGTCCGCCTCCGACCGGCGAGCGGCAGCCACGGCAGCATCACCCTCCTCCTTCCATGTATGGCTATTTATATCGCGGATGCGATCTGCAAACTCCTCTATTAGCTCCCCTGGGCCCATTTGCACGTTTGCCAGCATCTCCCTGTAAAATCTCCTATTCTTCACCCCCTGATATCTCTCCAACAGCACCTTCTTTGCTTCGGGGTAGTTCAAGGCCCCCCCCGCCCTCGTCTTCGCCCTCAGGAGATCCGCGGCTCCTCCGCGTGTGCGAAGTGTGACCGCGCTTAGCCTGTCCTCATCATCCCAGCCACCCAACCTTCCCACTTGTTCTAATTGCGAAAAGAATGCTTCAACGTTTTCCCCTGTGGATCCCGAAAAGCTTTCAATCGCCGATATCATTGAATATGACTTCCTCGAGTTCTCCCCTGCTCCGGCCACGTCTACTGTACGGGCCCTAAAAATCGCGTTTTCTTCTTTAAGGGCCCGTAGCTGCGTGCAAAGTTCATCCACCGCCTGTTGGAGCTCCATTTCACGACCCGATAAACTAACGCGACTCGCCATTGTCACTCACCTTTTCACGACTTGGTATTACCGCACTTCCCAACGCCTTGAGGCAATCCCACTTCTGACACCAATTGTAAGCGCTTAGCTTAAATAAAAGGATTTGGTCCGGAGAAGACGCGGTAAGGGAACAAGTCGGAAATTCTGCTTTTACAATTTATTCACGCACACACAATACATGTTTATCGGTCACCCGCGCGAGACTGCTCGAGTCTCTCCTGCCACCACGCAGCGCCCAGCACCGCGTCACCGCGTGACCCCCTCGAGGGCTCCCTATTGGCCGGCAATTGCAGTAGCTTTTTACCTTACCCGTGCATCTTCCCACGAAGCAAGATCCCACGGCAAGGCGCCGCCAGGTGTTAGAGGAGCCACACCTAAATGTGATTCCACATCCGGCGGCTACCATTTCAGCTGAGACCAACACCGGGGCGGCGCTAGTGCTGACCGCTGCGCGCACGCTTACATGGTAAAGTTATCAAAAAATATTTAGCTGCGTCTAGGTGCGATTCGCTGAGTAAGAGGAGAAAATGTAATAACGTGCCACGGCGCTGACCGCGTGCGACCCGCTGCGCCGCTCCACTGCTAGGGCCGGAGCTGCAGACTATGGTCACGCAGCAAACGAATGCTTGTTTACAAATGAGTCCACCACTAACAATGAAAGCAAGCCAGCTTCTTTCGACGTGATATGGACCAAAGCCTCTCCCTAGATATTTAGTCGGCTCTATGCTCTGCTACGGAGTTTGTCTATCAGTTGCTCTGTGAAAGCGCCCAATTTTGGGGGAACTTCGTTTAAATATAAATAAGCGTAAAAACTGTGAGGTTTTAACGTGTAAACCACCATTTACATCAAGCAATATCACATGGAAAACAGTTTGGAGTACTTCGACGTCTTGCAAGAAAAATGGTCCGGAGGCGACAAAAATGATCGCTCTCATCTCTTTCGAGTACGTGATAAGGTATGAGAAACTAATATTTTCTCTAGTAGTTCAAGCGATATATTTCCCTTTTTGACTTCAATATTGTATGAAATAGGTTACTAGAAACCAATTGTTCCATGGTTAATTTTAGGAAAAAAGGACTTAATGGAGAAGCAAGGGTAAAAGTTGCTAGAGTACGCAGACGTGTTGATGTAATTGTCACTCATGTTAGGGAAAGATGGCAAAAGAGTGGTAGAAAGCTACGAATGTTTTTGAGAAAAAATTCTGAATGGCTAAAAGGGGAACAGAGCTTTCTTTCCGATAGTGAAGGCTGCGATGTGACCATGCCCAGCTCCTCATGGGAGTTGAAATGTTAGTGGTCCTCTTTTAAACAGGGATAAGCTCTTTTGACTTCAAAATTCAAGTTCACCATGCATCTCTCGATACAGGAGTCGGTCGACCACGGCAAAAGCTTTGAAACTATCAAAGTGCGCTCAAAAAGGAGAAGGACTGAAGATTTAAGAGGAGCTTCTTCTGCACAGGAGCTAACATTTGCGTCTTCCACAACCTTGCGTGACGATGGGAAGGAAGCCGCTGCGGAAATAGTTGGCCAGTTGTTTGACAGTCCTAAAAGAGCATTGAGAATTAGAAAAGCGTGGACAACTGAAAAAGCAAGGGTTGCACAGCCGTGCTCCTACACCACTGACGAAGCTCTCAACTTGATGGTGCAAGCTAATTTATCAAAAACACAATACCTGTTGTTGAAGCGAGGAGCTAAAACAAGAAATATTGACATTTACCCCTCGTATGATCAGGTTCTTTTGGCTATGAAAAGATGTTACCCCGCGGATAATAGCATTACTGAGACTGAAACTACTGCCGAAGTGAAGCTGCAGGCCTTACTGGATCACACGTCGCAAAGATTAGTCCTCGTTCAAGAGCCTGTAATAGTCTCCCTGACAGAGTTTCAGATTAAAAGCCTCACCATCATGTCCAAGTATGGTCTGGATAGAAGCAGTGGACATTCTAACTACAAGCAATTGGCTCCGGACCCACTATTTACCGACAGTAGCCTGATGGCAACAACCATTGTGCCTTTGCAGCTTTATACATACGCCAACGAGACAAGCCGCCATAAAGTAATAGGCCTAGAATAAAATCCTAGGCCATAATCCACTCGATTCTGTTGGCCATTAAAAATACAATTTGCCAATGAAAGTACGGCAAAAGTTTTAGAAGAAAATGAGCTACTTGCTCATGAAATTAAATTACTCCATGCATCAAGGGTAATATGCAGCGATCTGCAGCTATCAATGAAGCATGAACTTCACCTCACCATGATTGATGGTAAAATTTTTAATGCTTTGACGTCCACTGCATCCTCACAAACTTGCAATATATGTGGTGCCAAGCCAACGCAAATGAACAACCTGACGGCTGTCTTCCAGAGGAGTGTCAACCAGAATGCATTACAGTATGGATTGTCAACCCTCCATGCATGGATAATAGTTTTCGAATCCCTCCTCCACATCGCTGATAAACTGGACATTGAGAAGTGGCGAACAACAACGGCTGATGACCGAACGAAGGTCGAGCAGAGGAAGAAAATGATTCATTCCAGATTTCGAGATATGATGGGACTAGTTTTGGACGTACCAAGACAAGGTGGGAGCGGATCAAGTAATGACGGAAACACCGCCCGTCGATTTTTTCAGAACCCTACCCTTTCCGCTGAAATTACAGTAGGTAAATTGTAATGGATGGACCTTAAGTCGTATGCCGAGGGAGTTATTTCTGTTCTTTTCAAATACACCGTGCACTTCCTTCTAGGTCTCGACGAAAACCTGATAAAAAGATTTTCAGTCATACTTAATGCCTTGAGCAGTGGGTATGAAATCAACGTATCAGTTTTCAAGGACTATAGTTTTCAAACTGCGCGGGAATTCGTTAATGTGTACCCCTGGTACAATATGCCCCCAAGTGTGCATAAGATATTGGTGCATGGTGCTATTATTATTTCGGCACTGCCGCTACCAATAGGATACTTTTCTGAGGCTCAAGAATCGCGGAGGAAGGACTTGAAAAGATATCGAGAGCACAACACTAGGAAAACATCACGAACAGCGACGAATGAAGATCTTCTGCATATGATGCTGCTATCGTCTGACCCCTTAATATCATCCTTAAGCTGTTTACGAAAGAAGAAAAGAGGCACCCTTTCATCTGAAGTGCTCTGTTTGTTAATGTCTCCCAGAAACGTAAACCTTCCAAATGAAGATGATGATTCTGACTCATCACGTTCGTCTTCACCATAACATTCCTTAAAGAGTACGTGCAGCCAGCTTTCATTAAGTTCTCTTTCTGCTTACGTTTTTCGTTTAAATTATGTTTCACTGTGTTTATGACATTACATTTAAATGTTTAAATCAGAGTACTTTATATTCATTGCTACTGTTGTTGTACTCTTGAATCTTTTTTAAAAATTCAATGTTTTCAAGAAAGGCCACTTGATATTTTTGTAAGTAGCGAGGCTGCATTAATAATTCTTTTATTGCTGTTTAGAAAACTTGTTAATTATTTTTGCTCTCAGTATTGTAATTCGAATATTTTAGGTAGTTATGCATTAAATAGGAAACGCATCAATACAAATATATTTTTGAGTCACATCAAGTACTCACAATGCCTTCCCGTGAATGAAAAAGTTTAACATTCGCGTATGAAGGATGTGAAAAAAAATTATTTCATGTCAAATGATCGCCTAACTTTCGTTTTTTATGTTATTTTGTTGCATGGTGCCATCCTTACGAAAAAAAAGTTGAAATAGTGGTTTTAAACTGACAATTATCTACCCTACGAATTTTGTCCGGCAAACGGGGTCTCTCCGACCACTGTGCGGCGGCGTCTTCACCCATGTGGTGACCGTGATGGCGAAAAGAAAGTGCTAAAGTAGTGTCAACCAAGTTTCTATTGTGGGATACATGAATCATTTTCCAAGTGCAAAGGGAGACAGGACGAATTCAGCAGTAAACTAAGCGTTCTTTTCGAGCATAAGTGAAATATAGATGAAGGTATAATATAAATTCACCACAAAATTAACCGCTTAGGCTTAAAATTAATAAATTCAAATTAATTAGAAGTAAAAAATATGGATGTGGAAAAATTAACGAAGGAAACAACATAAAAATGGCTATTTATGGAATGAATCTAGGTGGCAGCGTTTTAGTGAGGAGACGAAGGTGGCATTTGGAGGGAAGAAGCGAAGAGGAGGATGCTTGCCCTCTCCTCTTCAAGCTCTTGAACTAAGCCTAGACAGTTATTTTCCTAAAAAAATAACATTTAAGACGTTTAAAAAAACCGTGTCTTTATAGATGTACGATAAAGTAGTGATTCCGTAAACATTAGTTTTTTTTAACCCCCAAAAGGAAAGCTAAATACGATTCTTGAAGCGTGTAGTTTCCTCCATTGCCGTTATCTTTGCGCTCGGGCTAACATCCGACCTGAGGAATTGAGCCCTCTCGCTGTCTGCCTTCATCCATTTTGCGTGTTAAGAGTTTGGGAGACCCCTTTCCCTTTTTTCGAAGCCTCCTTCATGGAAAACAATCATGGAGGATGAAGAAAAAACTATTAGACCAATACTTGTCCATGAGTAAACTTAGCATTGAATAGCTCATAAATTAACCCCGGGGTGGATTGGTGAACTGATTATGTATCTATTCATTAAGAACAATGCGCAAATCTTCTACCCAAAGGTCGGTTTTTATCGGCGTCGGTATAGCTCATGACAGTTGAGCAGGAGATACATTTTCAGAGTAAGCTAGCTCCCAGAAACTATCTCCTTGTAGGCGACCGAGGCTTTCTCCGCGATTTACTGCCAGGGTCTGCCTAGGTCGCAAACCTAACTTTACGGTCAACTTAAAAATGCTTAAGCTGTTTTTTAAATCTTCGGAAGTGTTCGTTATTGATATTGATAAAATTATTCGTATGAGCATCTCGGATGGGTTGCGAACACTATCAGGGGATATCGATCCAGCTTTGTTTGTGTCTTAAACATTGTCATGTTGCTGCGGCCTCTTTCTTCCCCTCTCAGGGTTAATTTAATTGCGTTGGCAGCATTGTCAGCCATGCAATACCCTCTCCCCTCCGCTCCTTTGCCAACCCCTTCCACGTGTTCCTTCCCCTTCATGACGTCACACTTGACGCAGGTGACTACCGCCAAGTTTGGCTATCATTACACTAAGTAAGTCCGACGGTGAGTAACTTATACGATAGGTTCAAAGAACTGCGGAACTGGCCGCGCAGTCACTTTAACGGAGTCACCCGCTGGTGGTCACACAATTGTGTGAAATTCACAGTGAAAGAATCATTCGCCTGGACTGGGATTCGAACCCAGACCCCCCGATTTCACACCGGGTGCTCTACCAGTTAAGCTACCCAGGTGTCATATCTCATAAATTCACAGTGAGAGATGACGCCTGGGTAGCTTGACTGGTAGAGCACTCGGCGCGAAATCGGGGGGTCTGGGTTCGAATCCCAGTCCAGAATGATTTTTTTCACTGTGAATTTCACACAATTGTTATACGATAGGGTTAGGGGCCAGCCACTTCCTCGATACTGATTGTGATTTCCCAGAAGCATCTGATGACCAGAAAAATCACGCAGCTTAGGTTAGGTCGGGCGTGTTCAGAGGGTCTTCATCCTTATCTGAACTTGGGATCTTTGATTTTTCTGATCGGCCAACGCTCTTTCACCTGGGATATTATGACGGAATCTGTGCATTTAACAAAAAAGAAAATCCTTCTCGATTCCTAATCACTAAAACTTATTGATACTAATTTTTTTAGTGCTCCTGATTGAACCTTGAAAGGCGAAACTGGCAGTATCATTGAAAATTATCATCGTAGAATTAAAAAAAAGGGATTTTCCTTTAAAGGGTGGAAAGTTTGTGAAGTATAAGGCTTAGTAGACATCTGGTTTATTAGTCAATTCTTCCCTTAATAGTACGTGAGAGTATTTAACAACTGATGGAAATAAATCGACATTTAGGCACTCGAGGTCGCGGCATGCTGATTTCACCCAATTGTTAAAACCGATTTAGTCTTAATATTTTTTCATAATTTTTCTTTATTAAAAAGTGCCGTATTCCATTCTCTGATATATATTTTAGAGCAGAAAAATACAGGTAAATGTACTTCTATAGATGCTTCCATTATCATAGCAGGTCTCTGCAACACACGTAATTTTTTTGCTTTTGGCGAAAATTACTGCAATATAAAAATATGAATATATAATCTGTCACTTGCGATATTTTTCGCCAATTGTTAGTAGCAATAATAAAGTCAATATCTGACAGAATGCGGTAAAATGGGTTAAAACGCCGAAAACCAACCGCCGTGTACTCAGTAGCAAACTAAATAATAGTACATGTACGGCCCGCCGGAAGGTTAAACTCGAGTGTTCTTTTTTCAAGTTCTAATACGGACGTCATTTAGCGAAAATATTTTAGATTTTCTCAATTAGCGATTTCTTTGGTAAATTTGGTGTTTAGTTGTTTTATAAGAGAGGTTATACTCCCTTTTCTTGCTCCCTTTTCCTTAAATTCCCCCAACACCGTCTTTACTTAATTTGAAGACGCCTTTCAATTGGTTTCAT
Source organism: Pyrrhosoma nymphula (assembly GCA_963573305.1). NCBI lineage: Eukaryota > Metazoa > Arthropoda > Insecta > Odonata > Coenagrionidae > Pyrrhosoma > Pyrrhosoma nymphula. The sequence continues at coordinate 34,273,054 of OY754327.1, forward strand.
TATTACTGCCTCTGAAATCGAGCTTCTCTTTACAGAGAAGTTCTTAGTATCTATAGTATATCTTCTTATTCATTAATATTTCCTAAAATTGTACTGAAAAGTCCATTTCTCAGCTGGAAGCCAAGTCCGACTACCCCGTGCATACGGATAATAGAGAAATTGTGTTCATCGATGCTGGTATCGAAATTTATGGCTATCGCTCTATTTCTTGAAAAAGCGACCATTTATACTTTATATTTTTCCTCACGACCCAGTGGTGTTGCTGGTGAAAATTATTACCTTGAGTACCTTCTCGTTGAAAAAAATTACCTATTAAACAAAGCACTTTAAGGGATCTGTGTGTTGTTTTACAGTTTTAAAGCTTGTATGTTTATATTTACGCAATTTGGTCAGTGTTGGCGTGACTACGTTTCTGAACTCACGTGAAGTATTATCTCACTATCTTCCAGACTCTAACACTTGGTCATTGTAGGTAAGCGGTAGTCTTTGGGTGCGTTATACGGCTTAGGTCAAGTTATGGTTGGTCGGTGATTACTTGTGTAATTATTCCGCAGTTTCGACCTCACGGTAGGATAAGGTCGGAACTGAGGAAAGGAAGGCGTGAAACACAGTCTTAACATTAACTAATGGTTACGTCTCTGTACAAGTGTTAAACACCATTTTCGATTAGTTTTATGCGATGCTTGTAAGTGCTATTCTCGTTATGCTCTAGGGAGTTAAAATTGAAACATGCATTCTTGGAGTCATGCTCAAACCGAAGTATTGCATTCTCTTTCACCATTCAGACTACTAATTCCAGTCAAAGTTCTTTGAACTCCTCGTCCTTCGAATGGTTTGGAGATTTTGAAAGAGGGCGTGGGATTAATCTTCACATTCTTCTGTAAATTGTAATGGTTTATGCCGTTAAACTATCACATTTCTGGGCTGGCCAAGCGTGAGAGTAGGTGCTATTCTTCTTAAGCAAGTTATATTTTTTTCGGTCATGCTCTCAAACACACTTTTCCTTCGAAGATCCTCAATGAAGCTTTGGTTTTGTGAAAACGACGCGCATATTCTAGCGCTCATCGATATTTACTACATACTCATATCATCTTTATATTTTAGCTGCACCAGCCGATACATCCTGCATTACTATTGAAGACCTGGTTTGAATGGAGACTTATGTAGATTTCGTGTTTGTCCTTGAAAAATAAATACATGAGTCTGAGAATAACGATTGTTCTGGTGGCAAGGGATGCTATTGGTAGGGGATAACCGAGGTTTGGTAATTATTTCTCTCCCTGTTTTATTCGCCTTAATTTTTACCTAGGGTATAAAAGTTACACTAACCCTTATTAATCTAATTATCTATTGACAATACCAGTATAACTACAGAATTAAATTTACTAGTGTTGTTACCCTTCCCTGCATCCGATCTAACTTTGGTTTCGATTGTCTTCTTTAAAAAGTTTTATATTTTATTTATTTTTGGTAATATTGTATCTACTATGGAGCTTAATTTATAGTGCGTAAATTTAATGACGTGTGGGTGTTTTAAGTATCACAAATGAATGTCTTTCCTAATCTACTATATAAAAGGCTACGCGTACGTACATATGATTCAAGTGATAGGCATAGTGATTCGGATGTGCGTCAATAGATGGCAAGTGAGCTCCCATATACGTTCTCCACTAATTGACTCTTGGCGTGGGTGTATGCATTTTTCAAAATACACTCAAGGGAAACTGCTTAGTAACAGCTCCGCCTGCTCCACGAAATGTTGCACACAAAAAAATAATCTTTGAGATTTAGATATTATATATTGTTTACCATAGTTACATGCATTGCTTTCATTAAAAATACAAAACGCGTTTAATTCTATGTAATTATTTTCTTTAATCATTCCTTTTGGACTATTTCGCCAATATATTTGTCTGTTTCAGCAGACTTTTCAACTAGTGGTGAATATTTCAGCGAAAAAGTTTAAACTGGTCATCTACACTCATTATTTTGCAAGCTTGATAACATTCTTTTGCTTTGCCTTAAAATGTTTTCTCTGTATTTCATGATCTACATGCATTTTATGTTCCACTTTCTCCCATTTGGCAACGTTGGAAGAAGGGGAGTCGGAGTTTCAATCTCGCCCGACAGAATGAATTCATTTGTCTGTCTATCAATAGGATAATAACAGCAATCTTCAAGTAAGACCGGGCTGATAAAAATAAACGATTCCTTTTTTTTCAGTCCGAACTGTTACTTATGCCCCTTTCCAATCGATTGTATGGTTATAAATTATCTGGAGTGGTTTTCTTCAAAGTGGAAATTTTTATCCCAGCCACAAAATGTTGCTAAGCGTTGACTGATATTAGCCGCAGAGCGGAATTCTCGTAACATTACAAAGCCAGTCATTCATTCATATAGGAAGGCGTGCATTACAGAGCGCATTCGTTTTAATATTTATTCACGCGCGAGAAACCTGGTATTATCTCTCAAGAACGCTGTTTCATTGTTCGCGGAGCCTGTCTTGAGAACTTGTCGATTAAAATTCAACTGCATGCCTGTAAAAAGGTTGTTCCTCGATTGCCTGTAACTGTTAGAAAATCTCGCTGGGAGTTGTGAGTCATTGCCGAAAAGGTGCAGCTGGCAGCTGTTTACTTATCTTAGATCTGCATTTATCCAGCACCTCTCTTCTGCGAACAAGATTGAATTCGCAATAAAGGTTCTGTCCCGAGGGGCTTTCTCATGCTGAAGGAGAAGTCAAGTGGTCTCGGCTGGTAATGGCAGTGCTTACGTCCTCTGAATCACACTCTGGATGATGATTGCTCTTTTCCACAGTGGGGTTTGCGAGAGTCACCTATGGGTTCGAGCATTGCGTGAGCCATTTCTTTTATAATTTTTTTAAAGCTTTGCTGCTCACATGACAGAAATCCGGATTCTAATTTAATTCCTATCGTACAGGAAGTTCAGATTCAGTATCAACAGGGGAGCGGTATCCTCTCTTTTATAAGTTGTAAGCTATGGAGGCTGACTTCAAGGAAGATCCCATTGGTGGTTAGGGAAAATGTGTTAAAACCGTTAAAACCTACTAGGAATTAATGTCGAATTGCTGAATTTTGGCCCCTTTGCTCTTAAGGAGGTTCCGCCGCGACTGTGTGAGTCAAAACAAATACTAAATTCCACATTTTTTAATATTTTGTTCAAAAAATCCTGCTTTCGCTGATGAAATGCATGGCCTATAGAAGTCCAATAGTAAGGTACAACATATACAGATTATTCCACGAATGTATTTTAAATTAGCACTTTTTTCCAGCCATAGGAGCCGACTGCAGCGCCATTTCCTACGAATTACAGCATTTTGACTTCAATTACGGCATTAATTCTTCAATAACTAAAACAATAAGGTGGTAAGATGCCTATATTTTATTTTTATTCAGTTTCTCTGGATTATTTCCTTCTTATAAATAGTTTTCCGCAAAAATGGCATTTATATTTATTGGAAAAATACTATTTTCCCCCGTGTATCTCTCATTCCCCCCTTAAACCATGTAATTTCAAGTTCAATTATAGAATAAAATAGCGTGGAAAGGTGTTATTTTGTTGTTCATATCAGATATAGGACAACTTTTTCTACAAGCAGACAGAATATAAATAAAATGACATCTATGTCATTTTACGGTGCAACCACCTTAAAGGATTTTGAGTTGACGGAAATATTTAGAATATGGGGAAAAATGTCCCCGTTAAATAGTGGCTTTTATATATGAAGTTAGAGTATGTCCAAGATAATATTACAGTGAAAATATTCTGATTTGGCTTAGAAAGTAATGGAAAGTATACCACCTTTTCACCATCGTATGATTCAAACAAAGGCCACCATCTTGAGTTCTTCGGTTACGTGATTCCCCTCCGCAAATGGCATTGGACGTGTTTACAAATTGGCTGCATTTCTATCAACTGAGCTACTATCATGGACGCACTCTAGGATAGTCGAACGTCCAACCTTGGTACTTACGCGGTTTTACGTATTGGCGCACTTCAAAATTTGTAAATGCTGTAATACCTTTAGACTAAGGGAGCTATTAAAGCAGTTTTTGTGCCAATGAGATGATTTTCTTAAACCTTGGAAGAGAATTATGACTAACTAAAGTGGTGTACCTTAAAATTTGCTCTTCTACAGCCTTGGGAGTGAATTTTAAATGCAAATAGCTATCTAAACTTTTATTCGCTGTATTGAAAACTATTAATAGACCCTTAATATTGTCATTCATCTGCGTTTGGTGAACATTTGCGAAGTAGAAGAGATACACGTATCGGGCAGATTCAGAGGCATAAGTCTACTGATAACTTTGACAGACAGAGCAATGAATGGTCAATCTTACCGAGGAAAAGGGAGGAATCAGGCGAGATGTTGTTGAATGTGAACATAATAAGAACTAGGATATTACAATTTTCCACTGATAAAGTTTTAATCGACCCGGGTTTCGATGCACTGCATCATCATCAACACCTGGTGATGATTCAGTGCATCGAAACCCGGGTCGATTAAAAATTTATCAGTGGAAAATTGTAATATCCTAGTTCTTATTACTTACCGAGGAAAACCGAGAAAGGAATAGATAAGAGGAAATGTATGTTGCCAAAATGAGGAGTTATGAAGGAACTAAGCGGTTAGGTGACGCGAGAATTTGGTGGAGAGATGATGAAATCCAATCTTCGGATTGATGACTCCTGATAGTGATCTTATGTAAGAGAATGAACTAGGCAGTAATGAGATATTTGAAGCGGTTCGGCTAAAATTTTCGAAGATGAAATTCCTTTAGGCTTCGCAGCGGAGGGCATTCTGCATCATTACAATATAACCAGTGGTGCACTGCCGCAAGAAACTTCCCTCTTGTTAAATCGTCGCTTGCATTTTAAGTCCTCTGGGTTCGTTTACCTCCCGGCTTGCGTGAATGGAATCCCTCAGCATTCTTCAAACGCATCAGCTGAGGCATCTCGACCATCGCAGGCAGTGCTAGTGCCCTCCCGCAGGTATCTCCTTTGCTGTCATGCGAAAGTATTTGGAGAATGGAATCTGCCAGCTAAAATAGTCCTTTTCAAATATATAGATCTCTACCCATTAGCCGTTACTGGAAATATGCCCACAATTCTAAAATATAACTGAGATTTAGAAGTTTCCCAATGCGAAGTTTTAAAATCCCCCAATGCAAAATTACTTATCTGAAATCATGCACACCTGAAATTGTTTTATGAGAACGATGCCATAATTTACATTCGATAAACTCCAGAAATATGCACAAGTTAAAATCTGACATGTGGTTGTGCTTTTACAGTAAATATCGCCGACTGTAAATGTGTGACAGTTAATGCTCACCTATTTATCTTGTATTTCCTCAAATACCAGGTATTTTTTCTCAAAATGCTTTGTCTCAGATTAAAAGTTTTGGATTAATTTAGAAGACTATGTTCAGGTTCATGGTTTAAGCCTTTTGCCTATGAATGTATAACAGGATTTGTCACATTCATAGAGAAAATAATTATAGATAAAATAGTAAGTAATCTTAATCATTCTATTCCCTAGCCAGTTTCTCTATTCATTGAGCTCAAAGTTAATTTTGCACTACAAGGTGAGGATCTTGGGTAGGAATGCTTAAATTGGTTGTTGAGTGTGTTTCAGTTAGTTCCACTTTTTCTCTTGAGACATTACTTCGGCTGTGACAATGGGGCGATAACATGTGGACTCTTCAAGACTTGTGAGTGTTAGAAAAACAGGTCTCTGGGCGTTGCTCCTGTTGGAAGACGCTGTGAAGGTCGAAGCCCGGATTGAGGTGAAAACCGGGCGTGTTAAGCGAGAACGATTTCTTCCCGCAGGCTTTTCGAAGCAAACATGACAATAGCACAGGTTTTCCTCAGGGATTCTTGTTGAAATAGGTCGTGCCCTGAATAACCTGATGGCTTGGAAAACAAACGCTAATTGGTACTTCTGTTAGCGAGATAGCTAAATGTGTCCTCAGCAGACGAGAAAGCCTCAAAATGACCAACTGAGACGACAAATGACTGACACTGAAGTGATTTTAGTGCCTAATCATAGTGGTGTAAATAGTTCATTTAACTCCCAAGCGAAAGTAATAGCTTTGTTTTCTGATAGTATCTACGTATTCTTCTTTTGTTTTATTTTGAATACAAACGAGGAAGTGGTATAGATGATACTATGTAAGAAAGGGGAATAGAATTCGAAGAATGCATTAAAATGTGAGGAGGACGATTTGGGAGGGAACGAGGTGTTTAAGTTTGTGGTAAGCTCGGAAATATGTCTTGAAGCGCTTAAATGAGACTTGAATGTATAAAATACACATTTATGTTTAACTAAGAGTGTAAAGATGACTCGGAAAGGGGAAGTTAAGGTCGGGACTGTCCACAAACTTGGCAATCAATTGACAGTGCACCGAATAATGGTAGTGGTGACTGCGCATCTGAAATGGGCTATTGAGCGCTCACAACCTACCTGTTCTAAAACACGACCGGAATTGCTTTGAAATTTCAATACTATCTTGATGATGCGTACGTGCGTGTGAATAAGGAATCTAATTCGAAATCTCATTATTCACAACGTTCTGGCATAATGTAGTGCCTTTCACGTTTTATGATCCTTCTCCTTTTCTGGTGGGTTGATGACCCGCCGTGAGAACAGTCCAAAGTGACCTCGAAGTGAATCCAGACTAACAAACCGAATGTCTTATTTATGCCGGCGTAGATTTAGATTTTTTTTTTAAATCCTTGCGAAGAATCGTGAGGCCACGTGTGTGTAGGTGTGTATGGTAACGAGACGGGGGTGTCGGAAGGGAAAAAAAGGGCGAATTTTCTTTGGGAAGCAAAGGACGAACGCGTCTTTCAGGTGAGAGTAGATATGTTCGGAGTTGCGGCAGTCTTTGGCGAGGGAAGAAGGAGAAGAAGTGGGAGAGTTGGGGAGTCTTTAAAGGGTGTGGGCGGGGCGGTCCTGGGTAGGCGGAGGGGTTTTAAGGGGGGGGAATAGCGGGAAGTATAAGGGGGAAGGGTGAGGAGTGCGTGCGAGCCCAAACAAAAGAACGAATGAAAAAAGGTGAGCATCACGGTGCGAGGGCCTGATGGAGTGGGAGTGAGTGGTAAGTGCCTTGGCTCCGGGACAGCATCCGCCGCGAAGGTCAATCCAGGATGTTGGTTGGTTGCCGTGGGGACGAGTGCGCGTTTTTCATCCACGTTATGAGATTCATCGCCTTGCGATTTGGTTGCAATCATCATCATCATCACCAATCCAAAGATTGGTTAGCTGCAGCTCTCCACTCAGGCCTCATCTAAACCTACCTCTTCATTTGTGGATAATTCTTCAATTTGATGCCCTTCTTGATCCACCTGATCAATTCCATCCTCGGTCCTTCTCTGTAATTATTCCCATTTATTTTTCCTTCCATTAATGTTTCCAATAGGCCATTGCGTTGCAAAATGTGCCCAATAAGTTTGTCTCTTTTTCTTATCAGAAGCATTATTACTTTTTTCCTTTTAGAAAGATTTATTTAATTTATTTATTTCTCCTTCCATTAATGTTTCCAACAGGCCATTGCGTTGCAAAATTTTCCAAATACGTTTGTCTCTTTTTCTTATCAGAAACATTTCATTATTGCTTTTTTTCCTTTTAGAAAGAATTTTTGTTTATTTGTCCTTTTCTCTCCAAATATTCGTAGGAATTCTTCTTTGCTGGTTCTCTCCGTCAATTTTGATAGCCATCATTCATTCTTCGATAGCACCACATCTCCATTGCTTGTTATCTCTTTTGCTATGCAGTAGTAACTGTCCAGACCTCATTGCCATATAAGAGCATGCTCCAAATGTGTTTCAATGAAGTGCTTCCTTAATTCCTGGCTTGCGTTAGTAGCTGTTAGCAGACTCCTCTTCCCATTTTACACCATCTTTGCTTAGGCAATTCCGCTCACAATGTCTTACTTGCTTCTTCCGTCTTAATTTAGGTATCACCTCGCGTTATGAGAAGCAGTGGTAGTTTTCAGTTTAACGTGCTTTGACTTCTATGAACATTTCTCTCACAATCAGTCTACCACTTGTCGACAGGGTTGACAGCATTACGGCCGAATTCTACGATCGACCCAGCAAATCCAAGCCGAGCCTTACGATGCGGTAATCAATCTGGTACCAGTGTATTCATCGTGGAAGGACGTTGCCTTACTTTACGAGGTGAGATATCGTTCGACATTACGCAATAACATGAGCATTGCATATTTTTATGCTCTTAGCTCCCGGCTATTTCTTCATTTGATCGTGGAAATGGGGTGGAATGCTGCTGTAACATGCAGCTATATTTTTTTCGGGGTCGAAGGAGTAGAGCTGTCCCACATTGCGATATAACGACTGCGATACAAGTTGTGCATAAACTCCGCCTCGCGATTTCTTTCGGTATGAGAAACAATTCAATAGATGGTACCATGCGATTGTTAATATCTTTTCTTCTGCGATATCAAGCACTATACGATATTATGGGATATAATTTATCATATACAGATTATTTCTATTCTCGACTTCTCTATTTATTAATGCTATATTCTCTGGATATGTAGGTCTACTATAATATTATTAAGTATTAATTAAGGTTATTAAGTATTAATTTATAAATTATACCTTGCAATCTTATACTATAATCGATGAATCGCATACGATGCGAAATTGGATACATTGCGAATTTCAATATAATGCGATACCATGTGATGTGATACGATGTGAAATATCGCACGATATACCCACTGCAAAGTGCGATATTGTGCTCCGTAACGTTACGATGTATTCGATGGATTGCTTCTGTTTCGATGCGAAATTATATCGCTAATCGATATTGAGATTTCAACGTTAAACAGCCACATTCCCAAACGCGTCTCTCTCACTCTCTGCCCCCGCTCTCTCCGCCTCGTTATATTTTATTCTGTTCCCCCACTATCGCTGCATGTGGGAGAAGGAATAAGCGTGACGGAAGGAATCGGAAAGAGAAGAAGAGGTGGAGATGAAGGGGAATTGAAGAGGGGCGGATATAGGGAGAGAGAGAGGGAGATAAGGGTGCATGCCGGGAAAGAGAGGAGAAGAGGTTGGCCAAAGTGGACGAGCCAATCGACCAGCCCACGGTTTAAGAATTCAGATCTCATTTCTCTTTTTCTCCTCCCACTCTATTAGATGAAAAAAACGGCGTGGAAAAAGAGAGAAGAAGAATATCTCTTCATTTTCGGCTGGTTTTTCTGACCATTGGGGTTGGCGGAAACGTCGAAAGAGGTTGAAATTTCGCGATGTTTACGATGTGGGTTTTTTTATATTTTTTTTTCAGGCGTGCCCAGCCTCTTTTTTTTGACCCCTCGCGAACAAAAAAGTGAACCTAGCATCAATCCACTCCAGTTGAGGAAACAGTTCGACGGTCAGCGTCGTGAAATACAGCCTATTTTACGTCGAATTTATGGAACCTCGCTCGTGGGAAACTGGTTGCGGCACTTTCCATTGGTTTGACATGAGGAGAACTCGTTAACTTTTTTTTACTCGCCCATAACCATAAATCTTTGCATTAAACAATGACTACCAACTTTCTCTCTCAAGGGAATGTAAAATCTTATGGGAGATGTGTCGAAAACATGATTTTTGACTCTTCTTGGGTAAAGGGGTCTTTCTACATATTTGTTAGAAGAATAAATTATATCCCGAGGTTTGATGAGACGTCAAGTCTTCATTTATTTTCTCGTTTGCGAAGTTGCGAGAGTCTATATTGCACCAGCACTGGTTTCGTATGGCATGTAGTAATAGATAGCATAAATAATAGTACGGTTAAAACCTTTAAAAATGAAAATGCTTTTAATGATGTTTTTCATGTGAAAGGTACCAATTTAAACTATTCTCAAGAGATCTATGAGACAACTATGAGTTAAAAATGTAACATTTTGCAGCTCCATTATTGTTTCTATCCCTTAAAAATGTGGTATTGCCACGTCTGTACCTTGTACTACTTGAAAATCAAATCAGATGCATCGCAAAATAGCATGAAGGGAATTATTTTCCATGCAATTTTTTAAAAAATATCTTACGAAGTATTCTTGGACATAAATTTCAGCGACATTTAGGTAATTTTGTGTACCTTCTTCATTTATTAACTTGAAAACGTATGATAAATTTCAACGACATTTAGGTATTGTTGTGTACCTTCTTCATTTATTAACTTGAAAACGTATGATAATCTCGAGTAATTTGAAGTACCTTGCCCGGTGGATGGGGGAGGAGGTTGGGAGAGAACTTGTTTTAAGGCTTATTAAAAACAGTAAAATTGAAAAGTCCAGCGAAAAAAAACCGTGCATTTCGGTTAAAGTATGTTTTATTTCACTAAATAAAATTTAATAAAACATTTTTTTGCCTTTCCCCGTAACTTTGGTATGTCATGGCTATAATGCATCTTCTGAACTTCGCCAGTTCTATCGCAAAATTTGGGCCAAATCTCTATCAATTTGCTATGTGAAAGGTCTTAACTTGGACTTTTCCTAAAATGCGGAGATATCTACTTGTTCTCAAGAATACCGGTCACTCGCCGCAAGTGACTTACGTGTGTGAAAATTCGGAAGGCCTTCGCTGAGATCGTGTTGAGGAGTGCGTACCAAGGGAAAGGGATGTTATACCTTCAGGCTCTCTCCTAGAGTATGAGGGTGGAACATATACGGGAAACACGAGCTCAAACCTTTTAAGTGCATTGATGTCAGGTTTTTGCTCTTTTATTTCGGAGTCAAGTCGGTTTTCCGAGACTTGTTTGCTTCCCAAATTCACCGAAAATGAGGGCGTTTACGTACACCAAATATGCCGCCTTGCATCAAAGCTTTGTTGAATAAAACGTGATCTGCTGGGTTTCTACTAGCCAATGGTGTGCTCTATAGCTACATGAAGAATTTGTGTCCCTACTGGGAAATGGCTGTGTTGTTTGAGGGATTTGGACTTTGTCATTGAGGTAGCATTCGTATTATGTACTAGTGCGTCTTCACGGTACTCAAGCGAAAAATTGCACGGAATGGTTTTGGGATATTACACGAATAGAACAATTATTTTGAGTTTTAAACCGCCTCTCTCACTATCATTTTATCGCGAATCCATGAATCTTCCTATCATTTGCTTTTTGTGTTTTATTATATATATTGTTCTTGGATCAGTCCATCCACTATGGATAAATACAATTTAATTAGGTATCATATGTCAGAGCTCAATAATACAAAGTCATTGAAAAATACTAAATAATTAAAAAATATTCATGTGTGATCCAGAAATTAATAACGTGAAAACAAAAAAAGTTCATGCATGCATGAAAATTACTTTTTGATACAGGATACATTTTATTTGCTTGTCAAGATCAAGGTAAGAATAGATACACTATCACTAGTAAAAATAATTTTCTATCAACAGACTGAAAATTTCTTTATGAATTTACTCTAGGATGTGGAGTCTAAAATTTTTTGGCGAGTCATTCCAGATATGAGATCCAACGAATGTGAGCGACTTTGGAAAAGTAAAGGTACGAAATTGAGGAACGCAAAGATGACCCGGATCTAGAGGTTATCTAGTAGTTGGAATAACGTCGATTAAATGCTGGGGATCAGTTTGTTTAAGCAAGAAACACGCCAAACAAGCCATCGTAAATTTTCTCCTTTTTTGTAAATCCAACCAGCCACCTTTTGTGATACGCAGCTATGCGATCTTCCCTCCGAAAGTCGGAGGCATACGTAACGCAGGATTTTGAAAGACCTTGATATTCAGTCACTCCGTTAACTACGCGTATGAACAAATATGTAAAACAAATATCCTTTCCTCTCGAAATGTCCGCATAGTTTTCTACTTCTTCGCAGCATAGAGTATCGAATTGCATTTTATACTTTTATCCGTACTTATGTTAAATTTTGTTTTACGATTTAAATTCCCGGTGATGATCTGTCATCCCTCGTATGTGTGCGGGTAAACAAGAACCTCTCCTGCTCAATATTTGCGTAGTACTTAGTTGTTAAATGCTTTTGATGGACATTAAAAGCACTCCGGAAATATTTAGAGCTAAATTTTTCCAGAATGAGCCATCAGAATTTATTTACCTGTGCCAAAATTGCTATGATTACGTCCTCGCGGAAAGTGCGCAAAATTTTCTGCTCCATATTCCCAGCGGATGGTGTGTGATGATTTGAATTCCCTTCCAGTATCTTCCGTCTCATTTCTAGGAAGAGAGATCTCGTTCCACCCTCACTGAATACAGGGAAAAAATGACAAAAAACCGGGTCTGGAAACTGACCACAACTTATTCTCCCTTCCCCGCTGTAACGTCGACCTAATGATGATCCTGAGCATGAACACAGGTGTTCGTTCCCGGACCCACCCCGGAGAAGTCTTTTGAGGCCCCACCCTCGGAAAATACCGGTCGGACTCCGTGTTTTTTTCCGCCATGAGATGCCGGCGAAAATTCCGTCAGGGGATCCAAAACTCCACCCCGAAGTGCCAGCAGCACCTGTGTGTTGTGGAAATTGACCGTGCGTCTCTTTTTTCTTCTTGGTGTTTATTTGTTTCCGAGGCATGGGCGTGTATCGCTACGAGAGGGATTGGTCAGAGAGAGAGAGAGAGAGAGGTTGTCACCGCGTTCGACGGTGTCATCAGCTAGGAGACGCCTCGTATAGTGGTTGAGAAACATGTTGGCATTTTCGATGTTTTCCTTATCAGTGGAGGTGGAAGACTGCAGTAGTCTCCGAGTGACCAAAAGGGTTCCCAAGTTCGCAAGCCTTCATTGCAAACCCCAAAATACTCAAGTTTTATTTTTCAATGCTAGCAACTTTTAGAAGCATGTTGTAAATACTGTCATTAATGACTCCAAAACTTTTTTTTTATTTACTGAAACTCAGTAATTAACTAAGTATGTATACATGTGTAATATATTACTTTGAATCTTTTATTTCACGCCGTACTCTGAACACGCCTTCGCAACCGAAGAATATTTGCGATTTACTTCGGTGATTAATTCTTCTTTCTGTTATCGAATAACCCATTTGAGGGTGCGATAAATCACTTCTGGATATGCCTTTTTTGATTCAATTTTCTTTCTGTCCATATTTCCTTCATCCTTTGAGAGTGCCTTTCCTTTTGTTCTTGCGTCCATTTTCTTCCATCCCTCGATTTTTTTCTTTCCGGAAATTTTGATGTGTAAATTACTTCATCTAATGGTCATCTATTGTGTCAATCTTTATTCCCAAGTTTTCCATATATTTTTGAGTTTCAATGAACCAAGTAGGTTTGGATTTGTAGCTGTTTAGTTGGTTGAAGATCTTCTTGGTTAGTCTGGAGTTACTCATTCGAAATATGTGACCATAAAACTGCATTCGCTTTTTTCTCATTACATCGACTAATTTTTCAACTTTTAGATATAGCTCTCTGTTTGGTCTTAGTTTGTATTCTGCATTACTGTTACTTTTAGGTCCCAATATTTTCCTCAAAATTCTTCTTTCAACCTTTTCTATTTTTTCGAGATCCCCCATTCTTGTTAGTTTATGTGTTTCTGCTGTATAAAGCGTTTCAGGTCTAACCACTGTTTGGTAGTGCCTTAGTTTAGTGTTCCAAGATAAGGTTTTTTTATTATATATGTTTTTTGTCATACAAAATGCCCTTTCCATTTTGTGTATTCGAGTTTCTATTGCTATCTTTTATTTTGTGTTGTTTGCTATCAATTCCCCTAGGTATTTAAAGCAGTTTGTTTTGGATATTGTGTTTGTATGGATTTTAAGATTTTGAGGGGCATCACTAATGTTTGTCATGAACTGCGTTTTTTCAAAAGATATTTGTAGACCTACTTTGGCTGCTTGTATCTGTAGTTCTTTGATTTGTTGTTGGGCATTTTCCAGTGAGTCAGTTACCAATGCCATGTCGTCTGCAAAAGCCAGACAATCTATAGTAATTTTATTTGGATTCCTTCCTAAAGATATTCCTTTAGTGTTATTGGCATTCCTCCATTCCCTGACTACCTTTTCTAACGCACAGTTGAAAAGTAGAGGTGATAAACCATCACCTTGTCTTACTCCAGACTTGATTTCAAAAGAGGCTGAAAGTTCCCCCATAAATTTTATTTTGGATGTTGTGTTTGTTAAGGTTGCTTCAATTATTTTTGTAGTTTTATTATCGAGTCCCAGTTCTCTTAAAATGATAATTAGTGTTTTTCTGTCCAGTGAATCGTAGGCCTTTCTAAAATCTACAAAAGTGACAACATATTTCAAGTTCCTGATTTTTCTCAATGTTCTTCAAATTTATTATTTGCTCTGAGCACGATCTTCCTTTTCTAATTTTAATAATCTTTCGGTGATTAATTGATTTATGTTTGTAAATAGTCGAGAAAGCAAACAAACTACCCACTTAAATTGGTAAGGACATCTATTCGTTAGAAATTCTTCATTTTTTAAATAATCTGTCTCTCTGGATTGTATGCCCGTTCCATTTCCCATGTAAAATGGCTGGTATTTTTTGGCAAATGTCTCGAAAAGAATAATGATAATTTTCTGATATTTGGTTATCGATCAAAAGCTGAGATTTTTTCTTTATTATGTGGTAAAATTCATAGAATTTCTACGAAGTAATTTATCGCTCAGTAATGAAAGATCCAAGGCTTTCCGGCGTATATATTTCGATGAACGAGTCGTGCATCGAAACTTCGTCAGAAATGGAGAGTTTGACCAGGTCGGAAACCCGAACAACCCCCAACATCTCGCTCAGTAGGTTTCGGTTACCATGGTGCGACTTCTGGAAAATTTCTACATAGTTTATCGTTTCATGGTCAGTAGACCCCAAAACCATCATCAACTCAAAAGAATGGGAAAAATCAAAGCAAAGGGGGAATGGGGAAAATATTTTGAAATACTGAAAAATTATCATCACTCCCTTAATATGACATATATTGCCCTAGTTTGAATTTATTATACTTTCTAAGACCTACCAAAAACTTTTGTTTTGTCCATTTTTTTATAGCACCAACTAGTAGCTCAAGGATGGGAAAAAATGATTTTACGGACAAAAAAAGCACAAATTCATTAGTAGGCACAATATCAGATTCGTTCAAAGTTATCGTAGAATTTTTAAATATTATATCAAGCTTTTGTTGGATACAATTTTTGATACGACTAATCCTTACTGCAATAGTTGTTCAAAACTGAGCTGAGTCTATTGAAAAAAACTTTATGCCCGGCCTAGAGTCGTAGGTAGATTTTGAAGTTTTATAAAATCTCGCTAAAGTTCGTTAATAAGGAAAATCGGACCAATTGTGGTTGGGGGGAAGTGTTTTTGAAAAACTAAAAAATCATATAACTCCCTTAACATGAAATATATTGCATACGTTTAATTTTACACTTCCTAAGATTTAAAAAAACTTTGAAATTTACCTGTGCCTCTAGGCCGGGCCTAAAATTTGCTCTTCGACAAATTGCGTAGAAGGGCTTCTCCGATGGGTTGCGAACTGCATTTGCGTATTGTTATTCATCTTTGTTTGGAGTGCCTGACGTCTCCTTTCATGCTGGCGACTGGCCCCATGTTTCGCTACCACTATAGTCACTACTGCCTACCCACAAACTACCCGCCCCCCTCTTAGGAAGAGGAGAAGAGAATGGGCAGAAAGAAGGGAGTGTATTCATTTTAGTGGAGGCTGTTAGGGCTAGTGATAGAAGTATCCTTGATTCTTGTACCATGCACGGATTCAGCAGCCTTGTTCAGCAAACTAAACGATTAAGCCTCGGTATTGACGAATATTTGACGTCGCTACCCCAAGAAATTCATTTAGTGCGTTAAAAGTTAGGTACTTTCGGAGAATATGGCGTTAAACGCTCGAATTGGTTGAGATTGGTCAATTTCGCGTCCTTTCTGAATTACGGATGTCATTCAGGAAGGATTAGAAATTTTACGGGTCTCGATAGAACACAACTTTTACGTTAAAACCTCGGAGAATCGCGACTTTGGCTTGAAAAAGGTTAGACTTGTCGAGACTGTGACATAAAAACCTCCACATTGTCGAGGTTTTATAATTTCAAATCATTCTTCAATAATTTTCAGGCATCATACAAGCATATTTATTTGTACGCGCTTGTTTGGATGCTCCTCGTAAATTTCGTTTTGTTAGTTACGAATTACGTGATTTAATATGTTTAGCAGGGGTAGATTCAGAAAATCGATAATTAGCGTGGAATGATTTCAAATTCCGCTCATGTGGTTTAATAGTAATGATTATTAATGGTAATTTTCAAAGGAAATTTTTCGCGCGTGAGTTAGTGATTTATTTTTGCAATCATATTAGGAATTTAATTTCATTCCTTTCCGGGGTGGAAGCAGTCCCCAAAAAAATCAAGCGAGCGCTGCTATTTTGAAATAATAACTTGAAGCGTTAATTAGTGTAAACATCTGATCAAGAAATGGTAATTGGACCATTTTACAACTATTGACCAGTATTTGATTCTTGAAATCTCGGTTATGTGTATAAGACATGGGAGTTAATGAGGGTAAAAGCTCAGAGATTCATCCCCGAACGAATTCGCGGGGAGGTAAAAAGGGTAACAACCCTCTCAGAGCACGAGAGAAATTTACCCATGGACAATCTTACCTCGTGTTGAAGTATCGTTATTTTTTAGCGAGACAGAATGCCTACTTAATTGGAAAAATCTATTTAGCATCTACGATTTAAATGTTCTTTCCACAGCCGTGAGAAAAGAACATTTTCTGTCTAACTTTTGGAGCTGCGTATTATCCAGGTAAAAATCTAGTGTACACTTCCGGCTTACAATGGAATAGCACGAGATTTTACGTGCCCTCAACCGTTGAGGGGCTATCAGGCTTCCCTTGTCAGTGTTGACTTTCACAATCGATATTTACTTCCTTTATGGATATTTAATTCACGGCATGCTTGTTTGAATGACTTGTGAAACTGAAAATTCCCCCGTGATATCCAGGAAAGCTCACGTAATGTGGTTATTGCTGGATGGCGAACTTCCTGATATAACGTTAGTATGAGACTAGAATACTTTTGCATGTTCTGTGAATGCCCATCGAAATGCGCCGACTACTTCTCGCGTTGCTCTCCCTTCTTCTTACCCTTGAGCGTAGCATCCTGGACCCGACCAGAAAATGTCTTGAACTCGCCGCCCCTTCGGCCGTGGGCATGCTCTTCATTTTTCTTTGGCGCTCCGTGCGAGAAAGAACTCTTTGTTTTCACAATTTCAGTCGGCTTCGTCATCAAAAGAAGGCCTCTCTTTTTTCTCTGCGAGATGCGAAATCACGGGCGGTCAGACGTGATCTCCCACAAAAGAATCGTTCATTTAGGCGGATGGTTTTGAAGAAGAAAGGGAGAGGGTGAGAAGAAGAGGATGTATGATGGATTGGAGAAAGAGGAAGATGTGGCGTGATGCGTGGTGTTGACGGTGTTGGAGACTCGGCTGTTGGGGTAATCGTACGTACGGTGAGAAATTGGCGGTTGAAACATAGAGGGAGTGGACGCCGCGCCGCTTGTCCCATGCATAGAACTACGGGAATGTGGCAGGAATAGGGGTGCACCGGATACAGGAAGACCACACCTACTTCTTTGACCAAAGAGTTTGAATTGCAATAGGTTTCAAAGGTAACTTCAACTTCTCTATTTCAAATTATTAACCCGAACTTAATTTTGCGATTCAAATAATTAACATGTATTTTATCGTAGATATTGCCTCAGGAAAAAATCCACCTTGACTGGGAATTGATCCAGGATCCTTTTGCCTTGCCTTGGGGTAATGCGCAGAGCACCACGCTCTCCTTGGCTTTCTGATTCTTATGGCTGTTTTGGAAGAATTTAAAGGAACTAGATGTCCAGCCCCTACGGTCGTGAGGGGATATGGACTTCCATGAAGTCACTAACCACGAGTATAAATCCTGTATGCCTTGTTTTAGCTACGCATGAAGATATTTCACTTTTGCCGAGACCCTTACGAGTGCGACCCTCGATCTACCGTAGGGGCTGACCATCTCGTTCCCTTAAATCCTTCCAAAATTACTGTTATAATCAGGAAGCCTGAGGAGCGTGGGGGTCTGCCCATTGGCCCGGCAAAGGCAAAAGGTTCGATTCCTAGTCCAGGTGGATTTTTTTCTAAGACAATATGTAGTACCTACGTATTTTCATCGCCGGTTTCGGCAGAACTATCTTCATTTATTTCGTAATTGCTTGCCAATTCAAAAAATTCTGCTGTGAAATACGAGGAAAAATGTTGTGGTTCGTGATTTTCTTTACTGCATGGGAGGCATTTATTATCGGACTCCCTCGCTAAATTTTGATTAAACTGATTGAAACTTTGGCGGACCTTGTCACTGATTAAAATAATGCTTCCGAGGTATTTTCCGCGCCAAAAAATTATTAAAACCCTAGGTTTCGCCTACTATGCTTTAGAAGAACCAATCTTGAAGAAGCCTCCGACTTTGGAGGGGAAATGTTGTATTTTAATTAATCCATAACGCGGAAAATATGCCTAAAGTCCTATTTTAATCATTAAATTGAAGTTATAGCCCCGGTTATTAAATCTCTTGTTGAATATTTTCTCGGAATGAAAATTAGTGCCAATACGTTCTCCTACCAATTACACTCATGTCAACTAACCGACAGTCTGATGTAATATGCAAAACCCAGACTGATAGTTAACGTCTAAATAACGTGTAGGCTACGTCATTTTGTGGGTAACTGTAGCCAGGCATTATAAAATCGGGTCATATCGTATTGTATAATGCTACAAATTATATTTGAAGAAATAAAGTCCACTTTAATGTGACTAAAGTTGACGAATCAAGATTGTGAACTTTTAACCACGCGAAAATGTCATTGTTTCATGGCCGGTTGCAGAAACAATACATATGTACCCAATATAGTCATAAGATCTAAGTGAAGACATTCGTTCAATATGCGTTGAAGAGTCATTCGATACATTTATTTGTTCCATAATTGGTCTTGTAACTTATTGGACTTGATAGATGGTGTTAAATTATGAGCTCCATAGGTAAACAAGAAGGCGGATTTCTAATAACCCATTTCAAGGAGTAATTACTTGATAGAAGATTTATTTTGCGAATATTGACGTATTTATTTATTCATACTTACGTCTTATAGTTGGCATAAGTAACAGTATACATTATATCAGCCGGTGGTAAGAGAAATAACGAAATTATCGAAGTAATAGCAATTGGTATTGAAGTATTAGCTTTAAGCTACGAAAGCAATATTTCCTGCAACCCGAATTTTGTTACGAGTTGATACGAGAACTATTGATTCCATCGCTAAATGTTTCTTGAACCGATTATAATTCATTTGAACTGATTCATTTAACATATCCAGTGTATTTCAACCTCATTGTCGGGTAGAGACGAGTGTTATAAGCAAGCGGCTGGAGGCGGCACTCCCGGCTCTTCTCTGCGCACCCACAGACACGTGGGCGGAGCGGGTTTCGTGCGAATCGCCGATCATCATCAACCCCTCTCTTTCCCTCTCTCCGTCTCTCTTGTTTCTCACGCATCATCTCTTCTCTTTCTGCTGTACCCGAGGTGTCGTCCAAAACGCCCTCCGTGGCTCTGCCGCATTTGCCATCGCACGCTGTATTATTGTGTTCGGACTAGGATTTCCACTACCCGGAACTTGACCTACTCTGGTGCGCGGTTGAAGTTTGAAAACTCGGTTAAAGCTCAGAAGACTGAGCACCGTCAGCGAGTGGGCAATGCGGAACATTATAGTTATGGCTCGAAAGTAAAAGTGGACGGGTTTCGAAGCTAAGGCAGTTTTGTGGGCGTTCAATACCTGTACGTCTAAGAAGATTTAACATTTTTTATTCCAATTAATATACTGTATGGATTCTCGGGTACTCGGATAGCAAATTCATGCTTGGATTTCAAATCTTCATTTTGGTACCCAGGTAATCGTCGTCATTCATATTTCGGACGAATATTTGAGTCAAATTTTCAATCACTCGGAGGCGATGCTGTGAAGTAATAACTCATCTCATTGTGGTGTAGATATTGAAATACTCGACGAAATAATCGATTTAAAAGGCTTTGGGAATCGGGATGGAGTGGTGAAGAAATTAGCTGGAGGCGGTAATTGGAAGAAAGAGGCAGTTTAACAGGCTTGTGGAGTCTGGTTTTGGTAGTGGCAAGTTTAAATCTCCCCACAAAAGATTGTGGCTGACTGGCAGTGGACGCTTTTCATCCTGTGAGGGTCAATTTTCTGAAAACTGATTGCTGCGAGGTAAATGTAGCAGTGTGACATTTTCTTTTTGCTTTCGACTACTCTTCGTTCAATTTCCCCTCCATTCTACTTACACGGCAAGTCAGACTTACGGAGGGAAAGCCTTTTTCATCTCCACTACTAACCAAATAAGTGACATATAATGTGTGCGACTCAGCTGTTATTTTTCTTCTTATTGCCACCTATTGTGAATGGATGAAGAGAATCCCTTAGATTTAGCTTGTGTGAGGAGTGAATGCGCTCAAGAGATGTTCAGATCTCCATGCGAAGCAGTTTAATCGAGTGGCGATGTTCGAAATTGACTTCCGCCCACCAGTCCATTCACTCCCACCACCTCCCACCTCCCTCCAAATCCTTCCAGGGCCCCTCCAAGGAATTTCGGGGCCCGTGAGCGAAGGCGACGGAGGAGGTTGGGAGGCCCTTCACGAAGCTCCATTATGATTGTGTTCCGTGGAAACATGTCAAAATTATTAATCCCCTCCTCCGAACGAGGGACCTCGCAGCACGCACCTTATCTGCGCCATTATCCCCTGAGTTTGACTGACAAATCAAGGTTGCTGCCGACGTCCCTTCGTGCTCTCAAGGGAGTAATAGCCATCAATTACGCATCCAACGTTGCTTTGCCTCAATGGAACCCAGTTTCCCGCGTGGCGGCGCTCGCGGATGCTACAAGGTTTGCAGATGCACGACTGTGAGTCTCGTTTGGAATGAAGCCCGTATCACAACATCCCAAATGGATCTTCTATGGTTGCGAAGATATAAGCCATCGTGGGTAAGACAGTTGGCCAGAAATTTGTTCTCTCGGTAAATCTGCCCAGGGAAGAAAAGGAGATTTATGGAACTGGTGTTGGACACGTCTGCTGCATAAAATCCACAGCTTCAGGCTCTGCTTTGTAGAAACTTTTAATATCCATTATAATAAAGTTTTGTACTTTTCTACACTTTTTATTTTAAAAAAAATGTAGAAAAAGTGTACAAACAAACAAACTACTACACCTGATGATGCCATAAAATTGGTGAAACGCGTAGTGTGTTTAAAAAATGAAAAGTGTGGAAAAGTACAAAATCTTTATTATAATGAATACGTCTGCTGAAGATCAAATTGACAGATAAAATAGCAATGTTTACGGAAGAGCACAAGGAGGAAGGTCGATTAAGAATGAAATACGGCAGAGATAAGCCGGGTGGGTTTGGACGCCCCAGTAGACACAACAAACAGATTTGCTCGGAAAATATGGATATCTTTCGTTCGACATTAGTTGATTGCTTGATAACGTAGTAGTCGCTAATTCTGAAGATAGCAGCCCGGAGCTACGGTGGTGAACCAGGTAATCATTTGCGTATCGATTAGCCTGCGGACACAGGGTGGATGTATTTCTTGATGCAATGATAGTAAGAATGTTTTATGTCCGTATTGCGTTGAATAGTAATATTGTTTTCATTTTAGGAGCTTGGCTGAAGGCATGTTCCCTCTGTGGCGGTTTTGAAAATGTACCTGTTTGTTATTTTGATTTATTCTTATTGTTGTCTCTAGAGACTGCTAATTTTTGTTTGGGTCCTGTCATTATAGTAAGAGCAGAAAAAGCATTTCAAAACGGTGTATTTAGTACTAATTATATAGTAGGATTTGGAATGTATTATTCATGCGAACACCTATGCGTTGTATGATCTGGTGCTTTCCCGGCGTAGGTGATGAATGAATTCTTCTCGGGTTTCCAACCGGGTTAGAATCTCCATTATGGCCGACGTTTCGATGCCCGACTCGTGAATCGTCATCAGGGTAGTAGATCTACAGCCCTGATGACGATGCACGAGTCAGGAATCGAAACGTCGGCCATAATGGAGATTCTAACCCGGTTAGAAACCCGAGAAGAATTCATTCACCTATGCGTTGAATTCCTGAATGTGGGATTCTTCTTTGAAGTTCCATAATTAGCCGAGTGCTGGCTGTTTAAGTATTAAAGAAGCATAGCTACATTTTTTTAACCTTGCAATAACTTCCAAAAGTATTCATGCTTTTAGAGATCGAACTTAAGAATATAATACACAATTTAAGGCAGATTTAACTTTCAGTCGCGAGTACGTTACAAGAGGAGCATTACATAACGTAAGAGTTCAATAGTCTGTTTTTTTG
This sequence comes from Pyrrhosoma nymphula, assembly GCA_963573305.1. Classification (NCBI taxonomy): domain Eukaryota; kingdom Metazoa; phylum Arthropoda; class Insecta; order Odonata; family Coenagrionidae; genus Pyrrhosoma; species Pyrrhosoma nymphula. The sequence continues at coordinate 34,295,469 of OY754327.1, forward strand.
TGCGTAGGTCGTATTTCAAACGAATTTTAATTTTTCCGATCACAAGGGTACGTATATTTTCCATTTGTAGTCTTCTGACATATTTCACTAAAAAATGTTCGTCTCTGGTAGACATTAATCAATGAAGTCAAAGCAACTTTGTATCTGCAGTAACGATTTCATCTAGGAGAAATTTTTAAACGAAAGTATATTGTCAAACCCATTTACATCTCATGCTATTGTTGCTGGAGAAGGCTCTCTGATATAGTGTTCATGTTTGTTTGATGCTTATGGTGATAGGCTTAGCTCAAAGATGAAAAGGGTCGATATGAATCTAGTATTAAGTTTAGTTGACATATCCTTGCTCTAAGCAATCTGATTTCTGGTGGCGTGATGATAGCAAGATTAATTACTTTGCAAATGCGTTACGTCATGTATGCTTGAGGCATTTTCGTCGAGCCTTTAGGGAGCTTTTTGTAATGAAATTCATTTTGTACAAAAAAGTCTTCGTTTTCCATTTCCATTTTTCGTCTAGAGAAAAACATTTGTTATGGTTACTATATTTGAATTATTATGTATGCAGTATTTTTTCTTCTTACAGAAGATATAGGTCTATATCTCCTGAAAGAAGAAAATATATATTGCATTATTAAAAAGAGGTCATGAAGAAGAATCATCTAGATTAAAGGATTTGAAAGGATTTTAAAGATTTTTTTCCTTTGGTGTGCGCTGATTTTAGTATAACAGGAAATTTCCGATCGCCCCCTACCGGAGAACAGCTTTCGTAAGCTTCGATTCTTGGATGCTTTTTCAATCGTATTTCCTACTTTTCCAGTTTCACAATAGTGACTTTAGGTTTTTTGTGATCCACTCTGAACGCCGCTGCCTTTGAACTAGTGTACTTTTGCGATCCATTGTGAGCTTGTTTTGCAAGAGGGTGATCGGAAAGGTAGTATTTTCCATTCCTTTTGCTTTTTTGTAACCAATGCTCTTATTCCATGCTGAATTCTCTTTCCGACGTTCTTAGGCCATACCTTTGAGTGTTGGCGCTTCAGTTTCGGAGAAAGAGTGTTGTTGAATCTGATTTCTATCTCTGTATTATAGATCCCCCTTCGTGCGTTAATAGTTCATGATTATACCTTGGAACATCAACATAATCGAGAACGCCTGAATGACATAGTAATTTCAAATTGTCAAATAAATATTGCTATCAAAATGGCAGTAGGCAAATGAGGCAAGGTGACGGATATCATGTGCCAGTGTTAGATTAGACCAGCAGATTTGACAAATAATTGGAATAGGATTTACTGGATCGAAATATGCCCTCGCTGGTTCGATGATCGAGCGTCTGACGTTCTGAATGTATAAAATTTGGTGTACTGAATTCTTGGTTAACGTGCTTGTCTGCGATTTGGTTCAGGGAGTCATAGATCCGCAGCAGTGGCAGTTGACAAGGAAGAGAGCGGCAACTGAGGCGATGGACGTAAAGGCTCGTTCGTTCACAACAACTTAACTTGGCGTAACTTGACTTATGCTCTCGTCGAAGGCGAACCAGTGCGCGAAATTTCTAACCAATCACAACCCACCACTGCCAAATTCGATCTTGCAATCGATTAATGAGGCCTATCGATAGCGTGAGTTTCGAGAGTTGTAGTAAGCTCCCCCGAAACATCTCAGTTGATATGTGAAGTAGGTATTAATTATAAATAGTGAGTTGAACTATAGAAGTATTAAAATGGAAGGTTTGTTGAACATGTGAGGGTTATTTCGCACTGACTCGATCAACTTATCCGCATCCATTTTCGCTTAAACGTATCCACATAAGACTTCACAACAAAATCACGTTTTCAATATGGCTGCTCGAGGAGATGTAGACAGTAGCAATCGATTGCTGCCCGACTATCGATAGTAGACCATGCCATGCTATTGGCTGGAATTAAGAGAAAATTGAGCTGAGCTCAACTCCAGGCTACGCCAAGTCGAGTTACGCTGCTTTAATTCGTTGTGAACTAGTAGACGCTATTCTCAAGGTCTCATCTCTGGCGTTGCGCCGAGTCAAGCCAAGTTACGCCAAGTTAAGTTGTTGTGAACGAGCCTTAATTCGGAACAGGCGTAGGGTTTAATATGCTACGGAAGAATGATACAGATCAAATGGACGGAGAGAATCACTAGCGAAGAAGTCCTAAGAAGAGTTTCAGAGAAAAGCATTGTTATAAAAACTGCGAAGAAGGAGAGGCAAACTTATTGGACACATTTTGCGACGCAACATCCTAATAATTACAATATTGGGAGGATAAATGAATGGGGAGAATAATGGAAGAAGTCTAAGAATGGAATACTTCAGTAAAACCATGAAGGACGTCAAATTAAATGATTATGTAGGACTGAAGCGGTTGGCAGACAGGAGAGTGGAGTGGAGAGCTGGAGCAAACCAATCTTCGGATTGCTGATTACTGATGAATTATTTAGGGGAATTGAAATAGGGTGGAGAGAGAAACCCGGCGTTGGCATAGGCTTAATATTAACTGAAAGCGCTTGTGTCTTCAGTTTAGCGTGCCATCCGACGTAAGGAGTGCTACACTCCAAGTGCTTTCCTCATGACGCCATGATAGGGATTAGGTTTCCGTTGTGAAATCTTTTCCACTGTAGAAAGTCAAACCCTGGCCTTCAGGATGAAAATCCAGTGCTATTGCAACATCACCAACCCAATACTTTCCAAAGATCCTGGCTTTGATATTCTGTCTAGTTGAGCATTTTCGAATTAAATTGAATTGCGGATATATGGATAATTTGGTACCTATTTCTTGTAGTGAGTTGACGTAATTAAGCTGAGGTGTTGCTTATGATTTTTTAGCTTTTTCAGTAAAAAAAGAGCGAAACTACCCCTAATTTGGGGTTTGAGTTCCACAAATATGTAGCATTTCATGAATCCATGTCATAGAAATCTTGAGAATATGAGGGTTGCGTTCCAATATGGATAAAAAGGTATCTTAAGGGTGGTTTTTCAATAGTTATGATTACATATTTGCTCGTACTTAAGGAAAGATTTATTAACGATTATAAAAGTGATATTTATACAAATAAGGATATTTATAATCATTAAGCAGGTAGATTGAAAACTTCACTGAGTTACCTAGCTTTCCATGAGGCATACTCTCAATCATATGGGTCTCTTGCTACACCCGGTGATGCAAACGGATACGTATTTTTTGTCTGCACTAGTAATTAACCATCTTCATAGAATTTTTAAAATATTGAATTCCTTGAAAAAATGCAAATTTTCACTGGCAACGAAGCCAACGACACCGGAACGAGTTTTTTTATATTTTCCAACGGGGTTCATAACTTCTCGGCAAGCCTGCCTCCATATGAGCTTCATAAACTATTTACTCTACCTTTTACCCGGAGGCCCTCATGTTGCGTCACTTGCGTGCGCTGTTGACCGGAGAGGAATGTAAATTACCCGAAGGGAGGCCCGCTCATTTACTGCTTCGTCGATTCGCTGTGGGTAAATATTCACGCAAATAACTCCCTCTTCGCCGTCTTTATACAGCTTCACGTGGAGGAGAAGAGCCATGGTGGGAGTGAGTACCTACCTTACGCGTGATGCGTTGAGCGGGGCATTATAAACGTCCACATAAATACTCACATTTTCCGTGTATGGAGTCGTACTTGTTTCGTTCCTTTCTGCGTCTCGGTGGGAGAGAAAATAGAAGTGCTCCGAGGAGCACATACAGTCGGCCGTGGCCCACTTCGGAGATGTAGCGATGTTCTCCCGCTCTGAATTATTTCTTATGGCGGCGGTGTGCAAAACGCTGAAGTGGGGGAATCGTGGAGAGGATTTTGAATCGCGAAGGGAGAATGTTTTTTTTCTTTCATGAGATACTTGGTTCAAAAAGTCCATTGCTCTTACTTTAGTTGAAAGAATCCTACAATATTACTCCACATTGTACCCTAATCACGTAAGGAATTGCATATGTTACATATATACCTAGCGTTACCATATTTTGAACCCCCAAAATGCGGACACCCTCAATGGGATTGATCAACACGCTCTTAGGACTGTCAAATGAAACATTATTCGTTCAATTATATACTGCCAAATAACTATACGTATTCCACGGCACACCCCTCTCCCCAGCCGCCATCGCCCCAACCCCTGCCTTGTGTCACAGAGCGGTCTGGTAGCCAAACTATGAACTATTTGCAACTCATGGTAGACCAGTAGTGCCATCTATCATTAGTTCGTTCACGTTTTTGTGTAGAGAAAATAGCACACCAGCAAGCGCCATAAATGCCATGCCATCTCCTGGATTCAGCTAAATCGAAAGCTCCGCGGAGTGGCGATCCCCGTCTATCGCCGGCTATAGCCCTTAAACGAAAGCACTCTATTCGAAAGCTGATCGCTAATGGCGTAATTCAATAATCGATATAAATATACGAGATGAAAACAAAAATCAAAAGATATTACTACTTCCCAAAAATAAAAAAATGCGGACATTAGCAGAAATCGTAAAAATATACGCAACGCCACATTAAAAGTCGAAAATACGGACATGTCCGCATAAATGAAGACGTATGGTAACCCTATAACAAATGTAATTAATGCAAATTGTTCAGATCGGATGTAAATCTGTGAACAATAAAACTATATTATTATTATTATACATGCCCATCACGTCATTTCCTTTCGGGGTGGGAAAAGTCAAAGAAATACACCAAGGGGATGTAATTCGCCATGAAAAAATCATTTTACTTGACCGAGATTCGAACCCGGATCTCCCAATTGCAGGTCAGGTGTATTAGCCAGTTACACGTCAAGCCATCTTAATTCAAGGCGAATTTCGGCGGAAGGTTTATGCGAAGTAGGTGTTCTCATCTGAAGTTCACGTTGTGGCACAAGCGACGTGGTCATGCTGTTAGTTACAATGGCTAAAACACTTGACCGGTAATTGGGAGATCCGGGCTCGAATCCCGGTCCAGTCAAAACATTTTTTCATTGATAATTTCATCCTCTCGGTATATAACTTTGCACCCGTGCGCTTGACAGCGTACCACTTAACTTGTTCAATGCGTTGATTGAAAAATCGTCAAAGTTAGTCGTTCTAAAGCGACAACATTGGGGTTATGCCCCGCGACAGTGGCTCAGTAAGCAGTACCACGTCTCTTGTGCCACAATGTGGACTTCAGAGTTTTCATGAATCCCCACCGAAATTCGCCTCGAGTTAAGGTGGCTTGGTTGTGTAATCGGCAGTTAGGAGATCTGGGTTTGAATCCCGATCAAGTCAAATGATTTTTAATGGTGTATTTCACCCCTTTGGTATATATCTTTGCGCCCGTTCACATGACAGCATATCTTATCATTTGCTCGATGCTATGATTGGAAAACATTCAAAGAATTTAGTTATTGCTGTTAGGTCTTGGAAACTGGTCTCTTTCAGTAATTTCCTCCATAAAGCCTTATCTTTGTATACCTCTTTCGATTCTCTTAAGCTCGTGCATTGCTCCCCGCACGCTCTCCTATTCTTAATACTTCTAATATTCCTCCTCTTAATAACCTCTTCCATCGCACTCGCATTCCACGATTTTCTTGATTTACCACACACTCCACCGTCTATTTCTATCCTCTGTTTCGTTATTCGGCTCCCATCCATTCCCTCAACGTGGCCAAAACAAAGAAGCACACTCCTGTCATATATACCCATTACTGGAGCATCAAACCCACATTCTTTCAACAACCTATCATTCCTAACTCTATCCTTCCTACTTAAACCGATAACACTTCTGAGGTACCTTATTCCCACTGCATTGAGCCTGCTACTATGCATATCCTGGCATTCCCAGTTTTCGCTTCCATATAATAAAGTCGGGAGGAGAACACTTTTGTATGCTGAGACTTGGTTTCATAATGGAAGATAAGTTCCCATACCTTCGTTTCAAAGTAATATGCCATTTTTGTGAAGAAATGTGCTCAAATGATGCCGGCGGAATCGTGTAGAAATTCTTTATTTTTTTATTTTTTAAACTGAAGCAAGGTTTAGTCTCATTCCTTTGAAAATATGCATTCACATAATTTATTTTCTCAAAACATTTTTCTGTGGAACCCTGCTTCTGTAAAACGAGGAATCTTTAAAAGTATGCTGGACTTCATGTGTTTGAGGTTAGTTTTAATTTTGGTAGGTGGCCTCATGTACCGATACGCGATGGGAAAGAAAGAAAAGTGCTTTTTTATCTCTTTCTTTATGATTAATACATTTTTTAAACATATTGTAAATCTATTTGTGTCGAGGAGTTGAATTAGCCAGTAATGTCTCGTAGTGAACGGTTTTCTTAATTAATTGCAATAGTCCTTCCCTGGGACTACAACGCTGACGTGGTGGAAGGGCTTGGGTGACATTATAACCACTAGAGCTGAACTAGTAGGGACGATAATTATTGTTCTTGGTAGAGTCACACATGCCAGAAAGATCGAAGGGTATGATACATGTACTTTTAATCTGATTAAAGAAGGTTCCACTTCAAAAACCCTTATTGTATGACGTGTTCAGATGCTTTACATCATCTTCAAGCGAAATGTTAATTTCCTTTTTCTAGGCAATTATGCAACGTAAAATATAGTAAAGCTTCATGTAATGTTGCCCCTAAAACTGGGTTAACGTCCTTTATTGTTAAATACATAACTTTTTCATCTCAATATTTAAGGCGAAATGATAAGGCATGGATTTGAAACAGCTAAATTTTGATTATGGGAATCTTTCAATGAGGGTCTTGTTCAGATAATGATTGGCAGGAAGATGGGTCATTCTCTCGTGTTGAACGTTGTGCTTAGAGGAATATCTTTAGTCTGCGGATGTGTAGCGGAAGCACGATTGCCTTTTATGTCCAGGTGCTGAAAATGGGAGTAGGGGCGTGGGGATGAGCAGGGAGGGCAAGTCTCACTTGCTTGGGAGTTTTTGTGGAGGATCGTAGCTCCAACTCCCCGCTGATCTCTCGTTCTTCTCGTGCCCTACGTTCTTCCCACACCCCCGGGAAGACAAGGAGCGCCCCCTGGCGCCCGCTAATGACGCGTCGTGAGCTATGTCGAGCGGCGCCTAATGAAGATGCATTGCTCTCCTCCAGGCGAGCGAAACTCTCTTTAAGGAGTCATTCCATCCCCGTGGGCTAAGGGTATCTAGTTCGCCTCAGATCCTTCTCGCTGCTCGCTTCTCAGGGCGCTGATTATGGGTTTAGGTCAAACGCTCCGGACGCTTCGTGCAGTACCCACAGGGCGTCCGCAGAACCCGGAAAAACCTTGTGCATCAAGTGCCTTTTGATGGAATATTTATTGTGAGGAAACGTTGTTGAATTCAAATGTTCGATGCGGAAAAATAATTTGCTTTAGGGTTGCTTTCATGGAGAAATACCGTGAATTTCTTTAACTCAAGAGATCTTTTATCACTTGATGGAACAGAAGGATATCCCAGCGAGGAAGATTATGGGATTAATACTAAGGTTAAAGAAAGCGGAGTGAGGACTGAAGTAAATGAGCAAGCGATTGGAGAAAATGGAGGGTAGCAGTCAAACAATCCTTGGATTGAAAATTTTATGATTATGTTTAATGATTTTTTTCTCGAGTAAATTGTTGCTCGTCTGTACGAAAATAATAGTTTATTGTTCTCCCGGTCATTGTTCTAAAAACATCTCGAGTTCTCAGTTGTACTTCTACATTTTCCTGTCTGAAACTACTTTATTTGTTTAAATATTTTGGCTGCTCTGGCATGCTGCCATTCCGCCCGATTTGTAGCTTAACTACTGAAAAATCATTTATCCTCAAATCAAACCTTTCGTTATTAATATGAAATTATTTTTATTTTCCCCCGCTACCACTCTTAGATTTTTACCATATTAATCAATTAAAAGGTTAAGAACTAGTCATGCGAACGCCAGATTGGCACCGAATATGGGAACTTTTTCTACCCGGTTAAACTTATCGTTGTAATCTATCTTCAATTGTTGTTTTCTGCCATTCGAATGCATGTTAGTTACAATGGCCAAGTGATCAATCGTCATCATCTTTATGTGACCGAGAGATGACGAGAAACAAATATGGTACGCGTTATAGGTAGTAAATAACAGTGGCAAAATGTCGATTACAGGTGCAAATGCAGGTAGGAATTGCCAACGTTTTGTACTGTGGTAAGAAGCTAGTAATTTGCACAAGGGATAAGAGGTGATTACCAATTTAGGTTGGCATGGATGAATATTACTAATTGCTAAAAGAAATATTGCGTGGAAAATCAGTGCTTCATAATTTTTGTTCATTGTCAACAAAGGGATTAAATTCGCCGAGATTAAATTTTCGGTTACGTGTGCTAGTGGTCAAGTAATCCTGGTCAAGTAAAATGATTATTTTCTTGGCGAATTTCTTCTCTTTGGTGTATAATCTATGGAACTGTGCGCCTGACTGCGTACCACTGTGTCGTTTGTGATTTTTTCGCAATGACATTGCATTAAAAAGTTATTTTAATTGAAGGACGCTTTAAGCTTTTGTGTCCGTACATCCGTGGTTTCCTATTCTTTTGGGTGCATAGAAAATCAGGATCTGCGTAATTAAAACTCTCCTACCTCAAACAATTAAACCATAGCAACCTCAATCCAATGCCTTTGTGGTAAACGTGTCATTAAAAACTTAGGCGATTAAAACATTTTGTAAAACATTGCTCATCAATATACTCGTGTGACAGGTTGGCATATGAATATAATTATTTATTCGTAAATACTACATTGCGACTACTTACAATTCCTCATTTGGAGTGGAACGAAACTGAAATTACTTCTTCATAATCAGAAGTGATTAAACCCATGTCCCGGACACTCGATACTTCCTAAATTCTCCTGCCTGCTTGCTCATAAGACATGTCCGATAATTTGTTCCTTTGGTTTCATTGTTATCCTTGTAACTTCTCCCTCCTTTCTCGTAGCTCCTGCAGTTATTTTCTTCTACTGTTTTATCCTTAGGATTTTTCTCAAGCAAGTTATTCCCATAATTTATAATTTTCTTTTCTCCGCTGCTACCTATGCATATGCCCGGTGCTAGCGGAAAAGTTAACTCCGTATGCATGTTTCTTCTCCTAGAAAAAATATTAATTAAACTCTTCCATGGTGCTCTGTTTCCGTCGCTGTTTGATTTGCTTCCTGTTTATCAAAACTGGCACTATCCTTGCACTTTCCGTCCTGAAGTTATTACTACGTCTGGGGTCCGCATCAATTTACCACTATGGAGTTTTGGTATGCAAGTGGGTTCACCCTTAAAAAAATTATATGAAGCGGAATTTTATTTTCCAAGTTTTGCGATCGTAAGGATCGCGGACATTGTGTTTCATCATCACCTAGCACTAACATATTGCCATTAACAATTTTGTCCAACTCCTCTCTTAGTTTTCAAAAGGTTTCCTTTCTGTCTATTTATGATAGGAGATATTTGCAAATATTGGTGTGTATAGTATTGGAAAATTACTTACTAAATAAATCGGTTCCAAGTACATATTGCCATTACTCAGTTTTTAGTCCTGTGAAAACTCATTGTACCCTGCTGTTCCGGAGACAAAGTTTTTATCTCTGCCTGTTCAGAACCTTCGGTATCGTAATTAATTCTGTTGTATTGATTGTGCATGTTCCAATGCCATGACATTACATCAATGATATTGATGTTGTGGCTTAGTAAAAGTTGTACACATGCCGTAGACATTCTCTTTTACGCCTATAACATCGGGGAGAGCGTGCGGGTTTATGTACGCGTGTTTTCTTACTTTACAAATTCCTAGAAATGTTTTTTCTCATTGCTTAATACCTCATGTATGTCTTTTGCTGACATTTTAACTTCGAGTAACTCATTAGTAGATGACTTTCCCTCTCTTACAGACGTGACGCTGAAATATTTAGAAAATTCCGTCCGCGTTCTTATCCAAAGTAATAGTTTGAGTGAACGTATGTACTACGTACGGTGGTGCAAATTGCTTTTCCTACCTTCCTACCCGAAAAATGCACCGTAACGATGCTTGTCGGCTTCTCAGCGCCGAAAGAGATTCAAAGGAGTCATTTGTTTCAAAGATGACTGCACCGAACGTACCTATATAAGGGACACTTTGCTTTCTCCTGTTGTGTAGCACTCATCCCTCTTAATGAACTTGTGAAGCACACACGTTGCAAAATCTATTAAGTCCCCCCCCCCCCCCGCTTGGTCTAAAGTACTGCCCGTGGTTAATTGCACTCGGGTTGCGGCTTGTTCGGAATTAATTTCAGCCGACTGATTGAATAACTACGGGGTAATTACGCGACGGTGGTTATTACCTGGGAATTCATTAATGTCTTCATTTTCTGTGGCTGTGTCTTAATCATCTGGAACGTCTTCTTGCACTCCTCCTTTAGCGAGTGGCCGCTCTCGGACGCAGAATGTGTTAGGGCTACGGAAGTTGGGATCTGTTTAGGTCCCCGGGAACTTTTTTTTTAAGTTTTCGCCACGAGATGGCCGCCGACTGTGAATCAGTGGTTTGATGATACGTTTTCTTTCGCAAAGTCATCCAGTGGAATTATTTGAGTTCTCTGTGTGGAATTTCGGACCGGAATTAGGGTTATCTTGGGCCTTAGGGTGGAAAGAGGGGGCGGTATTCTTCGTGAGAGTGGTTCCGCAGATACTAATGGACTGGTGAAGGTGCTGGAAGTGCACTGTGCATCCTACTATTGGAAGTGTACTGCATTGCATCGTATGCGAGGTATTTTATATTTTCTAGACGGACAGGAATGCCAGGAATTCTAAGAACCGGCTCTGTAAAAAGGACGCAAATTTCAGATGTACCCATCAAAATCTTCAAACCTGTGGAGTATCATTGGCTAAATATGCATCCTCCAAATGACGATTCCACAAAGATTCGCAGAAAAGAAAATGGACCTATTCGTGTAATTTAAGAAAGCTCTCATGAGGATCCTGTCCGAAATTCACGGATATTTTTCCACCGTTTCCAAGTTGCCAATCTATGAAGTTTTTATTGATAAAATTTGATATTTTTCCAGGAACGCAGAGACCTAAAGAAATTCAATTGGAGGATAGGGTTGGTGTGATTATTAGTGTGGTTACCTGGTATTTCTGTCAAGTTTGAATCCTGGAAGTGGATAAGAATTTTCAGTGGAATTCCGGTCCCTTATTCTTTGCTTGAGAGATTTTCAAATTTAGTTTTATAACCGACGAATGGGATGTTAAACCGCTCACCCCTTGGCGCCTTTCATTATAAGTTGGTTAATGGGGACGCCAGATTTATATTCACCATAGATTAAAGTCGGAAGCATTTGGTACGAAAGCACTGAGGAATATTGCAGTCATCAAGATGCACCAACGGCTATATTGAAAGGATCGATTTTGTAGCCAATACAGCGAATTCATAGGTATTAATGGCAGAAACATCCTGCACCATAATGGTTGATCCATAAAACTAATTTCCAAAAAGCACTGTATTATTCATTTTTAATTTATGAATCAATTTTTCGCGATTTCTATGTTACGTGGATCATTTTTCCCGAAAAAACAGGCTTCAATTTCGTGACTCAAGACGCTATCAACTCTCTTCTTTAATATTTTTATTGCAGGATTTTTATGAATATTTTTCCAGTGTAAATTAAAACATGAAAAGTAAAGAATATTCACTTAAGCCAAAACAAAAAATACACGCAGTGTAGTGCTAATCGTTGCTCTCCAACCATCCTCCGTTGCGCAAATTATACCAGCCTATTCAATCTAACCACTCATTATTGGCGCTAATGGCCTAAGCTGACTTCGCTACTAGAGGCTTTTTTGCGTTATTTTTAAGTATATATTACGATGAATAACTAATTTTTTAAAACATTATTGAGAAAACACACGAACTACACACCGTCACATTTCTGACGCGATCTGTGTGTGAGCATCTCCCTTTATTAAAAATATTTCTGTGGAGTACACGGCATGGCGATATTCCATGGAAAACGTCAGATCTTTTTTTGGGAAATGTATCGACAGTAGTGCGGTATTAAGATGATATTGTGGTATCAGGAGAAGGATGACATTAATTTCATAATGAATAGGTGAAATTCATTGAATTTTCAGGGTAGGTTGTGGCATCTTGCTCAAACTGCCTTAAACCCCCTATCGGAAAACTACCTACAAAATTGAACCCCCGTTTTCTCTAGAAAATATACCTCTAGGGAACAATTTCCATAGAATGCATTTTCCTCGGGAAATGCTTTTGAAAGTGGGTTTACAGTGGCTTAGGTTATTTAACACAAACTGTAGTTGACTGTGAGAGGTGATTTTTTTATAATGATTGAACGTCTTTTTTTAATGAGAAATATTTCGTCAGTCTCGTTATAACTAGGTAATTGTGATAACTCTATGGCTATATAAATGAAAATATGCAGAATAATGCTTTGATTTTACGAATAAGAATATATATTTTTTCCTCTGTAGTCATTTACTCTATGCACTTCACACTGCACTCTATGCAATTGCTGGTGTACTTTTTCCTATGCCTGAAGGTTTTCGCTTATTTAGCATTTTGTTCTAGGGAAATTACTGACCGAAGTCTGTCATTTCTGAGGAAAACGTTCTAGGAAAAATATTCCCTAGAGTTTTAAGGCATTTTCTTTGAAAATATATTTTTTCTACGGAATTTTCAATCATTCCCTTGCTTTTCCATGTGTTCTAGGGAATTCTTATAGGGAAATTTCCATCAAACTAAGATCGTCTTAACATCATGAGGACTTGTAATCAGACGGTCGGTCCTCTTGCTCTCTAATGGCTGAGCTGGTTTCAGACTCCTGCATAAAGCCTCCGTCTTAAACCATGAGTCACGACCATTCGTGTCCGTGGCGAGGGCTACAAGTCCGCGAACTGAGAAAGGACAGCCTGGGAACCCCTGCGTTCATCTGGCTCGCCCCACCTTTGGACGCTCGTTTAATGAGACTTGATGTTGCGAATCTACTTGACGTGGGATGCCCGGGACGTCTGCTTTTGACCTTCGCACAATCTCCCCTCGGGAAGACTGGAACTAATTGCTATAAGTAGCCAATGGGAAATTCGGGCGAAGGCTGAAAATGTGGCTTCCGGATGTGCCTCGTGTGTGTCTTTTGAAGAGATTGACCGTAATAAGATGGGTGGGGTTCCACCTTTCTAGATCCCTTCTTACAGATTACAGTTAGTCTCCGTGGAAAAGCTCGGAAAATGTTTCCGTAATGTCAGCCACCCTATTTGAGTGGTCCTGACAAAAACGTATTGTGAGCCCACTCACCTGTAATCGTTAGCAGCCAACTTGGACGAATTTCAATACTTGTTATTTTTTTATATTTTTAATATTTCTTCCCTTTACCTTATTTAAGTAGCACATCCATTTCTAATGCTATATATAAAGTTTGCACTGAGCATAGATTTTGCTTTGTTTTATTTTTTATTGTTTAATCTTGAATATTAAACACTAATTGCAGCTGTAAGGAAATTAAAATCCCGGAATAAGGAGGGACATGCTGGTTTTAAACATTTCCTGAGACTTTTTTCTGCTCTAACTTTTCGATCAGATGGGCCACATTTAGTCGTAAGTATCTCGATCTCTGATACAAAATGAGTTAAGCTTCGGACAGTCTATAACAAATTAGATGTTGGTTTATTTTCGAGTCCTAACCATGGGCGGATGTTTGAATAAAATTTTGTGGTGGACTCTTATATGGCTTTCCCCATATTGTATAAATAAAGGGATACTACAAAGTAACGCGAAAAAACTTGCATTCGTTCTAATAAAGTCTATCCGAAGCTACAAATATCTCAAAAAGTCTATCCGATTTCTGATTTAGAATCGAATGGAGTTAGGGATAAAGATATCAGGGGGAGAAATGCGTTATTGAAATAAGCGTTAATTAACAGCTGACAAATAATGGAAAAAAGACTGGTTTATAAGATTAAGAAAAGGGTAGGGAGGACTTTCTCTCTTCTGATAAGGAGTGCAGCATCGTAAGGGCTGCACATATTGATTATTGACCGTGTGGAGGATTGATGGGAATACACTCGAGGTGTTCGAGGTGCAGGTGTAGGGGAGACGATAGAATGTGCGGTGGGCCGAAAGTAGCACAAAATATACAGTGCTATGCACAGGGGAAAAAGCGAGTTACTTCAATAAATAATTAGGCGGTGAAGAAGCAAGAAAGGATCGAGAAAGTAGTAAAGCTGGTTGGGATACTAAAGGCATTGAAGATGTTATGGTTGGTTGGTTGGAGGGAGGCGACCGACAACAGGTATTTTTTTCCCCGTTGAAGATAAGTGGGTGGCTTGGTAAGAGAATAACTAGAGTGCCACCAAAATTAAAATTTAAATTAATTTAGATCCCGTGACGTTGAGAATCCGTGGTGTAAGCGATGAAAATAGACAAGCTTTCAGTTGATTCGTGAATTCCGACGTACTCACATTATATCGCACAACTCTACGAAATCCACAATAAAAGGATGTTTTTGGAGAGTTGGTCATCAATAAATAGATCACATGTGTACCTCTTGCCCACGTTTCGAAAATGTATATTTTAATCTTCAGGGCTACAATAGTATCATAACGTAAATTAATTAACAATTGCTTATGACTTATAAATTATTGAAGAAAAAACACTTAATTACCATACCTTGAGATGGAAAAATTAGGTTGAGATATCAGAATATGCAACCATATGTTATGGATATTGACATTTGTTATGGTAACTGTGATTTAATATTACTTAGTAACTAAACAACAAAACAAAAATCAACAACAAAAAGTAAATGAAATCTTAATACTAAAAATGTGGTTGACAAACATATCTATGAAGTATAGCTGGACGCAGAAGTGTCTAGTAACGATTATATATTTAAAAATTTCCGAAGATGCATAACATATTCGTACATGTGATCTATTTATTGATGACTATCAATAACCAATCAAGTGGTCAATAACCAGCTCTCATATTGAAATCTATAATGAAAACATATTTCGTATCGACCGGTGGCTTTAAAGTCAGCCATGGTTGCTTGGTTATTTGGGAAGCCATCTGACCGCTGAGGCCACTCCCTGTGCGTTGGTTGGTGAGGTAAGGGTAATTGGGGAATTGAGGAAGGGTGCAGAGAAAATCGGCATCGGTATTAGCCAACTCTTAACGAAAGGCGCCTAGGGTACCAAATGTTTACGTCTCACCTGACAGAGAGGGTACTACGCTTTAAGTGCTATGCACTTAGCATGCAATAAGGGATCGGAATACCAGCGAAAAATCTCTGCCATCATTGGAATTTGAATCGAAGGTAGGATACTGGGAAAGAGAGTTACTGAGAAGAGAAGGATGTAAATGTTTTTAAGCTTTGGAAAGAGGTAGGATTAATGATTATCTGTAAATGAAGAGAAAAAATCATGTGAAAAATTTGTGCGAACTTAAAAGCAGTGGAGGAAGTAATGAAAAAAACTATGTAAAATTCCACTTTTGAAAATTTAATTTATTATGACCTACTTTTCACCTGTTGATGGCATAAAATGGTCGATAGCTGGATGGTAACATAACCTAGGCGACAATCAATTATATATTCTAAATTGGAATTTTACATAGTTCTCTTTTCATTTCATCCTCGGTGGAGAAATTCCACATAGTTAAGCCTAAGACCGTTCATTTTTATGAAAGCAGTTACAGAAGAGACATCAGTGACACATCGGAATCTACTTAACGGAAAGTAAATAGATAAATATTAATCGTACGTGAAAAAAGGGAGGAATCAGGCGAGATGTTGTGGAATATGAACATATTAAGAACTAAGACGATGCAATTTTCCACAGATAAAAATTTTAATCGACCCGGGTTTCGATGCACTGCATCATCGTGCATCGAAACCCGGGTCGATTAAAATTTTTATCTGTGGAAAATTGCATCGTCTTAGTTCTTATTAGTACGTGGAAAAGGTAAAACGTTTGTACTTGTCTACTCTACTCTCTATATACTTCTAATCTGACGCTCCGGATCAAAATCTATCGCGGTGCGACGTTTAACTCGGCAAAGGGGAGAGGGAGCGTTCTGGGGGGAAGGGTGGGTGAGTGGGGGGGGGGGCATTTTAACTGGCCGCTCTATTAGAGGAGGTCTCCATTAGGGGTCGTTAGTGGATTCACTTCCCCTTTGGCGGGACTTGATTCCCTTCCCTTTGTCTTTCTCTCTCTCTCTGCCTGCGCACGCGATATGTCGGTGCGGTCGTGCAGCTTGTGTCGGCGGATAGTAATGTGGGGCACTGGAGCGGGAGTTTGTTGAGTACAGACGTGCGCCGAGGCGAATCTCCGTTTACACGCAACCATTCCTCTCTCCAAGGATCATTTTTTGCTTCGAAAATATTCGCTTTACCTTTTAAAGTGATGTCAGAGAGTAAATTGTTTATTTTATAGGTGCTGTTAAATATTTAGATAATAACTGGGCGTTGAACATTCACTGAAATGTGTAGAAGAAAAATTAATTTGAAATTTTAATATACGACCCTACATTTATTCTAGGTGTCCTTTATTTGTCCAGGAATTTTTTTGTTGTAATTATTCCGTCACACGACGATTGCTCATTTATTTTTCATTTGATACTTTTTATATTAATAATGCCATCTGTGTCTGACTAATGTCTATTTGGTTTGAGTAAACTGGTGCACTTGGTCACCTGGCCATTTTTATCGTCACTTTTTACGTAAATAAAGTAATAATTGATGCGTTTTTAAATGTTGTATGGGGCAGTTCTGTTATGGAATGCGATACTGAATTTAGCTGTTCTTTATTGATATTTTTCATTAGGGGAAAACGTTTGAAATGTATACCGTTGTCGCTGAACCAGATATGCTATGTTTAATTTTGGGTATCCACTCTCTACTCATATCAAATTGTACTGCGTCCAGTATGAAATATCAATTTTAGCATTGAAACACGTCTTTCGATTCTGTGATTGGGAGCAGCTTCTTTACATTTGATGACTCTTGGAAAAGTACCACCGAAGAAAAATATCTTTGTATCATTGAAATTTTTTTTCTACCGATTCTTTTTTTTTGTTGTAGCTGGAAAAGTTCTGGGGAAAATGACGGATTTCTCCATAGTTCAACTAATTATAATGTTTCACATAATATGAGTGGTTTATATTCTTAGAAAGTTATATTTCACAAGAAACAATATATTTCCCTGCTAGCAAAAATATGAAATGGGTATACATTCAAACATCACCTTTTCAGGTGATTTTTAAAGCGTATTGATAATTCATTATTAAAATTTATTTTGTTTTAATCCACACTTTGTTTTTTAAACTAACCGACTCAGGTTTCAGCAGCTATGCTCCATTATCAATGCCTTGGTAATGGCACATAGCTGCTGAAACCTGGGTCGGTTAGTTTAAATAAAAAAGTGTGGGATAAAACAAAATAATTTTTTATCATGAATGCTTGTGACTCCCACAAAGGTAAGCCTGATACAACTTCTTATGTACGGATTGATAACATTTATAACAAGAATTATAAGCTCCAAAGTGGTTGAAGTTGAGGAGCATGCCATAAATGTAATTGGCGAGAAACTGTCCTTTTGAAAATCCAATGTGCTTTAATGGGGTGGGATCCAGGGGTTTAATTTTGTGATGCTCTAACCATTAGAACAAGCCAAGTATTCGTTCGGATATTTTCACCCAGTCGCATATGGCGCCCCGTTCTTCGCTGTACTCACTCGAATCTTTTAAGCTCATGGGGTTTCGATCCCCTGGGATGGGGTCCGATTCAAGACGAACAAATATGTAGTCACTCCCCTTCAACCCGAAAATTTCGCATAAGTTGATTCATATTTCCACGCATCGTAGTCGTTATCATTCGCAAGCCCGCATTGTCATTATACCAGCATGGTGGCCTCTATCAAATGGAACGCCTGAAAAGACCGCGAGTGTGCCCTAATTCTAGTTTCTCCTCGACGTACTCTCTAGAGAACTTAAAGTTGATGCGAAGTTTGTAATGGAAATGTACGAAGTTTGTTTTGGTTATAGAAAATGTATTTCATGAGAAATAATCAGTATACTGGAACTAATGAGGGATAGCATAGTAATCGATTGTAAAAAAATAAGTTATTGCATAGTCCCACGTTAGGTCAAGGAAAAATAAAACTTTCATTCCCATCAAGCTGTGGTTTGCTTTCGCAGTGTTTAATGTATCCATATATTGCGTGGTCGTATACATGTGTCATCGTGGATCATGATTGTTCATTTTCAAAGCAAAACTATTTCAGGTCCAACTCTGCACATATTTCTTTTTGATTCTTGGTATTTTCAATTATTTTGATGATGTCGTCGTCCACCTATTACCTTGTTTCACTACTTTTTTAAATTTTAGGGGTGGCTTACAGTCCTTAGGACGGATTTCTGCTTATTAAAAGCTATCTGAATTTTTTTTCCAAATCCGACTATGTATTATAAAACTAGTGTGTGAAAAATGATGATTTGAAATTTTTTCCTTTGAAAGACCATGGTCGTATGACGAGAACTGAAGAACGTCGAGCCCTGGAGACATGTGCTCAATGGGTTACATTGCCATCGTAGTCTTTCATTATTAAACTGCCTTAAATAGTTTATTTCGTTGACATATTTTTAATTTACTACATCCAAATACCTCTATCCCTGCCTTCCTATCTTAAGCTCTTCAATCCTTCTGCTGTCGAAGTGTAGTGAGTAGATGTGAGGTCTAGTTGGCCCTCCCCTTGTTGTGAGTGCTTTGGGTTCTGTGTCTTCCTCGTTGGCAGGAGCCAACCCCATTCTTCCCCACTCTCCCCCCCCCCTGCGCTACTCTTCATCCATCTCCCGTTGGCGGGTTCGCCTGTGTTCTGTTCCGGGGGCCGTCCCCTCGTCTTCGGCGCGTGAAGGAATTTCGTCGCTCCGTGGTCTTCCGTGATAGGCAGGAGAGAGAGGAGGTAATGGGGGCGCCAGGGGTCACGGGTGTGGCCAAGTGCATCACCACCGCCCCGCTTTGGTGCACGCTAGAAGGATTCGCGACTCCTTTCCTATGCTGAACCATTAGTACCACCATCCTTTGACGAGGAACCGCAACGCTCTTGTTGGCTTAGGTATTCTGCCTTTCGAAAGCTATCCGAAACTCGCCACCGAAAAGAGTTGAATTAATCCTTTTCTTATGCAGCCCTACGAGCATCTAACATTTTCCTGAAATTTTACGATCTTCTTCCCTTTCCACCGACGGGTTACTTATGTATTTTTCGAAATGGAGGGAGCAACAAAGTCTTTTAATGAAATTTAATTTTTCCGCGAAAATATCATTTTCTGTTGGTTTGATAGAGACAAAAGTTGACAGTATCTATTTATTTCATCTACATTAGTTATCACTCAAATTCCTCACGAAAATAATCACAAACTCTCGGATGGTTACCATGATAAAATCACTTGTGGTGTCGAATTACGGCTTCCTTACCAAGTGTTGTTTGCGTTAATATAAGCCAGTGTCAGATTTATACTCAAGTTATTTGTGAGTTGATTCAGGAATTGGCAAGGATAAAGGAAATAGAGGTGTTGGCAGCGGCGCGGCGGCGCCATAAATTAAAGGTCAGCTTTTGTGTTTGAAAAATAATGGAATATTTTTTCAACGCATTTCAGATTTAGGTACAAAATCAAACTATTAACAATTTGTATAGGTCGTTTAGATCAAATAATGAAATGGCAGTTGTAAAAATTAACATGCAATCCTGGGACTTGACCTGAAAACCACTCCATTGTTAGATGATTACTCTAGACCACTTCCTCATGTCTTCATGTCATTATAAACTACAATCGTGCAGTTTTATGGTTTATAATGGCATGAAATATTTAACAAATTTTCGTGTAAACTATTGGGTTTTTTAATCACACAAGGGAGTTTATTAGTAAATCACTACTCTAGGACTGCCTCCCTGCCAACTTTCGTAAAAATCCGTGACCCGTCTATTGAATACTACCGTTGATAGTTTGCATGGACGAGAAAGCAATCATTCCTACGGAGGCAAACAGCCATTGCCTAAGAGAATGCAAAATATTAAATTTAATTTGTGATTTTGAACTTTAGTTGAGGCATAGGAGATGATCGGTGTGATAGCTTGGTCAAAAAGGATAACAGCTCAAACTTGCTTAAACTTGGTTAAAAAAACTCAAAGCTAACAGGCTTGGCAGTCAAATTCTCTCAATATTTTCTTAGTGGCCCTACTAAAATAAATTAATGTTTCTCTTTTCTTGGTTATGCTCTTTCTCAAGGTCAACCTATGTTTTTAGCCTATTTTGCTTCAAATTAAAATTTCCCCTATTTATCCTATCATCGTCTTACATTTACGTTTCTCTTCTTTCAGGTGCTATGGTGCATAAATGTGACTCCATGAAGAATATTATGGCAGCATTGTATGATTCCGACCGGGCGGTTGAAACTAAAGAGTGGTAAGGTAAGTTGAAATTTACGCTGTGGAATCTTGAATGGAGCATGCCGGTATTTTGCTTTTGTCTATCCGCGTCAACGTGATTGAGGATGGAATTGAAAACGAGAAAATGGCTGTGTTGTTTGGTCGGATATTTTTATCTTCTTTAGCGCATCGTATTCTATTGTAGTCGCGAATTCATTTTTGAAATATGTGACAATAATTCGTGCTCTTAACCTTACCCCTGTCGTTCGGTCAACTGATCAATTTAAGAACAGTCACTTTTCCTGGCGTATTTTTTTGGTCAGTATTTGTCATTTTTTTATTTTAATAGGAATTTTATTGGATTATTAAGCATCTGTTTCGATGAGTAATACATCGCGAGCAAGCAGTAGTGTGGTTTGCAGAAACAAAATCGCCGATTAATTTGCAAAGAAATTATCGTAGGTTGTGTGGATGTGATGCACCTGATGTGAAATCAATTAAGGACGTTCGGTGGTTTCACTCAACTTAAGGGAATTCGACGAAACTTGCTGGAAGCATTAATTATGTTGTCTTAAATATACCTGATATTTTTCAGAATTATTTACCGCAGATTACTTAAGATATTTGATCGAGAAGTGGACAAAAAATTACATGGGTTCTTATGGGAACACAAGGTACGAGTAGCTTAATTCATCAAAAAAAAGCTGTTTCTAGTTAAGAATAAGAAAAACAAAAATAATAAAAATAAAGTATATCAAATGATTTTCATACATTATTCTATTGATGATTTAAATTTTTTTTTGTTTTTCTTATTCTTAACTAGAAAAAGTTCTTTTCAATTAATAAAGCTAGTCGCACCTCGCGTTCCCATAAGAACCCATGTAATTTCATGCCCACTTCCACATCAAATATCCTAAGAAATCTGCGGTAAATAATTTTGAAAAAATTCAGGTAGCTTTAGGAAAACAATTAATGCTTCCAGCAAATTTCGTCGAATTCCCTTAAGTTGAGTGAAACCACCGAACGTCCTTAAGTAATGGTATCCTAAGTTTCTGGCAACTGGAAGTGTTCTGAAACATGTCGGGGTACAATAAGTTGCCGAATTGAGTTACGTGGGCTTCTGAGAAACGCTTCTGGGCGTCTGATGTCCTCCACTGTCTCTTCCGAAACACTACGACGTGCACCGCCAGAATGTTTCAGGACACTTCCTGCTGTCAGGAACGTACAATACCATTCCTTAATTGTTTTCACATCAGGTGAATCACATCCATACAACCTACGATAATTTCTTTGCACACTAATCGGCGATTTTGTTCCTGCAAACCACACTACTGCTTGCGTGTGCTGATGTGGAGTCGTCATTTTCTCTTCATGCGATAATGCTGCACTCTGGCGACAATAGTTGGCACGTCTGACGTAGGAATATACATTCTGTGAGATGCTCTAGCATATGGTGCAATTTTATTATCATATCTACTGTAGTTTTTTTTTCCCCTGGGCTTTTCAAATGTGTGTTTCTGATCCCTTTGGAAGAATTGCTGATTTCGACATTCAGATCTTCTTTACGTAGGGATAGACTGGAAGCATGTGCGTCGATTAATGTTGCAGCATCAATTCCTTTGATGTGCATGTCAATGTTTTGGCTTTATCTTGACGTTGGTTCTTTGGGGGTTCTAAGTTTAATGAACTCTCTTTCAATCCTACTAGGAATGTTAAATGGTGTGTGTCTGAGAAAATGAAGCGGGATGCGTAAATATTTCAATGTTGACTCAAAGGTGCCATAGCCGTTGCATATAAATATAGTGGCGGTAAATCATGCGATGATTTTTTTTACTGCTTGACAGTACGAATAAGAAGGTTAAATATTTTCAGCAGCCCAACTGACCCCTATAAATCTGTACGTCAGATGTCCTCATAATTTATCTTATCGATTGGAGACTTGAGTGACTCCGATCTCTCTTCCCATGAATGCAAGCATCGTATCGAGGCAGCTTTCGAACGATTTAGATGGATTTTTAAAACTGAATTTTCTTCGATGGCTATTAATCTCAATCGAGATTTGTTTTTATTCCGATCGACTTTCTGAATCGTTTGATTCTAATTTACGCGTAGAGTATTGACAAACTAAACGCTGATAACGGAAGTATATATATTTTATTTTACAGTGGAAACTGTGGCTTAGAGAATAGATTGGATTTCACAAGAGTGTGCTGAGTTCTTTAAACTCAAACAGCGCGATGGGGATAAATTAATGTGGAAATGGATCTTCGAGCGGATTGTAATTTTTCTCTAAGCGAATTCATGGTGAAATCACACGTGATGAACTAATTATTTTTCCAAGCTAGTCACGTTGGTGCAAGTCAACAATCGCTCATTTCTCTGGTCCTCAATTCAGTCCAAGTGTCATTGTCTGTGTAAACAAGTTTATTTATCATATATTTTAAAGTCGTGAAATGAAATTCTCAACCTTGAAGTCCCCATCTATTCCAATTCTATTTTGTAATTTAGTCCTGAAATCTTTTCTGTGCTCAAACTCAGTCCCTTAACGAATTTACCCGAAGGTTATACCTAATCCAATCCATTTATCGTACCTACCTGAAACCCATGCGATAGAGTGTCTCATCAATATCATTAGAGCCGTTTTCGAGATCAATTTTGCATACCTTCTTACGTACATAGCTAGTTTTAGATTTGGACTCTCTGGAGAAGCATGTATTGTTTCGATGCAGTTTCTTCATCTTCATGAGCACAGTGTCCTCAGTTGCTTGAATGTACTACAGGTGTGTAAAACATGCTTCTTTCATTCATTAGCATTATGAGTAACATCATGAAGAGGTGTCACAATTTAACTAAATCTCTAACAGTCTATCTACCAATGTCGATTACAGCTAATTTAATCGCTATATTGCTTTCAATGCTGATCGAGAGCTATTTGGATCCCTCTTTTGTAAGAAGATAGTTTTTTCTTATTTCTCAGATTATTTCCTATGACAATTCCTATGTATAACCCTCTTTTCCTCTTCGTTCTTCACATGGTCGTCTTTAAGTTTTTTTCTACACTCTTAAGCGAATTTCTTGGATTAACCCATAATAAGAGTATCATCGCTTTAATGAGGGCGTAAATGCTGGAATGAGTTGCAATGAGAGTTTAAAAGATCATTCATAAGTAAGGAACCTAAGCAGTGTATTTTTTTCAAATTATTCTTTTCAAAAGATTCAATTTTATATCGTTCTCAGATCGGATAGTCAGGGAAATCGTCCTTTTGCTATACCTGTTTAATTTCCGTTAGGTACTGCCTGTATGGTAAGTTCCAACGCATAAACAGATGCACTTAAATGAAATGTGGTCTAAGAATTTATCCTCGACTTATTTAAACTATTATTAAAATGTGCACTCAATAACCAACGAACCAACGCTCCTGCCAACTAAATTTCTTATCCTGTAAGTGCTTGCGTTCAGTGTATACCATATTCAAGAGAAGGGCGGGTTCGGGAGATAAGGGGCCGGCCGGCCGATGAGGGGCGTGGTGAGATATAGAGAGAGAGGTGGGGAAGGGTAGAAAAGGGTGTGTAGTGCGTCGTGACAAACGATTTTGGAGGAGCCTCCGCGTATAAAAGCCATTCCGAGGCGGTCTAGAGGGTGCCCTCCCACGTTTCTATTTCCGAAAAGAAAGGAAAACATCACCTTCCCTCGATAAGAATCATCAGATAAGGGAGGAAGGAAAGCAGAGGTTTTGAGTGCGTCCGCCTGTGCTGTTACTTTGGGGTTGAAATAGGGAGGAAAGCGGAGATGGATTTTTTTTTTTAAAGAGAGCCGGGCGAATGGGTGGGTGGGTCCACACGAGTCTCCTCTACGGCGGCTGCGGGATGCACCCATGTATGCGGGGAAGATTTTTTTTTTAACCTCCACGGGCCGTCGGTTTCCGATTATTTTCGGTGACGCGTGAACTTGAACTCGTTATCACTTCGTGTTACGGCTCCGACCTTCTCTTCCCGTTCCACATCCCTACTAAGTCTCTCTCTCTCTCTGTATGCCCAGAGGGCACCCAACAGTTTACGTCAAGGGGATAGAAGGCCAGTGGGAAAGAGATTGAAAAGGCAGACTTTTTTTTAAAAGAAATGGGCTCACAGAAGGGATGTCGATGTTGTGTTCTTATCGCGATCTTTTTCTTTTGAAGCCCTTGAGTCTTTCACTTCTGAAGTCTCTGTCTCAGATTTTTTTTAAATTCACTTGTCGAATAGATGCTCCAGATATGTATTATTAATGCATTTAATTAAATCTAGGGTGCTATCCTGTCCTCGCTAAATTTTTTCTATTATTTCAATTGTACTTTTTTAATTTTTACCTAAAATGACTGATCTCTTCTGGTCTGTTATGGAAAATATCAGTGGATGAAATTGTTTGCAGTCTCGATGGAATCTTTAAATGATACGATGTTTTATTCGCTGTAATTGACGCAGTCATGTCGACCAAACGCGTACTTTGCTATGTGTGCACATCCTTATCTTCACTTGATTTTTGGGGCATAATTGGTGTGACTTGAGCACACTTAATAATAATATTTATTGTTCTGTTGGTCCTGCTACAGACATGGAGCATAGTCATAGGCACAGAGGAGATAGGAACCTATCCAACCGCCGTCCGGGTCGTACATACATTGCTTAACTTTGGTGATCTTACGGGAACCGGTGTGTCAATGTGGCTGGGCCCTTTCCCGAGAAGATAGGAACCCTTAGAGAGCACAAGCAAACCCTTACAAATGCACTCATAATAATATTTTTCATTCTGCACTGTTTGCCTTACATAGGCATTAAGCTTGTACTTGTAGCTTAATTACTGCGAAGTATATACAAAGAATATGAAAAAGAAAAAGGCGGAAATATTTGCATGAGATGAGGAACCATCCAAAAATGAACTGAGGCTATAAATTTTTTTTTCAAGTAGAAAAGTCTTCAGGGACTTTTTTAACTGTATGGTTGGGGATATACTTCTTATATTCGGAGGAAGTTTATTATATATAATGGAGGCCATATGATGGGGCCCTTTTTTGCTTTTAGACAGATTATAATACAAGATATGGATGTCCATTATGTGTCTGATGTTGTAGTGGTGGAGATCACTATTTGATGGGAACAGAGATCTGGGTGCTGCAGAATGAAAATGGCACAGTGTAAAATGAACAAAGATGGGATGGTTAAGATTCCCAACGTTTTGAATAGAGGCTCTCCAGGTCTGGGATAGGGAACCCGATAGCTTTCAAAGCTTGCTTTTGAAGTGAGAAAGCTTAGGTAGTATAGGTTCATCCTTGTCGATCTTCTACATTTTGGCTCTGGCAACGTGTGTACAAGTTTAGCAATTTAGTGTGTTTAGCAACATCGTCGCTGGAGAATCCTTTCTTTATTAGTTTTAATCTACATTCCTATTCTAATCAACACTCCTATTGCTGTCGCTTGTTGCCATATCTTCGAAAGAATTCATTTCTTCTTTCTTCCTATCTTCTTTCTTCCGTATCGCTCCGTGGTCATGGCTGTCAGTTTTCCTTTCTCTCCCGAAGGCATCTCTTTCAAAGTGAATACTTCATTTTCCGACGACGCTAAAAGCATTTCAGGAGTTTTTATATGCTTCGTTTTATTTACTCTCTTAGGCATGAGGAAAGAAACTGGGGTGGTTGTTGTCATTATCTCCCCATGTATTAGTCGTAAAAAAGACTGGTTTGAAGCATCTCCATCGCTCTTTTTTATGATGGCCGGAACGAACATCTCGTCTTGCATCAATTCAGTAATAGCACATGTATGTGTTGTCTGTACAACATCAATTCATGTCCAATGCAAATGAATGACGTTTGGATGGCATATTTCATGTTACACGTGCGGTGAAGATTCTGGTCTCACAACAAATCTATTCAGATGCTCGCACATACTATGTGCGATAGATGTACAATGTACATATCTCAAAATTGAATACAACGATCGGAAGCGGTCATACATTGATTATATGAGGGAAACAGTCTCTTGAACCAACTACAGAACCTAAGACCTATTGCTCCTTAAAGCCTTACTCTGTCAAATGAATTCCAACCTTACTCGATTAGCGGAAATGCCTGGCGGTCTCTAGTTTCTATAAATCCTTTAAAAATTCATGCTACTTTTTTGTATCCAGGGTAACTCAATGGTTTCCGTTTTGCCCTGATATGCCGGTTAAGGTCTGTAATTATATTCCTGAACTAAAGTGCATTATTATCTCAATCTTTATATGCTATTCTATTGATTCATCATCCAATGGGATTACTTCCTCTATACTCATAGAAAAATATGCATTATTAAAAAAGTTGAGGGTTTCTGTTGGAAATATATTCTTTTGACTAATTGATGTTTGATCATTACTTTCAGAACTTAAATGGATAAATATTGTCTTACTACTTATTCTGTCAAGTTAAGGGTCGTAGGTTTCTAGCAAGGAATATTAAATTCAAACTGTGTGGATTTTAATTCTAAAACCCAGCTAATTGCCTCTTCTTCCGAATATTTTTTCTTCTGCTCATTCCGGTTCTCGAATCTTCTTCCTGATTGATGATTGAATATCGATTGATCTGTAGGTTTTGGACAACCCCTACACTAACTCCCTATCTTTGGACTAAATTGTTGAACATGTCTTTGTCTTTCTATTTGCCTGCCATTTTTCTTCCTTCACCTCTATTTTTTTGCCTTACCTTATGCCATCCTTCCAATTCTTCTTCTTCCTTCTTAACTTACTCATTACTCATTCCATTCAACATTCCGTTCCTTCTCAATACGTTTCGATTTCTCATCCGAATCTCCTGTACTATTTTCATATCCTCCAAAAATATATCCTCCATATCTAGCAAATCCTCATTTTCGGATAAATTTTCATTATAAATAAGTGGATACGCTGGTGGTAATTGATGAAGGATGTAAAAGTCAAGACTAAATGTTGGAACGAAACTCCAGGGTGATAGGAGAATAGAGTAAAGAGCTGCAGCAAACCAATCTTCGGATTGATGAATGCTGATGATAATGATCATGAGTGGAAATGTTGTCTCTATTCCCTAAAACCTTTTAATGTAGCGTTTTCAACTGTAGAGATGTGAATCTATGGCATTTCACTCTTCAAAGTGAATGAGGAAAGCAAACTTCGGACTTCTGATGATGATGGGGAGTGGAAATGGTGTCTCTATTTCTTAAAACCTTTTAGTGTACCGTTTTAAACTCTATAGAGATGAGAATCGATGGTCTTCCCACCGAAAACTTCGATTCAATTCGACAGGTTGCAGCAAAAGCGGTTGATAACAGGGGTATAGGGACGACCAGTTGGTTTTTTTTATTTCTCCTCGGCAGATCAATCGAGGGAATGTGCTTTTGTGGGAGGCGGGCAGATGAAGGCAGGCTATCATTCGGCCTCGCCGTCCATAAACAAAGGGGAAAAATATTTTGGAGGTGATGGGAGGTGAGGGTTTTGGTGGTGTAAGTAAGGGTGATGGAAAAGTGGCACTCTAGCGAGTCAATCCTCCGAAAGGGGGCGTGGCCCGTGTGCTAGCGTCGGCGTCGAAGACCCCCCAATGGTAATAATAATCAGTCTCTCTCATTGCCTTTAAAACACGGCTGTCATCATCACTAGCGGTGGTCACACGCGTGACTAGGGGGGGGGGAGTGGCCAAAAGCACGCCCTTTGTTGTATTCTCTCCAACCTCTTGTATCTCTCTTGAGGAGAGAATTGCCGCGAAGGGGGCGGGTCTTGGTATTTTTTTATTAGAAGGAAAGGAGAGAAAGAGTTTCAGTCGGCGTGTTTGTTTTCATTTCCTCCTTCATCGTGGTTTTTCCGACTCATGCATCCGTCTCTCCGTCTTTTCTACGAATCCTTCGACATATCTCCACCCTCAATGGCGCGTGATGACTCGATGGTTGACGAAACATTGTCTTCTCCTCCAAGGCGTAAATGAAGAATACGAACGTGAAGGTCGTTTTACACGAGGCACTTTATTGCGCAGTCTGATGTATGGATATGCAGTGAAAATTGTGTCGTGTAAAGCGGGGACTTGCTAGAATGACTGCGCGAATTCATGAACTAAATATATGAAAATAGCCCCTGCTCTAATTTCGTGCCCGCTTTCTGGCGATTTCCGTGTATCAAACTGCGCAATGAAGTGCCTCGTTCAAAATGGCCTTGAGGATATCGTGGTTGCTTGCTGACTAGAATACCGACATCCCATCCCGAGGGCCGAGGTTCTAACCCTGTTGGTGGCTGAGATATTTTTTATTTTCACTGGAATCCCTGCGGCCGTGATAGAGAGGAGGCTGTTGGGTAAACGGGGAAGGGGAAGGAAGAGGATTGGCTTTATAGACGGGGTGAAAAGAGGTGGGACGCATTCTGAGATGAAGAAAAAAATCGTGTAACGGAATCTGCACCTGTAAAAATCCATATGATACTTACTCTTTTCCAATTAAACCTACCTTAACCGGTAGGTTTCCGCAAAAAAACTGCATGCTTAGTGGAGAGAATTTCAATGAAGTACTGAGTATTTGATGGCACATGGGACTCTCTGGTCCCCATGTTACTTCTTGTAAAGATTTAGCTAATGCCGAGACCAGATTTCTTTCCACTCTTCCTCCAATCCCCAATTAATCTTAAGCCTGCTTAACACGATACCTGAGCCAGCACAATTTCCATGATACTCGCTGATATGATAGCTTTCCAGTACCGTGTTATACTGGACCAGCACGCTGGCTGATAAGCATGATTGGTATCATACTCGTTGAGGTACTTGATTTCATAATTGTTGCGGTACGAGTTTGCTACTCGTTCCCAGTAAGATCTAGTACCTGTCAACCAATCGCATTAGCGTTTGCTGTGGTTGTGTGATATTCATATTTTTAAATCAGCTTCTCTACTTTTTTGCGGCTATTAGTAATTTGTGGCTGTAAAATCATCATTAGGTGACCTGTCCCTACTGTTGTTTTAGGGGCATACTGTCATATATTGGTTGATTTGAGTAGATAAGCGCCATCATAGCAATTAAAATGCTGCTTCCTCGCGAGTACAAGTTCGATGACCGTGTGAAACCTTCCGGGACGAGTCTAATCCTATTAGATTCCGTCTCCAGCATCTAGTACCTGCTAGCCTTCTAGGTCTTTTCGTGAATCCAGTATCGTGTGAAAGGGGATTTACCTATTTCAATCTAACTTTTCATTCTTAATGGCGTAAATATCTTAAAATATTTAGCTTCCACAAACTACCAAGGAACCCAGGAAGGAAGAGTTAAGAGTCAGCGCGGCGTGTTTATTTTCATTTTCCCGTTCATCGGGGTATCCCGTCTCGTCCGTATCCCTGTCATCCTCTACCTCCCTGAAAGGCGTCTGATGACTCGGCGATTAACGAAATATTGTTTTCCCATTTCCTTCGAAGAAAATGAATACGAAGTAGACGGGAAGCCGTTGATTTTGGCAGAACTCGGTGGATGTTTTTCAGCTTGCGTCGCAGTTTGATTTGAATTGTATATATTACGGCAATGTTGGTGTGGGATAGTTGCAGCAGGGGAAAAGTGGTGTTGTTAAATTTCAGAGAGGAACAAGACCGAGGGAAATAGAGCCCAAAAAACGGCTTAAGATTTTGAAAAGTTGAATTAATCGTAAAGATAAGAGAGTTCTGAAAACATTATGAAAAGAGAATGACACGATCAAAGCAATGAAAACCAGCATGGGTAGAGTTATCGGAAGAATTATAACCTCGTTGTTTCAATGAAGAAATTCATTTTAATTTTACTGACCTGAGCAATAGATGGCATACGCTTGAGATATTGAAAA
This sequence comes from Pyrrhosoma nymphula, assembly GCA_963573305.1. NCBI lineage: Eukaryota > Metazoa > Arthropoda > Insecta > Odonata > Coenagrionidae > Pyrrhosoma > Pyrrhosoma nymphula. The sequence goes on from OY754327.1 coordinate 34,325,689, forward strand.
ACAACATAAGTTGGTATAAGGTGTGGGAAGATAAATAGGAACGTGTTATACGACAGAAGTGATTGGAGGGCCCCATTGCTTTCCAATTATTGGATTAAGTTTTATTACTCTCCACTGCGGTGGTTGGCACAAACTAACACTATTGCGAGAAGGAAAGTTATTCAGAGAAAACAGCGTTCGCCTTGGCTTAAATTCGAATTCAGATCCCTCGCAATCGAACCGGGTCAATTTTAAAAAGAAAAATGCGAACCTTTCCACAGCCTGCGAACGATTCCACCCCGATGTTGCATCTTCTAGCCGATGGCTGATATCTGAATGGTCTTATCGAGATGAAATCCAGTGCAGAAATAAGTTAATGGTGGATAATTCACGCCCAGAACTATCAAATTTATCGAACCGAGTGCTAAAAAAATGTATTTTCCCCCCTCGAAATTCTCACTTTTTGTGTTCTCCTCGACGGGCGACCGTGCCAAATTTAACTGCCACGTTATTTCCCACCGTGCTTTTAATTTTTCTTTATTCGGTTCCATTCAGTCTTTGTTCTTTCATTCGTCGTTTTTTTCACGACGAGCTCTTACCTGTTTCGTTGGTTCGTCCATCTTTTTCTCCATGACCACATTTCAAAATCCTCCATACTACTGCCTCCCATATTCCTAGTTGTGTGCACTGTATTAGAATACTGTCTATTTTTTTCAAAGTTGATGATCCTTTATTTTTACTCGCGCAGTATTCTCAACCAATCGATATTTTATAACTGGAGTCGATAAAAAAAGAAAAGAAAATGGCATTATTTGAGATTCTTCCTAAGAAGTAAGGCTGAAAATAAATGCCTGAATATTTGAGCGCAAGTGCCGGTGGAGTAGTCAACCTGTCTGGAAAGCATTCTGGTTAGGAATGAGTATAATAGCAAGAACATAAAACGAAGGATTGATTTTAGGATGGCGAAAAAAGAATCATTGACCGAGGGAATTCATTAAGGAGAAATTTCAGTGAAGTCATCGAGAAAAGATTAGCTGGAACACGATATGGCGCGTAGCGTTGTGTTACTCAGAAACTTGGTTGCTGCGGAAGGAAGATGAACATCGATTGGAGATTAGGTGGCGGAGAAAAATGTGAAGGGTGAGCTGGCTACAAAATGACAGCAAATGAGGAGGTGATAGATATTATGGGGTAGGAAAAGATGTTGTTGAGAAAAATGTAAAGGATGGAGCAAAAGTGAGTGAAGAGAAAATGACATCTACATCTACAAAATACCCTGCAAGCCACCTCAGGGGTGAGTGGCAGGGGGTGAGTATTTACCAACATGCATTTCACTATACCCTAAAGTTAGTGTAACTACGACTAATCATGCACTAGCATAATTCGCTAATGCTTGTCAAGTTGCGAAGCCTCACAAGCATGCACTACTACACTACAGATATTATCACAATCTTGGAAAGGGTGAAAGGAAGAGGATAATAGTAACTGTTGGAGAGGAGAACTAGGGATTTTGGACAGTTAGAAGGACGGAATAAGATGCATAAAGGATAGTTTTAAAGGTATTTATTGTTGAAAGAAGTTTTTTTATAAGGAAACGCTTTAGAAGACCTCCCAACTGTCGTGGATATAATTGCCGGTCCTAAGTTCGTGGGTCTACCGATTATTTGGTGGAATACCTGCGTCGTAGTAGTAGTATTTCTGTTTAACGTGCTTCGACGGCTAGGGTCATTTCGCACATACTGTCTGCCATGTGCAGACAGGGGCAACTGCACTCGGACGAATCTTAGGATCACCCCTACAAATTCGAGCCGAGCCCAACGGTGCTTAACTTCGATGACTAATCGGGAACCGGTGTTTCCAACGTGTTAGGCGCTTTCCAACCTGCGTCGTGAAGGGGTCTATAATTAGAGGTGGAACGTGGTACTATCCATATTGTCGTGTCATTTCGACACTGAATCGTGTGACCGGCGTTCATCGCCGTGGTGGATAATGTCCTTTCTCTCTACTAAAAGGAGAAGCCTTTGAGCCGTTGCCATACGGATCAATAATGCATCTCTGGGAGACACATTCCGTCGGTTATCTTCGCGTTGGACGCCGTCAGCGGATCGGAATGTGCGAGCGAAGAAGACAAAATATAAACGTGCTGCGTTACTGTGATTAGCGTTTCATGCTGATGCTTTATTGCCGCGGCAGCGTCGGACGATCGAGGCGGTTCAGCGCTAATCGCTCGCCTCCCGAGCCTCTCTCTTCATCTTTCATGTTTGCTATTTGCAATTTTAAGTCCGCGACCCCCCATTGGCTATGATGAAACTCTTGATCCATCCCGGCGGACTTGGGAGTAGGGTTGTTATACGTGATAGAAATATCGATAGCTCGGCAGTATTTCATGCATAACGACGGTGTCGAAATGGAGGAATAGGTGTAAGTCATCTGCATCTATGAAACATCGTCCATTAGTGGATACCACGAGGATTCTATATTGTTGAAGTAACTTTTTATCCCCATTATGTTTTATCGCGTTGCTAAACCACGCTAAATTATGGACCTTATTACTATAATCTTTTTAATTCCGACACGTTCTAAATCCACCTTCATTGCTTGGATTTGCGAAATCACTCTCAAAATACCCAATTACCGCATAATAGAACGCCACGACAAACAATTTACCAAGTAGTTCATAACTTTTCACGTACATTCCTAAGTCTATAAATAATTACTGTCACTATTACCCGCTCTTATACGTCGACTGCTAATAATATCTGATGAAATAGGTGGCCGCTCGTCGGACTTAACAATTTTATCGTATTCCTTGGATAATCATTGCATTCTACATAATTTTATGACAGTCTGATACAATTCAGTTTTCAACACTTTTTGAGATTACGGAGATTTATTTTATAAATTACAATAATGTTATATGTAAGAATTACTTTTTGTCCATAGAATAAAATCGGTAAGTTTTTAAAAGCATACGTGCACGAATAAATTACATATTTATGTATACCCAGAGGATTTATTGATTTCTTAAATATTCCATGTCATGTTACGGTTTGCTTTACCATCTCGAGTTCAAAGTCCATCAAGGTATGAATGGCGCGTTTGATTTATTTTATATCTTTTTGGATGTGTATAATTTTTTACTGTTTTTTTTTAAATATTGCCGCATTAAAAATTAATATTTTACATTAGATCACCCGTTGCTACCATCTATAGTGGCATTTATAGCTAGGAATAGTATGTGGGTGATCAGTTCAGTGAAGAAACTGTAAAACTAGCTTCCCATACCGCACTTCCATTTTCGAATCGATTTATATTTAAAAATTGTCTTTGAAAAATAAATCGATTCGATAAATGAAAAACAAATCAAATTATAAAAAAATACGGAATGGAAGAAATTCGATCAATCGATTTTCTTCAATTTCGTATTTTTGTTAAATTCTAAAGATTAAAAAGTTATTAAATAGCGTTTCTCAAACACTCCATCTCATTGTTGTCTCCATTGTCAGCCGGAACTTTCTTTCACAGTCCATACGTATTCAAGTGAAATTCCTGAAATAATTCCCTTGTCAATTTATTAGTACCGAAGCTTTTAAAAATATTTAAACATATTCTCCTGTCTGGCCTCGCGGGCTCCATCCTAGAGCTTGCATGCAACAGACGTGTAATACGGGCCATGATAGCTCCAGTTTGTATATAGTAGTGTAACCTATATCATAAACTAATAATCGCTAATATTTTTATTTATAGTGTTAACTTAATGCTATTTGTAAAATTTACGCGAGATTTCATTAAAAGATTCACTCATAACTTACCGCTGAAGTGTACCGGAGTACATAATACACATTTTTTTTAATAGCATAGCAACTTCAAGCAACATTGCAAAGGAACTACTGTTACATAGACACAACGAGTTTGTGAGGAACATTATACATAGAATGGAAGACCCCACGAGGAAAAACGAGGGACAAATACATTGACCAGCTTAAACAGCAAGAGAAACGGAAGAGCTACAAGGACATAAAGGAATTAGCAGGGAACAGGGGAGAACGAAGCGCTTACAGTCACCCAATCTTAGAATTGATAGACCAATGAATGAAAATTTCCGCAGATGTACAAAACTTAAAGCGTCTAAAAGATATATACTTGATGGGAAAAATGTAAGCGTAATAGCCTAGCATAGTTGACGAGAAAAACCCGCTGCAGGAAAACAGGCGCAGAGGAAGGGGTTTTGAAAAAGTAGTGCAACCTATTGACATCAACGAAAGTTTGATGAAATGTATTAAAACGTTCATCTGCTTTCTATATTTACTTCTCCCTCTCCTTCATTCTCTCTGTCCACCGTTCTCACCCCTTGGTTAGAACACCTCCCTCGAAGCCCTACTTCCACGGACCGGAAAAGCCCTCCAGTCTCCTTTGGACCTGGTTTACTGCCTGAAGTCGAGGGCTGTGAATGCGATCGCATCTGGAAAACACAGGTTCTTCAAAGAGTGATAAAATTTCATCAGCTTGTATCTTTTTCACGCGCACTAGATGACTGACTTCCAAGGAGACATTTCACACTTTTTTGATTCGCCGTGTCGTATAAAACTCGCCTTTCGGATTCTTCTGTTCAAACAGACTTCAGCTCTCTAGAGGGCGGGCAAGTGGTGCGATATCTCGGGTTAAGGTCGCTGAGAAAAGTTGGTCACAAAAATTTTTTTACGATCCCCCAACGAATGAAGTGTGATGTGTAAACGGACCATTGGACTCAGTACCGCCTGAATTTAAATACAGACCGGGTAGAAATAAAAGATTTACGTGTCCGTAAATATTGGTTCGGTGAATAGATGAAAACATGACCTTTTGCGCCCCGTAAGAAAAGCTGTGGTTTATGATTCGAGGAGCGATACTTTGGTAACGGCTTACTTTGTTGAGCATGGAAACATTGTGAACTTTAGCCGCTCAAGACGACGCCCATATATATATCGCTCGTCAGAGAGAAAGTTGCTGGTTCTCCTGCATTGTTTCAAAATATTCCATTGCTCAAGTGATGATGAATCCCTGAAGTCCTTATTCGCGCTTCCTCCATTCTTTATTTAAATGATGGAGATAATTTAATAATTTTTAAAAGAATATTTCCTCCTCCAGTGAAAAATGTTTCGAAATATGTATTAACCTACCTAAAAATCATGAAAGTTATTAAAGGAAAGTACTCTTTTCAGTATTCGTGAAAGAATAATAGTTGTTTCACAGAATTTTTCCAAATTAATGACTTAAGTTGTCGTATAGTCGTATGTGATGGCATGTAACTTAAGTAAAAATATTCGAAGTTTTCAGATTTTTTCTATTCTCTCAAAGTTTCACAATATTGATACCGAAAATATCGAATTCGTCTTAGTATCTACGTATCGGATATTTGTAAGTGGTAAGGATGGAAACTCATCCTTAGCATATTTTACAGTTTTTTAAGACCACTATCAAGTGGAAGATCAAAGATTATGTTTTTCATTTCCTATAGAATGATAAAATGATAACTTAATGGAATAAGTCTGATAAAACGATCTCCGCTGTTAATTTCAGTCCATTGCAAAAACGCTTGGTAGAATACGATTGGTTGCTAGTCATTATAAATGGCGAGGAAAGGAAGAGGGAATGAGGTGTGAAAAGGGAGATACGCTTTTTGGTTTATCTGTGTGTTGATCTATCAAACACGTATGTGGCGCGACAGCAGCCTGCCTGGTTATGGTATTGTGGTCGTGAATGGTGCATGGGATAAAAAATATTGGGCTTAGCTCTATTCCTCTCGTTTATCACTTTTGTCTAGTTTTGGTTTGATTTAGAATTTGAAACGAGCCTTTGGCGTCAATCTCAAACTTAAAAGACATGAATATGTATTTTAGCTAACATGCGACTCATAACAAACCAGTTTCTACATAATTCATCCAAGTTCCTCCAATATCTGTGTGGCCCTTAATGTTCTATATTTTTTGTCGTTATTATATGACCCTGATGCTGTCTGGGACCAGTGCCATCATCTCCGTTTTGTTTTATCACATGATTGCTAATTCTGTAGTGTTCGTAATCTAGCTCCGAAAATCGGCACTGTAAGGGTGACCAGTACGGGTTTTTATCTATTGAGTAGGTAGCACATGTTCGATATGACCTGAATCTTGAAAAGTCGCGAAAGCTGCATCGTAACTCAAGTTTTTTCACACACACACATACATTTGTATGCATAAATAAATATACATATAACTTCTTTGTACTGCTTTGTACTGCTGGCTGGAGACCTTTCGAGACATGAGAACAACTCCGCTACAGAGGATTTCATTCATATAAAATACAACCCTTATTGGTTATATGCGTTTCAAAAAAAGCTAAAGCGTCTATTGCACACCAAAAACTAAAATTTATTTCAATCTGGAACAAATATTTTTCCTGAGTTTTTGACCGCTTTCAAAAAATAATTGGTGAAAGTTGGGATCGATTTAAATAATATCGACTATATTTCCCATTGATTTATTTTCATTTCTTTGATGGATTTCATAATTATTTGGCATTTTCACTTATGCTAATGCATAGTTATGCGTTAGTGGGACTTTCGAATAATTAAGTCATTAAAGACGCAGTTTTCTTGTTAAACGCGATGTCGTATTCCAATTGTCCTGTAACGACAGTGGCTGCTTGCCGGCCATTTCTATGAAAATTGGTAAATTTGGGGTGGATTATCAATATTTATTCTTAGCGTGGACTAATCGAGTATTTAAATTGATTTCCCTACCATAAATTTCTTAATAAAATTATCGTCCATCGTCGTAAAAATATGATTTTTTCATTTATGTGTTAAGTGCTTTCTCCTAATTTTTATCCGGGCTTTGATTTAGAAATTTCCCACCGCACCTTCAGGCAATTTTCATGGGTTTTATTATCGCCTCATTTGGGTAACTCCCCACTGAATGCGTCGGTTATTTACGAGTTAGAACAACGTCGGTAATTGATAGTTGTGGACTTGACTGGCTGTATGACTTGCGATTATCTCTTGAGCATATATTTATTGTCCACGACGCATTCTCCGATCCCCTCTGAGGGCATCGGGAGTTGACTTACGATGCGTGCATTCCCTCCGTTCGGCCGCTTCAAATATGATTTTGAATAATTTTGCATAACTGATAAAGGCGCGCTTGTTTCTTGCGTCGTAGCTTCTCTCCACATGGAATATTCGTGCGTGAAAAGTCATTCGCTTCGGCTGTTATTATGTTAAAAAGTAGCTGTGCAACTTACCCAGTGGCATTCTGGACATGGACAGCACACAAGTGTTTCAACGCTTTATGCTGACGATAAATTCTCATTTGGAATAAAGACTTGTTAGTATTACTCAGCATAGTGAGTTTAGAGCTTTGATATACCTGTCTTGTGTTCTTAACTAAAAACTTGTCACGTAGGATTTTTGGGTCTTATAAAGATAATACAGTGTAAAAAACGATGCTTTTAGAATAATAGCGAGTGTATTAAAATAATTCATCCACCACTACATACTTTGTAGCGCACGTGAAATGTGCTCTCTCTTTTTGACCTCTATAGAGATAAGAGATGCAGTCTTTAGTCCTCAAGTTTGGTAAAGTTCATGTAACGGTGAAGTAAATGAGAAGGATATCTCTCTATAAGTTGATTACTAATGGTAATGGTTTGAATCCCTCCATGGAAACGTTGTACTACCGTACACCGAAATTAAAAAAGGTAACGATGTTTTATTTGGTGCTTTTTCTTCTGGATTTCGTTGAAAATAGATGAAAATACCGTGACTCTCAATGATTATTGAAAGTGCTTTACGCTAGGTAACGGTACCTTGCTTCTTATGATTTCAGTTATCATTTTTGCTTATGGGTATAGGAATTCGTTAGGTGCCTGAATTTTTATTCGCAAATTTGTTTTTATTGCCGATGTTTTATTCCTACTGTGATCAATTTGATTTTGAAGCTGTTTTGGTAACTTGTCCAGCATATTTATCATTTCAAATGGTAACGAATATGAGTTATAACGAGCTCGTTTAGAACGAAAGATATAACGAGTTCGTTTCTGGCATCCTTTATGGGAGGAGAAAAGCACAAAAGGTTTGCCACATTTTTATATTACCGTATGTATCATACTTTCAGAAAGCGAAGGGGGATTATTGTTAATTTTAAAAATGGGAGAGTGGTGAAATGCTTATCTATTATTTATGATCACAACTTGAAATCCATCTACGAATAAGGTAACTCCCACATGTGTAACTGGAAAACAACAGCGATAAAACTATGCAAACAATTAATTTTACGGAAAATAACTCTTAAGGAGAGGAGCTGTTTTGTACTTTGCTTATTTTTTATTTCGCTGTTTTTTCAGAATTGTCACGTTTTAATTTCTGTAGAACAACAATTCGTATCAGTTGGCTCTATTATTTGAGTAAATATTAATTACTATCCTCTTTAAAATTGGCACAGCCATTTTTGGGGTTTGTTATCGCCTATTAGACTGAACTCTGCGTTCTTCGGGACTGCGTAGATTGTTTGACGGCCAAAGTTGTGTTTAACATTTTAGGCCGTATTAATTAAAAGTCTTTCAGTGTCAGCGTTTCGAGTTCGGATGGTTACTGAGCAATGGCTACTAAATTTGAGCCCTCATGCCAAGGCTATCAATTTCTTAAGTTTACCATGAATAGCAATTACTCACTATTGCGAGTGAGGCTAAGCAAACCCGAGATTTGTATTTCTCTGCCTGTTTATTCTAAGGGATGTCTGAATGAAAATTGATAGCCTCAAGATCATGAACGGGAGAAATGGGAGTTGTGTGTGCACAGTAAACAGGAAGAATGTTTACTCTCTTTGCTCGGTTCATAATCGCGTCGGTTGTGTCACGCGCACGGGCTGAAGTATGTGTTCTAGCATTGGACTTGGCATTGCCACCTGCGCGGTACGGTGTAGTATCCCGTAAACCGACGAGGCGATCGAAGTCAAGAGGCTGGAGGATTGAGTTGGTGCATTCTCCTTATGCTCCTTGCGCGTCACCAATCCATTCGTCTCTTTCTCTCATTATGTTTCCCCTTGACCTTTGGCCACCCTAGTGTATTCCTTCTCTTTCTACGCGTTGCATATCGTGAGAAGATACTCGGACATAAGAAGTGAGTGTGAGATGGTACTTCACTCTATTCAGGTCTCATATGTATATTGTCTCAAAGATTTAGGAACCAGCTCAGGGAGACATAATTTCAGAACTAGTATGAATTCATGGATAAGCCCTTTACTCTTTCATCTGCGTAAAGACTCCCAACGAGCTATCGTAAGGCTTTTAATGTTTAATGGGAGTACTGTTCACTTCTACTGTACTTCAACTACTACTTCTACTGTACTTCAACTATGCCTACTGTACACAAGTCAACGCCTTTGATCGGAAACTTAAAAAACACTCCACCGTGGCCCGACTTAACGACGGGACTTAAATAATGAACAAGAACAATTTTTAGCATTATGTTTTCACTGTGCGATGCGACCGCTCTAGCTTCAATCCACTCTCTTAACCCTCTCAACTTCGTGGTGTTTGACATGGAGAATTTTGGAGATTTTTATACCTTGTAACTGTGATCGGAAACCGTAAATGGCTCCCTCCATTTCAAATTCCACGAGTATAAGGTGGACATGGAGGAATTTATCCTAGCCCAAAACTTTATTAGTAAGTTAAAGAAAGGCGTTATAATTAAAGAGGTGATCGAGCAGATTATGACAAGAATTATTTTATCCATCACGCCATTCGCGATCGCTAGAGAGCTGATGAAAGAGACCTTGTGCTAGGATGTTAAGTAAATATTGTCGGAGAGTCTAATATGTAGCTATATTCCTCGATTTTGATGGACTAGAAAGGCGAGTTGGATTTAATTCAATTTTAGGGAGAGTGAATAGAAATCATCGTTCAGTTGTTTGAAAATCACAGTTAAATACCTAAGAATATATAGCAATGGGAAAAAGACCTGAAATGGCGCGTTTTTATATGGTTTTATTTAACTTGAGTTTCTGTCCGTTTGGGTGGAATCTTTTAAACGATTTTTCATCCTCTTACACTTATCAGATCTCTTTCAAATTTTGCACACAGGTGGAACTTCGATGACAATACAATATTACAATATACGTTTCACGGCTTTCTCTCCTATAGGCCCGGGTTCGCTGCATGAAATTGGTTGTTTACTTTATCGTTGGCTATTGAAAAGGTTACCTACTCGTGTTTGGGTGTGCTCGGGGAATTTTGACTTCTAAATGGAAAAAATGGAACAAAGAATATACACCCTCGGGGCACCAGGCGCACCCCGTTGTAAGAAGCCCCTCGCGCCTCCACATGGATCATGGCAGCAAAACTTTTGTTTCACTTATGCTTGTATATTTAATAAAACCGTGTAGCTTAAAAAAGTGTTCTTTATAACACTTATTTTTATATGCGAAGAAAGGCTTCGAATCGGACTTCTAATTTGAAAAGACGTTAATTTCCTATCTCTTTTAGTCTTCCCCGCCATCCAGTATCTCTATCCAATGCCCTCTCTTCCCCCCAATCGGTCCCCTTAAGAGCTTGACCTCCTGAATCTTAATAAAAATTCGGGTCGGGGGCTGCGCGGCCAACCCCCGGGGGGCAAGCGTGCGAGCTATCCCGGCCGGACCCGCGTCCTTCCCCGACTCCGCCCCCGCTGTCGGGGAGGTCGGGGGTGTGGAGATTTTAAAGGATGCGTGGGAGGGGATGATGGGCCGACCTTGGATTATTCCAGAGTGGGCGGATCCCCACGTGTCCGGATTCTCGCTTCTTTTGGTCTCTTTTTGAATTTCTTCCTTATCTCCTCCGCTTTCGTTTTTTTACATTATTTTCGGTGATTGAATCTTTCACTGAGGAGGATTGAAAACTTTTTATTTTGTACTTTTCCCCTTTCTGCTTTAAACCGATTTTATTGGTTTCATTTCCAATGTTGGATTACTCCCAAGATCTGCGTATAACATTACGCCCTTATAAGTGCTCTGACACGCTGAAATTTGGCAGTGACGTGGAAAGTGTGTCGAGAACCCGCAAACCCTCTTTTATCGTCGATAATAAAACGCTTATAATCTATGCATACTCTCAAGGGCATGCCGTCACATTTTATGTGGAAGAAAATTTACTATGCGAAAATTTATTATTAAATTATTCAATATTTTGCAACAGTTTTGCCGTGCTATGCTGCCGGCTTCGTCGGGCTTTTAAGAACAACAATGGTCTTTTTCAAAAAGTAAATAAACAATTCCAGCAGTTGATGATTTTGAGAAGTAAAAAACTTAATTTCGTATAAGTCTCTTCCAGGTATAAGGGAGTTTATAACTATCCTCTCTATTGATGTTATTTGGTCTTTTTTCTATTTCAATCACCTCCCTTATGAGCCGTGAAAAGTAACTGCTTTCTTTGTGTAGTACTCTTGCCGTCTCGATGTCAATGGCGTGACCTTCCTCTAACGTAGTGTGCTCAGCCACGGCAGAGTGATACCATTCTTTCTTCCGGATTGCACGTTCATAATAAACTATTGCATAATATTGCATTCGTTCACTGTTGCATAATATTAAATAATTTAATCGTAGAACCAAAAACCTGAATACTATGAAGATTGTAGTTAAACTATCCTACAACCATGGGCCATGCAACTCAATCGCCCGAAGTAGAGCAATTCCTTTGGCCTTTCTATTATGTGAAGAAGAGTCCGTGTTCCCTACTGCCTCATTGATCTTTTTATTGCCGCTTGGTACCAACTTTACAGATCATGGTGAAAGCTGAGTCCACCCATGTGTTAAAATTTCCTCTCACCTTAGTAAATGATGGCCATAAGTCAATTCCCGCTTAACTGAAGGTGCGACTGTTGAAATTCCGTGTGGCAATCGTAAAATTATGTTTTTATTTATTTTTGCTGTGTTACATTTTTATTTTTACAATTGATCTTTATACTCATGTCATTTCGCAGAAGTATAGCGACTAACAGAAATGATAAAAATACGATTTCCATATCTGTCCTCGAAAGGGATTGAAAATGTGTGCTGTACCTGAGGCCCTATGCAAAGGTGCTTGACCGGTTCCTAGCATAATAAAATATGGATCGTTTTCGCACATTATCGTCAATAAAAATATTTAATCTGATTGGCGAGGTTTTCTTCTGTTCAAGCTGACTTCATTTGGGTCATTCTTAAAATGTCAATTACCTTCGTCATCAAATATTGGTTTTGGTACGTTACAAATTGTATTCGTGAAATGAATACGTAAAGCGGTTTTTTGTGGGGGAAGAATTTTTAACTGACAGTCTCTCATAGTATGAGCGTAAGGTGGGGATCTCCAAAACCTCAAGGACCTTAGGTGCAGGTTGTTGAACTCTGCCCTCTGAGTCTGAAAATACTATTTTCCTTACGCTTCGACGTCGCCTCCAAAGATGTTATATATATTGTGAAATTCGATTTCTGAAAATTAGCTTACCATGTCGGAGTCTTGCTTGAGATATTCGTATTAGTAGGGTAATATGTTATAAAATGAGGAAAGATTCCTTAGAAGTTATCGAATAATCTCTTTTACCTCCCAATCCTGTACAAAATTAAAGGTACTTGAAAAGCATTTATCGTTTTTTTACATTTAAATGCCATAGATACATGTGTAATAAATCTCTGAAAAACATCGTTAGCACTTAAGCCTGCTGCGTAGAGGAGGTCCACATTTTAGGAGAAATTATGTTCATTTTTATCTATATTTACATATTGAAAATAAAAAAAACATTTGATTTTCCTCACATTTCCATCTTCCATTAGTTTCAATATGCTGAAATACGAAGAAGTAGAGCTGGTTGCCTTTGAATTTAGATACATAAATGTTTTCACCGTACTTTAATTTTAAGATAGAACCGATCAATTAAAAATAGAAGAAATACTTTCATCCTGATATGTCTTCTGTAATTTTCGAGGGAAACAATTATTTCTTTCAAACCTTTATCCACCCTGAAATGGTAGATATTTCCTTCCTTCTCAAAATGAGCTACATTAGCTGGTCTTTGCGTTTTCTTTTTGTTGCTATAAATTTCTGAAATATTCTAAAAACCTTCAACGATCGTAGGTGACAATTGGGACCCTTAAAATTGCAGATGAGGTAATAATTGTATCGCTATATTTGGTGATCATATACTGACTTTTGGATTCAATAAAGTTTCTTGTTTTGCGAATAATGTGCAAATTAAAAAAATAAGTATAATATAAGAATCTATGATGGTGTGGTCAGCGAATCATAATCACATTGCATCAGATGGACTATCGGTTCCACAAATAATATACAGACAAAGCTGAGCTCTTCACCTTTCGATGGCGCAAATGCGTTCTCTCCTGGAAAGGTAGCTTTCATCTTGAGCACGTCCGTGGCATCTGTTCAGCCGTATCAAGTAGCCTGGGAATAAATATAACTGTTTCAGGCTGGATATGGTGGAAGTTCTCGATATTCATAATGAATAAAAACACTTGGTAATCTTCCACCAGATTTATTTCTTTGGCACGACGCGTTTCACCACACTGTGGCATCAAGATCTCCGTATTGGCGTATTATCCCTCCGCCGACTGCTCGGTTGGTGCTACATTCAATTCTGAATCTAACCACATGCACTCGCAACTAATTTTATCAATGACTTTTAAATTTAAATGGTATTAGTTTAATCTCATTCAGTATTAAATGAAAGGTTCACTATACTGATCGAAAATCTGTTAAAACGTTGTCATAGTTTTTGTTTTATTCCCACGTTACACCGGTTACCTCCTAGCGGTGGTATTTTTTTACATTTTAAAACTAACGCCAGTAAAGGAATGCTGCTATCGTTTCCTCTCTATCTACTATTCTATCAGCATTTGAAATGAAAGCGGTCATCGTGGTGAAGTTGAAAATTTAACTACTTCAGTTGCTTCGGAAGATCCACCAATTGAAGAAATATTTCCAGGCCTTTACTGGATTTCCACGAATCAAAGGCGTGCGTGATCGGTATTTTAAAAAAACTTTCCTTTCGGATGAACACCTCATTTGCATTTTGAGGTCTCATTAATGAGAATTTCCGCATTTTTTTAATTGCTTACTCGGGAAAAAGAGTATTCAACGTCTGCAGCATCCGCGGATGATTCTTCTGTCTGGAGCGGCCGACTCGTTATCAAAGGCCGCCTTCCCCTCTCATCTCTTTGGGGCTGTCCGAATAATTGCGGGCCAGTGGATGTTGGAATGAACTCCGTTCTTCCCGGTAAACGCGTGGTTTCAGAGCTGTCCTTCCGTGTGGTGAGATGGACGGAGGTGAATGAAAAGGGTGTATAATTCTTTAGAGAGTGTGTTTGAAGTCGTAAACGGCAAGGACGGGGCTGTTAATACGATTTCCAACCCTGTGGCGCTTCTTCGTATTCCATATGAAAGGAGTTATTCCTTTTTTGTGAATAGCATGTCCAAAAAATAAAATGAAACGGAGCGAGGAATGATGAACGTCCTTCCCACTTCGCACGATCATTTCTTGGAGAAGGTGAAAGCATTGGACGTAATACGATCTCCGCGGAACTCATTTCCGTCACATCGTTATTCCCTGTACAATTCGTTTGATTTATTGCAGTCTCGATTGCCATCATTCCCGTGCTGGTGGGCCTATACAAGGTGCTTCGGAATGCAAAAATAATTTGAGGCCCGTTTTAATGCGGTCAATATTTGGATTTGGCCCAAACTCTTCGAATGCCCGAGGTAATTCGGGACGAATTTTTAAACTCGAATTCATCCAGTCTCGGAGGTAATGTGAGAATCCAGGGAATAAGTTTCGATGCATAGAGATTTTGATTAATTCGAAGTGCTAAAATGTTTCCATCATAAGGTAAAAGAAAGTTTTTATTTTCACACTTGTGTATCTCGGCAATGTGCGTATCTACTTACGGCTACGTTTGTCGTCTGGAATTTTGAAATTCTAAGATTATTTTGAGGAGGAAATCATAAATAAGTTTTATTTTTAACTTGCTTGCTTCAGAAGCCTAGAAGTTCAAATGTGAGTAAATTCTATTGGCTGTATATCGGAGTCTGATCAAATAAGTTCTACGATTAGGCACCTGCATGCGCACAATTGCTTCAGCGCATAAGTTTAGCAAAATGCTGGCGTCATTCCCGTTACAGCAATGTTTATTGGATATAGGACTGGTTAATAAAACTTCATTTCTTAATATTTAGATTTAATTACTGTTCAATTCATTCCTGCTGTTCCACTGCCATTAATTTTCTTTTTTTTAAGGTATATCCCATTTTATTTCCTGTATCTTCCCTCTCTTTTAAGTCTTTTTAAAATTTAGCATCATTCCATTTGCTGAACCAATTCTGCCCAAAAGCGGGAGGCAATCTTAGATTGAGGCAGGATAAATCTTTACTTGGTGTAGCTAAGGCGGATGCATGCGTGTATATATTTATTGGGTAATTCAAAATGTTACAAATTACTCTCAGTTGGAAGTTTATCCCCTGCATTCGTTACGCTTTATTAGGACCTCGCCTAGAAAGGACGGGTTCCTGGTGCAGGTGACTACAACCTTGTCAAGAATTAACTGTTTCGTGTGTCCCGACCGGAGCAAATCCTCTCGATCTCTCTCCACTAAGCTTTCCCGTACAGTGTATTTATTATTTGTCCGCTTAATAACCGGATTAGGGTAAGACGTTCCGTGGAATTTATTTTTCTCCCTTTCAGTGAATGCATCCAACGGGAAACCGTGAGGTGTTTGGTTGGTCGGCCGAAACTCTCTCTCTCTCTCTCTCTTTCATTCCCAGCCGAGAACGCATCTCCCTTGCTGCAATAACGGTTCGATAAAGTCAAAAGAAGAAACACGGCGTGAAAGTGTATCCTCGCTTTCAATTCGATAAAATTGTGCTCACGCCTTACCCCAGACTTTGTTTCCACTGTAAATATATACTTATTTTGCTCGCCCATGGTTATCAGGGGAGGCGACCGGCAACTAAGGTCATTTGTGGCGTGTAAGTTTTACTCTGAGCTGATTGGCTGATTGATTTAGGAATTGGTAGGTTTTTGGACTTACTTTATCCTAACATCCCACTTAATGAGTCATCTCTCTTTCCCGTATTTCTCCTTCCCTTTCCCTTGCTCGGCAGCAGGTCTCTGCCTCTCCTTATCATACTCTCTGCCTCTCCTTAAGGTAGATTGAGCGAGATAGTTCTCTGGTCATATTGGAGACCATATTCAAATTTTATTTTTTGATTTCAGTGTCAGTAAGAAGTATGAAATAAATATTGCAATATTAATGGCGCAAAGATATAATTATATATTATCAAAATTCGCAATAATTAAATAAATAAAGCTACATAAGTCTCTAACGTGACTCATTTTATCCCGCCGTACGGCTGAAAATCGTTCAAAACAGCAGGTTTATTTGCGATTCTGTCAAAATTACTGAGGTGAGTAATATATTATTTTTTATAAATAGTTGAGAAAACATGCAATCTACACACCGTTAGCTTCTTGACGAAATCTAGGTGCTAGAAGTTCCTAATTTGTTTAATATTCTCCCTCCGGAGCGCACAGCCATAATCTATCGCATGTAAAACTGTTTATATTTTCAGGTAAATACCTCGAAAAGTAGTTCGGCAACGGATTAATATTTTGATATCATTGGAAAGATGAGTTTTTTCTTTAAAATGAGGCCAAATTCATCAAATTCTAGGTGAAGTGGTTTTTCGCTCAAACCACCTTAAGTCGTCCAAAATTCTTTTCACCCTTTTTAACATATTCTTGAATCCCTAAACGTCCTCCATCCACCTTTTTTGCATTCTCCGAACCCCTGACACCAACTTCCTTTCCTCTCCAACTATATACTATACCTCCTCCTCCGTCTTCCTCGCTACTCAGCTTATCCTTTCCATTATTCTCCAAACCCACTTCTCAAATGCCACTGGTCTACATCTCCTCTCTGCAATGGTCAAGTTTCCGACCCATTATTCGCCGCGCTCCATAATGAGAGTTTTCTCCTTGCAGTCGTGTGCGTTATAATCTTTCCAACTCCACTGCATTAGAAAAAATGATTTCTTAAATGCTCCGGAGATTTTTCGTTCCCTATATTAGGCTTTCCCAATGGTGAACTTCAAGATAATTCATTTATTAATTTCATGTATTTTCCATTGCGACCGAAAAGAGTTCCAATGGTCTTTTACGTCGGGGTATTTATGAGTTAACAGCGGATAATAACACGCAGCCATACACTGAGTGGTGAAAAGTCCATTCAGGTGGGATTTAAACCCTCGACCCTTGGATAAGCAGGCGAGGGCTTTAACCCACCGTCACCATGGCCGAAGACAGATTTATTTATTTTTTATTTATTTCATCAACCTGAATACAGCCTCGAGGGCCATTTTACATCAGGCGATATAACAATAACAAAGGACAACACACACAACCATGTCCAGGGAGGAGAAAAATCCTCCACCGGCGGGATTCGAACCCGCGACCTTTGGGTTGGCAGGCGAGGACGTTACCCCGCCGCCACCGAGGCCGACGAGATGAAAGCTGTTGTACACAACAGTTTCCCAGAAGATGATTTTGGAGATTTGTTTAAAGTGATGGGAAATAGAAGCAAAGGAGTTATGCAAGAATAGGGCAGTGTTTAAGAAATTATGGCCGGCCTCCTTAAAAGGGGAATAGCCCTTTCTCTGCCGAGAGAGTGAGGGAGAAAGGGAAAAGCAAGAGGTGGGAAGGAGGGATAGGGACGGTAAAAGACCCTCCCCTCCCTCCCCCGTGTGGTTTTTCGCCTGCAGGGTCTTCGACACCTCGGAATTCGAGGAATGTGACCGCTGCCGCGCGCTCTCTTCTCAGCTGAGTCCCACAAGGGTCCTCACTCGGCCCGCTCGACTTTGACCCTTCTCTCTCTCTTGTCTCACACCTCTTCTCCTCTTGTTTTCCTTTTCTTTCTTTCAATTCATCATGGATGCCGACGCCGGAGAGTTATTTTTTTTCCTCCTCGGCTCCTCAAGGATGATGAGTGAGAATAGAGATTGAAGGGTTTTAAGCAACGATCACACCTTTCCGAGATGCGTTTTAAGGTCAACAGTGAATTGCTTCGGCGATGGGAATACTGTCGGACATGTCTGTGGTTACTCACTCAGTCGTATTTACTAATGGCTAAACCCTTGCATTGCATCCAATTTAAAAGAAAAATGTCAACTTCGAGAATGTTTTTACAGGCATCATTGAGAAATGTTCCCGGGGTTTTTTATATGTATTTAGTACTAATAATATTGAATTTTAATCTTAGGTACCTACTTTAAGTTGCTTAAAGTAGGTTGTAAAGTAAGTTGCTTAGGACATGATACTTCGCCTCATTCAGCACCTATTCAATATTTTAGCCTCGGAATTAAAAAATGATTGAAACTGCTGATCTTGTGGCAAACACATTTGTTATTAACCAAATTGCTACTTTAACAAATCATTTAACAAGATTTAATCCAAACAAAATAAAATTATTTAAAATGTGAAAGATTTTGAATCAAAACAATAAGTTGGCTGGTAACTCGCGTTTCAATTTGTCCTCCTGGTGTCAAAACGAAACAGGAATCTATACAATAAAAATAGTTTGATAAATATTTTTCTATTTAAGCATTGAAAATAGTTACTAATCATGCATATTATAACAAAAAGTATATGCCTCTTCTGTTTGGATGCAGAACTTAAAGAAATTAGTTATAAACTTCGAACAAAGTACCTAATTAAAAAATGATGAAACACATCAACTGCGTATACTTTGTGGATGAAATATTATTGAATGTTGATTTAATGCTATTATATCGTATTGAAATTGGTGATTGTGTACTTTGCCTTTGTTCTCTTTTGGTCTGGAACTGTGTAAGGTTGAAAGGAGTACTATGATCTTATCAGTCCTAGTGTCTCCCGTTTTTCGCCTAAACAGTCGAATCCACCGTTGTTATGAGGGTGATCTCGTCGGTCAGCTGAAGTGTTCGCGCTTGAGCTGCATGATTTTCACCAAGACACTCAGTCAAGAGCATCATTAAAATATAACATTCGGGAGATGAGCCATTAGTCGGGAAATTTCACGCGGCTGAGTGTGTGCTGTCTCTGGTAATAGCAGGGAACACCTCCTCATTAAGAGCTTTGAGCGCGGGGCTTTCTTTCAATTCCTCCTTCCTGTCCCTCAAGCAGCCGACCGACCACCTCTGCTCTAACCGCCCACTACCCAACCCTTATCGCTTTTCCATGAAAATAGAACGGGTGGGGGCTTGAGGGGAGGGGGGCGGTGTGAGTCGGGTCTTTAGGGGATGAGGAGGAGAAAGACAAGCGGTCAAGTGAGGGGTCACGCCGTTGTCTGGCCAGGGAAACAAATTGGATGGGCGGGTAAGGAGAGGAAGATCTCCTGGAGAGGACCGAGAGGACTTTCGATGCTTTCCACTGCAGACGTAACCGACCAGCTTACGTATACGTGCTGACCAAAATTGCTCTAGGCATGCATGTCCTTACGCGCGTAACATGTTAGTTCATAACGCTTCCAGCTTACAATGGCGTGTCAGGGTTTGGGGGGGGTGGGGGGTGGCAAGACGATAGTCAAATAATGCAAACAAAATGTAAAAGGATATACGGTTATTTGACTAAAAAACTTTGTCGATCATCTAAGGGATTACATGCTTTAGTAGATGCATTAAATATTAGTGAGGGAAATACGAAATTGAGATAAACCGCAGAACATGTTAGTTCATAACGCTTCCAGCTTACAATGGCGTGTCAGGGTTTGGGGGGGTGGGGTGGCAAGACGATAGTCAAATATGGACAACAAAATGTAAAAGGATGTACGGTTATTCGACTAAAAAACTTTGTCGATCATCTAAGGGATTGAATCCTTTGGTAGATGCATTAAATATTAGTGAGGGAAATATGGAATTGAGATAAACCGCAGAACAACAAAATAATGAGATTTTAATGGTCAAAGAGAGCGAGGCTGATCGTAAGAGGGGAAGTGCACTAACGGAAGCAAGGAGAACAGTTTAATAATTACTCGCGTAGTGCGTTGGAGCCCTTCTCTTGGACTACAACCTTGTCGTGGTTGAAGGGCTTGCGTGCTCCGATGACCCCTAGAGCTGCACTGGCGGGAGCATTGCTCCTGGTAGGGTCACCCATGCCAGATTGGTCGAAGGTTAGGAGACAGACGAATGGTAGTCCGCGCAGCGTCTGTACCTCAGTGAGGCGGCTGCAAAAGGCGTCTGACCCCAGTGGGGCGGCCTCTGAAGTGATGGTGTCACGTAAAAAACACTATTGAGTAAGGCCAAGGAATACTACCTCAATTAAAACAAAAACCTTGAAATTATGGACAGTTCTCAATTGATAATGAATCCTGGCAACTACGGGACTCGGCCAAGAGGGCCGGGTGTCGTGCCCGGCAGCGGTGGGAGCAAGGCCCCTGCGGTCGTCATCACACGAAATCCTTGCTCAGACGACGCAGCAGCAGAGGAAAAGAAGATAAAGAAGAGGAACGAAACTATTAGAATAGGCACGTGGAATGTTAGGACTATGCTGAGGGCGGGGAAACTAGAGAATATAAAGCAAGAAATGGAGAGGGTGGGTGTAGACATCATGGGTCTGGGTGAAGTTAGATGGAAGGATGACGGGGATTACTGGAGCGGCGACTATAGAGTAATTTATAGTGGAGGGAATGAAAGTCAGCATTCGTAATGAATAGGAAACTTGGTAGAAAAGTAGTGTATGCAGAACAGGTGAGTGATAGAATAATAGTCGTGGAACTAAAAGCAGAACCAACGAATTTAGTTATAATCCAGGTTTATATGCCTACCTCTAATCATAAAGAGGAGGAGGTAGATGGGGTGTACGATCAGCTAGAGGAAATAATTGGTAGGATACCAGGAAGTAAGCACCTGGTAGTAATGGGGGATTGGAACGCGGTGGTGGGTGAAGGAAGAGATGGGCGGGAGGTGGGCGATTACGGGCTAGGAAGAAGAAATGACCGGGGAGAGAAAGCTGTGGAGTTTTGCCGCAGAAATAACCTAGTAATTACGAATACATGGTTCAGACATCATCCTCGACGTAGGTACACTTGGAAGAAGCCGGGAGACACAGACAGGTTCCAGATAGATTATATAATGGTACGTCACAGATACAGGAATAGTGCTAAAAACTCGCATACTTATCCAGGAGCTGATGCAGACACAGACCACAACTTATTAGTCATGAAATGTCGGGTAAAACTGAAAAAGATAAGAATGGGAAGGAGGGTACGTAAGTGGAATACGGAGGCATTAACTGGGGCAATGAAGAAGAAGTATCGGGAGAAGGTGGATGAGATAATGGGTGAGGATCATGGAGTTAGATCAGTGGAAGATGAATGGGGAAGTTTGAAAAATGGAATTATAGAAGCGGCGAAAGCAACGGTAGGCGTAGTGAGTGCATCCAAAATTAGAAAACCGTGGATCACGAAGGAGATGATCAGGGAGATGGAGGAGAGAAGGAAATGGAAGAGTGTAAACTCAGAGCTAGGTAAGAGAAAATACCGAGAATTTAATAACAGGCTTAGAAGAGAAACAAAGAAAGCAAGAGAGGCGTGGTGGAGAGAACAGATCGACGCGTTAGAGAAATACCAAAAAGAGGGAAGAGCAGATGCATTATATCGGAAAGTAAAGGAACTGACTGGTGGTAATAAGGGAAGGGGAATTACAACGATAACAGACAAGACGGGAAAGGTAATCGTTGAACCGAGAGAGATCCAGAAGAGGTGGAAGGAGTATGTTGAAGAGCTGTATGGTAAAGAAATAAGGCCCAATAGGTTAGATATAGAAAGGGAAGACGATATCGACAGATATGGCATCGGACCAAGTATCCTAGATAGCGAAATCGAAAGAGCTCTACGAGACATGAAAAGGAATAAGGCGGTGGGAATCGATGACATACCTGCAGAGTTTTTAAAGAGCATGGGGAAGAACGGAAGAGGAAAACTTTTTGCGCTAATTCGTAAGATTTATGAGGATGGAGTGTGGCCGGAAGACTTCGCGAAGACTGTACTAATTCCTATACCGAAGAAGAGTAAGGCAAAAACTTGCGAAGACTATAGGACAATAAGCTTAATATCCCACGCGGCCAAAGTAGTTCTGAGGATTCTAAACAGAAGGCTAGAGAAGAAGGCAAATGAATACCTAGGTGACGACCAGTTCGGGTTTAGGAGAGGGACGGGAACGCGAGACGCTATAGCGGTGATGAGGACTCTAGTAGAAAGAAACCTAGAGTATGGACAGGATATTTTTGCATGCTTCGTAGATTTCGAGAAGGCATTTGATCGGGTGGAATGGACGAAATTAATGGGAGTGTTGAAGAAATTAGGGGTCGATTGGAGGGACAGGCGTCTGATTCGAAATTTGTATATGAATCAGACTGCGCAGGTTAGGGTAGCCAATGGAGAATCGGGATGGGCCACGATAGGACGGGGAGTGAGGCAAGGGTGCCCACTATCGCCGTTGCTTTTTAACGTGTATTCAGAAGACATGGTAAGGGAGGCTTGGGGGGAGGAGGAGGTAGGAATAAAGGTAGGAGGGGAGCTGATAAAATCAGTGAGATTTGCAGATGATCAAGCATTGGTTAGTCAGTCGGCCAAGGGGTTACAGTCAATGGTGAATGCATTAGAGGTGCAGTGCGAAAAGTATGGGATGAAGATCAATCACAAGAAAACGAAAGTAATGAGATTTTCTAGAAGTAAGAAGGCGGGGCTGAATATAAGGGTGGGAGGGCAGAAGATAGAGCAGGTCGAGCAGTTTACGTATCTGGGTAGTATTTTGGAGGCGAATGGGTTTAGTGGTAAGGACATCAGATGCAGAATTTCGCTAGCTAAAGAAGCATTTTCGAAGAGAAGGGAATTGATGAGGGGGGGTCTGAGAAGAGACGTAAAGAAGAGGCTGGTGAAAACTTTAATATGGAGCGTGGCGCTATATGGGTCGGAAACTTGGTCATTGCGAAGGGAGGATGTGCGTAGGCTTGAGGCGTTTGAGATGTGGGTTTGGAGAAGGATGGAGAAGGTTAGCTGGATGGCGAGAAAGACGAACGAGGAGGTATTGGATATGGTCGGAGAGGAGAGGAAGCTTGTGGCAGAGGTTCGGAGAAGGCAGAAGAGATGGATGGAGGAGGTTTTGAGAGGAGAGGGCATGTTGAAGAGAGTGATAGAGGGGAGAACACTGGGGAAGCGTGGGAGAGGAAGGAAGAGGATAGGAATTCTGGACGAAATAAGAGGAGGTAGAAGATATGAAGAATTGAAGAGGGATCTAATAACGGGCCATCCTTAGGAGGGAATGCGAGACAATTTCTATTAGGTTGGGATACAAAATGGGGACTGTCCAAGAACCTACCAATCAGCTGGTAGAATACTTGAATGAATGAGTGCGTTGGAGGAAAATGGACACAATTGCAGGGACTTTAGAAGGAGCATTGCGCTAGCTACTATAAGTAGGCGTTCAGCCATAAGACAGAGCTGATCACTGGGAACTCGATTAACAATTTAGAGAAAATAATATCTGAGATTTCAATGAGCAGTGTGGCCTTGCATGGTACAGAAACCCAGACTTTGAGAAAGGACGATAATAGACTGCAGGCGTTTGATGTTTGGATAAAATTCAAGAGGATCTTTACCCCCTTCCATCTAAACCTTCAGGTAGATTTTTACTATCTTAAAGTAGTTTGAGTGAAATATCACTTCACCTGAAATTTTATGAATTTGACCTCATTTTAAAGAGTAAACTCCCATCTTTCCAATGATATCAAAATATTAGCCCCCTTCCGAACTACTTTTTGAGCAATTTGCCTGAAAATACCAGTTTTACATGGGATAGATTACGGCTATGCGCTCCAGAGGGAGAATAATGAAACATTTAGGAAATTATAACACCTAGATTTCGCCGAAAAACTAATGGTGTGTGTAGATTGTATGTTTTCTCAACTGTTTATAAAAATTAACCACTATTAATCGCCACAGAAAATGTTACGGAATCGTAAATAAAACCTGTTTTGAAGGATTTTTAGCCGTGCGGCGTGAAAAAATGAGTCAAGTTCGAGACCTATGTAGACATATTTATTTAACAACTGAGAATTTTTGTCATATTTAACTATATTTTTGCGCCATTAATATTACAATGTTTACTCCATACTTTTTACCGACGCTGGAATAAAAATACAAAATTTAAATATTGTCTTCATTATGTCTAGAGCAATATGTCGCTCAAACTACCTTAAACGGTAGGCAGCTCTGATAGTAATACTGTTATTCTGTTAAATAAAAAGAAAGGATTTGATTTTGCTTTTGAAACTATTCAGAACATTGCAAAAAATCTCGTGGATGTGGGAATTCCAATTTTGTTTGATATCGATAGAATACATCTAAAAGGTTGTTCATTGCAATTCCTCGAAGAGGTGGCACTAAGTTACGGCTTTTACTGGAAAGCAGTGTGAGTGCATCTAGGATGGTTATGCGGGTGGGTACGTTGATGGTGGAAACGGGTCTTCAAGGAGGAAACCGTTCGACGACTCCTCCCCATACTCTGTCTTACTCTCTCCCCACCTGCATTCGCCCTCTCTCCCACAACAGTCCCAAGTCACAGGGAGATCCCTAACTGAAAACTTTTCATCCCCTCTCTCCCCCAAGTGAGTTTATTTGTGCTCGTTTACCCCACCTGTGTCCCTGTGTGCGTTAAGTCCTAGAGGGTGGGCACTCCAACGCCCACACCGGTTGGGTACGGACGGGGGTGGGTTAGAGAGAGCTCAGGGCGAGAGTGGTGCCTAAGGTCCTTTTTGCACTCCGACCGCGGTTCCGTTGCGATGGAACGAGTGACATTTATACTCTTTTTTAAGGTGGTTCAACTGTAAAATGACTTACTTTCGGTAGTTTGAGCGAGAAATCTCTTCTCCTAGAATTTGATGAATTTGGCCTCATTATATAGAAAAAAACTCTCATCTTTCCAATGATATCAAGATATCAGCCCCTTGCTGAACTACTTTTCGAGCAATTTGCCTGAAAATATAAGGTGTATACGGGATAGATTGCGGCTGTGCACTCCAGAGGAAGAATATTGGAATAATAAGGATTTAGAACGCCTATATTTCGTCAAAAAACCCACGGTGTGTAGTTTGTATGCATTTTCAACTGTTTATAAAAAATAATCTATTACTCACCACAGTAATTTTTACAGAGTCGCAAAAAAAACCTGCTATTGAAGGATTTTCAGCCGTACGGCGGGAAAAAATGAGTCAAGTTAGAGACTTATGTAACTTTATTTATTAAATTACTGAGAATTTTGATCATATATAACTATTTCTTTGCGCCATTAATATAACAATATTTGATTCATACTTCTTACAGACCTTGAAATAAAAAAATAAAATTTGAATATGGTCTCCATTATGACTAGGGAACTATCTCGCTCAAACCACCTTAAATGTCATTTTATTTATATTCTGGCCACTTGCAGAGACATGTGCCCTCTGTTTTACATGAGCGGCAAAATCATACCTTCCAACGCTATATTTTTCGCACATTGAACTTGAAATTATGAGGCGTTTAATTAAGAAATGGGTTAATCAAGGAAAAGGAAAATAGTAGTTTCCTGTCTAGAAAAGAGAGGGAGACAACTCTGCTATTCCACATTAAAAATACCTGAACATGCTGCACAGCAGTGAAACCTGAGTCGTGAAATGAAATATTTTATGTGGAATAGCAGAATTTTTTCCCCTCTCTTTTCATTATGGAAAGTCCGCCAAGTCAAGCCTGAGACAGTCTCCTTCGTTTTCTATCTAAATAAATGTCAGTTTCGCCTTTGAAAAAACTGACCATAAGAAGCAAATTATACCAGAGAATCCAATTCGTAGCATAGTTTTGGTACCCTTCCTTCATATTTTAAGTCAAATGATTTTTTTCATGGTAAATTTCACTGCCTTTGGTGTATATCTTCGCACCCGTGTGCGTGACTTCGTACCATATCATTTGTGCATTCGCAATGATTGGATAAATGTGAAAGATTTCTTTGTATGCAACATTTTGGTGAAGCAGGCGTAGCTGTTATTAAGCAGTATCCTTTGTGTGTACTTTTAAAAACGGATACGCCCGCGCCATGTGTCAGCTATTGGAGAACGTGCATGGGAGCTCGCTTTCCATCTAATGGTGCACATCTAAATTACTACGCCTAACAAATAAATCATACGTACGTACGCATAGCCTTTTATATGGTAGATACCATACGATCTACCGTCCACAAACGTGGTATTGAACCAATTATTGCATTATCGCTCTTTAAATTGCTTCGATTGCTCTTTAACGTTACAGTCAATATAGAAGTTTAATAATTAACTGTATAAGTAGGTGAGTTGCCATTGATGGCGTCGGAGAGTGTGAGTGGGCAAGTGTTAGAAAAGAGGCGGGCGGTTGCCCTCGCGGGAACTTTGGATCCCCGGATATTTTCTGTGAATCCAGCATTACTCCTCGCAATTTTGTTGCCCGAGGAAGTGTTTCTATTTCGTCGCTTCATTACGTGCTGCTAATTTACATTTTTACATTTCCAGTGCGAGCGTAGATCACATCTATTTTAAAATCATAGGTTTGTGCGAGCATCCCTTACGTGCTCGTCGTGATACTAGGCACTCAAAATAGTTTTTTCTCCTGTGTTTTAACCGTGAAAACTAAGGAAACTACTAATGCTAAAGATCTAAACCGGTAGAACTAAAATTAGGATCTGATCTTTTAGGTTGGTACAGAGGAGTGTACCGGTCGAATTGGATGATTAGAAATGGTACGTAAGTTCATACATAATCAGAGATAAATAATTGTGTAGAGGTAGTGAAAATTAGCCAGCGATCAGTAATAGCATCATTCACAGTCACCTTGTGCTTGATGTGAAATTTGAAGAGTTTGGCAACTTTCAATTTTCGCGTTAACGACCTGCGTGATTACTGCTGGCGTCGACTTTTTGCCACGCGATTTTTGGTTGGCTCCCGCCACCCGTTAAGTTTTTACCACTTGGAACTCTATTTGCAGTTTCACGTTTAAGTCATACACGTCTTTCATTTAACGTTTAGTGGGTCCCAGCCTTGATTCAATAATTATATGTATTAGTATATTTGTTTGCAAAAATTGAACACTATGCTTTGACTTGGTTTAGATGATAAACGCTATTTTTTTGTTCATATTTAATTTTCTTCGTCCACATGCCCATAACACAGTGAAGGCTTAACGATTTAGTAACTTTACTCAATCAATATATGATATCGCAAAATATTTATTGTTTTGGCCCTATGAGACGTCTTGAACGCCTATATCGAATATGATGTCATTTACTGGATAGTTTATAGTGTAAATTAGGTTCATACTGGCAGGCTTTTTGTTTTTTACCCTAACTATACAGATCCGTTTCATCTCTGTTGGTACTAACTTCTGTGGAATCGTCCCTAGCATTTGTCGGACTATTTAATAATTGCATATACAATACAAATCGTGTTTAATTCCTGTGATGAGCGGATTTTTGTGTTAAAAATGATTTGTCAGATTTATTGGGATGAAGTAGAAAGTCTTGGCTTACATAGATGAAAATTCACCGAAGTCCACCGCAGACTTATCCCCATCCTGAATCTTCTGACTTGCCCAATTGATTCCCCACTCACCCTAGTGGTGTAAATGACCTCAGCTGATGAGCATTGCGCTCGAAAACTTGCAACTTTCTCCGTGTGTGAAATCATCAGCCTCTTTTCTCCGTCGTGGAAATTCAATTGATTGATTAAGGTATCCGTATTAGGAGTAGTAAATGGCAATCACTGTGAAAGGGGTGCTTCTGTGAAAGTAATGTGGGGCAGATGAATAAAAAGAGGAGAAATGGAAGGTTTTTAAGGTACATGACAACTGCCAGCTCCTCGTCGAAAGAATCGGGAAGATTTAACGATAAATTACTGAGTCAATGTAGAGCATTTAACATGTTCAATACTTAAAATCAATGTAGTTGCTAGAATGTTTAATTACTATGAGTCATTCTGTCCATTTGATTTAATAGTGTTTGTGAAGGCAACGTCGTGTATTTCTGATACATTTTCGCACGACACTAGCACCTTTGGCTTTATATAATTTCATTCTACGGCTCATCATGCTCAATACCTCCTTACCTTTCATTCTTATTGTCTTGTCTATTACATGTACTCCTCATATTCTTTCATTACACCCAATATCACTTCCAACACGGTTTTCTCACTCATCCAAATTTCAATAGTTTGTTAAAGTTTCTTTCTTTAGCGTATTCTATGGGGTGGCCTAGTGGGTAGAGCTCAGGGCTACCGACCGGAGGGATCCGGGTTCAAATCCAAGCACCCCCTCCAATAATCCTAGCGATGCGACTTTCTGATTGTTAAAACTTCGCGAAAAATCGTAGATGGCCTAGGGAAAGGAATTGGCTCCCCTTCCCTGAAAGTGGGAATTTCACACGCCTATGGTTTAGTATGGGGTGAGCTCTAGTCTCACCCATCAAAACCAATCTTCAGGTTCGGGAAACACTTGAGTGAAGTGAAGCGTCTTCTCTTTCCCAACTTGGTCTCCTTCTCCTTCCTCTTTCAAATTCCTCTCATTTATGTTATCCCGTATTATATTATAGTATATTTATGTTTCCAAAATATACTATTTTTTTTAAACTAAATTTTATGCACGCATTAAAATCTCCTTTATCAGTTCCTTCTCAATTTCAAAGCATATTTTGCCGTAAAAACTTTTTTTTCAGCATTCATCTTTGTTTGTCCGCTTTCCTCTAAAAATATTTCCAAACACGTGTAATTTTCAATATGCTTAGATTATATTCCCTTTCATGAACTCAATTTCAAATTTCTCGTTACTTTGAGGTTCTTCTTCATCTTGGTATCCAAACTGTGATTTCTTGAAAGGAAAAAAATACCATAGATCCTCCAGGAAACTCTGATGTATCACTGCGAAATGTCTCTGCTGATATACCCGAGTTTGATTTCAATTTGATAACGAAGAGGTTGTTAGGCTCCCTATATTCTACCAATCAGATGAAATAGCAGAGATTGAATCCAGGTCAATTGGGTTTAAATACTCCCTTTTTCCCCTGCCCATGCTGTGACCGTAACAAAGGCAGCTCTACGAAAAAGTGCTCTTATATTTAAGTTAATCAAAGCTGGCCATATGCTAAATGACTAATGGTGTATTAAAAAGCACAAAAATATCAAGTGACTGCCATATTCCCGCGATCGTGTAGCAAATTGGAGGGTAAATAGTTATTACATGCAATGTAGATGTGTATGCATACTGACCTATCAGTCCCCATTGTCACTCCAGGGAAATGCGATGGAAAATAGGTCACGCTTAAGTTTTTTGCACCTTAACTGGCGCCAGTCAAGCCCTTCTTGTAGGTGGGGATGGTACCAAAGGGTACATTGGGAGAATGGAAGGGGAAGGTGGGCTGGGGACACCTTTTTTGGCGCTCTGTCGGCATGAGTGCAGTTGTGGCTGCACTACGGGGGGTGGGTGGTGGTGAGCTCAGAGAAGAGCTGTCTGGGGGAAGTGGCGGAAAGGGGCGGACCAGAGGGGAAGAAGGGTTTTAGGGTTCTCGGGGGTGTGGCGTTTCCTTGGGTGCCCGGCAGCCGGGCCCTTAGCCTGCAAGGGTGCTTCCCATGTGCTTCCTCACTCCCGCGCTATTTCTGGGAGTCAAGTCTTGGAATCCGGAGTGGCTTGTTGTGTGTGCTGTGTGCTCTTGTGTCGCTCTTCCCGCTGTTCCTTCCATTAGGGACCGGCAGATAAGTGTTCTCGGCCTCCCTGGTGATACCCAGTGGTAGTACTACCCATGCGGTAGAATTCCCGTCGCTACGCTGACAAAGGTTTTGGAGTGCCCACTGTGATACTGTGTGGTGATATTGTGTGTGGCATAGGTGCAATGTGAACAAACCAGTAAAGCGTTCTTCTTTCGTGACCTATTGGTAAACTATTTGACTTTTAAAAAGGTACGTAAGTGAACTTCTGTACTTACCAGCTGCGCATCAAGCACGGCAGACTCTTATTGACACTTGAATCCTATCGGTTTTGATGGACAATCTCTGAGTTGTTCTTCCCATTTAAGTATTTATTTTCCTGCTCTATTCATCTCCTTTGCTGGGCGCATCTCTTTATCCCATTTTCTTTGCTTTTCCGGGCTTAACGAACCTCTTTCCATCTACGACGAACTTAGCTGCTGCTATATCATTAGCTGCTTCCGCTGCATATTTAGTCCAACTCTAAATCCAGTGTCACCCCGAAACACCCTTTCTGCCCCTATAGTGCCTAGAAATGTATCATTTGTCTTTGTGTCAGTTCATGGAATTTTCACCACTCTCTGACTCAGATTCAAAATGACTCCAGTATGTTCTTATGATTTTCCTTTGAGATTCAGTTCTCAGTACCATGCAGCGCCACTTGCCATTGCTAATTCCAATGTAAAATCTTTTTTCATATCCTCCTTTTCAATGACTTCTGCCATGATTACTTCTCTTCTGTTACTGGATTTTTTTGCCGAGGATTTTCCTTCAAATATCTTTAGTATTGGGCCCGCTTTTATCACAATTCTTTTCAATAGCGTAAGCGCTCCATTTTTTCACGTTTAAAACTCCAATTATCAGTGTTTTACTGCGACTTCTTTTTCTTCCATACTTTGCTTGGCCAAGTGCACGCTTCGTTTACGAATTTTTGTTCTTATTCATACTTTGCCCTTTCGTACACATGTTTCTATTTACCTCTTGCCTCGTGAATTTTCTATGGTTCATCAATTCGTAACAAGTGATCCTCAGAGAATTTTGGCAATTATTTTACAATTAAGAATAAGTCTGAAGAAAAGTTTTCCTATTTAATGAATGTAGTTCGATGCCTGGATCAGGCAGTAGTGTTCAAGAAATTCCAGACCTTTCATGGGGTTAAATAGTAAGTTAAATATTTGTTATTCAATAAAATTTTTAATATTATCATGTCAATAAATTTTCTCAGTTATGGAAGTGAATTGTAGCAATAAAATGTGTTAACATTACATATAATTCAGAGAGCTTACTGAAAAAACACGAGGCGCGTATGATCAGTAAAAAAGTTTCTGTTGAAACATAGAAGTTTGTTTTTTTTCACTATTAGCACAGAGTAAAGATATCTTTGGATATCTTAAGATATCTTTACTCTGTGCTATTAGTATTCATCGTATCCTCTAAGTCAATCCTGATTTAATCAGTTTTATTTAAGAAGAACTTATACTAATGCTGGGTACCTAATGATTGAGTTTATCGTTCTTCATGGTGGGCTTTATTCTCCTACCGTCTTTTCCCATTTTAGTTCTAACCTATTGTCGCGAGCTGACTTTTTTGCAGTTTTGCTATCATTAATCTCGCTCAGAATTCTTACTAGGAATTCCTTAGCTTGCTCCTTCAGAGCCCGCCCTCGTGGACCGGCAGAGAGTGACTGTGTTGTCCGAGGTAAGGGACCGAGTGAAAGGGCGTCGCCCCTCAGCTCAGTTCTCCTGTTCCCTCAAAGCGCACCCCCTTCCGGGATTTATTTTTTGCTGTGTTTGCGAGCGAGAGAGAAAGAGGGAAGGTGACAATGGACGATGCTTTTTTTTTGTTTCCGGACACCTTTAAAAGGGCATTGAATGAAGCAGAGTCGTCTCCTGGGGGGGGGGGGGGGGGGGGGTGGATGTGGGGTGGGGCGGGGGTCGTCGCGACCCCAAACACTTTCGTCCCCTTCGCGACCGTAGTTGTGTCACGAGCTCGCAACCCGCCGATTGTGTTCGTTCGTGGAGCTCGTGTGTTTTATTTTTTTGCATGAGTCCGTACGCGCGCTTGTCCACGGTATGACCGTCGTGGACAATCCCCCTCACGCTGTGTCCGCGTGTGAGGGAAGACTCGTAACGGGACAACTTGTGCGGGCGTGCATTGGCGTGCTGTCTGTCCAGTCGTATTCTCTGCGTTTCTTCTACTTCCCTTGGCCGTGGCTCGGCCCACCCACCCTCGCCTCCTCTTGCTTTCCTCCCTGCCTCGTGCCCGGTGCATTCTCCCCTCGGTCCATGGGTCGTCGACGCCCGACGGAGGGAATCTTTCTGTAGCACCCTCTCCATGATCACTGTTTTCTCCATTGCACCTAAGACAAAATAATCTCTACCGTTACCGGCGCCATTCGTTCTCTAAACGTACACTTTTCAAAACATTGAACAATCTACTCCTAACTCGTCTTTAGTCATAAAAACCTATAAAGCTGTTCTCCTTCACCTAAGGGCGTGGAATCCTAAGATAAATTTCCCGTAGAAATTTTTGAGAGTGTGATGGATTTTCTGCAATTAAGATTATAAAATTGGCGCCAGGCTCAACACCGATGCCAACAATAAAGTGAGGAAGCGGGCGTAATGTCATAGGCCCTCCCAAAAACTCTATTCTTTGCACACCTTTCGGTGTTGGCACTACTGTTGCGGCCGCCGCATTAACTCTCCAGCAGCTCGCTGATTGGATATTCTTTTCAATTTTATAATCGCCATTGCGGAAAAACTACGGCGCTCTCGCAAACATAATTCCAAGTGAAATTCATCTCAGGTTTTCACGCTGTATCCAATAGCAATGACCATGGGCATATTGCTTTTATTTTTTATAACATCCGGTAAACGCTTACGTACACTTCAGGTTGTTTGAGCGAGATATCTCCTTAGTCGTAATGGAGATTATGTTCGAATTTTATATTTTAATTTCAGCGTCTGTGAGAAGTGCGAAGTAAATATTGTAATATTAATGGCTCAAAAATATAATTATATATGACAAAATTTCTCAGTAATTAAATAAATATATCTACTTAAGTTTCTTACTTGACTCATTATTTTACGCCGTACAGCTAAAAAGTCTTCAGAACAGAAGGTTTTATCTGCGATTCTGTAAACATCACTGCGGTGAGTAATAGATTAATTTTTATAAATAGTTGAGAATGTATACAAACTACACACCGTGGGTTTTTTGACGAAATCTAGGTGTTCTAAATCCTTATTTTTTCAATATTCTCCCTCTGGAGCGCACAGCCGCAATCTATCCCGTGTAATACACCTTATATTTTCAGGCAAATTGATCGAAAATTAGTTTATCAAGGGGTTGATATTTTGGTATCATCGGAAAGATGAGAGATTCTTCTTTAAAATGAGGTCAAATTCATCACATTCTAGGTGAAGTGATATTTCGCTCAAACTACCTTAAAAGTAAGAAGCAATCAGATTTCGCAGTTGCGTTGGGTGCGTGGTTGGAGGTTGTGTTGGCTGTTTGGCTGGTGGGGGAGAGGAGTAATAACAATAATAATGCGACTTTATTTGGGCGAGATTGAGACAGTCCCTTCTTCCAACTAACCCTTCTTCAAATACATATATGAAACAATTACAATTTGCCTGTTTAAATTATAGAAAAAGAACAAATGAATGACCATCAATATTTTATAATGAAGAAACAGTTTGATAAACAATGTAGAAAGATATACACGACTGTGGGAAAAACGTAAGGAATATGAGCTGATATTCTTAACGAAAAAAGAGAGGGAGAGGAACGAAACGAAAACGAAAAAAGAGGGCGTAGTTTTCGTATTTTTATTCGGTGGGGGGGGTGGCAAGGGGTCTAGGTTTTATTCGTTTCGAATGCCGCGGCACACATCCCGTACGTAGGAAGAGGACACGGTATTTTCCCTCCCTCCTCCTCCAAGCCGTAAATCACGCATTCATCCCTCAACAGCCGCCGCGGAACCGAGAGCGCAAATAAAAGAGCGCTTGGAAAGTTTTCTCGCGGAGGAGATCGCGAGTCTTTTTTTTTAATTTACTGCGCATCCCATCTCTCCCTTTGATTTGTTGGGTGGGGGAGTGGATTCGCGACGATGATTCTGTTCGCTCAGCTAGTCGAAGAGCACACACCTCTATGTGCCGTGTGAAAGGTGGTGATGCCACAGGGAAGTGTCTCCCATCTTTGGGCGTAGACTCGCGACCCTCTCCTGTATAAAACTTTCATTTCTTCGGAGAGGGGTGCAGTTAATGCGCTTCCCGTGATGCTTCTCACTTCACGTGTACAGCGCTAGAGACATATACTGCACGCTAAGCTTAGATTACTTGAAAAATTGAGACCAGGGGTCCCAGGAAATGAGTGGAGGATTGTGATGATGCTTTGGCGAAAATACTGGCTTTCTATCCCGAGTCTATGCTTAACGCTGCACTTGTGCTTGGCTTTATGTGCTGAATCCATTATAGTGTTCTGTTCTCCAATACGATATATGTTCTGGTATCCTTCGTTCCGCCTAGAATTTCAGTCCTTTTCCTGGTTTCTGTGATACAGTTTTTAGTTTTTTAACTTGGTCAAGTGATTAATTGAGCTCATGTTAAACTCAGTTTCTCTGTTCAAAAGCAATGGCAAAATACTTGAATGATTTTTTTAAGGATATTTTTTATGACGATAGAGTCAGCGAAAAGGTATGAGGTGCTGTCAAGACCGGCTCGTGATTTACTACCATTCGAATGGAACGTGAGCTACGCTTTCCTCTGGAGCCGAACGGCCATGACCTCTGCAATTATCTCCTATGTGACTTCTCGTGCCCGAAGGTCCCGTGGTGTTTTTCCGTTGATAATAGGGATCAAGGGAAGACGTGGTGCGGAGCTTATGAGGAGGGCGCCCGCTGTTAAGACAGGGTTTCTGCCACTGCTAAGCTCTAAAAATGGCTCCCCCCTTAACCCTTAGGAGCAAGTCTGGTTTCACACTTTAATGGCGTCGGGCGAGGTATCGGATAAGCGGAAGAACATTGCTCTCTGCAGTAATTCTGATGACGTTACGTTATGTGTTGCCTGAGGGTGTGGCGTAAAATTGAAATATGATGGTACTTGAACTCCCAAGTGGGTTTTGCGTTGTTATTTATGGATATTTTAACTTTTGTTTTTACGACGTGCGTAGTTGTGCGTAATGGGCAATTTTGCCGTGTTCTTAACTGTTAACCGAGGTATCAGAGCATATTTGAGTAGCTCACGAAGCTTTACTATTGCATCCATGTTTATTTTTTAGCTTTTTTAAGACCTGAAATAGGAAGCGTGGTGGCCTAGTGGGTAGAGCGCTTGGCTACTGATCGAAGGGTCCCGGGTTCAAATCCGGGCCCCCGAACGAAAATAAATAGTGGGAGGTGGCCCAGGGAAAGGAAGTGGCCCCCCTACCCTGAACGTGTGAAATTCACACGCCTGTGGCTTAGTCCGTGGTGAGTGCTACCCTCAACTATCCAAACCATCCCTAGGGTTGAATCACTTGAGTGAGTGAGAGTAAAGACCTGAAATTTGCTTCTCATTCTTTCTCAGCATTCGAGCCTTGCTGGAAGGTTTCGAATCAGAAGGAAAGCGGTCGGATAGTGGCGCAACCATTTCCCATTACAGACCCGCATTACATCCGATCTCACATCAAATATAAAATATAAACATTTTATGCTCCTATCCTATCACCATAAATTATTTTCATTTTCCTTTCAATTGGAATGAAGGGTATATATGTTTACCCCAGGGGACATTAATGCTATCCCCGCCAGAGATTGACGGCTGCATAATGTTTTTATTTGAGATTTTTTGTCGTAAATCTCTCTTGAAATTCTGACCTATTCGTGATGCTAAAGTGATCGAAGTTTATGATGTGCTTCAAACTCGGCACTCAAATCTTCTCCCCTAGGGAAGGGTAATCTTCAAGGGAAATATCGTTCTTTTTTACAGTACCTTAGCTGCATATCATTCGGTGTACGGTGCGCTACGAGCGTTGTACGGTTGAGTTTCGCTGACCATTTACCATTTCTCTTATTTATTCATGCACCTCAGCCTAAAAGGTAGCAGCTGAAGTCTTTGCATCGGGTAAATAATATTTGCATAATTTGCATCGGGTAATAACTTGGGATGAATACAAAACAGCATGCCGTGTTTGTTTAAAAGGCTACCGACGCAGGACTCGAGCCCTGTCATCCTGCGATGTGCTGGTTGGTCAGTTGCCCATTAGGAGTAGCGACCGGCCACTCAGGGGTCCTTTGCGCCATTAAGGATAAAGAAGGGTAGAGAGAAAACAAGAACGGTGGAGTACTCATTACCTTGCCTGCTGTTAGCGAAAGGCGCCTAGGGGTTCGGAGTATAACGTCCCATTCGACTGACAGGATATCCTATTTCAAGGACCTTCCTCATAGTTCTCAAGTATGAATCAGGAATTCCCTAAAATATTCCTACTCCTGCCGGGATTCGGATCCGGGCCCAATGGTATGGGAATTCAGTAGGTACTCCAGTCACCTATGCTACGTCTTTGTATTTTATATTTTTTTTCTAAATTTCCATTAATTTCCTACTTAAAGGTTGGCCCGTTCGTTGGGCAAGTCCATTCGTTTCTTTTCGCAGAGTGGTGTGGAAGGAGGATGGGAGATTAGAAGAGAATGAGGAGGAATGCAAAAGGCCATGGGGGACGCAGCTCAGCGGTTTTCTCACACAACGTGCCCGTGGTTCTCCGCGCAAATTCCCTTTCGATATCGAGAGTTTATCACGGCCGCGCCGCGGTCCGCTCCTCTTGCCACTTCCAGGAGCTCTTTCGCAGATGTTTTGCGCAAATCTCATTTGCTGCTCCATCGGAGCCGAACGGAAGCGAAAAGAAGAGGGCGTCGTTGTATTCGCGCATTCATGTCTCCTCCCCCCTCCGCACCCCCTGCCGTACGCCTTCCCCCTCCCTTCTCTCTCTCTCTCTTCCACACCACTTACCACCACCACTGACCCCCCCCCCCTTCTGGAGCCAAGCAGTCTCATTTTTGTTCTTCCCCTCCTATCTCATAACAATCCCCTCCCACCAGATTTTCCTCCTCTTGAAGGCGCCGCAAATGTGGTCAGGCGCATATCGCGAATCTTTACCGAACGGAATACCGGATGCTGCTGTTCAAGCCGGTGTGACGGGCGTGAATGAGCTGCAGTCTCGAGAGTAGTGCGCAGAAAGGACGACCTAAGCCACGCCCAATTAATTTTTTAAACCGATGAGAAGAACTCCGGTGACTCTATCAATATTTTTAATTGATTCAGTGCTGATAGTATTCAATACGCTCGTTATATTACGACTATTGGTTTTACTTCTAATTGTAATTACTGTTCAATTATTATCCCAGCTGTTTTAACTCTATGCGCAAGACACGATATCGTTGGAGTTAATTTGGTTTCATGTAGTTAATCAGCCGAAATGAAATATGTGACTGTGCATTATGTCGCGGAACTAGAACTCTCCGTTGTTGCTTTGCTATATATGTACTTTCCAATTGGTGCCAGTCGCTAAGGAAGTTTGTCGTTTGTCTTGAGAACCTTCGTGCAATTATTGGAATAAATAATAGCCGTATATGAGAGATATTAAGCATAGTATGTATTCCAATTGATTGATGATTTTTTTGGAAGTAAGAAGATATTTTGGATTGTTTCTCATAAGAGCTGAGCCTCAATATTGTATTTATTTTGCTGTAATTGTGTTAATGAACGTTTTTCATTCATGATTTCCTATTCTGTAAAGCGATATTTTGCTTGTCTAATGATCACTCCTCGCAGTATGAGTTTATCATTTCCTTTTAGCCTATCCAGTGCTGCTTTAAAATGTTGCTGCTCATGCATGCATTTTCTTTTTTTATCCTAGCACATGATGGCTTGCAAGGAGGAAGCAATAGAGTTACTCCTAAAACCTAATTCATAACCTTATCAAGCGGCTTTCGTGCGTGTCATTTACCCGGCTCTTATTTTGGATCAAATTATCTTCCACGGCATGTCGTTTCATATTAGAATGAAGTAATACAAAATAAAGGATTTTTAATTACCTACCATCATTAATTTTGGCGAGCTGAGGTTCTTCATGTTGGCTGTTTTCCTGCATTTTTCCTCGCTCAGTATTGCTTTTACTTCCTGGGCAATAATCATGAGATTGCTTTCAAATTTTACTCTTTTTTGGTGATATTCATGAATTTTTTCATTTGCTGTATCTTTATAGATGATAAATACTTGGCTATTACTTAAATCTTCCCCAGTTAATCTCTGAAAATATCGTTTAGATTTATTCCTCACAATCTACTCAAAGCGACGCCCTCCGTAGTGAGTCATTTCGTTTTGGAGGCAATATTTATTTTACTATTACGAGTAGGTGGGTGCTTAGTATGCCATTCGTGTTTTGAATGATGCTATTTGTCAGTTGATAGCGGTGGGATTCGAAGTAGGCTATTTTTATGCCCCTTTACCGCTTATGTGGTTTATCGTTGAGAAATTATGCACAATAATTGTTTATCGCCGTCATCATTGAGGACGACTAAAAATTCCCACGACTTTTTTGTCTTCTTTATCCATGCGTCTAAATAGTTGGTAGTGGCGAGGTAATGTACGAAAGATTTATATCCGCGGAAGCGTGTGCCCTCACGTAGTTGAAGTAAGCAGCGGCCAGAATGAAGCACATGAAACGTGAGGTGTTATAGCCGTTCAGTCGCCCAAGCCAGCGAGCACATTGTAACGGTTTTCATGGGATGTAAAGGACTGGTGTGGTGTGGATGCGGTCATTATCAAGATATTTTCCTAGCCTTAAATGTGTCGACGTTGA
This sequence comes from Pyrrhosoma nymphula, assembly GCA_963573305.1. Classification (NCBI taxonomy): domain Eukaryota; kingdom Metazoa; phylum Arthropoda; class Insecta; order Odonata; family Coenagrionidae; genus Pyrrhosoma; species Pyrrhosoma nymphula. The sequence goes on from OY754327.1 coordinate 34,364,306, forward strand.
AGCTGGATAGCGCTGTCACAATATGCATATTCATTTTTCAGCCTTAATGCTCATGAATTTATGAATCCATTGTGTTATCGATCATAATATTAGCCAATTTCTCAGGTGCCAAGTATGTACCGACGTGTTTACTTGCGTTATTGTTTAATTTTATGGCACAGATGTGCGAAATTCACTGCAAAAACATAATTTGTATTGATCGCAGGCTTCAAAGTCAACTGTGGTTTATTGGTATTTTGGAGATACAGCTGAGATAATTTGCGCCATTGAGGATTGTTGGGTAGGTAAGGGAAAGAAAGATTATTTGGGCAATGAAGGAAAGATGAAAAGAAAACCGGCGTTGGAATATGTCTGCTCCAAACGAAATATGTCAAGAGGTCAACAGTTTAACATTACATCTGTTTAATAATTCAAAACGTGAAAAGTGGACTGTATATGATCTGAATGCCGCCTACTGGTACTTACAAAAATTCGGAGGCGTCAGTGCCATGGCGAGCTGGCGCGATGTCCATGATGCAGGTTCTCCCTGGATGTCCGAAGCACACAAGTTCTTTTCAACAACTGTCTCCTCGTATTGAGGATCAAAAAGAGAATCTCCTTGCCTCTTACGGTGAACACACAAAAAAACAAAAGTAAAACGGAATGCACTACTCGGCGGAAAATACAATTAAGAAGGTTACCGAACACCATCCAACGGACGGAGTACTGCTGTTGACGTGTTCTCCGCTTAGTAAAATCAACCTTATTGGGCTTTTCTTGGTGGAACAGAATTTTCAATTAAGAAAGCAGGCTGCATACTTTGTTCTTTATTTTATTACGACACGTGCTTCAACGCTTATGCATCATCATCATTATAATGAAACTGAGGCACCTGGCTTCATTAAGTTTGACTGATGATGCTACTCTAGCATTGAAACCCGTGTTGTAATTAAATAAATGAATTTGACCGATAGAAGTCTATTTTCGTTATTCGGTGGCTGCAACCTGGTAAACTGTGGCGCCCTGTGGAGGAATGCAAGTATTTACTGGCAGTATACATAAAAATGTTTTATGGATAACGTCTATCCTTTGTAATCTCTACGAAATTCACTGTGGAAGAGGATCTAAAGTGAGTTTCATTTGATTGATGCAATGTGTTTGAATTCGGGGGATCTGTGCTCCGGTTTCATTCTGGGTGAATGATATTTCAGTGAATATTGCAACATAAGTATCGTGAATTTCCAAAGTGGGTGACTCCGTTAAAATTACTCGTTGACCAAATCTGAAAATGTTGTGTTTTTAATATCCCTCTGCCTTCGCTTTTGTTGGTGTCTCTCTCAATCCTGCCGCTAACAAGTGTTTGTAAGAAAAATACAGCTTAAATCGCATTGTTTCCGCTTGATTGTAGTGCGTATTTCCTTTAAGTAAGTATGCGTGCATAGAGGTAAAAGATTTATATACGTAGCAGATATGTGAAATGAATTGTTTGTACTAATTAGCACAATAATTCCGAATATTAAGTAATAATGTACCCTACCTTTAAAGCAACGTCATTGTAAAGTCTTAATGGCAGCTATTATGGTCTCTAATCGTTCGTGGGAAAAATTAAATTTTAAACTTATCCATTCTGCTGTTTTTATTTTCGTAATTTTATGGTAGCGATCAAATTGACCGTAGTTTGCCGTCGTACGTATTGTACTGCTACGTACGTAATGCTACGTCGTACGTAGCATTGGTGATATTTTAGACGCGGACAGAAAATAGATAGGCTTCGAACTTGCCCTACGTTTAACCTGAATTTTAGCCTCTGTAGTGTTCCTTATTACAGTTGCTGTTTTAGGCTTGTACACACTAATAAAACTATCGCAACGTCCTTATCAATACCCTGGCGATCTTCGCTGCACAATACACAACTTATAACTCTGTATTTTAGCACATCTCATGGAGCTCAAAAATGCTGGGAGCGTAAACCATAAAGGGTATCTCATATGGGAAAGTGTTCGGCCCGAATTACTGGAATCTGTCCGTTCTGGCGAATTATTTTTTTTTCACTGGGAGTAACGTACCTAAGGGTAGGCATACCCTCAGCGGGTGACTCCGTTAACGTCACTGACGCGGCTATTCCAGCAATACGAATAATAATTTTATTTCCTCCTGACTCTCGCTGGTTGCCATGCTGGATCGAACTGAGGAAAGGAACTGGTTGGTATGCTAATGAAGTTGACGCGTCATTGGAAAGCTTTTTTTTTCCTCGCGGAATTGGGTCAATAATTGATGGGGCGTTGTGTCACTGAATGCGTGGACGGAATCTGAAAACGCTCGCAAACTCTTACCAGAGCCTGTCTCCCCTGCTGGTTTGTTACTCAATCGCACAAGACATTCCTTTCCGTCTCTCTCACCTACCAGTCCTCACAACACTCATCGTTATTTCTAGATTCTTGCGTTCAAAGCTACGATATTTATTCCTTTCACGAAGGTGAGATTTGTTTACGTTTTTTTTGTTCTAGCGGGAACCGCTCTCCGTTGTCAAATTTTTCATTTTAATGGCGTGAGGGCCCTTGAATGGAAATGCAATTGGGTCAGTGACCTTTGTCGAATTAATTGTGGCTCCTCCGAGCCTAGACGGAGTGCCAACGGGACATTTGGAGGAAAATGTTTTCGGCGTGACTTGTTGGGATCGATTTGTTTCGTCGATGAAATCGGCCTGGCGATTCTCCGCAAATGATTTGACCTCTCGCGTTTCTACTAGGCGTCTCATTTTCACATTAAGGGATATTTAAAAAAAAAATGCGCACAGGCCCGAACATAATGAGATAATTTTCAGCATTGTGGAGGAATATTAATACAGTGGGCCCTCTGAAGTTAAACTAAATCTGTTCCCAGAGGTATTTCGACTTTTGAGTTGAATTTCCACTCAAGAATGAATGTGAATAAAATAAGTACATTAGTGATTTTCTAAAAAAAATAACTAGAATGCATTTTAAGGTCAAATAATGGTAATTCAGTCAAGTATTGGTTATATAGTCAGTGCTATTGTAACAGGGTATTCATGAAATCATATACTTAGAATTATATGATTAGAACAGTACGAAGTACTTCTGGTGACTGCTTATGGGCAAATCTGAAACCATGTTACTCTTACAATAGCACGATGGTGTCTGTCTGATAATTATATGGACATTTATTAATTTACTAACGCTATGAAATCATGGAGGGATATAGGTGCCCTCGCCTGTAAACATCTTAGGATATTTACTCTTTTCCTATTCAACCTTTCTTCCTATTCAATCTTAACCAGTTTTTCTATTAATAACTGTATAGTTTCTTTGACCTGCTTCACTTTCTATGTAAGCCAGTGAAGCTGTGAATCCGTTCTTTAGAATTTCTTTTACTGATTAAGTTGTAACGTATTTGAAGTTTTATGCTAAATAAAATCCTGTGATGTTAGTGGTGTATGATGAAATAGATAACTAAGCTATGGTTTTACTTTCTTTATTTTGTTTTGCTTATTTATTTCGTTAACTGACCAGGCTTAACACCTTTTCTCTTTAGTTCTGGTTCTTAAACGAAGCGGCTGGTTATCATTCCCCTTTCACTCAATGAATATTCAAGACTAATCGAAGAGTTGCGTTGAGAATTACGCTATGCTGAGCAAATATACACCCTTGTCCTGTACGAAGTTTGTAATTATTTTGAAATGCCTTTGAGCTTTGTGTAATTGCTTTACTGTATCAACTCTTGCTAACTTAATTACTTGTTCCCTAAATAATCTGTATTAGAAGTATGGCACCTTGAGAATTATGACAAAATATTTGGCACGAGCGATGTGGAGAAAAAAGTTCGTGTTGGATAGTACTCGATCCAAAAATATAAATCACCAGATATATTTCGTACAATTTGGCTGTCACCTCAGCGTCGGATAACTTGTATAGCGTATAGTCGGATAACAATATAGCGTCGGATAACTTTTTATAAATAAAGATTGTCCAATACGTTTCAATATATTGGACTTGAAATTCAGTTTTCGGGGTAGAGTCCCGCCAACAACCTTTTTATATCCAATCTCTCATGAATCCCTCTTTTCCCTTTTTTCACTACTTACTCCCTCAAAATCAATAAACAAAGCTGTTAACAATAAAAAAAATCAAATGGGAATGTTAACTTGAATCAGGTAAAAAGAAATATAACGAGAATAGGTATAAAATCTAAGAATATTTGTTTTTAGTGAGAACATACATTACAGCGTCATCGTATTAAATAATCTGCGGATCTGTGGATAACATCGGAAATCAACGAAAGTGAATATTTGATGCGTAGGTATATGATGAAAACATTTACTATTCCCCATTGCTTGTAACCATATCCCTGTTGTAAGGCGATTCCAACACGAAGCTGTAAGTTGTTCACAAATATTGTGTTTTATATACACGAATCGCTTGCAATTTTGATAAATTTACAAATGCTAAAAAACGTTTCTTTAAAAAAAATACTTTATTTCTTTCTAGTTGCTGTGCGTTGAAAATATTATTTTTACGGTAATTACTTTTGACTCATTTTTCTGCGACTTTCTGCTAATTTATGAACATATTTATTGCATGTGGAATAGGTCCTATTCCCGTCCATTCAGTCTTATCATTTTGTTACCTGTATGTTTGATAATTCATAATGCTCGGCAATGTTTTGATGACACCCTTAAAAAGTAAATTCTGACCGCCATGTAAATCTCTTTCATCTTCGTCACTTGCTTTTGGTAGCTAACGATGTTGGTTTTAAGTCAATGGAAGTCATCAATGCCAAGTGTTGCATGTAGCAGCCCTCAAATTCGTGCTATCCCTACCATTATTTTAAAGCGACATCCTCGAGATGACTTTTTCCGCCTTTTGCATCTAGTAATCAATTCTTGGCATTTATTTGTTATGTTATTCCCTCATGCATGGTATTTAGTAAATTTCTCTGAATCTCCATGTGACCAGCTGGTTGCCCTCTACCGCAAAACAGCTTGTTCTCTATTTTCTTCCTTTTCAACCTTTTTTGGCTATTCTTCTAGCCAACCTCTTGCTAGTGGGTCAAAGAAGCTCCACGGTCGTTGTTGGCTTAGTAGGACTCAGCTGCGTTTCTGAGGCTTGCAAGCACCGGCTGTCCGTCCATCATCGATTCCACGTCATATGCGCAATTGGTTCAATTTCATGGTTGTAGTACTTTGCTGTTTCCTTGCTAAATCGACTTGTTTATAGTGTGAATCTCAGTTATGGCTCGGAAAGGAGGTCTGTCGTTTTTTAAAGTGGATTAAACTTATTTTTAGCTGTTTCAGATTAATTGAAAGACATTTTCCTATAGTTGCGGGGTACGTTTCACGGGGCTTAGATGAAAGCTAGATCCTCCGCTTGACGATTTTTCCGCCTCGTCGTTTCTTTAATTGGAAAAATTTTCATCAACTCTCCGGGTGGGTTTTTCAATCGGACCTCAAAAAGCCAGCAGGATAAGCCAGCAAAGGAATATCCAGAAAAAGGAACGACACGTCGTCAGAATATCAATAAAAACATCACAAATATAAAAAGTGATAGAAAAAAATGCTTGACTTCAGTGATGTTCAGAGAAAATGGAAGGATGCCATTTTTTGGAAAATTTGTTCAGATTTAAGCCTAAACATCACTAATACGTTAAAACTGAAACAAATAGAATATTTCACCTCATGCGCCTTACAATGGAGAATGACCATGAAAAGTTTCAAAGAACTTTTTGAACTTTGGCCATTATTTTTCGATTTCGACCCGCTGTGAGACGAGGTGTTTAACCCTGAAAATTGTTGATTTCAACTTCAACTTACCCGGCATATAACTTGACTGAATCCATCCAGTTCAATATGTGGAAGCAAAAATCTTAAGTGCGAATTTAATTGTCGATGGGAAATGGTTTTGCGACTAAAAGCGTTTTCTGTTGGATGTTCTCAAAGCTCCTTGGGGAGGAATGAAAAACATCTGTCACGATTTGCGAAACAAATGACATGCTTTAAAGGTTGTTTAAACGAGATATCGCTTGGCATAAAACGAAGTGAACTTGGCCTCATTAAAAGGAACACTTCATTTTTCTAATGGTGCAAAATGTGAGCCTACTGTTCGAGATACCAGCTGGAAAATGATACCCGTTGTCCATGGGGTTGGTACGGCTGTTAGTTCTAGAGGCGCATCACTGAATAAATGAGGAAGTTCTGATGCAAAGATCCTTCCAGAAATGTTAGTGTGCGGTTTGTAACTTGTTTCAATTAAAAAATAAATATTACTCTCACTGTATCAAAGTTTATATATTTAATCGCAAAGAGACTGTAGGTTGTAAAGGTCATTTAAACGTACGAAATGTACAAATTAGTCAACCCAAATCCTCAATTATTTTTATTTAGTGAACAACTTAGGGTATGAAACAATTTTTTTCGCAAATCAAAATGCTTTATCTACGTCATACTTCGTAAAATTGCTTTAATTTAAAAAATGTGATACAAATATGCCCCTATCTTCTTTCTAGAATATCTTCGCTAGAGAAAAAATATAGATCAGACTCTCTTGAACACTACCCATTAAATGACAACGTATACATGATGAAGCCTGTCTTGGTTCTCCACCGGGTCATTCTCTGTATTTCTGCCGACGTTTCGATGTTTCGTCGTTTAGATTTCGATGTACGAGCCGTCCGTCGAAATTCAGCCCAGATGACGATGGACGACTCGTGCATCGAAACGTCGCTAGAAATGTAGTTTGACCCGGTGGAGAGCCTAAATAGACTTCGCTAGCAGCAAACGCCGGTAAATTGTCACATATTTCTGAATTAATACAGTTCACTTCGGCGGCAAAAAAATGTTCAAATGCCACGTGAATTTGTGGTGGAAAACCGTGTCGACGAAGAAATACGTTTTCTGTGGCATGGTTTCAAATCTCTTTAAGGGTAGAAAAAAATATACTTCCTTCTGTTCGAAACTGAGGAGGCTTTTAAGTTGGGCCACATAATTTTCACAGCCGGCGCTGGACGGATCGGAGCTGCTGCTGCGCTCTTACAGCCGACCGACGCGACCCTTTGCATCTGCTCGGTCCCTACCACCCTCTTTCCCATCCCAACAATCGGGACCACGCGCCTTTGCCATCGGACACGCGCGCCCCTTTAAGCCTCACCCCCGACCCTCATCCCCCAGGTGTTCCACCATCCTTCTCTCTTCCCACACCTCTTCCCTCCACCCCCCCCCAGCCCTCCCCTCTGTCAGCCTTCTTTAAATCCACCCCCTGGGGGGCGTGCCCAGCCATACATCCTCCTCCGAGCTCCATGGAATAGACACAAAAACACGGATCGTTCAATTACGTCCTGGGTTTCAGTTTGGGCGTATCGGGAGTATTTATCTCGGGAAAACTATCGCCATTGATCTCTCCACTGTTTATTTAATCCGTTTCCGAGTCCCTCTTCCGTGGTGAGTGGACCGTTTGTGTGTGTGTGGAGGGGTAAACCATGACCGATTGTCAGCGAGAAATCGAGTGAAGTCACAAAGAAATATTTTTGGAGTGCTTAAACCCAGGGTTATTTTATATGATGTGAAAGAATAACCGAATGCCATGCTATCAATCAATGGTTCTTCACCTGCTGCCATCAAAGTGAAAGGATGAAACCGGTGTTTTCGCTTCCCTACCGTTGTATCCTGAATTTTCCGCCACGGGTTTCGTGTCTGAAGGGATTCTCTCTAGAATAGTGAGAATTGGTAAAGTACTACTGGCAAAAATGATTGTTTTACTTTCACAGTAGCGTCACTGAACTAGAGCATTTTATTCTGTTCATTTATGATTTGATACACTAGACAAATAGGAAGTGCGCGGATTCTAATAATTGGAAACTAGTACCTATACTTATCAGTTGTTACAGATTTCATTTAATAATGTGATGAAGAGAGTACATAGTACTTTAATGATTTTTTTGGAGTCTAGAGGAGCAGGATTGAAAAGGTACGAGTTTATCATGTGCTATGCCTTGGTAGTGTGTCACTTCCAAACTTGTGGCTTCACTTAAATTGAGATGTCCATAGAATTCTGTCGTCACACCTCTAGGTTGGGAACCCGCGAAAAGATGTCATACTTTCTGTAGTTTAATTTACTAGTCTTAACTCAATTTAGAGCGTGGTGGCCTAGTGGGTAGAGTGCTTGGCTACTGATCGAAGGGTCCCGGGTTCCGGGTGAATCCCCCAGAACACCCCCGGACACCCCCGAACACAAAAAAAATCCTCGGAGTGCGAGGTGGCCCAGGGAAAGGAACTGGCCCCCCTACCCTGAATGTGTGAAACTCACACGCCTGTGGCTTAGTCCGGGGTGAGCTCTACCCTCAACTCTCCAAACCAACCTTCGCGTTGAATCACTGAGTGAGTGAACTAGATTTAAATTCTCGGATGTCAGCATATACTTTTATTGTAGCAGTGTATGCTACTGCCTGCATTTATTAGCAATATTTTTTCCGCGTAGAGCACTCGATAGCAAACGTAGACTCAATCGCTTTCTTGTTGAGCCTCTTGGGCTTGTATCCCGGCAGTGGTGAATTTTTGCCAGTGAAATCCCGATCTCTAATTGGGTTTTTAGGCGGGCGGTAATTGGGCGGAGAAAAATTCAATTACAGCAATCTTTTAGCATAATGGAACGTTAAAAAGTGAATGGGATGTAGCAATGCTATTGTATTACATTGCAGCTTATGATTGCTTCAAAAATTATTTACATCTTTATAAACTCATTGTTATTACTTTTCATTTGTAAACTGAATTCAGATTTGCATAGAAGAGGTGATTTCGTTTGCTGTAACAATAGTTTTTTTTAATTGGTTACGAGGGTTTTGTTAAAAAAATATTAGATTGTCGAGAAATTTCTGGAAAAAGAATCTGTTGGCGGAACCGATCCCCGAAAAGCTGAATTTTAAGATGAATAAATATATGATTATTGGATATAATTGATTTTTCAAATTATTGATTAATTATATTTATTCCCGACTTTATAGGGAGCGTTGTGCAGCCCCACTAGGAAGTCGAGTATTTTCAGTGAGCTGGTAGCTCCGTATCCTTCCAATCTCGCTTTGCCGCTGAGCACCGCACCCAACCCTCCTTGTCCACCCACGGCCTTATCCCATCCCTACTACTACACATCCTCCACCCCTACCCTCTCCTACCCTCCAGGCCCCAATGGCCGTGCCACTATCACCTACATTCATTCGCCTTACGCGACCCCTCCCATGCGCCCCTCGTAATACAACTGCTTCCCTATCCCTCTTGCCGCTTCATTACATAAATGAGCCCTGGCAGAAGGAAAATTGCGCATGCGCCGTCGTGTATGGGATGTTGCATGATCCTTTTTTAAATGCTAAGTTTTTTTAAAGACTAGCCACGGATGTAACTTCAATGGAAGTCACTCGCCACGGAGATGAGCGAATGTGTGGATTTCACAATGAAAACATTATCATTCTCCTGGACCATGATCCCAGTTGGAATTGGAGGATTGGGTTAGTGTACTGGCTTCTCATCTTGAGGGCCTGGATTAGAATACTGGCAGTGGTGGAAAATTTTCACTGGTTCAATCGTTAATCGTTTAAAATTTTCAGTGGCTTCATTTCAATCACATGTTTCTATGTATTTTGTTCTTCACATGATACCTTACTTAGGTGCTTTGTGGGGATCAAGGTATATTGCTCAGATGGGACGTTGAAGTGTGGATGTCTTGGTGTCTTTTGCTTCGAGGAGACTAATCCTGACCCTGTGTTTCTATCTAACATTGCTCTATTCCTCATATTATCCTTCCATTATGAATCTGCTCACCTATTCTTATTGGTGAAAATGACCTCAGTTGTCGTAGTCAGCTGCTCACGGGTCTCCTACCGGGTGAGGTTCTCCATGTCTCCCTAAATTTTCGTTGTAAGCACTCTTTCTCTTCCTTCAGCGGTAAATGGATCATCAGAAGTCATCATAATCTTCCTGCAAAACCGATGAAAGGTTGCTATCGAGAGAAATAAAGAAACGCATCCTGTGGAAAGCCCGAGAAGAATTGGTTATGAAAATTCATTGGGAAAAACATCAGGACCCAGATCTTTTTTCCACTCATTTCAGTTTTTGGTCGCCTCCCCCAAATAACCGGCCAACATAACCTTGAATTCCAGCCCATGCTAATTATTTTTCTCTTTGCAGACTCATTTCGATTTATTTTATCACCTTTTTTTTAAGTTTTCTTTCTACGCCTTACGAAACGCGTTTTCTATCCCTATCTTTTTTTCCTTTCCGCCTACTCCTCAGTGAAATAAGTGCCGGAGGCTATTCAAGCTCTCGCACTTGCGAACGGAGGAACGTTGTTTGTCGTCGAGGTTTATTTACGCCGATGTCTCCGCGTGTGTGTTTGCCTCATTTCCCCAGTGAGTTCTCTCTCTCGCACACACTCTTGCGTTCCCTTCTCCCGCGGTGTGGTTCTGGTTTAGAGAGGCCTACATACACAGTCGAGGCGATGTGTTGCGTGCGTCCATGAAGACGAATGAATACTAACTCGCTGTTTCGCTTTTTTCTTTAAAAAAAAGAAAGTTCCATATTTTCCCTCCGTTTGCCAACTACCAGATCAGAACTTTGATCCCTTGAGGCTCGACCTCATTGGAGCATTTGCCCTGTTCCCGACTATTTTGCCTTTCTTCATCCTGGAAAACATCTTCGAGTCAAAGCGAAAAGATGTCTTATTCTGACTCTCGGTGCTAACATCCGTCAACTGATTGATAAATTGGCGTTTTCAAACAGCGGGATGTTTCCAAGCATATTGATGCTGTTATCTTCAATGAGACTTGGAGGCCTTCGACTTGAATTGGTAGCCCTCATAAGTGGAGTAGTAGTACAATATGGATTAAGGTGTTGTTATCACCGTGGATATACAGCATCCGAAGACCCTACTTCTAGCTCTAAGATAACATTCATTCATGAGGCAGAACTCGAGCCCATGGCTTTTTCATTAGCCTTTTTAAAGGCAATGAGTGTCAAGCCCGTTTTACACGGGGCACGTAATTGCACAATCTGATGTACGTACGAACGTGCATTTCAAATTGCATCGTGTAAATCCGTGAATTGCAACACGCATGCGCGAATGCATAAACACGAAATGGCAAAATAGCCCCTGCTCTAATTCGAAAATGAATGCGCGCCCGATTGAGAAAAACATGCAGTTTGAAGTAGTGCTATTTCGTGCCCCGTGTAAAACGGCCTTAAGGATAAGTAAAGAAAACAAATCCTAATTCCTAGAGGTCGATAATTTATTAGGTATGCCGTATCATGGTTTCTCAATGGACCCCTTGGGTAATATCCCCCTTGGACCCCTTAATGGACCCCTTGAGTTTTCCCTTGAGTAATATCCGTATGACAACTATAGATTAAATTTACCAGTTAAATCCGTCTGTGTTTGACTTGATAGCGGACGCGCTGACTTGCTAACCTGATTTTCGTGGGTTCATACCCCCCACTGCCTTGTCAACTCTGCTATTTCTGCCTCTAGAATTCTTAAAACGATAGCGTACTAAGACAAAGCAGCAGTGAGAATCGTCCCTCTCCCAGCTGAATAAACTTTTTAAGTTTTTAGAGGTATTTCTTCAGCGGACTCAAGTCTTTATGAACTCCGTCGATCTCATTTATCTCTATCTTCTACTACATTACAAGCCGCCGTAAGAGTGATTGTGAGTGGCGAGGAGCGATTTCGCTCATAGGAATCTTCATTTATACTCCAAGCCACTTAAATATAATGAACTAGTTTTTTTGCTCAAAGTAATTAGGTAAATGATTTATTGAGTGAAAGTCACTTTGTAAAACACTTCTACTAATCTAATAGAGCTGTAGGTTGTAAATAGTCCTCAAATGCACTTGAAGCTCCCTGTCAGTGTTTGTTATGTTCAGGTAAGAGCTTTGTTCAATGGTAGTCACAACATAGAATATCTGGTCTGAAAAATCAACTTTAATTTGTTAGACCAGGTCGCTGGCCACTGCTCCGGTCTCATATGAGACAGAGAAAGGGAAACATTGTAAAGCTTTCTGTTAAAATGCCTTTGTCCCTAATTTACCTTCTCTAATGACTTGGTCGCGTGTCCATAGTATCTGGGAAAGCTTCCTTCTTTAATGGACTGAACTCCGTTCTTTTTATCTACAGGTCAGTCACCCCTTATATCCAGTTAAAGGATTTCCAAACCTATTTTTCTAGTGTATTTGGATGTCACACTGTTTCAGCAAGGAGATAGTTGTGTTTGGAATTAGAATGTGATATTTAGGGAATCGGTTAAGAATGTGAACCACTGATAAGAAGCTTCAGGATTATTATTGATGATTTATTTTTGCGTAAAAATAGCGAGGTACGGTAATGCAAGAAAGGAAGATGTGCAATGAAAATTAAGAGCAAGAATAGTAGTTGTATGAAGCAAGTAATTATGAGAGACGGAATATTGAAGGAAGTTCTCCGGTGTAGAATGCTGATTCGGATGGAAAGTGAGACGAGAACGAATAGAATTTTGAATGTAATAAAGTTGAAATTAGTAATATACTTAACCGGTGAGAGAAATCCAATGAAGAATTAGTGTGGCGTGTAAAACGGGCTATGTGAGTGAGCAGGAACGGTCCATCACGGCATGCCCTAAAATTGGCGTGAAGCTTCGAAACTTGTGAAATTAATCAATATTTGAGACTAAAAATTCTCTCCAATGATCACAATCAACCCTGACGGGTAGAGCACTACATAATGACTGCATAGTGCGTTTACCACCAAAGAGTCGTGATCAACAGTGTATGATAATTGCTTCGTTGGAGACGGTTTCAATGATTTTAAATAAGTGCTATATCTTGTACATGTTCCCTAAGGTCCATTCGTACAACTTTATCAGGCGAAAAATTATTTCTCTTATGCTACTCCAGTCCAGAAAATTGACGTATTTCAGCATATTTCACCGTCAAAATCTTCACTTTGTGAAATCTCTTCATAGTAACTTTGTACCTTCCTTTCTCATTTATCCTATGAAGGATCCATCCAAAGTTCCAAGAGATAACTGTTAAAATGAGAGTTAGGTACCCATTGAAACCCTGGTCGGATCCTTCTTAGAATAAATCAGCGTGGGGAGTACAAAGTTCCTCAGTTCACTATCGACGTATTTCTACTGAAAAAAGAGGGGAACAACTCTGCTATTCCTCATAACATATTTTATTTCACGTCCCAGATTTTGCTGCTGTGCAGCATCTTCTGGTGAACCTGGAGATGCTGCACAATAGAGAAACCTGGATCGTGAAATATAATATTTTAGTTAGAACAGCAGAGTTTTTCCCTCTCTCTTCCATATGTAAAGATTCCACCAAGTCAACCCTGAGAGAGTCTCCTATGACGCGTTTTATTTTTTCTGATAACAATTCATCTACTACCGATCGGAAGTTCGGAGAAGGCAGAAGAGATGGATGGAGGAGGTAATGAGAGGGGAGGGCATGTTAAAGAGAGTGATAGAGGGGAGAACACTTTGGAAGCGTGGAAGAGGAAGGAAGAGGATAGGAATTCTGGACGAAATAAGATGAGTTAGAAGATATGAAGATTTGAAGAGGGATCTAATAACGGGCCATCCTTGGGAGGGAAAGCGATAAAATGTCTATGAGGTTGGTATGTAGAATGGGGACTGTCCAAGAACCTACCAATCAGCTGTTAGAATACTTGAATGAAATGTGATGGTAGTGGACGTGTTTGTTCGATGGGGAAACGATGAAGGACTGGCTTCAGAGGTGGCTGGCATCCTCGCATCCGTCCTCCCCCGCGAACGCTCGCCCGTCTAGTGCTTGGAAGGATGCCTGAAGGACGTATCACTGCAACGAACGCCTTCTACTCTACGGGGTATGATGTGTGGATGGAAGTGAGCACGGCTGGTCCATTTCTGTCCGTTTGATTTCCGGGTTCGATCCTTGCTTGCGTGAGCGGCGGCAACCCTATTGGTCGTGTTCTCTTGTGTGCGGAAGAAGTGACGTACGCGCAGGGCGTGTGCTGACCACGCCTCCCTTCCCACTTGGTCTCGATCTCCCATCATTCATTTGTGGCGAGAGGCGCGTTATTGACGGGAGTTTATCCCTTATAAGGGTCGGTCGTCAGGCCGGATCTCTGCCGCGAATCTCCCTCCGTTCCCCCCGCCGCCCCTTTGAATCCCTCATTTACACTCGAAAATTCTTCACTTTCTATTCAGAGTCGTTATCAAAAGTATCAATTAGATGATTTCAGGCCTGAATACGTGGAAATGAGAAATAATATCCATTTATGACTAATAAACTTTATATTACCTTTTTTTCTATTTGGCTCGTTTCACTTTGACATCTTTATGGCCAAGAAGGAAAGTCTTGTTAAGATGAAACCCGTGGCAGTTGTACAATAATTTAGGAAAAGTTCAAACATTTTTATTGAAAATGGATTTTCAAAAGCATACGAATAAACAAAAATTAAGTAGGGCCGTAGGAGTGTTAGGGGAAATGTGGGGGGAAATGTGTGTAAGGGAAAAAAGGATGGATGAGCTTTGCCCTTCAAGAACTGTCGAAATTACCTTCTTATTGCCACATTATACCTTCATTGATAGTCAGTTGACAATGAAAGAAAACATTGTGTAGAGTAGGAAAGACTTATCAAGTTTACTCCTTAGGTGGAAGATGGTATCATTTAGATCCGACTCTTCATCAGTCGATTAGATCGTACGGATTATGTGAGAAGGAGTAGCTCTAGAATACATATTCAAATCCATAAAACTTATTTTAAGAATGATAAAAATTCTGCGAATTTCACAAAAGTTGGTTTATTCACACCCGGGTTTCAACACATTATGTCATCATCACCTGAAGATGACATAATGTGTTGAAACCCGGGTCGTGAATAAACCAACTTTTGTGAAATTCGCATAATTTTTATCATTCCTAACATGGAAAAATTTCACATAATACACCCTGAAACCGCAAATTTTCTCATATTACTTATTGTTAGTAATGAAATTTATTAGCAGTTTTCCACTTTTTTAAATAAAATATAGGTTCGTGCGACCAGTTTCGATGTATTACATCATTGTCAAGGCTTCCACCATATCTGCCCTGATACAACTTTATTTATCCATATTACTTAGTTTGCGTATGTAAAGCATATAGTGACGAAGCATTGCATAAAACACTGTTTGAGGCATTAGACTTAATTTGAAGGAACATTTCTATTAAATACTTATCGCTTATCGAATCATGTTCTATTTCTCCACTGGATGAACGGATGTCATTCTCCTAGTTCTCCAAATAGCCTATTTATGGCTCTGGCTTTTTCCTACAGTCAAATTTCAACAGTATCGATCATCTTCTTTAACTATTTTAGCTGCAAACTAGAACAAATGTCTTTTAAGTCATTTCCGTGAAGGAAAAGGGTAATAGGAATTGAGTTATTACTTTTGGAGGCCATAATACACATTAAATAGGGTAACTTGACTTTTTAGACTTCAGTCACCTTTCCTTTAATGTAGACACTCACTCTTTCATGCTTTATATACAATGTATTCCAATGGAGTAGGTGAGTTTTTGGTGCAGTGCAATGTCATGCCAGACTCCTTAGTCATGCCTTTAAGACATTTTAAGTACTCCCTTGATGAACCATCGAGTATTAACAAATGGTGTGAAAAAGCAGTTATGCCTTCCTTTTTTTTGGAATCGCATATTGTTAATTAAATATACTTCCTGGTCGCAGTGAAATCAATAGTATCTAGTCTATGTTTTTACCAATTTTTGAATGATAATTTTCTCCATAAGGGACTTAAAATCCTTTTCCAAACCCTTAACTGTATTCCAGCCGATGTGATGTGCATCTGTGCGCCACAGCGGAAGCCGCGTCTTATTTTTTCAGATGTTTGTGTTCCTTTCTTCTAGCCTTCCCCGTCCATCCTGCAACCCCTTTGGGCACATTCGCCCACTTACCACCACCTCGGCTACCGCTCAGTTTATTTTTTACGATCCCCGGAGAGGCTTGGGATCCCGATAGGGACGGACGGCTTTGGTCTTTTTAGACCAAGGTAAAAAAATAGTGTCCTCCCGCTTCCGGAGGATGGCCTTCCTCTCAGCCTCCCGCAAGGGGAGTGAAAGACATTTTAAAAAAGAGTCAAACAGAGGAAGTTATATTTTTTATTTTCTGGCTTCCTTTCGGTCCCGACCTTCCGATATACATTTTGTTGCACCCTTCTCTTTCGCTCCCTCGTCATACATTTGCCGCCTTGTTACCCTCTTCCGTCTCACGTCTTTCCTCTTGGGTCCTCCTTATGCTTGTTATATTCGACCATCGCCTTTGTGCAATCTTAATACGGCTTTCAAGTGTTCAAGACCATGTGTTGCCTTGCCTTTCCTTCCCATTTTCGTCACATCGTTCTTTAACGGGCTATACAACTGAAATATGGTACACTAAACCAAGCGCTATTCGCTACTGATCTTTCTTTGTGTCGTAACTATCAGTCGGCAGTCGGAAAATGTCTCCTTTTGCTATGTGCAGTGAGCTTTCCTCATTTCCTGTAAAGCATTTTGATAAGAAAGAGGAATTCTTCCACTGTTATTCAAAATTTCTCCAAATGCAGTGATTCACTTGGAGTAACATTTCATGATTGATTAAACCCTTTTCTGATAACTATTGTCTACTGTTGCATTTTTTTACAATGGATACTCAAGTTTAGGCTTTAATTACAAACTAACCAGTAGGAGGCCTATGGCAAAACGAGCTACACCAACGTTTTTCTGGTTCAGTTCTGCGTTAGGGTATATATATGGCAAAATTAAAGTAAAACAATATTTTTCTGTTTTTTTTAATGTCCAGGTTTTTGGTCTCATCTCTAGGAAAGCTCACAGAGATGGTTTAAAGCTGAAAAAATATTTGCTTAATGGTAATTACTCTTTTTTTACTTTATAGGCAAACGTGTTTGTAGTGTAATACTCAAGTTACAAAGTTTTACAATCACCCAAAGAAAAGTTCTTATCGTTTTTCTAAAGTAACATTTTCTCAGCCCAGAATAAGCGTGTAACAAAAGAACTTATACTTGTTTTAAAGCTATCAGTCGTGGTTATCAGAATCGGCACCAATAGCAAACGTGCAGTGTGTTACCGATTTTAGAAAGAGAATATTGATGTGGGATATAGTGCGCGCTGGACCGGGCGAGTATCGAGTCTTCGAAGCATTTATTGTTGACTGCGCCCGCTGCAATAGGCTTATTGGTTCCTTTCTAATTAAAGCCTTATCTTGAGTATCCGTAATAAAAGAATCTGACATTAGCTTCTTCGAGGATTGGCGTAATGCGGCGTAAGCGTCTGCATCGATAGTGCGGCGACTCCCCACTAATGGGCGCTTCCTTCAAAGCTGAAAATAAATAGTATCTGGGCTTCCGAAGGCGGTATGTCTTGTAAATGCCCTCTTACCCGATGCTTACTTCAGTGTTGAAAATCGAACTGAATTCGGCATATTCCGTGTAAACAGTGTAAAGGGTTTTATCGCATCCGATGAAAGAATCGAATTCTATTAAAAGTACTGAACAAGTGCGATACTTATTTGCCATCCAATTCTTGGATCCAACGACCAATCACAGGTTAACATATTAGTCGAGTGGTGGAACTGGTATCTACCAAAATTATCTTTGGACGAATTTTGGGAACAGTAATCAAAAAACTATGTTTTTGAGGCTTTCTGAACTTGTTTACTGGAGCTTGTTTTGGAATGATTTTTAAACAATACGGTACGCCAAAACAATATGGCGCAGTTTATTTAGGTTGCGTAGTTCAGCAAATGCCCCTGAAGCTGAAATTATCATTGCGTGTAATGCAGGCTCCAAAGTATCTTATTCGAATTTCGAAGTTCCGAATTTAATTCTGAGATATCGGTACTGATTTCAGTGCTGACCTAAGCGTCCTGAACAACAGCCTTTATTCTTTGCGCGTTCGGGATTGGAAGAGACTACTCTTGCTAGACCACACCAAGCAGACTCATATTCATCCACCATTTCAACACTCAAGAACGCTGCTCCTGTAAATCATTTCTTCGTCCACTCACGTGCAGAGTAAATTCACAACACATACTCCGTACATATTCTGGAACGTATCCCTGCGTATCGGGAGCCACACAAATGCACTTTTCTCTTTCTGCTTTCCTCACCTGTACATAACTAGGGTGTGTTCCCTCGAATTCCTGCCAACATGAATCGGATCGTGGTATGCGATATCGAGAGGGGATATGGAAGATGTCTGGAAGGACACGCCCAGCTCCAAGTTGGAATCTCGACGTCGAATTAACAAATGGAAAGGCATAAGAGTTGGCAAGGGATGTCGGAAGCCAGGCGGCGATCAGTGCAGTGGTGTGGCTTACATTCCTGGATCTCGTGGATCGTGAGTTAATTCTTTGGAGAGAAGTGCCGATCTGTTCCAACTCAAGTCTGAGGGATGTGAAACATTTTTCCTTATAAATTGTCTCCATGATTTATTTCGCGTATCAACAAACGACACTGCTGTCCACTGCTGCCCTGCGCTGTAATAGAGATTTTTCTCCAGTTGCGTTTCTTTCTGGGCAATTGGCAAGTATTTGATAATATTGAAGAGGGAGTTATTTTAGCTCATTATTGAAAATGTTCAAGTAGATTTTCTCTGAAATGTTTTCGAAAAAGTGAAAAAAACGTATTTTGAAATTTTCTTGTTATTTTGATTTAACACTACGGCACGTGTTTAGACGTACTAAGTGCGTGTTATTGTACTTGATGTTCACCCTATGCAAACGTTGAAACACCTGTTATGATTTTAAAAAATAAAATAAAAAGAAGTCTTGAGAAATCAGTTTTTTTTTTTCAATTAAAAAACCGTTCCGCAATTTATTTCAGACTTTAAGAAAATATTTAGCATCTCGTGTCCTCTCCCATCATGAATACATCGCGTGGATTGCACCGTGTGCGCGTTCACGCGTAAAATAGTTGATCCCCTAAGTACTCAGATGCGGTTAGTGTTTGTGGTTTCTGTGCTCGAGCCGTTTGAGTGTGAAAAGTGGTGCGCGCCGCACTTGTTTCCGATCGGATTATCGCCTTCGCGTGACCGAGGGCAATCTCACGCGGGTGGATGCGTGACACCACGCCCCGCCGCCACTGCACCGCCTTGCACACCCGCCTACCTGTCCCGTCCCTCTCTCATCCCCGTCGGATTATTTGAATCTCCTACTCCGCTATCGCACGAAGAAGAAGAAGCTGTCGCCGACGCTTCCCGCTTCGTCTCCTCGGTCTCCCATTGACTCCAGATGCCAACTGCGCAACTTCCGTCCGTGTGCGACGTAAAAAAATATTTTAAAAAATCCGCGAGACGTATTTTGCTTCGGATCCGTGTCAAGGCACGAGTCGTTGCCTCGCGTAGAGGGTGCATCGTAATAATTCCTTTGAAAGAAATACAATTCCTTGTAGGTACCGTTCGATTTCGTTTCTATATTAAAAAAGTAAAAAGAAATCCGACCTGGTGGGTAATCCATTTACCGGATGACTGAGTGGTTTGCGGTTGTGAGTGAGGCAACGAGCGGACGTGGATGTTCTGTCACGCAATTCTGAGTTTTCCTCGGTGGTCCATTATCACGTGACCCTTCCTATAAATATAATGTATGTTTGGTTTATGATAGTCTAGGTTTTCCCACCTCTCGGTTATATAAAACTTTTCTCGAGTCGATACAACTGTATCAGGTGAGATGTGGTCGAGAAATTCATCGAGTAATAAAAATAAACAAGTGCGTTATACTGTCCGCTACAATTTTAAACTCTTCGCTTTTGCGTCCTCTTCGGGTAGGTGTACATAATGTACTGTGGTTTCGTTGTCTCTGGTGTAACTTTACTGAATGTTTTTTGTATATTGAAATGAAAGTAATAATTTTATTGCCATACATAAAATTAATGATCTGTTATTTATGGAAAGACGAATTTATTTATTTTGTTTCCCCATGATTGTATTTACTTTATTTTATTCCTTTTCTCTAGTAATCCTTTGAGTCAGATTGCGAAAGTAATTTTCTACAATTTAAACTGGTGCTTTCAGCTCAGATTTCTTGTAAGTGCAATGTTACGTTGTGGTCTACCTGATTAATGGAATTCAGGAGGACGTATTAATATCATGCCTTATCTGAGCTGTTGGTGTTATAATTCACGTATGCTTGGCATTTTCGTATTTTAAATGTAGAGGTTTGTGGGCTTGGCATTTTAGGTATAAAAACCACAACATTAGCAGGTTTCGTATCAGTAATATTCTTACGATATATCTAATCCACTGCCTACTCAATTACGGGTGCTCATTTGTTGCATTCCCGTTGCGCCGTACTTCACTTACAGCTTCGAAGGAATTGGAACATTTAGGTTTTATGTGGTGATCCAGCAAAGAAATGTTAGGCTTCTGAGTTATTGGTTTAATAGTGTCGTAGCTCCTGACATTCCCTTGTGAGATAAGATAATCCAGTTCAGTAGGTATATAAATTGCCTCATATGCACTAGGAATATCCCTATTCTGCTCTCTAATACTTCGCTCTTAGGCGCTACATATACGAGTAGCTTGCCATAATCCTATGTAATGAGTAAAGATAAAAATGTTCTAAAGGATTTTAAAAAGAGCCGGCTCGCCATTAAAAAAATATTTCAAACAATGCTATGCCTCTGGCTAATATCTCTTTTAAATTAGTCGTTTTTCAGAATGCTTTGATTTCTGCATCACACTCATATCAAGCTGATTTTTCCGTTAGAAACAAATAATAGCGGGTAATCCACGTTGCTGCCACGTCACAAGTCTTTAAGGCACGACCCATCCTAAGCCCCTTGTTCTTTCCGTGACGGTCTTTAGAGGGTGGCATTCTCTCCGCGACCAATTTAAGTTGCACGCCTGTTGAACCTGCTTCCTTTTCATGATGGATTTAAATAGTGACTTGAAATTTCCGGTGCGATTATGCTACCCTCCGAAGTACGTCGAAATTACGGACGGGTTGTCATGCTGGCATTTTCTTCCCTTCGATGCGCGATGGGCGCTTATTAACAAGGCGGCGGTGGGCAGTCGTTGGAGGAATGCTCCGTCCTAATTGGGGCAATTTAATCGGTTTACTGGGATAAGGTGACGTGCCTACGCTCCGGTAAGCTGGCTAACTCCATACCTGCGGCGACTATTATTATGCTCGGCAATTGCACCAGCCGTTTGTCTTTCAGGGATGACGATTACAAAATTGAGGTGGCGTTGAGTGCTGGGGATGGCTTCTCAGCTCCAGGCTACGAGGAAAAAATGGTCCATCGCATATTCACTGGGTACCGTCTAACAGATGATGTGAAGGAAACTAGGCCCTTTTGATTGGAGGCGCTTAATTACTCGGCCATTACTAGTTTGTGTGCTCAGGTGCACATCATGCCTTTCAATCTAAAGCAGTAGTTTTTTTATAACCTATCTTCCCAAAATTGTTTTGTAACTGCATGCAATTATAGCGGCAGGCTATTTCGTTTAATTGTTTATGAAATGAGTGAGCAGGACGTTGAAGAAACCTAGGTTAATTTTCTTTAGATTAATAAGCACAATTTTAAAAAGGGAAATCTTCCCTTGCAAACAGGGAACCAAATAAGAAAGAAAGTCCCAATGTAACTTAATTGAGAGGTAGTGGTCTGTTGATTTTCCTCCCCACTGTTCCTTCGTGTATATATCTTTCCTGTTCTATTTCGATTTGCACATAACTTTAGTCAGAGATTTTGTAGTGGAGAATCAGACCACAAAAAAGATTAGTGAATTTTATATTGGATTTTTTTTCAAATTTTTACCCTTGTATTATTTGTATCCTGACCAAAATTAAGAGCTGATTCTCTTTCCAACATCATGTTCATGTGAATCTCAGTCATTCATTCTTTAGGATAGTTTATTTCAATTTCATATTTCCCTAGAGGAGGGAAGGGTTTGATTTGCCTTGGAGGTGTACCTGGCGAACACACCTACCCAGAAATTTAGAGATCAGGAGTATATTTCTGGTCAAGTATTATGATTTTTTCTTGGCGAATTTTCTCAAATATGTGTTAAAATAAGGAAGATACGGTGTGTGTGGTGTAGCTTTTTAGCCACTACACATTCATAAGGACTTTTTATTCTCATTCTTAATTTAACATAATCATACGATACCTTTGTTTTATAATGAATATTAAAAACCTCCACTAACATCACATTTGTGTATGTACCTGGAGTTTGAACGGTCGGTAAAATCAAAATCCTGCTCGAAGTATGTAGTTCTTTTCTCTTTCCTGAAAAAAACCTGTCTGTGAACTTCGAGGTTTTGTCCAATTTTTTCTTTATTCCTAAATGTGGTGTTACCTCTCTCTCTCTCGTTAATAATTTTAATTTAAACTGTTTAATCAGAGCTGTATAACACTGTAAATGGCGAAATTCCATTTTACGTTGTCTTTTAAGTTTTGTACTGTCTGCCAATATGAAAGATACTCGCGCTGTTTTTGGTGCTTATCAATTAAATAATTAAAGGTTTTTCACTTGTAAATTCATATGGAATTTTTGCCCTTCTTTTAAGGGTTCAAGGGTTCAATCAATTTAATGATAAGGGGTTCAGTCAAAATTCTCCTTAGACATCCTTAGGAGGGAAAGCTAGACAATGTGTAAGAAATTGGGATGCAGAATGGGGACTGTCCAAGAACCTACCAATCAGCTGGTAGAATACTTGAATGAAAATGAATAAAACATGTAAATGAGAAACCCGTTCATCAAAGGTTTGCATTGTATTTCCCATACTTTTTTAGTTATGCTTGAAGACTTTTCCAAGTCCTGACAAAATTTAAGACCATTATGCTCTTGCCAGAATCATTATTATCTTCAATGGTTCGTGAGTTGACTTTGTGGATTTTAGAGTTAACTGTGAAATTAAATGAACTTTGAAACTTCCACACTGGCTTATTGGTAACGGCCCCAGACTGGTTTCATTATCAAGAGGATGGTACCAAGTGTTGAAACCAGTTGGGGGTTGTTACCAATAAACCAGTGTGGAAGTTACAAATTTTATTCAATTTTACAACAGCATCATATTGATGTAAATCTCAGCTATTAATTCTTTAGGATAGTCCTTTTTTATAAGTTCTAGCCTCACGTTTTCCTCCCAAAATATTGCTGCTCTTTCCATGTCAATCTCACGGTCATTCACTTAGTATCGCAGAGAAGCCAGTAATCGTCTTGTGTGTACCATCGCGTAAAATTTCCCCTGATTGGTCCAATTTGGGAGGGCGGTCGCTTGTTCCGCCTTCCGGCTCGCCGAGGATCGCTGATCGCTCAGGCAGACCGCTTGCAACCCACCACGCGAACCCTTTCCTGAAGCTCTCCTACCGAGCGGAGGTTCTGTAATCGAGAGATTTCATCCCTCCCTCTATAATCTCTCCTACATTTACGTAGATTTTGACGGAATTAACTATTGCCATATACTATTGTCGCTTTTCAATATCAGCCCTCGATGTAAAACATGAATGTGTGTGTGACAAATTAATGTAATGCATATTAGTTAGCACACACTCCCCTGCCACACACCATTGAGATGGCTTGCAGGGTATTATGTATATGTAGAAATCGCAATGGTGGGGTCAACCTCATATCAAAGTAACGAAATTCATCGGGTATATCTAAAATGTATACATTATCTCTCATAGCGATGTGAAGATAATTATCGTCCACGTATATGTGTCGACATTCTCGTCCCAATCGAAACAACGATAACTATCGCTTTGACCGAGGCCTTTATAGTTATGGTCCACCTCGAGGCTTGTAAGATTGCCGAATATTCAAATTTTCATTGATTGTCGTTCGAATGAAGAATCCTCCTGATATCGATATATTGCCAAAGTGCCATCACGAAACATCCGATCGTGAACGCATTGCTACGGTAATTTGATCATTCGACTTTGCCAAGATGGTTTTTAAGTGCCACACCGAATTTAATTACTACACGTTAAAATTTTACGCGAAAAATATAGAGCTGAAGCAGATTTATGATAGCGGATTGAATGGTGTGAGAGGACGGGGAGGTAGGCCGATAAAGTCATGGTAAATGCAGTGGAAGAGACTCTAAAGAGGAGGAATATTAGGAGAGTGTTACGAGATTGACTCGTATAAATCAATGCACGAATATATTGGAGGCAAAAGAGGTATTCTAGGATTGGGAATACTGGAGAAAAGTATGAGTGAGGCAGTTTCCCACACCTAAAAGCAATGACTGAACTCTGACATGGAATGCATTGATGGGCAAGCACACATGTATGATGTAAAATTTCACCACATTACTGCACCACTCGTTTCCCTTCTAGAAGCGCATGTACGGTGGAAGGGAGTGGAGCTCGTCGTCGTCTTTAGGTCACATGTGGAAAATGCAAATACGCCGATCATTTTTGCCTCATTGCGTGTATCGTTGCTCTTCGTGGGTGGCACCACGTTCACTTTCTCTTTCCTGTAGCCATCACCCGCCCACACACAACGAGACATACACTGCGGTATCCATTCACCTTTAGACGCTCATCACGAGAGAGAATTTCCTCGGAAATCAAGTCTTGTTCTATGTGATTCCGATGTAAGTGGCGGTGAGCTTCGATGTCGATAACCTCTTCATGTGCTCTCTTCATATAAGAGTTTATGTTCAGAAGAGGTCATTTAGTAATCATCCATTAAATATATTTCTTACCAACTACGTTGTGTTTAAAACAAACCAGAATATAACTGATAAATCTTTCGGAAAATGGTATTTCACTAGCAGTAAAAAAATATACCATTTCCATAGAGTGATATCAGTGACAATCAGTTCTGCAAGAAAATTTAATTTAGTTGCTCCCTTGTTGCTTCGCTATGGGAAAGCTTCCTTGTGGTCTCCACTAACGTCATCGTCATGTGTCATCATGTAGAAGCTCCGGCATTAGTTCAAAAGTTGTGACGAGGTAGTCAGTCACACTTATTTGTTATGTGCATGTCAGCTGTTATTGATAATATTTTGCGGTGGAATTTTTGAATAATTCTTAGTTACAAGAAACTTATCCAACTGGCGCGCCTGATGAGGGAATGAAGTAGACTCATCATCATTGAGTATTATATCAGCTGATTTGTGGGATTGTGGACAGTCCGTACGACAAACTCCCGTTTTTGTGGTCATATTTTAATTTTCCTGCTCATTTAGGACCTAGTGTCAAGCCTCTCTTACATTCCATGTACATTCTGGCTTTCTTTAATTCATCTTAAATTCCTATTTTTCTCCCTTCAATCACCCTAATCAACATTCCCCACCTCTCAACACGCCCTGATTCCAACCCTTCTACCTTCTCTAATTCTCCGCCACCAACTTCCTCTCTTCTCCCATCATAACCTGTACTTCATCGCCACCCAGCTTGCCCTTTCCATTCTTCTCCAGACCCTAGTATCAAATTCTTCTAGTCTAAGCCCATTTTCTTACCGCAAATACCATATATCCGACCCTTACAGCGCCACGCTCTGTACTAGAGTCTTACCTTAGAGAACTATCTTTTCTTTACTCCTCTCATTAGACCTCACTTTTTTGGAGTCTTTACTATAGTCCTATCTCCGCCACAAACTTCCTTTCCTTTCCACCCATATCTAGCACTTCCTTGTTTGTCTCCCTCGCTAATCAGGCAGCTCGCCAATTATTCAAGACTTGTACCTTATTAAATAATATTACCTCCAAAATATTTAATTCCATTTGGTAATTTTTTACTTACAGAGATTTTATTGAAGTTGAAGATTCAGAGCGCAGAACTTTCGTGGTGATGCTTAAGCGTTCAGATTTCTGAAGGCTATCGGAACGATACCACATTTGAGTTACTGTGGGGGAATGTGTGATTAGGGGTTTCAAACTTCAACCCCCCTTCGTGGAGAAACCTCAAAATTACCCTCGCCTCACTAGACTTCTCAATTTCCCAAGTACGGGTCCATGACTCCCCAAAATAATAGACCAGTCACGCCGATGGCTGTCCCCCTCTCAAAAATTTGGAAGCAAGTCACGCCTACGACTGTTCACATTATTAGGGCAACCATTAAAATTTTGTGGACGAGGGATGAATTGTAGAAACTCACGACATTCCTAGCCGCGGCAGGAAGTAGTAGATGATGGGGAATGGGGTAAGCGGCAGGGTGGTTAGAGAAAAGGCAGTGTACAGGCAGGCGGGCAGGCAGACATGGCGCATTCCCCTCCGTGACTCCGGGGTCGTGCTCCTTCGGCCTCCCGGCACGCCACTCCCCGCACGCCACGCCCCATCCTCGCCTCACGGCGGCTGTGCACAATGGGAGGATGCCGGAAGCGTGGGATGGAGGCGACAGGGCTGCGAGCAGTGGGGTAGGGCGTGGGACGACGGGAGTAGGACGGGGAAGGGGGTGTGTTTCATACGTGGGAGGATAAGTGTTGCAATAGAAGGGGGTAGTGAATGGAGAAGTATCGGGCGTTGAAGTCTCTCATTACCCCCTTATCTCTTACGTATCCTTCTCTTTATTCCCCCCGTAGTACTTTTATTCTGGAAAATGTGGCGTTTATGACATGCGTAATAGCTGTGAACTCTTTTATCGCGAATCTTTGAAGAGCAACCCACACCTTCGGTACGGAAGTGATGCGTCTTAGATCAGTTTACGTCTTGTGCAGACCTTGAAATTGCCTGCGCGGTGCCTGAAAATACCGAATATACCTGCCTTTTACGCTTTCATTTTAGTAAATATTCCTGATTTTGTGAATATCCCGCGTTAAAAATCGTGTCC
The DNA here is from genome assembly GCA_963573305.1 of Pyrrhosoma nymphula. Taxonomy (NCBI): domain Eukaryota; kingdom Metazoa; phylum Arthropoda; class Insecta; order Odonata; family Coenagrionidae; genus Pyrrhosoma; species Pyrrhosoma nymphula. The sequence goes on from OY754327.1 coordinate 34,391,073, forward strand.
TTAGTAAGCTTATAGTTTCATTGAAAGATTATGTTTTTAAGCTTAGGGAACTAACTATCGATTAGGTAAATTAAATAATTATAGCCCTCTTTCTTATCGCCAGAAAATATGGATTGAAGTTATGAAGAGCTTGCGTTTTATCTCAGTATTCACTGGGTTTTTGACGAATTGAATTTTTTTCCTCGAAAGAGTTGGGAACGAAAATGAAAGTTTTGTAAATTGCCTCACATTTTCTTCTTTATTAGTGATCTCAGGTGTTCCATACTGTACCTCGTAAATAACTTTAAAGTATTATAGTTTTACACCTACAGCTCCTTTACTTACCTGGCACATCTCCCGAGTCTTTACTTGACTTTGTTATTTTACCTAATATTTCCGCTAAGTTCACGGTGGTTCAAAGCTTAGCCTCTTTCACCCTTATGAACTCCCAAGAAGTAGAAAATATTCTTTGATTGCCTTCTAATTTTCCTCTGCATAATTCTCCTTCCCCAATAAGCATATTGTGATTGTCCATCTACGCCTCAGTTGGTCTTTTTTTTACTTTTTAGAATTATTTCATTTTTATTAGAATTAACAAAGAATTATTTCATTGCTTCTGTGTTTAATATTTTCCTCCCTGGCCTGAAAATACTACTCTTCATCCTGCATTCATAAAGTGCTTACGTTCGCTCAAATATCCTTAGAGATCATTTTTCTTTATTTTGGACACAGGAAATTCCAAAGTTATGCAGTCACATGTGATTGGTTGAAGGAAAGCCAATTATCGGGGGAACTACGGAAAAGCAGAGAATAAGTACTGGTTAATGCCCTGTCACCCATTCACAGTTAGAGTGCCTGACTTTCACTGAAGCTTTTGCATTAATCGTCCAAGTATTGATCTTTCTCTCAGAAGTGCATTAAATTAACTTAAGTGATGTTGATCTTGGAAGGAGAAGAGGGTGAAAGGAGGTAGGACGTATGCTGAACTGGAGAAGGAAAGCATGTAAGGAGACAAGAGCCTCTGGCTGTATAAGAATATTTCAAAATTGTATGGTAATAGTTTCATGGCAGCGAAAATAATATTTTTCGCAGACAGACATTTTCGAGCTAACCGCTTTAGTCAGGTTGGTAACGTGTCAGCCTGAAAATTCAAAAGACCGTGGTCTCGAGTCCTGCTACGGAAATTCAATTTAAGAATGAGATTAGTTCAGGCCGGGCGATGAAACCTCGCTAGTTGGAGCACCTCAAACAAAATCCTACTCGTCGACGTGCTTGAGAGGCGTGTACGGAGTGCCCGCGAATCTTGTAACGCCAACCCTCTCCACTCAGTCGGTGGAAGACAAAGAGGGGGTGCGGTTGGTGAACTGAGCCAAGTAGAGGTTACGAGGGAGGTTGGCAGCGAAGAAGCTGGAGGTTAAACGGGCTTCATGTATCCTCCTTCCTAGAGGGTGACTCCTTTTAAATGAGGCGACGGCGGTGTGTTACGACGACGGAGAGCAGCAAGAGATGCAGTGTGTTCCGAAGGAGGGAGGGAGGGAAGGAAGGAGGGTGGACCCCGACCCAACCTCTTCTTCCCTCTTTGAGGCGCGCGGGTTGTGTATACGGGGGGGGGGGGTCGGGGGTGGAGCTGAAGGAGGAGAGAGAAGCGAAACCAATTTACAAACAATGGGCAAGGGTGGCGTTTCCGACTTCCACACCCCCTTCCCATGGGAGGGATTGAGAGGGAGAGATCCTACTCGCCAACCCTCTTCCTCCCCCTCTTTCCGACCCACCCTTCTCTCTCCGCGTGTCCTCGCGACGGCTGGGAAGTGGGAACAGGGGGCTCTGCGAACGGCCAAACCCATTTCTCCAAAGCCCTTTTCCCTTCGCTCGCGTCCCTTTCGCTTTGGCGGGAACCCGCATCGTCTTCTACTTTTCGATCGCCACCATCCGCTCTCCAGGGGGGCTATTCTGTATGTTCTCGGCATTACCGAGCCTCGAAAGTGACGAAATTTTGACGTCACAGCCTCTAAAATTCAAAAGTTGAGATTTGTCGGGGGAAGTGACGTCACATTCACGGATTTACCGTGGATCGACCATGTCGAGTCCTTACTGAATTAGGCCCCAGGTCTCTCCCGTTTTCCCTGTTTACACGACCGACGTGTCGCGACGTGCCGACCGTCTCGCGAACCTTCGCAGACACAGAACGCCTGATAAAAATCAATGTCCGTGCAATGACTAAGACCTTAATCGTCGGTTTTACTATTAAAAAAAATAGCGTAATCGTACGGGCTTAGGATCGTCATTTTTACGCGTAATTTTCTCATTAATTTTCTGCAATTGCTAATGAGAGCTTTCCGTTCAAGACGTTGAAGCTGGCGCAGATCAGAACACATCAGTGCACACGATTAACGGTGAATGGAACGATTCGCGCTGGTGTAACTTTTGGTGGCATTCTATGGGTGCGCAATAGTCACGAATGACTGTTTTGGGTGCTGTGTTATGGAATTCGTTCACAATACGTACCTATTTACACAACATAATCTTTCTACCGCAGAGCAATTAAACAACTTGACATCATCCATGTTAGACGCCACTATTGAAAATTAACACAAAAGCACCAATTGAGGGTGCGCTTACCGATGTTCTTTTGTTGTTTATCGCACATCAACTCTGCTCCCGATCTGTTTTGAAGTGTGCTGCAAAGTGCGCAGAGTCCGGAATGAATTGAAAACAAGCGTGGAGTAGTGTTTCAGAGTGACCAGTCCACTAAAGTGAATGGAAAGCTCCTAATAGCTTGCGTTCCTTATTGCACTTCGTTAAGCCTTGATGAATTCTATTCCTAGTTCTCACGCATTACGAAGGGGTCCACTTGTGTTCCACTCTGTGAAATTTTGTGATTACTTGATCATGTAACACAGGTAGAACCTATCATGGCTGAAATGCGCCTGCAGTCCGTCCCGTCAGTGTTCCTTCCTTTCTCTCTCTCTCGTGGGTGCATTTCCTGCCTGGGCGTCCCAGTTCCTCGGTGGCGTCGAGCAGTGATCCGACGTGCGCTATCTCCACCGTCTGCTTCGAAGAGCTTAACGGCGTCATTATGGGGCGCTTCCAGTCTGTGTGTTTTTGTAAGTCGCTTGTTGAAGTTTGTCGGGGCTCTGGAATAGGCTTTTGTAATCCTCCTCCCCCCACCTCCCCCGAGGGCATTGTTTTTGTGCTTGTTGTCTCCTCTTGCAGTACGCACGAATAGAAGTCAGTCGTGTTTTTGAAATGTCAAGGCTCCGTTTTAAGTGTCGGCAATGAGTCGGGAGAGTCCCTTTTACATCGGCGGGTCTTATGTTGTATTTCTTTGTAACAACCAGCTTAATTTATTCCTCATGTGATGTGGGTGCTTAAGAACTTATTTTCAATCTAACAGGCCTTTTTTTCCTAATTAACATTGCCTTTTTATCATTCATATCTGTCGACTTTGCTTGCTGTTTTATGAAGAAAATAATACATGAGAGCCTTCTCTATGTTTTTGTTTGCAAGTATTGCACTCCATCCGAAAAAAAACTTAAAAGAACCAGACGCTGCTAGACGCAGGTCAGGAAAAAGCGACAACATAAGAGGGATGCAAAGAGGAATAGATGCGTAAAATCCAATCACGGCTACAACACTAACAGGGAACGATAAATCTCCATGGTCCATGGCGCTATATTTGTCGGATACTTGGTCAAAATTGGAAGAGGATATGCGTAGTCTGGAGGCATTTAATATATTGATTTGTAGATGAATGAGTAGGGTCAGCTGAGGAATACAAACGAGGAAGTGCTGAAAATGGTGGTAGGAGAAAGGAAGTTGGGAGGCGGAGATTCGGAGAAGGCAGAAAATCTGGGTGGAGGACGTGCTGAAATGTGAGGACATGTTGAAGAGGGTGATGGAGGGGGGAGAACACATGCGAATGAGGAAGGAAATGTCAGGAAGTTTTAACGGTAGAGAGCATGAGGAACTGAAGAGAGGGTTTAACCTGATTGTGATAATTTAATTTTCAGGAAGATGAAAGATGCCTCAGAAATTGACATTTGTAAGGCATCGTTCACCTTCAGTCCCCATGATGGACTTAAGGATGAGGACTATCCTAAACTTACCATTCAGCTGGTAAAACACCAATTGCATTTAATAAATGACAAAACTCTTTCTCCTCGTTTTCTTTTCCTTCCTTAAAAGTTTTAATGGGTGGAGATCCTTAATCTCTTAATCTCGCTTTAGAGGAGGCTTTCAGGGTTAAATGTAAGAGTTGATATACTGATACGGGCGAATAGTAACTCCAAGAGAGCTAAGTACAATTCAGGCAGCACACTTTGCGCCCCTTCGAGGAGGCACGGTTTGGTACCGAGTCGTACCACGTGAAAGCAAGCGGTCCGGCCGATTGCGAACATTCCCCGAGGTCGCGTTTCATCCAGTATGGACCTCGAAAACAAAGCCGAGCCGCCGTATTGGGAGAGTGTGGGAGACTCTTCTTCTAACGCGAGTCGACCATTTCCCTCCCTCACTTGACAGTTCAATTAGTCCCGAAAGAGAGAACCGCTGCTTTGGCCGTCCCTGGCTGACTGAAATAATAACTAATAGTAGTTGTATCCCTTCCCTCGGGGTTTCAACTGCGACCCCGTTTCCGCCGTATGGGCGGATCCTAGTGTGGAAAAAGGGGCTAATTACACCCGCTAGCATTTCCTAACGCTATAAATATTTTCGACGCGGAGGCTTCCGCGGTGTGTAGACTATTAAGGCTTCACGCTCAAGGGTTTAACCGTAACGTTCCTCCTGGCCTCTTCCGTCCGATACTGTTGTTACCCGCGGCAACTCGACGCACTTAGAGCAGTACGATAGCATGCAGTTGACACATAAACTATTATATTTCTCAGTATAAAATATTTATCATCCCTAATGGTTGTGGGCGTAAAATTTGCTCTTCACTTATTGGTGGAACCGGAGGTTGATAAACGTTGGTTGTGGCAGACCTTACCTTATCCTAAGACTCCAGGGGTTTTTGGATTCAACGCATTCATGATAGGTGGGCTGGTGGGTGTCCAACAGTTCTTTTTCCTCGGCCACCTGCGGCTTCTTACCGTGGCTAGAAAAACACTCGATTGGTTTTTTCATTGGTATGCCGAAAGAGCACCTATTTAATAGGTTGCCTGCGGATTCGAACCGTAGCACTTCCAATCCTTATCCGAACGCCGTATTGACTGGACTTCATTTACACCTTGAGTTGGGTTGTAAAGATAAAAAGTAGTAATTTCATTGAAAAAACTCCTAGGGACCTCGATGAGCTGGGCCTTTGCAAAGTTAGTCTCTTCAGTGATAATTGGTTGAAACTATCATGTGAGGATTACCGTAGCGGCGTAGTTGTCCTTTCTGTAAGCATTTTCTCTTTTAATTTTAATTCATTTTGCTTGTTACAAGGAAACAAATGCATTACAATGGAAGTTAATACTACTTTTCCTATTGATGGTAATTTATACATGTATTTTTTGAATAAAAATTAATGTTTTCGTCAATTTTTTTATGCTTTGCTTTTTGCCTAAGTTAGCGAAAGCGAAAGTTCGTAAAAAGTCTCTCAGCCATCCCACCAATTGAAGTTAGATGTGGCTCATACACTATACAATATTAAGATGAATTTATGTTTCGGAGAAAGTGGCTTGCTGTTACAAAGAATATACCTCATTATTCCATGTCATATATGCTTCCTCGATGTCTACTGTTTAAACTCAAGACTATGGTGGGTAGAAACCTAAGGAAGAATATGTAGTTCGTTTTTGACCTCTCGCTCTAGGAAAGAACGCCCTCTAAGCTATAACGTTACTTATTCTGGTTCACCTAGCTTATGTAGATACTACACTTCACTACTTCTCGCTTTGAGAGAAATATATGTGCAGTAAAATCTATCCCGCTGCCCATTCTAGTCAAAATATTTCTTTTATGAAATAATGCCGCTCTTCACGTCAAGAATTGTCATCGTGGAACGCATTTATCTTATGGTTTTTCGCGCCGTCGGCACATAGCCCGTAAATTGGCGTTTTTGGGCCTAAAAATCTCAACTCTTCTCACCTTGAAAAATCTTTTGTTCAGGAAGAAAATGCTAATGCGAGTAACTACTTACAGGAGACTATTTGTCTTACAATTAGTAAATGTCCAATATGTAACATTCATCGTTTAAAAACCATTGGAGAGAGAATTACTCTTTTTTAAATATTGAGCGCGCTGTACATTTATGTATTGGCATTTCCTGGGATAACCGATGTAGTAAAAACTAACGTATTGCAACAAAAAACGAATTAGATGCGTTTTTGAGTGTAAATGTAGATAACATATTTTAGGTCGTCTTAAGAAACTTTAAGGTCTTACGTCAAGCGCATTTCTCCTTTTCTATTTGTTCTTTGAGGTTAATGAAGATGGAAAAATAATTTTCCAGCGGTCCATTTTGGAAATTAAAAATTTGACGAACACATCTAAAGCTCCCATTCCCTTACTGTAATCGTAGCTTAAGAATTAAATGATTGTTTCATTCAAAATTCTACCCCATTGCATTTACCTTGGGAATGAATTAGGCTCATGATACTCTGCCTTCCTCGTCATTCTTATACAATTCCTTATTTGACGGTCAAAGAGAAGGCAAAGGTCGGTTGGTGGTTTTTTTCGCCGTTGGAGGCTTGAGATATGGCGGGCACGCAGCCATTCATTCCCTTACATTTATATCGTTCCCAATTTTTTTAGCGCGAATACGTCACCCCGTCCGTCTTCCTCCCCCTCCCCGCCTTTCCCCCTCAAAGATAAGCGAGGATGCCCTCGGAATGAGATGGGTGGGAATTAATTTTTTCTTTTCTCTCGAGGCAATAAAGGAGTAGAGAGTGGCGCGCACTCTAGGATGGACTCTCGTGCCGACTCCCCACTCTGTCTCATCATCTTGTGCCGAGATGAAGGCAAAGAGATCCGAGACTGTGATTGCCTCCACCCTCCGGTGCTCCGTAACCTCCCTTGCGCCTCCCCTTTTTCCTTCCTTCGCATAAGTCCCGCATTCACGTCCGTCCTTGTCTCGGACGTCAGAAACCGCAACCATCCCCAGAGTAGCGTACGCAGTCTGTTTCGACCGGGGCAAAAGGGGGAACAGAATGCGTTTTTACTCTTTAAGGTAGTTTTAGCGAGACAGTTTCCTCATGGTCAGCTGAGTTTGAGCGTAGTCATAATGGAGACCATATTCGAATTTTATTTTATTTTTAATTTCAGCGTTTGTAAGAAGTAAATATTGTGATATTAATGGCACAAATATATTTATTTATTTATTTCAACTACACCGAAAACAGCTCGAAATGGCCTCGAACATCGGGTGAAGTAACATCAACAATAGACGAACACAACCACCCATTTCCTGAAAGGAGGAAAATACACCCAGCCGGGACTCGAACCCGCGATCCTCGGATTGGTAGACGAGGACGTTACCCCGTCGCCACCGGGGCTGACATATATAGTAATATATATGAAAAAAATTCTAAGTAATTATATAAATGTAACTACATAAATCTCTAACCTGACTCATTTTTTCACGCCGTGCGGTGAAAACGCCTTCACAACAGAAGTTTTTTTGCTATTCTGTAAAAAATACTACAGTGATTAATTGTTTTTTTTATAAATAGTTGAGATAGCATACAAACTACATATTAGATTTTTGACGAAATCTAGGTGTTATAAATTCCTAATGATTTCAACTGTCTCCCTCTGGAGTTCAGAGGCGTACTCTATCCCATGTGAAAACAGCTTGTATTTTTAGACAAATTTCTTGAAAAGCAGTTTGGCAAGGGATTAATATTTTGAAATCATTGGAAAGATGAAAGTTATATCTTTAAAATGAAGTCAAATTCATCAAATTCTAAGCGAAGTGATATTTCGCTCAAAACTGCCACCAGCTTCCTCTCTTCCCTCCAATCGTGCAAAATCTTTGCTCGCTATTGGAGACAGGCCTAATCATGGTTAGATCTTTTACAGAAATGTGCATTTATTTTTACTTATTAGATAAGTTCGAGGAAGTGGGTACCACATCACGTTATGCAATAATGGATACAGTAGGACCCCCTTTCTTATTAATTGAGGAAAGTTGGCGTACGACCGGCTGATGTTTCGGAAGTGGATCCGACACGTAGTCTAGGCGCAAGTATCAGTACCGGAGAGCGATGCTCTACACAACCGGTGTATTGTCTGTTGAATAATTTGGTAATGGAGGAGTAGTAGTGAATGTTTGTGTAAAAGGAGAAAACTTACGAACTAAGAGAGCGGGTCGTAGTGAACAAGGTAACATTACAGTAAAATAAAAAAATAATTTTTGGTAAAGCCGTTTTTAACTTGCGAGTATTTTTTTTTTTTAAATAGAGGTGTCATTGTGGATTTACTGGGGAGATTTATTTAATTTTTATTTTATATATTTTTTTATTAACATTTTATTATTTTTTCTTTCTCCTGTTAATATATTTTTGAACGCTTTTTATTATTTTTATTTGTTTTGATAGTTTATTTATTAATTCATACATATATATATATATATTTTATTTTTATTTATTATTATTTTTTTCACACGTCCACCACCTGGCAACCTCAGAAAAATTGAATGAATAAGAAAAGAGAAAAAAACGAAAGTTAACATTTACTGTGTTAGAGCACAAACTACACACAAAAAAATGAAAACCAGTGGGAAGATGATGACAAATTGTAATAGGCTTGGAAAAGACTCGTAGACAAGTAATTTGTTTTAAAGGCAGTGTATAGATCGTAGTTCTTTTTCCACAATCCCCAGTCAAATTGCATAGAATTAGGGGCAAGAGAGGGCCATGTTTGGCGATGCACAAAAAGTCTTTCTTTTATATCTTCGTCTATTTGGTATTCTCTTCTATAGAAAACTCGTTTCCATGAAATTAAATTTTGAAGTCATTGAGACTAGTATATTTTCGTTTCCTATTTATTTGCGAATGAATGTAATTTTTTGGTAAGATACGAGATATAAAAATGACAACCGACCATATTCGAGCTAAATGTTGGCAATGTAGTAGGTAGTATATCTAAAAAGGTGGAAAGCTTCACCCAATGGCTTTGCATTACTTCCAGGTATGTCGGTCTACTTCAGCTGAAATGTTTCCTCGGGAAAATTTTCTGCCCTCTTATTTCATGAAGCTATCATATCTGTCCAAATTTCTATATTCGTGAAGGTTTAAGGAGTTATTTTTTGGAACTATTCCCTTCCATCTTCACGCCATGAAGAACAACCGTTTGCCTACCTTAGAACAAGGATGCATGAAATTTCGCATATTATTGTTCTCTGTTCCACGGTGCATGAAATTGATATATTGAAGCTTGAGGAGTCCTTTTCTTTCCATATCCCCTAAGTGGTGTGTCTGAACGACCATGTGACCATAAAATCTGGCTGTGAGACTTCAGCTACAAGTGTTTTCGTTGTCCCTCAGAAACGAAGACTAAAGGATACCGCTGCATGCAAAAGGTACATTTCTGCTACCCATAGGATACCATGCTGTAGGTATTGCCTTTGCAAAAAATGCTGAATTTTAGCTGGAATTACCCAATCTGAGGTGCTAAATCTCATATTCCATCGAACTCGATCCCAGCCGACCTAAGGATCGCTCATGAGCGTCAGCTGAAATCATTCTTCAATCATGTTAGCTGTTGATAGTAAGAAGTGTCAGTCAAATTGTCACTTTTTTGGAAAATGGGGTCCAAAGTGGAATAAATGAAAAATTCAACCCTAAGTGCTGCTTTCTAGTGAAAAAACACTAAAGGTAGGCTAACACCACTCAATCACAAAACATAATACAGGTAGAAGAATGCTTCCGCACATTCACCTTAACTGTGGCAAGAATTCACGTACACCATTTTTTTAACGGCTCATATCTAAAATAGTTTCTGCAAATTAGCGTCGACATTCAATCAAGGTTTTGTATCTACCCACGTAGAGTTGTTTTTTATGCATGCAGAGTGGATATTATTCCAGAATTGTAAACTTCACTTTCTGTGTCGCAAAAGCTTTATTTAAAACTAGTTTTCAATGGTCTGACCTGAAGTAGATCTTTTCTTGTCTGCGTTGTGTATCTCGTACCACTGAAGTCGCCTCCTCTTGAGTACCCATGGGAACCGTTTCTTTTCTTTTTGAGGGTGGCCTGGAAAATTTTCTGGCCTCCTGCATGTTCTTGGATGTGTTTCGAAGGACACAGCCAAGGCGCGCGAGGGAAGGAGGCAGATCCCAGAGAAGCTGTTGAAAGGTTCTGGCTGGAAAGGAAAAGTAGGCCACATTTCATGCTCCAATCAAAATATTGTACCAAATTTTGGGTATACCGGGACCGTAACCAGTGATAAATACTAATGATTTATTGAAAATTAAAAGCAAACAGCTCTTTCACCCTCTTTTCAATCAACCTCTATAAAACTGACAGTTTGTTTGTTCGAATGCTATGTACTTCCAAACTACTTGCCGGATTCGCACACCATTTGGCACACATTTCTTAGGACCTAGAAGAATTAATAGGCGACAATGAAAATGACTGAGGACCCCCGCGTCCTCTAGGTTGACTCCTTTTAACTAACTTTTATTCCCATGAAAAATGCATTAGATTTAATACGTCAGAATACTTAATCAGCTTACTCTAGCCCCACAAGCTATACATTGCACAGATGGCGCAAGCTTCCTCTATTGTATTCAAATTATATAAATGAAAAGCTTAAACTTTGTGGTTCCACAATGATAAATTTATTTGCACGACCCGGGTTTCGACGTACTATAACGTCATCTTCAGGTGGAACCACAAAGTTTAAGTTTTTCATTTATACAATGAATAAGTTCCTCCAAGTAACGACTAAAACTACCAGTATTCAAATTAAAAAATATCCAATTGTGAAAAAATCGAATATTAATTTCAGTAAAATGCAGCAGCATACCTCCTATTCCTCCTTCCTACAAGTGAGATGCCTATCTGTCTTTAGAATGGCGCAGATCTCCCCGCAGTGGAAAATTTATGCCTACGATTATGTCCGGCCATATTTCAAGGATTTTATGTGATACAGCTGGAGAGAAATCTCTTGAAAATCCGTGGAGAGGCTTCCGTGGCTTGGTGGAAGTCGAAAAAATCTGCCTTATAATGTTTGTTTAGCCTATATTTTGGCTTTCGAGTCGTCGTTCATATTTGTAGGACGTCGAGAGCCATTTTAGTCGGGTCCTAAAAAATTTTAATGCCGGTTTTAGATTATTTATGAAGTATTGACAAGTGCCGGAATCCTCTGCTGACAGTCTCATTTCTCGGGGGAAAGGACCCATTTATTAAATAAGGAATTCGCTTTCAGCTTGTTTTCCGCTTCAAATTTGACTGTATTTGTTGAAAAAGTTATGGGATATACCCTCTTAATAAGTAAATTGGACTTAAGAAGTGAATCGCAGTTTATCAAGTTTTCAGAAAATTAAGGATTTATCTTTAAAGACTTGATTCAGCAATATAGTCAAGAATATAGCAGCTTTAAAAAACCTCGGTGATGGTGGTACTTTGTGAATACAGTAAGGCTGTTTCTCATGTCTGGAATGGAATGGAATACGATTTTTCTGATCATCGCATTGAACACCTGTAAATGAGCTATGGAACTGAGCCATCCAGTTCAACTCGGAAAAATCATTATACTTGATTTCACTGGGATTTGAAGGCGAGTCTCCCAATTATCCGTAATATGTGCTAGTCAGTTGCATTAACAAGCCTAATTAATTCTAATTGGATTTGCCAGGGTGTTTATGCTAACTGGGTGTCCTTACAAATGGTTTACGCGGAAGCACAGGAGGTGTGGTTGTGATTTCCTAGTTACTTTATCGCGAGTGTAAACCCTACACGGTCGCAGGGGTACGTACGGTATTCATCGCGAGGGATGCAGAAATGATGTGGTGTGTATTAATTAAGTACTCGGGTGCAAAAATAGGAAACTAAGGACATTGCTAGCAGCTAGTAAGCCTGACCAGTAGTTGGAAAGTCCCGATTCGATCTCGGAAGTAATACTAATTTTTTCGTGGTGAATTAACTTACTAGGTGTATTCATATTAGCACTCGGTGTGAAATTGTATCACCTTATTTGTACAATGAGCGTGGCTTTGTAGAATATTATCTGCATCCTTATATCATTGCTCTCTGCGATTCCAGATATTCCGGAAAGTTGAAATATTTCCGGAATGTTTACTTGATTGTGCCAATTCATTTTTGAAAGAGAGCAAGAATGCTGTTAGTCAAAATTGCCACTTTGCGGAAAGCAGGACCTAAAAAGGAATAAATAAAAAATAAAACCCCCAAGTGCTTATTTATTGTGAAAAAACTGTGATGGTAGACTAACAGGATTGCTTCAGGAAATGGAATGGAAACAGGTAATACTTCTGCGTGCCTAAATTAAGTGTGGAAAAAAAACTCGACATACATCACTTTTGCTCCCAACGTTTCAAATGTAATTCGTAGTTTTTCAACGTCAACTAGGAGAGATAACCATTCAACACCTACACTTTAGGCCGAGTTACACCAAGGTGGTGCTTCTCGCAGTCCTAGGCTTGTCTGTTTGTGTAAAATCTGGTAGTTCCCACCGCAGGTAACTTATGCCACGCCAAGCCGAAAGTGTCGTGATAATCCTTGAGGTTCACGGACCGCCGGAAGCGTGTTCACCCTAAGTGTTTATAATTATAATATAGAGATTCCCTTGGATAGCTCCAAAATGCCTCTGTTGTGAGTCCATAATTTCTGAGTATGATTTTTTTGGGTCATAATCATTCTAAAATTATTATTTTTTCCTATACAAAAGTTGTAGCTGTCAAGCTTAGATAACCCTGGCCGAAAGGGTTAGTAAGACGGGTTGCTCGCCGTTCTGATGATCTCAAGAATCATTCCGCGAATATGCACACCGAAGGTCAGTCTCTCTACTAGGTAAGCCGAGTAGAAACATGTAGAAACCTCGTTGTCCAGTGGTTCCATAGATGTTGGTAATTGGGAATGCTTTAGATGCCCAGAGATCATATGTTTAAGCTACTGTGAAAATAGTTTTCATGCAAAAGAAACGTGTGTTTATTCCTACCTGCCCTACCTTCCTTGTGCCTTGTACCCTACCTTCTTGTATCTTTCCTACTGGTCTCAATTAAATCCAACGTATAATGTGTACTTTCGTCGACATCATCGTTTATCTTATCGCCTCTTGAGTTTGTATTTGTTTGCGAATTTTCTTGTACTCATTTTCTCTTGAGTTTTTCCTGCACCTTAACTTGGATACTTCACCTGAGAAATGATGGAAATCACAGTCGACCTTAATATACGAATATGGAAAATACTAACACTAGTTTTATTTTAAAGTAGTAAAGTATCCACTAAGCGAAGCTGGATGAACATCGTTGAATAAAGAAATTGGGTTAAGATGAGTGCGTAATTTTTCCGGAAAAGTTCTCTCAAATGTTTGAGAAAGCATCAAAATTAATATCTCTGGCGCTTGATGGAAGGAAATCGTTGATTTCCTCAGAAAAAGTTAACGGGGCTGAAATGAATGTTGTTCCGGGCTACTAGGAGAAGTTTAGCCGTGGAGCAAACCATTTCGTAGGCTTGAAATGAATTCAAGACTTAACGTAACGTAACTAGACAACTTGGGCACCATAGTCATGTTAATTCCGTCGGGACGACATCTATTCCCTTATTTAATCAATGGTCCAACGCCTCCTTCCTCAGTGCATGGGAGTTGGATGGCGCAATTTAATTAACGCAGTGAGATCACCGGTTAATTTCGTCAGTCCCCCCGGGAGTTGCGACTTCAGCGAAGGGAAGACGAAAGAAGAAATATTTGGCACGCTCCCAACTCCGACCGACAACCTGTTTGTGACTCTCGTCCGTACCGCATCCACCGAGCATACACAAGCGAGAAAAACCGTGTGCGGGACCTAGAGAGCTGTCCGTCCAGAGAGTGGGTCACGACGGGCGACGACAGGTAGGGAACAACAAAACCTGCCAAACACGCGGCGAGCCATAAAGGCGCATTCGAAAAGAAAATATGACAAAGTTGGCCGAAATGAAAGAGAGAGAGAGAGACAGGCTACCTGCGGAAAGGTATTGGTTACGCCTGACGCTTTTTCCCCCCCTCAAAAAGAAACAGACGCGGTGTCTTCCTATTGAAGTTTAAAACGCCGTAAAATATTCAGGAGGACTTAGCTTAAGGAGGTCTTAATTGCCTTTCTCCCCCTTTTCCTTTCTGTATCTCGTCAATCGGCTTAAAGTCCAAAGTCGTGTTCCGTCTCTTGAAAATGAAAACATGCGCACAACCGTAAACAGTGGGGTGGATCAGGTGAAAATTGTATTGCCTTTCAAGGTCGAGGACGATAGTTTACGTATCTTAGCCGAAAACTGTGTAGGTATGGATGTATGTTTGTATGCACAGATCCCTATAAGCCGATGTCTCACTGTCAAAACCTTGGGCAAAAAAATTGATCAACGGGTTTGGTTATCCTATGACTGGTAGGATTTGATGAAAATGAAATTTGATCAAAATTATTTCCAGAGTTTTGAGCAAAAGTAATTTGAACACACTGAGCATAGGCACTACTAATTTTTGGAACAAAAAACCAATTACGGAGAAGATATTACAATGACGGGGTGAGCTCTTACGGCGGGGCTGAGTCATTACCCTTCCTCGCTTCAACCTTGTGTTGTTGTGACGCTTTTCCTTCGGATCGCTGGTACTTGGTAGCCGAAATACGCTTATTCGACCCTCACCCTCATCCGTTCTTGTCTGCAAGATTTTTTCCGCGCTCTTTTAGAGCAGTTTCTCCCAGAAGATGGGCCCATTTGTGTGTGTGATTGAGTGATTTTGAGTGCTTTTGAGTGTGCGTGTGTGTGTTGTTGTGTTAATAACCAGGCACCTTTAGTATGGTCTGATGAATTAGCCTTACGAAGGATCCCAGGTTATTACCCTAAGTATCCTAGGCGGGGTCCCATTAGTCTAGCAAAGGATCCTATCTGGTTTGTGTGATTGCGGCTGTGTTGGTCACTGTCGTGGAAGCATTCTTCCCGTAAACTATCACAGGAGGGTATTCTAGTGGAGAGGCTGGGGTTGGTCTCTGCTGTGGAAGTCCCATCCCGGAAAACCTACACAGCAAGGTTAGTGATCTCTGACGAGTGGTGCCAATTGTTTACGGCTATTGGACACTCCCTTTAATTTTTGTACGGAGAAGGTAATTTTAAAATAGCGATCTCTGCTCTCTGGTGATCAATGTGGTTTTGAGCCAATACGAGTAGATTTCATGTCAGTTAGTCTGTTTCTATACGACTAGATTTCACGTCAGTCAGCATTTAAATGAACTGGTAAAAGATAATTCTAAAAAATTATGGCTGAAGGATGGAGTGGTCTTCAAGATATGTGCCGTCTCTAGAATCTATGTGATGTCTTGTCCCCGAGATATTATGGTTTCCTACTTCACGCGGAAAAAATGGGAATGCACATCATATTCACAATTTTGACAAATCCCAAAACTGCGTACAATTTTCCAAAATGTTTGACGAGTATTCCACATTTCACATGAGTTCAAAATGTTTTGGCAAGTTTGCTAATTTGATGAAATTTATTTGAGCGAAATTTGGGCCGTTAGGCATATGCTTTACTCACAGAGATATTGTTGAACTGTGACACACGTTGGCTTAGAGAACAACCAGTGAGAGAAAAAAAATACGAGGGTGGTGGGACAAAGCACACGGTAAACCTTCGGTTCCTCAGCACGCTCATCGACTCCTGCTTCACACTATCTGTGCTGTAGCTCCTCGATGGCTGATTCCTCAAATATCTGCGATAGCTATCCCTTGCAATTTTGATAGCATCTGATCAACATCCAAAACGAGTGAGAAAAATTAGTTTTATATGAAAGACGGTCTTACTTAGCTCTTCGTTGCGAATTCTCCGTCCCATTTGATCTAAAAATTCCACCTTATTTTTCATCCCTCGGCCATATTTGCATTCCAGAGTTTTCATTGACGAATGAATAAACGCTCCATTTCCAGTTAATATCCAGACGTGGTACTGGAAGACAACTGAACAGAGCCTGCTTTCCAGCAAATCCAAGTATTGTTCGCTGTTAGTGATGTGTCAAATCCAAAATTTATGGAATACGAATTTCTTCTTTTTATCAAATCTCAAATACTGAATCTCGAATCCGAATCCTGCTTTCACCAAATAATGAAGTCCATTTTCTTTTCATTACCAATGCATTATGCATGAAATAAATGCTATTCCATTTTTTATTTTCTTATTAATTTATGAACCAAAAATTAGCCCTAGGTTTAACCTCAAACACAAATCCAATAACTTAGCTTTCACTTAAATTGATAGAAATAAAATTGAGCAGCATTTTTTTCTCTATACAGCATTTATTAATTCAAATTAATAATGCTAGATAAAGCTAAGTGAACGCAAGTAACTTGTTAATTTTGCTTATGAAATGGAACATTCTCAGTCTATCAGAGTCTAACCTGTTTCTTTTGTTAATAACCAAATTGTCGGGAGTACTCAAGACTATCTTCTAAAAAAACGGATGCTAGAGCAATCCATTGGTGTTTTCGTAGAACGCTTTTCAAAAACTTTCCGTGATTATTTTAGGTTCAAATTTCTGGATTTTGCTGCTTCACAGGCCGGAATTGATAGCTTTTTTTGTATGCTTCCATCGTGCTTTAGTGGCTTTAGAGACGTCATCGCGGGAAATATAGCATTGCCGTAAGTGACGAAAACCTCGACTTTATCAACGGCATTTTTCTGTGAAAAATAATTCCGCATTTCGCTACTGGGCGAATATATACAAATAAATAGTAAAATAAAACTGTTGAAGTTTCACCATGATCATCATTCAAACATCAATCATCCACATTTTCCAAATCCCTGACGATGCAAATGAAAAAAAAGCGAAACGTTGGCTGTGGAATAAAGATAATAAATTGACCAATACTCCAGGTAAAAAATAATTTTTGAACTTGGTCAAGAAAAAAAAACATTCTTTACTAATGATTAGAAAAGACCTGGATTAATTTTAATGAACGGCCATGATGCGGGACTCTGCTTAAAATGCGGTTAGGTGAACATTTCGTAACTTCTGCGCCGTGTAAAATGCTGTTCAAAAAAGCGTTTGTTGGTTTAGTGTACGTTTTTCTGCAGATCAAAACTTCATTTTTCTAATACAAAAAGAAAATTTTTCATCTTTTGTGAGTCGAGCACATAATAAAAACGGAAGGCATAATGGTCTTCGGTGGGCGCCTCGGATTTGAAAATGACGTATTGGAATGTAATTAGGGCGGTGTGTGCATGCGTCGTGCGCCGAACTTTAAATTAAATTATTACAGTTTTAGAAAGAGAAAAAAAATCTCACTGACTTTTACAGGCGTAGGCCACCGTCTCCTTACACGATTTCATTATTCAGCTCGGCTAAGTCCTCTCTTCATCCCATCCATAAAGCCTGCCTATTCTCTTCCTAACCTTCTCCGCTTTCCCAACACCCTCCACTTGACCCTCATTACCACGGGTTATTGCCGCAGTAATTAGGAAACCTGAGTAGTGTAGTTGTCTGAGAATTGGCCCGAGAAGCTAAAAGTCCTTGGTTTAATTCCCGATCCAGGCCGATTTTTTCAAAGTCCCCGTCATCATCTCCCTCCTATGGCTGAAAGTATCTTTCGCTATCGCGTTTCTACTTCTAATTTCCCTACAACTTTGCCCATTTTCCATCCAACGTACAATACAAGTAATTAAATCTGTTCCTCTTGATCCAGTTTTTCCTCTCCCACTCTTATGGTCAGTATTTCTTCCTTTGTCCTGTTAAGGGATGAAAACAAGCCGTAACGGCTCTAAAACTATCCTGGTAGTATTCAACTCTTTTTCTTGGTATACTTGCTTGACTATCGAAAAGTAACGAATCGCTTTTGGAAAACCATTACCAGAACCGGTCGACATTCATAAAGCAAACCCCCTGCCACTATTTACGAAGTCTCGCGTTAAGGAGACTCAAAACCAACACTTCACATGGTGGAGGTGCGAAACATGAATCTTATAGGTGTTGTGGGCTCATTAACCTCCTTTAGTATGGTGAGTAAAAGCGACCATTACATTTGCCGAACCGGTTGCTGACGGAAGGATGGGCCTCGTCGTCTTAAATTCTACTGACAATGGTGCCCTTTCCGTTTAAACGAATTGACAGTGGTTAAATAAATTACAACCTTATCCGAGTCCGATCTCGGATATCAGAATATTTTAGGCGTACTTCTTCCATTGAATTGGAGGATATTACTAAAAAAATTCGTAGACTTGGGTTGTTTAGAAATATTTTTGAATCTCCTGATTTTGTCGAGACGAAGATCTTTTATCGCCGCTTCTTGACAATTTTTCCCCTCAAAACATGAGAAGACAACGCTAGCCTACCCTAAGTTTTTTTACTTGTTGCACCAAACGCCTTTGTCTTCCCGATTCTTTCTCTATTGAAGATTCTTCTTCTCAAAGAAGAGAATGGTTGAGTTGATTGTTAAAATATTTATCTGTCACAATTCATGCGTTTTTATTTATGTTATTCTGCAAATAGTTTTAAGTCATTGCATTACGCAACTTATGGAATACTTCTTGCAAAATGGCGTATTTATTTCGCGTAAATTCCAAACTTTACTTGTGTAAGCTAATAATACGGAAAAAAAGATCTCATTAGCCCCTTGGGTGTCTCTTTTTTTCTCAATTTTTCTCAATTCAATGCTTTTGCCTGAATATAATTAGCATAGCAAGTGAAGTTACCCTTTTACTCAATTTCATGGCTATAAAAAAAGTCAATTTTCCGGAAAATACAAGACTTTTACACTAATGTCTCTCAAATCTTATTTATTTTAATTTGTTGAATGCCTATAAAACAAGAGAATTATAGGTTTATTGGTATGTACTCGTATATTTTGAGATGCGATTTTAAAGAAGTTGGAGGTTTCGAAACTTTCTCGTGTATATTCTCGAATTAACCGGATCTTTTTTTTCTCCAATCGTCTAAAATTTATGACAGGACCCTCAACTAAGTCAATTTATTTTCCCTTCAAAACTCCACTCGACGGAAATTACTCTTGAGGGGAACGCGAATCAGGTGACATCCATGCGCAGCCATGTCTCCCTGCGCATCAGCCAATCTCGCGCGAAATCTCTTAAACCAGTCCAATAAGGAAACAGGATCGGGTTCTCATTTTCCTTAATTTATTACTCTTGGTCGTTACCGAAGGTAAATAACATTCTTGACCCCTAAGACTTCGTTTCGTCGCCCTTCCTGTTTCATCCGTCCCTCAAAGAAACCCCAATATATTTCCAATAAACAGCTTTCAATTTTCAATCTCTCGGGGCCTTCGAAAAAAATCAAAGGAAAATGTAGTGTTTAGAAATAATAAATGTAAAAGCGTTTAAAACGACAACACTTAACGTGTCACGCAAAAAATATATCGTATTTAGCAACTTGCGTTAGAGTGTCATCAATGATAGATCGTTATTGCTGTTTGTATTGCATGAATTTCGTTTGTAAGAATTATTTTCATACGAAAACTGTATGCAAGTAATTTATAATTTCGTTTGAGAAACATTATTGCTATGTTTGTTTGCTGTATTTGTGATATATTAGTAACCATTTTGGACAAAATTATGTTGATATTCAATTTTTTCCACTTTCCTCCTTATGATTAAGTAATGGAGGTCACAGAAACAACATTAAGATTATTTTTAATGTTATTTTAATTCGTGTATAATATTTGATTTCTCCGAATTGGGTGCATTGGTTAAAGATAAAATGAGCTGAGATAACTGTAGAGGTGTTTGCCGATTTTGTCACATCTGGAATTAATGGATTAAAACGAGTAAAAATAAAAGACGATGATCACTTTATCTTGGTTTTTTAATCCATAAATACAAGTCAATGCAAATAATACAGTGTAATTCTGACCTGGGAAGGATCTGAAACTACGCCTACGAAGGATCTTGCAAGAAACCTCCCGTGTATGGCCCTGGGTGATTCCATCCCAGGCATGCATTACTCGTCCCAGTTCAATAGCTAAATGTCGAACCTTGCACGCTCCCCTGGCCCCTTGGCATGGACTAAAAAGTGGCCAGGAAAACAATATGCGTCCAAATTAGAAAAATGGAGAGTTGGTTCTAATGGAAAACATGCTAACATACAGCACAAGGTTAATAATATTAATATATCGATTAGGGAAACTATCTTCTAATTCCTGGATCATGATGTAGGGATTAATCCTGAAGGGCCATGATCCATGAATTCCTCTCCATCAGTGTCACCAGCGATTCGACTTTATTTCTAGAAAAAAAATGTTAAAATCATCCCGAAACATAAAAAATAGTATGAAAAAAAATAAAAATATATCCCACTTGATCCCGTGACCCGCGCCCGACTGCCGCCTGTTGTTTTTTTCGATTTAACGAAGCGAGAGAGAAAGAGGTGCGACCAGTCTCGTTCTCGGAGATCGTCGCCCGTTAACATATTTTTACAAAAATGAAATCGAAAATTCCTCAGTGCGAGAAGATGGTAGGAGTGAGGGGAGACGACGACCGGATGCCGCCAACCTATATTCGAGAATGGTCTCTTGAGGAGGAAGCTTTAAAATGACCGTTTCGTTCGTCTTGAGAGATATTAGCCCTGACGTCCCAGCTCTACCAACTCCTCCCTCCCTATTCCGTGGCTTGCGAAGGCGCGGATTAAATGGAAGGAGATATGTTGGTGAGTGAGGAAAGATCATTTATGCCGGCCCAGGGAGAAAGAAGACAGGGAAAGGTTGGTTTTTAAGACTTGCGAGGAAGCACTTCCATATCATTAAATGAGCCCGCTTAATCTTTCCACTAAAGGCGTCCGATTTAACTAACTCACTCTCTCTCTCTTCTTCTTGTGGGCTAAATATATACTGCCCCATTCATATCCCTCTCCGCCTTGTTAATATAGCAAGCCATTCCTTTTCAATCTCCGCTTCCTGCAATTCCGTTCCGTCCGCTATAAATAACTTCAAGCTTTTTTAGGGGAGTAGTCGGTCGATGTTTGTGAGGCGCCTATCAAATCGTGCTCATCTTTGCTTCTCCGCTATGGAATTTTCATCTACTTTTTCAATTTAAAATATGTGTTATTTTTTTTCCTCCAAATATTGCCGCAGCCAGATACTCATAGTCACGTTTTAAATCCGATGCTGCTATTACATTCCTCACTTATTACCTTCGGAATCCATATTTGGAAATAAAATTTTAATGGATTGTCTTTTAACTTGCTGATATTTGGTATAGTAGGTAACTGGAGTAACAAATGTAGCAATGCTTTCCCCGTAATGCACTGCATTAATGCTATGATTTGTGGTGACTATGCTAATGGATTCTTATCTTTCACCGGACTAATTATAAGTGTAATTCACTCCTTAGCACTTTTTTGTCATGGCAATGCCAAAGAGTATAGAGAAACGTCATTGCGTGCAATTATTTTTTTTTTGCTCGCAAGATTTTTTTCTTTGTATCATTCTCGTGTGGTATTCCTCTAATCGTTATTTGCTACGATAATTTTTATGCTGATGTGATTAAAGCCTCCGAGGCAGTTTAATGAATTATGATGATAATGATTTAGAAATCTTTAATTTTATAAATTGACAGCATGATGCTACTATGTAAGCCACATTGAAGACCTTTAGGTGGCGATTAAGAGCTTTTTTTCCTTCATGATTAATTTTCAGAGAAAAGAAACGTTAAGAAATATTTTCTTGGAAATTTTTTTCCGAGTGTCTTTATTGGAACATATTTTAGACATGAATTTAGACAATTTGGTATGGATGAAGAGGAACTTGAGCTGCGGCGGGCCTTTGCTCCTGGCGTATTCCTTTTAAGCTGTCATGATTTTCATTCCTAAACTGAAAGCCATCGTGGAACGGGCTGTCGACGAAGAAGCCATGCTTTGAGTAAACTCACAGCACTGTTTCGGGCACGTGCTCCTTAAGGGGGAAAACCGTACTCAGCATCTTATCCCCTTCTGATTCGGAGAAACCTGGAAAATTCCCCTTTGCGTCATACGACGTTATTTCGATATCGACCCATGCCAAACCAATGTACGCCCACGGCCCACAAACCGGACTAAAACGTAAGACCAATCGACGCTTCAACATCGACAATTTTTATGTTTCCTCGATGTGAACGATAACTAGACATGACTTCTTGGCACGTTGAGTATTATTAATACCTCCAGGAGTCGAATTAAATGATAATACGCTAGGAAAATTTTATCGATAATTCTTGGGATGGAAGACAAATGAGGAAGTGCTTGACATGGTGGGCGAGGAGAGGAAACTTGTGGATGAGATTAGGGTAATGTAGGGTAGGTGGCTGGAAGCGGTAATGATGGTTTGCTGAAGGCCGTGATAGAGGGAGGGATTTTGGGGAGGCGGGGAAGGGGAAGAAAGAGATTAGGTTTTATGGACGGGATGAAGAAAGGTAGGACTTATGCTGCGATGAAGAAAGAAATATTAGAGGTAGATAGGGCACGGCATGTGTAAGAGTCCGTTGGTTATTCTCTGACTTTCATCATAACCTACCTCTAACCGGTAGATTACTCTAATGAATAAATGAAAATTCTTGGTATACTCGATACCTTTCGGCATACCCGATAATTATTGCCATGTCGATACATCGTCGCCACCACGATCTTTTTGTGACGTTTGTAGATATTGAAAATTAGGCGTCGCACAGCCTACTACGCTGTGTTTCTTCAGTCGTCGTCATTCCGTTGCAAACGCCTCTTTCTCGTACACCCTTCCCAGTCTCACTCATATCCTCAACCTCTTTTCGTCCCTTTTCCTTCGGAACAACGGCGCCTCTTGTGAGTGCGAGACTGACCGCGATGGGCACCTCCTCCTCGCATTCTGACCACCCCACTCCGTTCTCAAATCGCCTTCTCTTTTCTCTCAACCTCCCTCCCGTGTGGCCACGAGCCATTTTTCCCTTACTTTCCGTGTGGTGGAGTCGCTTGTTTTGATTGCCCTGTCAACTGGACTGCCAGGCTTGCTGGAAAGAAGTCCTTTTTGCCGCATACTCGCCATAAAACTCTTCGCAAAAGAGTTTGAAGGACTGCTTTTTACCTTGAATTTACTTGGAAATTTCATTTTTGTCACATTAAAAATTTTTTTTTCTACGTATCCAAAATAAGGTGAACTTTTTTTAGTTCATCACTAAGGAAACTTGTATAGTAATTTTTTCTACCTGAATAGTGATTAGTGAAATAGATTTATGATATGGGATTGAATGGTGTAAGAGGAACGTCGTGGGTGAATACAATGAAAGAGGACAAATATTAGGTGTCTTAATAATAGGAGAGCATGCATGAAGCAATATATGAATGTAACAGTAGTGAAATATAAATGCAAGGATAGGGGATTATTGGGGAAATTATTATAAGAGAGCCAGTTTCCTAGCCGAAGCAGCAATAACCAAATTCCTTTATTGTGCCGTACCATACCCTGGAAGCGAGTGGCATTTTGGATGTATGTAAATACATATTTTTGAATTATTTCAATGCCGTCGCATCGTAATTTCGTTGTCGTAATCTAAAATAGGAAAAAAGAATAAATTATCCGCTGCACTCGTAAAAAAAGTGTAAAAATTGACAACAGTACACAACACAGGGAATGAAATTCTGCATAAAAAAATCATTTGACTTGACCGGGATCAAATGATTTTTCATGGCAAATTTCATATACTTCGGTGGATATTTTTTATGCTTGTGCGCGTGACTGTGTTCCATATTTGTGAATTTTGCAGCAATATGAAAATTCACTGCAATTTTCATAGAAGTTGTCGTTATGATATCGGTTTGAAAATACTCCGCATTTATTGAAAACCTCTTGCTATGACATGCAATTTTTGAACATTTAGGAACTCAAAAAAAATAAACCTAACCATAGCAATGGACGCAAAACTAAATGACCAGCAAATCAAGCTCGGTAATACAAATATTTGAAAAATTGTAGAACGCCTTTGATTTACTCGACTTCAGGTGAATAAACTGAAATTTCACTGTGGTAGAGGAGAGGATATTGGTTGGATAAATTCGCAAGAGGCCGAAAGAGTGTGCGAAGAATGTATTCTGGGGCGGTCGTGAGTTGCTGGAGGCTGCGATGGAAGGGTTAACGCGGGGGAAAGGAGAGGAGGGAGATAAAGCAAAGGCATTTTGGATGTCATCAATGGGGGTCACAATTATGTTGGGCTGATGAAGGCTATGATGTTCTTCAGAAGAAGTCGAGGGGTAAGCCACGAAAATTCCTCTCGTAGAGTTGAATCGGACCAGTGAAGAAGCTGGAATGATGATACCGTACTAAACTCTATATGCGCCATAATTATGCGATTTATATTAGAAGCTCGGGGTTTAACTTGTTGGATTTGGCCTTAATGGATCAGCCTTACCATTTTTTCCCGCTCCATATTCGCATTGCTCAGAAGGGTGGCCTTAATGTTTGAAAAATTTGGAAGTGCGTTGCCTCCGAAAGAATTGCTTAATACGAAATACATGCAAGCATAATAAATAAGACGTGTATCTTTTTCGAGTTGCTATAAAAGGATATCTGTGTTCTTGTCTATGTTTTCAACTTTAGCGCACGCGTGAACATAAGATGTGAGATATTTGGTGTCTAAAAGTAGGTACAAATGAAGTTGTATGCAAGCAAAATACTATTGCCTAGTAATCTAAAACGACTAGGGTTTGAACAAATTCATGTATGAACTTTTATACAAGATAAATATGCACGAATACCTTATAATACCTATAGGTGTACTTTCTTGCGTCTTGTCTTGTTTTAACATCAATTTTGTTTTGAATAATTCGACCCTGCTATAAAGTAGTAAGTAAAGTATAAAGCTTTGTGGAAAATTTGAGTTTTTCTCCCTCGTTTTAAAGCTTTTTTCCCACGTGAACATTCTTTTCGTTCTCAATGCAGCGTTTGTCCGCTTGTCTTTTAGTTGGAAGATGTGTATCAGCCCATCCCAATGCTTCTTCGAGGGCCTTCCCGGCTGTGTTTTGCCGAACTGCCTCCTTCTCCGTTCTTGGGAAAAGGGATCTGTTTTCTTTTCGTGTGTCTCCACCCTCGTCATCTCAAGTGCTTGCATCTCTTCCCATTTCGACCTAAAGGCTTTTCGTGCCATTTCTTGGGCTTCGGGCAGAGCTTCTGACCCCCCTTGTCTCACTCTCATCCACCAACGCTACATTTGAGGTCTATAGATACTTTTCTTTATGTTTTAGCTTTGGCGATAGTGTACATACTTGATTATGATAGATCGGCAGAATTCTTGAGAGCTGTAGGAGAAATTGGTCGCGTGATCCATTCACATGATTATTTATCTTGCTTTAATTTTTAGGGGAAACAGAGGGAATATGTCATGTTTTACCTCACTGGTATCGTCGCTCTAAAAACATTCCATAAATTATTCATAAATTATTTTTGCTATTTTGCCGAGAAAATTTGCCTGGTTTCTGGTATTTATGACTGGTGGAATGGGGGACATGATCTGCAAGTTCCACTTTTTTTTTACAGCGTAACATTGCGGAAGCATGGAAACATATGCAATTTTCAAAAAGTTATGAAAGGCACATTTGAATAAAACTCATCTAAAATGTTGCTTTAACTTTTCTACAAACAAAATCATTTGCGATAAAAAAGGAATGAAATTGGGTAAAAACAACAGAATTTTTTAAAGAATCAGTTTGTGCTTGTGTTAAATGGAAAATAAAACGGCCATCGTGAAGAAAATGAAGACTGGGGAGAAATATGGAAACCTTATGATGAAGAAAGCTTTCAATTCTGTTTGTTGTTTCTGCGGTTGGTGCCTTATTCCATAGTTATCTAATATACTGGGCGTCTATAAATTATCTGAATAATATTACTTGTCGTTTACATTGTTTTTGACTGATAACTGATCAGCTAACTCGCCGCAAAAACGCTGCACGAAAACTAACAGCATAAAACAAACTTGATGAGTTACTGACATCAAAACTTTTTTAGAAAATTAATATGGGGTACAATATTGTTTTCTATGCTCGAGTGTTGTTGTTCAAATAGATTTTGAGTAATTTAGAGTTGTTGTTCAAATGTGTCATGGACACCCTGTAGATTGTCTCGGTTTCAACACAGACTCCCTGCAACAATGGCTCAAAGACGGTATGTGTGTCGACTATGTAAAACGGGATATTTCCTTGTGATGTATGCACCCCTTGAGATCCTTGCGTGTGTATTTTTCTTAACATTTTCAAGTGATCATCCCCATCACCTTTCTACCCGCCCGTTCGCGTCTCCCCTGTGGAAGGAAATTATATGGCGTGGGCAAGCACATCCCCCTCTGGTGGTGGTCCGTGTTCTGTCCATCTTTATCTCGGTCGCGCATCTTAAGAGAGACAGACTGGCGACTCTCCGGCCGCTCCATCCCCTTCTTTTCAGTCTTCTAAGACGTGCTCAAGTCCGAGTTCCTTGCCTTCTCCTCTCTTCCCGTGGGATCGCTTTCCATTCTTCGTCCCCTTTCGCGAAAAATAATAGCCCTTGTTTAGATTGCCCCGACCGTGGGTCGCGTCGGTGACTTGCACATCTCTCGAGAGAAGCGCTCGCTTTCGTAAGTAAACATTGTGTGTTTGATTGATTTAAGAGACGTGTTCGCGCGCAGGCAATCCGTCCGTTTTTCCTGAAATGTAGCATCCCCTTGTTCTTCTTCCAGTAGTTCTAGTTTTGAACTGTTACCCTTAAAATGTTGAGGTATGCGTGCATTTATTAACCCTCCACGTTCCCTTCCTTCTGTCCTTATCGTCGGGTAGCAATCATAAAACCATCGATCAAGTGAGTTAATAGGTGTTGTGACTTGGTTTTTTCCTCCCTTTCTTAAAGGAGAATCAGTGGAGATTAATGGTTTTCACTTTTTGTCGTAAAAGGAAATAATTATCCTTTAGTAAAACAAGGAAATTCTTTTTCACGTTTAATGGATGGTTTCTGAATTTGTCTCCCAAAACGTGACGTGTGGTTGGTGAATTTGTGTTCATTGTTGTTTCAGTTTCATGTTTCAATATTTTACGTTGATATGTGGGTGACGGTTAGCGAACAAGAAGTTTCAACGCACTTGTTGATGGGAAAAATCCTGGAATATTGGTTTAATGAGCTTTGTAACAGAGTTAATTTACCTCGAAACCGACCCGAACTTCGAGAGACTCAACATCGACAGTCGAGCATTTTCATCGTATGTTTTCGTTACATTTGATATGGTTCAGAATAAATTATATATTTCTATAAGAAGAAAGGGAATTGCTTATTTCTGAAAGCCTTCCGGATTCCTTTTTTTATAGAGTTTCTGGGCTGACATTCTATGCTCGTTCATATAAAATTAGTCTCCTGGAATATGTTGGAAATTGAGCCTATTGTTAATTTTGTTCATGCAGACTGTGTGCCCAAGGATGATATTATTTACTTTTTTATTTTATAATGTTGACTTACTATCCTTTTTTATCGTAGTGCATTCTTTTTAATTTTTTATTAAGATCCAGTACAAATCAGTTTTTATTCGTATATTCATTCATTGACATTGAGAAAAAATAGTAAGGAGCAGTGAGGAAGTTTTATTAAACTCAAGTGCTACTAACGGTTTCCTGAAAAACCTCCTGTGAGCTATGCCGTAGATGCGTCTATTCAGGTGGATGTGAGCATTTGGATCTTAATTATCATACTCAATAACGTATATAACTTACATTTTGATGTAAATGATTGATTTTCAATTCTAAGTTTAGTCAATAATTCTGGATCTTCATTCCACTACATTCAATTCCGATTTATTTAGTCCTCTATACCTCATGTAAAACGATTTATTTAAAAACTTTTACAAACCACAGAAAAATATGCACTCTCTCACACACACAAAACCCGTGTTTCGGCGCTGAGCACCATCATCAAGTGACGAACAAGGCGAACAACATATTCCACACTGGAGGGAGGGGTAGGTGGGTGGTGGATGTAATTAGGGGGTGGACACGGATTATACTGTGGGTAGTGGTGAAGGATGGGGAGGCAAGAGGTGCAGTGCAAGGCTGGTAGCAGACCTTGAGTGGAATGAGGGAGGAGCGGAAGCAGCGACTGCAAGGATAGGAGAGGAGGCAGGGTACAAATATTAATTTATTACCGAAACTTTCGGGTCATTAGATGCTTTCAAAATATCCAGTTGCTCTAGTGAGTTCGACTCTTTTCTGTTATTAGACGTATGTAAAATGTTAACAATAAAATCACTACGATGGTCCCAAACTAAAAGATGCTTAGCGAAGTTGCTCATGCCGTCATTGTTATGTTTAAAAGCTTGTAAATTTTCTTTACTTATTTTGTTAAAATTCCTGAGAGTTTGACCCACATAACACTCCATCGCATTCACCACACTGTAATGCATATACTTCACTTCTCTCCTTGGAGTCCACTGGGTCTTTGCACTTAACAAATAACGTTTTTAAGGTTACTGGGTTTCTATAGGAGATGTTATAAATTTCTGTAGGGAATGTTTTAGCCAATCTATATGTGATGTCACCTAGGTATCTTTAAGAACACCACCGTTTTTTTGTTACTTTTGCAAGCTCTTGGTGGAATAAAATGATTCGAGTGCCAATTTCTTTTGTTTATTAGAAATCAATTTCTCTATTAATCTGTTCGTGTACCCGTTATTCCTAGCGATCTGTTTTATGACACTGACTTCCTTACTGAAGTCGTCTTTTGACAGGGGTACGTTAAACAGGCGGTGAATTGGGGAATGGAATGCCGCTATCTTTTGTGGATACCAATGTCTTCAATCGGCGGGAATGACATGGTCAGTGTGAGTTAGATTTCGAAAAATGGAGAATTTGTGGTGACCGTTCTCAATGGAAATGGAGAGATCAAGATAATTTAGCGTGCGATTGGACTCCTTTTCACAGGAAAAGGAAGGCATATTTTTCTGTGGTTTGTAAAAGTTTTTAAATAAATCGTTTTACAGAATGGAATACCACAAATTTAGTAGTGAACTCATTTTATTTATACTATATACCTTAATTTGCCTGCGTTTTTCAAACCTCGGCCATTTCTCTAGCATTTGTTCCTTTTCCTCTAATTTCTTCCTCTTCTAATAGCTTTTTTTAATGTCTTTGTGGCGTGCGCACGTCCTGAAGTAACCCCTTGATTTAAAATAGTGAGGCACTCATCTGTCTAAGAGACCCTTCCTCGAAAAAACTGCTTCTTTCACTCTGGCGTCTTAACTTTTATTCGGCCGTTAACGGAGTGGCATTTAAAGAGTTTCATGGCATACGAGACGCCCCCATCCCCAATGGTGGTTGGTGCCAGTTATCACTGCGCTCCCGGCAAAGGACATCCAGGACCTCACACGAGACGAAGGAAATGAGTGAGACTGTAGCATGCATTCCGATTTCAATCCAGTGAGGAAACACGTGCATCCACGTTTTTAGTGTCGTGGTGACCCTCAACCTTAGGGGTGATTACGACCCATTCCCGTAAATCATAAGGTTAGTTGCACGCCACATCGGTCGGTAAATATTGCCCTTACCTACCGCGCGCTGAGTACTCTTAATAGGAGACACAAAGGGGCCTATTTAACATCTTTTCATAATCTCTTCTCCAAAAGGTGGGACAAATTGAAGGTCTCCTGCACAAGGCTCTTTGCTTCACTTATTTGAAATCGCATTTCCTTCTAGTTTTAATTTGACCTACTTGACATTAACGTGACGGCTGATCGAAAATTGTGATCATGAACATGACCCCCCATCTTACGCGTATTCAGCACTTTCGTTCAGCTAGTAAACTACCTGTCATATTCGTGTGATTATTGCTCTCTATCTATGTAGATTACAGAATCAATACAACTTTGTAACGTTCACAATCAATTTTGTTTAATACGACCGGTTGCATCACATAGGCGACATCTTCAGGCGACACCTTGAAGATGTCGCTTATGCGATTACACCGGCCGTATTATATAAAATTCATTGCGAAAGTTACAAAGTTGTATTGATTCTGTCTATATTGATTTTTACAAAGTTACGCCCGATAATATTGAGTTCATGTGTAGATTACGTTGTAATTCAGTGCTTATGTGCAATGGTTCTGTTAAAACTTAATGAAGCTATCAATATTCTGGAAGGAATTGACTTGCTTACATTTTTTAAAAATTTGTAGTCAGGGTACAGGAAACATGAATAACAAATAGTTAAAAAAATAAAAGTAAATCCATGAAAATAGTATGAAATTTGTAATTTTAGGAGCAACGTACATCTGAGCACCAATAGGTAATTATGATAGGTTCAAATTTGGCAAAATATGTCGTTACATCTGGGATACATATTTCCCAATTTAAGGGGATTTTACGGAAGCAGTAGTTCTGCCAATCCATCCTTTTGTGGATGATTTCAGATAAGAATTTGAGCGCAGCACATTTAAGATACCATTACTTTTTCAGTTTTCTACTCGTATATGAGCTGAATATGGAAGAACTTTTGTCTTTCTGCTTAATTAAAATAGAAATTTCAACCACGTAATTGGAATAAATGGTAAAATAACCTATTCCTTAGATCAAATTCTTTCAAGCTCTATACTCATTCTTGAATAAACTCAGATATCCTTGAAATTTTCAAATATCCAGTGAGTGGGTTTGAGGATGCTGCTTTGATTCCTCTATGTTTATTTTACAGCAAGGCAAAAGATAAGCCATGTGCGGGTAACACATAGTTAGCCGTGTCTACTTGGATATTGCGTTTTTTACGTGCCTATTCAAAGTCGTGCACGTGTTGGTTTCGTTGTAAATTAGAGAGTTTTTGGTGCAGAGATTATGGATACTTATTTTTTTTTATTTTAATTGATATTTCAGGCGTAGTACATACAGTTCTGTTCAAAATAATCGTATCACTTCGTTGCCGAAGAATTTCCAAGTCCCGCGTTGACAGTACATATTACTGTCCAGAATGAAGCTCATATCATTTCTCCATTTTCATGCGTATTTATGAGGAATTTGCCTCGAAAATAGGAAATTAGGAGGTCATGTGAACGTATACGACCAAATCGGGTGCAGTGAAAAATTGAGCGCTGTACTGTACAATCAAACTTGGTTCTGCCCACTGAATAATTTATTATAAAACGCGTTTTTCAACGCCAAAGCGTCAAGGCAACACCAAAGTCTTCAGGTGCAATGTCAGGCACGTGTTCAGTGGACACAACTAAGTTTTATTATTTAATAACATGAAGGCAGTACGGAGATGGTCAGTGTTTATAAAAGAAAATTAAGCTGTTGTCTCCAACGTTTTGTCAGTTTCAATGCCTTCCTCAGGCAAAACAAAATTAAAACGACGTATGAACAATAGAAGGAGGTATATAATACAAATTTAAATTCATTGCAATAACATCCATAAAAAATGTTTCATTACCTTCCACTTCTGTGGCATATATATATATGAAATTATTTAAAAAAATTCAGAACAAGCATTTGAAACAGATTTTTAAAACGGTTGAGTGATACAAACAATTTAACATAGTAACACAACAGCTCGTTGAAGAATTGTAACAAAGGTTTCTATGTGCTAGAAATATAATTTTATTAAAAAATTAAATAAAAATGAATATACGTATGAAAAAGATAATGGTCAGCATAAAGCAATATTAGAAGAAAGAGTATTTCACTTACGCACAAAATACAAAAAAGTCGTTAGTTTGTCTGAGGAGCTCCATGAAATTGACAAAGCGTTGGCGACATCAGCTTAATTTTCTTTTATAAACACTGACCAAATCTCCATACTGCCTTCATTGTTCTTTAAAAGTGGTCAAAACACAGAAGATATATTTATTATTTAAGTTCATAATGCTTTTCCATCAAATATTCATCTACATCTACAAAATACCCTGCAAGCCACCTCAAGGGTGTATGGCAGAGGGTGATTAGTCACCAATATACGTTACATTATACCCTAAAGTTAGTGTATCTACGACTAATGATGCACTAGCATACATCGCTAATGCCTGTCACGAGGCGCGGCCTCACAAGCATGCACTACGCCACAGATATACTACCACTGTTAGTGGGACCGTCAGTATTTATGCATATTGCAACTACAAATGTGGATAGAGATTCAAGAGCTATAGCGAAAACATACACAGCATGCTGTAAGTACTAGGTAGCAGATAATAGCAGCAGCATATCTAGTGGGACATCGTTGAATACATGTGTTTGCTAATACATTTTTTTCGAATGAGAATTTTGGAGGAAAGCGTCATTATTGGCGTAGAACGCAGATTATGCGATTCGTATGAAAGGGAAGAGACTTCCCTTCTGGACGCCACATTGTCTTTGTCTCCCGACATCCACCCCCTCACTTCAGCAGTGGCGACAGGAAGGTCTTCCAGCATCTTCTTCTTCTGTGTGTTTTACTCTTCCATACTTCCATTTCACCCCTCCCACACCCACACGCAAGTGCGTTGAGGGAAACACTCTCACACAACATATAAAATATAACGACTCGCTTTTAACGACGTGACTTTTTTTTCTCGAAGACGTTTTGTCAACGGTCAAATACGGTGTCTATATGCTTCCCCGGGTGGAGGTAGGGGGGGGAGCAGATGCTGGGCAGGTTGCCATCAATCATTGGTGTAAACGACCCCCCTTCCGTGGAAACAAGAGCAGGCCGAGGTCGGTTGAGTGTGTCTCGTTCCTTTCGCTTCCCGGACGGAGCGGGTAGATGAACGAAAGCGAGTTAAATTGATTTTTTTTACTTTTATTTTTATGGGAGCCTCTCAGTTGCGCGCGCGAACACTAAAAATTTGTTCCGCGTCTCCGAAGCTGACCACATGGCGTGAGCATCCTTTGCAATGGAGTGAGGGCTCTACTTCGTTTTCATTGTGGTGTGGCGCGCGGGATGTAATTCATCCATTTGCCAAGGACAATCGGTCTCCTTGTTAACTTCTTTTACTTAAATGTTTTCCAATCTATTTTGGAGCGGTTTGCGTTTGCTAATGTACGTAGATCTCGTATTTTAATTTTTTCAAACATATATTGCTTTGAAATCCTCTGTTTAACGATGCGCCGTTTGCTGTTGAGGTATTCGAAAAGATGTCTCGTTTGTTACGGTACATTTTGTGGTTCCCAAACTATTGAAGAGCGACTCTTCTAGCATGGAACACGTAGGTTCACGGACGAGAATATCCTTGAGTGATTCTCATTGTTCATAGTGGGGAAAACTACCGTATTTCTTCGAATATAAGACGCACTTTTTTCCCCCGATTTTGAGGCTTCCCACTTTTTGTGCGGCTTATATTCGAGGTGCGGCTTAAATTCGAGAACTTTCTTAAAAAACGTAAAAAAGGCCGTTTTGAGCAAACCAGCCATTCAGTTTCACGCGGACGCCAGCTAGTTCGCTTAAGTCACGGGGAAAGTGAGAAATAACGCTGAAAAAGGTCAAATTGATGCACAATTTATTCATATATCAAAGGATAATATAGATAACATTGTGTCACAGTTACATAGGTAATGTAAAAATAGATATAAAATTCTGATGGCTAATACTGTAGGTAGTACGGGATGTACTAAAAAGGGTGCGACTTAAATTCGCGTAAAATATTTTTTCTGTTTGAGACCCCAAAAACGGGGTGCGGCTTATATTCGAGTGCGGCTTATATTCGGAGAAATAGGTTTTTTTGCAATGCTTAGCAACGTAGAAAATGTGATGGAAAGTACAGCGAAGAATATTGTTACTGATAAGTAGAGTGTGTTATGCTCAAGGCCGTGATTAAGGGGAGCATTTTGGGTAAGTGTGGAAGGGGAAGAAGGAGTAGGCTTTATGGACGGGATGAGAAGGGGTAGGACGTTTTCTGAGACGAAGAAAGAAATCGTGTAAGGAGGATAAGGGCCTGCGCCTGTAAAAAAACTGGAGGATTCTCACTCTCTTCCATTTAAACCTGCCTTAACTGTATGATTGTTCTAATAATTATAATACGTTCACCTACTAATGGTTCGTTTTCCTTCTCGATTCATATATATAGCATTTTTTATGATATTTCGCAATAATGAGTGCAAATGTCCCTACGAGGTTTGGATGAGCCAATCACACAAATTTGCAAAGGTCGGGGTCCGCGGGCCGGGCCCAGCTAAAACAAAAGGCTCTTGAGCCGGGCATGGGCCGGACCGAACAAAACAGACCCTCGCAGACCTGGATATGGTCTACGTGACGATTCTGGGTAGGTCGAAGTGTAGGAATCAGTCGAAAGGTAGTTCTCGGGGAACGTTTGTGCTCAGTGAGGCGGCTGCAAAACGCCGCATAGTGGACGCCCTCTTTCAAGTGATGGTGACGTGTAAAAACCCTATTGAGGAAGGCAATGGGAAACCAACCCTGAATGTTTTCTCTCTCTTGGAAACTGTGGAAAGTTATTGCTCCGTTTATAGTTCTGTCATTTGGGCGAAGGGGTTAAGTGGAATTTAACGCTTTATGACCTCAATATAACTCCAGCGAATGGGTAGACAACGTGGCGTAGCCTACGTAGTTCAACAGATACTCAAATTTTTGTTCTGCACTTAGGTTAAATACAAATGCTCAAGCAAACATTGCTGCGGTTGAGTGTAATGTGTCCAATGGAAGTAAGCGGAATGAAACATTTGCTATAAAAAAGTTTTGTCAATCTAGTATAACTTAGCGTTGATGTATAAATTCAATTTACAATTAAACTCACTAATTTCAACACTCATCAATGGGCAAGTGGACTGCATGGTGGTGTGATTTGACCAATCACCATGTGTATTCTGTAGCCTGTTACGGGAAAAAATTCTCCAAAAAACACCGTTGAAGTGAAGGAAACAAGGTGATGAAACTGCTGAGTGCGAAATCTTGAAAAAAGGCACAACCTTTAAATTAACTTTGATATTAACTTAGCTATCACAATTTCAAATCTCTATTCGTTCACTTTCTGCAACAAATGCAAATTGCTGTTTGTTGAGGTTTCCCACAGCCCTAAGGTCACGTGACCTCTAACATTGTTTTGTTTATCCGTAGAGCTATAGGCTATTCCTGTCATTTGCGTTTTCCCGCACTCCATCCGTTCACGTGTCCAAATGACGAATTTTTATCCCCTTCATTTGGTCATTTGTTACCATGTTGGTCTTTTGTTACCACAATTTGTTTATTTATGGAGTCGATAGGCTCAATCTCTTGAGTAAATTGAAGGCAATTTACTTCTCCGAAAACGTAAAGAACATGATAAAAACTCTGTAATAACATGGTAGGGTCGATCGCATTCATAAAATTAGAGATAGATTAATAGACGGGCAGGTTTAAAATGCCATGTTTTCCGCGTACGATTAGGGACGACAAAAACTATGATTTATGTCGACAATAATATTAATATTATCGATGAGTGTTATGTTATTTCTTATTATGTTATTTCTTATTTTCATTTTTTTTTCTTTTTCAATTTTTCCCTGAGATACTACTCAATTTTATGTTTCATTAGTCTGCGATTTTGTAAAAATACTCGCATATGAGCATGACTGAACAAATGGTCCTCGTGATGCATGAGTGACGTGTCTACCCCGTATGAGTAGAATGATGATTTGAAGCCATATTGTGTGTGAAATACCGTTCTCATACCTTAATTTAATTCAGCATAAAAGTACATTTTTTTTTAATATTTAATGTGTGACTGTTTGTCTGACGGTTAGTGCATACCTAGTGTGGAGTCACCCCCTGCCATGCATCATTGAGGTGATTTTCAGGGTACCGCGTGGATATAAATACGCATCGTAATTGTTACATCGTCGCGACCTGAGATCCAGGGGAATCGGTTCGGTGACACAGCTGTGGGATGTATGGTTTGACACTTCGCTGAGTGGTCACCGAGGACAGTCACCGGCCGCCTATGACGTGTCCGTCGACCTTCATCCCCTTCCCGTCACCCCTTCCCCTATCCCTCCCCCTATTGATAGATCCGTGGGAAAAAGGTATCGCACCACTCGCCCTCATTTATAGCGGCGGCTGCTGGACGAGGGATAGAGTAGAAAGAATGGACATCGTATCGCGTGTTCTTCTGAGGCCATCTAAGGAACGGGAGCAGAATGGAGTTAAAGTTTTTAAGAGTTTTCAATTTTTTTCAATTCCGCTCCGGACTCTTAAGAGAGTCGACCTAATATGGACCCTGCCCGTTTTTCCCATCTCGAGAGAGCCGAGTTGTGTCTGACGATGAGGAGTGGAGAAAAAAATGAGTGCCTTCCCTTCATGTCGCAGCGCTTTTGTGCTGTGTGGCACGGAATACAATGGGTTGTGATAGCTGGGAATGTGCGGCCCGCGTATCCGATACGGCTCGCTTGAGCATGGTCGATGGACTTCTGGGAAAGAATGTGAGAGAAGAATGCCTGAAGTATTTTTTTTTACTTTCTCCTGACGTGGTATAGTAATAAGGATGGATGATGAACTTTGAATGGATTTATACCAATCCATAAAATGTGAACTAAACGAAAGGGAAATCAAAATCGTGAAGAGAATGTTTACACGAAGTTGTTATTCTGCGTTCGTGCAACTGTTATGGTAGAAGATGCAATGGAAAACGAGGTTAAACTTACAATGTAACCTCTTTTTGGAATTTCTTTTACACTCGACCGGGTTAAGTTCCCTAAGCTGATAGTTTATTATCTAGGGCTGACAGATACCTGACAGCCCTAGTAACAATTCACTGAAATGAAAAAGAAATAAATATGAGGTTTAATGCCGCTGAACTTTATCATGAATATAAGACTTGATTCGTCTCACTTGAAGGAATAGTTTTTGGTGATAATTATAATATAATTTCAATGAGTTTCGAGAAAATGTTGAATTCTTCAGAAGTTATTTATATTCATACTACCGCGGAAGTGCTAGTCATGAGAGCCTTTGAGCATATTTTCGCCCTTGCCTAAATTAGTCTGTCCGTGAGTGCATGATTATGATCAGGTGTTTCCGTGCACATGTTGCTTGCCACTTTTACTTTTATGCAGCGCGAAATCATATGCGTGTAAGTTCAACTGAAGGTTGACTGATTTTTTTCTCGTTACACATTTAATCAAATAGCAAATTCTAGCGAAAAAATCAGGTCTTCGAAAGATAGCGTCAAAAGGTTCCGCTGCTTAACAACTAACATGTCTTGGTTTTGTTCTAAAACACCTTACACTCCATATATATACCAGATCCAGGTTAAGTTTTCGGAAATGCACATTTATTTGCTGATAAATTAAGTTGCGGCTGCTGAACATTGACGTTTTTCTAAAGATAAGAAAGTATTTTCGTATATTTCCATTTATCTGAAAATTTATGTAACTCAAATAAGTTTTTTTATATTTCTTTCCATTAAAACAGAATGCTGGAATCATTTAATGTATTTGATTAGCATGTTAATGCTCGCTTTTGCTTCTTAATAAAGATATTGAATGCTCATCTCCATGCAAGATCTGCGCTCCGTTGGATAGATGATCGCTGCGCTAGAACGCCGGGGTTGGTCGTCCAATATGAGGGAAAAGTGAAAGGAAACATCTTTAATTAACAGGAGAACGACGGACGCGGGTATTTATTAATTTCGCAACGCATCATTTAGCAGGAGAATAAAAACGCCGCGGTGGGAATAACGATTGCAATTAACGCATTAAAGAGATAATATCTCTGACTAAGCGATCATTATTTATTTCATCCTTGTAATACGCGGAACATTACGTAACTCTGTAAACGTGGCTCATTCATCGTGCTTGACTCTTAAGTTACGTTCTTTGCATATTTTAGTGAGTACTTATTCACCATTAGTTCATTTCAAAAATAGTAATATATGCTTTTAGTGTGCAAAAAAATGTGTTCAGGCCACATCAGGTTTTTGTATTCAAATTGTGCAAGATAATTATGGGGAATTGTTAATTTTTTCTCTCTGTGGTCATAGTTTATATGTGAAAGATCATATTTGTTAGGTTAAAGTGGAATATTTCTTTAACTTATATAAAAAATGATCCAATGCTGGATTGATAACAATGGATTATCATCAATCAGGAGATTACAGAATGCTTTTAGTCGCTTATTTTGCAGAATGAAAGTATTTTTGACGTCGTAAGACATTTACGTTCCATATCTTTGTTAATTTGTCAAAGCTTTCTTCAAAGTTTGTTTTGATAATTTTGGATTTTGATGAACAAACCCCATTTACAGCTAAGGATAAGGAAAGAAGATGGAGGGTCGTTTGCTTATCATTCTAGATTTGATTGACAAAGTACCCAAAGATGAACAGCTTATTATACGCTTTTTTCGCAACCGGCATCGATTTAATAATTTGTGCTCGTTATTTTGTCGCTTAATACACAAAACTGCTAACGTCATCATTCAAATTTCTATCTCATGCTATTTGTGTGTTCGTATTTTCATTTGTGCGTACTTGTTGCTTGGGAACCGGTTTGTTTGATAAATTATCGTATTGTCTCCATTCAGCTTGATTGTTTCAGTCTTTCGTAATTATATAGAGATTGATTGATATCATAGTAAAACATAAACCTCTTTACTTTTCTCGCGTAATCAAAAATTTTATTGCAAATATAGTTTTTGACGCAATGAGGTATATTCGGATTCCCAATTTCGAATTGAATTTTGTCATCCTTGCGGTTAGGCTATGAGCGTAGCACGAGATCCTGGACTCCAAAGCGTTTTTTTAATACGTATTTATTTAACTATTTATAACCTCCAGTTGTAATAAGTCGCGGAACTATGTACTCCTCTTCCTGATCAATTACTAGACCGGAAATTTTCATTTCGTCTAAGTAAACGCACAATCAATCATCAAGTCTATTGTCAATTCCCCTTGTTATTTGATTTTATGGGCAGGTGAGGAAGGGATTGAGACTATGTACACGTGTCTAGCGTGTTCAACGTAAGCCCTCCCGATAAAATGATCAATTATTTGGAAGACTACTGTTTGCCTGTTCGTTATCTCAACACTGGGAATGCTTCTTCGGAGATGGTTATCCAACGTTAGGACTCGCTTCGTTTACGTCTTGAGGCGACTGTCACGTCCTTCGATAAGGTTCATTGACCTCAAAAATCTCTTTATTTAGTCTCCTTATCTGAGAGTCAGTTTGTTAATGAGAATTTTTATTTGATCTGAAAGATTTCCCTGAAACTAAGTATATTATTTTTTTAAGCAATAACACTGCTATGATAAATAAAGCACGTTTTAAATTAAATCGGTGGTAATAAGTAATATTTCCTGAGTCTCACTTGCATGTATTTGTCCACCTTGACTGATATTCGTCTCCCAGTAGGCCCTACTCGGAGATTCGATTGGGGGACTATTTTACTTCAGGAATGTTTTACCTGGAGGAATAGCATTACGTCATATTTGCGATTTCTTGGTTAAAAATAAAATCCATTTTTAATTTCAAAAACTTTGTACTTTTCCACACCTTATTTAAAAACTGCAACCGGTTTCACCATAATATGGAATCTTCTGGCACATTCTGAAGCTTAGATGTTACAATATATACCCAGAGAAAATTAAAAATGGTGGGGGTTGGTTTTAAATGGGGGAGAGAGGAGTAGGGCGGTTGGGGCATGGCAGAGTGAGAAGGGGGGTAGTGGAAAAATCGAGAGGAAAGGAAGGAAAGTGAATCGGGGAATGACAGTGGGAGGAGTAGAAGGTCACCAAGTTATACTGTTTTCTATTTAAAAAAAAAAGGAAGATTTGCTCACTCTGCCATGCCCCAACCTCTTTCCCCCATTCTCCTCTCTCCTCTATTTCAAACCAACCTCCACCATTTTTAACTTTCTCTGGGTATATATTGTATGACCTAAGCTTCAGAATGTGCCAGAAGATGCCATATTATGGTGAAACCGGTCGCAGTTTTAAATAAAGTGTGGAAAAGTATAAAGTTTTTTTTATTAAAAAGGGATATCCATCACTTCAATGGAACAATCAAATTTATTTTTAAAATAAAATATTATTCTTCCGTTAATACGGATAGCCAGTGGAATAATCGTAATATTATTTTTAATCCCCAATGATCCGATCTATTTTTGGCGTAGAAATTATATTCCATCGAGTCATATACATACTTTCGATTTAGAAAAAAGCGCAGAGGTACATTTTTTAATAAAGGGCTAAGCAATAGCCGTCTTTTCCGCGAGTTTTCTTTGAATATTACTGTTTATTTTATTTTTACAAAGCCAATTGGTAGAAAAGTGAAAAATTCATATTATTTTTCTACCCTATCGTCGCTTATCCTTATGTTTTCCCCTTATTAAATTTACTTCAGCCATCAAAAGAGTGTGGCTTACCGAAGGTAGCTGTCAAACATCTGGTAGAGAAAAAGTGATGATAGGAAGGTGTTAATAGGAAGGAAAATAATGGACCAATGGAAACTAGCTAAATGGTAATGTGGAATGTGGTTGACGTGGCCCATTTTTGAAATAACTATTGTGTATTTTCGACACTAAGATACAATCACTGCTGCGTATAATTTTCGCGTGGATTATATTAGAAGACCGGGGCTAATTTTCAATTTTTTTATCAAAAATGTATGGTATGAATATGTATGGTATGGTATTTTACCGTATGCTTCAAATATTGACGGTCTTAGTAACGAT
Source organism: Pyrrhosoma nymphula (assembly GCA_963573305.1). Taxonomy (NCBI): domain Eukaryota; kingdom Metazoa; phylum Arthropoda; class Insecta; order Odonata; family Coenagrionidae; genus Pyrrhosoma; species Pyrrhosoma nymphula. The sequence goes on from OY754327.1 coordinate 34,431,736, forward strand.
TGTAATCGTATCTCTTTAAAAGCATTTTATGAATTTAACTATTGAGATTTAGCTTCATATTGCAGTGCAATGTATCACTACTACCCCGAGAAGGCGGCACTTAGTGATGCATTTATGAAATATTTAACTTGTCTATGCATTCGTTAGTTAAAGGATTCTAAACTAACCCTAAAGGTTTTATAAATTCATAATATTTATTAAAAAGTATTGCCAATTTCTTAGGAAGAAACATATAGCGATTTTCAGGATTTCTTATACCTGTGAACCTAGTATGCGTTAGAACTGCCTAAATACAGCTTCAATGTTTCAGTAAATTTTAGCATCTTAATAATGAAATAAAAGATCTTCAAGTCAGCAAAACATCGACAGATTTTCACTGTGCTTGGTAGCCCCACAGAACCATCGCACAGTGGGCCGGATCGCGAGAAACCTGGCTAAAAACACTAATAACTTTATTTTTATTAATTCGACAATTCGATGGGGATAGAATATAATGGCGAATTAAGTGTTGGGACGTAACGTTTAGACAGACGCGTATGGCGGTATTAATACACGATAATCTATAAATATTTTAACTGTAAATAAATATATGAATATTGCAGGAACTCTGCAATAAGTTACCACAAAAAAATGTAAAACATATTTTGCGCTATACAACAATTATTATGGAGAGTACAGTTTTCAATAATTTCGCTAATTCTTTTAGAGCCACAAAAAAACCTGCTAGAAGCAAGGGTATTATCAATGTAATGTAGTGAGTTGTGATTTTATTTATGAGGCCACCAAAATTCATTTTCGGATACTTGCGAACCCACGAGATATTGTTTATTTTCCTCCGTAGAGCCCCATCCGGCTGGCCCATAGCGCGCCGCGGCGCACAGGGGTCCGGAATAGGAAAAAGTTGGCCAAAAATAGAAATAATGGTTCAATTTCGGTGACACTTGGTATTAAGGGTGTTTTTGGGTCCCTAATTATGAATCTGATGTCAAATATTCAATTTCCTCGAAAACATACTGGCGGACATTAAGTAGAACATCTTGAAAGTCTTTAAACACGAAATTAATGTTTCTTCCAAGTAAGTAGTAGTTTCTCTGTTGTGTTTGGACCTAGATTCTTATAATGTGTCATTAAGGTCACGGTACCTATTACTAACTATGTATCAAATTCAAAAAGTGAAGAAATTATCGAGCAGTAAGCGCGAATAACGGGTATTACAAGGAGTTAGAAAAACGTTTGGCGACACTCAATTTATAAACTTTTGTATAAATTTTTGCTTCACTTTAATCCTTTAGGAGGAAATAAAAAAAATAAACTATAAAATACCATTGTTGTAACATGCATGCGTGAAAATTACGTATTGATAGGGAGAATTAAATAAAATGTTTCCCATTGTAAATTTTACCTGCTAACGTTCAGAATCAGTCGTCAGCGGAAGAATGGCATTCCTCGTCATCTTGAGACTCATTGTCAGATTCCTTGGATAATTGGTGAGGCGTATCTGAAGAGATATATGTATATTTCCCAAAATATAATTCTCCAGATGTTTGATTGGCTGGCTGGTAAATTTTTCCTCGGCTTTTGAAATTTCATCTGTCTCCGAAATCAATTTCAATCTCACAGACCTGCAAAAACGGGGAGATGATGGTCGAGGATTTTTCCAGATGGAGTTTCTTTTTTGCTATATGCACCAGACGCATGGGAACAAGTGAGGTGGCAAAGAGACTTTCATCGCTTGCTTCCGTTTCTGACCACTTATGTTTATACATGGAGTGCCCAGAGCTCTCACCAAATCCCCACTTAAATATCAAGTAGTAATTTTGATCTTTATCATAGGAAGATTGATCTTTTGATGTTGATTATCTTTTGATCGAGTTTGCCTTCACCAAGTCTCCTAGCATCGACGACGCATGGTGGCATATTCAATCACTCATCCGCTTTTGGAAATAAAACTCATGGCCTAGGCGTGGATGCATGGATGAGAAATGCGTCGCTTGTCTGTCGCATTCTCTCGTTGCGAGTCGATGCCCGGTTATGGCAGCCTCACTCAACTACGCTTCCGGGTTCTAAAAAGGATGGAGCTTAATCTTATGGTTTCACCGTGGTTTACGCCTCGTGGATACTCTCCTTATATAGTTTCCGATTAAGTGGAATTCCCTGCTTTCGAATGACACTGTGGATGGGAAAGGAGCTTAACATGGTTTTTTGAGATAGTGAATGAAAACAATCTCCAACTTGCATCTCTCGCTGGAATACAGCTGTCTCCAGGTCGGGAGTATCTTTAAGAAGGGGTTTCTCTCGTATACCATGTGAAATTCTCAAGAGTAATGACATAAAGATAACCACTGTAGCAAATAAGGATGGTAAAATTTTTTAGAATCTGTATGTCGTTAGGGTGACTGCTTCTGCTTTCTCGTAGTTGAGTTCCATTAGCCACTCTCGATATAATCAGTTTGTAACAATTTAATCATGACTAATTATAAAAGAAAGAACAAAATCAAATATCATTAGTCAGTTATTTTGTGCTTCGTTGTGAGAGTAACTGCTGCTGCTTTTTCATTGTGGATTTCCATTTGTCTCACAAGATAAAATCAATCTGCTATTTTAAACCTGTATGTAGTCTCCTGAAGGCAGGAACAAAAAAATCGCTTCCTGGAAACAAAGAATAGTACTCCACCCATCGATATTAAAATAATTTTCATCTTGATCAAGATAAAGTTCACAATTATGGTATTATATTACTCTTACAATTATTATATATTTCATACCAAATATATATCAGATATGAGAGCCGAGATGTGCTGGAATAGCGTATTGTTGAATAAATTGTATTACAATTTCTTACTGTCCAAAATTAATCTTAACAGTGGGTGTGTATAACGCGTTTCAGGGCCTCTGCCTATCATCAGGTACTTGACCAAGTTTAAAAAAAATAATTTATCCTTTAAAGTTTGTAATAAGTATAATGTTGTTGATGCCACGGAATGTAAAAATGTATCTCCATGCATTGAATGTCATCACGCTCTTCATCAGCCCGATTTCAAATCCGGAAGTAGCGCCCTAGAGAACGTACAACTGAAACCAAGCTGTTTGTGTGTGCCTCCGATGTTGCCCAAATCTTTCTGTGATACTGCAAGCGGTATAGGGTTAAGGTACAGGTCTCCCCTATCTTGATGCATGACTGCTTGCTTTCTTGCAAGAGGCAGGCAGTAAGTGCGTAATGGCATTAGCTACTTAAGCATGTGCTTTTAATGCTAAAATAAAATGTTACTACTACCCGTTATTTATGGTACTATTTCGTTTAAGTTCTCGCCGGATCACCCAATCATCCGATTGCATGTAACTACCTCAGGTTGAAGCTTCAGTTGGACCTGGTTGAAGTTGTCGATATTCATCATGATAATCAATCCGATTATTTAAGTTATCTATTAGAGATCTTTCGCAGATGGAAGACGTAATGACGTCACCTTTATTTTATTTTCCCAGGGGATCTGGTTGGTGTGGTGGCTGACTCTGAATAAATAAACCACATACGTTTTCACAGATGAATTTAACGTACGACCAGTACAACTAGGCGACACCATGAGGTAGTGATCGCCTTTGTGATGAAACCGCTCGTACATGCATTAATCTGTGAAACAGTCTTAGCTTACTTATTTGATGGCCATGAATTTTCAAAAAGTTTAGCCTGTAGCAAAATTACTGATTTCCAATCCCGATTGCTCGATTCCAAATCGCGGAAATGTTAGAAAATTTTCAGGGACATTTTAATCTTTAATTGAGCAGCTCGTGAAGGGCATTTCATATGAAGTACTCTGTCCGCCATATTGGACATTAACTCTAGGCCCCTTTGCTGCCTGCCATTAAGAGTAGTCCATTGCCGACGCAGGGGTTTTTCTCAACCATTCACCCGTCCTATGCTACCTTTACCAACCTTCTCACCAATCCGTGAATGCGCAAATGACCTTACTTGTCGGTAACCTCCTCAATTAACCGTTTATTTTTCAACCATCGCCAGCGATGGAAATCGAATGCAGAGGCACGACTCCTGCCGGGCCCGATCGAGATGCTTAGTGACTCACACAAGAGCATGTGCGTTTTGTTTGTTAGTGTGTTTGTTTTGCTCCTTTACTCGCCTCGTGAAAAGGGGGATGGGGTCATCCCTGCACATGTGTGCCCTATTGGTCATCTTTCCGCTACGTCCTTCCCCTCCAACTCCTCCCCGCCCTCCTTCCTCTCCGCCCCGGTTGCTACGCGCTGCTCTCCTTATTGACTGTCAATAACCTCCCTCTCTTCCCCGTCCGCGACATCGCTCAACACACTTTTCCTTGTCCGAAGAGAGCGCGCGAATGATTTAATCATATCCTCTCAAACTCCTTCGTCCCATCTCTCTCTCGCATTCCTCCCCTCGTCCGAAGCCTTTGATAAAAGGCCTTCCCTGCCGACCGCCATTCGGAGGGTCTCATTAGGAAAGTGGAGAATTTCAACCCACAAGCGCCTACCAAACGGCCTTAGTGGGGGCTAGATTAAGTTCTTTGTCCGCTGACATTGAGGCGGGGGTTTCTAATCCCACAATGGCAGTGAAATGTAAAATTACAATCGATTAAAATATTGTTTGGTTAGTGGAAAATTTTTCTCCATATTATCTATTACGTCAGCAAATATTAATCGATTATAATCGGAGAAGTCTAACGCTTTAATTTCTTCATCGTGTAACTTTTAATGATCGTTGCAAATGCTATATTTTCACGCTACTAACGAAATTAATTGGTTTAATAATTACGATAAACCAATATTTTCCGGCCAAGAATTGAAAAAGAGTTGTTTTTTCAATTAGCCGTCACTCGGGCTTTCGTATAGAGCGGCATAAATGTTGAAGGATCAACTTATAATTCAAATAATTGATTAAGTGATCATTTAATAGAATAAAAATTATTAACTTATTTATCGAAATAAAAAATTGATTAATGATATTATTTGATTAATCATTCCCCGTAGTTCCCACTCGAGTGGAAATATTATTGACCCAGTGAAGTTATGAAATTAATTGAATGTTATTAATACTAAATGGTAGTCCGCGCAACGTCTGTACCTCAGTGAGGCGGCTGCAAAAGGCGTCTGACCCCAGTGGGGCGGCCTCTGAAGTGATGGTGTCACGTAAACAACGCTATTGAGTAAGGTCACGGAATACTATCTCAATTAAAATAAAAACCTTGAAATTATGGACAGTTCTCAAATGATAATGAATCCTGGCAACTACGGGACTCGGCCCGGAGGGCCTGGTGTCGTGCCCGGCAGCGGTTGGAGCAAGGCACCTGCGGTCGTCATCACACGAAATCCTTGCTCAGAAAATACAGCAGCAGAGAAAAAGAAGATAAAGAAGAGGAACGAAACAATCAGAGTAGGCACGTGGAATGTTAGGACTATGTTGAGGGCGGGGAAGCTAGAGAATATAAAGAAAGAAATGGAGAGGGTGGGTGTAGACATCATGGGTCTGGGTGAAGTAAGATGGAATGATGACGGGGACTACTGGACCGATGGCTATAGAGTAATATACAGTGGAGGGAATGAAAGTCAGCGCGGGGTTGCACTCGTAACGAATAGAAACTTGGTAGAAAAGTAGTGTATGCAGAACAGGTGAGTGATAGGATAATAGCCGTGCAACTAAAGGCAGATCAAACGAATTTCGTTATAATCGAGGGTTATATGGCTACCTCTAATCATAAAGAGGAGGAGGTAGATGGAGTATACGATCAGCTAGAGGAAATAATTGGTAAGATACCTAGGATTAAGCACTTAGTGGTAATGGGGGATTAGAACGCGGTGGTGGGGGAAGGAAGAGATGGGCGGGAGGTGGGCGATTACGGGCTAGGAAGGAGAAACGACCGCGGCGAGAAAGCTGTGGAGTTTTGCCGTAGAAATAACATAGTGATTACAAATACATGGTTCAGACATCATCCTCGACATAGGTACACTTGGTTGAAGCCGGGAGACACGGATAGGTTCCAGATAGATTATATTATGGCTAGTCACAAATACAGGAACACTGTTAAAAACTCGCATACTTATCCAGGAGCTGGTGCAGACACAGATCACAACTTATTAGTCATGAAATGTTGGGTAAAACTGAAAAAGATAAGAATGGGCTGGAGGGTATGAAAGTGGAATACGGAGGCATTAACTGGGGCAATGAAGTAGAAGTATCGAGAGAAGGTGGATGAGATAATGGGTGAGGATCATGGAGTTAGATCAGTGGAAGATGAATGGGGAAGTTTGAAAAATGGAAAGGTTTTGAGAGGAGAGGGCATGTTGATGAGAGTGATAGAGGGGAGAACACTGGGGAAGCGTGGAATAGGAAGGAAGAGGATATGAATTCTGGACGAAATAAGAGGAGGTAGAAGATATGAAGAATTGAAAAGGGATCTAATGGCGGGACATCCTTAGGAGGGAAAGCTAGGCAATGTGTATGAAATTGGGATGCTGAATGGGGACTGCCCAAGAACCTACAAATCAGCTGGTAGAATACTTGAATGAAATGAAATATTAGCTCACACTGTCTTTCTGCTTGTCTACTTATCCGCTTGTCTGTGTACGTACAAACCCATTGGAGCGGAAGGTGTGGTGTTCGATTTTCTGATGGGGAAATTATTTTTCTTCTTTTTTCATAGCTGTTTTCACTTATATCTTTAGAAATTTTGTTTTCACCATCGCATTACCCTCTTGACCTTTATTTGCAATATTTTACTCGTTAATTATTCATTAATGACGGCGATCAAAGCTAGCACTTAGCCCTTGGACGTTGTGGGAGATGGACCGTGGTGAGCCAACAACTGTGATTATCGCTATTGAATGTTCAACAATTAATATAAATGTTATATCGAATTACTAATGTTTCTAATGGTTGTCAAATGCCTGAATAATTTGGCATATCAGTGAAGGTAGAATGATTTTCTTACACAAATAAAATTTATTAGCAATGTGATAGTACAATATTTAATGGCAAAGATACCATAAATCAATTAAAATATATATAATTAAATGCACTGAGAATATGAGACATTAAAACGTGACGTAATGCATATGGAAATAAAGAAAGTATAATAAATCTTTGTTTTTATGAGGTTATTTTTTTTCCTTTTCTCATCTCGTTCTTCATGTTTTACTCTTTCATTCGAACACGTACAACAGATCGGCGCTCACATCTGCACCACTTGTCCCGCCTTTTAATCCCACCATTTGCCTGTGTTTCATACCCTCTTCCCCCCTCTTCCATAAGTTTCCCTCATCCTCAACCTCTGTCCCGCCTTAACTTTTTTCCTCCCTCTTCCAAGGCCTCCCATTTGCACGTAACCACTTCGAAATTTCAATGTTTTCCAGCTTCTTTTATGCCTTGTGACAGGCACGTAACCAAGGGGGGACTTGGGGGGGCTTCAGCCCCCCCCTGAAATTTAAAATCATATTATTAGTTTAGTTTTACCATACATGGATGAAAAGTACAAGGGCTTGGGAGGGGAAAAAGGCAATAACAAACACGTTTTATGTAAAAAAGAATCCATAAATAAATTGCAATAAGTAACGAAATTGTACCAAGAGAGGGCCCCCCAGGCTTTATATTAAGCCCGCCCAAACCAAAATCCGGGCTACGTCACTGCCTTGTGACGTCTATGAGTGTCTTCATGATGTGTTCTCACCAGAGTCTTTTGTTGTTTCAGGTGCTACCGCTCCCTGCAAACCAACCGCCAACCCTGCCTTTCGTGAGGATTGTGGATTTGCTCCTTTGGGTGAGTGTCCTGCGAGAAAATAGGAGGTTGAAACGTTTTTCTTTTAATGTCACTCTTCGGAATGAGTATGAAACTTCTGCCAGTTTATTCGCCTCGTGATTTTTTTCCTGCTCCAAATGAGGTGCATGGGTGTGAAATTATAAGTACTTAATATCCACTAATGTGACTGAACCGAAGTTTGAATGTCTCACTATTTCGGCACATATTGAAATGTTACGCGTTCAATCTGGAAATGGAATTATGCCCTTAGTGCTTTTAGTTAGTTAGTTAGCCTAGAATTTTCATGTTTCAATTTCTTGAGTAAAATGCCATAAAGTTTACCCTGAGTTAGCATTGTTATCTTTTCAACAAGTTGGACATTAATATAATTCTTGTAACAGTAATTGCAATAAGATACCATTTATATAATAACAGTAAGATACAATTATGATTTTTTTCGTATGTATATTTAGGGAATAGTTTTGTCTTTTTTTCTATTTTTTCCGTCACACCGATTGACTGTAACGTTGCTCATTATGTCGTCTCTTTGGTTGTAGCTTATGCTCCATGCGTGATGGTTCATTTTGCGAAATTAACTTGGCATCTTATTGTAAGATTATTAGTCCATGATCTTTGAGTAAACCTGTGTTGCTATTAAACATCTTTCGCTTTTAAACGATCGTCTTCTGGGATTGTGGATGAAATTGAGTGAAAGTGTGTATGATGAATCTGTTTACCAAACTACCTCGTGGAATATAGCAGACGTTTTTCTTTCCACCTTGCGGCTGCCATTAGAAGTACGTTTGTTTCTCCCTCTTCTCGGTAAGTAGCTCGGGGTCAGGGGACTCGTAAGAGAGCCTGTGTTTAATCTTCCTTTTGCAATGTTTGGTTTTGGTATTTTGTGTCTGCGGGTGGCTTTGGTGAAGCCAGATACGCAGCGAACATTCTCCCCGAGGTATGCTTTGCTTGATATCATTTTTCGAAATAGTTAAGTGCATTTTTCGATTATTCTCTAAGACTCGAATGTCCTTCATCCTTTTCACCTTCTAAATTAACTGTTTTCCATGTCTCTTCGCTAATATTATCCCACATTAGAATTTTTGGTACTCTTTTGATACAAATGGAAAATTCTTGCAAGCACGGAGTGGAAACCTTTCAATAGTTCAAAATGTTTGTCAAATATTTTCGGTGACTGTAGCGTGATAATACATACAACCGAAATAATTGCGCATTCCTCGAGTAAAAACCATAGTGATGACTTTTTTCTGTCAAAATCTCATACTATAGCACCTTAGGTAGCAATAATGTACATTTTTTTGATGAGTGACCTTGAATAATGGAAGAAATTAGTTCCTCAGTTTAAAAATTAATCATTCTGTAAGCGACTGATTTCTATATTTTGGGATTGAGAACAAATAATGTACAATACACCGTGAAAAACACTATAACATAGTTTTATGCAGATGAACATCAATTTTTCTATGCCATGTGATACGTAAAGATATTGAAGCGTAGCTGCTCAATCGAAAATTTAAAATTATTTCGATGAGCAATAAGGGAGCGTCCATTAACTACGTGAGGCGATTTTGGCGATTTTTCGACCCCCCCCCCCCCTCCCCCCTCGGTGAGATGTCGTGAGTTTTGGCTCGACCCCCCTAAGCTTACGTGAGATTCAAAAAAATGCGTATTTTTAGTGTAAATGCATTTATCTGTGCTTGATTGCGTTGGATTTATTTAAAGAAACATGATTTGCTTAATTATTATTATTTAAGACTAATATTTAAGGCTACTAAGAACGTAATCTAGAATCACAGTGAGATAATCGAACAATAAAATACTAAAATAGGAACTACTAAAATTCGTAATTGAATACTCATTCTAATTCAGTCCACGGGGACTCATGTGTGGTCTCAAGCTTGACTACTGTAACCAACATGTCCATGTGATTTATTTCCACATGTTTTAGTTAATTTAACCCAGTTTTATCGCAGTTTTACACTGTTTCTTGCGGAAAAAAATTACGTGATATTTGCCTCTCTCCCATGTGAGAATGGGTGAGATTCGGCTCCAACCCTCTCCCCCTCTAAACGCCTCACGTAATTACTGGACTAAGACTCTAAACAGCTATGATTTTTATTGCGTGAATCGTGCTGAAATTTAAATGCTGTTGGTTTTTCGAGTGAGGGGCTTTTTAGCTCAGCATTGGATTTGCCTCGTGATAAACGCCGACTTATTAGCAACCGTGAAAAGTGGTTAATGGCTGAAAGGAACTCATACCCGCTAAGCCCGGCAGTTCTCTGCTTTTAACCTTGAAGAAAAGAAATCTCTCTGAGTGCCCTGGCCAAGAGGACGGCTCCCTTCTTTCAGAGGTCATAAATTAGGCAGTCCGACCGGCCAGCCTCCTCTCTACCGGTCATTCAAGCCGCGTTCTCGGGGGGGCGGACGTGCTCCCAGTCCCCCCTTACCGTGGTTTGGGAGATTGCGTACGGATTCAGGATAAGGGGCGTTCGATGGCTTGTGCGTCTTCTTCCCTTTGGCTTTCCCCTGGGGAGGGCGCTAATAAATCAAGGGCAGTTTTCTCATCCCGGATTGTTTCGCCGATGATGCGTGGGGCCCAGTGCGCGCGGTTTTTGCCGAGACCGTGACCTTGCGCAGCGGGTTCGTATTTGCGAGGCCAGATGGCGATAAAAGAGAGCCACAAGTGGGGGAATGATCTGCGTACTACTCAATCCTCTCTCTTCAAGCATTCCTCCCTTATGTATTTTCGCACGCTTGCATGCTCCATGGGGGAGCTCTCCTCGATCGGAGGACTACTATGCCAGGCGATAACACATCGGGGGAGAAACTCGAGGATTGGGTTTTTTTTAGCGGAGGGCGAATCGACTCTCTTTAGTTTACTGTCCTTGTCTCTTGGGTCAGATTCTCTTAGTACTTGACGGTCAAGTCTTTTTTTTGCCTCTTCCTTGAGAAATTGATGAGCTTTCAGCACTAGCGACAATCAGTTTCATTTTAAGGCGCGGTGGCATTTTGGTCGTTAAACCAATTTAAACATTTTTTTAAGAATGAGAAGAGTATGAAACTATCCCGAGAGTTAACAGTAATATTAAGAAAATAACATTATGCACTTTTTTATATTATTCTTTGAGCATCGACTAACAAACGGAATACTATTTGATGATTTTAGTAGGTATCTTTGATGATTTGCTATAAAAACAAGATACATATTTATTTACTTTTGTATTTTAAAACAAAAAAAAAAGGAAATCAAATTGTTTTTTTCTTGTACTTAATTTTTAACTAGCGTATGAATAGGTTTGATGCACATTTTGTACATACCTACCCCAAGGAAGGTCCACAATTGACACAACCTTCCCCCTTTAGGCAAATTAACTAGTCGAGCGTCGCTGAAAATCGAGTTGTCGCAAGCTCACTTCTTTGACTCTCAATATCGTCCTAGTCTCATTCCCTTAAGTGTATTTTGTCATATTTTAAAATCATGAAATAAAATACTCTACCTTGAAGATCCATATTGATTCCCATCCTTTTCATGATTTGTCACGGAAATCTTTTATGGCTCACACTCGGTCCCTTAACGAATTTTCCCGTTGATCAGACCTATCCCAAAGAATTTCTCGTTCCCACAACCCTCAAGATATGATGTGTCATCAAAAACGTTAGAGCTGTATTCGCAATTAATTTTTAAATACCTATTTTATACAATTATCTCTTCTTTAAGAGTGTACGATTATAATTTGGTTTAAATGTTCGCTAAACCGTCTAATGTTTGATCTCTCGATCATTATTCATAACGTAAAGGAGGGTACAAGTGCATTTCTCCGAAGTCCTTAATGCTTACTTTGGGTTTTTCCCACGTCGATCTCATTGTTTGCTTCGGCACACTTTGTTATTTTCACTGCGCCCTTCTGAATACACTTCACCATTTCAATCGTAATGCCTTAAAATACCTCTCCCGCTGTGTGTGCATAACATCGCTTTGAAAGCCCTTTGCTCCGAGTACTCTGGCTGAGAATCAATCACTCACTGTACATCCCGCTGACTTCCCTTTTTCCCAAACACCTTACTTAGAACTCTTGCTTAGAGATGGCTCTGAGTGCATCAAAGCCGCAGCTTTTTTCTGCCCTTTTTTCGCTTTGGATGAAATGATTGTCACGGAAGCCGGTTTTTCTATTCTTTCCGGTCTTCAGTGCAATTTCCTATAGTCTTTCTGATGATTTTAAACGAATGAGCTGGATAAGGTAACACTAGTTTTTCCTAAATGATGTATCATATTCGTTATGACGTAAATGGTGCATTTTATCGAAAACCTACGAATTTTTTCCCCTTAACCGCAATCGTTAATGGATTACGAATTGTTGAATTAACTCATGGTTGTACGGACATTTTCTTTCAGTTAATTGCTTTTGGTTCAATTTAGTCGCACAGTTTCCTAGATGTAAGCGATTTCCTTCTGAGTATGTTTATATTGCGCTTCAATGTTCATAACGAGTATACTTTATATATAGGGTATATACATAACGAGTAGGTATACTTTATACCTTGTACGTATAGCTCAGAAAAGTTATCTGTATTCCGGTTTATCAGCGAATGAGTAGCTAATGAGAAATGAGGTAATTGGATATTCGTTTCGTAGTTCTTCTTAGTTATAACTTAGTTTGTATATTATTTTAGAATATATCTTTTATCACATGAGATTTGTTTATCAATTAGATATATTTCATTAGTAAAATTTGAATGTCCTGTGAATAACTATATACCTACTTCAAATATTCGCGCTGTTACTGCTAGAAAGTGATATAAACTATCGATAGACATTTCTCTTTTGCTGAATGGGTTATAACGTTTGAATTACTAAGTCTATGATACTTTCTCTGCGCTTTTAGTTTCTTATTTATTGGACAAGAAAACTTCTAGGAGAGGATTACTGAGGGACAGAGGAGGAAAAGTTAGTTGCGGAAGTTCCTCTAGGAATAGGTGGTAAGAAAAAAAGTATTGGCCGCCCATATTGAGAATTTCACTGACGAGAAAATAATCCGTTAGCTGCTTATAAAATTATGCTGTTTCGAGTATACCTTTGTCGCCGAAGAGATGCTGAGTATTCCGACGTATCTCTACGCATCGTCCTTAGGTTGTGCTGCTATGACCTCTGCCCTCTCGCCTTAATATCCGTAGCTATATTTAATAGGTGCCCCAGTGGAGTCATTACGCAAATAATTGGAGGCATGCGATTAAAGAAACTGTGAGGAGGTTGGACATTTGGCACTGCGTCAGAGTAGTCGGTCAAACGTCACGATTATAAATCGCAAGGTTGGGAGAAGGTAGCTTAGCTACGTTCACAGTCTCGCAATTCTAAAGAATGGCAAGGAAGTAATTTCGTTGACCGTGTTGGACAGTGATATCCATCTAATTCGACGCGCTTGAGTCGAGTTGTCATCGAGAAATGATGCTTGAGAGTCTCTACTCACCGTGAGTAACATGCCAAGTAACCGTTGGCTTTATTGCGAAGAACATTGATTTAAGGAGAGAATTGATGAAACAGCATGATACGAAAGTATTTAGAGAATATTGAAGACATTAAAATGCGCGGCAGATGGGAAAGTTTTTATTTAAACTCGACTGTTGACTCAAGATTGTATGTTTCGCTCAAAAACGCTCTTGTCATCTTGTGGTTCCACTTCGGTCCAAGTGATTATTGTTCTGCTGTGGAAGAAAGCAATCTTTGTGAATGCAATAGATTGTCAGCAATTGTTGTAGCAGTAGTAGTAGTTTAGTTTGACTTGCCTCGATGACTAGTATCATTTAGCACTTACTGACTGCCACTTGCATACAGTGGCGACAGCACTTGGAACGAACGAATAGGAGGATCAATCCTCCGAATCCCAGCCTAGCCCAACGATATTTAAATTCGGTGATCGAGCGAAAACGGTATTTCCATCGTGGGAGGACGTTTTCGTCGAGGCTCGCAGTAGGACAGGAATTTCGCTTTTAGGATAGAGGTCTTCGGCTATACTTAGCGAGACAACCTTAAGAATTTGAGCAACTAAATTCCAAGCTGTCCCATTATCACAATTCGAAATCAAATCAAAATGTTGGTGACATACTTTGCAGGAAGAAGGTGGCTCGTATCTTAATTCAAGAGAAGTAGACTCCCAGTCTCTCTTTTTGGCATTCCGTCGAAATAAGTGTGAAGCTCGAAATTTCTTAGCTGTCGTTGAAGCGCGTGGAAAGGAAGGTGCTCCTTCCGAGCTTTCTTCCAACTCCTTCCAATATGATACCAAATCTTGAATACTTCTCGGGATCTTCACCAGGTCAGAAGCTTCATGGTGCCGGCGTTTTGATGCACGAGTCGTTGATGGAAATGTGTATGCAAATGAGGCTCCTGAAACAGTGGAATATAGACGATGTTCTTCCTCGGTTGAAACACTGCTTTGCTCTCGATTACCCAAGTTAAGCATCGTTGGGCTCGGATCGAATTCGAGAGAATGATCCTCCTATTTGTCTGAGTGTTGCTGTCCCAGTGCCTTGCAATTGGCAGGTAGTTTGTGTGAAATGACCTTAGCTGTCGAAGCAAGTTTAAACTCGTGTGCTACTGATTTTTAGTCCAAGTATACGACTACTTCTAGAACAGCGTCTTTTTTTCCACGTTTCTGCTTATTTCTCGTGGGTTTCCAGAGAACGCAAATGCGCGGCGTGAATTTCCCATCACGTATCTACCCCCTCAAGGCCGGAAGGCGAGCACGTTGTGGGGCAAATAGTAGCTCACGTTCTAATCGTGGGTTAGCAAGAATTTAAAATGGAAACGGACAGTCGTCGCTGATTCTATTTTCCGGCTTCAATGGCCGTGTGGTGATGTCCGGACCTACTATTCATTATAATAAAGTTTTGTACTTTTACACACTTTTTATTTTTTAAACACACTACGCGTTTCACCGATTTTATGGCATAATCAGGTGTAAATGACTACACCTGACGATACCATAAAGTTGGAGAAACGCGTAGTATGTTTAAAAAATAAAAAGTGTAGAAAAGTACAAAACTTTATTACAATGAATATTAAAAGTTTCTACAAAGTAGAGCCTGAAGCTGTGGATTTTATTCCGGACCTACTGATTCAGCAGGCCGTGGACTCAATTTTCAATTTGTATTGATATGTTTTACCGCTGAGTGTTTGGTTGCAAACGTTGTATTTGAACATTAGTAATGAAATTATGACGCACTATGGGCCCATCTATATACAGTGATGGTAGAATGAAATAGTTTACCGGTTGATTTGCTGCCGATCAAATATATGTGGTGTCCTGATCGAAGTACTTTCTCATGGAACCGATAATATTAACAAAGTGATAGTGTTTTTTATAAGAAACAGCACCTTTTGACAAGTTACATCAGTTACAGGGTAACGGCCTGTTGCGATGGAAACACCAGTTCCTGCTCAGCTGCCGAAGTTAAGCTTCGTTGGGCTAGGCTGGGTATCATGGACCTCAATGCCCAACGATCGTAAAGTTTCTTAGTAGACGAGACACTCGGGACGAAATATGTCTCCTAAACCTGGTTTTCACTTCTAAAGACCAATTTGCACGGCGAGAAATCTTGCGAGAATTCATTTACGAATTAATTTAAATGATGGACTGAAGATCTTCTATTTCACTTGGTTAGTAATTCCGAGATTTTTCTGCACTGCAAGGTTGCGCAGTGGTACGCTTATTTATAGTACATATCGATGGACGTACCACTTTCTCGGGAAATTTCTGACGGTCTCTTTCGATGGTCGGAACGGTTTTCTTACGTCGCCCGATAGTACCTAGGTAGAGGGAGGCCTAATATTCCAATTTTTCCCGATTCCTTAATATTCGATAATTTGCTAATCGTTGAATTGAATATGGCCTGAAATGTGACAAATGTGGAAAAAGATGGCCTAAATTACCCGTCTTAACTCCTCTGGAAATTTTTTTATCAATCAACGGTGTGAGTGAGGCTGCAAGTTAACTTCTATCACTACTTCTACTACTACTACCACCGCCACCTTAAAGACACGTTGCTTATTTACAGGCTCGCCGTCATAAGAGCTCTATTCTGTCGTCCCCTTGGTTCGGGCTCTCTTCGTTCTTTTTTGAATGCTAATGAAGCGGACTTTTTCGCTCTCCCTATCTGCATGCGTTGCCTCGCCTTCTTATGGCCTTTCATTTCGTTCCTGGATTCATCTCCTCGTCACTCCGTTTCTTCTTTTTTCCCATCCTTCCTCCCTTCGCCAAGGCCAAGACCACTCCACCCCCGAAGCACGCACTCTCCTCTTCACGCGAAGGACTCCTCCACCTTGACTCCGCCGAGGTGAGATATTTTCGGCCCCGAAAAAATTCACTGTTGCTTCCCCGTGAAAATGAACTAGGTGACGAGGTTACTTCCTTGACTCTGTGAGAGGAGGTTTATCGTGTTTGAAATGGAAGAGAAGTTTGTTTGCCACCATTTATTGAAGAAGAAAGGAATAAATGGAACCGCGCTCTACAGTATCTAAGAGGAGTAATTGGAATCATTAGAATGCTTAATGGGTCACATTGATTGAAAGCCGGTGTCCCACGGAAAAGGTTTCGTAAATTTATCAATATCTAAATAATTCATGAAAACTTTCAGAATCGGATTTCGCCTGCGCTTTTCAATATTCCGTGAATTAGGTGACGATGTAAATTATTGACGAAACACGACCAATGTTGGTTTTTTATCTGTGCACATGCGCTTCGAGAATACCCTTGCTGGAGACAACTTCGACTATTTAAGAAGAAAACGTTTAAGTACGCCATCTTTACCAACAGTTGAAATAACGTCTAGAGTTTAGTGTTATAGACATCGTATAAATATTTGAGCGAATTGTTGATATTATTTCATTGTATGGCAGAAGGAGAATTATTTTGTGCAAAAATCAATTGTTTTATCACATATTGTAACTTCATCAATAAATCAAGAATTGTTGTTAGGGAACTGCTTCGTTGGTATTTATATGTGCATTATCGTGAGACAGTATGTTTTGTCGTGTAATTTATTCAGTTGGTACTTCAGGATTTTATTATTTCCTTGCGATTACTATACTAAGGCTCTCAGAGTTTGTTGAAAACTCTTCGCTATTCGATCTTTTAGTAACGATTATGCACTACAGGTTCTTCACAACAAACAAATATCGTTCAGACCGTCAGCCCATCGGCGCCTTATTCATGATTTTTTTCTTGCTCATGTGATATCGAGACATGCACATTAATGAAACTTGTTCCATGAATATGGATTTTTTGCATAAATTTGCAAAAAGATTATCCTTGTGACTTTAGCTTTACACACCGAAAACACAAGTATTTTGAGCGGATTAGTCGCAGTGCCGTAATTATGTATCGAGGAATTTGCCAAGTGGAAATAATTTCCGAATAAAAGCTCTGCATTATTCATAAAACTAATGGACAAATTGCTCGTGATAGCCATGTTGGGTGGGTCATTTTTCATTGAAAAAACAGGTTTCACTTTCGTGCGCTAAGACGTCATTAATTCTCTTTTTTATCCATATTTGCAACCCTACGCAGCTTAATTTATATGGTAGCTATTCACTAAAAACAGCGCGCAGTACTTTTAAATCGGCTTGGACAACAGATAACTAAATAAAAACATTTAAAACGAAAAACGACATGGGTCACAGATAAACACTCTAGCAAAAAATGGACATCCGCAAAAAAATATCATAAGGAGGAGTAGAGGAGGTCTAAAAAAAATTCAGGGAAGAATACTTGGTTGCTATGTAATTAAATATGATCGACACATGGCGTACAGTGAGTTGAAATCGAAAAAGGGTCGCCAAAATGGCTAAATGCTTTTTTCCAGTCCTGATCTTGAAACATAAAACGAACACTCTTCATTGATTGCTGCATGTGGTTTTGAATCCCACATTTCTTAGGTTTCACTCAATAACAGTGAGCAACGACTCAAATATGAACATTTTTCGCGAAAAAATCCCCATTCAATTTTATCTGGGTTGAACTCACGATGATGGGCAGATTTTTTTCTGCGCCAATATGAGAAAGAAAGTCATTTTCTCTCGGAAAAATTCGCGATCTAAATTTTTATCGAATATGTGAGGATTTTAATGGTGCAATTGAGTGGAAAGTGGAGGTACAATTTGAATGGATTTTAACTGGTACAATTACCATTAGTGTAACCTAGTCGACCGTTTATGAAAGGTTAGATAAGTTTGATAGAACTTCTGATCTTCTACAATTACTTTCATGTGTAATAAATAAATTAGTCTGTTTTAATTTTACCCTTGAATTATTTCAGTAGGACGCCTTTCGAAATAGCTATGTCCTCATCGGATACAGAGTTTACCTGATTATCCTTTTTTTATGTTTATAATCAACATAATGGATAAATTCCACAGCGTTGTACATTAAATCGTCCGTTTCAATAGAATGTAGGTACCTCGTGCAGTTTTCTTCATCAGCTCTGCGTATTAGTGAAGAGCTATGCGTATCACTACCTTCTATGCGTATCAGTTCATCCGAAAAGACTATTTTATTTCTCCCCCATTAAAATTGGATATTGAACTGTTGATGGATGCAGATTGTATTTATTTTGCTTTGTGTAATACTCGATCCCGCTGAGTAAATGCTTCCTGTTACAGCTTTGTCTTACCTCGATAGCTCTTCCCTTAGTTCGAGTTTCGACCTTCCTCTGTTTCGCTGTTGACCTATTTCTCATAAATCTTTCCGTGATTTACGTGGGTTCCTGTTCCTGCTTAGTCACTCTCATTTTTCTGTCGCATTTTAACGCAGACAACTAGTTGATTGTATACATTCCCTTGTCTTCCTACTAACCTTCGTTGTTTTTTCTCTTAAATCAGCATGCCGATGGAAACCGCGATCCGTGGAATTATTTTTTTTTTCTAAATCGTTGAATTCGCGCTCTAAGGATTCGAGATTTGTTTGCGGTTACGTGAGCTGTTTTCTCAATCCGAAGCGAACATTTCAGCTCATCATCAATACCTTTTCCTTGGTTTGGTTTCTCATCGAGCCTTTGAGGAGTAATGGCTGCTTCCGCGCTTAATGCGTTCGCTGAATAAAAGAGCGCGTCCTTAAAGACGATGCCTCGCTCATTTTTTGCTGTGGACGGAATCTCTCCTTGGTTTTGCCTGGCGCGTGTATGAATATTCATGTGCCGCGTGGGGGAGATTTATTGATCTGCCATGACCATTTCACTTATCGACTGCTCTCTACTTGTTTTTTTTCCATTTCGAAAAGTGACTTCACTACTTCTCCCTACGTTCTTCGTCGCTACGAATACGTCAGCCATATTCCTCGTCATTGTTTCTATCGTCAATTGAACTAAAATACCTTCTCTGCTGACTTCCAATAAATTTGTCCCATAGCCACGTTCCATATTACACTTCCATATTCCATATTACACTTCGTAATGGCATCACTCAACTTCATTTGCGCATGAGTCTCGTGTTCCAGGTTTAAAGAGTTTCCAGATTAAGTTTCAGCTCGATTCTGTGATAATGTTGTAATGAAGGAGTGTATAGCTATTACAGCTGCTTTTATTGAACTGCTCAATCTGTTTGCCATTGCTGAACACGCCTGTTGTGAGCCAGGGCACAGAATCAAAGTCGAAGGTGCAAAAATACTAGCCAAGGAGAGCCGCTATTATCCAAGGCAAATACAGGAAGCAATAGAGATTTGAATTTCCCGGAAAATTTCAACAGAGACAGTGGCTATCCCCTCAGCAGTTCATGGAGAAGGATCATCCGCTCCGACCAATCACAACACAGCACCAGGACGACCAGTGCTATATAAGGCGGCCAAAACAGCTTCTTTCACCTTCGACCTGAAGACGATAGCAGGATGGCTATCGAAACCGTTGTCAGCCAAAGTCAACGAACGCGGATAGAGAACCCGAAAATGCGGAACACCAATGGACAACGCCGGGAACACCCTCGCAAGGAGTCCTCTTTCTTGTTTCTTTAATGCAATCTGGCATACTGTTAATAACATTTGGTCTCGTGTTTTCTCCACCCTTTCACCATTTCAGAAATAATCCTTCCCTAACCAACCCATCGCAAACGGCCTCAGACGCGGGTCCTCTTCTCTTTCAAACTACTTGGTTTGTACACCGAGCTCTATCGAGCTTGAGCGGCTACTAGTTGTGCGCGGCACGTGATAAACATTTTCCGCGATGCGCGACTATTAATCAGTTGATTAGCCCGCATTGAAGGGCAAGGGGTAGTGAGTGAATATACATCTTCCTCCCAAGGTGGAATTCCGAGACAGCGGCGTCACATTTCGAAGCAGCGTCTCCTTCTTCTGCGGATTCCCTCATTGTCAGAAGGGAGGCTTTCGCAATGCGCAGAGTCTCAACTATTTTTCCGTCTTCGTCGCTGTTGAGTGATGCTCAAGCACTTAAACATTACGCGCGGCAATAACTCTTTTGGCTCCTCGTCAAATGCTCCCTAGTCAAATGCTCCCTCGTCAAATGTCCCTTATCCCATCAGACGTGAATAATCATCGGCCATTTAGCAGCGCCTGGCTTAGTATGAGGTGGAGAATGGAGGGTGGAGATGCATAATCTCCCTTCCCCTCACTTCTCCTCTCGCTCCTCCTCAGCCCACCCACCCCCTATCAATCCTCGCCACCCTCCCCTCGTGGTCATCTTTCATTTGGCGTCCGAGGTCTTTCGGTGGGATGCAGACACGGGCGAGAATGATCACTCCTTGTCATACACGTGCCCAAGTTCATGCCTCCATGTATCAAAAGGATATGCCCCTTCACTCATTCAACTATTCACGGAGGGGAAATTTTTTAAATCGCACTTTGTATCCCGCTGGCCTTATCGGGAGTAGTCCTTGAACTGGGTCGATGTTGTTGTGTTGAACTTGGCCGAAAATTATGATGACCCTACACTCGTCTACTCTTGTGATTTAGTTGATATTCGGATAGGATTTATGAAGACACATGTTTATAAAGGGACAATGGAATTGAAAGTAGATTTCTCATGCTTTCTAGTGTGCTCACAGCTCTCGCAAAAGCCAGAAGGATTCGCAAAACGTGACGTCGCGTCGTAGTGGGAGCTTATCTGGAGTGGAAGGGGTGTTGATAAGGGGCGATTTGATTTGATATTGATTAGACTAGTTTCAAATCACAGCATTGCATGTTTTATGTTTACGATATTTCCTGTACCATTACCAGTTTATTTTGCTCTATAATTATCATTGATAATTGAACGAATAAATACTCTTCGTCAGTGGCTATATAAAAATGAGACATTAATGAAACATTTTTTCTCCTTTAAAGTCAATATTCCCATAGTTAATTTTGGTACACAGAATCATTTGTGTTCGTAGTCAGGAGGTTATTCATAATCAAATTAACTTAATAAATTAGTTTTATGACAATTGAAATTGTATAAGTGTTTAAAACATTTTTTTTATTTTAACATACGGTTATGAAACTTGTGGAGGTTGTAGAAGAAGTAACATATTTTGAGTATTAGCTTGTTTTTTAAGGAAATATTTTTTCAATATTGATTTGATAACTGTAATGGTATTTGATTGTTTTAAAGTGTTCCGCAAGTTACTGTATTATCTGTAGGACGAAAGGGCAATTGAAGCCTCCGTGCGCTGTTTCATGGCTTGGAATCATCAATATGTGTGCACTTTTGACGTGTGTGGTGGTTGTGGAGGGGAAGGTGAGGAGTGGAAGTGAAAAATGGTTGCATTGAAAGAAGAGTAGTCAGATGTGAACAAATACACACAGCTTCTACTAATTCGCCCTCAGTGGCAGTTATTCTTTTAGGAAATAAGCACTTGTAATCCCGAAGTACAAATTGGCACCAGGTAATGGCCATGAAAGTGAATGGCACCAGGTAATACGCCGCAAATGAAGAATTAGAGCTCTTCGTTTTCCTTCGATCGAGGCGAAAAACCGAGAATCATTTTTCTACCTTCTCGTTTTTGGGATGATTCCCAATAATCCTCATTCCAGGGGTATGGCCAGGTTTTTAAATTTGAGAAATCCGATTTCTTCTTTGGAACCTTTCCTAATAAATGGAGTGGTTTCCAGTCAAAATTTAACATTGTTGAGTTTCCCATTTAGTGCATT
Organism: Pyrrhosoma nymphula; assembly: GCA_963573305.1. Taxonomy (NCBI): domain Eukaryota; kingdom Metazoa; phylum Arthropoda; class Insecta; order Odonata; family Coenagrionidae; genus Pyrrhosoma; species Pyrrhosoma nymphula. The sequence continues at coordinate 34,453,634 of OY754327.1, forward strand.
CTAGTTCATTCAACGGAAATTTCAGGCGACGGACAAAAAATTAATACCGCCGGATCTGAGGAGATATGTAAGCCAAGGAGATATTCTGCGAATTTGAATATATGTTTTAAGGAAAATATATTCGAACTGTTTGATGATACACGCTTTAGACGGAAATTTAAATTATGATGTTAATAAAAGGTTTATATCAAATGGCATTTAAAAAATGTCGGTCCTTTCAATGTGTTTTATCCATTCTTGGCCTATTAAAAACGCTTTTTTACTATCATTCACTCTTTTACCAATTCACTGAGAAGTGCATAAATGACTTGGTACTCAATCAAGCGTACGGGTGTGTACACCATGGGGATAAAATTTTGTATGAAAAAATTATTTGATATGGCAGGGGATGCAAACTCTGGACCCTCCATTTGCCGATCAGGTTTGTATGTCCGTTACTCATCTAAGGCATTTTAGTTCAAAGTGAATTTCAGCGTGGTTTTTTACGATCTAGATAGCTTCGTCTTCAATCCACAACTGATATGACTGCTCACCATGTCTTTTGTGCATACTGCAGTTATTTGGGAGTTGACTAAAGTTAGTTGGTCTAAAGCGGCAATGCTGGGTTTATTTTCTGCGGAAGTAAATTACCAAGCACTACCGCTTCTCCCTTGCCACAATCTGCAGTGGAGACGAGTACTACATATAGTTAATATGAACCACCGCCTAAAAAAATTCACCTTTAACCAAGATGATTTGGTGGTGTACGTAACTGGCTAACATACCTGACTGGTATGTCTAGGTGCTTCCTTTCTAAAGATAACTCATTTTTAGGTTAGCTGGTTTAACTTCATCTTTATTTCGAACCGTATATTGTGAGGAGTTACACACTGTCTAACAAAAGATAAACGCAGAATCTTTATTCCACAAAACAAAAGAGGGCACTTTTAAAAAGGTGCGCAAGTCCGCAAAAGAATCCAACTGGACAGAATACATGACTCTGACCATCAGTTGTGAGATATGGGTTGGAATCCCGGTCAACTCAAACGACTTTTTCATAGCAAAGTTCATACATTTAGTATACATCATTTATTCAATTGAACCTTTTTCTTTTCCTATAAATTTCTTTCCTATGAAATCCAAGGCGTCTTTAGAGGATATCATTTAGCTTTCGCTCCCTGAATGAATTCTGCCGTTGATGTTCCCCGCATTGGCAGTTCACGCGTCGAATCTTGTATTCTCTCTCCGACTGGATCAGCTAGGTCACAGTAGAAAAAAATAAACGCCCTGAGGGAGACGAAAAGTGAGTGATAACTATAGGAAAAAAAACGACTCCCGGTAGGTATATTTGTTTTGAAATTCAAATTCCCTGCCCAATCCATTGAGTAGTTTCCATCAGCGAAGTCCGTAACCTCGGGCGGGTCGTCGAGATAATCGAAATGGAAAGGGATTTATTTGAATCGATAATTTTAACCTGCTTTTTTATTACTATTTCTATTTTCAGCTCCTGTCCGCGCTTTTTCATATCCATTCCATCTTTCTACTATAAATAAAATAACCGGTCGTCATGATGATGATGATGTATCGTTGGCCAATCGAGTCTCTAAGCACCCTTTGCCCTCCACGGCCTCTCCCAACCGGCCCGGCCCCCTCTTCGTAATATTACTTATTCTATAACCCCCCCCCCCCTCCCTCTTCCCACCAACCCCCGGCAAGTTTTGCGTTTGAAATAATTCTGTTCTTTCCTCTTAAGGTGGTTGGAGCGGTAATCGTGAGTCATTGAATGCACATTTTAATGACTTTTCATTTTAGTCGAAAAACAATTCTTGGACCACATTTCACTTTTATACGGTGGAAATCACCATACCAAATCGCCGAAAATTATGGAAGAATTATATTTTGTTCTTCCTTGATCAAAGCAATATTATGACAAGATTTTTCGGCGCGATCTTCGAAATTTAGACAAAGCTACACTGAAATATGTTTATTTCGAATATGGGACTCGGTGCAGCACCTTGATATTTGCTGGCTTCAGTTATAATAGATAATAAATTTATTATTTCGGGTTTCTAATCGAATTATTACGAAATATGTGACACACGTTATATTAAGTTCAATTGTGTTAAAATAGCATTGTATTTCCAGGAAACCAAATAGGTAGCATGCAATTTTTTCACTTTTATCCATAAATATTACTAATAAGGACACGTATGCTAAGTTTTACGCAAATATATTCATGAACAAAAGTCGCTCCAACCACCATTTGGTTCAAAATCGAACCGCGGAAGATTCATCACTTTTACAATCGCCACCGGAAGTGGGCGCTCGCTGTCTCTCATTCATCTGTTTCTTCGGCGCGCCGGTAGCTTGGCAACGAAAGTCAAGCCGATAACTCTTTTTGCGGTTGTCATTTGTCTTCCGTTTCGACGCGCGTGGTTCGCTAACTCCTCTGCAGACGTTGATCGCGACCCTTTATCCCATCCTACCCTCTCGTGTGTTGAAAACAGTTCTACTCCGCGAAAGTTTTCCCATCGAAGCTCTCTTACGCCGTGCTCTGTCTGCGGGGTCTGCCTTTCGAGATAGTCATCTCCGCCGCGGCAATCACGCGCACATCTCCTCGTGCGTTTTATCAATCCTCGCGTGTGCTCAAGAGTTGAGTTTCTTGGGATTATTTTTCTCGAAAACGAAATCGTAAATCTGCTCAACAGATGTCTCTAAAGTCTTCCCTCCTTCTCTCTTTCTATGTTCATCCCAATTGCGGTATCATTTTTATTTTTTTCTTTATTTTATTTCGTCTACTCCAAATATACATCGACTCATAAACTTGAAGCACGCTCGTATGGAGCAGCTAAGACTGGAAAATAATAGCTGCGGAGTGTAAGGAGATTGAAAAAAAGCAGATTTGGTTTTATCGAACAATGGACAGAAGATCAAATAGATAGAATGGGGGTTTATCACGATTTTTCCTTTTTACTTTCTCGTGCAGGGGACCATTGCAAATGATCATTTGCAAATCATCTCTTAAAGATTCCAAAACTTTCCAGAGATATTGGAGTATAAAATTGAGTAGACGGGCAATCCATCACTTCTTCACTATACATTCTAAAAGATGCCTTAAAAAGGCTTTTATGAAGATTTCCACTTCTTCCAGAAATTCAACAGTATAAATATTTAGAAAATGCTTTGAATAATATCCGTACTCACCGGAAATCGAACCACGGGCCTTTGATCAATGAATGAAATGACGTCAGAGGTAGTTTTGCGGAAACAGACAAAAATGTAACTTTCTAAGATTATTAATTTGATTATTAGGCCCTAATTTTTCGAAGCAACTCCTTAAATCGATATGAAAACCTTTGCAAACTTGATTTCAACGATAATATCGAAAAAGAATTCGAATGATAATCCCTCATTACCGACCAATAAGTCTTACGAAGAGTCGGAGGGAAAGAGCTGCGACAAAAAAGCCGGTTGGAAAACTATGTTGGAAGGAGAAATAAGAGCGAGGAATACTAAGGATTGAATAACTTACTAAGAAAGTTATGAAGGACATCAAAGTTAAGACTTTAGTACGAATGAAGTGATCGGCGGAGAGGAGAGTGGAGTGGAGAGCTGCAGCAAACCAATCTTCGGATTAATGAGTTGGTGATGATTCTTTTTCCATCGATCTTATATAAGACTTTTTGTAGAAGAACTTATCCATAGTTTAATTACTATGAATGCAGAATTATTTGCGCAATGATATGAAGAGCATTTGTGTCATTGTAAGCTTTTACGCGCACAGGTGGCTCCCCTTCCATCATTGCATTGAAATTCTCTGTGTAAAAGTATTAGTCTAAAAGATGATTGGAATTAAACTGAAATTACCTCCACTAACTTTTTACCAACGACACGTGCCTGCAGGCACCAGAAACGTCGCAGGTTTCGTGTTAAATCTGATTTCAGTACATTTCAATTCTTTCTACCTCTCGTCATCACATCCTTGAAGCCTATCTCGATTATATTTCTGCCCTTTCCCGCTTACCCAACATAAAAATATTATCCATGTGATCAATATGACTCATATATCACTTATGGGTGAATATATAGCATTGAATATAAAGGAATTGCAAGCAATGTTTTTTTCTTGGAATTTATTCAATTGTTTTAATTTAAATTTCCGCAAATCATAAATATAATTGAGAAAGAACACATGAAAAAGGGGCAGTGAGTGAGAAATGTTATTGCGATATACTGTTTTGACGTAATTTAAAAATTAAATTTTTCAATATTTTCTGATCTCTTTTCTTAAGATTGCCCTATGCCAATCATCATCTAGATGTGGCCGGAAGAATTGTCTTCCTAAATATCTTCATTTTCCCCTGTTGAGTTTAATTTTAGCCCTGATCAAAGATGACTCAATGGACTTGGCTTCGGCTTGTGTCATTTGGTTTACCAATGTTTCCAAGTCATTAGTGGAGCATTAAACCAATCTTGCAATTGAATCTGAAAAAATAGCACCCCAAAAAGCAAAACGTTGGGGAGATCGAATTGATAATTTAAAATCAGTGATCAGCCAGCATCAGCTGAATTTGTTTAGCCGAGCGTAATAGCTGGAATAAAGTACGCTGAAAGAATTCCTCAGGATTTTTAAATGGCTTTATGGGTTGAAATATGTTCTATCACTTTTGTAGAATTAATACCCACAGCTATTTTTTCCATCCGGAAAATACGTCTTCAAAAGCCTTAACAATGTCATTGCTGTACATTTAATTCAATTATATTTTTAATCTGGTTTAATTAGTGAATAATATCACATATTAGTGAATAATATACTAAATATCGCCTTTAGGGTTTGAAGGGGAATGAAGTTTTCTTATGGGCAGAAAGAAAGACGAAGGAAGAAGTGTTAAGCTTGGTGAGGGAGAAGTGAGGTTTCCGGAGAAAATACGAAGTGGGAAAGTTGGCTCTTAGAGGAGGTAACTTGAGAAAATAATTCTGAAGGTATTCATGGAAGGGAGGACGTTTTGCGTTCGTGCGGAGAAAGGAGAATGCATTTTAAGATGCTTTGAAAGATGGTGGTGAGCTAAATAATAAACATGATTTGAAAACTTGGTGTTCATTAATATCTTTTTGCTCCATCTCAAACAAGCTTTACACCTTAGAATATCCAAATGGTTTGTTCTTCTTTCTCTTCTAGACATTGTCTGTTCTTTAGCAATGTATTACCCTCACATGCAGCCTTTCCGTTTGTTCATGGGTCGTCCAGAATTTATTTTTCCTTGTGTGCACTTGTCTATTGAAATCTTCACTATCCCGTTGAATTCCATTCTGTTTATGTAATAATTCCAAATTTTTCGTCGCTCTTCAGCCCATGTGTTTATTGGTGTTATTTTGCATTCTTTTCGTATGTTATTACTGCTTATTCGATATTGTCTTGCTCTTCCAAGTGTTTTTTGAGGATCTTAATTTCGTTTTTTTCAAGTAATCTTTCTGCGTGCCTTGTTGTCGCTCTACCCTCAATTCTATAAGTTATTATTGATCTAATTATAGTTTTAACTATTATTGCTTATTTGGTATACATTTATTTCTCAATATCGCACTTAAGTGCACTTGCGGTTGACTCCGTAAATGTAACTACCGCTGCTAGTCCCGGTATCCTCAATATCATATCGTTTAGTACACCTGATACACTGTTTACCTTGTCTATTTCTGTTTTTTTTATTCTTGCTGTAGAGTACCTAAGCTTGTTATTCTTACTCATATGCATCGTGCATCAATGTCTCTTTAGTGAACAATCTGTTTGTCAGTACTTATGCATCGATACTAATCTTCTCGTACGTTCTAAAGAGAAGCGCGAATTCATAAAATTCATGTTCTTCATCGCGAAAAAAATTGTGGCTACATTAATAATGGAAAACGTGGAGAAAGTTATGTAGTCGCATCATACTTTTCTTTTGCTGCGTTCTCCCGCTTACAATCTGCTTCTAATCGCTGCGTCCTAACGCTTGTTTCTAAGGTCATTATAATATTAGAAAGCCATCTCGTAGGAGAAACATGGTCGTGAAAGAAAAACAGTCCCATCTCTAATGACATGGAGATTTTCCCGCAATTATCTCAATGGAAATGTTAATGTGATCATTATAGTTTGGGATATAAATGGGCCGTATTTCGACGATTGCAATCAGTTCAATGAGAATGAATCCATTTGGTAGTTTTATTGGGATCTCAGAAGGCGTTCACAAGCTTTCTTTTCGGCTAATGCAAATGTGCATCTTGGAGGGGCGGTGAATATTCAAGCGCTATTTAATTTTATGGCCCTTGTTCCAAGCTCCCGTTGTGGGTCAGTGGTTTCGATGTTATTCCTCGATAACCCCAGTTCAGAAACAGCTTCTGTCTTGAGGGGACGATTGGTCGCAATCATCTTGTGGGAGAAAAAAGAGCTATTATAAAGGAATGGAGACTTTCATTTTCCTTCCAAAAAATGAAAATATTATCCGTGTTAGCATTGTCGACGTGTTTGATGTGTTAGACCTCTCTGCGGGGATTTTTCGTCTAGTTTTTGGTCCCAAGAGGAATAAGCAGAGACGGGCAGGTATGAGTTAAGCCTTTATTTATTAAGTGTATTACGCCGTAGATTATACATTGTTTTCATTTATTAACTCCAAGTATTGCAGAAAAGGTATGCAACTAAACATTGGTGAGGATCGGGAAGCATGTCAGAAACAAATTTAACTGACAGAATTTACGAAATCACTTCAACGAGGACTCACGAAACCATATGAATATAGTAATTAGGCAAAGGTATCGTTTTTTCATTATTTTTTTTACGGGGAATTTTTTTCCTTCATTTGTTTTCAAGTGGTTTTGAGTAAGATGGACTACATAAGATGATTGTATAGAAATGCAAACGAGCCTTAGATAATGTCTCCGGCATAACCTTAGCCGTCAGTATATTTAAAAAAGGAAAATGCCATAAATTTCCATTCCATTTATAAAAATTGAAAATGGTTTTAGAACTTAGTGTTAGAAAACTTGAAAATGGATCATTTTGCCGAAATCGTGCCCGTTATTAGAAATGTTGTGGAAATCAATCGTGCCTACTTTTTTCGGGAGTTTTTTTTATCACAGAGAAATCAAAAACTTATATTTTCCATGTTTGACATATTTAAAAAAAATCAACTCATTAGCGGCAATCGTGAATGCGGTTTTCGAAGTTCTATATTTGTTTAACGCACATTACCTCTTCTTTCGGTCTGATTTGAAGTACTGTGCGTAGTGCGCATGGTCTGTAACTAATGGAAAGCAAGTGAGCTGTTGCGCCGCGAAGTAAACAGCGCACTAGAGCCAATGGAAAGCTCCCTCCCACATGTTGAATGAAAACGAAGGAAGCTCTTTTGGCATGGTGGTCAAGTAAAGTATCTTTCTGGAGGTAATCAGTTGACAGAGTTGTGGGGATCAGTCGGCTGGAGGGATTTGGACGTTAAAGGCCCTAATTGAAGTGTTGTTTTATTGTTGTATTAGCAGTAAAAAAGGTATTATTGTATACGCAGGAACATTTTTACTCTGCTGAAGAGAGGCAAGTATTGTATAAAAACCCTGTGTAGAAATACAAGTCTGCGGACTTCGCTCTAGCCTAAATAATATTTGCGGAACAAGTGTGTAGTCAATAAAATAAAAACTTTCGTGGAACTTTGGATCGTGTGCATTACATTTTTTGTGTAGACATTGCCGTAACCATTATAAATTCTCCTTACGAAAAGATTAATATACGTAGGCCATCTTCAGCAATTTTTATAACCAAGTACTAGTCAAAGAAATAATTTTTTATGTAATAAGGGATACATAACTAAGTTTATAAAGTACTGTGCACTCAATAATCCGGGCTCGGTGGTGGCGGTGTAAAGTCGTCGCCTGCCAATCCGAAGGTCGCGGGTTCGAGTCCCGCCTGGGTAGGTTTCTCCCGCCCAGGGCATGGATGTTTGTGATTGCTCAAGTTTATTGTAAGAGAGGACCTAATGGTCCTAAATACGCTTGATGAAAGAAAAAATAAAAAAGAACCCATTTTGGACTCCTGCTCGTCCTTTGGTATGCTATTGTAGTATTGTATCGTGCATATAAATACTGAAATATTTTCTGTTGATAATCCTGGGGTTCAGTTTTGGAAGCCAGCGTGAGGAATTAAAAATAAGAAGCGGTATCACGAGATTAGCGAAGGAGTTGTAAAAATAATTAGTCTGACACCTAAAACGTGCGGTTGGAGTGGTGATACCAGATATTTTATGCAATTCACGATGGAAGATAAAACATTCTCGATTCCTTGATAGATATGCTCAAAGGTCTATGTGATCGTAAGTGCAGACTCTCGGGGCATTACCCTTGCGATCCTATTATCGCTATTAATCACAACGGTAAATAAAGTTCACTCCTCAGGTTATCAGCTATTTTCCACCAGTTTCCCCCCCTAGACAAATTGGTACTCAGAAGAGCACGGGGCTTAGAACTAGCAGGACGTGACCACTAAGTCTTCCTATGTATTTCAACCTCATCCTCGTAGTCAGTTGCTGAATTCTGTGCCTACTGAACGTTTCGACGAGTTAACCAGGGAAAGGCGTTCTGTTTTTGCGCTATTTTGAAATGTATTGCGCGGGAAATAGCGGAGTCTTTTCTCTTGAAAAAAGTATAAATTAAATTAGGCTTACGGGAGTAGTCCGTTTTACTCCGCAGATAACCACGCAGTGAAGAGACATGACAAATTTTACGACTCACCGAATTCGATGAGGATCCTTGTTTTTCCCACCATCCCCTTGAATCGATCATATTGCTCACGCCATACACCGAAATTGCTCGTGCGACCCCTGGTGGCCTGACACAGAGTGGGCCTTGGACTTTTAAGGGGTCTGAGAGGGGATTAAGGGTTAAGTTCACACGACCCCCCCCCCACTCACTACCCAATTTGTGGTTGGCAAACACCGCACGACAATAATTATGTCGCTTTCTCAATCGGAGTGAGTCATGGATTAGGGCGTGCAATGGGGGTGATTGTTGACTCGCTTCGGCACGAATTACGATGGAGTCTGCGTTGTGCCTTTTGCACGGGTGACGACAAGCCGACGGCTCGCAAGCGGCACCATCAAAAAAGAAGACCCCGCAAGCCGCGTTTCTTTTGTTTTCCTGTCCTCTCTCCCCCCTCCCTTACTCTCCCTTCTTCCCTCTCTCCCTCTGGCCCCCAACCATCCATCATTTCGGATTCTTCGCCTCCTACCCACCAACCATTCTCTCTCTCTCCATCCAAATCTACCATTGTTTTCCGCGCGCCACGTCTCAGGTTGAAGTTTATATTCTTAGATTGTGTCCCTCTTCGCTTCGGGACTTATGTTCGTGCTTGCTATCCTATTCCAGTCTCCTATTCCTTTACAGCTCCCCCTGCGTTATCCGCTAAGCACAGAATATATTCTCCCAATTCCTCCCCCCTCCCATACTTATTCCCGTTATGCGCGGTTGAATAGATGTTTGTACTCCCCTCGCCATATTGTTAACCATATGATCCTTTAGGACGACTTGGGTAAGGGGGTAGAGGTGAATGCACAAAGAGGATTATCTGGCCTGGGGTGCTTGAGGGGGAGACAAGGGGGGGATGACCGTCCTCCCATCTAGTCACCCTTGATTGAATGCCTGCTGGAAATAAAATGTTCGGGGTCGTCCTTCTTCTTCACCCTGACTCCTTTGTCTTCCCTGCTTCGGAGATTTCTCCCATTATGTTCATCCTATTTAGAATCCGCGCTCTCTCATCCCACCGCTTCCATATAAGCCCCAGTCACTTTCTAGTTTCGGTCCCACACCGGTCCCACGAGCTGGAGAGCTCTAGTAAGGAATTTGCCTGCGACGGTAATTTCCCATTCGAGATGGATGTCTTGAGACCCGATAGTATCTCGCAAACATGCGACCGTGTGTGTCCCAAAAACACAATGATGATGAGGGTGGTGTTTCAAAGGCGTGAAAAAAATATTTCGTGATTAGTTTCCGGGCGGAAGCATCGATGGCCCGATATCGAGGGAATGGGAACGAGAACGTTTGAGTTCTCGTTAATGAAAATTCCATTCTCTGATCGTTTAATCGAAGAGTCTGTGAGAGAAACGCGGGAAGAGGTGCTCCCAAAAAGAAACTTTTTTTTTAAGGTGATCGACTTCAGGAAATGCAGTTCTCATGTAACCAATTTGGAAGTCTCTCTTGTAGAATGTGTTGATTTGTTCTTTTTTGTCTATGTTCTTAATATTTGTAAGAGTTTTGTAATATCTGCAAGTAGCTATTGGTAAATTCTTTTAGTATCTTACCATAAATCTCATCATTTTTAATTTTGATGCTAAGTCATTGACTATGCCACTTAAATAGGATAGTTACCCTTACTTTTTAAGTAATCCAGTTCATTATGGTTCAGAAATCAGAAGACTGAATAGGATATTGGTTCGTGAAGCCTTGAATTTCTAGAATATTTTAGTATTTAAAATACTTAGCGTCTCACAAATACAGTAGTGAAGTCTAACGAGGATGATAAAAAGCATTTATCGTTCTCTTTCTATTGAAATGAATGCAGCCAATTAGAGTATTTTTTATTTACTCTTTACCCGTTTCAAATTCTCAAGTGTAAGGATACGTATAAGTATAATAAAACTAAGCCGAGAAGGAATAGTGGGGAGTATGTTTTGTGACAGGCATTTAGAAATAGTCGAATGTCTGTTTAAAACAGCTTGTTAGCACACATTGCTAAATAAGGGTGACCTAAGGGTAAACAATCAATCCAGATAGCAAAAACACGTAAATTTATTTCTTCCTTCAATTTATTCTGAATTCGAGATAACAAAATCCATTAATTTTTTTTTGAATCCGCTGAATAGCATGAGTATTTTTCCTCGATATTTTGATAAATTTTAGTTCGCAAAAAATAAATTTTTCTTACAATGTCACCATGTAAATGGAAATTTATCAATTCGTTAAAACAAAGTCCGGAAGAAAATCTAACTTTAGAAATGCATATCTTCTCAGCAGAACCAAGTCGGCCGACAACACTGAGCGCTTTCCGTTCGTTTCAGACCCTGCGCTCTAGGCAGCGCCAATTCAAACAAATCTGGAGCATTGTTGATGTGTTATGGATTGTGTTTCAGAAGATAATAACTTTGGTAATCTCATCCGCGATTGTTTTTTTTCAGTCAAGAGGTCATAGACGTGTACCTAGTTTTTGCTGAAAAGTAGGTACATGAAAGGCCGCTTAAATCTATTGCGCGTTCCCAAGTAACTTTTTGATTGCGCGTTCCAGAGGGTTCCAGAGGGTGGCCTACTGCACCCGGCCCCTCTAGGCCTTGAGAGTCCCATTTCTAGCTTCGCATGCTGTATCACCCTTGGATCTGAACACTTACATGCATCATTGGTCGTTACATCGAGGCTTGACTTAAAATTGTTGAGGATACAGTTTTTCACAATCTATATAGATTTTTATGATGACGTACGGCATTTATATCAGCATTTTATTAATTTTTGAACTCTTTTTCAATGCTTTTTCATTTCATTTACAACTCACATATGAAAATATATCATCAAATTTCAATTTATCATATCAATTTTAAATTTCTTAATGACTAAAAGTTTACTTTTTTAAATGTTTAGTTTGAACCAATTTTAATTTATCATATCAATTTTTTTAATTTCTGTATGTCTAAAAGTTTACTTTTTTAGGTGTTTAGATTGAACAAATTTGTTTCCAATTTTCTAGACATACTGTCGTGGCTATTTTTCGCATACAGTGTGCTACCTACCAGCATATTACCTTCCAAATTTTTCGCGCATCATTCCATTCATCTTCGTTAGTGTGCGCTAATCTGCCCCAATTAACGCTAACTTAAAGCGTCATGAATGGAAATCTTTCAGTGTTCGATAGGAGGAAGAACGTGCTCTAGGTTAGATTTCTCACTTCTATGAAAACGCACTCCTGCTAGTAGTTGATTTACGTAGTAGTAGTAGAGTGAACGATTGTAGTATATTTCGTCGTGGCGGTACGCATTATCACAAAAAGCGTCCGCATCTGAGTTCTGATTGCCCCACAGGTAGGTACTGGGAATAACCGTCTCATTATGGTAGTTTGAGCGAGATCTCACTTCACATAGGATTTGATGAGTCTTGTCTCATTATAAAAATAATCTCATATCTATTTAATGTTAACTAAACATCAGCTACTTAACAGTCGGTATACTTTTCTCGATATTTGCCAAAATTACCAGTCTTGTACCATGGGAAATGGCACGTGTGTGTACTTCAGGGAGGCTTTATTTTAAAATACGAGGAATTTATAACGCATAGATATTGGCAGATATTTAACTGTGTCTAGTTCGTATTAATTCTCAACTAAATTAAAAAATAAATCAGTTAGTACCGCAGTAATGTTTACAGAATTACAAAAAATCTTCTGTTTTTAAGGCGTTTTCTCCGTATAGAGTGGAAAAAATGAGTCAAGTTTGAACCTTTTAGCTAATATTTGGTTAATTGCTGAGAATTTATATAATTTAAAGCCATGTTTTTGCGTCATTAGTATTGCCGTATTTATTTCATGCTTCTTGCAGTAGCTTAAATTTAAAAGTAATATTTGAATTTGGTCTCTAGCATGACTAGGAATAGATCTCGTTCAAACTACCTTAAACTGTTGGCGTCAGCCGCCGCGTGGCTCCCCTTCCCTTTCCAGGAAACGGCTCCTGCGCCCCTCAACCCCGATCTCCTCTCCCCCCCTCTTTCCGCCATGAAAATCCTTCTTCCCGACCTTCAAATCATTCCTTCCCTGAAGTCGAGCGTTGAAGTCTCTAGGTCGGAGGCGGCTTGGCACGGGCAGTGTGAGATAGAGAGGCGTGGGGATAAGGCATCAGTGGGTTGCAGAGACGTGGTGCTTGGTTCTGCCTTGCCTCAGGCCGTGCGCGGTAATTGATACTAATCACTCAATATCGCCTTGATCCAATTCTTCCTCGCGAGTAGCCGAGTCGACTTGGACTTCAGTAAGGAGCAAATGTTGTTGGGGTACATGTTTCCATGGCGATATGAAGGGCATAACGAAGTTCCATTATGGAATCGTATTGTGGTTGCGAATCTTGGCGACAGTCATCGGCGTGAAGTTTTAGGAGGGGAACGCTCGTGTGGAAGGGTCATGTTCTTTTATTTTTTATCGTACATCGGCTCTACTCCCAATCTGTTTTGAAGGGCATTGCCCTGTGCGCAGGGTCTGAAACGAATGGAAGCTAGTATGCTGCTTTGTCACAAAAAGAGCAGTGTACTTAAAAGAATGAAAGCTCGCTATACCGAGAATTCGGGGTCAACTTTTAGTCGAAATGCTTATAGTGTCGAGGACCTGCGTTACCAACGCGACTGTGTGAAAGAAAACAAGTGCGTGATTATAGTTTTTGTTTGCCAAAAAAATGCTGTTTTCAATGAGAACATGCTTAGCTATTGAAAAGGAATATTAAGGTACAAAATATTCACATTATTCGATGAATACATTTTCAATGAACACTTTTTTCCGATTTTTCCGATCCGAACAATTTAAGCCGATTGCAGCGTCATTTCTATTGAATTACCTCATCTTTAACTTTTTAATTATGGCAATAATTTGCTAGTAACTGAACAAATAGGATGGTAAGGTTCCTATATTTTATTTTCAATCAATTTCTCCGGATTATTTGCTTCTTACAAACAGTTATTCTCGAAAATGGCATTTATTTAAGAAAGAAAAATACTATTTTTCCCATGTTTCACCCATTCTTGCATTTAACACCACGTAATTTCAAGTTCAATTTGCGAGTAAAATAACGTAAAAAGGTAAACTTTGTCGATCGTATAAAACAGATGGAACATTTTTCTGTATGTAGTAGTACTATATTTGTTTAACGTGCTTCGACTAAGGTCAACTCGCACTTACTGCCACGTGCAGATAGGGGGAACAGCACTCGCTCGAATCGGAGGATCACCCCTCCAAACTCGAGCCGAGCCCAACAATGCTTAACTTCGGTGACTGATCGGTAACAGGTGTATCCATCGTGGCAGGTCGTGTCCATTTTCTGCATGTAGCCATAATATGAATTTGATGACATTTAAGTGAATTCAACCCTTTAAGGTGTAACATTGTGAAGTTAATTATGGATAATGACAATAGCAATTATGTTTCAATCCACAGAGTTTTTACTGGTATTACTAGCTTCAACGCCACAGCGCGTCAGCATCAGGTACCTACCAGATGCTGACGTCGTAGAGTTGAAACTAGTAGTACAAGTAAAATCTCTGTGGATTGAAACATAGTTTTTATTGTCATTATTGACATTATAGTCATTTTATGGTGGAAGCACCTTTAATTATCGTCGGGTGAAATTACATGCGTGCCGATTCCTTTTTGCTGCGCCATGCGCTCCAGGTCACGCCCACCTTATCCTCACGCCTCTTCATAATGTCTCCGATGCCGCTATTGATCTGCCGACCGTCTTCTCTCGCTCCCCTGGTCACTTCCACACCCCTCCCCCTTTCCCTCCGATCCCGACGTCCACCCCACTCGAACACACCCACTCCCATCCATCCATCTCTTCCTCCATCGAACCCTTTTATGCGTCCCAGCCCCCCCCCCCTCCCTTCCCCCCTCCCCACCCGCCCCCTTTTCCAACTCCTTATTAAGGTTTGAAACTAGCTGGAAGATCGGTGACTGTGCATTCGCAAGGAAATCCAGTGAACTGGTTTTTTTCTTCTCCCCTGTGCCATCCGGCGATTCTCCTCCTTCTCCCGCTCTAGTTACTCTTTCTCTCTCTCTCTTCCCCGACTTCCAACCTTCCTCCATTTCTTTCCATCTAGGGCTTCTCCGGTACTCAGATGTGAGAATTCCCAATGCGATTTTAGCGGAGTAGAGCAAAATGTACTTCACAAATGTAGACGGAATCACGTCGCGGTCTAATCGCGGTATTTGAGATCTTAAAGGGCATTCCCATGTATCGGCAACCAAAATATTTAAAAATGTTCCTATTTTCCGAGAGTTATATTTTGTAAATTACCTTTTTATAGGTCGATAACTTATGTTATTGCCATTAGTTTTTGAATTTTGCTGCCGTTTTAGTACCATCATAAACTGAATGAATGCAGTCATAAAAGAATATATCATTATTCTCACATAGCTTAATCAGTGATGGCGGATTTTAATTAAAGTTACTTAACCCTTAATTGCTTAAACTATTTCAGGTACAAATGCTAATGTCAGAAAATGAAAATGTAATACATATTTCGGTAACAGGTGCTTAGACCAAAAACAGAGTTATTGGAGACTCGAAGGCTACAGGTTAGGCCAAGAAGATCACTTGAAACATGCAGATCAGGTGAGCTTCAAGGGTGACGCGGAGGATATTATTTAAACGCCGAACTATGGCTCTAGCACATATTGAAGTGAAAAATAAGATACATACGCTGCCCAACTGATAGGTACGAAAAATCCTTCTTCTCTTGTACCTTTAGCGGATACATAAAAAACAGAACACGATAATAGGACACTCCTTTCACATACAGCTCACCTAGGTTCGTCCGTCTTCTCATCGATTTTTCTACCATCCCATCCTTTTTCCATAGCTGGCGTCCTAGCACCCCCTGCCACACGCCCAAGCGGCGGTTCGCAGGGTTAGATGTAGGTGTAGATCAACCACTAAAAAATCTAAAGCAATCTAAAGAATATACAACCACTTAAATCATATTAATACACAAAATTTCTCAATTATTAATAGCATTATCATTGCCATTACAGTTTGCTTGCATTAATTCACCTGCTTCATGTGATCTTCTGGCTGACAAGAAGCTCCATTCCCCTCCCAAATACATAATACTAATGGAACACAGTAAAAGTGAAAGATTTAGGTAGCCGTGATGTTCATTCCTTTTTTAATACTGCGTTCATTAAAATAAAGTTCTTGGGAGCAATTTTAATTTATGTACTAGGCGAAGTACAAATAAATTATCAGTAAATTGTCAAAATACGGTCTCCTTATAAAGGGGAATTGATTTGATTGAATTGATTGCTGTAAAAATAATATTTTTTTTAACTAAATAAGAATATTTACTGAAAAAGCGTTTTACTTTTTGATGATAAGGCATTGGACATTTTTGGCCCCGTACGCACCAAAGATCTTTTATATTGGCCCATTTTCGTTGAAATAGAATTTCGAAGAGACATTTCTTATAATTTTTTTCGTCTTTCTTTTCTCCTTTCTATCTTCTCCGTATTGTGCTCATCTTTTGAGTTATGCATTAGGCTTCTACTTCCCTTTATACCAGGATGTTTCCCATTTTGGAAAGATGTCCTTTGAAGGAGGATTTCCTGGAATTGACGTATGGGTGCATCACCGCACACAGATTCCCTTTGGCACTCGTCTCGTCTCGAGCAAGCCTCTTTGAATTTTAAAGATAAGGAAAGCCTGTGGTCAGTTTCCTTGATTTTGAGGATAAGTGGGTAAGGGGAAGTAGCTGCTCGTTCTTTTTTAAAGGATGCCATTGCAGTGAACCAAATCTTGTTTCCCGGAAATTTTCTCGTGAACACTTTTCCTCTTGCCACCGTGGAACGTATGTTACATTTCCATCTGTTTATATTCTTGACAATTCATTGAAGTAGAAACGTCGTTGATGCTTATTTTTTTTCTCTCTGCTCCTGTGAAGTTTCGATTGATGCTGGTGTGAATTTTGAAATTAACTGGAATCATTCCTAGGCTACGAGTTTTGCGAAAAAATCACATGTGCTATTCTGTATTTTTCACCACTAATTGAGAAGGAAATTTTTGTTTCCAAGAAATTAATAGTCACTCGTTCTGGCTGAGCAGTCCTCAAAAAATGGAAGAATTTATATCTTGACGGCAATCACACACAGAGTCTTCCTATAATATAAATCAATCATTTCTCAAGGTCATTCATTCTATTCCATTCTTTATGTAGTTTCTGTTCCTTAAAATAGATTTTTCCATCATCATCAGCAATCATCAATCCAATGAATTGTTTGCTACAGCTCGCCAATCTTCTTGCGGCTCAAATAACAGTTTAATTCATGTACGTAATTATTCAATTTGTATTCTTCATAATATACCTGATACATTCCATTCGTCTCCCTCTGTAATCTTGGCTTTTATTTCTCCTTTCAATATTGTTCTCAATAAACTTTAGTGCCGCAATATGCGTTTTATAAGTTTTTCTATTTCTCTCTGAGTTTTCACCATGCTTCTTTTCTCTCCATCTTTTCGTAGGACTTCTTCGGTGGTGATTCTTTCAGTCTATTTGATCTTCATTATTCTTCAGTAACACCGCATATTCATTAATTCCCATTTCTTTTGCTCTGCAGCTGTTATTTTCTGGGCTTCACCGCCATATAAGAGTATGATGCAAGTATATGTTTAAATAAAGTGCTTCATTTTTACCGTGCTTTTGCTGTTAGGAGCATACTCTTCCGTTAGAATGACTTTTTCCTTCCAAGAATGCAAAATTCTTCCACTTGCACAAGTTTTTGCTTCCAGTGCCGAGTTTTACGCTGATTCTATCTCGTTTGATTTCTTCCACGAACCATAATCTTGGTTTTCTTCACATTAATTTTCAAGTTTTATTTTTTATAGTTTATTCTAAAGAGTTCAGCGTTATCGTGAATTTTTTTTCCTGCCAGAAATTCTATTTCATCAGCAAATTGTTGCATGCTCATTTTGTCTCCATGCACTAGTACGTATTCCTGTTTTTTAATTTTTCCTTTATGTCTTTTGCTGATTGATTTTTGCCATCCCTAATTGTTTTACCTCTTGTTATTCGAACTAAATATGGGTGGAGGTGAACGTTCATGCTTAATGAAGGTATGTTCATAGTGTATCCTTTATATCCAGGGCCTGAATTATTGTTTTCTTCTTGTAATGCTTAATTATTGAAAAGATGACTATAAAGCAAGAAGATTTTTTATCATGTTAATCCTTTTTACAATTAGTGGATGAATCATAAGTTAAGTTTTGTTTTTCATTCCCCGTTTTATGTGAAATTTTACGTAATGTATGAGTTTCTGGCGGCCAGTAATTGTGAACTAATTTTAACCTAAATTCGTGTTTTTTTATGCGCTATGCAGGTAATTATTATCGGTTATGTTTCCCCCAATCATTACCTATCCTCCTTCAGTTATTTTCATTTTCCCTATTCCTTTTTTTTAGTACGTAGGTCTAATGGCGTTTGCTCATTATTTTGCCCTTTGAACCTTCCATATTTACAACCATAGAGTAAAGCATGATTACTCTATGATACAACTTATTGGAGCTATTATGATGCAAATAATTATAAAAGGGAAAATGTAGATTGATGAAAAATTTCTTATTTTTTCCAAGGACATAGGAGTGACATTAGGAGCACATTAATTTGGCCCCAATACAAATTTTTAAAAATGTGAAATTGTGTAATTTTTATGCTAAAGCTTTGCTGGAAGTTATGTAAATTTTTATATCGATATAAAAATTTATATTATTAGAAAATGTATGCTTCTCTGTGCTGTAGGCCATTTTTTAATTAGCGAGTTAGTTTAATGCTTATCATTAGTTGTGTAAACCTCTGGATACAGAAGGGTATCAGACTAGTGACATTTATCCTTGATTTTCATGTCGAAACTTCGCAAAGGCGCGGGTTACCATCGTTCCAGAGGAAGATAAGGGTCATATCTTTTGTTACCAGTGGACATCATCTCACAGTCTCTTGTCAGAAGTAGATATATCTTCCTGTTAGGACGGCATACCTCGGTGGCATTCTGTTTGTTCTAACTGGAAAATTATGCTCATCCACTTGAAGAGGACTCCTCCGTGGGGGCGAAGGAACTTGACACGAAGTCATTTAATGAAGTGGCGGGTGGTGTAGATTTCGCGATCTCCTCTTGTGGAAGGCAGCTTCCGTCGAACCACTGGACTGCGGAAGGAGGGTGATGGATTTCGGTCGTTCATGCTGTCGACTGCCGTCGAAATGGGGTCCTTCAGGGTACAATCATAGGTCCGGTCCCGTTCTACGGGGTGAGACGGAGGGACGTCGCAGCTTGGTGAGATCTGCCCTTCGATAAGCGGCAAAAGGGCTTGGAAAGAAGCAGGATGGACCGAAAGCTACGGAGATGGAGGAGAGGGTGTAAGGTGTGGTGGCCCTCATCTGCCTTCTTCCTTCTCTTCGGGGTGGTCCCACCCGTTATGTCCGTTGAGTTACGAGCTTTGGGCATCTTTATGGAGAACGGCCGGCCCCCTCTTGAGATGTCCAGCCACCCGCTCTTTGCGGACCGGCTTTTTGCGATTTCCACTCGTAAATACGCGGATTTTCTCTGAGATGCTCGAGCATCGAAAATCATTCGATTGCTTAAGAGCAAGGTTGGAAGCTACGTTGATGTTGAGATTTCTTTCTTCGTTTTTCACTTCGCCGAAAATCATCTTACTGTAGTACTTAGAAAAGCACATGCAATTTGTCATTTCCATAATGTTTCACCATTATGTGGACAAATGTTTTCGCAACTCATTAAAACTAGAGAAAATATGTGTATGTAAGGATATATTCATAATTTTTTATGATTGTTGATCGTTTTTAGGGGTTACTTCAAAGAAAGTTGTTACTTTACTTAAATTTTAATTCATTACTTTGTTAGAATATTTATTTACTGTGAAATGAATTATTTTAATAGCTATAGAAAGTTTATTTTATGATAATTGTAGTTTTGTTGATTGCTTTTTTCGTCTGTTACTGTTGGTTTTTGGGGATTATTGCGTCTCACATATTGCTCTTTCAGGGCCAGAATATTTCTTCTGTCGATTTGCGTCTTCATTTCATCATACCTTCTACCTCTCTTTTTAAAATTGTAAATACTATCCAATCTGTTTTCAATTGTGTTTCCAATTCCAATGTTTCTAATTTCGAATATTTTTTTATATTTCGAGGCATTTTATCGTAGTTTCCAAACAGCCCAGCAAAAGACGATCACTAACTTATAATATGGTATATACTTTCTCCGCTCCAGCCAACAAGAGAAATGGTACTGTGGAGAGATACATGGGTGTTTTGGGGGGAGGAATAAATATAAATACCGTTTTGTCAGATTTCAGTGAAATATTAGATACTTAATGTCCTTCATACACAAATGTTTGCACGCTGAAAAGTAATTTATGCACTGTGAACGGTGACAGTTTTTCGTCTCGTTCTGCTTCAGAACTTACCACCTATTGGAATGTCGTGAATTTTGAAGATACAATAGAAATTGTATCATCGCGGAAATGATTTTTGCCCCCGGTTATTTTTTAAGCTGCGGGACACGGGTATCCGAGAGGAGAAAAAAGTTCTCCAACTTTGTATGTACGCCTCATTAATTCGTGGAAAAGGAATAAAAAAACAACTTTCTTACATTTCTATTTGTGATTAAATGTTTTACAGTAAAGTTCCACTTTCTTATAGCTCCATCCCTACCGTTCCTATACCATGGGAGCGATCGTATTAGGATATTTCTTGAAGCAAAGGGACACCAACGTGCAAAATCCACGAATTTTACCGCAGCTGACGTCACAGTAATCGGATCGTTCTGGCTCAATAAGGAACACACTGTGCGGATGGCGCATGACCTCTATGCATAGGTGTATGCTTGAACGTTCTGGCTAGTATTTCACCCTCCGATGAGTAGTTGACGTTGCATTCATCCCTGCTGGGTTGCAATAATTTAGTTTAAGTATTGAAACCGAAATTAGAGAAACAGAACACTTGCAGTTTTCCACTAGTTAAAGGTTTCCACGACCAGTATTGATGCAAAGGTCCGCAATCTTCAAATACGTAACTAGTGGAAGACGGCATGTATTTTATTTCTGTAATTATGGAACGGTTCCTCAGCATCACACCCGAATTTTTGTTTTATATTGAAACCCAATTGAGTTAATTCATGGCCTTCTTACCACGAGCACTCCTATCCATGCCCTGCTCCCGCTCCATACACGACACCAGAAATGTCATATTTGGTATTATTTCAACTTCCTTGGCTGCTCGCGAGTATGAAGGAAAATCGCTTATGCAAAAGGTGCTTTCTGAAAATAGAAGAAAATCTTAAATTAAAATATAGCCTTAAAATTAGAAAAAGGTTATAAGTGTGGAGTGTGGACTTGTGTGAATTTGAAACATGGAGTTTGGGAAAAGAATAAGAAGAGGAACTCTACCCATTTTAGAAATCGTGCTATAATATGCTGAAAATTAAATGGACCGATAAAATTTCTAATGAGAAAGTGCTCAGAGGAATGAAGGGAAAAAAATGCTGTGGAAGTCTACCGTTTCGAGAAGAGTCCAGATTATAGGACATTTATTGAGACATAATGGACTCAGAAATAAAATGTTGGAAGAACAAGTGAAAGAAAGCGGAGAAACGTGAAGATTGGAAAATGTCTATCACCCAGACTGTTGCCAAAATATCTTCGGATTGATCACCAAAGAGAGAGGGGCTGTACGCGAATTTTGAAGCAGAACTTTTCTTATGGATGGGGGTAATCTCGCGATAGCCTAGCGTCACGCGACACACGACTCCCGGACGAAATTTTCGTGGAGAACATTTTTCTTTCATCCATTTAAATATGAAATATTTTAGCTAGAAGCTTGGTACTTGGTTCAAAATGAGGCCAACGCATCATAAAATTTAATTTTTCCACTCAAATTCTCTCAATCGATCAATACACTGACATTTTGTTTCTTAATTCGACTTATTTATGCAAATTTAGGCTTTTTTCACTTTCGTTGCTAAGGAATTTTCCAATGTTACCGAGGCTATCCATATGCTATGCAGGATATAAAAGCTGCATTAAAGGGAATTTAACTTTCGTGACGCCTACTTTGATGGTTTTTAACAGCATAAGACTTTGAGTCGTTGCTTGGTCACGTTTATACAAGTTCTTCAAATTAATACACGCTACTTTCACTAGAGGGATATTGTGTAATTTCGTTGAATGTATTGCTTTGAATAATTATTAAATATTTTAATTATGTGTGTAATTCACGTAATGTATTGATATATTTTCACTTTCACACTTTCAGAAATATTAATGTAATTATTTATGTTTATTTATGTATAATACTGTGTACTCCCCACTACCAGTCGTATCCATGCTCAGTGTTCCACTTCAGTCGGCCGTCCCGTGACGACCGCACCTTTTTTATTCGCCGCGGTTCTGTTTCGCCGAATAATCTACCTTCTTCCCTGCCCCCCCTTCTCGCCTTACTTGTTACGCGTGCCCCTCATTCTCTAGCTCTTCCCTTCCCCCTCGGTCCACTCCCACGACGGGGGATTCGCCCACGCGGCCACCGGCGAAGAAAAGGCGCCCTCCCCGCCTTCATCGCCCGCCACGCCTTCCTCCTATTCCTCCTACCTTTACTTGCATCCCCCCGTCCTCCCCACGTATCACCCACCCACGTGACTCTCGGCATTACTCTTTTTTCAAGCATCATTAATAGGCTACGTGACTAAATGGAAAATATTTTTCATTTTTCATCTTATTTTTTTTGCAGTCATTGATGGACGCATTGTAGAAATGTTTTGCGCGAGGTGCGGAATTGGGCCAGAAAAAGAGATTTGCTTCAGCGAAAGATCCATTCTCTAACTGGGGATAAATGATCACAGAGATCTTGTGTAGAGATTTAAAGGATTTTTAAAATAAAGGATTAATTTTAAAAACTGTCGAGGAGTGAAAATGCGGAGTGCATCATCGAATGGTTCGGAAACGTGGACTTGTTGAAAAAAGGAGGAGAGGAATTTGGTGGGGTTTGAGATGTGGATGTGAGGGATAATGCAGATCAATCACAGTGAAAATAAAGTTATGAAAGTTTCGGTGTGAAGTATTTTATAAAGTAATCAAGTTTTCTGGGACAGAAAGAGGCCTTGATAATTAAAGTTAAAGGCCACGTACTGTAACAAGTGGAATATTTTTATTGCTTGGGGAGGACCTTGTAGAAAGATTTTGTCTCTCAGTGATGATATTAGAGGGATAATTGCGTTAGCCAAGGAAGTATTCTATAATAATAGAAATGATCATTGGAACCTTGTGTACGAATGTTAAGAAAAAGAATGACAAAGAGTTTAATATCGGGTATACTGTCGCAGAGTGCAGAAACCTGGGCACAAGCGATTTAAAATCAGAGTAGTTTGGATACGTTGAGATGCGGGTGTAGAGGAGAACGGAGAAAGTTTGATGTACGACAATAAAAGACAAAAAAGGAAGTGCTAGACATGGTAAGTGACGAGAGGAAACACTCGGGGAGATTTGGAGGCAACAGAGTTGGTAGCTGTACAGATAACGAGGGACGATGAGATACTGGAGACCTTGATGCAGGAGAGGATGTTCGGTAAGCGGGGAAGGGGAAGAAAGAGAATATGCATTATGAACGGGATGAAAGAGATTGAACCGTGTGGATAGGAGAGGGCTTGTTCGGAGGCATGGGTCTTTACCTGTGAACGGTTGATAGGAGTAGCCTCATTTCATCGTAACATACCTTAGCCGGTAGTTCACCTCATTAGAACTATCCGTCGTTGCCCAGCCAAGGATTCATCCAGCTAAGCTAAATGTGTAATGTGATGCACCAAATGGGACTTAGAGTTGAAAACTGTGATTTTGACATTTTTAAAATTGCTCTTTCTCGTCAACAGAATCCTACTGAATCGTATTACGTTTTCCTCGATATTGGTCAAACACAACGTTACTTTCGCATTAGAGCCTAGCTTAAGGGATTAAACCATTTTTTTTCGAGAGGTGAAACAAGTAAAACCTGGTAATAGCTATTGAATTTTCCATGAATTACAATGGTAATGAAATTAATACTGCAATTAACTGTACAATGCCATTTAATGCTTAGAAATTGACGAGGATGTGAGTGTGAGATGTTGAAAGTGTTCTGGACGATGTGCATCGGTGAGTTTGAAATGCCGCTGCATGCGTCTCTAGTTTCAGCCTCTTTAATGGGGTTAATTATTTTCATTTTATTAAAACCAATTATTAGTTAGAGTATTTTGCCCATTATAGGTAGGTTTTAAATCAGATTTTTTAAAAAACTTTTCCTTACTTATCCCTGCGCGGGCATTTATCTCTCAGTTTTCTTCAACAGTCATTATAATTTGTCTTTCGTGAAGATTTATTAGAAAATGTTTTCGGAAATTTAAAAACACAGGTATTACATGTGTTTACCTTCAAAACCTACTCTTACCAACAGGGCAGGTAATTCATTTAAAATTTTTGACAAAAAATTGTTGAATTTTCAACTTCAGCTGTCAGCCGGTAAACCTCTTGAAATATTTTTGCCCTTCATTACGGATTTCAGGTTTTCTCTCGACGCTTCCCAAAATTTCGTAGGACTCGTAAAAATGAGTGATATACGGCGTGATTTTACGAGCTCTCACAGGCCTTAGGCTCAAGGGAATTCACTTGAACAAATTTCTTTTCCAGAGACGCCAAGTTGGACAACTTTCCGGTCTTCCTCTTCAGTACGACGTAAATGTACTTGTACGTGCTGGCCACCGTTTTGGGGCATAAATATGATTCCGAAATAATGAATTTCCTTCGAATGCTCGTTCATAGAGTGTTTTTGGCATTTTTTTTCTTTGACTCTTTATCGGCTCACCTGGTGATTTTTTTCCGGTGGAAAAATCTTCCCCTAGTTCGACCGAGACGTAAAAAAAACCTTGATATAATATTTCCCTGATTGATGAGACTCGTAATTTGTTGGGATGAAAAAACATCGTTTTTGCGGTTGAGGGTTTTATAAAATTTACGGCTCTGTCACGCGCAGTCCCTTAATTTTTACCTACCTGCGTGAACATTTTTCATTGGATGACGTTTATTCGAATTAATAGCCGTTCGGACATGATCGTGGTCCTGGCATTGGTGATGAGGGGATATCACGAGGTGCCGGGAGACGTAAGTGATATCCTGCCTGCAGATCAAAATCCCATTTGCGATTTCTGGCGTTGCCGCTTGACCTAGTTGCCAAATATCGGGAAGATTCTGCGCGGCCAATCTTTCGTTGCACGGCAGCTTCATCCCTCTGCGGCGATATAAATCGGAAGTTTTTACCCTCTACTGAACTAAGCATACCTGTGCATTATTTGAGTTTTCTTATTCGTTTATTTGTTAGGCCAACCGTTCCGCGTACGTGAGATAATCTTATTGAGAGTATTATGGAGATACTTAATGGGAACATAACTATCTAATCGTAAATTAGAACTCACTTCAAACGCGCACGTCGATGTTAGTTTTTTTTTAATGCTTTAGGGTGGGATCACGGTACCTTCTTTAGCGTTTTCATTATTGATATCCACAACGTAAATCGCGCTAGAAAGCAAATTCTCACAGCTACTCTTCTAAGAATATATCCATCCATCGATTAAAAATTGTGATTTGATGCAACTGACAAAATTTGAAGGATTACGATCACGTGTTCGCTCTAATGAGTGCAATTGAGAAACAACGATAGCGCGAGCGCACTCGTTATGGAGAACCGTGATCGTGGACCCATTACGTCAATCGCATCGCGCCTTATACATATATTGTAGAACATCATATTTAATAATAAAAACATTTCGTAATATATTCTGCGCAAGAAAAACCTATTCTGAATTCCGAAAATAAGGAATACTGTTCTCTCCATGCAATGCTGAACCTCAATAGGTTTGGAAATTTGGAAATCCTCAAATAAATATATTATTTACTGGTTTTCTTCGTAACTACCTGCCAATTTTACATCTCTATCATTTTTACTATCAGTAGTAGTATTTTTTTTAACGTGCTCCGAAAGCTAAGGTCATTTCGCAATTTTACTATCATAAGATACCCTTGTCATACAAGGCAATCTTTATTAAATGGGGAAAATAGTGATATCACTATCACTATCATAAAACCTGAAGTTAATGCAACAGGAACAAATAACTGAGATGTCCAACATCCACTTGTGGATGGGTGGGTGAGTGGGTTCTATTTTTCGCGTTGTCGTTATCGTTATCAAAAACACAAACCGCTCTAGGATGAAAATGCTGACAGTTATTCTCCTGAGATTCATTTCTTCAATTAAAATTAGTGATTTAAATCACCTGACAAAGTTAGAAAAATGACAAAGACGTTTTCGCTCTCATGAGTGCAATTTAAAAATATGATATGGCAAGTGCACACGTTATGGAGTACCGACATCGCTCCTGTGGTCACGCATGAGTCAAAAAAACTATGAGTAAAATGTCTCCATGAGCCCGGTAAGTCATCTTTGAATAAGCACCTACTGCATCCGTCATAGTGTTCTTAAATGTATGTTTAAAGGCTTGTATCCATTAGGAACGCTGAAAAATGATACACTTTTCGTGAGTCGTGTTCGAAAATATTGCGGAGTTTTTATACAAGTTTGTTCGCCTTACAATATGCTTCGTTTTTCTGCTGTCTAGCATAGAAGGTGCCTACTAGTGTAAAGGGAGTTCAATTCATTCCAAACAGGCAGTTGAATAATTCGATCGCTTTAGACGTCTTAGTTGAAGCAGCTCAGATGGACCCTACTTCAGCTGTTCACTCACTTTTAAGCGATCGACTTTTTTCCACCAATAAAAGGCGTGGCATCGCTTCGGTTTCTGCTCGGCGCCCTTGAAGGAAGAAAAATTGCTGCTCTCGAGGCTCGCCGCGGCCCGCTAATTTCACCGTTGTCGCAGTGACCGTGAAGGCGGCCGCAGATGAATCGTCTGTGTCCTTCCCGACCTTCTTTCTTTCCATGGTATCATCGATTAAGTGGCACTTAATGGCCGGATTGATGTTTCGCGCCGAAGCGAGGCGTCTTTTGCTCGGAACCGTAACCTTGGTCGCGGTCCTCCCACAGTCCTTCCTACTACTTTCAGTCGTTTCCCGCACAATATCATTAGAATCCTATGTATTCATGCTTATGGAGCACATAAATATGGATGTATTTCTTCATTTTAGTCGACAGTTAAAAAGCATTGTAGGATATCCATTTGGTATTTAGCAGAAATCAGGGATTTACCGAAATTTGTTTTTGGTATTACAGGCATTCTTATTTTTACAGCAAGTAATATCTGGTTTTCAAATGAGCCATCGAGAATAGAGAGCCGAAGGTGTTTCTATTAGGATGGGTTAAAACTGGTAAGTAAGTTACTTCCGCAAGCTTCTTCTGCAAGAGCATTTGGGGAATTGTACGCTATCGAAAACTTTTTTCACTAGTTTGTATGGAGCCAGATTGTTTGCCGTTTTCACTGCATACGCTTCTTCAAACGACGTACCGAAACTTTGAAAAGCTCTGCAAGCCGTTTACATTTGCAATTTTGGCCAAAAGTCGCTTGTTGCACTTAACTTGCGCAATAAACTTGCCAGTAAAAACCCGCCTTTATTATTGTTATTAATTAATTCAAGGTAATGATGTGTTCGTTGGCTATTTTGGGGAGGCGACCGACGTCTGACTTCATTTGAGTTTTGAGAGCAGGTGAGTAGGTTTGTTAAGTAGTGATTTCACGGGGTGAGAAGGAAGGGTGCAGAGAAACCCGGAGTCGTCATTAGCTTGGTCTTAACGGAAGGCGCCTAGGGGACAATTTTTAAACATTTTATCCGATGGAGGATAGCACTTGAAGTACTCTTCAAAAGGCATCCAAGTAGGGACCGAAATTCCACTGAAAAATATCCAACTCCACTGGGAGTCTAACCTGACCCTCGGGATGGGAAGCCAGTACTCTAGCAACCACACCAACCCGACCCTTTGATTCAATGAAATAATAATATAAGGATGTAATAATGTAATTTTTATTTTGATGATGCCATTAATCAGGTTTTTTGCCCTCTTAATTAACTCTCATACTCTGTGTAGGGCCTCGGAGTTGAAGGACTTCAGTTTGAAAAAATTGGAAATAATTCTCTCAGAGCCAATGAAGTAGCAATGATTTAGGTAGATATTTTGCTTATAGCATGGAACAGTTTTTGATTCTGAAGATTTCTTTCCTTATAAATCTTTAACTGAACGTACCTATTTATTTATCTTAGATAAGTTAGTAGATCCCGTCAAAATGCCAACGGAGTTAAATATTTCATTCACTTGCAGTTTTTCCTTTCTTCCGTGTAGTAGAAATGCATTATATCATTACGACATCCTGCGTCTTCTCCCTTGACGTTGGGAAACGTCCAGTCATTCCTCGCTTGTGAGGGTCACGTTGATTCCAGTGACGTGCGGAACTAATAGATTTACTGCGACATTGAGTCCTCTTTACGCTTTATTGTTTGTGGTTCGCATTACTCTCTCTTTTATCTGGAGACTTTTTTTAATTTTTGACTGTTTAAAAAGTGGTTATATTACAAAAAGGCGATGAAAAGGTTTGTGTTTATAATATCCCTATTTGAGCAATGACTTGACTGGAAGAGATGCTGAATCGTCGTTTTCATGTGGAGGGTCTTTGACTCAAGAAAGGCGGTGGAGGGAGGTTAAAAAATGAGTAATATCTATCTAACTGTTCGGGGTATTAAATGGAGTTGAAGAAAATTTACATACGTCATATTGTTTAGACCGTCTAAAGATTTCGGGACTGAAGTAAGTAATGAATATTTTCGTGACTTGCTTAATAAAATGGATTAATTTGGAAAAATTAACTTTGGAGATAAAATAACTCTACTAAAGTTATAGATTTCTCGGCACCTTTCTGTTATTGGAGACTTATTTCGAGACGATAAGTTTCCCTACACCCTTTCCTCTTCGTTTTGTTTATTATTATTTGTTTTCGTGAATGTCCATGTTGCTTCTCAAAATCCATTCTCTATTCTCAATTTTTGGTCCTAACATTTTCCGTATTATTTTGCTTCCGTCAATTCAACTTCATATTTTTCTTTGACTGTGTTTAACGTAGAATTTCCGCGTCCGTGACACAATTTTCAATACCTATTTGGAATTGTTTTAAAAGCAATTGAGACTATGCACTGTTTATTAAACTATGTAGCATAACGCCCTTACTCAATCGTGTTCATTTCCTGACTGTTACGCTTCACATTACCTGTTTCCTCCAAGGTCAGTATACCCTTAACGTATACCCAAGGGTATAAGGACCTTGGTACCCTCCCGCAACGCCAGCGCCAACCGCTGTAGTGTTGGCAGAGTTAGAAACCACGTTTTACAGCCGCGCGGACATGCACTCCCGCTCCTTTTATTGCCCACAGGCGGGTAGATACCTCGGTCTGCACAGCTGTTTTGTAAACTTTTTTGTTTTTGTGTTTTGTAATTACTGGCCTGCTCACCTATCCTTACGTAACGGAAAATATGACCGCAATTGTCTGGAGCCACCCTAAATTGCAAACCATTCGGGTGCCGCTGGAGCAACCCTCGTAGCTAGGTCATGTGAACACGACTCTCTAGGGTCGGCGTGTCAAAGAAGGAGTGGGAAGCGTTCCACACTTCTTCGTTGGTGTCCCCTCCTTCTTGCCATCTTGAATACACCTCCATCCTCTCCCATTCTCTACATCTCCCTCCACCCCTTCCTCCATATTCCCTGCGAAGGTTTCAACTCTCTTGGAGGAGGGTGGGTTCGTCACGATGAATATTCAAATCACTTCCTGGAAAAGAGAGGCGATGGGTCGCGCGTTGCCGGGGCCATACCGATCCCCTTCCCTCCGCCGCTCCCGTGATCAATGCGCGGCTCGTGTACCTAGCTCCTAGCACGGCGCCAGTGCGTGCATTCCTGAGTCTAGCTCGTATGTGACGAACTCCTAGTCTGGGAGCCGATGCGACCGACCCTCGCTCAGCCGGTGTCAACATTTGCGAATATGACCGAAGGTGGGAACCGTTGCGTATCGTTCAGAACGGGGGTCAACAATCTCCCTGAGTCAAAAAGCTACTCTCCGAGTATGAAAATGAGTGGCGAGCTACCAAAGTTGGAATGAAAGCTTTTTGAAAATTCATTGGATTCAGTAAAGGAAGAAAAAGACTGTGAAGATAGCCTTGTGCGAGCTACCAAGAATATCCCCGCGAGTGCTTCGCTCGCTCGGCAAAAATATCGCGGTAGCTCGCGATCGACGGCTTGCCGGCCTTTGATTTAAAATGAAATGGTCAAGTCCTTCGTCTTCACCCAAGGTTTAGTATTCCATAGTTATCTACCTAGTCGTCCACATTACATGATTGTACTATTTTGAATTTTACTCTCCCATTTTTTTATGAAATGGGTTGTAGATCTAGCTCTTCCCTTGTGCATGCATTCCTTAATCGATCCACTTAAGTGAACTACTTGTGAAATAATTCCTGTGTGTAGTTATATATAGGCTGATTGAAGCTCCAGAATTTGCTAGTACATGACTTATCAAGTTAAAAGTAGTCGCAGAAATAAATAAACTGTGGGAAATTTCAAAGATTTATACTTAAATTAGATCCTTATCTAGGGCTGATATGTCTCGTTTGCATTAATAGCTATATTTGGAGACGAACTGAGGTTAACGTACTGATTATCGACAATGTAGTATTTTTCAATCACACAATACTCTTATTTAGTTGGTGTGTGCATCAAAGACGGTTGAGCATTGTCACTTTCATTCACTTACCAAAAACATGAAACGAGACGTGATGAAGCTGGTATTGGAGCTGCTAACCGGGAAACTATTGTTGACACTCAGGTGACGCCTCTGTGGACACGTCTAGTCAAACCAATGCTGAGCAGTTTTCTGTGACCAGCTCTGTCTTCCATTTTACATCTTTCCAGAGGCGTCAGGTTGCTAGGAACTGCTCCCCTTCCCCCTTGCCCCTAATGAGTGAAGTCCACTCGTCGTTCGATTCAGTATCAGATGAGCTCTATCTATAGTAATTAAACTGAGCCTAGAGGTCAGGACAGTGTTAATTTCGGTACTCACGTTCATTATTTCTCTCTTTGAACCTATCTTACTTAATCCGTACCATAGTTATAATAATTTATTTTTTCCCAATGGGTAATATACAGAGTACAGTATTTACTCAAGGCATCATTTATATTATAATTGTATAGGGTATGTCAAAAAAATAGTGGTAAAGAGGATGTCACCAGTACAATATATTACACAAACATACCTACATGTATTAGACACCTATATCATGAAGTATTAACATAAATTTATGTAGTCATTAACTTAATGCAGTATTAACGATGTGTAATAACGTTTTTCATTCAAGTCCATGAAAACTTTCTTTTTAAAAATAGTGCGGGAGTTAACATTTTTTATTTTTAGAGGTAACTGATTGTAATGTTTGATGCTTTTAGAGCGAGAAACTTTAGACATCATTATTATATTGGCTGATGCTACACAAAGGTAATTTCGTCTCCTGGTCCCATAGGTATGTAGACCAATATTTGAAGAAATAGCATAGAAGAAATCGTGTAGGTAAAACGCACTACTGATGACATCACCATATTAAGAACCAAGAAGATAAATTAGGTGACTTGATGTGAACAATCCCTGCTTGCGGCTGGGAGATGTTTGTGCTGGTGAATGATACCGAATTAAATATGACCGAATATTCTGTGGAATTGCGATATGCATCAAAACACTTGCATCACGACTGAACTCTGATCTGACTCTCTGCACGCGGCAATAGATGAGATTTTCAAATGATGCAATGAATTTTGCTATTCTGAACGAATATATTTTTCTACTTCCTCGATCTAGGTTTCATCGTAAGACGTAATTATCAGAACTAGTCGATGACTCGCCTAGGTCGTGGAAGCAGAATAAATTTTTGTCTGTAATGACAAGGTGCAGTACGTCACTTCATGACGAACGGATTCCATGGAATTTCGTCGCGAGTCCAAGGCGAATATGAAGATATAGAGCTCTATTCACCTTGGTCCGAGTCCGCCAATTCTGCATCATGACGTTTGTCGGCAGGTGGCGTCGCAATGCAAAACAAATGACGAATGGCTAATGAAGCAAGACAAAATGCAATCGAAAATGTTGATGGCGATGTTCTTCACTTACGGAACTTGGGTGGGTGGCATGAAGGGAATGAAAAATATCCAGAGCTCTGAATACTTACCCGGACCCTCGGAATTGACAGCTAGGACTCTTAAGCTCGTTCGAGCACTATTTTTCTCTCGTCATAATAGAGACCATATTCGAATATTTCGGGTTTGTGAAGAATATAATCGAGGGAAAAATAGAAGGAAATGTCCCAAAATGGAGGCCAAGGGATAAAAATATCGGCCAAATAAGGAAGAAAGTACATAAGAACTATTTGGGATAAAGGAAACTAGCATTAGATATGGAAGGATGGAGGGCTGCCGTCAACCTATCTTACGATTGAACGTCCAATGATGAGTGGAATATCATTTAAAAATATAAGCAGTTTTAAGGAGTGCGAAGTTAGTACAGTAATATTTATGCCTCAAAAAATTGTTTTGAATGAAAGAACATCTCAGTAATTAACTACATACTTCTATCTGAGGCTTTAGCATGAATAAATCGTTTCACGCCGTTCGCTGAATACGCCTTCACAACTGGAGATTTTGTTAGGATTTCATAAAATGTATTCAATTTATTAATTATAACAATAAATAAGTAATCAATATATTTTTTAATAATTTAGAAAACATACGAAATACTCACCGGAACATTTTTGTTCATGTCTCTTTCGATTCCAGAGCCATGCCAAATCTCATGAAAATCGGCCATTATTTTTTCGCGAG
Organism: Pyrrhosoma nymphula; assembly: GCA_963573305.1. Classification (NCBI taxonomy): domain Eukaryota; kingdom Metazoa; phylum Arthropoda; class Insecta; order Odonata; family Coenagrionidae; genus Pyrrhosoma; species Pyrrhosoma nymphula. Next base: position 34,486,293 of record OY754327.1, read on the forward strand.
GACCTCGAAGATTAGTCTAAAAAGTAAGTGCCTGATATTTTGGTATCTTTAGGCATATAAAGTCATTTTCTTTATTAAGAGGAAATATTATTTGAATTCCACTGGTAGTAATATCTTTCTCAAACTACTTTAAAGGTTCTGGGTTTTCTAAGAGTTTTCAATCTAGAATTTTACTTGGAGGGGGAGTACGCATATGTATTGAGCCCATACGCCCATTTAGTGTCGGCAAACCGATCATAAACTCTCGAGTTTGAATGACGATATAATAAATAATCGATTAATTTCTAATTGAAGTGTGTATCACCATTTTACTCGTTTTTGTTTGTCCTTATTCCAATCAGTGTTAGATTCTAATGGTATTTCCGTCACCACTATTGTAATAAAAATTGTGGATACTTCGTGGTAAGTAGAAAAGGTGTGCTAATATTTCGTTCTTCTATTCCATTAGGGAACATAAGGAAAAAAATTTTTTTTAGTTGCTGAATGGAGCAGTCGAGTAATATGTGCTAAAGGGGGCCGTGCTTTGAAAAAAATCCTTTTGATGACGTGTTTTTTATAATTAGGCCAAATTCATTGATTTTTATGTATACAAATATATATCACTCAAAAGACCTTAATAAGAGCGGATACTTTTCGAAAAGCCAGGCGAAACGGTCCAGTCCTGCTAGTTCCAACTTGCGCGGAGCCAATGCCAGGATGTTTACCGCAGTATAGCCATCTTCCCGCCAGCGCACTGAGGCCTACCTAGGAAAGCGCTGGAGCTCCTCATCGCTGTACAGGATTACAGAAATTACATGAAACTTACGTGCCTGAATGTACGTGATTTCAAAGATAAAGGCTGTAGCTAAGACTTATTTGATAATTAATTTTCGCATCTCTTGCTATAGCCGAGTGCCATTTCAGCAAAATTGGTCGATTTTTAGGTAAGTTTCATAGTTTTCTCTCCAATGAGGTTTTTATAGCATCAATTAAACGCGAAAGTAGAAAGTCATGAAGGATCTGGTGCTTTTCCGGCGAATGACGAATGTGAGATGTTGTCGGGACTCCCACCGGGTCAGATATTTGGCTGCTGGCAATGTTTCGATGGATGACACTTCCATCGTCTTCGGAGCGTTGATTATGCGTTGTCAGAAGTATTAACAATATATTTTAAGCGCCGAACGGTGAAAACAGAAATTATATGTCTATAAGTATGCCACCATGGCGATAAGAAAGGCCGACGGCCTGAAAGTGGTATTTTCCGTCGTGGTATCTACCCTTCTTTTAAGACACCACACTGACCCGATCCACCTACGTAAGCGGTGCGGTATCGCTGGAGCGGCGGGACCTATAGTGTGTCAACAAGTAGAGTGAAGGATTGCTTTGAGGGTGCCTCACTTTTTCGCGGCGAAGATATTAAGTGCTAGAGAGAAATGAAAAGGTATGGCGGGGAAGGAGAGAAGATGGTATGAAAGCGAACCGCTTGGTTGCATAAGTATTTATTGCATCTTCTCGCCGGAGCGCGGCGACCGAAGGTCTGAACTCTTCTTTTGAGTGCACAGCTTGTTATGGCTGCTTACTCAATCCTTTTAAGGGAAACAGGAAAGTCACGACGTCCACGCTACCCGTTATGCTTATGGTAACCTTGTCCGTAGCGGAGAGTAAGGTATTCATTCCAAAGGCGCGACGGATAGCTCTTCTCCGTGGAGAACACCCACCCCCTCCCCACATGCAGAGAGTTGAACCCTTCGTACTTTTATTTTTTACTTGTTCCGCGTTTATTCTCAGATATGGATTTGCATGCGAGGATGTTGTATAAAGTGGCCGCGGTCACGTCTCCTGAGAGCCGTCCCGAAATCTTACGGCTCTGCGATTGGAACGGATGCATGAATCTTTGAAATTGCACGGTGTCGAGGAACTCGGCTCCAAAAATGAGGAACTTCAATTTCCTCGGGGTTGACGAGCTCGAAAGATTTCGACAGTTTCACCGAGAAATGACTTGAATGGCATTTTATTCATATTCTGGCTAATTATAGAAAAACCTGTCTCCTGTTCGGTATAAGCAACTAATTTTACCTGTCCATGGTATTTTTTTGGCAAATCGAACTTGAAATTACTTGGTGTTAAATGAGAGAATGGTTTAAGATCGGGCAAAATACTATTTTTTTTATCTTATACAAATGCCATTTTCATGGAAAAATGTTTTTTTAGAAATATCTCCCAGGACATTCAATAGAAGTGAAAGATATCCACCAATCCATCTTATTCTTTGAGTAATTAGCAAATAACTAATGGGACTGAGGAAAAAAAATCTTCCCTTAATTTGCTTGAAACATATTTACCCGTGATAATTTAACTAATATTTCCTCTGATGCGTTCGTGGTTCAAATTTATCAAGCAAAGCAAAGTGACATGCAGCATTATTTGCAGGACTGAAACTAGGTCTTCGTAGTTCTCCTTAATGCCATGACATATATATCGAGCTGTATTATTCCTATCTCTCTTTATTCCATCTAAAGTAAGTATCAATATTCTTCGAATTTCCCGCTTGCTTAACCATTCTCCCTTTGATTGCTGCCGTCAGCACCTCTTTGCGTCTCTCTATCTCCTCCGTCATCAAGTTCCACATTGAATTTTCTCAAGCTTTGAGCAAATTCAACATTCAGCCGCATGGCGTTTCTTCGTTTGTTTTTTTCTGATAGCATTATGTATTCCATCCTCCTTAAAATTCTCGTTCCTCAGGAAGCCGATGTGTTCTTATCACCCTATACTCCATATTTCTTGGGAAATTCTGAGATTCTAATATAGACATTGTCGCATGTGTCTTTATCACAAAGGGTGAAAGTAGAGAAAGTGCCATCGACAGTTATTTTTCAGCATTGGAAATGATTGTCTTAAGGTCGATTCTATTCATCCTCACATAGTCACTCATTGTCAGTCATTTACGAGAAGGTCATTTCGGAAGATGACGGTTTTAATTCCATGGATGAGGTGGTGGTTGTATTAAGTCCATAGCCGCATGAAATCTACAGGAAGGGTTAAATTATGTAGAGGTGATATACCTAATTCTTGAAGCAAAATCCACCATTACAGTCTGAAAGGTAAAGGGCTCACTCGGGCTTACGTAGAAACATATGGACTACACATCCCGAATGAATTGATTTAGCTTGGTTTACATCTGGTGATGCGTTAACAACTGAGCCAATTTAAATTTTGACACGACATTTCTAAGTACGCATGGTCATACTGAGACAAACTCATCCGGTTGATTCTTTAACATTTTCCCATCAGTCTCAATGATCCCAAGTCGTGAATATGGAAGACGTGTCTGCCCCCAATCAATTATGTGCCATAGAGTTAAAATTAATTAAAGCTGAAGCAACGTAAATCTTATTAATTGCTCCACTTTCCAGAATCTATCAGGGGAAATAAAATATCCTAACATTTGTGTATTTAGTGGATAACAATGTACCGGATTCAATGCCCTTTGAGTAGATATATCCTGGTAACTACAAAAATTACCCAATCGCCATACGTTAAAAAAATTCTGTAAAGCCCAATGAAATGAGAAAACCCTCCGTTTAGGCTTTCTCAGTAATAATTCCCATTTATTTTTCCCTGTCAAATTGTTCAAAGGAGGCTCTTATTCATCATAGTGTATCAACTAAGTTTTTCTCTTCTACTTCTGAGTTTTCGTTGAATATCGTTTCTCCCCAGGTCTTCGTAGGGCTTCTTTAATGGTAGTTTTCGTTCCGCTCGTTTATATCACCCATCTTTTCTATCATAGTGATTTTTTTTATTGTGGGCATCGTCAATGAGGTTCGCGCGGTACTGGTTATGAATGAATCTTGGGTGATTGCATTCATGCGGACTGTGTAACGTTTATTTATACATACATGTTTGTGTACCTCGTCATCGACTCTCCTCACGTCAGGAGTCAGCTGACGGGACTTCACGCATGAATTCCTCCGCCCTCGGTCGCGTCGGGTCGCCGGCGCCCGCGACCTCGTCCCCGCATGTGTCGCGTCTCTCCTCCTCGTCGTCCTAATGTACTATTGCGGAATCCTCCTCCCACCCTACTCCGCCCACGGGTAAGGGGAGGAGGTCGAGGGGAGGAGAGGCACGCCCCTTCCGGCATTGCGTCGTCCTGTGGTGGACGCGAGGCCGATCGTTGACATGGCGTCATCCAACTCTTTTTCGCTCCTCCGCTGCTGCAGTGGCCGCGTGTCCGCGTACTTGGGGTGCTCTATGGTGAGTGCCATAAGGTGATTGGAGTGTTTTTTTTTGTTTATGATCAGATTTGCGTGAAACTTTTCGTATGTATTCTCAGTAGTAATATCTAAAGATATAAATGAAAATGAAAGCATCATGCCAATTTCGAATTATCATTTAAAATATTATCATTTACATTGATCATAATAAACCATTCATATCTTATTTAGTGCAAATAATCAGTAAGTTAATGGATATACACGGAATCTCGGCATAAATATATTGGACCCATTTTTAGGCACAATAGTCCTTAGATAAAACTGCAGTAATTGTACTGTCCACTTAAATTTTAATGTAAATAGTACACTACACGTGTTTAGACGTTTCTTAGGGCGTCATCATCAGGTCTAGTCGTTCTGTCTCCAATGGGAGCTTCTCCAATGTCTCCAATGGGAGTAACTGATAATGACACCCTAAGAAACGTCGAAACACGTGTAGTGTAATACTTAAATTAAAATTCAAGTGGACAGTACAATAACTGCAGTTTTATTTAATTGCTGCAATGCTGTTCCACGATATAACGCCAGAGACTGTCGAATTAATTCACAATAGTCCGTTGAAAAATTAATTTAAATAGAAATGAATGGGACTAATTACTGAAGAAGACCAAAAATGGAATACATTGGGCAAATTATGAAGGGCATTCAAGTGAAAAACTTCGTGGGAACTGAGCGGTTGAGTGGTGGAAGAGTGAATTGGAGAGTTGCAGCAAAAACATCTTAGGATTGATTACTACTGATGATGATGCTCATTTTTATGGGTTTTGCCATTTCATTGGCATGATGCTTTTTTGTTTATGTACAGATTTGCGTGAAACTTTGCATATATGTTCTCATTAGTGGTATCCATAGATAAAAATGAAAATAAATGCATCATAGCAATTCGTTTTTTTGGCAATTCAATGCTGTTTTAACTCTTAGCCTTATGGCACATGACATATATTTCGTAATAATTCGATTACATGCATGCACAGATTTTCCTCTAATGGCGAATTAATATATGTCTTATTATTATAATCGTTGCTTTCAAATATCTAGTTGTCACGCCGAGTCCAGTATTCGTAGAAAATGACAATTTTGATATCATTTCGTCTAAATGTCGAATACCGCGCCAAAAGCTCTGGTCATAACATGGTTTAGTAAAGGAAAAAAATATAATATTTGTAGTATTTTCAATAGGTAACTGCCTGTATAAACGCGTGAACAAATGCGCTTTAGTAAAATGTGGTCCTAGAATTTTTTTCGGCTCACTTAACACATAATTTGGTAAAATGTACACTCAATTACCTACGATTACAGATCCAGCCACTTCAAATGTGGTCATCCGTCCGTTGGATGGAGCGCTAAACTTTGAACCCCTTGTCTTCTTTCGTGTGTGTTGTAGACCACTGGTCAGTGTAGACGGTGTAGACCAAGTTTAGACTCTTAATGACTTAAACAATTGTGAGATATTCAGTAAATTCCCCACAAACATAAAAGTATTTTAAGAGATGGTCTGCGTCATATGAAGATAAAAAGGTATGCATAAATTTATATCCTTTTTGTGTTTATGTAAACTGATATTCATGTGCTTGTCTGTCTTTTTATTTTTATGTTTATAGGTCGACTCCCTTTTCCTCCGGAAATATGAAATTCCACTCGCAAATGTGAATAAAATTGTCTACACCTAATGCCTACACCCAGGGCCGGCTTAAAACAAAATTTTCACCCGGGCGAGAGAGTATTCCGGCGCGCACCCCCCCCCCTCGCTGATCAAACCTATTCACCTGTTAAACGTAGCAAAACATTTTTTCACTATCACGGTGCTCCTTCCCTTGTGTCGCCCCGGGCACTGGCCTTAAGCCGGGCCTGTATACACCGAGTTTCTCTCCATCACTACTCCATTATTCAAATAATAACTCTCTTACCGTTAAATCCGAGAGACCATGCTGTTTAGCTTGACCTTTCCTCAATAGCCCGTATGACCTCAGTTGTCCTTCGTCTACACCAGGGATTCGCAATGTGGGCGAAGATTAGATTTTGGTTGGCGAAAAAATCATGGCATTAAAATCAGGGCTCCCTTGAAACTGGGCGCCTTGGCTCTATCAGTCGGTTGCATTAAAATTAACTTTTCTTGACAAAGAAGGGAATTCTGAACTTTAGCTGCGAATCACTAGGCTCAAGGATCTGATTTAGTAAAGAGAGTAAATATAAAGTACTTTTTTGTTTAAAATATTATGGGGCGATTAGGAAATAAATGTCTAAAATCTCTTTAAGGAGGGAGATAATTGAAAAAGGTTGAGAAACACTGTTCTGTACTAATGAATAACCAACTATGTTCTCGATCTGTGTGTCGCTGTGAATTTAAAACTATGGGTGGACTCGAGTGGGGACACTAGGGATAATAGCCCTACTCATCCAATATTTCAGAGCGATCTAAGATTCTATGGATACCGTGGGCAGAGTCACACGAATCCCGAAAGCGGCGAATATTGTTTCAGAGTAATCACAGCCCCTAGTTTAGTGTCCTGTAGAGAGGTCTGCTGATGAAGTACTCTGTCTTTCGGATGAAGCGTTAAAATGTGGGCCCTCTTGGTGCCTTTCATTATAAGTACGCTAACCCCGTCGAAGGCTTTCTCACCGCCTTTCTTGTATTTCCGAGAAAGTATGTTTAGGACATTCACACTGTTCCTATCTTAAAGAATGCACTGAAACCACTTAAATAAAATTGTCGCCAATTTATTTATTACACTTAGGGTGACTGTACTTTGAAGAAAAAAAGGTAGCTGCTGAAAAATTAACATATAAGAATTCAAATACTCCATCCACGCAACTTAAACAGCTTCAACAGTAGGTCCGGTCAGTTCAAATACCTACCTCACTCCTCGACCACACTTTGCTGCATCGTTTCCTCCAGCAGACTGTCTTACCTCTTACTCGTAGATGAAAAATCGCCCTCTGGCATTGGACATAAACAAAACAACAAAATACTTAAAAAATATGAATGGAGAAACTTTTAAACCTCTGTTATGTTCAACTAAGTCCTTCCCATACTAACTTTCCCACCAATGGCTTATGGCGCAAATTATCGTAGTTTTCAGTCAGATTTCCCCCTCAGCTTCCCCCCAATAATTACTGAATGAATAGGATACAGTGACAGATGGAAATATATTTGTTATTTTCATTCCTAACGTGGAAAATTTCCCATAATTTTCACCGCGTACCTCCAATCATACTTCCTTTGCCACTCCCTCGTTCAGATATTGATTTGTATGTACTCTTCTGTTGCTTCTTGCATTCCATCTCTTGTATGTATCTTCTTCCTTACTCGTCCATTACCCTCTTTACCGTCTCTTTACACCGTTCGCTTTTGTTCGCATCTGTTTAAATTCTCGGCTTTATTACTCTCTCTTAACATAGACAAAACCTTTACCAAGAAATGTAAATATTTTTTTTTTAATGTTACACATAAAAAACGAGAGGAGTGTTTGATGTTGCATGTAGGTATATGTATTTTTAAACCTTGTTATTAATTTTATTTCAACCGAAACTAATGCTATATTGCCACCAGACAATGTCTAATTGCAATATCAGTGTAATAAATAAACAAATGAACGAGACACGAGTAATTAAGTAATTTCATATTGCCTTGTAAATGTTAAGTGTAACTTAGTTTTTCCACATAGATTTATTACAACAAGACGACCTAGGTTTCAACGAAGCTCGTCATCATCAGGTGACAAGGGTTATTAAACAGAGCAATGTTATCTTTACACATGCCCTAAAGTGCCTCAGTATTCCTTCTACAATTATTTACTTGGGCGTTACAGCCAATGCCAATGTTTCTACCATGAGACAAAAACTAATAAATATGAATTAATTCAATTTGCTGGTAACCCATTAGAAGTAATATTAAATCCCAAACTCATATTTTCCATGAAAATAATTCACCTGATGATGACGAGCTTCGTCGAAACCTAGGTCGTCTTGTTGTAATAAATCTACGTGGAAAAACTAAGTTGCACTTATCATTGACAATGCTGAGCAAATTCCACGAGGTCACGCCCGAGACAACTGAATATTCATATCGCTTATGTCGTCAGTGTAGTATTTTCTATCAATATCGGTTGAGATCATCTCGTCATTGTATGAGAGTGAGCATAAAATTGTTTTTGAGAAATGTGGCGGTAACACCTAGTGGGCTCTAAACGCCAATCATTGGCGAAGCAGTCTACTCTTCCAGGAAACGCTTTCTCTTTTTATCGTCGTCCACCTACGCTTGACACTTTCTCAAATGAATGCGTTATTACCACCTTCAATGGTTCAAAAGAATAAATCAGACCTGATGGATATGCTATTAATTTCAGAATTTTATATTTTTCTGATTGAGACGTGAATTGAGCAGTCATGTGCCAAATACTTCGCCAATCATGCTTCCCTCCACTCCCAGAATATGGTTTGGGTGTTGGATTAGGTTCTTCTTGTACCTACGCTATGAAAATCTTTGCTGAACACGAGAAAGGTAATATTCCTTAAATCGGTACTCAAGTTATTATTACCATGGATCGGTGACCTGTTGTTTGCTTTTTAGCTTCTTTTAGAATTTTTCCATTGTTTATATACATTCGCGAATGGACAAGTGATGATTTGGTTCTTCTGCTTGATCTTACGGCGTTAAAGTAAAAAAATAAATGATTGTCACTCCTGATAAAGGATATCCTCCGTCGCTGAAATGTCTTCAGTGAAAGCTTTGAAAAAATTCTTTTACCGAGGCTGATTTTTTTTCTGTCGTTTATCGAGTCGAAGAGGTCGCAACTGCTTAAATGGCATCACACATGTTCGATTCTCTTTCCTCTCACGGTTTTACCATTGCAAGAGACTCACCACACCGCCTACCCTCTCCTAATCGTTTTCTCTTTGGCAGGGATTGAAGCTAGTGGTGGACAGACATGACGGGCTCTAGACATTGCATGCGAAATTTCCTTTTTAGCTGAGGGAACGGTATAAATTACGTGCAACAACCTTATGGGCTCTTGTAGGAGGTTTTCTAGCTGTGATTGGTGACCAAGGAAGACTTTAAGCTTCATCTCTCGTGCGTTTATAATTTTAACAAATATTATCGTAATTTTGTAGAAATGAATATAATGAGAACAATCCAAGTAACGATTTTCGTGAATTTCGGTCCACAAGGATTGTTGACGGTCTTCTGTGAACTATTTACGTCGTTATTTCCTAGGTTGTGTGAAATTCACAGTGAAAAAATCATTCTCCTGGACTGGGATTCGGCCCCAGACCTCTCGATTTCTGCTCGAGTGGTCTAACCAAGTAAGCTACCAGGCGTCTCATAGCTTGCTTGGTTCCACTGTGAGCACTTGGTGCAAAATTGAGGGGTCTGGATTCGAATCCCAGTCCAGGGGGGTTGTGTTTGAACCGTTTGAGATAATTCCGATCTCGTAACTAAGGAGAAAGGTGCACTATGCACCTTTCTAAGGAGCCACGTGGCACGATAACAAACGATTCTATACTTTGGTGTGTTTGAAACGTTTTTATGGATAACTTGAGCGTGCATTATGTTGTTTATTGCGACTCTAATCGAAATATTCTGACACCATCGACGATTTTCCAGAGAAAAAAAACCCTATTGGAAAGATTGGGTGAGATTTTTGTTCCCAGGGGGGTTGTGTTTGTGACGCTCGAGATAATTCCGATCACGTAACTAATTAGTCACGTGGCACAATGACGAAAGGTTCAAGATATTGGTGTGTTTGAACCTTTCGGATGGACAAATGAAGCTTCCAATGTGTTGTTTTTTGCGTCTCTAATCAGGATGTTTAACAAGATCAACAATATTCAGGTGATAGAAACTCGATCGGGAAGGCTGCGTGAGATTTTTAAGAGTGGTACACACACACCAAAATATCGAACCCCTTCGTGATTGCACCACGTGACTCCTTACGTTACGTGATCCAAATTATTTCGAGCGTTTTTCCTACACAACCCGCCAGGCGAACGATTTTTCCACTCTGAATTTCACACAATTGAGTGACCATCTGCGGGTGCTTCCGTTAAAGTTACTGCGCTGTCAGTTTCGCAGTTCTTTGAATTTACCTCGGTCTTTTCTTCCGTAGTTTAATCATCATCAATGAGCATTCTAATAGCTGATTATCTTTCTTGATAGTTCTAGCCCTGATTCCACCATTTCTGGGTCATCTTTTACTTCCCTGCATATTACTTGCTCGCCGTCAGATTCAACTTCTCAACTCCTCAAACCCTCGGCCTTTCCTAATAACCCACTAAAATACTCTTAAGTTGAAGACGTAGGTGTTTCCTCGGAAATTTCATTCTTGGAAGAGGAGAGAGCTCAAGATCAATTAAATATTCAGACTCAGCGGGAACGAATCCGTCATGTTTTTTTTCTGGTGGGTGTAATTAAGTGGTTATGATTATAATATTAGTTGCAAGTTTGGTGGAACAGGGTGGGTCTAATCTTAATTACGGAGAAGTAGGCTCCTAGCAGGTCTCTTTGGCATTTCTCAGAAATAGCTGTGTAGCTCGAATATCTTAACTGTCTTTTTAGTTCGTGGATAGAGAGGTGCTCTTTCCCAGCTTTATTCCAACTCCTTCCAATATGTCACAAATTCGGTGTTTACATTCTTTATGGGATCTCTACTAGGTTAGAAAGACAATGGTTGCCGAAATTTCGATGCACGATTGGAGAACCGGAATGTTGGTGACAAGGGGGTCTTCGAATCGGTTGAACGACGGCCATCAACGACATCGGTTCGCCTTCGATCACCAAAGTGAAGTGTCGTTCGTCTCGGCTCAAATTTAGAGGAGTGATCCCTCTTTTTCGTCCGACTACTGTTGACTCTGTCTATAAGTGGCCGATACTCCTCTCGTATCCCGTGAAACATGTTTGGCTCAAGTAGGTACTTAATACTATGCTTAAATAAATAAACGTTGAAAACCCATAATTTTGTTAAGCGCAACCTCGCCCGGTTTAAAGGCTTTCTCGTCACTTTAAAATTACAATGCTACCCGTGGTGAGTTCTTCAGCTCAATCGAACCTAAGAGAGAGCGGAGGTTATGGAAGTACCTAGTGATTGGGATGGGGAACGAAGGAGGTGAAAATAAGGAAAATTTTAGTGAAGAGAAATAAAACTGACTTGAGTTTAAATTTACGGGAATATTATCTGGGAGATGGGGCTAATACGAGATAAAGAGGCGAATGAATTATCGGTATGAAGCTGATAAATTGTTTCCTTCCTAAAACCTTGGCATATGATATAACTTCAAAATTTTTCAGAAAATCCGGGCTCTGCTTCTATGTCAGAAATATGTAAAACATTAAAACTTAGCCACATGTCTGATAATACTATTACTTGAGCAAGCGTAGCAGTGCATTGCTCTCCAAAATAGTTTTGAATAATCGGGCAATTGTGTGTCATGATGGTGGGATAGTATAGATAGTTGTTTTTCGCTCCTTCATTTTTGTTCTTTTCTTTTTGAATCGCGCGTTTCTGTCCACACCGTTTTCAGTCGCGATCCTTTCTTTCTCTCTCACCTCCCACGCCACCGCACTTCTCCATCCTACCCCTCCTCCCTTCCCCTCTCGTCCCCACCCCAATCCCTTTCCCCTCCTCCCCTTTGGGAACACATACACAACCCCGCGCGCGCAACCTACAGCTCTCACGAAAGCTTATGGCGTTCGGATGCGCGGCGTTTGTGCTGTCCGCGTCATACAAATTCCATTTTTTTAAGGTGGTTTGAGCGAGATAGGTCCCTAGTCATAATAGAGCCCATATTCAAATTTTATTTTTTTATTTCAGCGTCTGTAAGAAGTATTAAATATATATTGTAATATTAATGGCGCAAATATATAGTTATATATGACCAAAATTCTCAGTAATTAAATAAATAAAGCTACATAAGTCTCTAACTTGACTCATTTTTTTCCCGCCGTACGGCTGAAAACCCTTCAAAACAGCAGGGTTTTTTGCGATTCTGTAAAAATTACTGTGGTGAGTAGTAGATTATTTTATATGAATAGTTGAGATAACATTCAATCTACACACCGTTAGTTTTTTGACGAAATCTAGGCGCTAGAAGTTCCTAATTTTTAAATATTCTCCCTCTGGAGCGTACAGCCATAATCTATCCCATGTAAAACAGCTTATATATTTAGGCAAATTGCTCGAAAAGTAGTTCGGCAAGGGATTGATATTTTGATATAATTGGAAAGAAGAGAGTTTTTTCTTTAATGTGAGGGCAAATTCATTCAATTCTAGGTGAAGTAATTTTTCGGTCAAACTAAGTTAAATGCACTCATGCATGGCACAAATGCCATGTCTTCGTTTTCCCCTATATTCCCTTTTCCCTACACCTTCCACCAAAATTTACCCCTCCACGACATCTTCTTCTGCGCATCCGAACGCCATAAGCTTTCGCGAGAGCTTGTACTACGCCACCTTCCCCCCTCATCCCCCGCCCCCTCTTCAAACCGCCCCCTTCTGCCTCCAGCCGCCCAGCAGTCTCGCGCGTCCAGACTCTCTCGGCAATCGCCTCCCCCGGCCACCGCCGACACACACAACCCCATTTGAGGCGGGAGAGGAGGGTGAGTGGGAGAGAGAGAGTGTGTGTATACAGGCCCCTTGCTCCTCTTCCCACTGCTTCCCTTCCCTTGGTGCATCGTCATCATCCGGGGGAGCGGGGAAAGGGTAGTAGTATCCCTCTGTATGCAGCCTCCACGCCTATTTTAACACCCCACACCCCTCCCTCCCTCCTCTCTCTCTCCCGTAATAACCCGAAACCGGAAATGGGAAAAGGAAGAATAATGATGGATTGTGTGTAGGGGGGGAGGGAGGTGAAAGGGGGTGAGGAGGAATGAGGAAGAGGACGTCATTACGAGGAGGAAGAGGAGAATGCAGTCGAGGGGAGGGATGGGGGTGGGGTGGGTCTGGTGTTGGGTTGCCTTGGTAATGGTGCTTGATGGGAGGAGGAGCAGGATAGATTGGGAGGGGGAGGGGCCGCGCGAAAGGAAAGTCGGCTCAGGGTTCGTTTTAAAAAGGGCGCGGGTGGAAGGATGAGGATGGTGCGTGCGTGCACGCGGTCTGAATCCTTAAAAGAGTTGCCATTTTAAGTGAAACTTGTTAATATTTCCATTGAAAGAAGTTTAAACGAGCGTACTCTACTCTTTATTCTTTATTGGTAGTTTTCACTTATCACCAAAAAACTATTTTAATGTCGTTAATGTAATGCTTGGTTTTTATCTGCCACTGTCACTGGCTATTACCCTGGCTTCTAATGAGAAAATGTGCGTTTAGCATGGACAACAAAATTTTACTCAACGAAGAAATTGTCTCAGGAAAAAAATCTGTCTGGACCGGGAATCGAACCACGGACCTTAGGGTTGCCGGGTCAATGCGCAGAGGTTGGATTTGCAGAGCTTTTCTACCTGTTCAATTGAATTTGAAATTACATGGTTCTATATGCCAGAAAGAATGAAGCCAGCGGAAAAATAATATTTTTTTATCTTTTATTAATGTCATTTGTGCGAAAAATTGTTTATTTGAAGCAAATTCTCCCAAAACATTGAACAGTTATAAAATTGAAGCTCCTTTATGCATTATTTTTAGTATTATTTGCAAATTCCTGTAATAATTGGAGTCAAAAGTGCGTAAATTCAATGGAAATACTGCTGAAGTCGGCTCCAATGGCTGAAAAAAGTGTTAATGAAAAATGAAAATTATATTCGTCGGCTAATCCGCATATATCATACCTTAACTTTATATTTTAATAGCCAAGATTCACTCAGTCACGGTGGAGCCTCCTCCTCGTTTTCATTCTTTTTTTTGCATCAGCATTTTATTGGCTATATTTTGTGGTCTATATTTCTGATCTATTATGTTTATCTACTATGTGAAAAAGATTTTGGTTAAAGATGGGACTCATGAGTATCAACCTCGCCCCACGAAATAAGGTCTATCGATCCATTTAATCTGCCTATTTCACGATTAGTGTATACCAGGAATCATCTGGATTACTGCTCTTATCAGTTTTTCCGCTATTGGGTTGTTTGTTGACCATAGCTAAGTTGGCCTACTTTTAAGATGTTCATCCCGGGAGATATCACATTTATTTTGAGGAATTCCGGGATATTCCATCGCGGTCGACTAAGAGTGAAACGCGAGCAATGTGGTTTAGTTGATTTTATATACCCTGAGTAAACTGTTTGTTTTCCATCGGTTCTATTGTTGCTACTTCCCAGAAAGCCCAATTATATATGTATGTAAAAGGAAGTGGACTTGATTTATTACTTCGACCTAGATTTCAACGGGTAACCGTCATTTTCAAAGCAATTCACTCCTAGACCGTAGTAACGAAAAAAATGTGTGAATTATTACTATTTATTTCTATTTTTCTTTTTTTTTTTTCGAAGTGGGCTTCATTCCATTAAGGCCGTTTTACGCGGGGCCTGAAATTGCACAACTTCAAACAGCATATTTTCTCAATCATTTTTGAATTAGAGCAGGGGCTATTTGGCCATCTCGCGTTCATGCACTCGCGCATCCGTTCTTGCAATTCACGGCTTTACACGTTGCAATTTTAAATGCACGTTCGTACGTGCACATCAGATTGTGCAATTACGTGCCTCGTGTAAAACGGGCTTTAAACATCTTTACTTTGCATTAAATTTTCCGATCCGATTCAAGTAACACATTTCAAATAGTTCAATAGGCCACAGTTCAGCGCACTCCAGAGTGCCTGGTGATTTTAACCGTGCCTTCGGAAGCGTGGGAGAGGTTATGAGAGAGAGGCGCTGAGTCCGCCGAAAATCGGAAGAGGTTGCAACCCTCGATAAAATCCAAATCGCCGTCAATTCTCCCGCACTTCTGAGAATTAGCATGCCCGGCCATGTAAAAGCAAGTAAATTATCTGAATTTTTCTGGTATCTTTTGCTAAGCGCAATGGCCACTTGGAGAACGGGTGAGGATATGGTTGAATTTGATACTGACTTTCCATCCTAAGGGTCCACGTCCTATAGTGAAAGAGGTTTTGCAGTGGGATTCTCCGACTCACGCATCTTGTGGAGAATGTGCTATAGATACTCCCACTTTCATACGGAACGTAAAACTGTGGATTCCTGGATGCCTTTTGGTAAGTGTAGGCTTACTAGTACCCGTTTCGACTCCGGGTTTCTCTTTTTGCAATTATTCTATCATAAATGTACCGATTATACTAGTCATACCAATAGCAACTTGACCACCAGTGCTAAAATGGCAGAACTCTGACGTACGCTATTGGTCATCTTCCCTTATATAGGAAGGCAAAGGACGGGTTAATATAGGAGAAGGTTTATGCTGAAATATAGGAGGATAGAGTTTGTAGTAGGTATGTTAAAAATACTGGGATGGGAGTCTTAACAAAATAGGAGCAAAAGAAGCAGGCTTTGTGAATTATCCCGCGTGCGAAGGGGAGAAAAAGCATGGGGAGAAGTGAGGAGCTAAGTGAAAGGAAGTCGGAAGCATGAATTACATGATTGAGGATTGAAGCTGTCCGAACACTATTTCAGTCCCTCCCAAGAAATGTCACAAATTAAAAAAAAAGTTGCAAAAATATCTTGGGCGATTGATGTTATAAAATATTTTCTTCGTCAATCATTTTTTTCACACTAATTTTGTAGCGGGGGAGGTTCGCTATCGAATTATGTATACAACTTGAATTTTTTAGAAAATTCACATGCATGTTACCACCTGGAATAAAGCCAGATTGTAATAATCATGTAGTACTCAGTCAACTCTGATAGATATTGAACCGATTTCTTCAATTCAAAAAAATTTTCCTGCCCTGAGAATGCTTGACCGTAAACTTAATCAAATCGTCAGTTCTCTCACGCCCTGATTCCTTGGAAAGGTTGCCAGCCCATACAGAGGCGAGGAAATGAGGTATATTTCCCGTTCTCCTTAATAAATCACAATAGACACTGATTGTTGCTCTCAAATAATTTCTGCTGTAGCGAACGTGATGTGGCATAAAACGATCACAATAGTCCGGTCATTTAAAATAAGAGCGCTTTTCCTCTCGACAAATATATTTATATGTCAGTGGCAAGTCAAGCGCGTTCTGAATTGTGTTGGGTGAGGTACAACTCGCCATAAAATCATCAGAAACTCCTTCATAAATAGTCAACACGCCGTTATATGAAGGGGTGCATTTAGTTTATTGTTCAATAAATTGCAGTTCACTATCAATGCATAACGGAGAAATTGCCACAGGAAATCCGTTTAATTTCAGAAAATACTACGTGAACCTATACATGTCTAATTTGAGTTACCCCCTCCTCCCCCCGAATCCTTTTACTATTGCCTTGTTTTTTTTTAAGTGGTGTTAAGAAACCGAAAAAATTATCAATACAAATTTTAAGGACGGTTTACAAAATCGCAGTGAGAATGTATTCTTCTCGAAGGGAAATTGTGTGAAATTAGGATTTTTCTTATCGTGATTCATTAAACATCAGTTTAGATCCCAAAACATTGAAATCAGTTCTCTTGGCGTAGAGTCTCGCAATATTTACTACCAATTTTAACCAGTTGGGTGTGTCCCCGCGTCATATGCGTATGCATTTTTGCGTATTGTAACGTACCGGTCCCCCACCTAGATACAAAGGGGAACAGACGTGATACAATTATCCGGCGGCGGCGGATTTCGGCGGTTTTGGCTACGTACGCCTACTCCATAATTGTAGGGGTCCCGAGTCGTCCGGTATTATCACGCAGTGAATACCGTACCGAACTGGTGCCTTTGGGAGAAAGCGACCTGTCAAAAGGGAAGATTTCCCTCTTTTCTTCCAGAAGTAAGATGAACCACTTTTTCGGATATCTTTTAGGCAAAGATTTAATATATTTAATCACTCGAAACAGGCGTTGAAAAATTACAGTAATGTACAACAATTCCACATCTACATACTACCCCGCAAGCCGCTTCAATAGGCGTGTGGCGGGGGGTGTTAGGACACCAGCCGTTTACATATATAAAGGAAACGCTCTAATGTAATTACGCCTAGCATTTATTAAAGTCCCTTATTGTTCGGGGGAAAAACGAATTCCCATACCTATCCGTTCGGCAAAATATCTCTCTTAATTTATCGTTTCTGTCGGACCTGGAAATATAGCGGGGTTCTAATATGATGTTCTCCGTGTCGCTCTTAAAGATATCTATTCTCAATTGCTCAAGCAATCTAAGCCTAGCGCGCAGCCTCCGAGTCTGTAGCGGCTCCCAGCCTAATTCGTTTAACATCTGTGTAACGCTGTCTGTACGCCCGTAGCAGTTTTTGACGAATCGCGCAGTTTTCCTTTGTATTTTGTCAAGTTCCAGGGGTAAGTCTTTCTGCACCGGATCCCATATGCTCGCTGCATATTCAAGGTGTGGCCGGACGAGTGCGAAATAGCACCTCTCTTTTACTTTTTCATCCGAAAATCTTCCCACAATACGCTTGACGAATCCTAGCTTCTTCAGAGCCTTGCCACAAATATTTCTTATATGTGTTCCCCCACGATAGGTTCGACGTTATCGTAACTCCTAGATACTTCACTTCATCTAGACAATTGTGGCTGAGCATCCAAAATATCCTTTTAATTTCCAGAAAAACACAACACTTTTAAATTTTTGTGTAAGTTTTCATTGTTTCATTATTCATGGAAAATCAACCCGTATCTCTTTCTTTTTAAAATCGCAAGGGTTGGCATCCCTGTGATGAGTGTCATGGAATGGGACGGGTAGTTAAGGGGGAGGAGAGGGGTTGATGGAAAACATGGGGGTTAAAACATGGCAGTGGAGGAAGGAGGGGGAGGGATTGAGCAGGGTGAAATTTCCCGTTTTCCAGTTTCCAGGAAAGGCCTTTGACAAGTCAAGGTTATAATTTGGTCCGCTTCGTTCGCTTGTGTATTCTTCGGGTTTATTCCTCCGGAAAATTTCACTCGGCGCTTTTCAGTCGGAAAAGTTCCCCATCTCTCGGCGTAAGGCGGCTGCCGGTTTCGAATTCCACGGTGGACGACGCCTTTACGCCTTTGACGTTTGCCGTGAATTCACTCGGAGCGCTGTGTGAATCATTTCAGTTTTTTTCCCCTTTGACGGTGGCGTGGAGAAAAATATTCTATTGGGAACATGAAATCTATTACGCATTCCATATGGTTAAAATCGCTACGATAAATCTAATATGTTATTCCTATTGAAATAATTACATGCATAAAACAACATGGTTATATTATCCGAATACAACATGATAATTCCAGCCGAAAAGACCAAATGCATGACAGCGTTTCAAGAATCTCGTAGATGCAAAATCGAAGTTGACGGTCAGATAATATAACAAGAGTCTAAACTTACGTACATATCTATACCAACACATAACAAGCCTCGGAGATATTGAAGATGAGGTACGACAGCAAGTCGTTAAGGCAACTAACGCAGAAGGGTGCCTTACTGATGCAATTTGGAGAAATAAATACTTGAAACCAGATATAAAATCCAGATTTAAAAAATCAAGTACTAGACCAATTATAGCGTACACTGAAGAGACGAGTCAGATACATTCAAAACCAGAAGACTGCGTACTACCGAAGATTAGATCACGAGAATAAAATTAGGGTACTAGATTACAGAACGGTCAGATTAAAAATGCCATTTTTCCCGCGAAGGATAAAAGAACCTAACAGCTGCCAATGAAACTTGCAACTAGGTTTTCCAATAGGTAGTGTAGCTAGTTCGTTGATTTACTCCCTAATGCTTGTATCCTTCGCCGCAACCTAGTATTAGCAGCACGCCAGGCATGTTTCCGGTATAACTCTTGTATCTCTGTTCATTTATTTAGTTGCAAAATATATTAATAATTACCGTCTGTCTAACATTCAGCACACATACGTATAGTGTAGTAAATGCTTGTGAAATTTCGCCTCATGACAAGTATTAGTGATTTTTGATTTTGTATCAATAGCCGTAGTATTTTCATTAACTTTAATGGTATAGTATAGTGTAATGCATGTTATAGTGACAACCCACTCCCTGCCACGCACCCTTGAGGTGGTTTTCAGGGTATTATGTAGATGTAGACAGGACGCCAAGAGAAAGGTGGAGACTAGAGAAGGCTGTAACTGAAGAAGGAGCAGGCCAAAGGAGTATCCAATAAAGGAAGAAGAAGCCACGTATTATTTCACGCTGATAGACTAGTTTCACCGTATTGCACGCGCCATTTTCTAGAGGATAACAAAGAAATTTTTGGCAATATCTTCAATCATCTTGGTCGTTTGAACATTCTAATTTCCATTACGCTTCTCAGCTCAGATATAGTTTGCTGTGCGACGATAGCACGCGACAATTCTACAATAAGATGAGGTGGATAACTTAAAGGAAATAAGAGCTCCGTAAGAAATTTCATTCTCTCCGAAAAAGCAAGGAGTAGTCGAGCTGGGTCACCCTCAACTTTTCGCTGGGAATTGGCTCCGGTACTCACAGATTTCCTATTTCTGACTACGATAATCGATTAATGTATTAAAATTCTTTTCGATATTCTACCTCTGAAGCTTTGTGATTATAAGGTCTAGGTTATGTGACCTGTGTTGGACTCGTTACTTTGGTTATTACCATAATTGTGCTACACTTTTAGTTGATGTCCACTGTGGTGACCGTATTTACATAGTTATCTTTGATAGCACTCACGGAAATCATGGCAAAGTAATGCCAAATATGAAAATTTGGGCGATATGCTTAATGCTTTTATGAATGATAAATAATTACGATGAGTACTGTTTAAGTACGATTTGTGTCGCATTTTGATATGTATTTTCACATAGAAACTCCGCGTAGTGGGAAAATTGTGAGGATTTTTTCCCCGGTGGAGAGATTCTGAATGAAGTACCAATTTTTAGATCTAACTAATGTTCAGTTTTCGCATTACTACGTCGTACTTCCCAGAAGTGTATGTAATTGAGGTAAAAAAATGTGGAAATACGATTTAATAGCTGAATCGCCTGTAGAATGTGATCGCACTGCTAAGGAGAGAAATAAATCATTATTTTTAATACTCAGACTTGATTATATTCCCTGCGTACTATACGAATACCCTGCATTCAGATAGTGCGCAGTCTTCGCGAATGCAAGGGCTACAACTGTGTCAACATTTGTAATTCAGGGAAAACTCAGTAGGTGATTTTATCGGCGGTTGTGAAATGTTATTATGATTTGTAATAGGCATAGAATGTAATCACAGCCATTTTATGCGGATGTCACCGTGATTACGATGCCATCATAGCCGTTGGTTGCTATCAAAATGGCGTAAAAAGAAAGCTTATCTTGAATTTATCTGCAGAATGATAGCCGTCAAAGTGGGAAGGAAATCCTTTTAAGACATCCCCGAAGTATGCCTACGCATCATTCCGCGTTACCTGTGGAATTATGACCTAATTTCCTGCTATATCGTTCACTTTTCTCAGTATCAAGAGACGAGATGTCCGTTTCCGGGAAAAAAAATCTTACTAAGGCCTGCGGGTAACCGTTCATCTTCTCGGCCTGAATGCCAAGAGCCTTTCTCAGAGGTCTGTCCATGCCCATCTGCTTTTCCTGGCCCCAAGGGATAAGGTGCGGTACTTTTCGGATTTTGTTTTCATGATGAGGGCGATACATCGACAGCGCATGTGAATGATGTGCCTTAAAATGTCTTCCTCCGTTCGAAGAATTGGATAGCGGCCCAATATTAAACTAGCGGTTTTGCATTCCAAAAAACAAAGAAAAAATGGCTCTGCTCGCATTTTGAGGGGCGATTCCTCAATTAACTCCGAGTACTGCTTGTTGCCCCTGTCTGCAAGTGTCAGACAGTGAGTGCAAATGTCCATAGACGTCGAATCACGTTAAAATTAAGGTAGTTTGAGCGAAATATCACTTCACCTAGAATTTGATTAATTTGACCTAATTTTAAAGAAAAAAAACTCTCATCTTTCCAATGATATCAAAATACTAATTCCTTGCCGAACTAATTTTCGAGAAATTTGCCTAAAAATATAAGCTGTTTTGCGTGGGGTAGATTATAACTGTTCAGTCCAGAGGGAGAATATAGAAAACATTTGGTATTTCTAACACTTAGATTTCGTGAAAAAATTGCGTGTGTAGTTTGTATGTTTTCTCAACTATTTATAAAATATAAACAATTACTCACCTCAGTAATCATTACAGAAACGCAAAAAAAACATCTGTTGTGAAGGCGTTTTCACCGTACGGCGTGAATAAATGAGTCAAGTTAGAAACTTATGAGGATATATTTATTGAATTACTGAGAATTGTTGACGTATGTAACTATATGTTTGCGCTATTTATATTACAATGTGTACTTCATACTTCTTACAGACGCTGAACTTAAAATATAAAATTGGAATACGGTCTCCATTATGACTAGGGAAATGTCTTGCTCAACCTACTTTAAGTATTTCTACTATGAATCCGTAAAAGAAAAAAATTTAAATACGGTTTCACCCCCGAATAATCTGTATGGTTATCGTTAGCCACTCAAGTTGCTCCCTATATTTTATCGATCTGTATTTATCTAAGTCAGCCGATTCATTTCGATATCTGTGTCATATGCGATAAGCCTTATCTGTTCATTAAAAATCGGACTCATAACGCAATGTTGCTGCAGTGCAATTAGTTCGCCGAAGTCGGATTACTCGAGAGTTATGCGCTCATGCGTATCTCTTCTCTTGATAAGCGCATTTGTAGGTTTCGACATGGACTCAAAAGAGTTTCCGTTGTAGAAGTAGCGCATTGAAGCGCCGTAGGCGACCTAAAGATTTGGCTCCTATCTTTTACGGTGATAGGGCGTGACATTGTTTTGCGAATAATTGGCATTTTAAAGATATTTTATCTATGTTAGGTAAATGTATTCGTTTACCGACGTAATTGATGATTTATGCGTGGTAATGACCTTCATGGCCTTGATCTCAAAATTTTCCGTAATTTTGGGTAACATTTCAAGCTTGCTAACTCATTCGAACATTCAAGCAAGTATACAAAAGGATCATATGTGTATAAAAATTTCCAGAAATTGATTAAGATAACGGGGTAAAGAGAGGACAAGTGAAAAAAGTTTAAGATGGAGAATTGGAGTATGTGGTGGCATAGGCACAATGAAGTAGAAAATCGACATTTTAGATTAGTTAAAGAAAGAAGTTTTGTGCATTCCGCTGAAGAACCAGTAGGGATAACTTAGGGATATACATTTGATATATACGTACGTTTCGAGTAGGTTAGATTTATTCAAGCAGGCAACCGGCAACTAAAGTCATGTTCGCAATGTTGGACAGGTGGGTAGGTTCATCTACATCTACATGATACCCTGCAAGCCATCTCAAGTGTGTGTGACAGGCAGTGAGTTATCACCAACATGCACTGCACTATACCCTAACGAAGTAAATGAAATTACAACCATTAATGCATTAGCAAAAACCAGCAAATACCTGGGGGTAAAATTTCACCAACATGTACTACACTACTAGGTGTGCTACCAATGTTAGAGGAACTATTTGTATCAATGCATTTTGAAATCTAATTAATGCATAGAGATACAAGGTTAATAAAGGAAGCATGCGAAACGTGCTGTTAGTACTGAGTTGCAGATTAAGGAACTAGCATTAGGAAGTAAATCAATTAATTAGCTACGCTACCTATCGAGAAACAAAGGTTTGTAAAGGAAGAATTAATTGAGGAATCTAGGTAAGGTGGGGATAAACCTGGCGTCGCCAACACTCTACTCTCAATTAACGGCCTTAATGGGTCCACAGCATAACGTCTCACCCGACGGACGGGGTTCTGCACCCGAGGTAAGGATCAAGATTCTACTGTGAAAATGTTCGCCACTGTCTGGATTCGAACTTGAACCTTCGGGATTGTAAACCATTACGCATTCATTCACATCAACCGGATCCACCTCTCAACTCGGAAGTGAAGCTCGCGGCTCGGTCGATGGCACTGAAAGAGCGAGGAATAAGGCAATTCCGATCGCTTTGGGTCATCGACACCTCGGCATGGTTTCTGGTGGCGTAACCAGAGGGGTTTAAGTGGCGGAAAATCGCGGTTCCCGCCCGCAGATGATCGGCCTCTTATTTCCTTCGTCCCATTGCCGGAGACTCCGGTGATAACTCCCGGCTAACGGAAGCACCTACCACCCGCATGAGAGTTCCCGCCCTCTGAGCTGTTCCTCTTTTTTTGTGGGTGGCTGGCGCTAAAATCAACATTTAATCGCATTTAAATTGTTCATAAGATATGCTCTTTAGAGGGATTCACGAAGGAGTTAAGAATTCATTGGAATTTTTACTACTTGTGCCAGCGTTTATGCTCGGCTGACTTTGTCTGTTTGGGAATGTTTTCTTCTTTCTTCGATTTTGGTCATCTATGGATCACGTAATTTAGCGTTTCCATGATTTCCCTTCTGCATCCTTTCTATCCTTCCTGTATATTTTCAGTTCTCCTCTCTGTTGCTCTTTTCATTCTTCTGTCCATATTCTACATGTTATTAATCTTCTCCTGGAAACCCTGAAAGTTATGAATGTTTTTCCTGAATTTGTTTCTGTTTCCTTATAATTCCTAGGTTATGTTCGTTTCTCCAGGTCTGTCTTGACTTGTATGATCCAAGTCATTTCAGTTTCTGGGTTTCCGTCAATGAGGTCTAATACCCTTTTAAGTAGTCTTGTCTTATCCACAATCTTTAGGTGCATATAGAAGGACATTGTTGTTTGATATTTTTCGTGTATTTATTTAGTTTACTTTGACCCTGAAAATAGCTCGTAGTGCCTTTTATATCGAGTATCTTTAAAAAAAACTACTATGGATGGACACACACGGCCATACTCAAGGTGGGGAAAAATCCACCTAGGCGGGACTCGAACCAGCAGTTACCCGCGTGTTAGCAGATGGGGATTTAACTCCGTCGCCAGCGAGACCAGAAAAATTTTGCTAATTGAATTAGGTGTATGCTATCGAATCAGTACTGCTCGTGTACTCTACCCTGTCAATATTTAATTCCATTTTTATTGCTTCCTGTACTGACGCAACTACTATTTCGGAAGGTTATTGGGACAGAGTTGAAGAGGGAGATTAAAGTAAATTATGTTGGATGCTATGAAGAAAGTTAGGCAGTGTGCTGAACTAAGCAGATAGATCGTATAAAGAATTAGTGGAACTCGAACTAGGTAATAGGAGTGTAGCAATGGTCCATCAAAAACCTACCCTAACCGGTATATAATCGTGTGATAATCTGTTGGAGGACATAAAAAGGAGCTGGTGGAAAAGTTCACAAATATTGGAATTATTTTCGGTGAGAATGAGTTTAGTGGTAAAGACAATAGGCTAAACTATGCTAAGGCATTGATAAAAAACAATCCATTAATTTTGGAGCTTGCCGTTGCTTAGTTTGTATACTTTATCATTGCGGAAAGAGGATTCGCGTGGACTGGAGGCACTTGATGTGTCAGTTTGGGGAAGAATAGAGAGGATAAAATAGGTGGAAAACAAAGGAAGACTTCTACTTCTACAAATTACCCCGCAAGCCACCTCAAGGGTGTGTAGCAGGAGGTGAGTAGTTACCAATATGCATTACACTACACCCTAAAGTTAGTTTAACTACGGATAATTATGCATTAGCATAAATCGCTAATGCGTGTCACGAGGCGAAGCAACACAAGCATGCACTACACTACAGATATGCTCCCAATGGAGAGGGACTTGTCACAGATGGTACAGAAGGAAAAAATAGATTGCGGAGATAGAGGGAAGGCAGCATGGGTGGATGGAGGACGTATTCAGAAGGCAAGGTATGTTGGAAAAGGTGATAGAAGAGAGAATGCTGGTTAAGGGTGCAAGAGGGAGAAAGACAATAGAAATTGTCTACACTGTAACGGGAAGCGGAATGTACGAGGAGCTCTAGAGAGTCTTGATCCTGGGAAAATCGTTCTGTGTAGGGACGTCAAATGATGATAGCGAATCCATCTCCTTAATCTTAGGAGATTTTATTTCATCGCGTGGGTGGAGTTGCAATCTGCTGGGTATCGGATTTCTGTTTGCAGGCTAACGTTACCGTATAAATGAGGGCGTGTAGATTTGTGACCTGACCGAAGAGAAGCGAGTTAAAAAATTGCCGACGTAAAAATTGCGGAGGCGGATGAGGCCCCGATGGCTATATATCCTCGGCCGTACATACTTCGGTAGGTAGCGGTTTCATTTTAGTCATGGAGGAGGGAAAATATCGAGCCGATCTTGAAAATTGAGGCTCCTCATGAATAATTCAGTGACTTCGCGCGGGAGGAAATATTTTGGTGAGAGAGAGTGAGTGAGGTAGTGTTTGTGGTGGTGGTTGGGGATGGGACGGATATTCAAAGGTTAGGTAGAAGTGTTGGGGTGAGGATGGGGGGGGTGTGGGGAAAATGCCTTTTAACGTCCACGGATATCCGCGGCCACGTTCGCGATTGTTTGTGTTTGTGAGAGTCCGTTGCCCGGGAGAAACGCGAGGCATTCGTTTCCTTTAGATCTCCCACGCACAAGTGCGAATTACAACCCGGCTTTCTCCTGCCTCGGATCCCCATAGCAGGGAATAACAGGGCATCCCGGTGAAGGAGACGATGAACTTTTTCAAACCCAGAGGCCAGCGCCCTTGTCGTCTTTCCTCGCGATACATTCGCTTAAACGATTACGGCTGGAAGATTAATTTTAGATATGATACTGTTGTTGAAGTACCCTGGGGGGCTATTCTGCATGGCCTCGGAATTCCCGAGTTTCGGCTATGACAATATTTTGACGTCACAGCCACGAAAATTTCAAATAGGGCCATTCAAAAGTTGAGATTTGTCGGGATTTTGTGACGTCATATCCACGTATTTTCCGAGGATCGACCGTGTTGAGTCCTTACTGAATAAGGCCCCAGGTTCGGATTTACATCTAGGTACGTGATACACTGCAAAATACCTCAAGGACGCGTGGCAAGGAGTAATTCCTCACGAGGAATTTTACTAACCGTTATACAGCCTCCCATTATTTTATTTGCTATTTTACTAAATATAATGTTACATGACGGATGTGTAAAGAGATTTGATACGTAATACGGTGTCTAACGATCATTTTACTCATGCACGATGGACACTGGACTCTAGCATCACGGGGGTCATTTGTTAGAACTCAGGCATGCAGTCATGATACCATTCAAAATTAAAATGCTGTTAATTACAGTCATGCTAACATCCAAAAAGTTTACAAAATTTTAGGCACATAAAACATCCTTAGGAACTTTGACCTGATGGTCCATTTTGCCATCTATCTTGTTAAGTTTTTTCCCCTTGAGACTTATAGGCCTGCCAATGGCCAGGATGTCTCCAAAGGGGTAAATCCCTAATATCCCTAGGCTCTGGGTTCTGGTATAGCCAGGTAGTGATTTCAAGTCCTAGAAATGGGAACTTGTATAGAATGTATTCGTCATGCTCTGTTAGTGAACGGAATAGGACATTTTCTAGTCGGAACCTCTAACCCAAATATATGATTTATATACTTTTTGTCAACTTGATACATTGGTTGGTACTTGCCTTTAAAAGATGCTTGGAAATAGAAAGTAATTGCGTGGTTAAAAACGTCGTTTAAAAAAAAGTTACAGTGTTTTGACGTCACTGTACGGTACTGCTTTTCTTCTCTGTATGTATTTCATCATCAAAATTCAAATACTTCTAGTTCATTTTTTTCATAAATAAACTGAAAACGATCAATCTAATCGAATTAGGATAAACCAGTTGCGTGTCATATGGAGGCGCGTCTTATTGCTGGCAGCGATACCGTTTGGTGACGTCATCCACCGATGACGTAGTGCTTTGTGGCCACCAAGCTCGCGTAATTTTCTAGCAGGAATTTTTTCTTTCATTCAAAAACAACAATGTATGCCGGCCTAATTTACGCGATGTGTAATTCAGAATATGAATTTAAAATGCAAATTGTTTTTAAAGACAGTGCATTTTTCCTTTTTGCTGGGCATTCACTTAGTGGATGGGGTGTGGTTTCCTCAGCCTCTTCGTGCCGTCTACATTTCAGTGTGTCTTCAATTCTCATGGTCCTTTTTGTCTTTTTTACTTTGAAGATAACTATTTGTTATTAACACACTTGCTTTCCCCTGGTTTTCTGACCTCAACTCGGGTACATGTATAATCGAATCCGCAGATGAGTCGACTAATTGTTTCATTTGCATTTCGAGCATGTTACTGATACGAGTTTGATCATTATCACCTATTTATCCATTTTGATGGACAACTGATACTCGAGATCAAACTTGATTTTCATTCCGCAAAATTCATGTGATTGGTCCACGGAACCTCAAATCCATTGCGTCGGTGTCCTAAAATATATTTGCGGTGAGAAACGGTCATTTAACCGCTCTTAATTTAGGTTAGTATGCCTAGACATTTTTATGAACCATGTAACTAGCATCTTCTTATTAAATTCTCGGAACGATCTTGATTAAAAATATTCTACCGATGCAGGCCGATATGCTGGGAGCGTGAAGTGAGAATTGCCTCCAAGTTATTTTCCATGCCTGTTGCCCCACATTCGTTGGTGGAAATACCTCAACGATGAGCATCAGCTGGTTACTCTCTACTAGGTTTGCTGTTGCCTGACGCAAGTTATATTCAGTCATGCGCCTAAAGAAAATGTTTTTACGAATTTTTTTTCTATCTCCTCCGATTTCTAACACTTCTTCTCCCTTCTTTAGTGTAGGCATGACGCAGAAACGTGGACTTTGAGTAAAGATGACGAGAACAGGCTGCAGGCGTTCGAGATGCGGGTGTAGAGGCTATTGAAGAAAGTGAGGTGGACATAAACGAAGACAAACGAGGAAGTGCGTGATATGGTAGGTGAGGAGAGGAAACTGCTGGAGGAGACGGAATAGGTAATTTGAACACATTATGAGAGGCGAAGGGATGTTGAAGGCTGTGATATAGAGGAGGATGTTGGGTAAATAGGGAATGGGAAGAAAGACAACAGGCTCAATGGACGCAATGAAGAGGGATATGATGTATGCTTAAATGAAGAAGGAAATTGTGTCACAGGATAGGAGCCTGAAACTAAAAATCGAGATGATTTTACTCTCTTCCATTTAAACTTACATTAACAGGTATTTTGCCTTAATAATAATTATTTTTCCTATTTCTTCTTCGTCTCCTGTGCCTCACAGTCGGTGGTGTAACTCTCACTGCCATTTATTTCGTGGTCCCCCTATGCTTCTTTTTCCCAACGAGAATTCCTCTAATTGCTGCTTCTACTATTTTTAGTCACTCTTTCATCTGATGTGATCATTCATCTATTTTTATATTTAGCAACCACTTTTTTATGTTTTCCACTTTGCAATTTAGTCTTTCAGCTCCGTTTCTATCGCAGTCTAATGCTGTTTTCCCGCTTATTTTTCTTCATATTCTCATCTCACTTTTCTTTATAATATTTTGTTGTCTTTGCTGTATCTGGTTGGGTCTCAGCATGTGTCATTAGTGGTCACATTGCTTTCTTTTTCATCCTTGATTTAATTTCTGTTCCCGCATGTTACATATTTCCACACTGCTTTGTTAATACGTGTAGCTAACCACATTGCTTTAATTCTCAACAGTCTCATATCTTCTATAGCATCATACTGCCCTGATATTTCTATTTATAGATATTTAAAGTTCATTCTTGCTGTACAACCACCTCGGAAATTATTGTATCAATTCCTCCGAAAGTACGTCATAAAAATGAGACATTCGATGAAGATAGAGCCTACTTTACCTCTTGTTTACTACTAACCGCCTGAGTAATATTTTAGATCGCAGTGTAACTAATCATGTATTCCCCCATTACTTTCGTAGGTTAATGCTAATATTATTTCCTATTTTTGTTGTATCTGAGTGCTATTTCAGTTTCCAATGAGACTAAAAAACATTCCCACGTTACTGTCGTAGATGAATGCATAGATTAGGCGTTAGCCATGGAAAGCCAAATCCCTTTAGTAAAGACGATTACCGTCGGAATTAAGAACTAAATAACAGGTTTAATTTTTAGTCCCCCTGTAATGAATTGACCCGAATGCCCGGTTAGAATGTATCCAACTATCAGATTTTAGAATGAGTACCTATAATTGGTGGTTTAACCTTGCGGGTAAGCATAGAACTATGAACACAAGAAGAGATAAAATGATATGGGTGAGAGCGGCGAGAAAACGACCTCAAAGATTCACGGCTATTGGTGATTGATGAATCCTTCAATTGCCGGTTAATGATTAGGTATGTACGTGTTCCTCTATCTCCATATCTTTTTTGATGGAGGGACGGTAAGAACACCGTTGAGTGGGAAACACGACGTGAAAGTGATGGGAAGGAACAAATTGGAAGTGCACATGCATACAGGAAAATGTTTCTGTATTTATTTTTTTTTCAGCCAGGTTAGGCCGAGGAAGTTCATCCTACACTCTTGCTGTTTCATTACCTTTCTCGAACCATAAGTTAGGTTTCGTTGGAATCAAACTAAAAATATGAGCGCGTGCCTACATGTGAGAATAGCATTATTCCTGTGTTTCATTGCGGTAGATTATTGCTGATTGCTACGTCTTCTTTGAAGATTAATCTCGCAATGATCCGATCAGAAGAAGTATTACAAATTGATGTGAAGACCGGATATTGATTACATCCGTATAAAATATAAGTATGCAAATTTGTTACGACTATAGCAATGATGATGACACCATCCTCATTTAAGTATTTCCTTGTGCTGAACCGCTGACGATGCGTAGGTTTACTTTTCAGAGGTGAAAAACTGGTTAATTATACGCAACGAATTAGTTGTTCATTGATTTAACATTTTATTCTGACTCATATTTGTTCTTGTCTAGTTAAAACTGTTGAAGATCATGAAATAATTTCTCCCTTAGTACATTCCACACTGTTTTCTTTTTACCGATCATGGTTTCGACCTCTTATGTCATTTTCAAGTTGACATTGTTTGTCAAAACCATGGTCGGTATAAAAAAATGTGTGGAATGTACACACAAAGCGAGAAATTATTTCATGAGTCGCATTTACACAAATTTAAACCTGAAACTGTAACTTACATGAAAGATCAATTAATAATCATCACTTTTATCATTAGGCTATCTCTGCTGCATTAAAAATTAAGCATAATTAAATAGTTTCGCTTCAAGTAATATTCTCAGAAAGCCTTCTCTATGCCCTCGCCTATTAAACTAGCCTCCGTGTTGGCCACCAAGTGATATTGCGTCCAGAAATAATGTTTGTGGGTTGGTTAAGTTGGATACAGGAGTATGAAAATCGTCGTTTCTCTGTGTAGCTTCCGTTTATTCCCGTCGAGGAACTGCACTAAATATCACGGATCGAGGCCGTGAAAATCGTGGAAATATGAATGGCATGGTTCTTGGAAAATGCACACCTGTACCTTTGCATATCAGAGCTGTTCTTCCCTCCTCCTGGAATGGAAAATTGAAGGGTAGTTCCCCCCTCACTCCGTTGTTGGTGTCGAGTCCTTTCATCATTATGCGCCGCGTTCCTCGTCTCCGGAATTACTTGGCTTGTATCGTGGCTGCTCTTCGCTTTCCTCACTCAAGACCGACGTTTGGAATCGTCATTCATTAGTAACGCGAGATTTGATAAGTATTGAGGCTTGTGAAGGCCCCAGGGGGTTTTACGAGAGGAGAAGGTAGGCGATGATGAGTCACCGTTCTGCTCCACCTGCGGTTGCGAGGAAATTATGATTTCCTGAGACGAAGAATCAGGTCGGGAAAAGGCTCTTTCCAAATTTGCATAGACTATAGGGTGACTCAAAATTAATGGCCTGCTTGATCACAACATTGAGACACTCAATCTTTAAAGACGACCGTTCTCAGGAATCAGAATGTTTGAAATTATTAAAAATTAAAAAAAATAACTAATTTCCGAATTGATTTGATATGTGTTCTCTGGTAAAAAAAACTCGTTTTAGGGGTAATTTAGTTTTTCTATTTTAACTGCAATACAATTATCCCCACAATTTTAGGCATAGGGCATGATAAACTATATATTCTCCGGACAAAAAGAGAAGTATCAGGCGTGATATGATGGAAGTCTAGTATAATGAATCACAGAAATGCCAATTTTCCACTAGATAAAATTTAATTCGACCATGGTTTCGATGCACTACATCATCATCAGGTACATATAGATAGAATACCCTATTACTCCTCCCCTATTTCTCCACCCCATCCCCCTCCCCCCTCCCTTTCTTTGCTAGCCTTCCCCATTTCCCCTCTCCCTCCCTTACTTCACTGGCTAACCTTCTCCTCCTCCCCAACCACCTCCAACCTCACACCTACCCCCCTCCCCCCCTTCTCTTCCCTTCTCCACCTCCTCCTCCTCTGCAAAATTTTGAATATATACCCGATCTGTTTTTGTGTATGTACCTGATGATGATGCAGTGCATCGAAACCATGGTCTTATTAAATCTTATCTAGTGGAAAATTTAATAGCGTGCCATCCTTCGGAGGGAAAGCGAAGCAATGTCGTTGAGGTTGGGATGCAGAATGGGGACTGTCCAAGAACCTAACAATCAGCTGGTAGAATACTTGAATTAGTGGAAAATTGGCATTTCTGTGATTCATTATATTCTCCTGAGTCTGCTCGTAGAACTTACTGTAAGAAATAATGGACTGGAAAGGTTCAATATACAGGTCAATTCTTTACTCTCCGACTGAAGCCTGAATCTCACTCTTATCCTTAATGTATGACTACGTAGTTACGTGGTGACACTTTCAATATGAGAAAAAAATATATGGGCGTGGTGTGATTAAAAAATTTTATTCACTGACTCGGATTTCAGTCCTACCCCGGAGATGACTGCGCGATTGAATCTCAGAATGGCGGTGAATAAATTTCGCGAACTGTATATGGAGCCACTTTATTCTTTTCACTCGCCTGGGTGCTCAAAATGTGTTCCTTTTGAACATATTTCTTTTTGAATGCTGTCATTTATTTCCTGATCACGCGCCCGAACCTTCTCATGCTTCCTTTGCATCACTCCTCCCTTCCCATGTGCACATCATCGTCATCATCAGCAGACTCGGCCGCAGATGACTTTGGGTGTCGGGAGACCAATCCTGCGCGTGAGGTCACCTCCCGAATCCGCCGTTAGTCAGGAGAAATTACCCGGACTCGAAATCGGGGAGGAGAGGAGGATGGAGAGGGAGATAGGGACGGAGAAAGAGGGGAGGAGGTGGGGAAAAGAGAGTTTGGTGAGTGAGGGTGGCGATGTAAGGGGTGGGGGCAAGGTTGAAAAAGACAGGGATGATTGAGATCTTGGAGTAGATGGACGGGGAGAGTGGGTTTGCAAATAAGGACGAGCAACGAAAGGAAACATTCGCTATTTCCATAGAACGTCGAAGCTATTCCTTCGTTTTAGAAAAATAACTACCCAGCGTATTTAATCGGTCAGTTTGATCGGAGAGTGCAGAGACCACCAACTTCTAACCAGAATTATTGTTATTAGAGGTAGTCCATCAATGAAGATTAGTCACTCAATTAGGTTGGGATGCATATAGAAGTAATGCCATCTGATTTGCTGTAACCGCATGCCATCTCTTCTCAGGACTTCATATGATTAATTTCGGGAAAGCCTTTTCTTTTTCTCCCTCGCCATGCTTATAACATCCTCTTGGCCCTCATTATCCGCTCCATTCACTTACTCTGCCCCGGCTGAATTTCCTTCAGAGCCTTCCTCTCCTCCTCCACCATACCATGCACTTCGTCGATTGTCCTCTTTTTAGTCCGTCTCACTGTCTTCATTCTCCTCCACACCCACGGCTCAAACGCCTCCAATTAACTCATATCCTCTCACCTCAACGTGCAGGTTTCTGCATTACATAACTCGATGTTATTTTTCAATATGTTTGTCAGTATTTTTTAAACGTCCTAACATAACACCAACGCCCAACAGCGTGTGGAATTTTTTTATCAGGTCTAGAGGGTCAGTCCCTTCTTCTGTTTCGCCTCTGGTTTCCTAGAAACGTCTGGTTCCCAAAAAAAAGTCACGCTGTTTCAGTTTAGATGGACGTATTTGAAGAGATTTCACCCAGATCTGATCGCGGGCCTACCGGTCAGTGACTTTTCTTTGAAAACTGGCGGAGAATTAAGAGGCCAACTAGACTATATCAACCGCTCCACACCTCCGCCCCAGAGATACGTAAACATATGACGACCTTGGAACTGTAGGAATCTCACAATATCGTGTTTTACCTTTTTATTAGCAAAAACACCAAAGAACCCGAATGAATTTCCTTGATTGAATCAAACCGCATTATGAGGAGAGAAACTATTTTAATACCTTTACATCGCAATTTCTCTGGCAATTCATACTGATGAATATTTAACACTTGGCAAACTAAATCCTTCAACAGGATGTTTGCCTGAAAGTTTTCAAAATGGATTTCCAAAAAAAGTATAATTCTGAATGGGTGAGTGGGACGTCATTGGTCCTAGTCAGCGATGATGCCACAAAGTGACGTAGTCCCGGTGTTTTAACTTCAGAACAGAATGCACCCACAATGTATGGCAATTGAAGCGCGCAGTCTTTAGTAACCAGCAAAAGCCTTTGAAGAGGAGCCTCTGGGAGCGAAACGTCTTTCTCGATCGTTTAATTTATTGATTGCCATTCCCTAGTTTAATGACTGTTCCTTTGTATTCTGGACGAATTGCATACATTTATAGCAATCATAATTCAGTAAGATCGGAAGATTTGGCCGTAACTCGGTGGAAATAACCAATCAAAAGATCTTCATCCGCGGTCGTTGAAGATGACGTTATGTTAAAACCGGGTTGTGCAATTTTTCAATCATATTTGCAAACAATTACCAAGCAAATTTTTATCCAGGTTTATTTTTGTGCTCCTCTTAGAAACTATTTACTGATAAATTCTCAATCTGCTGCTGTCTAGCGTGAAAGTTCTTGCAGAGATGTTTTTAATATATTATGCGCGGAGAATATTTGAAATAACAATGATGTGAAATGGCTCATTGGAAGCAGAGGAAAGCTTTGGAGAGAAAACATCGGCTGCATGACGATATCAATTATTTTCACGCAATCGATCGTAAATACGTCGGTAACCGTGACGTAATATAGCAATGCTTCTTTACTGATCTCATCTCTGTTTACGTCTGCGATAGCAAGGGTGGGAATGGTGTGCCAGGCAAGGGAGGAGAAAGAGCACATGGACCGCGGCTGTGTATACGAAAGAAAAGTCACTCCCCCGACTCCTCTAATTGTTGAACGCCTTCCATTGTTCCCTCCCCTCCTTTGACGATTGACTGACAATTCAATACCGTTTGTTTGCCCGTTTCGTCACCTCCACCCCGCCCCAACCCCTCTCCCTTCCACTCCTTAGACCCTGTGCGCTTGTTTTCGTGAAGGCAGGGAGGGGTTCAATTTCGTCGGACCCCCATGGAGTGGAGAATGGACAGAGGCATCCACGCGATGAGAGTTGGACAGAGGAGGGAGAGGATCGGGACGGACTCACCCTCGCACAGCTGAAAGCCTGCTTCAGCGTCATGGATATATATTCTACCGAGTATGGGTTTGCTTTCGGATGATCCTTGGAAAGCTATTGCGCATCGTCTGTGAATTCTAAGCCCTTCCTTCCACTCTCTCTTCCACTTCCTCTGCACGATTCCCTTGTTAAGCCCCCTCTTTGCTGACTTTCTTTCATCTAGGATCCATCTATCTTAATTTTTTTTTTTCGAATTTCCTCCATCACTTTTTCTTCTTCAACTGGCCTTTCTAACGCGCGTGCCTAAATTTTGCCCTCTGTCCTTGTCATGTTCTCATACCCTTTCCTCTCCTGTATCGCAACAATATACTCTCGATGTTCTTTCTGATCCCTATAAACCCTGGTTTTGGAGCTGTTAAACGCTACGCAAACTAGTGGTAATGTTTCATAACTATT
Source organism: Pyrrhosoma nymphula (assembly GCA_963573305.1). Classification (NCBI taxonomy): domain Eukaryota; kingdom Metazoa; phylum Arthropoda; class Insecta; order Odonata; family Coenagrionidae; genus Pyrrhosoma; species Pyrrhosoma nymphula. The sequence goes on from OY754327.1 coordinate 34,521,539, forward strand.
GAGAGTACCTACGTTAAAAACGTTTTTTCCCTTTCTTATATCTTCATTCAAACCACGAAATAATGATGTGACTATCACGTAGGGATTGCTATATGCGACTATATTTTATCATGATCTTCCTCATACTTTGACTTGATTTTATCCCTACCATCCATATTTATACTCCATCGCCCTCTCGACATGCCGTATTTTTAAAAGATAGTTTGAGCGATATTATTCCCAGGCCGTTATAGAGACCATATGCGATTTTTTTTAATTTATGAAATTGAAATAATAAGCATTATGTAAAAATATAGTTATGTTGATCACGAAAAAAAATCGTTTCTCATTACTGAAGTTAAGTCATTACTGGACTCAGTAATTAACAAAAAATACAATTTAAGACTTTAACCTGAATTATTTATTTTATGCCGTACGCTGAAAATGCCCCCACAAATGAACGAAATTTATTTGAAATTTTGTAAAACGAATCACACTGAGAATAAATTTATATAAAATGTGGAGACATACGCACAGCCTAACAGCACATTTCTGGTGCGAAATGTGCAATACAACTTCCCCATTGTGTTTTAATGATTTCTCTCTGGAGGGCACATACTGACCATATTCTATGAAAAACGGCCACGATTTTTGCAAAGCATCTCAATGTATAAAATATATATATATATATACAAAAAGAAAAGGAAATAAAAGAACTAAGAAGAGAGATTTCTTCGTTGGACTCGATGGCTGGAAGACTGCGATTCTCCTTTTGTGGCACATACTGTGTTTTGTGGGATATTTTATCGTATTTTCCCCGACATGTTCTGCTCCAGGGTCTCTTCGATAGAGATTAGGTGACCTTTGGCCCTTAGTCTAATTTCGTCATCGATCTAATTTGGATGCTGAGCAGTCTTCTTTCGAATCGTTATCGACGAATGCCTTAGTTCCTTTCATCCAAAGGGCTTGGTTACCATTGTAATTGAAATTCATAATATATTTTTCGATGAAATAGCTACAACACCATCGCAGCCCTTCTTAAAGAAAACTCTTCTTCAGGACTCTTAGATTTTTTACACAAAAAACCTTGGCACAAAAAAGTGTACATACTTTTCTATACTGTATTCAGTAATCAACTATAACTTCCAGTGTTAAGTCTCATAATTGAAGTACAATCCAGGTACATGTGAAGACTTTAAACGCCAGTGTGGAATATATTATCTGCATCCACAAATATTTGATTGAATTATCCTTTGACGCAAGTTTTCTAAAGCTATTTCTTGTTTCATCGGGAGCGGTGAAGGTCTAGCATTTGCCCGCGTGCAAAGGAAACACCGAATGTGAATTAAAATCACGGTGAATGAGGCCGAAATTAAAGCTAAATAATTCATGGTAGTAGCAGAATTGCTCTTGAAATTTGTGATATTATACTGATTAGGTTATATCGCACCTGATGACATAATAACTAGGCGCTGAGAGGAAAATAATATTCAGCCAATAGAAGCCTGAGACGTGATTAGAAACAGCTACATTTGGATTGCCAGGCCTTCGCATTACTAACCTAGCTACGGAATAAATACTTAAATAAGTAAAATTTTTTGGTCTTAAAAGCTCAGTAACACGAAAAATTAAAAATAAGGGACCAGGGGTGGGATCGCGGATCATTGTTTTGCGTTTTCGTTATACAAAACTTAAACGCCTCTTGAAGGGTAATATACGTAGTCACTCTCCTAAGAACTCACTTCATTAATCAAAACTAGTGATTTAAAATGCCTGACAAATTTTTAGAATGTCGCTTCCGCTTACTTGAGCGCAATTGAAAATTAACGATAACGCGAGCGCACGCGTTATGGAGAAAGATCCAGTTCCCACCCGTTCCAGTTCCCTACGATCGACGGAGGCGGCTTGATTGCGTAAACGCCTGAATTTTCTTTGAGTGTCCCTTCCTTTAAATTTTTCATGTGTCTTTTTTAACGGTTTATACATTCGTTTACATCGACCACCTAGAGCGTTTTCTCCAAGATGTAGAAAAATGTTTGAAATCAAAATGTTACATTGAATACGATAGAATTTGAAGAGGCATTGATAGCTCATCTCTTTATGTTAAGAATGTGTCAGTTGATGTGCCTGAAATGATCGTTTCCGTTTATTTCTTATAATTGTCTTCTTTTTAATCTCCCTTCCTCTTTTTTTCCATTATACCTGCCTCCACTTTAACCCCCACCTCGCCCACTCGACGCAAAGAGGGCAGCATCATCACTCCGCGTGGGAATTCACCTTTTCGGATCAGTTTCGTGTCCTCCGTTTAACGACCTCGGCAGTAAAACGCGGTAGTTATCGGCAATAAAGCAATCAAGTGACTGGTAGGGCATGTAGTACTTTGGATCCACGTTGGAACCTTTATGTTTTTCTCCTGTCGCTTATGCAAGTGCCTACCTCGTGCATCGCTGAGTAATTATGTCGTCAAATAAGGTTGCGGACGTGGGCGAAAGGTTGTAATCGAAGCGTCCTTGAGGAGTGGCGTGAGAAGATGCACGAGGAAAAAATGCTGCTCGGGGTGTCGTAGGTGTCAATGACAGCGTTCTTTGTCAAGGAAATCAGCTCCTACTTCGAGGATTCATGCACATCCAACGTTTGTGTTACCAAAACTAAAATGTATACATTCATCAGGTGTATACATGTATACACCAATTTCTTTATACTACGCACGTAATGCATGTACTTTGTATTTGTTAGCTTGTTTTAACTTGTCTCACATTGATTACGATGCATTAGTTTGTAGGTTTAAGGGATGGAGAAAATGCTACAACTTTGTTGATTTCGCATGTGGAAAAGTGTTGTGAAGAACAAAAAGATATTTCCAGCGTCATTATTTTGATGAAATGGACGGTAAAAGACTAGCTAAGAAACGCGAGGTTTGACTAGTATAAGTAGGGATAATTTTGTAATTTTAGTCGGATTCTCAGTGAATAAAAATGTCTTTCTCTTCACCCTTATAGGTTTTTTTAGGTGTGCTTTCTTATTTTGTGTGCACTTTTGGCATGAGATTTTGCACACGATTTATAATTCTGAGTGTATCCACTGCCGTATTCCCGGATGCCTTATTCCCGACAATAGCTCGGTGTAGATTTGCTATGTTCTCTTCCGTTACAGATGAAATATGCTCTGCGAAGGAACACAGGAAGCTGTCCCGTTAAAAAATGTTCCTATTTCCCCTATGTGATGCCTCCCATGAAATTCTCCTTTTATCTTCGAATCTCGCATCTGCTTCCGTTTCCCATTGCGGAGACCGAATTAGAGCTCTTCCCCCCACCCCACTCCCTCCCCCATGGTTCTCTGGATGCCGGGTGAACTTCATATTATCACGGATTGTTTTGCCCTCGGTGAAGCATGAGTCTAGCGTGTAAACCTTTCCTAGGAGATAATTAGAAAAAAATATTAAAATGTCCTATCCTAATGTGCCGTTAATTGATGCATTGCGATTATTCTGCTATTCTTTCCTACATCGAGATTTCTTTCAGTCGTTCTCAGGTGCCCTATTCAGAAAGACCTCGAAATTTTAAAGACTACACAATGACGTAATAATTACGTCAAATCTCGAAAAAATTAAAATGACGGTCCATGTATAGTTAGTCAAGAGCGGGATATCATTTCACTTAAAATTCAATGATTTTGGCCTCATTGTAAAGAAAAAAGAGAGACACGAAGGAAAATGAGGAATAAACTTCACATTGGCTGGCTTTACTTTGTAGAAGTTACTTATATTATTACTCATGGTTAAAACAAATTTAGTACTTTTCTACAAAAATTTTAATGTATGTATGTACGACGCGTTTCGCCGCTTTACGGCACCGTCAGGTCAGGTCAAGGGCTGACCTGACGATGCCGTAAAGTGGCGAAACGCGTCGTATATACATTTAAAATTTTGTAGAAAAGTACTAAGTTTGTCTTAATCATGAGTAATAATGAAAATGAGGAAGTTCTGACGCACAGTTCGCGTCAGAAATGTTTCGGTGCGTAGTTCGTATGTCTTGCCAATTTTTGATGAAAACAAATTTACTGCTCACAGTAACAATTTTTATTAAATTGAAAAAAATCTTTCGGTTGAGAGGGAGTTTACAGAGCACAAAAATACTCACTCTACTCACAGGTGTGACAATAATAAGTTAAAACCTAAATTTTGTTGGCATAGGTATTGTTAGTTGAGTCCTGAGAATTTCAGTCTATAAAATGGTGTTTTGATGCAATTAATATCAATAGGATTACTTAGTACTTCTTAAAACTGCTCAGGTTTCAAATTAAATTCGTAATTGATCTATATTATGAATACAGAAAAAATCGAAAATAGAGTATAAAGAACCTTGGGTGCATTTAAAATATGCATATTAGCGACGCGGCATAAAGGTAATTAGCCATTTGATTGACATTTATGACTCATCTTTGATTTACGGCAAGCTTACTGGTCATTGTGGCTAGTGTTCTTCGTTGCTATGCATTGAATCCATTCACTAAATGTGATTTCCCCTCCTAATTCCACGCCCGAGCAGCAGACAGTTTTAGGTTCTCTAAATTCTAAGGTTATAACGCTACTCAACGGTCGAACATACGATTAATTTTATGAGACCAATCTGTTAAATAAACGTACAATTTTTACATCGCACGAAACTTCGATGCGTTATTAGATTTAGCGTAGATAATGTTCGCAGTTTTCTTTCCCACAGTGCTTTGAACGTGAATAAATATGTCTCAGAATAAATCGAGAAGGATAAAATATAGCTAACCTCAGCTTTAAACTAAGCCTACAATGAATAATTGGGTATTTTCTTCTTATCCCCAGGGTCCGGGTTTGAATCCCTTCTTGGATATCTTGAGGAGGGTACTTCAAGTGCAATGCTCCGTGTATCAGGTGAGATGTTACACATTGGCTCCCTGGGCCAATGTGTAGCATCTCACCTCTTGGGCGCCTTTCGTTAAGAGCTGGGGAATGCTGACGCCGGGTTTCTCTCCACCCTTCCTTATCTCCTTAAATAGTCCAATTCCCTTACCATTCCACCTACCGATCCTTCATGGCACAAATGACCTCAGTTGTAAGTCACCGACTCAAATAACCAACCGACCAGCCAAGGGAACGCTAAACGTTTTAGAGGGATATGAGCTCATTGGGAGTTGAGACATGTACATATGCCCCTTAACTCCGTTAGTTGTTTTTTTTTATGAAGACGGAACTAGCGGTTGCTCATTCGGCAAGCCTCAAACCTCTCGTTGAGATCACGCCGCTGAGCCGTCTAGTCGAAATCTCCGAATTTTTTTGAGAATTCTCTCTGCAGCTCTCGAAGAAGGAACCTGTCAGTGGTGATGATGTAAATCGCGTAAAATATATGGCGTGACTAAAGAGCGATGCGAAATACAGTGAAATTAGTCACGGGGATTGAAGCGGAGCGATGGTCGATGAGCGGAGGTCGACATCCATCTGTGACAGTCGGGACAGCCTTAGAAATGTTGAAATCCCCGTCGATAACTTGTCAATTTAAATACAGTAAGGGCAAGGTAGTCGATAGTCAAGGTTGTCGATGTGAGCCATTAAATCAGAATGATTCAAAAATTTGAGAAAAATATTTCAATCCAATGGCTATTGAGTTTTAAGTGTCACTCGCCAAGGATCGCCAGGAAAACAATCGTTTTCCTGGCCTAGACTGGAAACTTCAGCACACACTAGAAAATAAAATTACTCCCACTAAATCAATCTGAGGTTGATTGCGGGAAAGCCGATACGGGATCAATACGATATGGATAACAATCTGTAAACAGAAATCTTGATGATTTGAAAGAGCACAGTGAGCAGTTATAAATACTTAGATAAGGTAAGGAAAAGGGCGTGAACTCGCCATCCCTTACCTCAATCTCAAGGTCCAAAAAAGGCTCAACTTATTCCACGAAATCCATCTCTAACTTTGGGGGAAGACAGTAGACTCTGTTATGTCAATTTATTAATTTATTTTAACTACCCTTAAAACAGCCGAAAGCACATTTTACATAAGCTGTTTCAATGGGAAACAACGGACTTACTTTACGACCATGTCCTGGGAAGTGAATAATGACATAGAAACCGCGAACTGAGGGATAGGCAGGCGAGGACTTAACCCCGCTGCAGCCGAGGCACATTTTTTATATTTGAATCAGATAATCGATGTAATATTGAAGCTATTTTAGGGTAACTGATAGCCTTTCTTATGATTTCTTTATTCTGATTTTGAAAAATCATTCTTCGTCCAGATACTCCAACTTGGACAATCTCTCTGGTTTTAAAACAGGTGTACACTTGTTTTTGCAATGGTTTCAGCGCTCGTTCTGCCCTGAATTTGGACTAATTGGCATATGCTACTTGATGTTATGTTCCATTTCTAAGACCTCTCATGTCAATAACATTGCAAGCAACCAAGCAATTCAAAATAATAAATATAAAATTGATAAAAATGTCCCAGTCCTCAATTTCGGGGAAAAAATATTTTCCTGACCAAGTCAAACACAAAGTATTAAACACTCTACGTTAAGTACTCGTGAGAGTTAAAAAAATTGATGGAAGATTTTTAACGCAAATTGATTTTGGAAATGGGCCATTAAAGAAATGGAATCGTGTCCTTCCTAATTCGAGTCTTGAAGCAGTACGCTATTTTGGGACCGGAAAAGTTTCTGGGTAGTCCTATGTTTTTGTATCACTGGAGTGGGGTTGAAAGAGCGGTTGATATAGTCTAGTTCGCCTCTTAATGCTCTGGCGAGTTTCAGAGATGACAGGTGCTCGTCATCTGACGAGCCTCCGATGAACCTTGGATTGTGCTGCCATCAATTCATCCCAATAAAGGCACGGTGTCGGGATTGGCAATTTTCTGTCTACATATCGTGAGAATGTCCTCCTAGTGTGTTTCACATCAATTCATTGCCATTGTGGTACCATTTCGCGTCCTCCAGGTGAATTGTGAACCATATTAAATCTAGCATTTATCCGACTTTGTTGAGTGTATGAAGACTCGAGCTCAAAGACTCGATCGGGTAATATACTCAACCGTGAGTGCCTCCAGTATTTAGACATATATTTAAATGTGGTCTGTATTTAATTACGGCCTTGTAAAATTGTTACCGATAGTTAAATATAGACAGTTTTTAAATGTCGCAGGGACATCCCAGTTGAACCTTCGTCCGCTTTTGGTTCGTTGTATGTAATGAGCGACGTAGGTCGTGAAGAAGAATTGACCCGTGTTAAATTAACTTTGAGAGCATATTTCACAAATAAAACTAATAGGAAACTACTTTTTTGAGCTATGCATTTATTGGTAAGAAAACGTGTTTTTCTTTTGTAATATCTAATATCTTGTTAAGGATCACGTCATGGTTTTTATAATAATGGTAATATTTTTTATTGCATTAGGACTGTTAAATTCTTTGTAACCGTGTGTAGCTGCTCAATATTAATAAAAGTAATAAATTTCCATAACGTGCATAAGGCGTAAGCAGATATTCCTACTTAAGTCCAGAACTTAATTGATAGATAACTACAATGACAACAAGCATATAGCAAATGTGTATAAAATACAAACGATATATTGCAAACAGGACGGTAAGAATTTAGCGAATGTGTGCAAAAATATCCGAAAACAGTTTCATTATTTATTCATATCTGCGATTATGAAAAAATATTTCAAATAATTATTACGTCATTAACATTTTAAACTAAGGATAGTTTGATGTAATAATAAAACTTTGTAATATTCCACACTGTTTTATTATTAGTACAAGCCTGACCGGTTTCAATGTAAACACATCATCATTAGAGGCAAAAATTGTACTAATAATAAAACAGTGTGGAATATTACAAAGTTTTAATTATTACACCATGTCGTAATTCCACAAAGTCAACCCTTCAATCATATTGTATATAAGGATAGTATTTTGAATCCACAATATAGTTCCACAGTATAATTCCTAACCCTCGAAGCAGAATGTATTGGTGAAAGCTAGTTATAATTAATTCGACATTTTGGTATTTTGAAGCATCTTTGTGCTCTAACAACTCTTTCTGAATTGCTGAAGTTTCTAATCATCGTCTCATTTAAGTTTTCAGGACAATTACTTGATAACAATTCATACAATTAAATGTAGATTTTTAATTTATTCTATCACTGAGTTTTAACCACTTAAGTTTTGAATTAAATGGAGTAATGTAGTCGTGTATTGCAACATTAAATATAAACCTTACACCAGAATTTAATAATATCTATAATTTATTGTACATTTCACCTGTTGACTCAGACATCACCAGTGAGCAGTGATCTTTGTATGGAATAATCAATGATGGAATTAGTCTCTTTCGTAATTCTGGGGGTATTAAATGCTTATAATTTTTAAGTTGCGCCAATGTTTTGTGACTATTATTTGAGATGAATTGGGAGTAGGAGGAGTTGAAGTAGTTAACAAAATCGTGTATAACGTATTTATATATATCACTATTTATTTATATCAACTCCTTATTTAGTTACTGGGGTATGTAGGCCTGGCTATTCATTTTCATCTTATTAGTTGTAGCTGAAGTCAATCCTCCTCTCAGCAATTATTATCATGTCTTCGTCGTATCTGCGGGTACCCGTGAAAAACTTATTTTCTGTCTCTTTAGGTATTTGATGAAAGTCTATTGTCAAAGGCACTGATCTCTTTTGGAACTTTTAAAGATTATATATCTTTGAGATAGGATCATAAAAATTAAATCACATTTGTTTCCTTTAAATCTGCGATCACAAACTTCAGAGTAGTGTAGCCGTAGCTTTCACTTCGATGTCATTTGTTCTTCCGGTTCTCCTTTAAGGCATGCAGAAAGCCACCTCGGGAAATTTCTAGATGTTCTGACGAAATTTCATGCTTACTAGTAAGATGGGAATATGAACGGTGGTGGTATTTTTATCTTAAGAATCATGGGTTGGGAGACATTTTTTTCGATTCATTTTTCGCTTCTATGGGTGAGAGCTGCACTGTTTCAATGAAATCTTAATCTTCTTCTCTCCGTGGCCGTGTCCCTCAACTTTCCCTTATCCGCCTCTGTTTTAAGTAGCTTCCACGAAAACCGGAAAGTATTCGAATCTCAAACGTTCATAGACTTGGTTAATTTCAAAAGCTATCTCTCAGGCTTTTCTGAAGATTTCACTACCAGGAAAATTGTGTTTTCTTTTCCTGTGAAGAGGCAATCTTAAATACCCTGGTTCATTACCCTTTTAGTCGGGCAATGTTATCTGGCTTTTCCTCTTGTCTCTGTGGAGCTTAGCCTTGCCTTGATGTTTGAGGACTGAACTGAAGTACTTTTTAGGAAGTGCGCGTTTTATCTTCTCGGAGAAGTGGGAAATTGAAAAACAAATTTTACTGAGCACTGGTACATCATTTTTTCTATCGACCTACGAGATTAATCTTTGCGATATATTTCTTGCTATGAATTTTTTTTAAAGCTATTTAACAAGTAAATGTATAATTTCGTTAGTGCTGAGTACTCGGTGACCACATTAGAGATGTTGTTTCTGTGTGATAATGTCAAATTTTATTTTTTATATGGAAACAAAGATCTAGTAAACCACCAGCCTGACAGCCTCAGGAGTGAATTTCATAAGTTACGGAAATGCGTTTTCACCAGACTCGCACAATACGGGGTAATATCGAGTGGGTATCCAACTATTATATGAGGTGCAAATATATTCGAATTCCTCGATCTTGCGTAATTAATGCATTTCCTTCGAATGAAACTGTTAAATCTTTGAGTCGAGACTCAAACCCTGATTCTTGGTGGCTAAATTCAGCAAAATTTCCATCTGTCATAATCGTTTGGCGTATTCAGTTTATTTTCCTTATGCCACGAAAATCATGTAAGTTAAGATTACATTCTCGAACTTGATCCATTGTGTTACCCTGCCACTTTTTATCCGGAAGCGATGACTTTCATTGTGGAGGAGATATATGTCATCATTAAAGGGAAAAAGATCATTTAATTGCCCTAAGCTTTAGATTCAGTTTTAATCGCGCGGATTTCAACAAGGGCATTGCTTGCTTTTTTTACACCGAGTGGAAGTTTCGAAATGGGGAAGAACAAGGAAATACATACGCCCAGTGTTTCCGGTTTCTAGAATGCGCGACGACTCCCGCGCGAGCGTTTGCTCCTCTTATCTCTCGAGCGTCATGCTCTTGTGAGTTGCCTACGCTACGTAACTAGCGGGCGAATTATCGCGATGGATTCCATAACCAGCGGCGCAGACGCCGACTTAACAAATTCTTGCGTGGAGTTCCGTTTGGCTGCGAGCCGAGTGATAATTCTTCCTCCTCGTTGTCCAGGAAACTACATCTTCGTGGCAATGTGCGAGCCAGCGGTATGGCATGTGGCTAGGAGTGATTCATTTCTGTTTAGCTTAGAATAACTTTGTAACATAGGAATAATTCTGGAACTTCGTTTATGAGATACATACTGTTACTATGCGTGCGTGAGTGCTATTTATTTATTTTTAAAGCATTTATTCATTTCATATTTATATTTTGAATGAAATACAAATCGAAGTAATATTTTTAAAATCATTTATCGTTGAAATATTAAAGTAATATTTGAACATCACCAATCATTGAAATAGTAAAACATCAATTTAGAAATAATTAACAATTTTTGTGTTTTGTTTCAAAATAGTGCCAGATTAAAAAAACATAAAGCCCAAGGGAAATGGCTGACAAGGTAAGGTGATCGGTGAAATGCAGTTAAACACTTGAGAGACAGTCCAGTATTAACGTCATCCAATAAAAGGATGGGAATATCCACAAACAAATTTCTACAGTATATAGCAAGCTTCTTAAGTATATAATATTTCAATCACTCATGGACACTACCCCATCTTCAGATAACACTCCAACAAAAACCCTATCATGCATTATATTTATTATTACATACTCATTTTACATTATGGCAACGCACAGACACACACGCAATCATAATATTAATATTTTGGGTAGTCGAAATAGTAATATTTCATTTGTAGGGTTATACTACAATGGAAATCGTTAATGTCAGCATTCTACGGCCATTTCATCATATGAAAATACAATTATAACGAGATATCGAGATCACATTCAAAGAATCAAATTACATCTCACTCAAGATACTCATGCTCTGAGTAAAACGTTTTAGTTAGTAACCACTTACGTACCTCTACTTCAAATACAATATTGCTAAGATTTCTATCAGTCATGGGTTGTTTTTTAAGCAGCTTTCTTACTCATCTATTCATGTGCATGTTGTGTTCTGAACAATATGAAATGATCAGTGTCATCATAATATTTTATCTGAATAAATACTTTTTATTGGCACGTTATTTAAACATATATCACATAACCAAGTAAAAGCGTCTTATAAGCTCCAAATTAAATAAACATGTGTAGTTGAATAACAACGTCTTAGGCCACCACGCTTCACAAACTTCGTTAAAACCCGCCCATTACCTCGATCTCTTCTTGTATGAAATTATATTGTTTCGCCTATTTATTGCTCCGGTGGAATATCGTGATCATACTCATGTCAGTTAGGAACGCGACAGTCGTTTCTTCGCGTAGAATTATTTCATAGAATTATTTCGCGAGCATGTCAATCAATATAGGTTGGTTCAATTATTTTTTATTGTTTCTGTAAACAATTCCACAATGCAGACACAAATTTCTTTTGGCAGCGCAACGATACAATCGCGCATTTCAGTCAACAGCGTTAAAATGCAATTTATCAAGAAGAAAAGAATTTTTTACTGTTTAGGCAGTTACAGCACAGTTGATTCGACCCTGTAACGCCAGTGGCCCAATGGCGTTCGAAATCACGCTTCCGCGTGCCCCCCAACTACTTGGGTCGGAAAATCTTCAAACATCACAAATTTCTCGGAATCGAGTAGGTATCTCTCCCCAAGCGTCTGCATTCCCAAGCGTTTCCACGTCTCTTGTTTCCGTGAATTTCGTCCCGAGCCGAACGCGCGAAAGATGCCTGATCAGATAGATATACCGACTGCACCTCGCAAGTTTCGCCTCGTCTGTTATTCCGACCTGTTTGTTTTGCTTTTTGGCCGCCCATGAGGGCACGCCGTCTGGCCGCATAGGAATGGAAAAGAGTCGTGCCTGGAGTCTTGAGGAGTTTAAGCATGCGGACATGATCGCGGGAAAAACTTTGTTCCAACCGAACGGTCCGCTATGACACCTACCTCTAATATTGTCACGTTAGCGAGTGAGGCTTTCACCAGTAGGAGTTGCTTGATCACAGGGATCTTATATAATAAGAAGCGTAGTTTTGTATGGAGCTGAAACGTGGACTCTGAGAGCATAGGGCGAGAATGGGCGTATGATCTACATCTACATACTACCCCGCAAGCCGCCTCATTATGTGTGTGGCAGGGGGTGTTAGGACATCAGCCGTTTACATATAAAAAGGAAACTCTGTAATGAAATTACGCAATTTATTGAAGTCCCTTATTGTTCGGGGGAAAAACGAATTCCCATAACTATCCGTTCGGCAAAATATCTCTCTTAATTTATCGTTTCTGTCGGACCTGGAAATATAGTGGGGTTCTAATATGATGTTCTCCGTGTCGCTCTTAAAGATATCTGTTCTCAATTGTTCAAGCAATCTAAGCCTAGCACGCAGCCTCCGAGTCTCTAGCGGCTCCCAGCCTAATTCGTTTAACATCTGTGTAACGCTATCTGTACGCCCGTAGCAGTTTTTGACGAATCGCGCAGCATCCTTTTGTATTTTATTAAGTTTCCGGATTAAGTCTTTTTGCACCGGATCCCATATGCTCGCTGCATATTCAAGGTGTGGCCGGACAAGTGCGAAATAGCACCTCTCTTTTACTTTTTCATCCGAAAATCTTCCCACAATACGCTTGACGAATCCTAGCTTCTTCAGAGCACTGCCACAAATATTTCTTATATGTGTTCCCCACGGTATGTCCGAAGTTATCGTAACTCCTAGATACTTCACTTCATCTGTCGCATTTCTGTTAACACCATCCACAGCATATACATGGGGATAGTTGGACTACCTCCGCAAGAAATATACCGCCGTGCATTTGCACAGGTTAAGTCCGAGTCTCCACTCTTGGCTCCACACATAAACGTTGTTTAAATCCGATGATAGAATTTCAAAGTCAGAGTGATCACTAATTTCGCGATAGATGACAGCGTCGTCGTCAAATAAACGTATTTTACTGCTTAATCGAGAGCATAGGCCATTTATGTATATAATGAACAAAAGGGGGCCGATTACGCTTCCTTGTGGGACACCTGACTCACTTGTGTGGGTCACTTTAACAACATCAGAGCTAATTCCGTCAAGAACTACTTTTTGCTTACGATCACTCAGAAAGTCGCGTATCCAGTTTACTACTGTTTCGTTTAGCCCGCATGACTGTAATTGGTATAAAATATTTTCGTGAGGTACCGTGTCGAAAGCTTTCTTAAAATCTAGAAATAATGCGTCCACTTGTCTTTTCGATTAACCAGATTTGAGAACGTCATGAAGAAAGAGTGCGAGGTGTGTTTCACATGATCTACCTTTCCGGAAGCCGTGCTGAGAGCCATGGAGGACGTTACGACTGTCCAGGAACGTCATGATATTGCTAACGACGATATGTTCGAGTATCTTGCCTATAATCGACGTTAATGAAATTAGTCGATAGTTCCCTGGGTCGTGTCTGTTTCCCTTTTTGAATATCGGTGTAACGTTTGCAATTTTCCAGTCTATTGGTATCTTTCCTTCAGACAATGACTTCTTGAATATTATGTCTAAGAACGGTGCTATCTGTGGCGCTAACTCCTTGAGGACACGCGCGGGTATTCCCTCCGGACCCGGAGATTTACTGTTTTTTATCGACTGTAGCTGTTTAGTTATCCCATCGGTTGAATATTGATTTCTTTCATCGGTTCCTCAGTGAATGAAATGTGAAAATTACATGCAGTATCGTCTGTAGTGTATACACTTTCGAAGTGGGAATTTAACTTGTTAGCTTTGTCAATATTTTCGGTGACAAGTTTGCCATCTTTATCAAATAACGAATCTACGGTTGAAGATTTTCCCTGAAGCTCTCTCGCATATGACCAAAAAGATTTCGGATTTTCTTCGAGTAATTCACCGAGTACTTTTTTCTTGAAATTTCGCAATGCAGTACGCATTGATTTCTTGGTTTTTGAGCGTTGCGCAGCGTAACTTTCTTTTGCTTCAAGTTCCTTCGATTTGTCACCTGAGATTCATCTTCAGGCATCACCTGAAGATGCTGTAAATCACCGAAACCCGGATCGTGAAATGTAGTGTTTCTATCTTTGGAAAAAAGCACTTAATCTCATTTAAAGTCATTCGTCTTTACATACTTAATTTTCTTCTGCTCTGATCTCCGAAATCATGAAGCTAAATCAACACGTTGTGAAATCCCTCTGAAACCAACCGACTCGCTTCAACGAGTTGGACAGGTCTTATCTTGTGTGTACCTAGAAAATGACGTGAATAGGTTGGTATGCCGCAACTGGTCGATCATGATGCGGTCTCTTGGAACATTACCGCGTCACCTTTTTATTGTTTTATTATTTTCTTATTTTCTCGCTGTATGTGGTACCGTATAAGTCGGTGAATTTCATTGCGTGAGTCTTCATGGGGCGCGTGTCGGAATTCTTCGATGGCCGCGCGCAGGAAGTGATCGGGTGATTCTACTGAAGGTTGGGCGATGGTCACCGCAGCGGGATTTCGCTTTATACCGAGAACCCCAGTGAGATGTCCAGTCTTCCGGTTTCTTTCCTCGTCTCCCCTCCCTTTCCTTGCCCACTCTGCTCTCTCGCCTCTGACTCCCCCCCCCCCCGATCTAGAAGCAGTAAAATGCTCTCTTTGTTCGATATATCTTGATAATCTTCCCCCCTCCCCCTCTCCTCCCATCGACTTTTTCTTCTCACTCTCAAGGCGGCTTTACACTGGGAACGTACTACTTCTATGAAAGTAAGCATCGCTTGTGATTGGCACCTCGAGGTTTAAGAATGGACTTCTACGGCAGTAAAGGGTACGATAGCGGCAGTAATCGCTCATGCATTGAAAAAAAGACTAGCTTCAATTTTGCTTGCAAGTTAAATTTTGATTCTGCGATAGAATTCCATCGCATCCAGTGAGATATCAATAACATGACTGCGAGAAGTGATAAAAGAAATCTAAACGACATAATATATAAACTGGAGGAGGACTTATTTTTACATATTTAAAAATTTACTAATACATATAATATTTTTTATGCTAGAGATCTCTTAATATATAAAACTTGTGACTTTCTTGCGCTGAATACTAAGAAATATGGCAATTTTAAAATTGAATGTGTTCATCAGATGCACCCATATATTTAATGCATGTACCTAATCTTTACAAATTTTTAAAATCCAGGAGTGCATGTGCAACTCGAACGGTGCGATGTAGAAACGCACTGATTTCCGCATTTCAGTGATTTTCGAAATTGTATTATTCATTGTTTACTTCCGTCATTCATTTCTGTTGGAAAAATACCGGAAGCAGCAATGAGTAGGCAGAAAGCATGCTTGATGCCCTGAAAGTAGCGATACGAATCGAGGTATCACTACGCTCGGAACTTCCATATTAGTCAACCTTCGTGAATATAGCCGCCTTCAAGTCTGCTCCTTCGATCGGGATTCGAGAGACTCGGCGTCGCCGTATCTCCGCTTCGGAATACGTCCCTTTTTTGTTTTCTCTTTTCCGACCTTGTGGCTGCATTTTTTTTCAGCCGTTCGTCCCGTGTGTGTTCTTAAGGTTATTCCACTGGCCATTCTGACTGTAGTGAAGCCGCCTCGAAAGGGATTCCTGTGCTCTTTTCCGCGAATTCATTAAAGGCAATCGAATTTAATAACGGTCGTGTGTGAGTTATACATGGACGTTGCGGCGATCGCCACCGAGGCATTACTCAGCCTCGTTCGGTTTTGATCGTGTTTTATAGGTGCGGCGTAATTTTCCCCGTAATGGAGGAAAATTACGCCGTCTAATCACTGCATTTATCTTGAAATATCTAATCTTTAATGCGATTAAATCTGTCTATTTACTACTGTTATGAACGGTCTTTCTCCGACGTACGGATCACGTTTTTAGTGGCGGTATATGAGCGCCGAGGATTAAAATAATTTGGATTAATGACATCCTCCTGGTTAAAAAAATATAACAAGGTATTAAGTGGAGTCACAAATGTGTAATGTTTAAAGGGGACAAAACAAATCTTGATATTACAAGCCCTGCTCGTACCACTGGATATATTGCTAAAATCCGTCGTGATGTGAAATAGATCACACGTTGGATTGAATTACAACATGGGCTATATTGGACAAAAGTATATTACCATATCATGGAAGAGGAAAATACTCACTAAAACTAAAAAAAACAATCTTATCATTAAGACCCAGATTACGGCATTTTTCGTCTTCAAATTACAAAAATATTCGTAATTTGTGTCACTATTGCAAATGATCTGGTGGAATTTTGCTGTTTTCATGAACTTCCCTCATGTATCGTGAATTAATTCTTTTTCTGCTGGCTTATGCTGTCGTTGCGTTGGAAAATGACTGCGTGCTGCTGCCGTAAACCTCGTCGACTAAGCAGCGAGGCACGATTTTGTTAGGTGTCAAAACTTTTATTGGATCCTATAGCTCTATTTCTTGCCTCGCCTTCATAACTCCTCGTCTTCAGAGGTTACTCTCTGCATTTAAGATTCGGAGAGATTATGCATGGTCAATGTATCCTTTACAGCCAGTTTTTTTTCCTCAGGACTCACCCAAGTCAAGATATTTTTTTAATTAAGCTCTTAAGGTTTAGCATTATTTTGACTTAATTATGGTCTTGCCATTATTTTCCACTCAATTCTAAAACACCTCCGTATCCGAGGGTGGAATGTCCATGATAAACTTCAATAGAAGGAATGAAATAGTTTAATAGAAATAAAATTCATTTGGCAGTAATTCACGAACGTCATATCAGCATTCAAGGAGCCCTAAGTCACGGGAGTAAAGGTCATTTTTGTATATATTTCGAGGACCTTAGTCCGTTTGCTGTAGCGTGACGTCTTCCAAATCCCGTGACGGTACGAGTTTGATTGGTTAAATGTTTGAAGGGTTAGGAAATCTGTTCACTAGTGATGGCCTTGGATGGCCGTAGTGTGCAAATAAATAATCGTTACAGTCAAGAAATACCGAGTCCTTTAGCATGTCCTGCATTTCGTTTTTCCACCCTTTCTGTCTCTGTATGGTGATTTCGGCGATTTTAGTCGTGTTATTTTTCGCTTTACTAGTTCTGTGACGAAAATGTTGTGCATTAACGGTTTTTCTCGTAAAACCACTGTAAATATTGCACAAAATTTTAAATATGTCGAGCTGATGCTCATTTCCATTTTTATTTTGAAAATCTCTACTCTCTCAAGGGGTTTAGTATCTATTTACTAACGCTTTTTTTCATACCGGCGTGTAAATCTTCAGTTGCGTAACAGTGCACAGTTGTGATACCTTTTTCAGTCAAGGGCAATATTTTTCTAAATTTTATGTTGCATTTATGAGAGCAGCTTCTTATCATCCAGCATTTAATGGGCTGTCTGTGGAACATCATCGCAACAAATGTGCAAGAAAGGGTGCCTTGATGCTAGTGAGAACCGTAATTTTTTCGTTTTAATTTGTGTCATGAATACCACCGCGAAAAAACCATGCGGTTCTGATCTATAGGAATTCCGCTGGCTTGCCTATCCCCCTCTGGAATTCCTCCACCCTTTTTTCCCGGCTCTGTCTCCCCTATTAATCCTCCCTTCTTCCCCACCCTTGTCCAGAAGATTTTTTCTTTCAATTCCCGGACATCGTCACTGGTGACGTCATCTCTCGAAGAGGCGTGCCGTGACCGCTGACGCAATCGTATCCCTCATCTTTACATATCTCTCTTGTACATTCTTTTTTTCCCCTCCCTCTCTACCTCTCTCTTCTTCCTCCACTCCCTTTCTCATTATCCTTCCCCTTCTCCTCATCTCCTCAGCCAATCACCGTCAGCAATGCCTCTTCCATTATTCTGTTAGCTTCTTTCTCTTTCGTTGACAACTATTAATAGTGTTGGCTCATGTGTGGTGGAAATTTCCTGTTCATTTATGTATACATAGATTCATACTTACTCCTCACGCCATTTCCTGTCAGAGAAGACAAAGTCAAAGAAGTTTACAACAAAGCTATTGCCGTTAAGCCTATGAAACTGACTCTTGTTTGTAATTTCTTCCAAAATACCCTGTCATTACATACCTCACTCCCTGCGTCTCTTAAAATCAAACATTGCTTCATACATGCTCTCCTATCCTTAAAATTCATAATATTCTTCCTCCTTATAGTCTCTTCCACCATATTCACCCATGAATTTCTCGGTTTACCCCTTCTTCTCACTCAATTCATTCCGCTATCATGCATCTGTTTCTCTATTCTACTTTCATCCAATCCACCAGCATGACCAAACCAACGAAGAACACTCCTTCATATATGCTCAATACTGGAGAGTTTATTCCAAATTCTTTTATTACCAAGTCATTCCTTACCCTTTCCTTCCTACTGTTGCCGCAAACACTTCTCGGGTACTCCATTTCCACTGCATTTAGCCTACTCTTATGATTACCATACGTTGATAAATGTATATTTTTATCCCGGAGCCGATCATGGAGAATATCAGTCAGTCTCTGTGGTCCCGGAGCTTGCGTTCTTAAATTGGAATGCTGCTGGCAAGGCTGAAGCTTCGCAGAAAATTTGAGTTGAGGAAAAGAAAAGCCCCAAGTGTAGCCATTAAGCTTTACGATTTTTATTTCTTCACTATTCATTTTTCTTGGCTCTTGGAATGTGTTCGTATTTATTGCGGAGATCCGGTTGTTTGTGATGGATAAAACATCCAACAAGGAAGTACTCGAAATGTCCAAGTCTGAGAGAACGCTTATCAAGCAGATAAAAGACGTGAAAATAAAATACCTTGGGCACATCATGAGGGGAAAAAAGATATGAGATCCTGCAACTTATAACATAAGGAAAGATCCAGGATAAAAGCAGGCACGTAGCCGCGGGGGCTTGAGGGGCTTCAGCCCCCCTGAAATTTTTAATCATATTGTTAGGTTAGTTGTACCATGTATTATTTTGGACGAAAAATGCAAGGGTTCGAGAGGGGGAAAAGGTAATGACAAAGCAGTTTTCTATAAAAAAGCAGCCATAAATAAACTGCAATAATGAATAAAACTGTCCCAAGAGAGGAATTGTCGCATGCAATTTGCCCATATATTTTATGAATAATTCTGCCCTTGTTTTAAAATGATTTCCTTTTTGCATTTATCTTGATGAATCATTGCGCTACTGCTACAATTCTGTTGGTAATACGAATGTTTTTTTAAGTATCAACCCGAACGATTGATCCTTTCAATACGGCCGATTTGACATTTTATGGTTGCAAGAATTCCCCTGTGCTATTGCACCTAATGTTTCCCATCTATTCTCTTCTTTAATCTACGGGTATAACCGTGAATTTCTTGGCTTCGTTTCTTCGTCTCGATTCGCCCTACGCCCACCATACCGTATTCCTAACCTGCCCCCACCTTGAACTCCATCTCGGCCCCCGTCCAACAACTCTTTGATTCCGCTCTTCGGTGACTTCACCCTAATTCTCCTCATCCCCTTATATGTCACCCTCCGACTAGGTCCGAATGGTTCTCCTCCGACCCATTCTGTCCTCTTCACCCTTTCCTGCATTCAGTGTTTACTGTGGTGAGTTCAACGCTCCCCAACGTATTGGCTGGCCCATCCCTCCCTCTCTCCATCCCACCTCTCTTCCAACATACGTACTCCCTCGGTCACTTGCGTCCGCAGCCAACATTTGTTGGTTGGGTTTGTTGGGTGCGTCCGGGGGCAAGGCCGCTTGGCAACCGTCATTTGCTTATTCGACCTTTCTTTCGTCCTTCCAAGGAAAAAGGTTTTTTTTCCTGTTCGTCATATTTCGGTGAACTTCCCTATTTATCATTGATGTTAGTGAGACTATAAAGAGCTTTTCGCAGGTGTTGCCCGCGGCGAATTAAGAGAGTAGGTTGGTTTATTACGAAAATTTTATGGCTCAAATAAAATAGTCATGCTTTTGGTGTTGAAAAAGGAAGGATCCTAACGCCGCCGGCAGCAGTAGTCGGGTTGGTATAAAGCGCGAGCCTAGGGCAACTCTTTTATGTTTTGGTTTCAAATTTTGCCTCTGACATAGTGGGCTGCTAAAGATTAAGACGCTGTCTCAGGTTCTCTACTCTCTGGAATTCTTTCATGATGTAACTTGGAGACATTGCACTTAGTGATTCCAGGAGAGACTAGTCTTTGAAATCCGGCCGTTTTATTATTATTTTAGCCAGTCTCAATCAAATGTTGTGCGAAGATTGATTTAAAGTAATGAATTGATTTCATTCATACTATTTTGCATGTTCTTGACAAAGGTGGTAATCCGGATTTTTAGGAACAATTTAACATTCCCTCTAACCCAACCAGCCACAACCCAAATAAATAACGACCTCAATAAGACCTTCACCTCCCTTGTCCTTGATTTTATCACCCATTCCTCTCCTCCTGCTAACCCGAGGGTCACAGGTTCGAGTCCCGCCTGGATGAGTTTCCTTCCACTCAGGGCATGGTTAAAAGTGTTCGTCTGTTGTTAATTGTTAAGTACCTCTATTTAAAAGGTCATTTGTGCTGTTTTCGATGGTTATGGAAAACAAGTAAATTAAAAAAATTAATAAAAATACCAAGTCCCCCTAATAACTCCCCTTTGAAAATGATGCTTAGGTTTTGAAACCGCGGTCGATCCAATAAACAATTTGGTGGAAATCCAAAGTAATCTTTATTTTCAAATTGTTTAATTTCCACAAAGTTCAACCTAAACCCTTTATATGCCTCAAAAATTGTATTTAGGTCTTAGGCTCTTCGGTGCGATATAACCGTATCAGTGTGAGCAACTGAAACCCAGGTCTACTATGAACCTAACTCTTCTTTATATGACTCCCTCTGGATGAGATGCACCTCATTACGGGTGACAACCGACTCAAGTGAGAACATAGATTTTATAAGGTTGATGAACTATTCTTGGAAAGTATTTATATTGTTAGTCACAGTTTTTTTATTGACCTAAGCAAAAGGGTTTACACTTTTTGCAATATTAAACTGATTTAATACAATGCGCGTGGGGAGACTTGCCCATGAAATACAGTTGCGATTCGGCAGGATATTAGCACTTTCCCCCGATTGTATATCAGAGATGTGTCAGTATGCTGGTTGATTAGTCTATCTGCTCACTAATTTTTGATGAAGTTAATACCAGCCACTCTGATGTTCCTTTATTTTTCTTCATTATATTTCCTGATTTTTCTCATTAGTATTCCTTTTTTAGCTATCTTTCTCTCTATCCTTCGCAGTTATTCATCGTTACCGAGCACATCCATTGTCTGAATGGGGATACAGCTCTCAGGGATGAAACGCGCCGAAAACTAATTTGCGTCGTTTCCTTTAAGTCGATGAATGTTTCAAGGGGTTGGGGGCGGAGGGGATAGGGATTTAGAAGTTAAGAAGAGGCATTATGAAAGCTCCGAGACAACTGATGTCACTCGGCGCGAATAAATCCCCTCTTTAAGTACTCGTCATCCGTCAAGTCGGACTCGCATTTAGCCCTTCCTCGTTTTAACCAAGCGCGCGCTCGTCGGCGAAACCCAAAGGGGGTTATGGGTTGGAATCCCGCCCAGGGCACGCCGCGTGGATTGATGTTCCACCGCTAGGGTGTGTGACGGCACGTCCCGATATGACCCGCGTATGAGTCTCGATATGACCACAAAAGGGGGCGCCCAATTACTCATCATCGGGCAGCGCACAAATTGCGCAGAGATGCCCCGAGGCGGGGCTCGAAGTCCGAGCCAGCCACATGACGCGGGGCGCACGCTAATCACCCGAATGACCAAAAGCGGGGGAGGTAGGTAGGTAATGTATCGGACGAGCCCGATTTCGCCAATTATTCTCAGTCCGTCCGTGCTGAGCTATAACCTTTCCCTCGTTCATCTCGACCCGCGTACCTACCTATATGTGCATACACAATGCACCTGTACTTACCTTACTTGACTTCTCGTAGCTCTAGCACTAGTGAGAAATGGCCTGTTTTGATTTAATGAATGAACTTTCGTACCAACGACTGTTTTCGTGAAGCGAAACGAGAAAATATCCACGTTGAAAACTATTTTTACCGTATTTGCGAGCCAAGGAGTCTGAGTGCATTGCATTAGCAGTTAATTTATAAAAAAAAAAATAAATGCGTCGCTTTAAAATGATTATGATATCATTCGCAACTGAATATATGACGAGTGCGTTGGCAGAAACTTGTCCAAACATCGTGGCAACCATATGGTTGTGCAGACCAAGGCCAGACCATGTACCATACAATGATCCTACAGGAGATGGAGGTCTACATAATAACTCAACAGTATCGTGCAATTCAAAACCAGCATGTTAGGAATCAACTACGATCCGTGATAAACTCGATAAAATTATTTATTTCGTTACTGGTGCAGTCCCATAAGCGTATTAGCTTCTAGCGGGAGCCATCGATTGTCAACATCCCGCTTTGTTAATATTGAGTAGCAAAGCGGGAATCTCGCGTATTCTTCATTGATGACTTCAGTCATGGTGAGTGGTCACTTTTATATCGAAGTGCTTGTATACTGGCCCTCAAGTAGCATATGATGTGGGCGCTAGATGTGCCGTGGTAGGTATGTCGTTGAAACCAAAAAGCCCAGAAACAAAATGTGCTCTTGTAATTTCCGTATTGGAGGAAGAGTGCGATTCATGGTTGGCAGGATTATTACGCAATTAGTAAGCCATCTGTCATTTCCTTCCGATTTTTACCGCATCGTCTTTTCCCAAATGGCCTCCCATTTCCCCCTTGTGCTTCCTTCCGCTCTCCGCTCACACCTTCCGTTCACCAGTTCTAGTAGTTCTAGGATGAGTTTTCCGGGAGGAGACCGGCAGTTGAGGTAATTGACGCCTTTAAGGCGTCTGGAGCGGTAACCGTGGGTTATCGAGTGCACATTTTAATAACGTTTTAAGTAAGTTGAAATAATGTTCTTGGGCCACATTTGATTTAACTACATTTGTTTATGGGTTGGAATGCACCATAGAGTTATTTCTACTCTAAGGAATGCACAATACAGGCCGTAATGGAAATGATACAAGAATTATATTTTAAATATTTACCTTTAATAAAGTATGTTTTGACTAGAGTTTTCGGCGCGGTATTATAAATTTAGACGAAAGTATGCACATTAAAATATTTTTTTTTCGAATATTGGACTGGGCGTGACACCTTGATTTTTGTTAGCAACATTTGTGATGATAAGAAATGTATAATTTCTCGTTTAGAATAAAATCTGTGCACATTTAATCGAAATATTACGACGTATATGTCTTGTGCCATGAGGTTACGTGTTAAAACTGCATTGAATTACCAGAAAACCGAATCGGTATGATTACATTTTTTCACTTTAGTCTCTAGATATCACTAATGAGAACAAGTATGCAGAAAGTTTCACGCCTATGTGTGCATAAACAACAAACGCTCCAACCATTGCTCTCTTCATGGTAACAAAATTGGAATTGGAATGACACAGGAAAATCTCCGCCACTACTAGTATTATAATCTTGATCCTCGAGGTAGGAATCCACAATTTTAGCCACCGAGCAAACACAATTCCCATTTTATTTGTAGAAAGATATGAAGACAAAACCGTCTATCTTGATATTTATTCGTTTCTTCACTGTTCTTTAACCATTAACCTAAAGCGGTAGTCTGGGAATATGATTCCATTTCGGGAAAGGAAGATTTCAGTTATAAAAGTTGTGGAATACCTTAGAATACGGGAAAGGAAGGCGTCGGTCAAAAAAGTCAAAAGTGGGATACCCTAGAATCCACCCTTTTCAAGCACCTGGGGGTAAAATTAGAATGTATGGGATCAGAAGGGCAAGGAAGGCAGGGTTTGAATTTAACTAGGACGGTAGCTTGGGAGGAGTAGAAAGGGTAGGAGGGCGTGGATTGAAGCGAAGGTTCATCATTGGGTATTCAAAGAGCTGATTGGTAGGTTGTCCCTTGCTTAACTTCCCGGATACTATTTTTCGATGCTTCGTTATTTGATGTTTTCTTTATCAGTTAAGGTAGTTTTGGGTGGCTATTGTGGTTTTGACGTGTATGCTTTTCTGTAGCCACAGGCGCTTTACTCTTTATTCTACATTCTTCTTCAGCTCGCCTTACTTCCTCCACCCTTACAATCACCGGGTATCTTCCCAACTAATTGGTGGTTTTTTGACATTCCCTAATTAACTCCCCCTTTTTTGGACATATATTCAATTTCCTTCGCTGCACATTACGTTCCCGCATTCAAGACCCTATGCCTCGTCCAACAGTGCTTATCCTCTTCTTTCCTCTTTCGCGTTTACCTTGCATTCTTCCAAATATCACTGTCTTTAAACATGCGTTCACCTCTCAACGTCAACGCTGAAAAATCTCCGCCACTTACGGGAGTTCTAACCCGGGCCTGTACCTATTTTTTCCACCTCACCAACCCATTTCTCGGAGATCACTGATCTCCGGGGGTCATCTCCTGGGGGTGGCTCGCGTAATTTGGCATTGAGATTTGACAGTCCGTAGCCTCAGGGTCATAACTCTTAATACCACATGCACATCAGTTTAACAACGTTGCGGGCAAGGGTACATTGAAATGTTGCGAACGGCGCCAAAATGTATCAAAAAGGGGGTGTACCCCCTAATTTTATTTTACACTAAAAATTAAACGAAAAAACTTATTTCTGAGTTTAAAATAACCAATTGGAGGATTTTACGATAGAAGGATTGTTTATAAGTTCGAAAAAATTCTTTGGACGAGGGACGCCGTACGACCTCGGGGGAGTCATTATGCCCCCTAAATTCGTAATATAGTTAAGCCATTGACTTCACATTCGGCTCGGTATGGTATATCCTCTATCCACCAAAGTAAAAGCTCCACCCCGGTCGGGAATCGAACCCGGTGGTACCGCGCTACCACAATCCCCAGCATATTCCTTACTTCTGCACCTTCATCCTCATCCCACATCCTCTGACATACGCTCACATCTGCGCCCGTATTTGAGTGTGAGCAGCTTTCGCGACACTCCTCCCACATCGGCTTTTGTGCACTCCACACCACACCGCTCCACGCCTGCACAGGCATTCAAGCAGGCGGACCCACTCGGGGCGAAAAATCTTCCTTACTAGTAGGTCCCTCAGCTTTCGCAGTCAACAGATGTCTCCTGGTCGAGGGTGAAGACTGAAATGTGGATTTAGTTGGCGGCGGAGGAGGGAATGCGAGGGGAGGGGAGGGTTGGTTTTTTGGGGCGGGGGGGAGTAGGGGAGGCAGGAGGTGGGGTGGAAGAGGCATTAGTTTCCAACTGCGCACGCGCGGTGGGCAGAAAAGGAGAAAAAGAGCGGCGCGAGGAGATCTGGTGAGTGGACGGAGGGGAAGGAGAGAGAGAGAGAGATCTTGTTTTGTTAGCGTGTGAACGTGTGTACGTGTGCGTTCGTGTGGGTGCGTGTGTGAGTGTATGCTTTGGAGTTACGTCCGTGGAGGGAAAGAGATCCGCCGTCAGTATACCCCGCGGGACCGCGCGGCAAGGACGTCCGTCGCGGACGGAGGAAACTATTCCCAGTTGCTCATTACCATTTGTGACTCGTCACCGCGGTTTTTCCCCCGTTTCCCCGTAGCGCGCGAGATCGTCAATCCTATCTCGTCCGAATACAGTCCCTCGGTTAACGTCGTTTCCATCGATATACGACGTTTCCCTCGATATACGGCATTTTCCCCTCGATATACCAAGTTTTCCCTCGGTTGACGTCGTTTCCCCCGAAACACGTTGATTTCATTCATCGACGTGTTGCTGGCGGTCGACTTGACGGGAGGACTACACGGATTACTTTCCCGCCCACGGACGTCGAGGTGTCCTCGAAAGAGTCGTCTGGCGCAAGTTAACCGGACTTCGGTTTTTACCAGGAGCGCACCGGTTTTTTCTGTGTGTTTCCCGAGTTGTGTTTCCATCGAGTGTGATTGTTGTGCGGTCGATTTCTTAACAGTGTGTGCATCTCCTTCAGCTGTGACCGTCTTTGGGGTCGGGTCTCGTCCTCGCCGCGGGAACTCCGCGTACGAGACGAGAGAACGTGATACTCCCACACGGTGGTCGGGACTGAGTCCCAGCCTCTTAACTCCGAGTCGGCGGACGACTGAATTCGACCCGTTCTCCCGCCGGGCCGTCTCGCCCGCGCATTTTCCCCTCCCCGTTGTTCCGAGTGTGGTGTTCCGAGTGCGAGAGTATCGCTTCTCTCCTTGGCGGTGTGCGGAGGCGTTTCGCCCGGTGATACTGTTTTGTTTTCCGCCTTCCGTTTCTTGCGAATTGGATTCCGGAAGGTTTTTTTGTGCCGTTAGTATAAACGAGGTGGACAAGTGAAGGGGAATGTGCGATTTTTCGTGGTTTTCCCCAAACCAACGTTCGTAAAACTGAGTTTTTCCCCCTTTCAACACATTTAAGTTGACATCTGTGCGTGAACGTGTTGTGTATCCTTGGGATTTGTTTGATATTCGTTCCTGCTTGAATTCGGTCACTTGTTCGTGTATGGACAGCCGCATGAGTTCCCTCTTGCTGCCTTCCGTGAAACCCCACTGTCCTCTTCGCGAAGGTGACTTTGTCGCGGAATAAAGGCGTTCCGTGTCCTTCCCGTGGGCGTCTTTACGAGATTCTCCGGTCTCGGAAGGAATTTTTCAGGTGAGGAAGTTGTCCCATTCAAGGTTGCGCCTTTTCCTTCGCGTCAAGCCGGGACCTACCGTCTTGAAGGACGTGTTTGGCTCTGCGATGAGATCCTTCTCCCCCTTACGAATCTCCGGACACACATGTTGGGGACATGCGGAAAAACGATTGGTACAGGCTCGCCGTTTGGATGTAGCCAGTGGGAGGCCAATTTAATTCCCCGAATTTGACCCCGCCGTTCCTTGGCTCACCCTAATAAAGAGAGAAAAGCAATGTCAAATTCTAAAAGTAAAGCTGAGATGTCAGTAGTGTTCAGTATAATAGGTTAAAGCTCTTTGCGGTAGTTCTAGTAACTACATTTACTCTTGAACAACTTATCTATCCAATAAGAGCTGTCACGATCCTTAACCAGTCACGAAAAAAATAACACTTTTGCATGTCCATTCGGTGCTCTATTTCCATAACTTTTTTCTAATCTAATCCACTGTAAGACATCTGGTTTCTCAAAATGTTTTCGACGTAATCAGAGGAAGCACGGTAAAAATGACTCCTTAGAAGCACACATTCGATACACTAATCCCATAACTTTTTTCTTTAATATTTTATCCGTAGTGTTTTGTGTGGTTTCGCGAATTGTTTTTGACGTAGCCGATGTAGCAAACGTACCTATTTTATTCCATTCTTCAACGTACATTTCGATCGTGATTGCCTTCTAAGTTGTAAGTCGTGTCAGTTAAATATCGTCTTTTACTATCTTTCCTTTCTGCTGCTGTCAATTCAGAACGTGCTGCACACGTTCTGAATTGACATTTAGTCCTTCCTCGTACGGATCCTATGTGCTGGCGGAGTATTCTGAGTGAGGTCCACCAAGGAAGAAACAGCGAAGTTCATTTATTTTAACTCTTGCCCAGTACCTTTTTTAATGACTCGTATTTTACGTTTCACTTCAGCTTTCATTTCTAGTGCGGTTCCCTATACGAGAGACTGTCAGTCAAAGATAAAATTGTCGTTTCTTCGTGATATTTTATTGCATATTTAAGAATGTTTTAGGTAAAATAATCGTGCATACTTTCATCCCTAGTTCCAAAAATATTTGTCGGCCTTGACCTCTATATATGCATGCTTTTTTTTAATTACATCTGTTTTTTTAAATCTTTCTTTGAAATGTTTTTTTCCTTCTGTATTTGCGTGGAATACGGACGTACGTACTACATGAAGGCATGTTTCTGTGTTTTACATACAGTTTTTTTTAACGATGCTGTCATTTGGAATATTTTTTATTCCTTTTGGATTTGCGCACTAAAATCTGGCCGTTAAGTTTCCCCATAATGACTAATGTAACTCATCGGCACGCGGTATAGTACTATTATGTCATGCGGTCATAATACTTCCGTTTGAGATCTTCTGTAACCCGCCTTGTAAAATATTAACGGACCAAAGAGGAAAGATTTTCGCTGCCCCAAGCTCTGGTATATCTTTAACTGGAAATTGCCGTTTTATTTATTAAAAAAAAATGGAATCGCCAGGCGCTAAGTCCTGTTCTTACAGTTTTTTTCAACTTGTCGTTGGAGAAATTATTATTGGTGTTCATTTTCGCAATTGACTGTGAAGTCGTAGAGACTGCGTCTTTTTGATTGAAAACATCTGGTTCGGTTTTTCTTCGTTATTATTTTTACTCCTCCTTTCCATTATCCCAAGATATTATTTCAGCACCGGAAAAAAGTTATCAGCGCCTTCCAAGATAGTGATAAATAACTATGCACTAAAAGCCGTGCATTGACCAGCTGTTAAAATTCGTATTATCCATCAGTCTTTTATTATTCCCAACAAATTCAATTTTTTAGCTTTATGTATGCAGTATTAGATGCATTGAGGCAATTTGCATCATTTTATGGCGCGCGTATTTTTTTGTGACGAATTACTTTTTATTCGTATGCTGCTGGTTCATCCACACGTGCATTGCATTTAAGTATATAAAATACGACAGTTCACAAACGGTGCCAATTCAGGGTTGATACAGGCCTCGAATACCTGGAAAAGTCATGGAAATAGAAAATGGGCCTGGAAAACCTGGAGAAGTCCTGTGAAATGAGGAAATAGCCTTAAATTTGCTTTCTCAAGTCAAAATTGATTTGTTTTCAATGAGAGAGGAGTACCATTGATGGTGCTGTCTGTCTGTGTGTGGACTGGTGGGTTTTAGTACTTTTCCTGAATGAGGCAGTAGAGCTCTCATTTAGTGTTTAGCAATTAATTATACCTCTAAGTATGGAGAGAACGAGAGAGGTATATGGAACGTTTTGAATGCATACAAGATTATGTAATGTGCCCATAAACTTGACATTGGCTGGCTTCATTTCGTAGAAGTTATTCATTTATGTTTGTAGTCATGATTAATTAAAATACTTAGTACGGAATACTAATAATACTTAGTAATGAATAATTGTTTCCGCATCACTCCCCTCTCCTTTCCGATAAAATTAACCTTTCCCGCCTCGCCAGCCCTAATTAGATTTACGTGTCTTTCTCTACCCTGCCCGAATATTTGTATTTTCCTCATCCTCCCCCGTAACTACAAAAACAACTAACGAATAAAACAAACTTTTTTACCTGACGATGCATTAAAGCGGTGAAACGCGCAGTAAAAATAATTTTTTTTGCCTAATCATGAATACAAACATAATGTGCATATGTTAGGTGGGAAACGCGAATAACATTTCGGGCTAGCGAGCAGATGGTAATCTGTCACCTTACTGTGTTTGAATTTCCCTCGTCATGGATGAGACTTAAGAATTATATGTCATCGGAGCGGTAGTGGCGGCGCTCCATTTGTCGGAACCTTTATTCCCCTATAGTACGTGCGTTAATATATTGTGTTTCTATTATTGCGCCTTTATTAAAATGCACACTTAGAACGGATATTTCTACCTGGAAAAGCCCTGAAATTCCATAACCTTCAGTCGGTTGAAACCCGCCAATTATCTTCTTTTAATGGCAATATTTTTATGTTCTGAGACAATTTGGCTCGACTAGAATGCTCAATGACCTCACCACCACAGAAGCAAAACTTTAATAGGCAGTGCAGCATCCATTATCGGAGATTATGTTTACCTCGGATAATCAAGAAACTTGGATTATACGGTAGGATTTATGCGAACAGAGATCTATAAAAATATCACACGTCATACTTTACTGTAGATCAAGTTTTGTCACTTTTAAGATTTCAATTGTGCTGTGAATCCCCGTGCATCAGAGAATCGATTCCAAAGCCGAGTCCAACATGTGTGTTTGCCTGAGCTGAACTGTCTTGGTACAGCCAGAGCGTAAGAATCTATGCATCAGAGTGGGGACTCGAACTTAATCTGAGCAAATGTGCGGCGGTACATTTCTTGCGGAGGTCGTCCAACTATCCCCGTGTATATGCTGTGGATGGCGTTAAGATAAAGGCGACAGATGAAGTTAAGTATCTGGGAGTTACGATAACCTCAAACCTATCGTGGGGAACACACATAAGAAATATTTGTGGCAGAGCTCTGAAGAAGCTAGGATTCGTCAAGCGTATTGTGGGAAGATTCTCAGATGAAAAAGTAAAAGAGAGGTGCTATATCGCACTCGTCCGGCCACACCTTGAATATGCAGCAAGCATATGGGATCCGGTGCAGAAAGAATTAATTCGGGAACTTAATAAAATACAAAGGAAAGCTGCGCGATTCGTCAAAAACTGTTACGGGCGTACAGACAGCGTTACGCAGATGTTAAACGAATTGATGTAGATAAGTAATACCAAAATTAGGAAAATCAATCTTCGGTTAAATTGTGACTGTACCGTGTTATCGAATCACGGAGAACATGCGTTTTGTGTCCCGTTGGAATATTCTAAAGTCAAATAGCTATGCATATCTCTGCCGATTTTGGCTCAGTGATCTCTCGATTATCCGAGTCCCTTTTTTACCGAGGATCCGTGTTAGCCCTGGTATTGATACTTATGTTGTGACAGTACCAAGCCAGTTCAGCTCCTGCAAATGGGCGTCAGAATTTGGTGAGACATTTGATCTTCATGTGCGTTGAGATTCACATCACCGTTTTAGCGTCATGATGTTACTGAAATACGGCAGAGCGTGGAAAGTAATAAACATCTCATTTCCGTCGAAATTTATGTTCGCATGTAAGCATTCAGTATTACTCAAATTTTGATTTTTCTAGGTGGTCTCAGTGCAAAATACTACGGTTAATAGAAACCTGCTCTGCTCTTCAAAACCAAATCTTGCATGAAATATGTGTTCGGTATCTCATAGGAATTGCCGAAAGTCAAACTCTGCTGATTCTCGACTATTTCGGTATTTCGAGTGAGCGCGCTAGGTCGCGTGAGTGGAGATATCGTAGCCTGACTTCCGGATACTTTCAACATCATCTGTTCTTTCGGGTGAGGCGCAGTCCTCTTTCCCTCTGCGTCAGAGAGAGGCCGTCCGCCGGGTGACCACGCCGTACCCGCGATAACGTGGCCATTATCTGCCTCCAGGGGGTGGGCGGGGGACGGGGAGGCGTCACCGCAGGGAAGCAGCAGCATTCCTGCCCGCTCCAAAAGTGCAGGCATTGCGGTTGCGGCGATGTCTTACGTCAATTGTTTTTCCCTCCCGCATCCTTTCCTCCCCCGGCACCAAATGCCTTCCCCCTGGCGTCCTTTTTTTAAAAACACGTCGATGTTTCGGGGGCCTGAAATTCTTATCTCCTGTTCCTCTGATAGTTTGTTTGTTGCGTTTACCGTCGGGATGCTCATGCACTCTTTCGCCGTCTCTATGAGTTAGCAGTGTGGTTAGATTGAGCGCGAACACGCTTAGGGTTGTTCGAGAAGAGAGCAAGTAAATTTAAATTAAAGATAAATCCAAATTGTCAATCGAAACAAAGAAATATTGATTGACTCCTATGCATGCTTTTCGGTCATCATGGTGGCCATGGACAGGGAGAGTTAAAATGTCGTAAACACGCAGGCTTAAGGCGGTTAGAGCGAGATATTTCTCTAGTCATAATAGATACCACATTCGAATTTTAAGTTGTAATGTGAGGAGTTGTAAGGAGTATAAAGTACATAACGTTAATAGCGCGAAAACTTTGTTTTTTGTGACTTTTTATGACCTTCTCAGAAAGAACTCAATCTACATATTTGAGGCTTTGCTTGACGCATTGCGTTTCATTCGCAGAAAACGCCTCCACCACCGAATAATTTTTTTGCTAATTTCTTTAAAGTTTTATGTGAGTAAAGAACTAATTTTTAAAAAATGATTGAGTGATCATTACAAATTCCACATCTTTACATTTCTGACATGATATTTTCGTCTAATATTCTTCATTTCTTTGATAATGTCACTCTGCAGTTCACAGTCTGTACCGTATCCCATCGAAAACAGCTTCTATCGAAAAACGAAATAAGTTAACTAGCCTATCACTGCGTGTTCTAGATTTTATTTGCTAATCACAGAATTCTTGCCACTCATGACTTTTAATTTGTATTTCTTTATTCCTTTGTTAAAATATTCTTCGAGACCTCTTTCTCAAAGAAAATCGGGGATTTAAGGACTTAGTTGATGTTTCTTTTTCTTCTGGAGAATATGTTTGTTTGCTGGCTATAACACTGGCTTGGTGAGAGATTAAAACTTACGAAGTGTGGAAATAAATAAGTCTTTTTTTAATACTCAAAATTTTGAACCACTAAACATATTCTCCGAGTTTCGCCTGAGGCATTCTCTAAATGTTCATTTTGGTGAGATTTTATTTATTCTAGGCGTTCTGCTGCGTTCGCGCGGCAGTATGAAACTCTGCAGAAGAGTTAATGCGTCGTCATTCTTACTGAATCGTCATGCGCCTGCGTCTATACCACCTATATTTCTTTGACTCTCCGACGTTCTTTTATTCCGGAAGAAGTTGTGGTCACTTGTGCCACACAGAAGGCCCTCTTATCGTTCCATCGAATGAATTTCCATCTCTAAGATGAAGCCCGGAGAAAGCGTCGTCGCAGATAATAGCCACAAAATCAGAGGAAGGCATCGAGACGAAATTTCAGAGGTCGTTAATTTTTTTAACGCTTCGAAAGTTTCGGGCTTCCGAAAATAGGTAAAAAGTAGCTGTTGAGAGCCGAGTTCTCTTTCTTTTTTTTTGACTGGAAAGTGAATGCATTCTGCCAGCGTTTCGCCTCACCGATATGATGATGAAACATAAGCAATCTGATAGAAACGTTGCAAAACACACCTGAAGGGAGCATGACGGATTGTTACCGTAGTTCCTGGGTCGCGAGATCCACCATAACAATCATTACATGGATTATTCCTCTGAATGTAAGGAATGGTTTTCTGATAATTTACCCCGGATATTTATAAATGGGAAGAGGTATCAGAGGGAACAAAGTGTCGTGAAGACAGCGATTAAGGGGAGAAGGTTGGGAAAGCGCGGAAGACGAAGAAAATGAATTAGAAATTCGGACAACATGCGGAAATGCGAACATTATGAGAGATTTTTTGAGAGATTTAATGCAGGCCTTATGATTGGAAATAAAAATAATGGAAGAGGTGAAACGGGTTGGTGTGGTGGCTAGAGCACTGGTTTCCGATCCCAATGGAAGCGGGTTCAAATCCAAATGGAAACGGTTTACCGATCCCTACTTTTGAGAGCTACTTGAAGAGCACTTCAGGTGCAGTACAACGTCCGTCGGATGGGAAGTTTGTCTGTGGTTCCCTTTGCGCCTTACGTTTAGAATAGGGATTCTCAATGACGGCGTAATTGTCTCATTGGGAGCGAAAACCTCATACGATTACGGTCCTGGTTCTATCAAAACTGGGTGTCAAGAAAGACAAGTGCCGTGCAAATTAATTCTAGCCTAACTCAAAACATTTAGCTAAGTAGCATCAACCACAAGGATCCCATTGAATAAAGCAGTAAATATAAAGTAAGTAAAGTGAAATATTTTATGGGGGTGATTAGGATAAGGTTTTCTCAAAATCCTTCAATGGGGGAGATAGTTTAAAAAAATGGTTAAGAAACCCTGGTTTAGAGCAGGGTAATGCCGACGCCTGGCTATTCTCCTTCCTTTCTCTCTTCCTCAAGTAATCCTTCCCTAACCAACCTAAACTCTTGTCATTATTGGCCCATATTACTTCAGTTGTCGGGGTCGCCTCACCCAAATAACCAAACATTCAACCAGAATTGGGAATGTATTTTAGAAGAACGGTGAAGATCAAATGTACGGAGAGTATTACCTATGAAACATTCCTACGAAGAACAAGCGAGAACAGATGATTAGTAAAGATCTGAGAAGTAGAAGAGATAAACCTATTAATATATTACACATTTTTGAGACACTAAAACCTCTTAAAAACAATAATGGAAGGAGAAATGAATGGGAAAAAACACAAAGATTGGAATACATCTGGCGAAGAATGAAGACCCTCTCAGTAGGAATAAAACAATCTAAGAATAACAAATCCGTTAGGCTCAGCCGTCTCGTATTTCAGACGGCTGAACTTTATTGCCCTCTTGGCTGATTGTAGAGTGGATTGGAGAACTGCAGAAAACCCATCTTTGGATTGATGAATACTAGCGATGAATAGTTTGGAGAAGAAAATTGAGATATTACCCAGTACTGGGATAGATCAATGTAGACAAGGTCCAAACATCTAACCAACCATCACTTCCTTTTCTTCACAGACCTTTTCACAAACTACTGCACCTTTATTCTTGATTTTGCGAAATAATGCTCAGGATCGTTGACGATGCCCCTTAGCTTTGATACTGATATTCGCCCTCTCATTTTTGGTAATAGTTACCCTTTTTTCCCCTAGTTTTCATAGCAATAATAGCTTACGTCATGGTTCAGTTAAGCAATTACTGCAGAAAAAATATTCTTTCGGTGTCAGATGGGCATATCAGGTGGTATGTCGTATCTGCTGGATCTCAGGATTTTTAAATAAAGAGAATGGTGTTACATGGTGCTGTATTTTTACCTATTCTTATATTTAGCGTTACTCTGATTTTAATATTTCGTTTCCTTTTCGTTACAGATTACCTGCGGTGCTGTGAAAATGTGTCATTCAGCTTTAGTGCATGAATGTAAGTACTCCAAAATTCTTACCTGTAGCTCTGTATTCTGTAACTCGCTATGACACGCCGGCGACACCTTTCGTTTCTTAATCATTCCATACGACTTGCATCACGTATCTTTAATATGTATTCAACTGTTTTCTCATTCGGCTAAATCTTATATAGGAAGCGGGTACCTGCGTAAGAAAGTCGCTTAACACCTAACTGGGAAATTCCAAGGAAAATAACGATTTGTTGATTCGAGTTGACGGACGACAGAAATTGCTAGTGCCTGAAAGACGTGGAATACCTCTACAGGGTGTTTTTTAAAATATGTACCTATCCGTATCTTATTTACTCGAGAAGCTAATGGTATAGCACTACTTTTATTCATGAAATGTTGTTTACCTCATTTAGTTGAATGTCTTTGGCCGAAAATGATGATCTTCCTTGGCAATCTTTTTAATCGAATGCACGTCTCTGCCGTAGGTATATATATTTGTTAGTTGCCTTTTCATGATAAGAAAAAGTATCTTCTTATCTTAAGCATCGTTAAAAACCCAGGACGACTACCTATTTTGGATGATGATGACTTCAACCTTGATCGTATGAAATGTAGCTTATCCAAGTCTTCAATTAATCACCGTGCCTTATTCGAGCGCACATTTAGCTTCAGCTACGTTTGGACGTGATGACATTTCAGATTCGCTAATGGCGATTTAGATGTCGGTCGCGGTAGGGTATCAAAGAGTTCCCGGAAATATTATTTTCTCTAGATTTATACGGCTCATTGAATCTCTAACTCGGTTAGTTTAATCAAGGTTGTGCAAGCGATCGTCGATAGTAATCGGCATTGCGCGTGCTCGGGTAATGCTGGAAAACAAAAGACCGTCGTTAACTCGATGACGCACTCGCAAATCCTTCGATTCGTCTCCTGGGCATCGTCTTATGTGACTCGACTTTTGAATGCTAATGCGTTCCTCAAAGATATACGTTGCTCTTTTGTTTTTTTTTCAAATTTTATTTTTTTTCCTCGTTTGGTTTCCTCATCCATCGCGGGTTGAAATTTATGCGCTGTCGAATGTGGGAGTTTTGCGATTGTCGTTCCGGGAACCTCTTTATCATCCTTTCTAGCGAATCGGGGTACGGATTCAATTCTCTTTTGTTTTTATTCAGCCCAAGGTCTACATCTCAAGTGCAAAGGACGAAGCGTGATATATATAAGGGTAGTCACATTCATTCTAAGTAAAAACATTTTTTTTAATTTGATGATCACCCAAAAACTGCATGAATACCTTTAATTTGGCCAGAATGA
Organism: Pyrrhosoma nymphula; assembly: GCA_963573305.1. Lineage (NCBI taxonomy): Eukaryota > Metazoa > Arthropoda > Insecta > Odonata > Coenagrionidae > Pyrrhosoma > Pyrrhosoma nymphula. Next base: position 34,557,798 of record OY754327.1, read on the forward strand.
CAGTTAAAAAATTAAAAACGTTAAAAATTAAAAAATAATCAGAGTAAAAAACAATCACCCAAATCTCGAGGCAAAAAAATCTAACTACTATTAAGGTAATCTACTGGTTAAGGTAGGTTTAAATGAAAATGAGTAAATATCTTCTAGATTTTTACAAGCTCAGAACCCTATTTACCTCTAGTATTTTTTTCTTTATCTCGGAGTTGTCTTACCCTTTCTTATCCCGTCCATAAAACTTATTGTCTCTCTTCCCCTGCCCCGATTACGGAACATCCTCCCGTCTATCACGGCCTTAAGAAACTTATAACCCCTCATTTCCTTCTGCAAGCAACCACCTACTTTGCCTCTTCCTACTCTCATCCAGAAGTTTCTTTTCCTCACCCACCATTCCAAGCATTTCCTTGTTTGTCTTCTTTTTCGCCCACCGCTCTTCCTCTATCCTCCACACCCACATCTCAAACACCTGATGTTTATTCTCGTATTATTTTCTCATAATCAACGTTTCTGCCCAATACAACGTTATACTCCATATTAAACTTTTCACAGCCTCTTCTTTTATCCTTACCCAAGGTCCCCGTCATCAGCTAGCTCCTATTACTGGACATTTCTTTTGCTAGCGCCATTCTCGTGCTAATGCCTTTACTACTGCGCCCATTTCCTTCTAACGTTACCCAGATAATTTAATTGCTCTACATGCTCCGTGCCTATATTTTAAATTGAATTATAATCACGTAAATGATCTTACGAGGAGTTGAAGGAGGACGTAGAAAAACATCAAATTAAGGATGCTTAGCTGTGAAGGGAATTTAATATGGTCAAGGGAAATTTAAGGCTCCATCTCCTCATGTTTTTGTAGCAACCAAACGACAGTGACGTTTTAACCTAGATTCACATTTAGTTAAGGCTTCCAAAAATGTACTCCATTTCCACCAATATGCTTTGAGTAATTAGGTATTCCCACGGAAAGCACACCCAATTACTCAAAATAAACTACGGTAAAATGTTCTCTTATTCCATTTGATATGCTAAGGAGTCTGAATCTCCTGTTCCAATGGAAAAGTGCTCAAAATAGTAAATTTTACCACCCCTGTAGGTAATTACCTTCATTTTTCTATGATACTTTTTAAAGTTTTATTTATTAATAAATCTCCCCCCCTCCATAAGCCTGTGGTATTCGACGTCCACCTGTTCGGTGGCTGGAGAAGGCTTGAGTTAAGTATTTTTGACGCGCATTAAAAAAAATGTTTCCTCTCTTTTTATTTCAGCAAGACGGCATAGCAATGCGCACGTCCGTCCAAACATCCGTCTCTTCCTCCGGTATTTTTTTAAGTTTTAAAAAAAGAGCACATTCGGTCGCCGCTTTAATCTTGCATGAAGCGCGAATCTAAATATTTTTTCATCCCTTTCTTATCGTGGGTATCCTCGTAGACCCCTCTGCGCCTCCTACTTGCCTTGCCTCCTCTTCCCCCACCTGTCCCACCCTCTTCCGTTTTCCCTTGAATGTTGATGACGGAACCGCTCGTTGTGTGCGTGCTGGAGAGGAACGAAGAAATGTATGAGGAAAAGATTAGCAAGCCGGCCAAGGAAGGAAACGCGTGCATCTCTTCCTGTGTTTTTTTTTGCAAAGACTAGACGCTTAAGAAAGCGGGCTACTTACGCTAAAATTATTTCTTAGTTTCACGTTTGTTTTTTTAAATGCGTAGATTCTTCCACTTTTTTTTACAAAATCTTTCTAAAAAGATTTTTGTCAGCAATGGCGGCGTCATAAATGTCGAATACGAGTGATAGAGCATGGAACAACAGAACAGATAGGTTAATGAGTTTTTTTCCTATCTACCATTGGTTATAAGGCATACGAATTAAGTTAACTAAACGCAAAATTTACTCTTATTTCATCCTTTATTTTTCATGATTATCTCATTCATTATATCACAAGCCCACGGGATAGAATGTATAGTGATAAGTCAAATAATAAAATTTAATGAAACAAATCTTCAGTATCTTGTTACTTGTCTTCAAAGGTGGCCTGTAATCCATTTAGGAAGTGTATGTGGTCACTTTACATTTTTATCTTAATAAATATCTATTGAATCAAATTAAGAGTTAAGCATTGAATGTATGAATGGTGAGAGTACGGGGTGACGGAAAGGAAGATGAACGTAGAATTGCTCGGCATCATGGCTGAGAAAAATGTTTGTGGAAATTAAAAGAAGGTAAAGCAAGTGGTTGGAACAGGTTAGGAGACGAGGAGATTCTAAAGGCCTTGATTAAGGGGGAGGATGTGGTGTAAGCGGTGAAGGGTCAGGAATAGAATAAGGTACACTTTATTGATGGGGATGAAGACAGGTTGGACGAATGCAGAGCTGAAGAATGGAATAGGTTATGGCGACCAGAATATCCAACTGTGAAAGATTAGTAAAGGTTTTCTTACTTCCATCTAAACCTATCTTAACCGGTGGATCACATCTAATAATAAATAATCGCATTCATGGTTTTGACTCCTACAATTGTTAGTTAGCCCCTTTGAACATGCGCGCATTAAAGTCTCCGTATCGTCCCAATACCACAACCCTCTCTTTATTTCTCCCTCACTGGCGTTCCCCTTGCGGTTATGTTCCCCTTCTCCTTGTTGTCGACACTTGCAATCTTAGCCTCGACGTACATTTCCGCGCCAATCGTTTACTGCGAGGTGTGAGCATGGAAGCTAATTTGTTCGAAGTTCCGGTATCGAACGGAGCCCGATTAGAAGTCTGTCCCCTGCGATCCAAATGGGGGAGGGGAGGAGCTCTCAACGCGTGGCCGTTTTTTAAAGTGCGAATGTGGAATTTTAACGACACCGACAGCGATTAATATTTGATTGCCGATTGTTTCCGGTCTCGATCATTGTTTGCGTTTCAATACGAAAGTGAATAGCAATCCTTGATTGATATTTATTGATCTCTATGACTGCTATCCAATAAAGAGTCGTTCACCTCTCCGGGGGATGGCTATGCATATTAATAATCATTCGGTAGACTCTAACCCCTGCGTTCCAAAGCCATGCTATTGGCTAACTGTACCAATAATACGCTAATTACAATACCATGAGCCGGACTTTCGGGAGTAGAACGTAATCAGATGCATATTTGTTTACCTATTTGTAATTATTTCGGTTCCTTTTTTATTTTCGAGCTGTTACCGCGTAACATTTTTCTGACTGATTAAACGAATTTTCAGCTAACTAGGCTACTAGAGTATCAATATGACGCAATTTACTTTTTAAAAACTTTTCTAAGTAGGGATTCTGTATACGATTCAATTTCTTCGTTGCTTCTTTACTAATTTTTTTCTCAGTAGGCAATTCCAAATATAGGAAACAATTTTAACTCTTTCCTTGAACTCGTTAAAATATGTCTCTCTCCCGCTTTTTTCTGTGAATTGTTTCATTTTTTAATGTCATGCTTGTCACTGAAGGTCGTGGGGAAAAGGCATCACCATGTGTAAAGGCTTTAAAAATTTTCGTTCGTAGAAGTTCCCATTGTTATCCCGCCTGGCGAAAGACGTAACTTATTAGGGGACCTTGTTGTAGCGAGATTTACGTGAACAATGAAATGCGCTTTTCTCTCACTCATCGCAGGCGTGCCGCAGAACTTGAGGGAAGGATACATTTTTTCTCACGAATCTCAGTTCAAACTCTTTTTCTCTTGTATTTTTGCATTCCCCGTCCGGTTCTCGCCGCTTCGTTGGTGTTTTTTTAATTCTTCTCAAGAATCCCTGCGAAGCTCATTCCCCGGAGTCTCAGAATACGTGAATGAGAAAAGTCGCGCTGTTAAAGAGCTCTCTTTTGCGAGACGTGACTGACCGAAGAAGCGGCATTCTCCGTGTGAACTTGACTTTTCAAAAAAAAAACTTTGACTCAACGAACGCGCGATATTTTCAGCATTCAAGCTATTTTACTTATTTTCGTGTTAACGTCGAGTTGATAGTTCCTCTAGTGGGGAAGAACTCCCCCCGCCCTTCAAAAACACCTCGTGTTTTTCTCTCCGTGTGTTCTTCCCCTCCCTCTCCTGTGAATTTCTTCTTCCCCATCCGCCCTCGAGAAAGCGTCTTCACCATCCTTTTAAGAAATCCTCGAAAGATGTTTGAAAAAAGGGGAAGGTCTTGGGGGCACTATCGTCAAGGTGTCAAAATTTAAGATTAATTTTATTTTGCCTATTTGTGACCCCAAACCCGTAGCGTCTGTGACCCCAAACTGTGAATCGGGTTTGGCGATGTGATGCCTACGGAAATCTAGTGGTTAGACTTAATTAGTTTTGATTCAGGAAGAAAGCTCTGTTTCTTACTTACTCTTGTTCCTGTGGCCATTGGTATTTGGCCTCGTCAACAGTCTGCATCCATCCCTTCCGGTCTTCAGCATCTTCAGCTCAGTGACCAGCTTCAGCTCATCTTGCCCATGTCTAACATCAATCAGTCTTTCAAAGGTTTTCTGGGTCTTCTCCGATGTCCTCTCCCTACTGAGTTATCTTTCAGACCTGCTTTGTCATGTCGTGGTCGTTACTTCTCATTACGTACCCCACCCTACTCAGCCTTCTACTTCTTACTTCTGCTACTAAATCTGGTCCTCTACACGTTTCCCTTATCTCCCTATTGCACTTGATCCTCGAATTGTTACCTGCCTTTGTTGGTCCAAATATATCTCTCAAGTCTTTGCTTACCCTGGTTATTATATCTTTCTCTGGATTTTTACATTATACGCGTTTCGGCTCCATACAAAAGGATTGGTCTAATGATGATTCTGTTGACGTAGAGTTTTGCTTTAGTGTTGAATCAGTGAAAAAAAAAAATATTACGACAAAATCTCATGCAGTGCTTCTGTATTGAAAATTAACGAATATCCTGTTGTAAATTAAAGCTTGGTTGTAAAGTTTTTAAAAACAGTTTCCCGGTCGCTTAATGTGATTCCTACGTATTTTAGTTTTGTTACATTCAGTATTGTGGTGTGACGCAATCAACCTATAATTTCTATTAATTGAGCCCATAATAGCCTTGGCATTGCATTTGATTGCCCCATTTACTTTATCGCGAAAGATTATATTACGTAGGCACGAAATGCGGAATTTCAGATACAGAGGTTCATCGACTGGCGAACTTTATCCGCTCATGTCCGCGGTTTGTATATCGAACCTTAGTTTTCCATTTCAACCAATGGGGAATTAATATGTTCCCAGACTCAGAAATTTGGAAAATAATTAATAATGCATTTGTGCTGCTGGAAATGCGCGCCGTTGAAAACATTTTACTATGTTATTGCTAGAATACACACATTAAGTAGTTGGTGTACGCTGAAATTTGAAAAAACAACTCAGTTTGTATTTTGGGAATAAGTTCGATTCTAGAGGTAAAAAAGGAATATGAAAAAAGTTCGTGCCTCGAAATGTTCGTATGTTGAGTGGCTCGCCAGTAAACGCACCACTATATTTATTTCAGCGAGACCCCGACCCTCGGTGATATTAATCGAGTGATTGATTATTTTTCTTCCACAATAGCTATTCTTGTATATGAAAGTTAGAAGTCATGATGGTGCCGGGACTTTTTTTCATATTGAAACTAAACTCTCCTATATATGTCTTCCATGGGACGCGTTACCAATCAATGGAATGAATCACATTCATCCTAGGACGCCTTGAAATCGAAGGTTCGCCGGTAGAAACGATGTTGTATCTCTTGCCATTTCTATTGCTGTCACGGTCATTAGATGGCTGTCGGGATGGGTAGGGGTCTGAAGACATTTTGTGAAGTGTCGCCTTAAAGTAGTAATAAAATCAAAATCGATGGATTTTGCCTATATTTTCCTACTTATAAACGTTCCCGCATTGGTACATTAATTTATCCTACAGAGAACATAGAGCTAATTGAATGCTTCGCTTGTGCAAAGACGTAATTAAGACTTTTGAATTGGTGTTTCTCAAATGTCAATGGGCGATCTCATTCAGAATCCTTTACCCATCGTAGTGGCGATCTTGTATTTGTAGCCTTTCCGCTCGTGTAAGTTTCTCAGATGAGAAATTGCTCTCGTGTTAAGTAAATAGACGAGTACGTTTTCACCCCGTGCCCCCATTGTGCGATTGTTTGGCGTCCAGTTTAGCGACGTTGGAAACGTGCCTGCCTTTCCCCGCCTGGATTCTCGTAATTCTCGTCCGCCGTTCAAGTGGCTGTTGTGACAGAGACATTCTCATCCATCTCACCTCGTGAGCATCGTCCCCTCAATTCTCCACCGACAAGTCATTCCTTGAATGGTTAGGTACTACCTTGAATGCAGGTCTGTAACACGTCGATCAACAAATGAAATTTCCTTTTTGTGGTTACGTCCAAAGTATGTTAAGTTGGATTAAATTATATTTATAAATCCCTGTATCATTTTGGCGTCATTGCATTAGGGGTTAGGACTCTAGATCAAATGTAAAAAAGGACGCCGGATTACACATTGATGCCATATTAAATTCAAAATACCTATATACGGAAGCCAAAATGATACCGTGATTTTTATATGTGTATGTGTTTGCGGTATAATGTGCTCCGAAGGTATTACCTTCATGTCTTAAACATTTTTGCTTTACTAATTAGGTAGATCGGTAGCTTTATAACTATAACTTTATTTCTTGTTCCTTTTTAACATCATTACTATTCTTGCTCTTCGGCTCTTCGCTGCGTCTTATCTTTGTCAGTCCATTCATAGCAATGAGTGAGGTTGCGCATTGCGTTTTCTGTGGCATCTGAGCGAAACTCTCGGGCGTCAGATGCTCTCACATGACGAGTAGATGATCAATATTGTCATCATAGTCATTGTTAAATAGCTTCAATGAAGAGGGACTGCTGGTCTACCAGAAATACTGTCGGAATAACTCGGTATATTCTACAAATACTTATTACTACACGGATATGGGTATTGACTTGATCAAGTTATTTTTTACATCTACATCTTACAATTTACATCTACGTGAGCCACCAAAAGGGGATGAGGCAGGGTGTGTTATGATACCAACCATGACAAGGGAGGAAATATGAAAAAGGGATATTGAACGGGAAAGGGAGAACTGAATGATAATAGTGTGTCTTGGGGGTCTCTCTTTGTTTTTGTTACAGTCACTTATGGTACGTGGAAAAAATAATATTTGTTTCTATCAGTTGGTCACTCTGCCACTCTTATTTTGCCGCTTCTATCATAACAGGCTCAACGCGGTGTACAGGATTGTCTCAGAAGACGAGGGATGGGAAGAATTAAATGGAGCCATGAAGAGTTCAAATTATATAGACAGAAATGACCACCCATTTAAAATAAAATCGAGATAAGAAAAAACCAACGCGGCCAAGTACTAATTTTTAAATAGGAGTATATATGATTGGAACCGGCTACCTGATGAACCTTTTTAGCCCTTGCCCCAAACCTTAAAATGATTTAGAAGTAAATGTTTAAAATATTTTAGAAAAAATTAATTTTTTATTTGTAACTTATGTTATCCACCCTTATTATGTTTTTTGTTCTTTCTTTTCATGAAATCATCTAATCAGATTATTTTATTTGCATGTCTCCTTTCATTTCCACCAGGAATTTGCCTATTTGCAATGAAAATTTGAATAATAATAATATTTACTCTCTTAGGAAACTGTAAAATGTTAGCCGTTGTGTATTTTCCATGTGCAGATTTAAATGGGCAGACAATACTTGAGGGGTAATGTTACTGAATCCGATTACTTATATGTTATCAAATTTGAGAAAGTATGCACCCAAAGTGTCCTGTTCAATTTGTAAATATGTGTACTAACACATTGAGTGCAGATGTCACACTCATCAATGGCATACTCGGCACAATCAGTTGGTGTGTGTTCCACATGAGTGATGGAAGTAAGTTGTTATAACTGCTATATGAAAGAGTTTGGGAAATGGAGAACGTCAATAATAAAGTTTTCAAGCTTTCCGTCGTCATTTAGGACATAAAGTTTTCAAGTTTGATGAGTGATTACTATTCCAAAATGCATTTTATAATTCAAGTTAACCTTCACCTGATAAAATCGTTGTCGGAGACGAGCAGTGGTCAGAGGGTGAGAGGGGGGGGCGTGTCTGGGGGGAGGGGTTGGAGAAAGAGGAGGGGGAAAGATTTTCCATTGTGTCACTCACTACCAGGAAATAACACGCGCCTCCCTTTTAGCGTTCCCTTGGAAACTGTGAGAACGGCAGAATGGGATTGGATACACAATTCTGAGAACCATCCGCATATTACCGGAGTTTTCCCTGCGGTTTTAAATCACGCGACAATCCTTTTGCAGAATGGAAAATTCTGTTCATGGACGGAGTGAACAAGGCACACCGGAGAGAAACGCTTGTTTCCCCCGTTTCATTCGGTGAAAGTCCGTCCTCCACGGCGTGTAAACGCTTCTCTTCCTCCGAAAAGAGAATTCCCAAAATGGTTTCTCTCTCTCCGCCTTCCTTTGCCGACTCGTTTCGCATTCGGGCGTTTGAACAATTGAGGCGTGAAAATGTCCCTCCTCTCCCTTTATTTATTCTTTCGAACGCCGAGTCCTCCGTCCATTTGCCATTTGGTTTCCCCACTTTTTGCTACTTCTCCGTTCTCCCTGCATTTGTACGATAAAGGTCTTTTTCTCCGGAGCAATCTTAAATAAATCAACCGGTAATTACATTTTATCAGCATTACTTCTTTTATTAGTGCTATTTATTTCGGCGAGGAACAAGTGAAATACGAGTGAGGGAGGTCAACATTATGACTCTAGAAGGAATGAAAAATGGGAAAGAGTTTCAAGTGTAACTTGGAGGAAATACTTGGCCATAACTTTAGGAGATACCCATTTATGAAATTGTATGTAATTTTATGAAATTATCATAATTTTGAGATAAACAGCGGTATAATTTCCATGCTATTTATCTTGCAACTAGTTTCTAAACTGTACTGTTGTTCCTCATACTATTATGGATAGGTTGCTAATGAAGAAATCAAGTGGGGAGCTGCAGCTAACCAATCTTTGGATTAATGACTGCTGATCATGGCTATATTATAAGTATTCCGTCTAAGAAGTAGTCTTCTGAGGTAAAAACAGAAATACATGCTAATGAAGGAACAATTACCTTTAGCCAAAAAACGGCCAATAATGTTCCCAATTTCATCCATCAACTTCCTTTCTTAGAGCTCTCTACCAATCGTTTATTTGTTTGTATACATTTTCGTTCACGAGATACCACCCCTCGTGTTCTTCATAAACGCCTATTACCTATTTTCAACCTCGTTTTCACTGTGTCCAAAATTCGCTTCCTCTCCGTGCTCAATATGAAAATTTTCCCTAACATATACTTGCTTGCGTACTTTATGCAAAAAAAGAGACGAAGACTTATCTTTGAAGATATATTCCTTACAATAGCTTCGTAAGCTTCGGGTTCAAATAATCGTAAGGCTTCTTTGGACGCCCTCGGCTAAGTATTATACGTGTGAAATTTTAGTGACTAGATTTTCTTGGAAAGTTGTACGTGGCTGATGAAGGAAAAATAGGTTCCCATGCCATGAATGTGTTAAATTCGTATGCTGTTGGGCTTAGTTATTATGCTAGTCACCCCGCTTCCAAACCTTATTGACTCTTAGATTAAAGTGCGCTTATCCTAATCTTATTTCCTCTATTAAGGATGCTCTGGAAATTCGAGAGAAGACAGAATATTTGAGAGAAGAAAGAAGTGCCGATGCTTCGACAAGCGAAAAGTTCAGGACACTTGGGAAACTGACGAAAAAACAAAATCGGCAGCTCCGTTGCCTATCCGTTAGTGCACTTTAGCTTACTGGAACTCACAAAATCACTGCTTGCGTCATTCGAGAGGGAAGGAGAATAGATATCGCAGCACAAAAAGTTTCTAATTGGTAAATTGGCACTCTTCCAGTGGTACCGGCGAACGGGATGTCACTATTAGCTCCTTTCTAGCGGGATTTAAATTTTACTGCGATGTACGAAGTTCCCATGATGCATTTTATTCATTAATTAACTAAATTTTTTGCTCCAACCTATTAATATGTTAGTCTAAAGGAAGCTCACTCGCATCTTAGGGAGTCAGAGCAAATGAAACATCCCACATTTATATTTGTGCATATTTTAAAGAAATATTATTTTTGGTGGTATCACGTGTTATGTTAATCGTGAAGATATAAATATGCGAACGAAAATATTTTAACTTATAGCTTTTCTCAGCCCAAGGAGCCGGCTATATTCCATCTGTTAGATCACTGTAATTTGCAAATGATTGCTAAGACTGGTCGATGCTTCTATTGAATTGCTATTCATTTATCATACTCAATATTATTCTATTGCCAACGTTTATCGTAAATCTAATCATGCTAAGGTGCAAGAAATATTTTTCTTTCCTATGGTAAACCTATTCTCCCCTATTACCTTATGTAATGTAAATTGAAGGAATCTTGGCACTATTACCATGAGTATGAAAAATATTAACTCGCTTTCATTTTACAGTTGACATTCCTTTAGAAACTTAATAATTCAAGAATTATTTTCTATCCTGTTCGGCGGTAACACTTAGAGACCATAAATTACCAGACCTGCGATTCTTATATTCATTTCGTCTTCACAATTGTGGGCAACACGCAGTATAACACATAGTTCATCATTTATGTAACTTCCAGACATGCCCGAGGATGGAGGATTGGTCTTATTTTTAGAAGAAACCATATCGCGAGTGCCCTCGGAATTGATCATTGCCCGGAATCGGAAGGCATTATTCATTCAAGGGGTGGAGGTAGTGTTTTGGACGCTCTCTTTGGAGTTGAAGGAACAAAATAACGACCATTTGGAGAGCGTCCTCGTCGGGAATTGGGCTTCCCGACTTCCCGATGTCGGGCTTGAAAAGACGCGAAGTTTGTCTTTTGCCTTTGCAGATTTGGGACAAGCGTTTTTCCAAACTAGCTTGGGACAAGCGTTATTTTTTCCTTGTCGCTCCACTCCCCAAAAGAGACGGAGAAATTAAAGTACCAATTCCCTAAAACTTGTGGCATGGAAGAATGTGCATACAACTGACATTAAAAAAGGAAGACGATAGAAAATTTGGATTTTCGAAAGAGATTAGATGAAAAGAAAGATGATGCGTTTTGTTTTTTTCTGTCTGCTTGTGCCGTGGTCGTGAATAAAAGATCACAAGTTGGGATCTAAATTCCACTGAAAAATTATAATCGAGCCGCATTTTCACTTTTTTTTGCATTCGTTAATGTGTTTGCCATACGTAATGTCCGTTCTCTCTCGTCTCGAGGAATGCGACATCTGGCGGTCTCTCCACACTTGCCCGTGAAGGCGATGCTGGTTGAGATGTTGAACTGCTAAATATTTGGTGCGAATTATCTTGGGCGGTCCGAGGGCGGAGTGATTGACATCGCTCTCGTATACACATGCATATTCATCCCTCTCTTCGGTCGACCTTGGCCGCAAAATGCTAAAGGTCCTAGACGGCATACAAAAAATACTCGCCGCGCTGATAATAAGCGATTTGATGAGAGCACATGTTGAGTTATGGCAAGATGTTTTTCTCAGTCGATGCAGTTACCGGCGATGACTGAAAGCTTCGTTAACAGAAAATAAACTACCGTCACGTTGACGTAAAACTTCAAACTAAAATAAACTTTGGCCGAACGAGTGTTTATGAAAAAAGCTAGCTTGAGTTTATGAACTCATGTAATCATAAACAAAACTCTCATTCGTGGTATCAGTCAAGTTACAGTTGTCATCACATAATGCACAAGAATCGTTAGAGATTGACTGTAGAAAAGCGCATCAAATTTCTGTAAAGATGGATTAGAAGATTTCCGCGGGGATCTATTTGATGATTAACGGCTTTCGGGCATTTCTTATCACAGGTGTTCATTGGTGACAGGTTTCCCAACCATCCTGCTTGAGCCTTCCGGTCAAAATTTCGTAAGGTTTAGGTGGCGGTCAAGATTTGAACCACGCTTATTTCACGCTAATTATATATTCGACCGAATCCTTCAATGTTCGTCGGTTTTTTATTATTTATGCATAATTGGTAATATAGGAGCCATCTATGACGACAGTGCATTCGAGTTTCAGACGAAAATGAACAAGTTTTACGTTATCATTGATTTAGTGTACGTATTTTCTAACACCCGGCCTTCAGAGAGAAAGGTCAGATTTATAAGATTTATCTATAGCCATGCATGGTCATTTCTCGCCCACACTAAGTATTTTCACACATAGTGGTGGCCTGGCTGGTGACACGCCGATCTGGCTAGCCAAAGGTCGCTGGTCCGAATCCTGTTACGTACTGTGCGATAAGCGATGTCTTTTGAGATGTGCTTTCAGCTAGAGGTTGAGAGGGGCTTTTAGCGTTAGTGAAATTGTTCTCTGGTTTCCCACCGGGTTAATGTCTGCATGATGGCCTACGTTTCGATGGGAGACTTTCTTATCATCACCAGGGCTGTTTTGTCAACAGCCTCCCGACAAAACGTCGGCCATCATTCAGGTATAAACCCGGTGAGAAACCCGAGAACAATTCACCAGAACCATTCGCCGGGAAATGGCTTTTAGCACATCTCAATGCACATCGCTTGTACAGATTTTAGAGTATCAGGCGATAATTTGTGGAAATGTGTGACATACAGCATTATCACAAAAGCTCTTTGTAAACATTTCCACTACAAGTTTTATTTTAAGGTAAAATAAAACTTCATGTTTCATGGTCAATGTTCTTGCATCGTATGCCATTCGTCATTGCAGCGGTTCACGGGTTAATGCGTTCATGTAGACGTCGTACTCCTCTACCAGTCAACGGCATGTGATGGTCGCTGAAAATATTTTGGCGCAGCTTTCTGCCCTTTCCTAAGTCATGAATGCTGCAAGCGAGGGGCTTAAGGTACTAGAGAGAACATCAGCATTATGCCGTTGAAGTCTTCGAATATAACATTTTAAATTAGGAGCAAACGAAATGCGTCAATTATTTTCACAAAAATATAGCAACATTATGGGGCCAGTTATTGGAACTCCTGCAGAAAACGGAGTAGGGCGAAAGCCTGAATGCAATTCTTGAATTTTAATTAATTAATGTTCTCTGTAATAAGATCAACACACAGGCTAAAAATGAACATGGCGTGATTTCAACCAACAGTTAAGCTGGTAACGAGAAAAATCGCTACTTCCCATCGCCCGCGCGAAACTGCAAACGGAGCAAAAGTTGTCGGCACTCTATTTTAAACTTTTTTTCCTGAAAAATGGCGATATGAGTTTAAAAAGGATTGGTTCTGAAGCAAAGCGCCTTTTACCTCAGATTACTCCGGCCACATTCTGTATGTGCAAAACATGCTTCATTGTTGTTGACTGCTCACATCGGAGATGAACGAAAAACAAAGAGTACATTATTTGACGTAATCGTTGCGTCTCCAAGCGTTCTTCACATCTTATTACTATGGTATTGAGTCAGTTGTCACTAAATTCCTACGCTAAAGGCGTAAAGACAAATTCGACGTGTAAAAAGGGAATACTCCTATAATTCACTTCGTATATAAATCAATCGTTTCTTTGAGATGTAACTATTCAAACTCGAGAGTATACTTGGTTATTTCGACATGTATTCAGGGGCTCAACTACAGTTCTCCATAACGCATGAACTCGCGTTATCGTTGTTTTTAAATTACACCCATGAGAGCGAAAAAACATGATCGTCATTCTTCAAATTTTTCCAGGTGCTTCAAATTGCTAGTTTTAACTTTTAATTGATGTAGTGCATTCTTAGCGCGTTCGTTCCTGTGAGCATTGCCCGTCTATAGTGGTTTGCATTTTGGGTAACGATAACTACAACGCGAAAGAAAGAACCATGATCCACCCCAGGCATGTCCTATACATTAATGATTCCTACAAATGCTAAAATTTTAAAGTTAAATTCGAACGTGGGTCTCTATAATAACTAGAGAAAAATTTCGTTCATACTATCCTAAGCCGCGCACGCCGGCATCGTAAAACTACGATTTGATTCTACGAATGGTAGTCTCCTTGGACAAATCACCCGCTAACTATTACGTCCGGAGACGCTCAACGGCGCAGGCGGCGCGGCGGCCCTGGCCGGGTTGCGGGTCGACACCCGAGCCTTGTCAACCCGAGTGCCTTTGCGCCGCACCGTCAACCAACGCCACCGAGCGAGCGGCGCTTGTTACCGCACACACAACAGTCGGTCGGCCTTGGCTCCGTGGCCCACTAAGTACACTCGCTCTCTCGCAAGAGCACACATGAATTTACACAACTGTCACTCTCCGCCTTGCGCCTTGGGGGGTGGGAGAAGGGGGGGAGTTTTAACCGGAGTGGGAGGAAGAGGAGGAGGGGCCTGCCGGTTTGTGAACACGCCGCTGGTTGAGACTACGCATGTGTTTGTGTGTGCTTTGCGACGTTGAGTCAAGAAAACAGCCGCTCAAGGCGGGAGGAAGGCTAAGGGATTGGAATGAGGCAATGGAAAATAAACGGCGAATGGGACAGGGAAATATTTCCCACCGCTTTAAAAGGATCAACACAGCAAGCGATTTTCGCCACCATGATTTTTGTCCCTCAAGTCTCTTCAAGAATGACGAGAGTAATTAAACCTCCTCCACCAGATTCTTTTGACCAATGAAAAAAATAATCTACCGTCGTTCGTGCTGAGGTGCTGATTAAAAAAATAAATGCTCAAATTGGTCATTTACACTGATTGGGGGCTTGATGGTATGAAACCACGAGCTCCCAACGTAGAGTAGGTATGCGTATGGAGTAGGTATGGTATCACCCTGAGAGGAAGGTGCTTCGGGGTATAGGCACAGTCTATACAGTCGCGTCAAGCCATGTAATTTTCCCTATACAGACTTGCAGCGCGCCGAAGCAAGCGCCTCTAGTAGTGAACGTGTATAACTACTTGCAATGCGGTGTATATGATGCTAAGTTTTGCTCACTTTCGCCAACACTTGCATTGCCTTATAAACATTTGATTTTTGCGGGTAATGTTTTATGGTGACGGCTTTTTCAATCTCTTTAAATTATCGTACTCTCGTTCAGAGCACCGAAGTCACACTATCATTCGCGGAATAAATGATCCATTCAATGGTTAGACATTTCAAAGAAGGGGCAAAACTTTCTTCAATTTTTGAAATACGTACCGAGTAGTTTGTTACCCCAGTCTAGCACTTATGGCTTTTGACATGACGTACATTTATTCCGACTTTTTAAGTGACATAATGACAAAACAGGAAGCACATGTACGAGCATTTCTTGAAGTCACTATTACATTTTTGCAATTGTTGTGAGGAATTAAAACACAAGAGGATTCACGAAAGAATGCTTATTCGCACATTTAATTCAAATCAGTAACCTTTATTATTCCCCTTTAAGTACTTCTTATACCTTCTATTTTTGTAGCTAGAGAGACCCTGGATTTTTAATTTTAAAATATAAAATCAACTCATGCTAAACAAATATTCTAACAAGCAAATGTTTCACTTCTGAGCTGCATCTATCTGCATTTTGTTTGATTCACAAATCACATTCCCTAAAGACGCCCTATTTGTAATAATTTACAACACTCTGCGTTTTACTCATTAATTTTGATGAACACTCCTTGAAAAAGGAATTCATTTCCTCACTGCACAATATAAGACCTACCACTGAGGAAATTTCACTACTTTGAAAGTTTTTAAAGTATGTTAATAATTTTTTCCCCTCGGATATTTTCTTCTCTTTTCATGAGGAAGTACTTACATCCACAATAATGAAGTGAAAGAAACTTTCTCAGAAAATAGCCATAAACATATATCATACCATTATTTTCTGTATTTCTAATCTATTTATTCTTGACTGCTCGGAAACAAAGTATGTAAAACAAGAACTCATGTTTTAACCATCCACTTCTTCCAAACCATCATGGATTCCTTCCTGGCTATCGAATACTTCACAGTCGCTGGAAGAATTAGGCTTCAGAAATGATTAAAAAAACAAAGATTGAAATAGGAGTTAAATGCCATTGCATTTGTGTTTGAAGAATACCCACCCTTGTAGCGGACAACAGAGAAACATTCTCCAATAAGTCTTGTTTGATTTTTCTTGTTTGATGGCATCTATCTAAAGGGCTTTGTTTCTCAGATATTTCCAAATCTTTTGCAAAGAGTTGATATTTAGAAACCAAACTTCAAAAAATTTTACTTTTTATGTGTTATCATTTCATAATGGTCAATTAACCTAATTGATCCTAGCCAATTTTTCATTGCCTCGAGAGCTTCAATGTGTTCATATTCACCTGTGATAGTAACTATCAGTGTCGCAGCTGAAATAATGCCGTGGGAGTTGAAAATATCAATTAAATAATTTATGTTTTAACACATGTTGGTGTTACCAGTGACTAAACAGACATTAATCTACAAGAAACATGAGTGCTTATGGCAGATAGAATGACCTAGTATATGTCCTAGAGAACTGGCCTTCAATTTTTGAGAAGACAGGGGGAGTTACTGTGTTTTTTTAACTATGGGTGCAAGTCTGACTGTATTCTTAGAATCCAGGGAGAACTATTCAGAAATGACCTCCAAAGAGATAAACACTCTCTTTCCACTTTCTAATAAATGGAACCAATCACATTTAAATAGACAATTTCTGGAACTAATCAGCAAATGTGGAATATTATAAAAAAGTCTGATTCCCTGAATTAACCTAAGATAAATCAGTTGACTGGTCAGTCACACATGTCTTCACGGAAAAACGATCCTTTAGAAAGCATTTCAAGAGTAGTTTTGAATAACTTTTGAAAATGTTTTTATTTTACAGACTGGCAGAAAAAGAAATACCCTATAGACTGTCTTAAGTTATATAATAATCTATTTATCATTAGCAGTAGAGGTGGACTTGCTATATTATTGCTTCTGAAGAAACTTAAGTCCACTAAGCCGCAGACATAATCTACACAATTATTATACGATAAATACCTCACAACTGCTATTTAATCTAGGCTCAGATTAACCAACCTTTGTGCCTTCTTCAAGTTCTTTGCCTTCTCTTTCAAAAGCACAATCACCCTTAGATCCAGGACACATTTGGTATGTATTCGCTAAACATACTTTTACCACGTACGAACAGAGGGTAGATGAAAGTGTTCGTAAAAAAATGTGTAGCCATAAGGCACAATCTAAAGTATTTGTTTAGACTGTGCTTAAGGACTGCGATATAGGAGACTCAGTGAAAAACATATGGTATCACTGGACCACCGAGACCCATTACTACGAAATATATTCATTATGAATTTCCAGGAAAAAGATTTTAAACAGTTTTTGGCCATATCTTGCACTATCGCAATGTCTTGCATCTTTAATTGTCCTGCCTATCTCCTACCTACTATAAGTACATCTTAATTTATTCTTAATTCGGAGAACTGCCATGTTATTCCTCAAACAATAAATCTAATCTCTTGCTCTCTTGCGTGAGTGCTTCAATTGCCTGGTCTCCAACTATATAGGCATTCAATTAAAAATTACTCACTCTGTTGTAACTGTATATCAAGGCAAAATGCATCATGATCGGCAGAAACTGGGTGAAAGAGAAACATGTTAGCAACGCTAAATAACCATCGAAGGATACTTTCTTTAGATATAAGTGGGGATTGGTATCTAGAGTTTTTCCTCGGAAAGGCTGTCTTTCTGGCATGCAACTTCCCTTTAAAGCCTATTAGAGGCGGATTATTGGGTACATCAAATATTATGAGGACAGCGGTCAACACCAATCTCTTTTTATCAACTGGCTCTTTTCAAAATGTCCCGAACAGAGCAAATAATTTTTTACACAAGTAAGCGGCATTTTTCCCGTCTCAATCTTTTCTACAATGGATGATCCATCACATGGACCTGTAATGATCATAATAAATTATATTTGCGTGTTAAAATGAAAGACGTAGAGAGCGCTCACGTTTTCTGAGCTTCAAAAAATATCTATGTGCACCAACCAACCTGCTATGATATTTAGAGAATCGAAAAAAAGACACTCCTGAAAAAAGACAATCCCGATTTCTGCTGCAGTATTATTTGATACAAATTAAATGTAAAAACACTGTACGTAGTCACAGCACTCAGCACACAGTCTCCATCAAAGCCGGTACCGCATCCAAAGTATCGTAATGTGTCATGACATTGATATACAGGATGGGTTTGAGCTGTTGTTTCTAGTACGCTTAAACGGCGTTTTATTCTCACTGTTGCCTTTTAACGCAATTTAATCTTGTATCCCCTTCAATGGGAGACAATGTAAAATATTCTATAGAAAAAAATAATTACAATACTTCGCGAAGAAGAAAATAGGTTCTAGTTCCGGTGGGCGCAAGTGTATGTATTCACCCCACATTATGGTAGTTATACACGTTCACCGCTTGGGGCGCTACTAACAGCTAGCTGCAAGAATTGTGTCCGTCTTGTCGCGACTGTATAGACTGTGGTATAGGTGTGCGAGAAAAAGCTATGCCCAATATGTAGGAGTTATGATAAGCATATTTGTATGGTGCTGGAAGCAGCATTTAGGGTTAGATTCAAGGGAAATGATCGGCCGAAGGTTACGCCGAACTACAGAGGCAGGGAACCACTGGTCTGGACTATGGGGGTAATGTGTACCAAAGGTTTATCAGTTATCATTAGTCTTTCATCATTTTTTTTAAATAAGAAAAAAACGCAGAAATCGACACTTTTTCCAAATATTTACGTACTCAATACAAGCTTTGGCGGCAAGTTGAAAAGAAAGAATGTATCATAGCAGACCTCAAATAGAATATAACCACCCAGATAAGAATTCAGCAGGAATTAACAGAAGAAATTGACGCTAACGTTGGTACACGCCTAGGTGACAGTCTAACCCCATTACTATTTAATATGAAGGTGAACGAAATAATAGATCATGTTAAATTCACTGCAAACGGGTACCGTCTTGGCAGTCATCTGAAAAAAATATTATATTATGCAGACGAGTCTTTTTAGATTGCTCAGGATGTGGATAATCTACAACCCCTTCCCTTTGCATTCAATAATTACATTACATTGCATGGTAGATGGACCCACAATTTTAAAATCTCTTACAATAATTATTTGTAAATATGGCCATAAACAAAGAACCTCTGAGTTGTAAACTAACTTCGAAATTCGTGTGAATTCAAAAAGATTTTGGCCACTCATAAACGCAAGAAGAAGGTCCCACCGAATTCCTACCTCCCTGTCTTATAATGCATCCAATTTCCTCGGTACCGACCGCCTTTAACGATTTGTTCTCTTCAAACATTAACCACGCCTCCCCCACCCTTCCAATCCCCGTGATTCAATCCGTTTGCCCTCATTCCCTCTCCTCTATTTCAACCACCCCTCAGGAAGTTTTTAAGTACCTAAGCCAGCTACCTTGCTCCAAATCCACCGGGTCTGATAATGTGGGGTCACTTTCTCAACCGCACTGCTACCTCACTCAACATTCCATTAACAATCCTGTTCAATGGATTTTTCACAAGTGGCTGCTTTCCCTCCCAGTGGAAATACTCTAATGTCACACCAATTTTGAAATCTGGCGCAAAAGGTGTTGTAGAGAACTACCGTCCTATTTCCATATTGCCCGTTTTATCAATAATTTTTGAACGCATCATCCATAACCGTCCTCTTCACTTTACTCTCCCCTACATCTCCCCCAATCAGCATGGCTTCCTCCCAGGTGGATCTTGTCTCACCTACCTCGCCGTTTTACATCACCATATCACACTTGCTTTCGAATCTAACTCACAACTGGATGTTTGCTACTTAGACTTCTCTAAAGCCTTCGACTCCGTTAACCACACCCATCTCATTCACAAACTTAAGCTCGGGTACAATATCCATGGTTCTTTTTTATCCTTACACCGCAGTTTCCTTAACTCGCGTTATCAGCGCGTTTTAATTGATGGAGTGTCATCCACCCACTCGCCGGTCGCGTCAGGGTTCCTCAAGGTGGCGTCCTTGGTCCCCTTCTGTTCTCCCTTTTTGATGATGATGTCGTGGACTGCGTTCTCCCACTGGGATGTAACATTTTACTGTATGCAGATGATTGCAAGATATTCAGGAAGATTGATGGCCCCTCCGATTCCATTTCCCTACAATCCGCCCTCTCCTCCGTCCACGCTTAGTGCTCCATCTGGCAGCTTCAGATTAACGCCTCGAAGTCAGCTTTAGAGACCTTTTCACTGAAGCGCAAACCGCTGAAGTATTCCTATACCCTCTCACAAAATCCTATCCCATGAGTCAATTTCCACTGTGACTTAGGGGTAGTCTTCGTCTCTCAACTTACCTTTCGCGAGCACATAAATAAGACTACCAGGAAGGCGATGTCAGTCATCGGCCTTCTGTACCGACACACGGACATTCAGGATCCTTTTGCTCTTTGGACAGTATTTTTTGGATGTGTCCTTCTTATTTTAGAATACTGTGCTCCAATTCGGTCGACCGCTTGCCCCACAGCCTTGAATACGCTCAATCGCCCTATTAACTTCTTTCTCGCCATTGCCCACCATCGAATCCCTTCCTTCAGAAAATTATCAAAAGAAATCATCCTTTCTTCCCTTTCAATACCAAACCTCTCTCTCCGTCATGTACTATGCGACATGAAGTTCCTCCATAGAATTTGGAGTGGCTCTCTCCATACCAACTGCCTCCTTCCTCTCTTTCCTCTTCATTATCCTTCTCGTTCCCTACGCAATAACTCCCTTCCTGACATTCCCAAATTCAGACTCTCAATGTCCCAACGCTCCCTATTCTACCGTATCCCGAAAACTTACAACTCCCTAGCCTCGCAGTTACTCTCCCTTGACCTCTTCTCCACATCCTCCGTTTTCAAATCAGTCCTCAGAAAATATATTGCCGAGTTGACACCATCTATCCCATATCCTTGTCCATAAATCCCAATCCCAAGCTTTGTTAAATATAATTAATTAATAATATTTTGTTAAATTTTCTATTTATTTGTTTGCTTGTCGACAAATTTAAGAAGCCTTTGAGCCGTTTTTGGGAACTTTGAAATAAATAAATAAATAAACCATCGACAATACTTCAATTGCGCAAGTTAGATGCTATAAGATTTTTACCCTCCACCTTAAGTGGTGGTTGGAGCGTATTTTTTTATGTACAGATTTGCGTTAAAATTTGAACACGTGTTCTCGTAAGTGATATCTATAGAAAGTGAAAAAAATTGTACAATACTGATTTGGTTTTTCGACGGCTCAATGCTATTTAAACAAGTAACCTTGTGGCACAAGACATATATTTCGTCATAATTTGATTACAAATGTACAGATTTTCTTCTTAACGGGAAATACTTCATTTCTTATTATTATAATT
Source organism: Pyrrhosoma nymphula (assembly GCA_963573305.1). NCBI lineage: Eukaryota > Metazoa > Arthropoda > Insecta > Odonata > Coenagrionidae > Pyrrhosoma > Pyrrhosoma nymphula. The sequence goes on from OY754327.1 coordinate 34,579,175, forward strand.
ATATTGCTAACAAACATCAAGATGTCACGCCGAGTCCAATATTTGAAAAATAACATTTCAATATAATTTTGTCTGAATTTTGAATGCCGCGCCGAAATATCTAGTCATTTCGTCTAGTAGTCTAAAATTATTTAAAATATAATTCTTGTATCATTACCGCAAGTATGGTTGGTCCCAACGCACAAACAGATGAACTTAAATGAAATGTGGTCCAAGAATATTTTTTTTTTAATTACTTAAAAAAATAATTATTATAATGTACCATCAATGACCCACCGCTACACCCACCTAAAAACTGCCTCAACCGGTAGGTTATCTTAATAAAAATAATGGAATAAGACAAAATATGAAGAAAATAGGTGAAAATATAAATTTTCGAAACGTTGACAAGTGGTACACATGTGATCTGATTTATTGATGGCTATCTTTCCAAAAACATCCTTTTATAATAAGTAATAATAATTATTATGAAGGCTCATCTTAGGTATGTAGTTGCTGATGTCTATGAAACGTCTCGATGCCCGGAAGTCGCAGGCATTCGGTCTTAACCGTCTTAGCCCCCCCGTCAGTATACGCGGTATGGAGGAAGAGATTGCTATGAAGGAAGGGGGCGTGGAGTTGGCAGTGGTGGGAGTAAAGAGGGGGGAGGAGGCACTTGAGTGGGAGACGGGGAGGGAACCCTGTGTATCTGCCGTCACCGCTCACTTGTTGTGGTGTAGTGTGCGTGCGTGTGACCTATGTGGGTCGCAAATGGCCCGAGGCTTTTTAACGGCCGGGACGTGAGAACTCGCAGTCGCTCGTCAGCTGTTCGCGGACCGTCGCCAGCCGCGAGGGGCAGCAGGCTATTTTCCCATCGCCGACGGATGGATTGGGTCGCCCACCGCCTATGCATGGACTGACTGCCATGCCCTGCGGAGTCGTTCTGAAAAGGAGAAAGGAAAGAAAACCTTTACTTTAATGTGCACCCGGATGGGGCGAAAGAACGGGAGATGAGAGAACTAATTGATCTCGAGTAGGATTGCCAACATTAAATTTTAAAATATTTTTAATGCATATCCTTTTAACCTCACTACAGTTCTTCCTTCTAGGTTGCGTAAGTTCCTTATTCAGTTACATTTTTATTCTTCCATTTCCGCGTATTACTTATTTGGGAGTAATGAAACTTCATACTCTTATGTAAAAGGGTGATTAGTTAACAAAGGGATTCAAACTACCTATCGTTTCATTACGCAGTGACTGACCCAACCTGCAGCAATAGTCAACCTTTGCGGTAGGTATATCTAACAATACGTTTCTGGGTGATAAACTTCAACTTCATTTCAACAAGATTCAACTTTTTATACCGATGATTTCATCATACTCTGGCTTTCATCACCCTTAGTAATAGCCAACCATTAAAGTACACCAACATTTTATTCCATTGCTTGCTGATTAGCCACCGCTAGAGTTATCCTTTGAAGCATACCATCAGTTCATTACTGACCGACAGAATCTACACCAAGGATAAAATTTTCATGCATGCCCATCGCTTCATTCATTACCTATTAACTAGCACTTAGATTAAAGATAAGGATTGGAATAACGTGGCAATAAGGCGTATGGGAATGTTGAAGCCATTTAAATGCGCAATTGACTGTTTTTTAATTTAATACGCCGAAAACATAGGGGTTAGTCGCGGAATTATCGCGGTATCGTAATTATTTATCGGTAAAAGTGCAAAAGTAAAATATTTTCCTTAAAGTTACTGAGTTATTTATAAAACAAACGGACGACTACGTGATGTTAGATAATTTTTCGCAAAAAAATTAGGCTTCTTTTTCTTGCGTCAAGTCACCATTCACTCTCTTCTGTTGACTGGCAATAGAACCTTCAATAGAACCCAAGCAGGTCATGCAGTGGCACTGAAAGTGAGTATATCGAAAAGGCTGACTCTTTTCTTCCTCTCTTTGTTGTAAAACTCGGTTGGTGCGAGGGAAGGTGAGGGTGGGAAGGAAGGAGGAGGAGCGTCTGAAAGCCCATTCCCCCCCCCCCCCCCCCTGCAGTATCCCTGACTCCTCTCCCGGCACAGCACCAGTCGTTTCCGCCTCCCACCGCCCCCGGGAGTGAAACCGCAGGTCCACGTTCGCACCTCCTCACCTGCCCGCGACCGCAACCATCTTTATATCATCCCCCTCCCCTCTTCCACCCACTCCCCCTCTCACTCTCTCCCATCTGGTGTTCTCCCCACACCCACTTCCACATCCACGTAATACTCTGCACGCCACATCAAGGGTTTTTGTGGGGGTTATTTTCTTTCTGCCACCAATGTATGCACATACATCCTACGCCACTTTCTGTGAACATTTTTCTGAGCTATTTTTCGGCTGCGGGTTCTATTCAGCGGTGGCAATGCAAACCCTTCTCCGGCCCAGTAGAACCAACCATATCCAAATTGACGAAGGAAAACCCGAGGAAAACCTTTAATTTGTTCTTGCCATACCCGTGAGGCGCTTTAAAATAGAAAACAAAGAAATAATTTCAACCGGGACGACGGACACTGCCATTCACAACACGGCACGTAATTATATGGTACATACGCAATGCGATCAGCTATGCCTATTATACCAAGCGCAATGCGATCGGCTATGCCTATTATACCTGAGAGTGATGCGTTGCAGTTAGAAATATCTTGTCCTTAATATATCCCCATTGCGTGGAACATTAAGGAAAACTCTCTTTGTATATTCTAGGAAATTTATGGTAGTGCTAATACTTTAAACTCGCACAAAAATCCACAGATTTTTCTGTATCGAAGGATAAAGCGGACGCAATTATGTGGACCTTTGGTGATGGTTATCTAACAAATTTTTAAAAAATACGTTATTGTTCGCGGATAAAAAGATATTTAAAACATATTAGTTAAGTAGCAATTTTCTTTATGTTTATGGTTTTATACACCATAATATGCGGTGTTAGAATATATTTTTGGCATCTTAAGGAGATAAGGATTAGCTTCGGACATTCCAGCATCATAATTGAATTGCAATTTTAATCCACGAATTTAGTAAGGGAATCATGTTCTAGCTAGGTACCTAACATAAATGAGGCGGCGTAACAAGAGAAAAGTAGCAGAGGCCTCTAATGCTATCGTCTCAATTGTACCACAGTCTATAGACTGTGATTGTACCTTACCCTTTTAATGAATCCTTTACTCTGCGAAATCATTTCCAGCTGGATTTGGTGGCCCCTTTCCAAATTGCTTTTACATAATGGCGATTTTCCTTTTAATAATTTTCATTCCGTGACTCATTTCTGTGTTTTACACATTTTATTTAATTGCAGCGACACCTGGATATGTCAGGATAAGCATTTGAGTAGGCTAACTTCAGTGGCAATGGAGTACCTGAGAAGTGCTTGCGGCAAAAGCAGGATGGTTAGGGTTAGGAATTGGTGGGTGATGAAAGAATTTAAGGTTGAAGGTTCCAGTAATGGACATGTATGAAATGAGTGTGCTTCGTTGGTTGGCAATGTCGAGAGAATGGGAGGGAGTCGAATGACGAAACCTACAGTAGAATGAATGGTGTGAGAGGAAGAGGTAGACTGTGAAAATTCATGTTGTAGAAGAGACTCTATAGAGGAGGAATATTAGGAGTCTTAAGAATAGGAGAGCGTGTATGGAACAACTCATGAGTGGAAGAGAAGCGAAAGTGGTTTGCTAGGATAGGGCGTTATGGAGGAAATTAATGAAAGTGAGCCAGTTTTCTTGGGCTAATGGCATTAACTAAAGTATTTGACTTCACCAACCCCGAAAAGATATGCATGTATGTGTTTTTATACGATTTTCACTCGGAAATTATAAAAAATATTAATAAAAAAATGTTTCGTACAAACTTTTTGAAGTGGGAAAAATGACATTTCACCATTTAAAATTCCACCGGTTGATCATCCTCTTCCCTTCCTCTTTTCCTCAATCACTGATCTTTGCCTTCGACTTCGATCTCTCTGTCTCTCTGTGCTCCGAATGCTCTGCGCTTTCCCTCTTTCTTTTTATTGTTCCTTCTTCTTTTTGCATTCCTCCCGCGCCATTTTTTTCTCCTTCCTCTTCGCACAACCTTCGCGGTCGACCGCGATGGAAGAGGATCGTCGACCCGTTTCGTTCTTATGTTGTGTGTTTCTTTTTTTTACAAATCTTCTCCTCCCCCCTCCCGCCCCAGCCCTCAACTCCATGTTCAGCGATATCCGAGCAATGAGTGCACTGCCTTGACTTCCCCATTGGCTACGGGACTTATGGCGTGGTAACATAAATGGCGATGGTGGTGGCGGAAATGTCCACATAGTCCGCAGATGATAATGTGCTATCCGAGCGAACATTTTTATGTATCCTTCGTCGTGTATTTTTTCGATTGAAAATGGGTGTGGATTGTTGGTTGGCGCAAATCTTATCTTTATCGGGATTTAGTAAGTATTTGTTTGATACTCAGGATATGATACCTGGGAATTCGATAAGGAATGTGGATTTTGTTATTCGGAGACTTGAGTATCGTTGGAAAAGTTTGCCGATTCACAGCCTTTATATACATGGGTTTGAGGATTAATCGAAAGGGAAATATGTTTTGGTTTGGAAAAGAGTAGACCAATGTATTTTTTGTCTTTCGGCTTCAATGGAAAACTTAGTTACGCGCTATCTTGCAAACACAGGGAGCGAGCTCTAATCCTATCTCGATGATTTTATGTCCTGCTTATCATTGGATGAATAGCTTAACAGGTGATTTGTGTGATGTAACTTTAGCCGTTGGATTAATACGATCAAAAGAATTGATTTTATACGGTGGGAACGAGGCATAACTCCAACGCTCTAAAAATGCCGGTGTATTTATGGAAAGATTTAGGACAGTGAAAATTCTAGCAGAATGGTTAACACGTTGAGGGAGGAAGGATAAAGAGATAATGGTGCTTTGGAAAACCAGAAGGAGGACTCTAAACGTGGTTGAACAAGGTGGTTGTGCTACAGCATCATGTGTTTCTTTCAATTCATCATCAATTTCAATAGCTCTTCATTTGTGTAAGCAGGAGTAGCTTTTGAAAGATCGTGATTTCCAATGCGGTGAAATAAATTGCCCTCTTTTAAGTTTCGTCTACCATCTAATAAGACGAAACCGTGTTTTCGATGCGTTATTCATTAACAATGAATAATTGTACCGTTACCATGCTGTTTTATCCGTATCGTAGTGATTGTAATTTTAAAATTGAGTTTTATTTCATTTATGTGGAGAAGTCATCCTGCTCTCGGAGAGCTTCCAAATCTCGCTGGCCGAGAATTAATTATTCTGGCAAGCGGTTTTTTTTGCATCATTCGTGACCAGATTTAATTAAAGAAGTCTTATTGAAATATACATTTCGAACGGTACTCTTTGGTTGAATGATGGACCACTGATTCCGTGCGAGCCATATTGTGGTTAGAAACTTTTAAAGATAGGTATTCGGATTACTTCATCGACCACCCAAGACTGCTCTGCCATTTTCTGGAAAGCGGCATTTTTCTGTTTTTCCCTAATCTTCGTTATCGTTAGGGGCACATCACCGAGGTAAAATATCGCGGGATAATTTCGCTGACTTCGGAGTTATGCACTTAAAAGGGAATTCCTGTTTTTGGTGCTCGAAATCTCGAAGCTTATCTCGAAATATTTACAGTGGTTATCCCTCTCTTTTCCGTCAACCCTTACAGTCTCAACCCCCAATTAGCGTCGCAGTCTGCGAGTACCACCGATGAATTTCCCAAAAGGACAAAATCCCGACCACTTAGTTCTATCTCAGGAGGAACTAAGCGCGTTTTTCTATCTCTTCTCTTCATTTCCATTTCCTTCTCCCTTAACTCTCGAAACATCTCTTGGCGACATTCTTAAGGTGGTCCTTTCGTGAAATTATTTAATATGCCATTTAACCATATTCTGGCTACTTATAGAAAAACGTGTCCTCTCTTCGATATGAACAACTAAATCATTTCTTTCCACGATATTTTATTCTCAAATTCAACCTGAAATTATATGTTACTAAATTTGTGAAACATGACGGAAAATAGTATTTCTCCATCTAATCCAAGTTTCACGGAAAACTGTTCATGAAAAAATTGAATTCTCCCCGGGAATTGAATGGTGATAGAATCAAGGCCCCATTGTTAATTAATTACAATTATTGAATTAATTAAAAATAAATTCATTATTGAATTAATTAATTACAACAATATGAATTATTAACAAATAATTGCGTCAAAATGTGTTAACTCTGTGTGAATAGTGCAGCTGTCGGTTCATTGGTCTGTAAAAAAGTGTTCATCAAAAGCATAATCGCAGAATTATCTGCATATTCTGTATCTGAACCTTGTTTTCTTATGGGTATTTAAGGTTTGTAATCAGTGAGAGCAATATTTTTGAAAATTTACCAGCGAAAGTGTGGAATAAAGTATTTGTTCTCACTCACGCAGTCGCGGTGGTATGTACCTTCTTTATTCCCGCGGACAAGCTCCTCTACTCCTTCGCGCGCTGTCTTCCGTATCTGGCCGGCAGTGGCGCACTCACTCGAGGCATATGCGTCTGTGTGTGGGGTGATCGCGTCAGCATCGGAATCACAATTCCCACAGCCTGTTTTAAAGATGTGCTGGAAGTTCCAACTCCTGCCCCCCCCCCCCTCCCCCGCTCTGTATAAACTCCTCTCGGATGTTTTCCTCCTTTCCCGTCGTTCCGTCTCGTCACTTTTGTACCCCTTCCCCCTCTGCCTCTCTTCCCTCCCCCCGTGTTTTTCTTTTCCTCCCATCCGTCCTCCTCTCACTCCCGCTCATCTATCTCCTCCTCCCTCTCTTTATTCTCCGATCCCCCCTACGTAGGGCCGACAACAGAAGAGAGACCAAGTGTTCCATTCTGCAGCTATTTTTTTATTTCAATTTTGCAATTCTTTTCTCAAATTTTCAATTATTTTCGCAAATTTTCAATTCTTCTCACTTACCGAAAAAAAAAACCGGCTGAATACCAAGCCAAAACGCAATGAAACTGACTCAATAATTCCCTTACAGGCTTTACTTTGTGGATAATGCTTCCATATTTTTATGAATGAACCACTCGGTGTATTAATCCCATCAAACTCACCCTCTGCTTACCGAGTAATATGTATCAAAGGGGAGCACATGGGGTATCTGTACCTACCTTGTCAATAACAGTTTTATGTTGAAGTCTTTGTCGGTATAGATATTGAAAAATACCAAGTCATGTGTTTGTTATAATTGTATTAACTTTTAAAAATTATTTTTCGACAACTACCCATTGCTAATATTTAAGAATTTAATTTGTCGATTACGACCATCGCATCGTAATTGGAAAAAACATCCACCTAAGATGACTACCGCGCGCAATTTGTCCATAAATTTAACGAAAACTTCATTCCTTGTTTGGAAATTACTCCCATTTTGCCTTTTTATTCGTAAAACATTGCGGTAACTAGACGATTCCGCGACTGATATCAATGTTTTCGGCGCAACAATTCGGTATTTGATTCATTCAAAATGCCCAATTGCTCAGTTATTTGCTTCAATGTTCCGTATATTTCCATCCATTCTCTTATTTAATCTATGATTACAGAGGTGAATGGTGCAGGATTTAGTTTGTTCCAATAAAACTGATGAGTGGTATTGAGTAAATTCGCAAATTGAGATATTCTGTAAATCCGTAAGACGTGAAAATAATAGAAATTGAATCATTGAGTACCTACGCTAATAAAGTCACGCATTCGTTACTTAGGTGTGCCTTCCTACAAGTTCGGGTACCAGCCACATTTTGCTCCCGTCCTCTTGTCAGGGGTTAAGATTTTACATGTCGTGAGGAGCTTAAGGAACTTCTTGTGGCTGTCTGAGCCGTCGTCTCGCGGATTTCATAATTAATTGATGGGGGGTCTCGTCGGAGTTTAGCGGCGGCGTCAAATCCTCTGATGACGACCGCGATATCTCGGATGAGGAATACGTAAGCAGATCGAATGCATCGCAGCGGAAACTTCAGCAAGCGATTCACTGAATCGTGAGCCGGTTGCTGAGCCCTCGGCCAAGACATAAGACGGCGAAAATGCGATACGACGGATCCAAAGCCGTAAATTGTCGAGTTATAATTAATGGCCTCTCCCGTTCCGTGGAGTCCATTGTGTTTCCTAAGTGTTTGAGAGGAGACTCGTCGCTGCGTCGTGACCGGCCGATGCGAAGGGACTGGCGCCGGCCATGCGCCACCCAAACCCCTTCTTCCCCCCCCCCCTTGAAGGTCCCTGGCTGCTCTCACAAAACACGAGGAGAATTAATCGCTGCCAAAATGAACGATTTTTCAAAAGTTTCTCTCCGGTTGAAATTGGCGTCGGCGGCATATTTCTAGGTGACGGTACGCTGATGACGGGGACCTTTTGGATAAGGATGTAAAGAAGAGGCTGGTGAAGAGTGGTACTGATATGTAGTGTCGTGTTGTATGGGGCAGAAACGTGAATTCGGAGAAAGGAGGAAGAGAATAGGCTGTTGACGTTCGAGATGTGGATGTGGAGGAGGATGGAGAAGGTGTGGTGGACGGGAATGAAGACAAACGAGGAAGTACTTGGTATGGTGGGTGAGGAAAGGAAACTTCTGAATGGCATTAGGAAGATGCAAGGTCGGTTGTTGGAGGGGGTAATGAGAGGGGAAGGGTAGCTTAAGGATTAGTGGGGAGGATGTTGGGAAAGCGGGGAAGAGAATGAAATATAATATTTTTTTATGGATTGAATCAAGAAGGGTAGGCGGCATGCTAGATGAAAAAAGGAATATTGGTATACAGGTCCATGAGCATGTAAAAAGTTAGAGGAATTTTACTTATTTCCAATAAAACTTACCTTAACCGGTAGACCACAGTAATTATAATAATAATATGGGGATGGAGATCCATATCCTGTGTTAATCTCCATGTAGGCTGTAAGTGCGATGTTACCAATAGTGGCAGTACTTACTCAATTGTTTTGCATCCTCCGAGCCAGTTATGCTGCCGTTGATCTACTAAAAATCTCGAAATTCCGAATATGCAATGAAAACTAAATACCAGTCTAGAAAATTCTGGATGTTATTACCGATTGGAATATAAACTTTAAATGAATATAACCATTTAAGTATCCTACAGTTTATTTCTTGGCATTGATTTAATGAATTAGTCTCCTTTGAAAAAAAGTTCAGCTTTGAATCAATGACTGCAATCAAGGATCTACATAAAAATAAATATCTTTTAACCAATTACTTTATTTGGGAATGAATTCATCCTTTTTTACTGTTTCTTTTCCTTTGTAAATTGACTTTATCAACTTGCGGGCATTTAAATTCTTGCTACTTTCAAAACACTGGGTGAGGAAGCTTTTAAAATTGTCAAACTACAAACAGTAACACCACACCCTGCAACTAGCCATAAACAGCAATCTACTAGGTTTTCCAACTAATTAGATGTCGATTTATCAAGTGAGCACATTATCGTAATGATTTTTTGATGGGAATGCTTGGATTTATCTTCGCGACGTGGGAAACAATGGTATTATATTCTTCTGACGTCTCACCGTTAAGACTGAAAATGTATCTTAACTATATATAGCAATACAAAAAACTATACCTTATCAGTTAGATGAAGCCTGCATCCACCAGGTCATCTCTTTGCCAGGTCCCACTGAATCACTTCCGTCCGATTTCTCTCTGAAAATTTGATGCCCCATCGGGACGGGTAATGGCTTTCTTGATGGTGCGTCGGTTCTCGCCCATATCCAGCACTAACCCTTCTCCCACCCATTCCTGCCGTCCATGATTTTATATTAGTCCGTAAATGCTTGGTAATCCGGTTGACCCGTTCCATTCCTCGACCTCGTCATGAGGGAAATATCTGCGCTGTGATACAGGGGAATAGGCGTCTTTATCACGCGGAGATACATATAGGGATTATTAGTACTAAAAAAAAAGCACATTTTTCGATGACCGATGCCCGCATGACTTCCTACAGTTCTCGCATACATTTTGAAAGATAGTTGTAATATTAGATTCGGTGAATGGATGCTGGATACTGAATGAAATTATATCACTTGATTTGCGAGAAATGCAGGATTTTGAATGAATATGAAAACTAAGACTCAATAGTGGGATAACGAGGAAATGTAGCCAAATGGCGTTAGACAGACTCGGTTTTATTTAACATAACAGACGAGGACCTGCTCTTTACCAGGCCAGGGCACACATAATAATATGTCGTCTCCCAGACATGCCATCCGTCGCGTCACTCGTTCAGCTCGAGGATCACCGGGTATATGCACCCCGCCGACATCCCAGTTGGCGCTAAATTCAATGCTGATCATAGTACTATAAAACTTGGTGAATTTACTCTCTCAGTGAATTTACTCTCTCAGTCTCGCCCCCCATAAGAGATATCTATGTATGTAGAAAACAGTTGATTCCTTGTTTTTTACTAATACGTCTCAAATACTTGATGAAATAACTGGACCAACTATCCTGGCTCAACAAAATCAATGGTTATGTTTAAGTTCGTGGCTAGGTTTAGCGTCCTTTGGTGAAAGTTAGAAATCAAAATAATTGTTGTAACCATGTTTTAAATTGTGCAAATGGAGTACTAATAAAAAGTTGAGTTTGTTAAAAAGAATGAGCAGAGATTCCTGCTTCGATTGTTGGCGTTTTCAAAATGGAGGCACCTTATGTTTGTAATCTGCTTGCCAACGTTTTATTTTTAAGAGTTTAATGTGGAGTGTAGCGTTGCGTGGTACAGAAACCTGAGTTAGGTGGATAGAGGACGATAATAGGCTGAAGATTTTCGAGTTGTGGGTGTGGAGGAGAATGGAGAAAGAGCAGTGGACGGAAAGACGAACGAGGAAGTGCTTGATATGTTGGGTGAGAAGAGGAAACTTCTGGAAGAGATTACGCGGCGGCACAGTCGGTGGTTGGAACGGGTAATGAGGGGAGAAGGGATGCTGAAACCGTAATAGGGGGGGAGGGTGTTCGGGAAGAGGAAGAAATAGAATAGGCTTTATGGCCGGGTTGAAAAGAGGTACTCAGACATGAAATGGATGGATGAAGAAAGAAATCGTGTGCGTAGATAGGGACTTGCGTAGGGATTTGAAATTTAAATCCAGAATCGATTTTCGATTAATCGACTTTCGATTTTGGTTTTTAAAATCTGTTTTCTAAAAATTCCACTTTTTGCCCAAAATAATCGAAAAATCGAAATCGATATTTAGCATAGTAAAGTAATTGCCAGCTGAAATACGGATGTGCTGTTGTAACAAAATGCAAAACATGGGTTAATGGAAGCACTAGGGATAAGAATCGAATACAGTTAAATATATTAATACAATAAGTATATTATTTTAAAGATATTAATAAGATATACAGGGAAGTAGTAATCCATAACAGATACTTATAAACACATATGTAATATAACAAGCAAATTACATATAGTTTAGTATCAATAAGAATTGTATATTGAAAAGTGGGCATACCACAAAATGAAAACGATTTTGATCGGTTTTTCAAAACAAAAATTCGACTTCGATTAAATCGAAAATCGGAGTGTGATAATCGATTTTCGATTAAAATTGAAATCGATTTTCCAATCCCTAGACTTGCGTCTGTAAAAGTGTAGGAGATTTTTTTTCTTTCCTCCATTTACTCCTACCTTAACTAGGAAATCACACTAATAATAATTGTCGTATACGTTTGTCTGTATGAGGCATTCATATAGTATGTGAATGCGTTCTTTCCTTCCCAATCCGATGTGCCCATCACATCTAGCGACTTGCCCCAATACATTATAATTCCTTTCCTCATTCTTCCCGTCTCGATATCCCTTCGATCAAATGTTTTTCTCAATACACCTCTGAAGAATTATCTCTCATTCTTCCTTCGTCTTATTCTTCCGCGTCCCTTCCTAACCCCACCTCTTGATGCATAGACGATCGTGCCATATTTCATCGCGAAAGCCCTGTCAAACTCGAATCGCTTCTCCCCATTTCCGACCTCGCCTTTCGACCCATTATCAAGTCTATCATTGTTTTTTTCTCTCATTTATTATTATTTTAAACGACCGACTTGCTTGATATCCAGTAAATCCCTCTCCCAAAGCTGTTTTATCATCGTCCTTAGATTTCTCAGGCTTGCCCATATTTTCTTTTGTTCTTTTTTGACTGCTGATGGCCGTCATATTAAGGATGCACGATCAATTCCTATTTTTATTTTAACGCTCTGGGCTTTCAAGCAAAACATGCATCGTGTCTGTTTGCATCTATTGGCCTTACTTTCAAGTTGAAGCATAAGTATCCATCATCGAGGCCTTTTTCGTTAACTTTCCATGGCATGCATTATATTGTGTTTCGACTGTAGCATAATGTTGCCCTATTATTGCAGTCGTGAACAAATGCTTGTTTTTTAAGGGGGTGGGGTTAGGGCGGTGGCTAGAATACTGGTTTCCCATCCCGAAATCTCGGGTTCCAATCGAATCCTAATCCCTAATTGGATGCTACGTGGACATCACTTCAAGTGTATTACTCCTTAGGATTGGACGTCTAACTGTTATATTCGGGCCCTTGGCGACTTTCGTTAAGAATAGCCCAATGTCGACGCTGGGTTTCTCTCCAAATTTCCTCCAATCCCTACATAATCTTCCCCTTATCATTCTGCCAATATAACCTAAACGGCCCAAGTTGTCGCTTGCCATCCTCTGAATAATCAACCAACCTTGTTTAATTTTAATGAGCAATGGCCTGCCACAATGGAAAAGCAGGGATAGCAGAAAGCTCGGTCACCGGAGTTAAGGTGGTTGGAGAAATTTTCGTTTATGCACAAGTTTTCATGAAACTTAACGTCCTTGTTATCATTAGTGATATCTATAGCTAATGATGAAAAAAATACAGATTTGTTTTTTGGCGATTCAATGCTTTTTATCACGTAGCCTTGTGGCTCATGACATATGTACATATTTTTCGTAATAATTCGATTACATATGTACAGATTTTATTCTTGAAATGACTTGAGTAATGAAGGATTTATGATGAAATTGATGGAGCCTCAAAAACATTTATGTTAAAATTATGCTTTGTTTTATATTACCATATAAGGGTTTAGTTTGGAATAACAATGAGAATACATATAATTTCGTGGAATTGGTATTGACCACTTTAATAATGTATGAGTTAATTTATAGAGGGTTGGTCATGTCTCTTTTTAAAAAATCTCAACTTCCTTTTTTCGCCGACGTTTCGCCTTTTCATTTTGTTTGAGATTTTTGAAAAAAGAAATGACCAACCCTCTATAAATTAACTCTTATAATGCAATTAATGACAATTTTTTTATACTCTGGGGAAAATTTTGGAATTATTTGACTAAGGGGTGCGCAAATTAATAAAAATATATTTGGAATCGTAACTCTAATGAAACGGTCAGCCAATCTTAGGGGGAAGCATTGATCCAATCAGGCGACGAAATACACCTGTGTATGTTCGAAGCAGTGAAAAATATTGTGACAAACGGGACCTGCGAGTTTCATTCCTTCTACTACCCCACCCGTGATCTCATTTTCTGTGGATACTGCTTAATTTCCGTTATTATTATTTTTAGCCTTCGGTGCATCCCTGGGTGTCAAGAGGACATAAGAAGCGTCGGAGGTCTCTTCCTGCCTCACAGGTTCTCTCCTCTCTCAATTGAGTCGCCACCGCCCTCGTGTATATTTCTCCCGAGTGAGGCGCTTTCGTTCACTTCCTTATGTTTTCTCCGCCCTATATCGCTTGGCGAATCGTTATCGGTACCGTCGCTGTTTATTTATGTTATTATTTATCGCTTCGAGGTGCGGTTGGCTCTTTCTACTCAACTCGGTGTCTCCGAAAGCAACGGCTCGTGCAACCCAAGTGCTTCCCTTTCATTTCCTAAGGTAGATTGAACGGGTTTTACAATGTTCTTAAAATTCGATGAGGTTGGCGTCATTAAAATGAAGATGAACTCATTACGATATTTTAAGTTTTACTTATGCAACTCATTCAATTTATTTTCGTGATAGTACTCTATTTTCTGGAAAGGATGAGTCATTGGTTACGTTATGATTTTGAGATATTTAGAGACATTATTAAAGGAAATTAAGAGAGTTTGACACACAGATTTATTCAGACATTGCGTCCGTTTCCAAGGTACATTTTATTTTGGTAAATTTATTGATACTATCCATGTTCATGAAACAAGTTTCATCAGCGTGTATGACTCTATGTCATACGAGCAGGAAAAAATTAATTAATTTGGCTTTGGTCGGCTGACGGCGTGAAATAGAATTTGGTTGTGCTGACATCTATGGTGCATAGTTGGTACGAAAAGAACAAATAGCGCAGAGTTTGCTGCAGAGTCTACGAGCTTGAGTAGAGTAATTAACCGTTAATAATCATGGCCTGGTGTGTGTATATATAGAATGAATTGCATGAACAAATGTCCTGGTTCACGATAATGTATACAGAAATACCAGCGTAGCAGTTACCAAGTAGTAATGCGTTATTTATTGTTACAATTAGAAAGCTGATTTAACAACGGATATTTGCCTAAAATAATTCAGTTTCTTCCGTTCAATAACTTAAATCATGGATTCCCTCAAATTTACGATATGTGTAATGCATGTGTAAATCACCCCACTATCTTATTTCAACCGGAGGTAAAGATGGCGGACTTAAATAACGTTTTCTTCTCAAGTAGTCGAAGAAGTCTCCATCAGGGTAATGGCCGAATCGCATGCGCGATAAAAAAAACAATCATTGGTGGCGTTTCTTCAAGATTTTATGCAGTTGCCTAATATACAGAAGTCGCAGAACATTGACATGCCCATGCGTAGTCCAATTCTGAGGTTTTGAGTGAATTTATCATGAATAAATTAACGAAAGTATTTACTGTGGGACACCGGCTTAGCAGCGAGCAGTTCACATGTACTCTCAATCATTTCGAAAAACGAAATTCCACCTTAATACATTTAGGTCATCGCAATGAAACTCCGGTTCTGATGACGCATTCAATCCCCGGCCAGAAATAAATAAGTTAAAGCTTCAAGTGTGTGGTAAGCTAAGCTAATTACTTAGATGTTCAGTTATATAATGCGCCATTATTATTATTATTGTTTTCTGCATGGTTCTTACTGCTACTTAGATTTTATTATAAATTCGGAAATAGTCTCTGGTTTAACTAGGTAAAAATCTCACTCAAACTCGTTCGACATGCGTGCGCTTTCATGCTTCGTGAATCGTTTCCTTTATTCGTGATAATACGTTTTTCTCGAATCATAATTACTCATATTTTCCACGAATTATCTTTGATCCTTGAATTTTATTGCTTATTTTTTTCGCTCGTTCGTTTCCACGTTGGAAAAGGTGGCTGCAAACTGTCTTTCAGTCTCCCTTATGTCACCTGAAAGTATTCGTGGAGGCGATATTTCGTCTCATAAAAAAGGAGAACATACTGATTAAACTTTCTCTTATAAAAATATTAATTCTGCTTCATCAAGCTATATATAAAAAACATGATTTTATTAGGTACACCCTTAAAACATTTTGACATAGATACAATCAGTGAAATAGCAGACTCAAAAAAATATGTGAAATGAGTAGTTGAAATTTTCTATAAATAGACGCGAGCTCTTTGAGAAGGAAAAAGAAAAATGCCATGGGGTCAAAAGGGCTAATTACTTTGCCTTGTTTTTAGTTGTCGCTTGTTTTTTTAGACCAATTGCTTTGTTTTTAATGGTGCGTGTGTTTATGCTAACCCATTAATTTTAAATGTGCGTTAGAAGTGGCTTTGAACTCGACCGTTATTTTTTTTACTATTTTGTGTTACGTGCCCCTCCCCGAGCTTTCTATTGGACTGCAGGATTTCCCTCAATTTTTGACATGATTAC
This sequence comes from Pyrrhosoma nymphula, assembly GCA_963573305.1. Taxonomy (NCBI): domain Eukaryota; kingdom Metazoa; phylum Arthropoda; class Insecta; order Odonata; family Coenagrionidae; genus Pyrrhosoma; species Pyrrhosoma nymphula. Next base: position 34,595,098 of record OY754327.1, read on the forward strand.
GGAGTTTGTAAAGGCTTTGTATTTGCTAATGCAAGCGTTTAGTACCAATTCCTTGGCGTCGTTGCTAAATTGATTACCGTTTTCCTTCTAGTTCCTATACTTCATTTGTATTCACAAATTATTGCGAACACATAAAGTTAACAGGGTTTCTAATTTTTTACGGTAATAAATATGACGAAGTGTGTGAGGAAAGAGGTTTTTTTCTCCTAATTAAACCCAATAGTTCACGTTTTCAGCAAAATAGGCGAAGCAGCTACGTTTTATATGGGAATATAATTCCACGTGTTTTAATCCTATTCCTCCTACCTCCAACAGAATATCATCCGCCGGGTTAAATGCGGCCTATAAATAGAGGTGAAATGTTCCCGACGCACGCCATTACTTCGATCTACCGTCGTCCATTTCTCTCTGTCTTAACCGCGCGTGCACATTATACTTTGGAGCGTGAACATCCCATCTTCACGCTGAGAACGCTATTCCGGTTCCATTGCATTTCCATATCCCAACCATGAAGGATCATCGCTCCGAAACCGGAGAAGGAATTGATTTTTAACGGTCTTGTCCGCTGAGACGCGAAAAAGAATCAATTTGTTCTTTCATATAAATACCCTCCAAATGGTGGCATGTGGTGTAGGTAGCATTCTGGACTACATAATGTTATAATAGGAGGCATGAGTAACTTTACCCTTTACTGGGCTTGAAGACGATTTAAAACGCTTTTATTCGGGTTTTGGTATGATTTTTTCTATCATTCTGTTGGGGTTAAGACAGAGGTCAGTTATTAGAAAAAATGCCGTTACCTTTCTTCTTCCATATAAACGTCAATCTATGCCTTTCAGACCCTCCTGAGTGTTTTCATAGACTTGTGCGAGCAGCGGAGACAAAAAACTATAGTATTGCAATATCGAGCATCGAGTATTCCAAACTTGGTCTTCCTCGGCAGTTCTTCCCATATCTTCCCTTCTTATCATTATACCCCTTCTTCTCCGAAGTGTTTTCCCACAAAATGTGGCCGGTAATTTTTGTCTCTTCTCCCTTTAAGATATAAAATATCTTCTCACCAACTCGTCGTTGGATTCTGTCATTGTTGATTCTAATGGTATTTATTCTCGACCTCATTTTCTATATGGTGTAAATGTCATGAGTTTAGGTCAAATAATATATATATATTTTTTTTTAACTTTTGCCGATGTTTCGGATTTTTATTCATCCATCTTTAGGGCTATAAACAATGATGCATGCTGTTTAATGTTTGATAGTTCTGTTTTGATTACATAATGGTAAATTTACAGTCATTAAATATAAAAATACATAGACATTCAAGATTGTTACCTTTAAGATTGTTACCTAGAAGGTAACAATCTTGAATGTCTATGTATTTTTATATTTAATGACTGTAAATTTATCATAATGTAATCAAAACAGAACTGTCAAACATTTAACATCGTGCATCATTTGTTTATAGCCCTGAAGATTGATAAATAAAAATCCGAAACTTCGGCAAAAGTTTAAAAAAAAAAAATATTATTTGACCTAAACTCATGACATTTGCACCATATTGTTGATTCTCTCATTTGTCCATTTGATCTTCATTACTCTCTGATAATACCGCGTTTCCATTGCTTTCATCCTTCTTTGCTCTGCAGTTGTTACCTTCTAGGATTCACTCTCGTAAGTGGACGTGCTTCAAATATGTATGAATTAACACATTTGGTAAATACGGACAAAGTCCTTGCGCTACTAGCCCCAGTTGAAAAGCTAAGTTGCGAATTCTTTATTAATCACTGTAGGCCACTAGATTCCTTAAGACGATAATAGGCGGCTCTTGTGAAGGACATTCAGAAAAAGGTACCTTATTAATTATTCTCACTGCATAGAAGCATACTCTTTTCCATACATCTTATTTATTAAGCCTTTCGGCTGAATCAGCTGCCATCTGTATCTGGTAATGACCTTTCCATGATCGCCGACGTTTCGGCAGGAGATTTTCCTGCCATGCCGAAACGTCGGCGATCATGGGAAACCTAACCCAGAGGTAAACCCGAGAAGAACTCAACAGCATCATTCGCCGGGAATGCCTGTAATCACGCATCACCTTGCAGTTAATTAATAAGCTTTGTGGAAAAGTTCATCTTTCGATACATTGAGTTTGACTTCTACTACGCTCCATCGAGTGCCTTTACTCATAATTACCATAATGCAGCGTAATTATTTTTTACTGGGCATTATTGGCTGTCGGAATTGTGGATGGCGTCATATGCCTTGCCCCATCGCCATGAGTCGTGGAATCAGCCCCTGGAAAAAGTGCCCTCTCTGTCAGTTGGCTTACAGCGAACCGAGAATTCGTTTCCTCCTACGTGGGCCACTTATTCCTTCCACCAAGCGAATTCCGAGGTTCGTTTTTCAATGCAGCACTCTTGACATTTTAGCCTTGTCCCTTATCTCCTTTGAGCTGTTTTCTCTTCGTTTTTCTGCACATTCATCCATTTCTCTCTTCGCGTCTTATCTCCTGTCTCGAATACGTTTCCTTGCTCCTCTCCCCTTCTCTCATTCCTGCTCCATTACCTCATTATCTCTCCTTGCATTCTTCCGGTTTTTCGGAATCTTCTGTTTCTCTCAGTCGGAATGCTCTCCCGCGACGCTCTCTTGCACTTTTTTTTTAATTTCAGCTCGCTCAGAAATTAACATTAATGGTGCCTTTCAGAATTTAAAATCTGGGAAACCAAAGTAAAAATGGAAACTCTTTTGAGCATTGATTAGGAAAGTTTACAGTGTATCTAGCTCGTCATATTGTTACTCATCGGGCTCTTGTGGCTCATTTGCCCCTAGGATCCCAATGTCTCCCTTACCTGTTCATGAGGTTTCCCAGATACCAAACAACTAGAATATACTCTAATACCCTTGCCCTTAGAGGTGGAGAATGGCACCCTTGAGGTAAGCACTGAGACCTGTAATACAGAATTAAGAGGCTAGGAAGTTACTTAGGATGCTGAGTCGATTCTATTTATGTCTACAATGCTTATTTTGGCTTGAATTGTTTTCTGTATGTCATCGAAGGTTGATATAAGCTTTCGTGTTGTTAGAAAGGTTTTTGAAAATAATTTTGGTTCGTCAAGTTTGTTAATTGAAGTGGAGTTTTAAGTGAAGTTTTTCTTCTTCAAACATAATGTGAAACATGAAAAATACACTATACCTAACTACTATTTTATGGAATTACACCCAAATGGAATTCCAAAAATAAATGTCCTCCATTCACAAGAGTCCATTTTCCTTTCCGTAAATCAATTTTCAAAACATCGTGAATGGTAACAATATTCCTCATCTATGAGAATCTAAATGCTACAATAGGTGGAGTTTAGTGAATTACCTGATGGCAATTAAGTAGCTGCTTATATTTTTTAACAGTTTATTTTACTCCCGGCTAACATTTTCTCCCTAATAGGGTAGTTAGAGATGACTATAAACCTATTGCGATTCAATATCTCCATTTTAAGGTACCTTCCTATGCCATCTATACCACTATTTCTGTCACACTCCTCTTCCATGCATGCAGTGTCATCTACATTCCGCCACAGCTAATATCAAGTGTTAATTATCAAGTGTATACTGATCAGTTTTTGTAGTGGCATGTATAGGACTCTGTTACTGTACTGACTTCATGTATTTCTATCTACATGCTCATACCGAGCTCATTTATTTGAAGGCACGAAAGTATTCGTAAATAGTATGTTGATTGTCCCGATCCCTCCCCTTTCCTTCCCTTGGTTGCGTCCCAAGCCTTTCGTTTACACATCACTTTGCCCTGGACTCCTTTACGGCATTAGTTTTCTTGGTCCCATTTATGCGGTTCACTGCCTTTCGATAATTTTTTTTTCATGGCTGGAATGAATGCATAACTACCTGCTGCATTCGGCTTCGGTCCGTAAGCGTTTTTAACCTCCGCCTCTATCCCCCATCAATTGAGCCATCAAAAACGCTTAAGAGACCTCTTCCCTCCCCTCTAAAACACAAACTCCTTCTCCAACCGCCCGCCCTTCAATCACATTCCTCCATCATCCACTTGAGAGCGTCGAAGGGAAGAAGAGTACATCCGACGTTAGATAAGCCCCGAAATGCGCTCTCTGATTGTTTTTGTTTTGTTAAGGTCACAGTCCGTCGAATTCGGGGAGGAGGTTGAGGCAGTTTGGTCCCCCTGAGTGGGGAGGGACCCGATAGGGCGAATAGGCGGATCCCGAACTCACTCACGGAGTCGTATTGTGGGAATGAAAAAGTATTTTAGGCGCTTTTGCTCAGCATATACTTTTGTCCAAGGAGGTTGAAATGCAATAGAGAGGGCACTGCCGGTGCCATGCGCGGAAAAGGAGCGTGCATGCATGCTCCCTTTTATTAGACGAAAAAGTATTAGACCATAGCCTACTTTGACTAAAATATTGACATTTTAGTTGGTCCGAAGTTAAATTCAGCTACTCTAATTAAGGTGAAATTATCGCTAAAAATTTCATTTAACCGATGAAAGTTAATAATTAATATTATATTATTCACTGATAATTCACACAACTCCGTTGGAAGTTGTGATATGACACCAAACACAAAAAGATGAGGCAAAACCGTTCGTATTCACGGTCTTTTAATGAGATATTCTGCTCGACCAAGGGGCACTGGTGGATGAAGGATATTTACTTAAAGGAGCTATTCAGTGAGGAAAAGTCACTCATGTAAGTTCTAGTTATAAATGAGAGGCACGCTGAAATAAATAACTTTTGTACACTTCTCTTAAGATATCCTACAATTGAAACTTTCGTGTCTAATTTGGCCAACCTTAGGGATTCTGAAGAAAAGTAGCAATGCCGAGACTAGCTAGATTTTCGAACTGATCTCTCATACAGTATTTCGTACTGAAAAATTTACTTCCGTTATTGAATTCATCAAGTCACCTTTGGTTCTTGTTACTCTCGGTCTTTTTTAATTCATTGTTTCGTTATTTACTGTAGATTAATTTAAGAATGCGCTAAATATTTCATTTTGAACTTCTGTTTAGCCTTCAACCCTTCCTTTGAATTAATCTTGGGATTAAGACTTTTGATTATTCGCGAGTTTGGACTGATTGCCCTCCACCGATGGATTAAATCCTTTGAGATCTCGTTCAATGTTATCTCTTCATTTATCTATCTCGTAATTCATTCTCTCTCGCTGTTTTACTTCATCTATTCATTTCAGAGGCTTCCTTTGCACGATTCATGCTCTTTATATTCCCCTTTTAGTGGACCCTTTATGAATAACTGAATAGAGGGGATGATGGAAGGAGGCATGCATTGTGACGCAGGGGAGGGCAGATTAAACTCCTTCACTATTAGTCAGTTGGGCTCTTTTGTCGGAAACATGACGTTTGTCCGTTCAGATTAGAGTAAGTACTAAGTTTTTGATCATGAATGACTCGAGAAACCGTTCCATAATAGAGCATATGGAATGAAAAGTGGAAGTTATTGTCATGAGATGTCTGAAATGCCAATTAAAAGACGTTTACTTGGATATTAAATGACAAGTACGTCGCTAACCAGGACGGAAGATGAAGTGATTTTTAAGTGGATATTCCGGCTTTCGCCGTCGTTCACAAGAGTCAAAGCTTTTCTTTTTCACCAGTTCTGCTGCTCATCCGTTCCACAAAGACATTGTGGACCCTTTTTTGCGTTAACTGGCAGCTTTACTCGCGGGGGTAATATTCCCTAGGAGACCCAATAAAATGGCTGTAATAAATGCGGAATTGGGTCACCATTGTTCAATTCTATAGCCTTCAACCCTTCCGTCCCGACCTTTATCATCCTTCTCCGGCATGCCACTTGGAGAATTTTATAATGTATATTGCGGCGCTGAGAATAGGGCTCGCGGCACATAGAGGGGCGTGTTGTAAAAGTGTCTAGATCCTGATGTTTCTCTCGGAATACGGAAAAAAGCTTATTGGGATGCAGAACCCTGCAGAATTTATTGAAGGGAATGAGAGTAGGCAGTTGAGGCGTCTGCATCTACAGATTTCTCTGGGAGCCGCTGCAAGGGTTTCTGGCAGGAGGTGTCAAGACATCAGCCATGAAAAAGAGGGGAATTAGGAAAAGTAATTGGAAGCTGTGAATGGGTAACTGCTGGTGGAAGTGAATTATATGTTAGTGGAGGGTCTTTAGTGCATCGCTCTTCTTTTGTAAGTCACTAATAGCGTGTGGGGGAGAAATGGATTTTTGCAGCAATCAGGTCGGAAGAGCATACTTTTTATTTTGTCGCTGATATAAGTTCTAGAGGTACCTACTGTGCTGGGCTGAAATAATATTTTCCGTAACACAACGAATCTCGCGTTTTCTCATATTTTAGCATCTGAGTCCCTAGTGGCTCCCAACCTAATCCCTCATCAGCTGTTTTGCTCTCTCTGTTTACTCGTAGCTGTGAGTAATGAAAAGCTAAGAGGTTCTTAAGTACATGGTAGAGGTGTTTGGCCAGCGAGAGAGGAATAGCGTTAAAAAGTGCCCCGATTCGAAGATTGAAATCCTATTGAAAAGACTTACTACAACTGTCGGAGAAAAGAAATGCTTTGATGTCCTCCAAGACCCCTAAAAACCAGCAGACAACCGAAATGAATAGCTTCTGTATCGAAGGGGTTCTCAGTTCTCACCTCTTGTCAGCCCTGTAATTTCCGCATTAAAGTCTACCCCTGGTACTGTTAACAGTTGTTCTCGAAGCAATTTCCCTAGCTTCCATCTCCCGTGTAAAACGTCGTCCAGTTTTTACAATCTTCCCGTCTTTCTCCAGCCATTTTTGCCATTCCAGTCATTCCTCCGAGTCACCGCAGGGGAAGGAGATGCGGAAGGGGATCGAGTTTCTTCCGAAAACGCCGCAAGTCGATGCGATTGGCTCCCTGACATGAAGACTTGAGCGGCGTCGGCATTTCGTGAAAGTGTCTCCCGATCTTCGTATCCTGTTTGTGGCCTGCGTTTTTCTTGCGGTTCCTCAGTGAGTTTCGTATCCACATAAATTTAACATCGGAGTGTGTATATTCACCATGAAAAAATCATTTGAGCTGAGCGTCATTCAAATCAAGATGTCCTAATCGCCGGTCGAGTTTGTGGGCTGGTGACACCGTCAGATCTGGCTAAAATACCCGCTCGACAGTTTGGAGATTCGGGTTTTAAACTCGCTCAATTCAAAGGAAATTTTTATTGAGAATTTCCACACCTATGCGATATATCTTGCACCTGTGTGCGGGGCCGCGTTTATTTGCATAATGAAAATTAAAATCCGTGAATGATTGCAATGTTTATTTCCTTTGGAACCGCCGAACATTCTCTACACTTATTGCTGTTTATTTCTCGTCATAATTATTACTACCATTAGAATGGGCCCTTGGATAGTCCAGCCTCTAATCTCCCCGAAAGCGGGAACTCTTTAGTATTTCTGCGGTAGTTATGTCTAATTTTTAAATATAAAATCCCCTTTAAAATATTTATATTTTTGCCTCTCTTTATATCATCCAAAATTCACAATCTCCTTCTACATCCTTCTTGATAACCCAGCCATCTCTTCTCTTTCACATTCTCCTACATTCCGTTCCCTCTCACCATTTCCTCCATCCAATTTTACTACCATCTTTGAATTTCTTCCGTCAGCCACCTTTCCTCTCTCACCATATTCAACCCCTCATTTGTCTTTGTCTTCACCCGGCTAATCCTCTCCACCCTTCTCCATATGCACATCTCAAAAGCCTCTTGTCTATGCCTCCTCCTCAGCGACCAAGTTTCTGATTCACATAGCGCCGTGAGTTTGAAGTTCACTCTATTGGTGATTGCGGAGGGAGGATGCAGGTAGACTGGAGACATTTGAGATGTGGGCTTGGAGAATAATGGAAAGGGTGAGCTGGGTGGCGAGGAAGACGAACGAGGAGGCATTGATTCTGATTGAAGGGGAAAGAAAGTTAGTGGCAGATGCTCGAAAAAGGCAGGAAAGTTGGATGGAGGACGTTTGAGAGTCGAGGGCTTGTTGAAAAGGTTGATCGAGTAGATAACGCTGGAGAACTTGAGGAGAGGCAAAGAGTATGAGGTATTTAAGAGACCCGATGGCGAGCCATTTATATGAGAGAAATTGTTAAGATGGCCCAGAAATTGGTATGTTAGTATGATGACTGTCCAAAAACCTACCAATCAGCCGAGGGAACACCCAAATGAATTAAGAGTATTGGAGCCACCTGCAATGGCCTCTGAAATTATGGCTATCGGGTTATCACTCCAGTTGGATATCTGGACCTTTTGTCCGGAGTTTTTTTTCCTGGCTTTGAACCCGAATCCTCCATCAAGTGCCCTACCAAATGAGCTTCTACAAAGCCAGCAATACCTTTATCGAGATAAAAAAATTAATGTTTTTCCCTGATTTTTTCCTAACTACCCACTATCTCGTGGACACCTACCCAAGCGTTACTTGCATCTGTCTCGTGCTTCCTCCCATCTTCATTGCAGCTAACCCTTTTTCCGTGAGAAAGGGAAGAAATTGGGTTTCTTAAACCCTTGCCGCGCATTTCAGTGTTCTCTTGAAATGATTAGTGTTGATGCGATCCTTTCCTTTTTTTAGCTCTCTCTCTCAACGTCTTATACCCCTCCCCGCGTCTTTGAACTCTCTCCTTCTCCATCCCAAAGACCCTTATAAGGCTCTCTTTTCCCCCTGCTTTCCTCTATATCCCGCCCCTAAATATCTCCAAATATTCCGTGTATCTCTCTTACACCCTTTTTTGAGGGCTGAAATTTGGGTCGTGGGGTGTTCTTTTTTTCCCCTTTCAGCTGTCGTCTTCCTTCCGGTCCGTGGAAGGCTTGCGTATTTTCCTCTCTGCAGGGTGTTATGTGTGGGAGTGAAAGGGGTTTATCTCCCCACCCCTCCCAGCACTGGTGCACATTTAAACACATTTTGATGAACCATTCCTCTTTTTTTTACCATCGCCTAATATAGCTCTTTCTGCCGCCCTTTGCTAAACAAAATGGGCGGAGTTGGTGGTTTCCGTGCTGCGGGAAGCGGGTCGCTGAGTGTAAAAAGGGGGTTTGGTGAAGGGAGCAGATGGCATCGTTATTCGGTTATGATGCTCTCGGTTAAGGCGGACAGGGTCGGCCGAATAATTTAAGAACATATTTTAAACTGGTATTTCGTTCCTTCACTTGCATGTTTAGCTGTCTGAGATACGTGACGCACGTATTTTGCTATCCTAGAGCTCTGTTCATCTTTACCTTAAAGAATTAAAATTAGCCTTATTGCTGCTATCTCACTGTCTTGTTCTGTGGTATTCTGTTGAATTTTACTGAGCTAACGGTCTCCACTATCTCTTCCTCAGCCCTTTTCATAAGCTTCCCTCTCGTTTTTTTTCTTTCTCATTAGTGATACACAGTATTAGATATCTTTTGACCCTCCACTTTGTTTAAACTTTAGTTATTTTTTCTCCGTAGCACGTGAACCAGTAATTATCATTTTCTTTTTTCTCATTGTTTTACGTAGTTCCTCCCATTCAATGCTTTTAGATAATTCTCATATGTTCAAAAACTTCAGAATTGATATTTGTCTCACTTGCTTTCTTAGCAAACAGTATTTTCTTTCCCCTTCATAATTGTATTTGTGTTGTTATCTTGGAATAAATTCGAAGATCCTAAGAATTAATTTAATTTTTTTCAATGGATTTCATTAGGTATTTTTTCTTACTTGTTTCCTCAATTATTTTGCTTAGATGTGTGCTGTCTTAATCACATCTCCACATACTCATTCCTAGTGCTTCCAATCGGTCTCTCTCCCTCGTCTCGCAAATTATTATTATGTTATAGCTCGCCAGTTGCGATTTAAGGTTTCCAGTTCTTATATGTGAGCAGAGTTAACGAAGGGTTCTTGTATGGACCTCTATAAGGACTTTCTGTCCTTTTATCTGACCCCTCTCGTGCGTTTTCCTCTCTCTGTCGCCATGATCTTCTCAAGCGAATGCCCACAAGTTTTGCTACTACTTTACTTCTCTCCGTTATTTTATTCCCTATTTTTTCAGCTAGAGTTCCGACATTTAATAACTATTCCTCCTTCCTGAGATGTAGGTATGTACCTTCGCATTTTACTCCGCTAAGATTTAAGTGGACTTTCTAAGGTAAGTTTACTGTGGTTTAAGGTTCAAACGGAGCGTAAATGCAGCCATAAAGTCATCCATAACGAGAGTACACGGAACCATTACTCATGGTTTCAGAACTTTCGGGTCAGCTTTGGAATGCACGACCAACCGTGCAACCTGGGTAGGGGTTCTGGTAGTTTCTGTTAAAAGTTAATGTATAAGAAGAGAGAACGTAATATTTCACGCCACATTTATCTGTTTACCAACCGGTTTCCATGGATAACGTCATTTTCAAGGTGCACATATCCTCCTCACTTCATGTGACTTTCCTACTTAGCGTTCAGCCAAGAAGTGGAATGGCTAATGGAGCGTGATATGAGTTATGAATCGTTAGACGGAATGCGTTGCTTTCACAGAAAGACTGCAACGTGATTGAGAATTGATATGTATTTTATTTTTACCTCTGATTCGTAAAGGAGAGCTATTCACGTTAAGCATTAGGTTTATGGAGAGACTTGGTTTTCGGGTCTTACTCCGTGTCTATCCATATTCTCCTGGACAATATTTCGCCGGTGTTCCAGCTGGCTTCTTCAGGTCAGCTGAAGTATCGATGCAGTTTTTCGTCCGTCTATTTTTCATCATAATCATCACCATTGGTGCATCTGTCCGTAGACAGGTTCCAACGGTAGCGTTATCTCCACAGCATTCTGTCCTGGGCCTCTCTCTTCATCTCTGCATAACTCCTTCCTTCTTTTATATCTCCTCCTTCCTCCTCCTTCCTCTTTCTCCCTTCCCTTCTATTTTCCCTTCTATTATTAATTTCTGTACGTTTTTATTCCTTAAAATATGTCCAATCCATTTTGCCTTTCTCTTTTTAATTTCTCTCAGTATACTTCTTTCTTCTCCAATCCTCCTTAGCACTTCTTCATTCGTGATCTTATCTTTCCATCCAATCTTCTCCATTCGTCGCCATAGCCACATTTCAAAGCTTTCTAAGTACTTTTCTTTTCTCTTCTTCAACGTCCACGTTTCGCATCCGTACAACACAATGCTCCATATAAAGCATTTTGCAAATCTTTTCCTAATATCCATCTAGATGTTCCTTGCTGTCACCAGTTCCTTAATCCTGCTAAATGATACTTTTCCTTGCCCAATTCTGCTTTTAATTTCTTATTTATTATATATTTATATAATATATATTTATACAATAATAAGTCTATTTGTGCTCCTTTGTTTTAGCGCCTTTAGGCTGAGGTGTGTTCTGATTGGACCCTATTGTTGAAGACTCGTTTCCTTGAGTAGGCGAGAGTGGAGCCGTCTTCTCGGTTGAAATTATTGGGCGTTTTCGCTGTTTCAATCGCTTCCCGTATGAGTCTAGGGAAGTAGCGGCCTTCTTTTGTCAATAACTTGGCCTTTTTGACGTCAGTGCTGTGCGTGGGCTCCTTCCACTGATGCTCGGCGACCGCTGACTGGCGGAGTTGTCCATTTTTCAACAGTAGGGACCAATCGGAACACACCTCTCCCCAAAGGCGCAAAAACGGAGGAGCACAAATAGACGGACGAAAGACTACATCGACATTTCAGCGGACCTGAAGAAGCCAGCTGGAACGCCGGCGAAATATTGTCCAGGAGAATATGGATAGACGCGGAGGAAGCATTAGGTTTATGCTTTACGTTTGGCAATTCTCGGATCCGTCTCAGCCATTTTGAAGTTATTGAAATGGGGTGCATTCATAAATGTTTTTCCTCTCATTTGAGTTGCGTATATGACGGAAAATTTTCTTACGAACTCAAATGTTTAATCCTTATGTTTATGCGTCAACCTCCGACATGAAGGATTTCTTTAAAAAGTGGATTGAAAGGTGAAAAAGTCTCATGATTCATAACAAGCCATTGTTTTGACGTCACAAGCACGGTATCACTCCTATTCTCGCATTGCATTGCTTTGCATTAGGAAGGATCAAATCATATGAGTGGGTTGTCTTCCATATGGGAAATAAAAGTGATTATTTTTCTCAAATTAATATAACCCAGCTGAACTTCACATGTACATGCTTCCTATTTCTGTCAGTTCCGTGGCTTAATCTACTAGACTCTTGATGACCTAGTGCTTGGACCCCGCCGTGTTCATTTAATTATTTTACTGAAAATGTTTCCTGAAAACAACGTTTTTAGACGTCAAAATTTCGTATATAATGTATTTAAGGAATTTCACTTCACATAGAATTTATCATTAGTTCGTCTACTAGCTTTATGTAGGTTTTTTGGACAGTCCTTGTCATGATTTTCACATTTCTGGGACATGTTTTCACTTGCCTGCTCATTAATTGCTCGTCATCTTTCTCGAAAGTGCTCCCGTCCTCCAAAATTTTTATCGTCTTCCTCCATCTTCCGTGCTTCCCCAGCGTTCTCCCATCTATATTCTCTTCATTGTGCCCTCACATCTCAAAATGTCTCCCATCCATCTTTTCTGCTTATTTCGAATTACATTCGAATAGCTTTTAAAAATTAACAATATATATTTCTCATCAGTAAGCACGTTATCTGAATATCATTCGCGCTTATGGGTTGCTCTGGGAGCCGTTATTGTTAAGGATAGGCGGATTAATTCCTATTGTTCTAAATTGATGATATCGGACGACCAACTCGTAGCGCATGTGTGAATAACTACTTTCAGATCTCTGTTGAAACGGTGCCTGGGTAATCACCCCATAACCAAGGATGCTTGATAACTTCATTAGCTCTCTTAACATTTAGCATTTCTTTATTTTAACTGGCTGAAATGATGTGATAATGCCCCCTCCCCCCTCCTATTGGACGGACACAAACAGTACCTTAGTGCCACGAACCGATACATCCGAAAAGTGAATGAGGCGTATATATCGGTTTACGAATTAACGTCAGTTTCATTTTATGACTAATCATGCTTTGCCGTATTATTGCTCTTAAAATGAAAAATAAATGTGAGGTTAGCAACTACATAAATGTAAATCTGTAATAATGGCGATTACTATTTAATGTTATAGTTTTTTAAGAGTTTGCATGTAATTGACATGATGCTGTCGGCATTTCTCACGTCTATACTGATACTAGATGACACAAAGATCCGGTTTAATTATCTGGTTAAATATTTTCTACATATGAAATCCGATGTTAACCGTTCTCCGGTCGATAGCGCCCATGTCAACTAACCGATAATCTGACGTAATAAACGGAACCCGTGTTCTTAGTTAACGTCTTGTTAACTAAAATGCTACGTCATAATGAGGTTAACCTTAACCAGGAATCATAAAAGGGTTCCTAAGTGGGTTAAACCAGGAGCCCTTATTAAGGGTGATTCATCATTCACGAGGGAGGTATTTTCCATCGCGCGAGAGTACCCGTATTCTTCAAATTGCCCTCTTCGCCCCGAGTAGCAGATGAGCATTCTAGATCATTAGCCCATTTACAAAAGCTGCCAATTGCTCTCATTTCCAAGGGAATTTCGTCATGGTCGTGTGGTCAATATTTATATATCCGGCATCAGAAATTGTGAGTGACTGTTGGGAGACGATTTTGAAAGGGGATCCGAGACCTCATGAGAGATTGTTTTATAATGCTGCCAGAATGCTTTGATGCTGCTATTAGATTCTCATGAGAATCTAGAGACCGGGCGATATCGGCTAATTAGGAGAGAGTCGAAGTTGGGACCCTCTTGAGGCACTCAACCACTTCTAATCTCCTCTTAATGATGGCTATTATCGCTTGGAAGTCTGTTGACCCATATATCCCGTGGATTCGAGTTCCACCCCCGTTATAGTCTCCTTACTTTATGGGGATGATTAAAATAATTCCCATTCATGACTCGGCATCCCTATATTTCAATGACCCGTTTATCACTACCGGTTCAAAATATTTAAAGCGTAATCTATCTTTTAACGGTGAAAAATAATGCGAACCTAAGGATACCATGGTACTTTCATAATTATAATAAGTTTGTGTCGATATATTGTAGAATTTGTTGGGCATAAGTACCTGTATTTATACCTACTCTTGATAATGTACACGTTACAGAATATATATCATCGAAATGACCGGACGGATGAGTCTTGAGAGAGGTATCATGATTTGGGAAATCTTCCCTAAGACTTTTTTTATAACCCAGTAATTACTTATAGAATTGCACCTACAATTGGGTCACTTTTCAAGACATACGTACCGTATTGAATTTGTATATTTTTTCTTATTACTGTAAGTTCATCACCAGCGTAAAACCCTTGCTAGCCATGTAACTCTAACCTTTTTCATGTCTGAGGAGCTAATCCCCCCTGCCGAACCCACTGTCAGTGGCTCTCAGGTTGTTATATGCAGCCCTGATCAAAATCAGCGAAGAAACTCGAGGCACTACATGGAAGTCTTGTACGAAAACCATCCCTGTGATTATTGGAAGCTTGATGCTTTACTTCGGATTAATCACATTTGCAGTGATATCTTTACTTTTACCTTATTCGTCCCAGGTCATGTTTAGAGTCTTCAGTGTATCAAAAAGAAGTTTGTGTGGGGACTAACCAAAATGCGTTGCGTAAAGTGTGGCCGTATAGAGTCTTTTATTTTGCTCCTCTCATTAATTTATATTACTTTTCCCTACCATGTTATGTTTCCGTTGAAAATACATGGTTGGGTTCAGCATAATGAAATCGCATGTAATTCAACTACATTTTCCACCGACCCAAATTCTCTTTTCCCCATCTCATTTCGGTGAACTGTAGTTTTTTTATCTAAAATATCGTTATCAGTCGAATTATTTTCACCTAGTCCACCTTGGGACATTTAATCCAATCTACTGAGTCGTGCTGCGAATTTCGTTTTACTTTTACGGGTTTAGAAGTGGACCGGAGAGTTAAGAGTGAGGCAAATGAGGACGAGCTCGGTGATTCGCGACGTGCTAGGGATCCGGGATGGATTTTTTTAAGTTTACGATTTTGATTAGGGAAATCAATGAGAAAAAATATTTTTTTACGGCCGCAATTGGGACGCGTTTATAGACGAGAAGCCGTTTCACCGTTTTGAGAATTAGCGCGGTTCCGTCTCGCGCCGCTCGAAGTCGTAAATCTCTTTGGTGTGTATGTGTGAGGTGTGTGCTTTGGCGCATCGCACTCACTTATAGCGGAACCCGCACGCACTTGGCGTTCTTTGTTTTTTTTTTTCGTTTCATCACATCCCGAGTATGAAGCTGGTTTTCGATGTTAGCCACCGTGTCACTTATCACATGGAGTCCTTCCCCATGGATGAGAATCCAAGCATGGTGGAAAGGCTTGTGCGTTCCAAGGAAAAATTCAAAGCATTTTAACTTTAGCGAGCCATCCCCTGCGGAGATGCGTAAATCTGCCAATTTATTTGATAAAAAAATTATTCCTCTTTGCTTTAATTTCGAATGATTCTTTTTCTTTCAATTTTAATTCCGCACGCACATTCGTGTGATCGTGATTTTTTCGTCCTTTTTATTACAGAAAACAATTTTGTAATTCCGCCTCTCTGAGGACAAGAAACCAGCCTGTACTAATTTTCACCTGGCACTTAAGTTTCGATTTATCTGGCTTCGGGAGGTCATGACAGATGCAACTTCCAGAGAGCTGAATGGCTTCTACCATTCCAAGCTCTAGGAGATCTTGGGAAACCGAGGGTTGTGGCCATCCGTGCTAGATAGGTGAAAACTTTGATGCCAGATGAAATGGTGGTTCACTCAGCTCCTGTTCCTCGGAGAGACAGCTTAAAAGAAGGTGTCTGACCATTTCGAAGCGACCTCTTTTAAGTAAAACGCGTTAAAAACCGAGGCGCGGCAGACTGCGGGCCGCCATCTCCTACGCGGTTTTTGATGGCCCCATCAAATATTGTGATCAATCCTGCCAGCCACAGGTCTCAAATATATCCTCCATAGTATTATTTACTGCCAATTTTCTGACTATTTTCAGGTTATGTGCGAAAGTTTGCAGAGGAAATATCATCACCATAAATTTTGCAATAGTCGTCATTCGGGAAACATGTAGCTCCTTTAAAGCCCTCAAAGATTCATATGGGATAAGTATGTCTCGGTAGCTTAACTCGCCAAAGCGATCAGCGAGATATCAATGGGGTCCGAGTGCGAGTCCCGGTCAAGGCGAATGATTTTTCCTCTGAATTGTGCACTTGCGGATGACGTCGTAAAGGATATACGGTGGTTATTTCGCTGTATTCTAAAACTTTATTTCGATTTCTTATGTAGTCCCTACTATCTTATTGTAACTACATTGATCTAAATTATCATGCTCTTGTCAATATCTCATTAAGCTCGGTTGATAGGTGAACTGTTTATTTTTGAAGAGTGGCAAATGTTGATCAAGGGCAGTCAATCAGCCTTCGTCTCCGTCAGGTTTGCTTTCAGTGCGCATCCCAACATAAAAACCGATCAATACATTTGTCACTCGTCGATAGTGAACAGTTCACCTATCAACTGAGCTTAATGAGTTATTGGAAAGTGCATGAGCAGTGCTTTCCGAAGGTAATTAAAAAGTTATTAATGAATGGGTTACTTTCTATACTTAAAATTTGTTCCGCAGGATGCTGGTGGCATCGTTAAAGCCGTTGTTTCCAACTCTTATTTGTTGACGTTCTCCGATGAACGCGGCCCATCTCTCGCCCGCGCGCTTGAACTCACTTCCGATAGAGTTCATCGCTCGCGATCAGGGTCACGCAGTTAAGTGCGGGAGTTTTAGTGGGCTAAAGTTCGGACCCATCCCACACGGAGTCACTTTGGGTCGTAATTCAGCGGATCACGATCTCTCTCTTCGGCGCATCGGACGGAAGTATTGAGAGGAGGGGGGAGTGGGGAGGTCCCTTTATTTTTTTCTCAAAGGGCGGCAATGCGAGAAAGGGAGTTGGGAACGTAGGGGGACGAGGGTTTGGAAAGGAGAGGAGGGGGGGGGGGGCTTGCGAGTGTGCCGCAGAGTCGTAAATCTTGACGAATGTAGTGCGCATTTTGGTTTGTTTTTATCCCATATGAACGCCCCTCGTGAAGGATAGTATGTGCCGCGCTATGGCCTTTATGTGTTTTTTTGCTACTCCATCTCCCTCCCGTTTTCTCACGCTCAATTTTCTCTCAAGTCTTCAGCCTCTGCTCTTCACTGAAGAAAAGTGATAATGAACAGCTTCCTCTCCCTTTCCGACCTTCAAATTTGTGCAAAAAATCGAATCACGATTGCGGTTGATTTTTTTGCCCATTTCATTCCGAAAATTAGCACAAAAAATCCAATCGAAGGTGTGGAGAGCAGAGTATGGTAATCGTGTAGGTGGTTCTGATGAGTTGTTCTCGGGTTTCCCACCGGGTTAGGCTTTCCATGATTGCCGACGTTTCGGCAGGAGACTTTCCTGCCATTTTCAAGGCTGTGGATGCGGACGGTCTTGGTGTTCCAGTCTTTATACTCTGTTCCTCCCACCGTGGTCTCCGTTCATTGGCTATCCGTTCCCGCCGATAGTATGGTTTCCCGCATTTTTCAAGATAGGATTCCAGGCACAGCTGATTGTGAGACGAAAACCCTGATCCCTGTTGAGATTGTTGGTCGTGAGCCGGATCTCAATGGCTTCTTCAGTAATTCTATCCCAGTATCCTCTGGTTCTGCCCAGAATCGTGGTTTCCTCCCAATGGATGGTGTGGTTTTCTTCTAGGTTGTGTTCCGCCACAGCGGATTTTTCCTTCTGGCCGAGTCTGAAGTGGAGTCGATGTTCTTAGAGAAAAGATGTTGTTAGAGGAAAGTCTCTTGCCGAAACGTCGGCAATCATGGAAGGCCTAACCCGGTGGGAAACCCGAGAACAACTCATCAGCATCATTCGCCGGGAAAACCTAAAATCATACATCACCATTCTCTACATGTAGATGGTTGTTAGTCCTCCTCAATGTCTGGAGGGTCGTCTTAAGCCTAAGTCACCATGTCTGTAGCAGTGGGAGAGGCGACGCGCAACTGAGGTCATTTTCGCCATTATGATGTGGGTAGGGCGCTAACAAGGAGGTTAGAATTAAATGGATGAGGCATGTCCGTGAACGCTCATTGAAGATGGTGAAACAAGAACGGGTGCATGCGAGGGATACTGTGCCGAGTAGGCATTGCCTACCAATCAAAAAACATTGCATTAAAAAGCGTGTCCTCTTTTCGAGTAAATTACGAATTCCTCGCCGAAAATCAGTCATAGCAATGCTTTAATTAAGGCGAAAATTTTAAAATGTAATTCTTGCATCATTTAAATTTTTGCATATATGGTGATTTCCACCGTATTAACAGATGTACTCAAATGAAATGATGTCCAAGAAATTTTTTTCGACTTGAAAATTTATCGAAAATCGAAAGAATTACCACATTTAAACGTCTTATATCCGACGGACTAAGTGCTCCTCTTGAAGTGGTTTCCGCAAGGCATCCAAGTTGGGATCGGGAAATTATTAAGAATATCTAAAAAAGTACCCGGGGAACCAGAATCAATCTGGTTGTAGAGTCAGTACCTCAGCCACCACACTAACTCGATCCGGAAACTGTCCCTTACTTCCCTTTATAAATCCTAAGTTGCAAAAGATAATTGCTCTTGGTGCACACATAATGGTTGTACGTGTATAACCAACAAATTTAACCCCCAAAGTTAAGTGCTGCATGCGTGACTAGATGTCGACTGACGACTGTGACGACTAAAGTATTGTCAGTCATGGCGTTCTCTTTTTGATTGTATGGTTAAGCTAGTTTGACAGCCTTGTTAAAGGCCATCAAACAATACTTCCCTCACAATGGTCGTCATTTGCTAGATACATGTATCTGGAGATTTTTTCCTGAAGATTTTCTTCTGCTCTCAACTCAACTCTCCTCTCAGCTAACCACTTTATTCCTGCATAATTTTCACTTTGGCGTTCTTCCAAATTTGCCATATCTACTCCATCACTGAACAGCCTCGGTTATACTTTCCATTCATATCTCCCTTCATTATAGTTTTATAGTTTCTTATGTTCCAATGCGAGTTTAATTAGTTTGTCTCTTCTACTTCGCCGACCTTTCATTAAATTTTTCTCACCAACTCGTCTTAGGTGTCGTGATTTTCTATTTCCATTTGATGTTCATCATTGTTCGCTAATAACACTCTTCCAATGCCTCCAATCTTGTTCATTTAGCTGCTGCTATTGTCCAAGATTCGCTACCACATGAGAGCATTTTCCATAAATATGTTTCAGTGCAGTGCTTTAACTTGCTGGCATGTGTTGATGGTCATCGGTAGATTCTTTTTCTGAGCGAAAGTCCTTTCTTTCTCTGGGCTACGCTGCTTGCTATATGTCTTTCTTGCCCCTTAATGATACCCTTACCGTTTAAAAATCACTGAAGTAGAGTCTTGTTCCATGATATTTACTCCTTTAAATTTTTCGGAGCTGAAAAATCTCCATTTCATGTCCGAAGCCGAAATGCCTCTCTAAGAAATCCTTTCCGTTTCTCTCTCGTCGCCGTAATCATTTCCTTTCGTCGGGGCTGCGAAGTGGAAGGATGGAGGGTGGGAGTGGAAGAGAGTTTTTTTTTGTCTCTCGAAGAACAACACCCTCCTTCCCGTCTTTTTAAGTTTTTTACTCGGTGACAACATCGCGGCACATCGTCTTCCCGTCATGTGCGCGCGAGTAGTGACGCAACCGCCTCATCCTCCTGAGACGTCCTCGCCCTATCCCTTCCTTCGACCCCTCTCTGTCTCTCTCTCTCTCTCCTACCACTTCGCAAATTCCTTCCTCCTGCATCCAGGACCGCTCCTCGCGCCTGCCGTCACCCAAGCAGCCATTCCTCCCTCTCAGTTTTTGGAATTTGGATTGATTCAATCTGCTTTCAAGGTTGAACGGTAGTTTAAGTTAAATTTGGGTTGATAATAATAATAACTTTTATTACTTCAAGGCTCAAGTCCTTTGTTAAAGAGCATGTAACCTCAAATTTACAAAGTTAAGTACAAAATTTTGGATTTCATAATTTTAAGCGTTAGCAGACATTTATGTTAAATTTCGGTGCGAAATTGAAATATTACAATAAAAATAATAAAACTGTAGAAAAAAAATGTTCTGTTATCTCGTATTTTAATATTCATTTATGTATTAATATTATCAAGTGTACATATTAGTGTGAAAAACCCTTGCATCACCATCGCAAGATTATCTTAGCTTTAGGTAGGCCTTTCTTTTCCTACTAATAATTCATTACGGAAGAATATCTTTATTCTACAATTTTTACACTCCAAGGTGGTGAAAGTTGCCACGAAATAATCATTTTACTTGACAAAAAAATATAACTGTTTCAGGCTGGATATGGTGGAAGTTCTCGATATTCATAATGAATAAAAACACTTGGTAATTTTCCACAGATTTATTTCTTTGGCACGACGCGTTTCACCACACTGTGGATGATTATGCCACAGTGTGGTGATGCGCGTCGTGCCAAAGAAATCTGTGCAAGATTACCAAGTGTTTTTATTCATTTTGAATATTTTACTTGACATTTTTTCATGGCGAATTTAACCCTATTTTGTGTATATCTTTGCACCCGTACGCGTGACTGTGTACCACATAATTTGTGTAATCGCAATGACTGGAAAACTACTACTTTTATTTTGTAGTGTCGCTTTGCGTTCTTCAGCTCTTGGTTGTATTTGTTCCCATCACGACACTCAAAAAGACTTTTATCTTTCCTTCCATCCGCCATCTTGCCTAAAATTCTCATCTCTCTCACAGACTTCAGCATCTCATTACCCACTAATGCGTCCTCCGTCCATTTTTTTCTGTTTTCTGCGAATATCCCCCGCCAATCTTCTCTCCTGGGACAGTCGACACTTTCGAAGTCTGGTTGATGAATTCCGTTTTTACGCGCTTCCAAATTTACATCGCAGTTGTGACACACATGTTACCCAAGCAACTTTTGGCGGTATTGTGACCTTCGATAGTCGACATCCGTAGACGCATTTACCAAGATAAGAATAGATAACCTCACTATTTCGCTGACGTAAGAAATCGAATATGGTGTTTGTGAGTGATGGCCTTGGAGCCTGAGGTTAATGCATCTTTTTTGCGGCCAATGTGTGTGAATCTTTCCGCAATCGTAAATTTTGACTTTCGGAGAAAATTGGCGCATAACCTTTAACTCTCTCGATTTCGTTGATTCTCTATCTGTTGTATTCGAAATAAAAGATATGTTCAACGTTTTTACTCACTTATATACCGATCGTCATCCGTGAAAAAACATAGAAATCGAGAATCGCTACTTTCAAAAAAATTAATTTCGTGAGTTGTTAAAGATATTTTATTTCTTGTTTCAAAGACGTCCCATTTTAATTGTCGTTGTATTGAGCAATGTGATGATATGCAACAAAAAAGAAAAATTCGACCTATGGGAGCCAAATCATAATTGCTCCCACTATTTTATCTTCAGGGGTTTTTGGAATGTGCAAGCCCTTACACCACGTAAACGGTTTTACCCCTTGGATGGGCTTTCGAAGACGATTATTAGACAATCAGCCCAACAATACTATCACCGCTTACGAAGTTCAAGGTAGCAGATTATTATTTCTCACAAGTAAGCTTCTTGGTACCGTTCAGTAACGAAAAAACTGATTAGCTGTAGCATAAAAAGTTCAATGCAATGAATCGCAATTTTTGCTATTTATAATAATGATTATGTGCATGGGGAAAAACAAGAACGTCCGATCCTTCAATTGAAAAAATGAAACGAGCTATAGAACGGAATTAAAAGATTTTCTCATTTTAATCTTTATAACCTTAATTTGGCATATTCATTTTTAAAGGAGTTGCATCCATGCGTTTGGTTGCATTGGATTTAGGTCTTGAGGATTGAACGTTTCAGGTGCCTCTAGAAAAACGATTTATGCGTAACCCGGATGCGTTAGCATTGCTCAGTTTGACGTCACATTTCAACCTTGAGAAACTCATTTTCGACATATTAATGGTCTTAAGAAATACACTTCCCTACTACTGAAGCATTGAGTTCTAGGTGACTTTTGATTGCGTCACCAGCTTTTATACTACTGACCTTTACCTGGGCTGGAAAACTTGCATGCCAGCTTGGTAGATATGCCCATGTCGAGTTAATAACTGCGCAATAGAAGGCTGTGAATAGTAGAATATCATAACCTTACTACGCAGAATGCCTGTTTTTTTATTTTCAGTGACTGCTAGACCGTTAAATTCTTTGGATATGGTTGAGCGGCTAGAAGTTACATCATTTGGGTGGACTTATGCCTTGTTAACTAGTGTCTGGCTGAAAGGTTAACGCTTACCTCATGTGACCTAAAGAGCGTGCTTCAGAAATCAGAGTCATCGTTAACCTCCGGATTGGATTAATGTCAACGTCAAGTTACCTTGGAATTGGGCAATGTGTTTCGTATTAAACCTGCAGACTGCCAATTAGATATTTTAATATAGGCTATAGAGTCGTCGGTTCTCGTGCTATTTTGTATTGCACTTTTTTGAATTCAGCGCGTTGTTTCAGTGACTTTTTCTGTTCAAGTGAAACCAAAATTGGACCTCCCAAATCTTACTGGTGGGCATGGTCTTGGGCATATCACAATTATGAGTCAGTTAAATCTTTAACTTGAATGATATCTATAAGCAGTGAGATTTGACTTGCTTCATAGGCATCATCAGTGGTCGCCACATGATTGTTTCGTCTTCTGATATCGTGAAAAAGTTTGTAACGACACGGACAGAAGTAAAATGGTTAAAATTGTAAGAAAAATATGAGGAGAGTCTGGGGAAATTGTGAAAAATGTTTTAAGGAAAACCCTCTCTAGATTTGGTTGAGAGCCGCTAGAGATTTGGAGACCAGACGCTCCACGTAAGTCCGTTTTACACGAGGCACTTGCTGCACAGTCGGATGCATGGATGGATGTACGGTGAAAATAACGTGGGACTTAGTAGAATTATTGCGCAAATGCATGATAAAACGACAGGAAAATAGCCCCTGCTCTAATTGCATGCCCGCTTTCTCATAATTGCTGCCGCAATATCAAAATTTTATTGCGTATGCGCAATCGCTGCGCAATTTAGTGGCTCGTGTAAAACGGCCTTTAGATTACTTAAACGTTTTTAGATCAGGCTAGTTTTAGTGTGACACGGAAGACATTATTTTAATCCCGCACTGTATCTTAAAAACTGATAGAATTGACAAAATAAAATAAATCCACCTTCAAACCCTAAATATTGGTACAAAAATGCCTTTTTCCCACGTACCACTAGGAACTATAACAAAAATAGATTGTGGTACAAAGACACTCCGATAACATGTAACTCACTTCCTCTCCCTCTCCCTATTCCTTCCACTTTTCCACGGCTGGTGTCCTACTACCCCCTGCCATGAGCCCCTGCAGCGGCTCCATAGGTAGAGCGCATATGTAGATAAAGTCTCGGGGAATTAAACCCTCTAGTAATGTTTCCACGGTGGCACCCTGTCTTTTCGGTTGAATGTCATCTCGCTTTTTTTTTCCTCGGAAGGGTGTTCGAAACTGTTTTAAATGCTTGGTTGCGACATCCTCGCTTGGAATTCACGTGGGCGGTGTATATTAGCTAATGGTTCAGCTGTGTCTCCCTTGGAGGGCATCGCCTACGTTCGGTAAATCCTCCAATGGGGAACGTGCATTGTTTTTTGTGTGAAATTCATTTTGCTAAGCATACAGAACATGGAAATACTGAGATCTTCTTATTCAAAGTTACTCTGCTTCAAGCTTAAACTTTTACTCTTACTAATATTGTTTGTGACATGTGATGACTCCCCTCCCACCCAACTTGCAGTCAAGAAGGGGAGAATGGAGTAAGGAATTGGTCCAAGTAGGGTGGAGTGGAGATGATGAGATGGACGCAGACTCCAGATGGAGAAGACGGCCGGATGCTGCACGCACTCTGGGGACGATTCGCGGGCGATCAACTCGCCAATTCAGGCAATCGTCTTTTTAAAGGTCCCCTCGCCTCTCGCTGCATGTGTCCGCTGATATGAGTGGAATAATATTTGAAAAAAAAATTAGATCGCGTCCGGCAGATGGCTTCGTAAAGAAAACTCCCCGTTAACTGCGTAGTATAACCACCCTTACGTCGATTTATATAAATTGACGAATTAGGTTTCGTGTTAGCACATTTGAAAATTTTTCTGCAATTCTTGTTTCTGATTTTTGTAATATCTGCTGTCCGGCAGATAGCATTGTTAACAAAACTCCATGTTAATTCTTAGTAGTTATAAGAACCCTGCTGTCACTTAATAAAAATAGACGAATTAGGTTTCGTCATTTCATCTTTGACAAGTTTTCTACCATTGTTTTTCCTTTTTTCTCATATTCGCTGTCGCATTCCTTCTATATTTTTTAAATGGTGGTTATTCTGTTATAATTACCTTTCTTCTTGTCTCTAACGCTACCGATTGTCATTGTCTCCCTTCTTCCCACCACTCAGTTGAATCCGCAGATGCTCACATTTTCCTCGATTGATTGAGCATCACAAATCATTATCAAAAAACTTTACGATTCCATCCCCTCCTCATTAACATTACTGTACTTTGTGCAAGCTGAATGACATACAAACTTGCGCGGCAAATATTTCTATAATGATTAAAATATTGATCTTCTCAATAGCGATATCCATGTCATGTTTACAATAAAACTAGGGCAAGATGTAAGTAAATAATTCAATTATTTTAATTAAAAATCGTCGAAGTTACTTCCTTTCAATTATCTTAGCCCGGTCTATGAATGTTCTCAAGAAGTGTCATATCAATCCTGGCCAATACGCTGGCTTGGCGCGCCGGAAATCCGTATTGATAGAGGAAATATCAAAAAATTTCTTTTTAACAAGAAAATAATACCCCAGAAAAGTTGTCGCCAAAGTTTTCGCTTACTTTTTAAAATATCCTTGAATTTATTGTAAACTGATTTTTCACTTAATCGTGGCCAAGTCAGTCTAACATTTTCCGCCTTTAATTTTTGCTACAATGGGTAGGTACTAATTGAGGCGATTACTTGCTCCGTTCAATATTGCCTAGAAGTAGCATCCTGAAGGCTCAAAATTAATTGCATACATTTTGATGAATTGGGTAGTTTGAGGAGGTCGCCGTCACGACTGTGTTAGTCAAAACAAATACTAAAAATCCTCCATTTTGTTTGTTTTCATTGAAATACTCTGCTTTCATTGATGATAATATGCAGATTATTGGACGAATTTTTTTTCTATCCGATGAAACAGACTGCAGAAACATTTCTTTTGAGTCATTGCATTTTCAGTGTAATCAATGTTGTCATTAAATTGTAACAATTAAAACATAAAACGAAAGGTACTTGCATTTTATTTTTATTCAAATCCCTTAGAGCTTTTGCTTCTTATAAACATGGAAGGCTATTCGGATTTGTCACCGGGTCACTTCTCTCATCGCTTCCGACGTTTCGGAACTCGAGTCGAAATCCATCTTCAGGGTTTATAATGGATTCGAACTCGACTCGAGTTTCGAAGCGTCGGCAGCGATGAGAGGAGTGACCCGGTGGCAAACCCGAATAGCCTTCCATGACGCTTACACGCCGGGAAAACATCAGACATCACTTCTTACATACAGTTTTTCGTAACAATGGCATTTATAATAGATATTGAAATACTTGTTTCACCATATTTCCCTCATTCTCACGTTTTAACAGGACGTAATTTAAAATTCGATTAGAGAATAACTTAGCGTGGAAAGTTGTGTAATTTTTTTGTTCATATCAAATCGAAGTCGCATTTTTGTGCATTTAACAAGAATATGAATTAAATGTTGTTTAAGCCATTTTACGGTTGAACCTCCTTAACCTTCAGTGTAGGCAGTCCATCAGTGGAGGGGGATGCGTATATTCCCAGGTGCGTTGTCGAAAGCGCTTTTCGATCGTGTGTTGTTTCTCTTCTCACGCGGTGGTCGCACGTCGAATGTTTTCGAGAGGGAGAGAGAGAAAGGAGAGACAAGAGCGAGGGGCCGTAGCGGATGGGCGTGTGCAACGCGTCCACGAAAAAACACCTTTGGACGTGTCCCGTGCATTTCTATGAGATTTCCTTTCGTAAAAGAGGAGCCCTTCCTTGGGTGTCGTCCGCTTGGCTCATTCTTCCCTCTGCATGCGGCTCCCGTCCCCTGCTATTCTCTTCTTCTTGGCTCTCATTCGCCATCAATCCCCTCCCGGCGTCGTCGTCGCCTTCCAAAGCTCACGTTCTCGCGATGTGACCGCCGGAGTCCTTGAGGGGCGGTCCCGACTTTTGATGTGTTGCGTCTCCGTCCACCTCCTCCTCTTGCTTCGGGCGCGAAATGAAGTGTCGCCCACACACAAATGTGAGCGGCCGGACGAATCGTTCGTCGTTAGTGTCGTATGTTTTTGGACGCGCAATGAAGTTCGTTACCCGACTGCTATAGTGATAGTCACTATACTTTGAAAAATTACAATTATAATTATTTGAGGCATTTTTGTCAACATGAGAAGTCTTCGATTGGTAGATTTGTTTTCCGCAGCTCTCAAATCCATTCTCTTCTCAGCTAACTGTTTCATTGCCTCATGAATCTTCATTTAAGATTCTCTCATGATTTGCCTTAGGTTTAACCTCTTTGGCTTTCCTAGATTATTTTTCACTTTTATTTATTTATCCATTATTGTTCCTATTCGTCTGTTGTATCTCAGAATGTTACCAATAAATTTCTTTCTTCTCTATCTCTGAGTTTTCATCTAATGTCTTATCTCTCCAACTCTTCGAAGGACGGTAACTCTCTCTCCATCCATTTGTTCATCTTTGCATTTCATGAGCTATTATTAATTATTGTATCGACTATTTTGTATTTGGATAGTTTAAAGAAGTGCAATCGCCTGATATTCCGCAACCGTTGGTGGCTACCTCGGTATACTAAATGTTTGTTCATCTGTGTTTATTCTCTCCCTTTTTCTCATCTAAAAAGCCTCCTCCTTATTTGGTTACTTGAAGATCTTAATTCTAATCACAAACTTATACCACTCCATCGATCGTTGTAACCTGTTCCATTGGCTTACTCTACCTCCTACTAATTTTCTCCAGCAGCTTCCTCTTCTAGCCCTCCGTGCACAGCGATCTCCACTCACTCCCATCTGTCCATCACAACTACTCCATTGTCAACCACACCCACATATCTTGCGCCTCCTGCCCGCCCTCTTTTCCAATGCGTGAAGAATAACGAATGAGTGACATACCCTTTCCTTAGGATCTAATCAATATTCTCATTGAATGGAAGTGAGAAAATCAGTAATTTAAGGAAAATAATTTTTTGTTGAAGAATCAGTAATAACTTCAACTCATGGTGATTGTCATGTGTCTAATAATTTCAACTCATGGTGTTATCATAGGCATGCCATTTTCATTAAATTGCCTGTCCACTGTGCCAATTATAGGGAATGGTATGGTATTAAATGAAAATTATTATTATTAATTGATAAATATGCTCAAAAACATTTTTCTAGCGTGATGGCCTTTAAATGTCTATTTTAAAATTGTTTTTCGAATATCCTTCTCTCCAAGAAATTTTCATGGACATGTCTTTCGATCCAAGGAGAGAAAAAGTTAGAAGCATGGTCGGCATTATTGCTTTGTAAGCGCAATACTTTGACTCAATGATGGAATTTGGAATGAATAAAAACCGTTCTATATCAGAGTATGAGTTTATTCAAGATAAAATAGAATAGTCGCTAGCTATTCTTCTTCACTAGGCCAGGTGTATATGCATAACAATTTTTCGTTTCGAGACATGTAGTAAGCACTCCCCCATCCCATCAGCTCTGCCGTACCAAGCAGTATCGTTACATTCTTCGGTCATTTGGTTATAACTTGTCTTAAAAATTACGAATAAATGAAGCATAAGTAATATTTATGATGGCTGATATGTGCATTGAAACACACTGAATTGATTCGCATCGTTTAGGTAAGCTATGAATGCGACGTTGCTGCTGTCTTTCTTTCTGCGCCGAGTGGATAGGAACAGCTAGAGATTTAGGAGAAGTTTGTCTTCAGTCAACATTTCATCGCTCGCATAAAGGGGCGGATGCCTTCTTTATCCGGGCATTCAACTCCCCACAGTTCGAACTCCAAACCTTAATTCTCATTTCGTATTGCGGTGGTCTAACAGAATTGAAGTCACTGGGTTGAGGTGAGCGACCACAATGAGCATCGAAGGAGTCGGTCTCCGCCGTCGTGACCTCTATCTCAAAGGATCTCAGTCCTTTTCTTTATGGACTCATTAAGCTCTCTTTCGAAGTGCACCTGTGCCCAGTGGACTGGCATGGGGGAAAGGGGAAAAAAAGAACGAATCACAATGCCAATGATTCTGCCTTTTTTATACGTTTCTATTCATCGGAGGCAATCCCATGATTATTGCCTCATTCATAAAGGAGTTCTAGGAACGGGTTTTCGTCGCTCAACATTTCAACACAAGAAGCAAAACGCTCTGAGAAGTACGATATAAATTAGCGGAAGAGGAACGATGGAATTCCTTCGTTTAACGCCATAGCAGCCGTGGAAAGCTCTTTAGGCCTGAAATATTATAATTGAACGCACCGAAGAGAATGCTTTAATTCTGAATGTTTGGTATTCAAATAAGATAAATGTTGGTCTTTCGTGCTCTTCTAACCGTAAGCTTCACGAATGTCACTCATCATTTGGCATTACATATTTCGATTAATTGGTAGATGCTCGAAATGTCCCTTCCAAAGCTTATTTCGGGGTCACCCTAAAGCTTTTCCTGGACATAGATATTGTATCATGTAAGATCTGGTGTTTTCCCAGCGGATAACAAATCTTAGGTGTTCTGGGGATTCCCACCGGGTTAGGTAATTGGCAGCGGCCAACGTTCCGACAGAATACTCTTCCATCATCAATGCCCTGATCAACCATCATTATCAAGGAATTGATCATGGATAAATGCTCTGATGATGATGGAAGAGCATTCTGTCGAAACGTTGGCAGCAGCCAATCACCTAAACCGATGTGAATCCTGAGTACACCTAACAATACCTATGGATTTATTACCCGTCTCGTCTCTTGTGAAGTTCTTTACATCCTCATTCTCCCGGTATTTCGTCCTAAACTTCTCTTCTTTTAATTTTTTCCCACGCTTATTAGGTAGCCTCCCCTTATCGCTCTCCTCTGCATCCCTTCGATTTAGTGAGGTGGCCATAGTAGAGGCTTCCCATCCTCCGGGCTAGGCTTCGAATCCCGTCGGTGACAAAGATTTTTCAGTGGAATCGCAATGCCTACTTGGGTGACATGTGGAGAGAAATTTAAGTGTAGAAATCCGTCCGTCGGATGGAACGTTAAACTGTGGTCCTTCTGACGCCTTACGGTATGAACAGGATAATCCTGACACTGGAATCCTCTCCTCCGGTCCCAAAGCAATTCAACCAACCTACCTAAATTTCCTCGATGGCGCAAATGGCTCCATCTGTCTTTCGCTTCTCCAAATAGCCACCCAACCAACTCAACTCTCAATAACTTAGCCATCCTTTTTTGCCTTTTCTTTGCTTTTGATAAGTTCTGAATTAAAATATCATGGAAAGTGGTAGAGTTTATGATCCAGATATGTTTGCATGTGTTGTTGATTTCAAAGCATATTTGGAAAGTAGAAGATATAAATGAAAATATTGGAGTTTATATGGAGCTTAATGGGTTTATAAGTTTAATATTGAGGATAAATCCTAATAGTCATTTAAATACAAAAGGAAATGGACTGCAGTGAAAAGGCTGTGAAATTACGAGTTATTATCCTCTAGCATTCAATTGGATAGTCAGGTTTATCCTTTGTAATAAATAAATAGGAGAAACTAGTTCATGGTAGGTAGATTGATAGACTATTGATTCAAAATTAATTCACGGTCAACTTAAAATAAGAACAAGGCTCGGAAAGCACAAATAAGAGTGACCAATGGGGAAGCTGAAGAGCAGGGTACCACATCTCCAGTGCAACTGGTACAAGGAGTATGAATAAGAACCCATCCTTTTTTGCCTTTTCTTTGCTTCTGATACCACGTGATGTATTTGACCCTAACCGTATCTTTACTGATGAATATATGTATCTATGAATGAAAAAATTAATAAAAAATGAAAAAAAAATGAATTGCTTACGATTAGCACTCTCTATAATGCCGCATTTAATTTTACGCGTCGAGATAACGAAGACTTCCGCCGCTGAGGCGAAAAAGAATTATCATTTGGGTGGAAATAAGAAATGCCGGAAGACTTGGCGAGACTCGAAATTTATTGCATTAGGAGTCTGACCGCTCATATTTTTTTATTCCCCTTCACCGACAGGAATGCACGGTCGCTGTTCCGGGATGGGAGCTGGCCAGAGAGATAGAGAGAGAGAGGATCGCGTGGTTCTTTTTTTTGTGCATTCCTTCATTATTTCAGCGTTCATTCGTTTGGCTCCCGCATACCGGGTCATAGGTCATATCGCTCTCGGGAGGTCGTGGGGAGAGAAGTGTGGCGGAACGCATATGAATGTACAGTGATGGGCTTTCATATCCGAGGATGATGATCTCGCATGAACGCATCCCCCCCAACCATTCTTTCTTGCGGGCGAAAATGAGCGGGGTGGCACAAACAATGCCGTAGCCGTGGCAACCAAAGGATAATGTGTTTGATCAACTGCTCTGCTGTGCGCAGCTGCTCTCATCTTTTAAGAGGATTAACAAAATCCATCTCATCCCTACCCTATCCAATCTTGAGTGCGTTGTTATTATCTTATTTTTTTTGCTCATTGTTGATTACTTCGTGTGTGTACCTACAGACAAGAGACGCCTTCTAAGAAAAATTTTGTCACCGCAGCTGCTCCTGTGAGCGTGCCGTAAGACACTGCATTATAGCCTATAGAGCGTGGAAAACCTTTTTTTATTAAGTTTAATCTTTTTGGCTAGCATTCATTTACTCATCTGGCATTTTTGAAACAGAGTATAGGTGGTCTAAAATAAGAAAAAAATGTTCAGTCATTTGATTCACGACTCAGTGATTCGTGCCTTTGAAAAGAAAAACCGTTGTAATTCATTTTCCGTTGGAAAGTAATGTTGCTTAGTAAAGGGTCATTCTTTTAAAATGGCTTCACCGCTACAATCCCTTAACCTTGAGAGAAAATGTTTTGAAATCTTCACCAAGATCTTCGGGCTCTTAGATGTAAACGCCCCAATTGTTGTCATGTTTTGCTTCTCAACATTCGGTTTGTTCAGCCCCCAAAAGTAATAAATTATGCGGATATCAGGCTAGGGTAGCGGTCTTTAAACTGGATTACGTGTACCTTGGGTGGTAAATGCTTTTTAGTTTAGGGACACGCGGAAAAATTTGAATGATGGAGGGAATAGTCTTAAATAATGTAATTAATACAAATGGCAATATCTTCTATGCATACATGTTTCTACTAAGGTAAATGGGCTGTTGATGGAGACGCCAGTCAAGAAAATTTGGAGCTGCTCCTCTTGGGTGTACAACATGCTCGAAGGGTCAGCTGTCGGACGCAGCTACTCTTTTCTCATAACAGTAGATAATCCACATCTCATGTCTCTCGTTTCTCAACTCGAGTGCGTTATTTTCTTAATATTTTTTGTTCTTCAATGTTGATAGCAATAATTGACCTTCCGGGGGTTGAGATATTTGCGTGAGAATCTCTCTGACGTTATATCCTCCTGTCCCTACGCCACAGCAGGACATCTTTCTGCCTTCAAAGTCCCTTGCACCAGGTCCCCCCCTCAACCATCTTCGCCATCTCCGTCTTCTTCTTAAATTTTTTTGTCTCTCCCCACACTCCCCATCGCATTCCGCATACTTGCTCATCCTCCCCTATCTTTTATATCCACCCCACACACGCACATCACATTTCCCGTCTTCCTCGTCTCTCTCCCCCGTCCCATCCCCCTCCCCCCTCCCACTTGTGGACCGGCGCAGATGGCACTGTCGTTCTCAATCGGCCGTGGTTAAGATAAGGAGTTCCCGCCATTAAAAAGGAGGTCCATCGTAATACGAAAGTTATGTCAGTTTTTTCTCATATTCATGCCCCTTGTAGAAAAAAGTGTCCTCTGCCTATTTACTTTTATAATGCATTTTTTAAGTTTAGTTATTCTATTGCTCCAAAAGCATTGCTTAATATAAGATGCATTTATGTATATATTCAGTTGACTATGTGGTTAACTATTGTATTGAGCTTATTTAGGTGCCAACGAATGGTTCCTGTATGCTGGCACGGTTTTCATCGCTGGCTCATGTTTTCAAGCTTAGTATAGTTTTGTCTTTTTAAAGTACAAAATAAAGTTTTAAGCAAAAAAAGAACTTACATCTCGCAACATGAAACAACAATGATTGAAAAAACACCATATAATGGACTTTTTTTACAAGATAATCAAGCACGGATATTAATCCCGCAAAATTATGTACCTAACTCTTCTTTTTATGACTATCATTTTAATATCTTTTTGAGAAACTCTAATACTTTTACGCAACATAATTCTATGCATCCTCCTCTTTCACGCAGTAGAATTCTATTTTTATGCCATTTTCTACAAGTTATACTCGGCATTGTGTATGCTCAAAGGTGGTATTGGGAAAGCCGTGGGAACCATTTAATTTCAAATTCAAAAGACATATTTGTGATTAACTGATGCATATAAAAATCATTTTCCAGGAAATATTTTTTAAAATAAAAGCTCCTGCTCATATTTTGTTTTTATTTTGAGCCAAATACAGCAGTTTTTGAAGGACAAATTCTTTTTATGACTATCATTTTGATATCTTTTTGAGAAACTATTACTTTTACGCAACATAATTCTATGCATCCTCCTATTTCACGCAGTAGAATTCTATTTTTATGCCTTTTTCTACAAGTGATACTCGGCATTGTGTATGCTCAAAGGTGGCATTGGGAAAGCCATGGGAACCATTTAATTTCAAATTCAAAAGACATATTTGTGATTAACTGATACATATGAAAATCATTTTTTCAGGAAATATTTTTTTTAATAAAACCTCCTGCTCATATTTTGTTTTTATTTTGAGCCAAATACAGCAGTTTTTGAAGGCCGAATACGTTTGTTCATCATAATTAAACTTTGTCGCGCAATTCTGTTGCTCGGGCTGGTAAAGTAGTGACTAAAAACTACATTCGTTGTGTCTGTATTTTTTATTTATTTACTTTTTTAAGTTACTGTAATTTTAGTTCGTCTCCAGATATAACTAATTTTTTTATGATCAGTCAGATAAAGTTGGGGTTTAAAAGTTGAAGGGCCTGCGTCGCACAATTGGTGCTCTGACACTTGCTAGCTAATCTAAGTCTGTCATGTATCTTTTCTATTGTGTTTGTGGTTTACTATATGACATTGCCATATTTTCGTTCTTGTCATATCGGCTATGCTTTACGTGACGACAGTCTGCGAAGGAAATATATGTGAGGATTTGCGATTTTGCTCTATGCCAAAGGTGGTACATATTTTATTTTTAATTAATACGAGATTAAATAATTTTCACAAGAGCCACGTAGATTTAAGTGGGTTGAAATTGATATGGTTGCCAAAATGCGAGTTTTACTGTTAGGGACTGCATGGAAATAGATGTGAGATCGCTTTTAATTTTTAAAATTTTTTCTGTAAAAAAATGAGGAAAAGACGTTTGACCGCGGGATTTTCCTTTTTGTTCGTGGGGAATGCTTGCAAATTACTGCAAATGTTTACAAATATGTGTCTTCTTAAGAAGAGTGGTGGGATAGCTGCGACCTCGTTAAAGTTCGCGGGATCCCTGTCTGACGATCTTACATATCGTGGGAACTGTTTAATGAGGGAATTCTCATTTCTTTCCCTGGAGAAATTCCAAAATCGTGCATTTTAAGGTGGGGCGAAATGTGAACTCATTCGAATAATTTTAAGAGTGTTGTATATGTTATTATGCATGCCACAGTTTAATAGTTTTGATCTTTTATTGTATTACATGGCATCATTGTTATTTTTAGGCAAATGGATGGCTGTACCCACGCTGCATCTTAGTGCATGGCAAAAGCTCTTGTGACGTACTCTCTGGCTCTAATCAGCAAGATCATTAATCAAGGTATGTATAAAGACCGCTCAAACGTATCTTTTCCTCATAGATATTGGGTGTTTGCAAGCGTTAATCGCTAATTAGGGTTGTATTTTATCAAAATATTTAGAATTGGGTGTATAATTGTGTGTATAAAATAAGTCATGATAGGGAAGCAAGTTTAAATGCCATGATCGCGAAATTGGGGTGGAAATCCCATAAAGTTATCGAACAGGATACTCTAAGGGAAATGCCTATAATAGAAGAGGAATATCACAAGGGTGAAGGCTATAAATAGCACATCTGACCGGGAAAGTGCCTGTGTGGATATTTCAGGGAGGATAAGAGTGCATCTCTGGAGGTTAACCCCTCTAGGCAGGATCATGCATGCGAAATTGATTCTCAGAAGCAGAGGGGGGATAAAATTGTTCTGTCCAATGTATCAATTTATTTACGACGCGTTTCAGCGTCATCTTCAGATACAGAACTAAGTAACTGGGGGGAGTTTTCCTTTCTATAATTGAAGGATTTGAGCATGGAATGGACTGTCCGGAAGTGGTTTTAAATCTTTCAATAATTGTATGCGGTGCTTTAGAAAAAGATGGAAACAATATTGTCGGTGCGCCACGTCATTTGTTAACTGTTTTATCAAATTCCACATGGCTTTTCTTGTTGTGAAATTTTCCAAGCCCAGCTTGATCGCTTTGAGCGCATGAAATCCCACCTCTATACCACATCTACTCTGCCACGTGTTTCCCATGGACCTTTGCCGTGCACTTTTTCTCGTTTTTGTATGCTTTGAGTGTTTTTTTTAAGAGTTCGATTAGATGCACTCGCTGTGGCACGTCGACGCGTCAAGAGGAGCCAGACATCTCTTCAAAATTGCGCACTAACCGTAAAAACTCGCTCCTTGTAGTATGTATATTTTTCCGTCCTTCTTCTTTTTCGAAGAGACAGCGAGCGTACGATTTCGTAAATATTTTGTTTCTCACTCCCCTCAGTCTCATCGAAGAATCCGATCCTTCTCCCTCACCGAATAGTCCCCTCAGATAAACAGTCCCCAGGGGTTCAAGGGAAAAAATTCTTCCCATCTTCCCCCCTTTTGGTAAAAAATAGAAGTACAAACAAACACGCATCTCCCTCGAATTGCATGGGCGTCACGTCTTCCTTAGAAGAAAAAAAATCCTTTTACGTCCGACCACTGCGTGCATACGCACTAAAAATAAGCCTGCATTCTATCCTGTTCGAGGGATCCCTCACACGCAACCCCTCTCAAGCTCTCCATGCAACCCTGTCCCCAGACGGCTTTAATAAGCATAATGACGCAGTTTCTCTGCATCGGTTCTCTCCCTTTACATAGAGGGCCTCCTCGAGCAATGTGCATTTCATATCAATCCGATGGTGACTGCGGGCTCCATTCCCACTCTTGACTACTAATGACTTAAGGTCTTGCCTTCTGTGGCATTGATCCCGTCGAGCTATGCATGTGAAAGGCAATTTATACCCCACTTTTATGCTCGTGCCATCTCCCCACTCGAACCCTGCCCGACCCACCCTGCGGGGTTTTTCTTCGACCTCCCCCCCTTCTTATTCCCCTACCCAAACTTTTCGTATAATCAGACACGTGGTGTTCCAGCAGGTTCAAGCAATCCTCGGGGCATTGGCACGAGGCGGTGTTCATTGAAGCGTCAGCGGTCCTGAAGAGGGGAGCAGCTAAACTGTCTTGGGTTGATGTCAAGTGAGGACATCGGGAGAGTTTATAAGGACTCATCTTCCCTAATAGGTGGCAGTAGTGAAGATAGTTTATTTATGAGTGTAACTCGGAGGCGGTGCGCCATGTCAGACATTGGATTAGGGGGAGAACGAAGTGGGCGATCGATGACTTACTTTCAAATTTGAGATGAGAGTTCAGGTACCCCTTCGTTGCGACCCGATCCGTAATTGATTTAGTTCTAGCTTAAGGTAGTTTGAGCGAGATATTTCCCTAGTCAAAATGGAGACCATATTTCATTTTTTTTCAGCATCTTTAAGAAGTATGAAGTAAATATTGTAATATTCATGGCCCAAAAGTTAGTTATATATGAAAAAATGCTCAGTAATTGAATAAATATATCTAAATAAGTCTCTAACTTGACTCATTTTTTCATGCCGTACGGTGAAAACACCTTCGCAACAGAAGGTTTTTTTTGTGATTCCGTTTACATTTCTGCGGTAAGTAAAAGATTATTTTTTATAGATAGTTGAGGAAACACATGATCCACACACCGTTAGGTTTTTGACGAAATCTGGGTGTTATAAAATACGTAGTTTTTTCAATATTCTCTCTCTGGAGCGCACAGCCTTAATCTATCCCATGTAAAACAGCTTATAGTTTTAGGGAAATTGCTCGAAAAACAGTTCGGGAATGGGTTAATATTTTGATATCATTGGGAAGATGAGAATTTTTCTTTAAAATGAGCTCAAATCCTTCAAATTCTAGGTGAATAGATATTTCGCTCAAATTACCTTAATAGCTATGCAAGAAGGGTTGACTCCCGCGATTTCGAAAAATGTAGAATCAAGATGGCTATGGTTTTCATGGAAATTACAGCGTGAATGTACAATTTGCGGGTGCAATCCTTTACAGAAAACTCAAGGTTTTTCAACACAGGCCTGTTGATCATATCGTTTACCGTAGGGGAAACAGCATTGAAGTATTATTTGATATTTATTTGCGCTATTGAGATGTGTTTTTGCATACATTGATAGATTACTGGAAATCCCCCCCAACTCCCCTCCCCAAATCCTCAGGCCCTTCGAATACATGCCCGCCTCAAATCGCTTGCTATCCTTTGAGGTGTCATTCGCGTATGAATCTAACTCTTTATTCCTTCTATCCCGTCTTACCGTAGTCGAAATCTTTTCCTGCTTCCTCCCATTTTTATCCAGCATTCTTCCCTCCATCATCATCTTTAACAGCACATAATTCCCGAATTTCCTTGGTTGCTTATTTTGGGAGGTGACCGACCATTGAGGTTAGTTGCGCCGTTGAGAACGGGTGAGAAGGTTGATTAGGGAAGTGTTTGTTATTATTGGTGAATGATGGAAGGGTGAAGGGAAACCCAGCGTCGGAATTAACCTACTCTAAACGAACGGCGCACAGTGGTCCCAAATCGAAAAAAAGCTGGCCAAAATTAATACCGCTGTTATTTTTCCATACCTACTTACTATATTTGAACAATGTTTCTACAGGTTTTTGATCCACAGAATCCCAATTTGAAGTTTATTTTGTTGTATCTTTGATATTATTGTTTTTATGAGACCAATTATTTAAACAATTAAATGTAACAATATATTAATTGATATTTAATAGTTGTTCCGCATGTTGTTAGATTCGTAGAATACGAATTTGATGTTATTTCTGCTGTATCTCTGATTTTTTATCGTTTTTACTTGTTAAATGGTTTAAAAAAAATATTTTAACTAATTAAACTTTTTCAGTAATCGTTGTTCCTACTTATATTCTATCCACAGAATTCGAAATTATTATTACTGTATCACTGAATGTGCCGTCTGTTAAATGACGCTGCGGCGTCCCAACCTCCGGACGGAGGAGTGCAATTGAAGCTCTCTCGACACAGGATTCAAGTAGGGTATGGGAAAAAGCTGAAAAAAAACTACGTCACGGACGGGAATTGATCCCGGGCACTCGAGGTGGTAATCCTGTACTGTAGCCAACACACTTATCCGATCCTCTTCTTATCCTCCTTCATCCCTTCGTTCGCATTCATCCCAACCGCACATTTTTACTGCGGTGCAGCGCAGTGCATTGGGCCTATTCAAGCTACTGATTAAATTAGTACGTTGTAAAATCTCTTGCCCTTTTGAACTCACCCGTGATCCTTGGTGCCCTTCTCTTTCTGACACGTGCCCCCGTGGTTATTTCTGGCTGATTAAGATTTAGATGTAGAATCATGCCTGCGAGGGGTGAGGGACCGTCCTAGTCTTATGTAACACCTCCCCACTCCGATCTCCAGCCGTCCCCGTAGGCGAATGTTTAAATAGGGTTGAGGAAATAGAGAAAGGGTGGGGCTTTAATCTTAGGGCCAGCTCCGTTGGAATGAGACCTGCCTTTACCTGGGTGGTACGGCGATTGCATTACGTGGACATATCGTCGATTCTTTCTATCCAGTCCCGGTCTTATATTTAAGCTGGAAAGAATCGATGCTGCGATAAGTCGTACCGTCATCATTCCCTGTTGTCCGCGATGATTCCTCTCTCCATCTGTAGAACTTACAGAAGCGACAAAATGATGGAAATAGTACCATTGCAAACAGGTTGTAACAAAAATGCCGTGGAACCTTTATTTTTTTCCTAATGTTCCTTTTCTCTATCTTTCCCCTCTTTCTCCATGGCCGGTGTCTGACACCCCTTGCCAATCGCTCTAGTAGCACCAGGGCTGCTACCAGGATAGTATGTAGATATATTCAATCTTCCATTATTGTCCAGGAAGTAAGTTTCGATAGCACCTATTCTGGAATGTAACGCCAGGCTGAAGCGGTTTTGCAGCTTAGATAATTTTTTTATCAAAAATATACCTGAGCAAAAGAATGCCACTCAGCCGTCACATCATGTAAGCGAATCTTCAACGGGTTCGTAAGTGATCCTGATTTGCTCAACGGAAGATAACTTATAAATTCTGGGTCAGAATATCATCTTTGCATCCATGCGATTTGCATAGAGAATTTGTTTATTTTGATGAATTAATGGTGGTCAGATTTAGGCTATAGGCAAACGTAAAAGAAGTGCATATTGGAGGTGAAATGAGTCCTGGCAAATTGTTGTTTTTACTCGCCAGACCCCCAGCACCCCGGCCACCCGCCCGGCTATACAGCCGTGATGGACGCGTAGAATTAGGGCTTGGCGATCTATCAGCAAAATCACTTCCTGTCAGCAAAAATAGTGAGGGTGCGGCTATATATCTACTTGATGATATTAAATGGGGTAAATCGAGCAATAATATCCTTATTTAACGTACATGTTCTGTCCTGTAATAATGTCTTTATTTAACGTGCCGATAGTATGTCAGCGATCTTTCGGGATTTACTCCGGGTATTTAGGTCCATGGCGGCCGACGTTTCGACGCTTGAGTCGAGCATCGTCCTCAGGGCAGAGGTGAGTGCCTTGACTAGAGGTTGATGTCAATATATACCCACGGGCAGGTCAGGTCCGAAATTTTGGCGGGAAATGTTAGGCATAATCCGGTGGTCTTGATTCTCCCATTATCTTGAGGATGGATTTCTGATAGTATCTTCCGTATGGTCTTTTTTTTTTCGCTCTATACTTACAATTAGTAACTTTTATTAATAGTTTTTATTGCCCATTTCACAGTTCCGATATGTATCATACTTAATGTCCGTCCTTATCCTGTCCCGTATGACTTTGGTCCATATCGAGACGTCGATACGTACATTCTATATAGGTCTGCCGATAGTCATAGTGCATATCGGAATATCGACGATAGCAATCTACCTGATACATCGATTCCGTCTGAGTAGTCATTATCATTGGGTAGACTTGAAAAAAATATTGACGTTTACGTCATTATATCGTTACATTGAAGACTTGTGGAATCCTCTGACAGACGATCGCCAAGGACTGTTTAAGCTTGCCCGTGTGGGAGTGAGGGGGGGAGGGAAAGGAAGTGTTATTTGTCTGGAGGCCTTAAATCGCCAATTCCGCGTGTCTCTCAACTCGCATCCTCTTAATCTGTCTCAGTTGGCGAGAGGACGGGTTCGTGGGTGCTCGTGCCACTGCCTATTCTGCCAGGCAGACACCCCCCTCTCTCTATATCCCTCCCCCACTCCCTCCCCTAGAAGCCCATCCCTGCCCCAATGATACCCTTAATTAAGGAACTCATCACCCATGTATCTCTCATCTCATCCGCCGCCTCCGTCCATCTGCCACGCCCCCTCGAGGCCATTCCTCGCACCACTAACGGTTGCCAACTTTTAAAAGAGTTGATTCCATGAGCATTCCGTCCCATGAGTAAGAAATGTCGTCAGATTAAGCAGAAAACATTATTGTACGATAACTACAGTTAAATTTTCGTTCTACTTAATAAATGAGCAGCATAAACTCTGCAATAATATCACAATCGAACTACCTGTTGTATCAGTTCAGTTGCATCTTAAACCATCATGCTCAAATAATTTTAATTACGTCATTTTGAGATACATTTACATGTTCTTTGTTACTAGCTATCATTTCCATGTTATCGAAAAGTATAAATCACATCGGTAATGGTCAGAATATCATATTAATTTTTATTTAAAACTAAAAAAAAAATGAGTGGAAAAAGTCTCAATCCAAGAGGCGGTATTATTATATATTATTTAATATTTCCCCAAAAATCAGCTCCTATTGTTGCTTGTTGATGAACTCAATGTAAAACATTGGCTATCTACAAGCAATGATGGATAAGCATGAGTGGTGAAGAATCCACCCAAGTAGGATTCGAACCCATGACTCTCAGATTAGCGGGCGAGGACTTTACCCCACCGCCACCAAAACCGGCCAATCAAAAATCATTGCCCAATACCGGGAAAATCGGGGAGAGTTGGCATCCCTACATACCCTCCCTGTTTTTAGTGCCCCCGTTCGTTCCTACGTCTTATATCGTTCCTCCCCTTCGAAGCCCACGGTCACTTAGTAAAGGTCCCCTCTCCACACGCCCACCTCTTTCCTTCTCATCTCTGTCTCTCGGGTCATCCTCCGACATTAGAGAGCCAGCGAATTGTGTCTCTTCCCCCCATCTCTTCCATTCTCTGCCATCATCATCATCATTATTGTGGCAGTTGGCGACTTGGCTGACTGATCAGACTTGGCTGAATTCGACTCCCACAGAAGGCACTTGAATGCTTGAATGAGAATCGGGCCCTTGGTGAGCAAGTCCTTGGTGTGAATTTCCGTCGACCTCCTTGGCAAGTGTGGGTCTGTCGTTGGTTTTGATTAAATCGTTTCCATCGGCGTTGTGGTCTACATAATGGTAAGAGAAAAACTCAGTACTAAGTTTCCACACTCTTTTTTTTAATGCGCACCGACCATGGTTTCAGCACATTCATTTATTTATTTCATTCGCCACCGAAAACGGCACAAAGGCTATTACATAGGCTGACATAATCAACAAATAAATAAAAGTTTCTAACAATAGTGAACATAAAATATAACAGTAATGATGCAAGTGTAAGAAAGGGACTTAGGGACTGGAGAGGGGTGAATTATTCAAGTGGCGTTTCAGGGTGGATTTGAAAGCGGGAGCAGAGGAGAAGAGGTTCAAGGAAGGATATTTCGAGGCCAAGGAGTTAAAGAAGAAGGGGATTCGATGGAAAAGAGAGCGTTGGGAGATGGAAAGACGGAATCGGGGAATGTGGAGAAGAGAGTTACTGCTTAAGGAACGAGGAGGAACATGAATACGAAAGAAAGGGAGAATTTCATTGGTCCGTAGAGATCAGCTGAAGATTCTGTGCAGGAACATCATATCAGAAATGGTGTCATATTCAAGGTTTTGACATTCGTGTGTTGAAACTATGGTCGGTGCGCATTGAAAAAGAGTGTGGAAATTTA
This sequence comes from Pyrrhosoma nymphula, assembly GCA_963573305.1. Taxonomy (NCBI): domain Eukaryota; kingdom Metazoa; phylum Arthropoda; class Insecta; order Odonata; family Coenagrionidae; genus Pyrrhosoma; species Pyrrhosoma nymphula. Next base: position 34,636,884 of record OY754327.1, read on the forward strand.
CTACTGTGGTTTTTTTCTCTTACCGTTATGGATATTGAACGTTTCCACCACGTTACGCATGAAACACTTTCATACCGGTATTACGTTTGAAAGCGGTTGTCCTTTCATGGATGATGGAGCGAAGGAGAAAACTCCAGGATGCTTGAGGTTCGTTGGTTGTACGATAGTGTAAGGTTGCCAAAATTAATTAAATTGCAAAATTTTCAGGGTAATTGAGGTTATCTTTTAACTTACGCACTGTAAGTTGAAAGGTAACCTCTGTGTAACTGAAAAAAGTGTCAAGATGACATAGATACGCTATGAAATTATTTATTCCCGAGCTGTTCCATCTCAATAGCAACTAAGCATAAGCTAAAAGTCAATCCACTTAAAGGTAATTCACTTTTTGTCTCTTTCTTAAGTCCTATTTCCTTTCCCTCCCCTCTCTGAAGCTTCTACCGTGCCGTGTTACACTCGGAACAATGTTGAATTAGGAAGGGGGCAGTTGGGAAGTAATGAACAGAGGTAGATGCTGTATTACTCATTTTTCAACATTGACTCCCGATGCAAAATTTGTATTATCGAGGGATACGACGGGATGAAAATCATCGGGTGTATTTCAGACTATCATCCACCTTGTTTGTTGTTGATACTATCGTCTAAGTTGTCTTCATTCATTCATAATTCTTAACGCATAACGACCATGATTCGGCTAATTTTACACAACGGCCTGCCACGGTGGAAACACCGGTTCCCGATCAGTCACCGTAGTTAAGTATCGTTGGGTTCGGCTCGAGTTTGGAAGGGTGATCCTCCGATTCGTCCGAGTGCTGTTTCCCCTCTCTACAAGTGGCAGAAAGTATGTGCGAACTGACGTCAGCCATCGAAGCACGTTAATCTAAAAAACTACTGCTCGGCTAATTTTATTTATTAGGGTTATCTACCTGTTAAGATAGGTCTAAAGGGAAGCGAGGAAATATCATCTAGCTTTTCACTGGCGCAGGCCCCTATCTCCTTACACAAGGTATTTCTGTGTATCAGCATACGTCTAATCCCGTCCATAAAGCATAGTATTTTTGTTCGCCTTCCCCGCTTACCCACCATCCACCTAAGTCCTACTCATCATCGACTCATGCCTTCAGCATACCTTCACCCCTCATCACCCGTTCCAACGTCTTACCCTTCCTTTTCCTTAGCTCCTCCATAGGTTTCCCCTCCTCACCCACTACTCCTAGTACTTCCTCGTTTGTCGTCCTTTCTGCACTTTCTCCATTCTTCACCGCACCCACATCTCAAACGCCTGCAGCCTTTTAACGTCCCCTTTTCTCCGAGTCGACGTTTTTGAAAAACATAGCACTACACTCCATATTATACCCTTCGCATACCAGAAAGTTTAGCCTTTTCTTTTAACATTCCGTGTTTATCCTCTGGATGTAAAACAGTGCTGTCTTTGAGTCGATATCCTCATAGTCCTATCACCTATCACCATTCAGATCGGCGAAATCGTAAGTATTTTAATTCAGTATGCTCAATTATTATCATATTTATAAAAATATATTTGCTTTACCTAATGTGTGCGGGTTCAATGAACCAATTGATCTTAATTCCTTAGGGCCCATAGTGAATTTCATATAACTGACGCGTGTAAAAAAATGTTAGGGCCCTTGCATTTTTGTTTTTCTTATCGCTTTTTTTGATGAAGTGGAACTCATATGGACTCTGACGGACGCTGGTGACATTTTATTGAGCTTACTTCCGCCTTCTGCTTGGCTCTCTGTTACGTATTTTTTGCTCTTGTCTTTTTTTATATGTCGTGCTGCGCAGTAGTCTGTATTACGTAATGTCGCGAACGTGGTTGAGAACGGTAATGGCGTTAATGTGGGAATGAAATGATGGCTAGAATAAGTTTTTTGATTCAAAATATCTTGACGGTACTGGATCTATTGTTATCTGCCGTTGCTTCCCTTAATATTTTTGTGCCTGAACAACATAAAGTAGACTCGAAATTCGAAAGAGCTTGGCCTTTATTCAAGTCCTCAAAAATGAAGGCAGCAGTTCTCAAAGCCTTTTAAACTTTCAAACCTGCTCATGGCAGGTTTTAAAGCTTCCTTAAAGAGGGATTCGTTCACCTGCTCTTATCAAATCACTCAGCCAAACTAAGTTTTCCTATTTATGCTTGTTTACAGTCATGAGATATTTGATTGGCTATCGTTTTCTCTCTTCTCGAGACCCGTTAAGTCTCTCGTGTGTATAAATTGGGCCAAAATAAGTTCTCGTCGTGAAATATTGCATTTCTGTTATCATTTTCGTCCACTACGGAATTTGCATAGTCGATTTTTATGGTATTTTTTTGCACCATCACCATTACCGAGGGGGAAAACACATAGTGATAACAAGTTCTAAATTTAAAATTCACTTTGAATCTTTGAACTCGTGAAAGGCTCCTGTTTAAATCTATAATTAGGAGATGCTTTTTATCATTTACTTTCTTAAGTATGCCCTTGGAAGTTTGAGCCCGCTCCTTGTTGCATACGAGGTGACAGAGCATCAGGAAACAGAATGCAAGACTTACTGTTAGCTTCGCAATTGGCGTCGCTAATGCCCGTTTACGTCGCCATAAATCACCAGCGCCTTATGTCCCTGTGGTTCATCTTCCTATGGTGCGTGTGAGTCGTTAATTTTCGCGCATTCAGTTCTTGCCACCGACCTTCAGAAGGACGTGATATGTGGACGCTAAATCACCACCCCCTAAAAAGTCACACGCTCGTGACAAAGATGAACCTCCCGAGTCATTTCATCATCCTCCCTCCAGTTGCATGTTGTTCGGAGTATTCCGGGATCAAATGTGATTTATTCCGCCGTGCCACGAGGTTGAAACCTGCACAATGGGAGAATTACTGAGGGTCGTTGTTTGTGACGACCTCGTTATCAGGTTCGGATCAGCTAATTTCAATCCATGCTGATGACAATTAATTTTTTCCTGCTTGAGCTCATGATAATGTGGCAGGCGCTGCAATGGGTAACTTTTGATCGGACGGAGAGATTCACCAAAGAAAAAGACCTGCGAAGAGTTAAAGAGAAAAGATCTATTGTAAAAAAGCTATGGCCGTCGCGGGACGGCTGACATAAGTGGAATATATACGACTGGAAGTGAGGAGTACACAGTATCATCATCATACTAACATATAAAAATTGAGTTGTGTTCGTCTGTTGCTCAATCACTCAAAACTACTGAACCGATTGAGCTGAAGTTTGGCATGTAGAGATAAAATGTATATGGGATGAGCATAGGCTGAATTAAAAAGCCCTCAGGGCCCCCGAAGGCCCCCCCTGGTGATCCATGCTAAGCATTTGGTTCGGTGCAGTGGTTTAAATTTTTGCTTTTTAAATGTACTTTCACCCAAGATAGAGGGCTGGGATTTTTTTATCGGATGGCTGAAAAAATGAAGTTTCTAATTCTTTCAATCGATTTTATTTTATGCTTCGTAATTGTCTGAAATTATTTAACTGAAAAATCTTACATATTTCTCTGAAATCAACATTAGCATATTTCCTTGATAGCCAGAGATTTGATTTTCAAAGGATATTCACGCCTCTAGCATTTAAATAGCGTTCAAATATAGATCCATCTGTTTCGAAACTTCAATCTGTTTTAAGATGGCGGAAATTATAATGACGTCACTACATGCTTCTTACCCCAAAGAAGAACGGAAATTCTGCGCAATGAACGACATCTGTGCATGAAAATTGGCAAGTGCACTAAGAATCACCATAGATTTTTTATTTACCAACCGAAACCAATAATTATGGCTACCCTTTATGCCGAAGGTGCAGTCCGGGTGATTGAGGATTCATAGAATAAATAAACATGGATGCTGCTGCAAATGCTACTTTTGACGTTGTCAACCGGTGGATTGTACCCTACTATCCAATCCTGATTAAGATACTAAACACACATATCAACGTTGAACTGTGCAACTCAACTAAGTCATTTAATGCAAATATATTTATGCACACAAGGAAATCGATCAAGCTGATTATCACTCAGAAGACGGATCAAGAGAACTGGAGGGACGAGGTGACCATCTATCAATCTGGGTGCTATTTAAGTAGTAATGAGTCTGCGTGGCCCATTTTTGTTTCCCGTGCATGAAAGAGCACCAACAGTCACTCATCTCTCTGTGCACCTGGAAAATAGTCACCGTGTCTACTACAAAAAACACAACATACAAGATAGGTTACGAACTCCTGAAATGATCACGCTGACAGTATTCTTTAGGCTTTGTGGTTTTCTTATAAAATACGTTCATTCACACCCGTTTAATTTCAACGTTATGATACATCCCTCTAGTGATAGTATCATAACGTGCTTGACAATGATTTAATACACTGAAACTAGTTGCACAAACCTATATTGAATAAAATAAAAGTTGAAAACTGCAAAGAAATTTCATTATAATCGAAGTGAGGAATTATGGAGGAATGAAAATTTTAGCTGATGGGAGAGTGGAGTGAAGAGTTCACTGAGCTATTTAATTTTTTCAAATTTAGAAAAAATTAACATAATCATCCGGTACTACTGACATGAACGGAATGAATCCGTAATATTCCTTGGAACAGCATGACCCTTGAAGAAAAAATAAATAATTTTCCATCAAAGTCTTTAATTTTTACAATGATTTTCATTTGTTTTACACCATCATCCGGTACTTTAAAAACATGAATGGAAGGAATTCGTAATATTCCTCGGGACAACATGCTTTCGTGCTACGCGATTCGAATTTAGATTTCAGCGCGTTGTGCAACACAAACTGTAGAAAATTACGAACAGTTTCCAATGAAACATCCTTCTTAAAATTCACTCAGGGCAACGTAGTAAAACACACTGAAATCATAAGGCTGTCATCATCAGCATGACGTTCAGTTTAAAACAAAAGAGATATGGTTGTGGAGGTTTCGTGGGGCATGTGAATTCGCTTTGAAGTTCTTGCATATAATAAAAACCTCGTCAAGTGATTCAATTCAGAGAACGATTTTTTTAATGACGCCTCGTTTGAATTCATAATCACTTTGTCACCTCTAAGCCCTTAAGTCGCCATTTGTTATGCATTTCGAATGACAAATGGAAAAAGCTGCTGCTGTCGTGTTCCTTTGGCTTTGAATGCAGGAAGGCCACCTTGCAAGCCGACATCGCGCCTCACGTGGCAGGTGTCTCGAGGTCTTCAGACCACCAAGATGAATCAGTCGTAGGGATGCGATTGGTTTGAAGGATGGCTTCCAATCTGGTGGGCTCGGGTTCAAATCCTGGTGGTGGCAGGAATTTTTCAGTGAAATGGATCGGATACTAAATAGTGGGACCTTTCTTTAAGAGTAAGCTTATGCTCTGTCGCCGGGTTTCTCTCTTCCTTCGTTCCTCAAATGGTCCTTTTTTAAATAACCTACCTACCATGAATTACGCACATAATCGTAGTTCTCATTCACCTACCCAGATAACTAAACAACCAATAGCAATTAAGCCGAGTTCGTTAACCGTTGCTCGCTTGGTAACCCAGAAAAATAATGAATATGATGATCAGCGTCGTGGCTAGGGGCTGGCCAGGCGGGGGGCTGCCAGGGGCGCAACCCTCAGGGGGGCTCACTTTGCAGTCCCACAGCCTACGGGCTGCTGCGCAGCAGTGCGCTGGGGCACAGGCAAACAAAATTAAAACACGATGCTCACTCACGTTAAAAATTTTGCACTTGATTACGATAGGCGCCCTTAACTTATCACACAAAATCATTGGCCATTCTTTCACTATCCGGCACACGCCGATCAAAGCGGCCGGGCGGCGCGCCAGAGAGGTAAACTTTCAAGAGATTTTATAATGCCTAAATGTTCAAACTCGTATTGTATTTTTTCCCTTCCTACATTATAGTAAGTAGGAACTAAATTTATGCTTAAATGTATGCGTACCTTAAATTAACTTTTCAAAGTTATTGTGTTGTTTCTCTTCCTAGAAAATGTCTTGGGGGCGCAAAATTCAAACCTTGCCAGGGGCGCATATGACACTAGCTACGATACTGATGATGATAAACAAGGGAATCACTAATCGCCTTACTGCAAATGGGAGTGATGAAAATCATGGAGGAGTAGAATATCCACAGCGGAGTTGTTGGGCTCTGCACGAATCCGTGGCTATGAACCTCCAACTCGTCCTAGTGTTGTCGTGGATGTCTGAAAGTGGTGTAAAGTGCGGAGTAATTTTAAATGGTCTGGCACAAGCAACAGAATTAATTTAGTATATGCACAATGACGAGATAAGAGCCATTTAAATGTAATCTGATAAATTTTAATGAGAACAAAATGCAACCTTTATTTACATTCCTTCTGTCCTCACTGATTCACTTACGTCTTCTTGTTAGTTATGTTCCTTGCTTGTGACCGCGACGTCATTCCTCCTTGACAACCCGTGGCTGTGTGACCCCCAACTACAATGAGATATGATAGGAAAGCGTTGTTGCTTTGTGCGCATTGCGTGCCATCTATTGCGGTCAGTGGCGTCCGTTTGGTGGGAAATGGGATCGTTGTCGCCTCGGCCGCAGTCGTTTGGGTCCACTTATAGAAGAGGGCTCTCGTTCTCCGGTAGCGCTCCGCGGTTCCCGCTCACCGCCCGCACTCTCGTTGAACGCGAGACGAGACGCGACCCCAACATATCGGAGGAGGGGGGGGGGGGGGGGGTGACGGTTTAAACGTCACTCGGCGCGCGCCCGCTTGAGCCGAATAACCCGAGCGGAAATCGCGAAGGTCTCATGTCATTACCGTGTGGTATCCCTCCATTCTCCTCTACAGCCTATGATTGGGATGAGGGGTAATTGAGTTGATATTTGGGGCTCGTGTAGACGTGTGCACTGTCATCTCAAGGCCTCGATCGTTTGACCCCTCCGCCATCTTCATTGATACCGGCGATGCGGAAAGTATGTTTCATTTTTATAATGGTGAGGTCAGATAAGTGGGCTGAGGGAGTGAAACTGGACCGTGAAATTTTTACACCTTACTATTGCGTACGTTTCTTTTAACTCGACACCGATGGTATCAATACTTACAACTCGTAAGTGGTACCAGCAGCTGAATTTAGGAGCAATACAGTGCAAGGAATGATATAACTATAAGCGCGCGCTTTCGTGCCCCCTCTGAATGTTGCCCCTGCTTGAAGAGAGTGTGTTGGGATAGCTCTGTCGTTGTTTTTTGTCTAATATGTCTGAATGCTTTAACTTTGAATCTCTTGGCGTCATATTTGAATGTGGAAATTCTTATGTATTTTTTTGAAGTATTTTTGTTGCTTGTTACTCCGTCTCACCGTGGAAGCCATCACTTTGCTAGGGCAGGGTCAGGAAGTAGCTTTCTCCTCCCATCTGTTGACTTGAAACTTCTGTTCGAAAACGATTACTACCTACCCCCTAAAGTGAACTGCGCGATGGGTATGCATGTGAAAAGAGAAGAGTAGTACTGACAGAGAAAAAACGTGAGGACTGAAATTTTGGCATCCAAATTTCTCGCTTCGTGAGCCGATGAGAAATGGAAGAGAAAATTTATTTGAAATTAATCTTGACGATAAAAACTGGGAAGAAAATTAACTCTCCCAGGCATTGCGTAAGCTTCTTTTCCCAATTTTTCTCTTCATTTCTCATAGCAGCGATTTTATAGAAGTAAATTTTTTAATTTACATTTTATCTAAGAGACGTTATATTATTTATTTTTTTATTCATATATTTATTTTATGAATGAGTCCTCATGCAGCATTTATTACTATCACTTGACTGTGTTACATTAAAACAAAATCTTTATTTATTTATTATATATTACCACCGAAAAAAGCACTTATTTGGCCTTTACATCGGGGTATTTTTATCAACAAATGGACAAGCACAAACAACCATGTCCTGGGAAGTGAAAAATCCTCCCCAGGCGGGATTAGCAGGCGAGGACGTTACCCCGCCGCCATCGAGGCCGACAAAATATGAAATGAGACATGTGCATAATTGCAAACGAAACAGAAAAAAATGTTAAAAATGTGACTTCAATTATGAAAAATAAGACAACTAACAATTCTGGGAGAGCTGAGAAAGGTTGGGGTGGTAAAAGTGTTGGAAGATAGTGAAAACGGATCAATGTTGTCCAGAAGTTAATTTAAGAGGGAAGAGACGCGGGAGAGAAGCGACCGTTTGATCAAGGATAACCTGAGGTAGGCGATATGAGGAATTTAAGAGGGATGCAATGGCGGGACATCCTTTGGTGGGAAAACGAGACACTGTTTTATAAATTGGGATGCAGGATGGGGACTGTCCCAAGAACCTACCGATCAGCTGGTAGAGTACTTAAATGAAGACTTATGAAATAAAGTGTGCTTGCTAGTGGGTTTACTTGAGACATGGAAAAATTGATGAAGAGGAGCAGGACATTTGTTTTTGGAGTCGTAAACGCTATGGATGAAATTTAAATCAGTTTAAAATATATTTCTGGCAATGTTAGAAATGAAGATTGCAGACAGGATAGCATCAGTGCGAAAGTGAGGGAATCTTCATCTAACTATTTTACGGAAGAAATTAGTAACACTCTTTGAGTGTCTAAGTATTGCCTTTATGGAACTGAGGTGGACAACATGGTGGAGCAATATGTAGTAAGTAGAAGGACGGCAGTTGAAAAATATTTGTGTAATTTTAAAATTATGCAGCTAAATGCCAAATAAGATAAGAAAATGATCGATTGTCGAAGGCTAGTTTAAGGGAAAAATTTATTCATCGAAAAGGCATAGCGGTGAATGCGCAAAATCTCTCCTTTTCATGTTCTTTTTCTCAAGTTCCGTCATCTTCCGAGTCGGTCGTCCATCCTTTAAGACCTTCCTTGCTTGAGGATGGTTGACACCCCTTAAGGTAACAAGGTGAGGTACGTACGTTCCTGTTGTCCCCTTCCTCCACCCGGATGCTGACTTTCTTGGTGTTTCTTTGCGGTATCCATCGTTTTCCCGTCTCTCCAATCTCGGTTTGGAGCAGAGTTTCTTCACCGTAGGCCACCGCCCGAGTCAAATGCTAAAAGTAGTCATCGCGTCAGTTATGTCACATCCTTCATCGGATGCTCTTATTCTAGACACGGACGGTATTTTTTCACTCATGACTGTTTTATCGTCTCAGATGAGGTCTGCGTATCTGAGAAGGCTTTGAGTATATCTGATGCAGTGGTTAGAATGATTGCGTTGGTTTTATTTTTATGCCCCAGTTGTGGATTAAATACACTCATTTTATGGCCTTATTTGCTGGAACTGGTGTCTCTTATTGGCAAATAATACAATTTTTTAATTTTGTATACTCTTTCATCCATAGTCATTAACCAAGGTTTCAGCTCTTTCTTACCTTTTGCAGAGGTGTGCTTGTTTTTTATGTGGAGATATTTGATAAAACCAAGTCAGTTGTTATGACCTTTTTTTTTAATATTTACATATTTTAGTAGCATCAAGATGTCTCGATTCCTGTCGATCTAATTATTTTGCAACAGAGCATTCAAGACCATTCTTGAATGAGCCGTATAGACAAAGGACATAGAGTGTCAGTGTAGATGCGTATATGTCATCGCTACCGGCCCTTAAAAAAGGTTATGAAGTATTGAATAATCCATTTCCATTGGTTCACTTTCTCTTTTGTGTTTTGATTATTTAATCGTGCCATTCCGTTTTTATAGTTGTGATAGCCTTGAATCAGTTATTTTTAAAGTACGAAGTTATTTTTCATTTCTTGGTATCGTGATATTTTTCCCTTCTATTTTGAGCTACTCCTCATTTTATGCGCAGTTAATCTCGTGCCACATGTTTATATACTTGAGGATAAATTATTTTCAATCACTTTCCATTAGGTACTTGAGAACTCTACTCAATTAAAATAATTTATTACCCACTCGCGTGCAGTGTAATATGCCGGCCCATAACTTTCCGTCCGATTGATAGATGCGGCACTTCACTGTTTTCAATCGCGTCGCGACGGTCGTTTGTGTCTGCTCGCGGCGATTATCACTTCCTCCTGGTCTCATCGGAGAGAAGGAAAACAAAAGTCCATTATAGCATTGGCGTCCTCCTTTTACCGTCGTGGATTTTATGATTTTCGCATTCATGAGGTCGGCCAAGTGCCATGTTTTCCTCTCCTATCCAGCACCTTCTATCCGAGGTGCACCCTTGGACTTATGTCCTATCGCTCTTTCGCTCCACGGCCCTTCGTCCAGTGAAAGTTGTCGAACGGTCTGCACTCTCCAGAATCCTGGCTCTCGGGTGGACCTACCCCACGGAAATCATCCTACGCCCTCGCAGAAGTGGACCTCATCAAGGATCACATGGCTCACCTGGCACGCCAGTTCTTTGACAGCTTGCCTAGAAACAGCCAAACGGAAGTCCGGGCCCTGGATGCCAATTGACCTCTCGCCTGGGAGAGGTACAAGCGTCCAAGAGCCGCGACGGATCGAGACGCTGACCAACCTCCGCTAAAACGGAGGCGCTAGGGTAAAGGGCCCTTAATTAAAGCTGGCTTAAAGGCTTACAAAGCACTCGACGCCAGCAGTTAAGAAATTTTGGACCGTTGGACAACTGCAAGTTTAAGGCAGCAACAGAAAATGCCTTACCAAAACACCCTACCGCCTTACATCACCCTTCGTACCGTTTGAGCGCGTTGAAGTCACCTGCTCATTGACGCTCGACATTGAGAACGCACCACGAATATCAATTTCGACGATACGACATCCTTTCCGTGATTTTGTATCGCATCGCCTGTCAGTCGTATTATTTTCCCATTCATCTCTCCTGCACTTCGTGACCGTGACGGTGACGATCCTTATCTCCTCACACTTTCCCTTTCTTCATCTATTCATCCTTTTCTTCTGTCCACTGGAGATGTCGTGGGAACACAATACAACAATGAAACAAAACAAACAAACCGAAAAAAGTTTTTTTTTGTTTTACTTTTCAGTACACTTGAATATAAGCGTGGTATAAAAGATGGTTGAAGGGTTGACTTTGTGGAATTTCGGCATGATGCAAGAATTAAAACTTTGTAATATTCCACACTGTTTTTATTAATAGTACAAGCCTGAGCGGTTTCAACGTTAACACATCATCATCAGAGGCCAAAATTACCAATTGCCAATTTTGGCCTCTGGCAATTGGCAATTTTGGCCTCTGATGATGATGTGTTAACGTTGAAACCGGTTAGGCTTGTACTATTAATAAAAACAGTGCAGAATATTACAAAGTTTTAATTATTGCATCATAAGCGTGGTTTTTTTAAAACGTATTTTTGTACATTCAATTATTTGCTAACCTAGTCAACACTGGGGGCATCTGTTCCACACTAAAATATATTTAATTCCTGTTAACATTGCATGTGCTGAGGATTTTTAAATTACTCAGAAGTACTTTTAATAGTATCATAATGTTGTCCTCACCTCAACTACGATTGCAATCTGATTCCCTCTTTGGGATCAATTATTTTCAATCAATCCTGAATTGATTTGAGTCGATATTCAACGCGCGATATATGCTCCAGTACACTCTTTTCGATTCCACCTCTTCGTAACAGACATTTTGCCATTATTTTGGTGGCCGTAATTAAGGGAGCCTTCTATTCGCTTCAGAACCTGTGCACTGGGCAGAGCACTAATAACTGATCAGTGGCATAGTTGATATGCGCGCTAAACAACCATAAAAATTCGATAATCACTTCCGCGACTTTTGTTTTCTGTGTTGATTATCACTTAAGGCGTAAACAAGGATAATGTCAAGTTTTTCAATACTGTGTGTTACAAAGATGATGTTTTTATGTGCGTTATTTAAGCGAATTCATTGACTGAAAACAAAATATTCGGCCCTGACTGTTGTGAACCTATACAGAATGCTATCTAATGGCAGATTACCAAACAGTTCACCAGCGCACATAGTTCCATTATTCGTTGTATGTGCTACACGGAGCGTTGCGGTGCAATATATTTGTCATCGGTCGCCCTACATACATTTCCAGAAACTTCACTTGTTCAATTACACAGCGTACGGTTTTTCTCGTGTCTTGTTAAGTCTCGTTATTTTCCAGTGTTGGCCGATACGATAGCGTAAATGTTTAGCCGTGAGTGGTGCACATCTACTTTCCGGAATCGGTGAAAAAAACATGCGATATTGTGGGTGATTACACGGCGGTCTTGGTGTTATGTGTCGACTGAATCGTGCAATGTTATTCTCTGCCTAGAGTCGCCCATTTGTAATCTGCAGAAGTCGTCATCAGGATGAGTTATTTTCGGGTGGGTCAACTACGTCATGCGATACTAAAAATGGATCAGTTTACTGGGAAAGTCACGACCGATTCTGTGGAATTTTTTTTCCCAAATTCTTTACGTTGCCCTTTTTCGATATCCCGAGACTGAGAATAAGGAGCTATATTTGCAGTGGATCTATGAAATCATTTCATCTCGGCAAATCTCACGCAATCCATTAGCGTCAAATCTCTTTTCTCTAAAGTCTGCAATCAGCCATGTTGTAAGAAAATACACCATAGTGCGTTTCACATTTAGCTGACCGTATGGGCTCTTGTGGAGATTTGTTTCCTGTGTAAATCTCCATAAGGCCGGAGGTAAGATGGCTGGAAAATTAGCTCAGTGCTTTGGAGAGTGCTGACTGCACATCTAGGAGTCTTACAAAGCACAAATATTACTCACTGAAGTAACTTATTTAAATGCCACGAGGTGTTGAAAATGGCTGCCCACTTGGTATAGAGGCGAACAAACGGATCCTAAGTTTGGCAACAGCGCTCTCCATAAGGCCCATACTGTCAATTAAATATGGAACGCTCTATACTATAGTTTCCACGCTGACTTTAAAGAACCTAGTCCAAGTTACGGTTGAAACTCAACTATCTTTGTGATGGGGACAGTTTGCAATAATTTGGGTGGATGGATTAAATAATGCTGTGATTTTTCTGGTTGATTCATTGTGAACTTTGCCTCCACGACCAATTCGCGTCAGTATTGATTCTCAGCCGTGAGTCGCCCATGACTGGTCTCGATATCTCTTCAATCTTCTTCTTTCTCTCTCTCTCTCTTATAAATCTCCTTCCAGCGCGGAGGAGGAATAATTGCGCCTTGCGTTCGCCTGGACGGTTGTGCGCCTGTGCGGCACATTCTGGTCCCTGCGACTCCTCCTATCGTGGTGGAGAGGGGGATATGTATGAAAGAGATGGGGGATGGAGAAGAGTAGGAGGAGGGGGGAATGAGAGAGGAATGGGAGGGTATGCAGGGGGAGAGGGAGGTGGAGGGGGCGGGGCGTTTGTGTGGGACGGCGAGAAATTGCCGGGAGAGGAGAAGCAAGCGGGGTCGCCCGCGCAATATTCGCGCAGCTGCGGTCCAGACTTGAAGCGCCGCGGAAGGAGCGTTTCGGCTGCTGCGGATGCTGCTCCGTCGACTCCCGCACCCTCCTCCCTCTATTACCCTCCGCGCCACGCCGCGTGGGATAAGACTCAGTGTGTGCGTGTGTGTTTTAGCGAGTCACGACCGTCCGCGGGTGTCCTGATCGCTTTCGCAGTGGTGTCCGTTCATCGTCTGTTGTTGGATCGTCCGTCCTCTAGGTGTTTCCTCTATCCTCTTCCCCCTCAGTGACCCCGTGCCGGGTGCCCGCTCGCAAATTGTGAACTCGCTGATCTTCTCCGCCTTCTCTTGTGATTCCGTAAAAAGGTTAGTTTTCTATCTCATTTATTTATGTATAGGATCTGGTACTTTACACAGCGTCAGTGGCGGATCCAGGTCCATATCTCTGGGGGGGCAATATCTGCTAATATGCCCATCATGGGGGTTAGGGTGTATGGAATATCCCCCAATGGATATACTATTTGTTTTTGTATGTGCAAGAACTGTTTTTTTTGTCTCCGCCACTGCACAGCGTATCAGTTGCTCGAACATTTCTCGGGTCTTCCACCGGTTAAGTGGGGTGCATTCCCACCGACGTTTCGACGCTCGACTCGAGAGCATAGTCCTTAGTGCAGATGAGTGATGTGGGCACTCATCTGCTCTGAGGACAATGTTCGATGGATTCTCTATTCGAGCGTCGAAACTTCGGCCAGAATGGACCCACTGACCCGGTGGAAGATATAGCGAATTCGATAATATTTCGAGCGCGATATTCGAGATAAATTTCACTTTTTATTTTTGTATTCACTATGAAACCTCCGCAATTTCTAAAAAACAGTCTTCTCTCTCATTTAGTCATTTTTATAATGACACGTAAAAGCCTATCAGTAATAATGAAAAAGAAAACTTTGTTTTATTCCTCCAATTTATTTCACGCTACTACTAGTTTCGATGCCGCTACGTTGATCCTGAAACCTTTGAGATGGCTTATTAGTACTTTAGATCGGGCGTTTGAAACGTATTGACGATGGACGAACAAAAGTAGCCAATCACACAGCAGTGAAAGTTACACTGAGGCTGGACTTGAATCCCCAACCTTAGGTTTACCAGGCGAGAACTATACCCCACCGCCACAGATGCCGGAAAATAATTAATTAGCCGTTTTCACCGGTTAAATCGGAGTATTTTGGTGCCTAGCTTGTTTGGCAATTGTCAGGTTTTGGTTTGTCAGTATTTCTTCGTTTTGAAAATATTTGGAGGTGATGAGAACGTGACTTTAAATAGCCACTGAAACTTTTGAACCTTCCTCTTTGAAAAGAGTTAGTAATCTATGTAGATTATTTTGATCATTTTAGGATTTTTTCGATCATTTTAGGATTATTTTAATTTTTTTTGGAACCTGCAATTTTTAAAACACCATAATATTATTGTTATAACCCATAATTGGCAAATTAGGAAAAAAGCAGATTTTTAATGATGCGTTATCGTTAAATTTATTATGAAGTGATTATTTGACGAAACTAATAATAGGTATCTTAAAAAGGAATCATCTTCTCCGTATTTGCTTTTAGCCAAGGATTGTTGTATTGTTTCAGTGCCTAGAGTATGTTATAAGTAGTTTATTTGCATTCATTCGTCAGTAACTACGTAAAAACTTTCTCGACCGGGTGGAGAGCTGTATTTTCTGAGCACCTCGGCAGCGATTAAACATAGTTCGTTTTCAAGTTTATTCTTCTCAACCGCATAAAGTTTCACTTTGTGAAACAAAAGCATATTTGCATACATTTCCATTGTTTGTTTTTGTCTTTTTCCCCTGAAAAGAGATTAAAGCGTGAGAGTGTTGGAAAGGTTCGCTCAATATAATATAACAATCTTGAAAATAGTTTGACCTTAGTCGCATTGTTTCAGTTGGCAGTGTTCTCTCTGATTGCCGAAGGGAATTTTGTGCATTTTTCCGCTGTGGGGTTGAAACAAATGCTGTGGAAAACCTTGAATTTAGTTTAGAAAGGTCCCATTCAAAGAAAACGTCCCACGGAATGTATTTAAAACGGAGTGTGATCCAGAGAGAGAGAGAGAGCGAAAGCTGAGAGCCTCTCTCTCGTAACACGTGCTTTTCCCATTTGTGCTTCTCATAATGGCATATGCGTAATGGCATCCACTCTGTCCTGGCCTTGCTTGTTCTCATGCTGTGTCAATAGATAGAGCAGACTAGCTGAACGGGTGATTCGCTCGCCAGCTGGCAAAAAGATCACGTGGGTCACTATCTCGACTTGCCAGTGACCTACGTGCCTTCATTAGCTGTTTTATTCTTCGCGCACTATATTTTCTTCGTTTGAATTTGACGCGATGCAAAGTTTATTAACCTTTGGAGATCTTATAGGTACATATTTTCCATAAATACTGCGTTTCTTCTCCTTCAAAATCGCAGTTACGCCGCTGACTTTAATGTGGCACCTCATATTTCATATCTGACGTTTCAATGGACTTCCTGTAAGTATGTTCATCCTCGAGTTGAAGATATTTAAACGTCCCTTTGGACCCTACCTTTTTTTTAAATCCTCATATTTCAACCCGTTTCAAAATGGTATCATTTCTACCTCCCTCGCTATAAGTGCCTGCTTGATTCGAGAAAACTCAACGATATGACTTTAGTAATATTAGCTTTAGCGAATCTCACCTGAAACGCTCTCCCCCAACAGCATCCCGATCACAGCCCTCTTCTCAGAGGGTATTTGAATACATGAAGCTCAAATAACACAACCAAACGCGAAACAACGTAATTGTAGCATTACACAACTGGTGCTTGTGGAGCATGAAAACTCGCATTTATCAGATTTTCGTGTCTCCCCCGTTCTATCCCACTGTGTATATAAGTGAAGGCCTCCGCTATCTGAATTTTTGGCTATCTGAATTTTTTCGATGAGCCGTCATCTTCCCATCACTGTGTAGCCTAAATACCCCTTCTTCTATCTCCCACGCTGACTGGCTCGCTTCATTAATCCCCGCTCCCCAGGAGGCATTCTCGCCCCTCTGCCCCTTATCGACTCTCCCCGTCTTGCAAAGAGGTCTCCCAATCCTTCCAAAGCGATGGTTTGATCGCACTTTTTGTCTCCTTGCATTGTCCGATATACTACACAATCTAGCACAATGAAATACAAATGGGTATATGTACCCAATTCCTGTCGTACGTGAAACCAGTCATTCATTAGGACTCCGTGTCCCCTCATACTTCTCCAATGGTTATTCAATTCTTGAAGCCATAGTTTCTTCCTTTTGCGTTCTTTTAGGAAAACTCCTAATCGTAGTGTTTAGCTGACTCCTTCTACGCATCTGTATTCTTCTTAACACCTTATTTCTCTCCCTACCTCTCTGGCTGGTATCATCCTACCCCGCTCCTCACCAGGCACCCTACTCTATGTCACCCTTTCCAGTTGGTTGCCCCCCTCATCTGAGGGTGTCTCCCAACCCTTCCAAAGCGATGGATTGCTCCTTCGCGCCTCCTCATCGCTTCGTCCGTGGGCGAGCGTCTCATCGCATCGGCCGCGTGTCGGGAATAACTTATCGCGGGCGGAGGCTCTCTCTCTCTGGCGCGGCTGCGGGGAACAATCCGTCGACAACCATCCGTCGTCCCCCCGCCCAGTATATCATCATAATTCTCTGCTCCTTACTTTTTTTCGAATTGCCCCTTTTCCTGTTGGTTGTTCGCTCTTGTTGTGCCTCTCGGTCGGGTACAGCGTTCTTCCTGATTCTACGAATGAAAGTAATGCTCATACTGGAACACGGGGGAGGAAGTATACTTTTGCGTTGGGATGATAGTGAGTCTATCTTATTATTATTATTATTGTAACAGGTGATATATCGGTTAATGTAGGTATTCATGCAAGTAGGGATACCAATAGTAATCTTTTACAGCTGAAGGCTCTTATCTCCTTGTATCATTTCATTCTTAAGCTCCGCACACGTTCAACAGGGTTTAGAGACTTTTAACTAGGTTTGTTGACAGGCAGAGTAGTTATTAGTAGTAGTAGTACTCTCTAATACTTGTATCCTTATCTGATACATAGTACTTACAGCACACCGTGCATGTTTTCAGCATAACTCTTGAATCTCTGTCCATTTATGTAGTTGCAAAATACATAAATACTAACGGTCCCTCTACCATTGGTAGCATTTCTGTAGTGTAATGTATGCTTGTGAGGCTTCGCCTCGTGACAAGCATTAGCGATTTATGCTAATGCATAATTATTCGTAGTTACACTAACTTTAGGGTATAGTGTAATGCATATTGGTGACTACTCATCCGCTGCCACACACCCTTGAGGGAGTTTGCAGGGTATTTTTAGATGTAGATGTACCTCTTCCCCGCTTATCCAACATCCTCCCCTGTTTCATGGCCTTCAGCATTCTGTCGCCCTTCATCGCCTGCTCCAGCCACCTGTTCTGCATCCTCCTAATCTTATCTAGTAGTTTCCTCTTTTCACCCGTTATGCCGAGCACTTCCCCGTTCGTCTTCCCTTTCCTCCATCAAGCTTTCTCCATTCTCCTCCGCACCCATATATCACGCGCCTGCAGCCTATTCTCATCTTTTTTCATAGTCCACGTATCCGCACCGTATAACGCTTACACTCCATATTAGACTCTTCGCATATTTTATTTATATTAATGGCAGTAAATAGTGACGAAGAGTCTTACATGGTGGTCAGCGTTGCATGTTGCAGAAGCGTGTACCCTAAGGAGCCCCATTTAAAAAAAAATTCAAAAGTCTTTCATTCATATGGTGCGATATTCCACGCAGGAAAAGTCATTCCCCTGGCAACGGTCTGCCACGATGGAAACACCGGTTCCCGATCAGTCACCGAATTTTAGAATCGTTAGGCTCGGCTCGACTTTGGAGGGGTGATCCTCCGATTCGTTCGAGTTCTGTTGCCCCTGCCTGCACGTGGCAGACAGTATGTGCGAAATGACCTTAGCCGTCGAAACACGTTAATCAAAATTACTACTACTACTAAAAATCATTCCCCATGATCAGAATTCGAACCCGATTTCGCGCCGAGTGCTTTAGCCAGTTAAACTACCGAGGTGTCCCCCTGTGAACTTCTGAGGGCTTTGTAGGAACACTTTTGAGGATACCGGGACACACGCTAAGCGTATTCTAAGGACTGCTTCGTGACATCATATGTCCGCCAGTCCAGAACAACTTGTTCCCATAAAGCCCTCAAAAAGCCACAGGGGAGAAGGCTGCCTCGGTAGCTTACCTGGCTTAAGCACTCGGCGCGAAATCGAGGGATCCAGCTTCGAATACCGGTCAAGGCGAATGATTTTTCCTCTGTGGAATATCGCACTTATGTGCACTTTTGGGTGAAACCATAAAGGTAATACCGTGGCTAGTCCCGGTTTCCTCAAAATACGTCATTTATAAGGTGTTGTTATGGCTCGCCATCTTTATCCTTCTCCATAACGTCGTTTATCTTCGATTTTGGATAATCTCGGCCGTAAGGTGGTTAAAAAATATGGCATCACGAAAGATTTATTTCACATATTTCCAATTAATAGTTCTAATAGTCGAGAATTATTCGAAGGACGTGTAGAAGTTTATTGTTTCTCTCGTTCACTCTTTTTTTAAGATAGAATTTAAAATATGTATGTGTAGGATCATTATGATTTTTTCCACAATATCTTGCTCCTTGAATATACCGCTGTTTAAGCGCTGCTTTTTCTTGCGGACACACGCTTTGCTTTTTAATTTTTTCAAAACATTTTGAAAAACAGGGGAAACTCGATAAAAAATTTTCTCAATTTAACGACGACGAAGTGGTGTAAGGTTTCATCATCGATGCTAATGTATGACGAAGTACAGGTTATTTTTTGCTTTAGAAATAGAGATGTTGGAATTCCAATCGACCAATACGTGCGTCATGAGCACTGATTAACCCTCTTTTTCAAATTGAAATTCATACATTCTTCTGAGTTCCGCGTATATCCCTTACGCATGTGTATTGATTTGTTGCAAAAAATCACTGCTGGAGACCAGCATTGCTTCAACCTGGACATTCATCGTGTGTAATTGGATATGTTCATTTTATTAATAGAAATGAGAATTTAAATGCATAAAAACAACTAGGGAATGCGAATGGGTAGGTATCCTAGAAAATAAAAATGGGTATTTTTTTTGCAGATAGATTTATCCGTAAACTAACTGCCTCTATATTGTCTTGGTTGTGGCAACCTGCAAACCAGTGCGCTCATTACGTGCGTTTGTGTACTTTAGTTTTTTTTTCGTCGTCTTTCTCGGTTATTTTCTTTTTTCATCGTCATATTTATGCATAGAGGGTTTTTCTAACGAAAATGTATGCCAATGAAAGTGATAGTAATGAAATCAATTCTGCAGTTTTTTTTATTTCTCCTATGCTTGCGACTACTAGCTTTGCAAGGTGTTTTTATTTTTTTACTTCTTGACGACGGGCTCTGACGCGCGGAGAACACGTGAGTTACTTGGTTGCAATTCGCTTGACTCCTGGGCAGACTTCGGAAAATGTACGTATCATTTTCGGAATCATCGTTTGGGGTTTATGCACTTCCGAATACGTCGCTTGATTAGGACTTGGTGTTGTGGAAATGGAGAAATGTGTCCGTTTATGTTACTCTTAGAAGAGTTCAATATGTTTGGAATACCTGAGTGTCCTAACTAAGCGGTTGCATGATGACTTTTTCACATTTGTTTCTTTTTAATCATAGCTACTCTCTACTTGTCTATAGGTATACCTACCTCACGAATATCATTAGAAGTCCTTTTATTCCTTCACGTATTACAACTTTGATTTTTTGAGACTTCGTGTTGACAAAAATACTCTTTAGGTATTTGTTTTTGTCAGTTATTTTTCATTATTTATGACTCTAGTGACGGACATGAATATAGTAACTTCCTCATGCCCACTTTTTTTCCTTCAAATACAATGTTTTTGAATGGATGATTGATGTTTATCCTCTGTATGCGGTTGTGATTCTTTTCCTTGAGGTAGTTGTTAGTGAATTATGCAATGCGCATAATAATCTAGTGTCTATGCGCATAATAATCTAAATAATGTCTAGTAATAATCCCATTAATTTCCTCGTGTCATTTGCTTTGACGGTTCCTGTGTAATCCTCTGTGATCCCATCAAGCTGAGGAAGACACGTCGATTTTCGAAGGAGAGAACAAATCAAGAAGGTTCTCGGGCGATGTAATCAATGTTGCGAATGGGAAATCTGGAACTGTCAGTTGTAAGAATAGTACATCCTCTCTGAAAGTGCTTGTCGTTGTCGAATTAGCGTCTCTGGGCCGACAATTCCAGACGCCAGGCATGGTCCTCCTATTTAATTCACATCTCTCAGATGTCACTCAATAATCTTACTGGACGTCAGATTTTCTCTCTCAAGAGTGAAAGCTTGTGTTATTCGTTAGTCGTTTGAAACATACGTCGTGAACGCCATTCTTTTGACGCGTGTTAGAATTTGTAATTTTCCCGGAAAATAATGAATAATTCATCGCAAGATTAAAATTGGAAATCAAACTTCTTATCTTGCCAGGCCGGTATTTAAATTCATGGTTCTTGCTACTTGATTGAAAAAATATGCCTATCTCTATATGTACCTATTTATCTACGGTCATTTCACTTGTTAAATCTGTTGAAAACTGAATTTTTTACATCGTCAATTTCTGGAGCCCGTTTCCAACTCTGGGCTCACAGTACTGGTCTCTTTCAATACGTCAAGTTAAGGAACTTATTTGATGAAATCAGTGAACCCTCTTCGGGCATTCTTATGTGAAGAATGTGGTTCGTCCATCTGGTGACGCTTCCAATGTATATCTTCCGTGTGTTCTGGAATAGAATGGTGAATAATTTTATCCTCGTGACCTTATTTCAAAGAAAATTGTCATATTTTTTCTTTAATTATCGGGTATAGCTCGATAAAATTTTCGTAAACGTTGGCGCATCCGGAATACCTAAAAAATGCGACTTCTATTGCATATTGCCTCGATTATTTTCTCAGTGCTCTCTAAAAACTTCCCGCTCCCTTGAAAAACAAACTTGGCACAATGTTTTTTTTTATTTCTCCTACATTGAAACTCCTTTTGTGATAAACTTGACAAGATGACTTATTCACTTGGGCTTGAATAAAATATATTTCTGAATCCTTAAAATATATATCATTGTAGAGCCTACGTGCGTAGTAAATTTTTAATGGACATGAATCCAAAAAGTCGATTGAATTGAATAAACACCTAGTTATGGTTTCCTTTCTTATTAAATTGGCTCTTCATTCGGATTGATCTCCAATAAAAACTCTTTTCTCGACCGTGAGATAAAGTTATCGATATATAATGCATGATGTGTGAATCAAGCGTTGGGTTTGGCCGCGAATGCAGTACAGGTTGTGCGGCGGACAACGGCCTTCACGCTTGTCTGTGGGAGTATTCAAGAGTGCCCCCTTGAAGGGATAAGAAATTGATGAAGAAAAGGATAAAGGTTTCCTCCGTGGTGATCCGATATGAGACCCCAATGGTATGACAAATCGCCTGCCTCCTAAGGTGCGTGGAAATCGACCAACGAAAGGGTAGGAAAGCGATATGAGGATTCGATGCCCGAGATTAGTCTCGCTGCCCCGTCGAAAGAGGGAGTAAAATACGGCAGTCGCTCCGATGGCGACAGGAAAATTGTTAGGGGAGTAACGCTTCCATCAAAAGATGTGACGATAATGTCTCGCGGCGAGCTATCTCGCCACCCTTCCCTCCTGTCTGCTCTGCATCGTGGAGACTTCGATCGATGTATGAGGCGAATGGAGAGAAGGAAAGCACTGTCGGTATTGCGCGAGAAGGGTTGAAAAATGCTGCAAGCTGCTTGTCCCACGCATTGTAAGGGAACGTGGCAGGATTTAGGGGTTCTTGGGATTAGAAGAGGGAGGCCACGCCCAATTGGACCAAAGGATTGAAATCATTTTCGGTTTAGAGGCAAATTTAAACCACTCAATTTGGCGTAGAAATGTTAGCTGTCCCTTACATTTAACTGTAAAAAATGATCGATACTTTATTACATCAATGTATTCCATTATTCATAAATCTCTAGTGTATGTTGTAATTTGATGCACAGTTACTTGATAAATAGTAGCCATTCTCTCTGCTTTCATGAGAATCTAGGATGTTTCTTCCCACAATTATGTTTCTTGGTAGCAAACCCGTTTCAAAGTAACAATATCTTCAATGGTTTTCTGGTTGACTTTGTGGAATTCTGTACGCATACTTAAATGAACATACGTTTTATATTCATTGTTGTATTCATATTATGGTCTTATTACCACCCTTGATAATAACGCAAAAGCGTTCGATCCGGTCGGCGTTGCGTTGCGATTAAAGCAATGTTGAATGTACAAAGTGTTTTTCATTCAGTGTAGCAAACCCGTTTCAAAGTAACAATATCTTCAATGGTTTTCTGGTTGACTTTGTGGAATTCTGTACGCATACTTAAATGAACATACGTTTTATATTCATTGTTGTATTCATATTATGGTCTTATTACCACCCTTGATAATAACGCAAAAGCGTTTGATCCGGTCGGCGTTGCGTTGCGATTAAAGCAATGTTGAATGTACAAAGTGTTTTTCATTCAGTGTAGCAAACCCGTTTCAAAGTAACAATATCTTCAATGGTTTTCTGGTTGACTTTGTGGAATTCTGTACGCATACTTAAATGAACATACGATTTATATTCATTGTTGTATTCATATTATGGTCTTATTACCACCCTTGATAATAACGCAAAAGCGTTTGATCCGGTCGGCGTTGCGTTGCGATTAAAGCAATGTTGAATGTACAAAGTTTTTTTCATTCAAGCATTAAAGGAAAAATGTTACCAACTGATACAGTTGATTTATGCCACCTTGCTCTCATTGCCCTCTTCTCTTTTTTACCTGGTCAATCCACAGTAAATCGAAGGCTATAGATAAAATTTCTTCCTATTTAATGGTAGGATTGCGTCCCCTAAAAACGCATATTTTGTCGATTCTCCCCAATTTTTAAGAATGTCCGTTTGATGAATCGTATCCCTTAACAAAACAGATACAAGGGTATTTGTATTACCTGTATAGGATCACGGTGGCACTGATACGTTTTCCACTTTCTGAAAGTATCTTACATTTCGTACTAAAGTGCAGTGAAGAATAGAAAAATGATTAACTCATCAACGGCAATGATCTTACCGTTGTCAGCATTGAAGCTATCTTTTCTCCAACATGCGTGTATTCACTTCACCCTCACGGAATAATTGGCAGGAATTTGAAAAAAAATTCAAATTCTCCTTTTGATTTAATTGTTGATACAGCCAGTTACTCCAAAATGACACAATAGTAGGGTTTTCTTTTTTAAAGCGCCTCCATGGCTTCTTCCATTAAATGTTTTGACCTCCTCGGTATTGAAGACGTGGAAGGATATAAATGCGAAGCGTGGGAATGAGAGTGAAAGGGGATTGAGAACTGGGCGAAATTAAGAACGTGGGTGTAGCTCGGGTGGTGAAAGGGTTGAGGGAAGAATATATGTATACGTTTCCGCCGATGTGCGGTGGAGTTCGTGTAGGCGAAGCGAGGTCACCGTAATAGATAATGCATGACGTCATTCTCTTCAATGATTTAAGAGCTTGTTATTTATTTTGATATTCCGCTGTCACTGCGGAATGTTTATTTATGGAATTCAGACGTAATATTTATTTATTTAGTAAATAATTTTTTGTTGAGGGATGACTTTTGTTATGTCGGCTCCAGCAGAAATATCAATGGATATTCTTTCTGTAGTTCCTTTTCTTTTATGATCAATCGGTGAGTTTTTGTCCTGGTCTTGAGACTCCTAATGGACGTGTAGCGCGTTAAGTCTCCTCATACTCACGGACGCAGCGATAGAAGTTGACAGGAAGCTGATTTTTTGCTGGCAGTGAAGCTCGCAGTCGACATAAGTTAATCCACCATATGCTCATAAAATACTTTCGCTTAATATTTTGTTTACTGTCGTTGAAATCTTTGCGTGTATGTATTCTATTTCACATTTACTTAATTTCAGCTGTGATAAAGAAGTAAATCACATAGGAAGACGGATAAGAAGACTCATAAGTTATTATATTTTATTGTCAATGAGGTTATAATTCCTTCTCTACCAATCTAATTGTGTCCATACCATTAAAAAAAACTCACAATTAGCCTTTCTGCTTCCGTGTGTCCTCAAGGTCGTAAAAATACGCCATTCCGTTTCGAACAAGTCGCGGTCTCAACAATATGTTGTTTCCGGACTTCCTTATACATCTGATAGCGTACTGATTTGTTGATGATTCTTGCCTGTGATCATTTTCGTACCCGACTGGTCGGAAAGCCCTTGTGCTCCTGCCGAACGTCGAGGATCGCCACTTTCTCGTACTCTCGTATGATTGAATCTGGGAAATCCCTATGGATACTTTTTGTCATATTTTCCTCCTGGTTATTCAGGTAGATTCTTAGAAAACAAAACATTTGCTCATTCTCGCATAAAATGGCATTGTCCATTTGCGCCATTGTCTTAACTTTTCTCTTCGCAAGTAGAGAGATGCGAAATCTATGAGAATAATCGAGTACCAAAAGCTAGAATGTTAGTATTCGGGGAGGAATGGTTATTTTTTCGGAAGATAGCTCACATTTAGTGTCTGTGAGAAAAGTAAACGGGAAAAAACCAGGGTTGTGGATGCATACTGTGTTCCGCAAGTGTGATAAAAATCCTGAAAGTGTGGGAAGACGAAAGTCCGACTCGCTTCTATCGTATTCTGAGCGATCCGGATTCTTTTTATTGCTGACTCACTTGTTAATATGGGTCTAGACTTGAAGGAAGGGTACCTATGTATACTCACAGCCTCAATTATTGCTTATTCATCAAGGTTTCCGAAAGGATAAAAACTAATGCCCGACAAATCTTTCCTAAACACTCTTTCCTCATCTTTGCAAATCGTCTATTTGTAAGGTTCATGTGGAATGTTTTCATCGTTATTTTTTAAAAATGTTTTATCGAATATCACCAACGTTTTGAATCTATATGAAGTTGACGTTATCATAAAAGTAGAGAAAACCATGAGATGAATTCAAGGTCTCATGGAATATCGAACTCGAAAGAAATGCGGAAGAAGCGTATAGCCAAAAGGAGACGACGCGACGTAAAGAAGACGTACCAATATTAAAAATAAAGGTGGTGCAAATTTATGCTTACAAAGTGACTAAATGAATTTGCTAAGCTGTGTGGTGAAGTTTGTGGGTCTTGATTAAGCATGAAACGAAGATTCAGGAAAGGAAAAAAATTCGACCTTGCCAGGATTCGAACCTGGAATCTTCTGATCCGTAGTCAGACGCGTTATCCGTTGCGCCACAAGGCCCATGAGACAGTGCGGTTGCTCAAGTATTGGCATACAACGACAAACGTCACGTGCCCCAATGGATGGAAAATGATCACAATCGTTTGCGTTGAGACCACCATCTTTATCATTAGATTTACTTGAGCGTGGCATCCACTGTTTGCTAACATTCCGTTTCTCAACCGCATAAATGGGGTTTTAGAGCAAGCGTAACTCTTAGACGATGATTATATTTCACAATGAAACCGATGACACTCCGTTAAAAGCTTATTTCCATTACCTTTCGTCCTTGTTTCCGGAACTTTGAATCGCACCACTTGGCAGTGAGTCAACTCGAGAATATTAATGATCCGCTTCCAATTTGGGAGATCTGCGTCTGTGGCTCGTTATAACTTCGGCCTTCCTCTCAATTCATCTCCGCATCGTTATGCGTAGCGTATTTTTATTTCTCACATTTGTATTGTGCCAGAGAGTAGGGTATATCTTCGCGTGACACTTACTTGTTTGAAGTTTCGGGACAAGGTGGGTGTAGAGGGGGAATTCGAAAGTGTCGGGTGGGGAAGAAGAACTTTTGTATGCAAACGCGTGACGTCATGACTGATAGTTGACAGCTGCAAGCGGGGCGGCCGGAGGCGGGTGGGGAATGCGGGTGATAGGAGTGGGAAAATAAGTGGCTGTCGGGAAGCGGAGGGGAGGGGAAAGATAAACGGAGAACGACTTATCCACAACTGGGACGGAGGAAGAAGGGTGAGAATGTAAACGAATTCAAACTCGGGGAGGACTTGTACTAGGAGTGACGTAAAATAATAGTTTTTTTGAATTAGTGTAAACTTCTTCTTCGAAGGCATTTTTGCCTGTTCTTTATGATTATGCCTTTTCTAACTGAAGTTGTAAACTAATTCAAATTCGGGGAGGACTTGTACGAGGAGTGGCGTAAAATAATAATTTTCTTGAATTAGTGTTAACTTCTTCTTCTTCGAAGGCATTTTTGCCTGTTCTTTATGATAATTCCTTTTCTAACTGAAGTAGTCGGACCATCTCTTGCGCGGTCGGCCTATGCCCCTCTTTCCGAATGGTATTCGGTCCCTTGTTATCTTGACGATTCTTGAGTCGTCCATTCTTGATATGTGTTCATTCCATTCTTCTTTCCTTTTAAGTGTCCATTCTGGAATAGATGGTATATTACATAGGTCTCTGTTATTTTCGTCAGAGATCCTATCTAGTCTTGTCTTGTTCGCTATTTTTCTCAGTATCCTTATTTCTGCAGTCTGCATTCTCTGTTTTGTTTTACTTGTTTGTGCTGTATTTTCAATGGAATGTGTCGTTAAAGGTCTGATAACTGCTTTGAATATTTTTGTCTTTGCTTCTTTTCGTAGGTATTTATTTCTCCATACTGTTTTGTTCAGGCAGCCCCCAATCCTTTCAGCTTTTGTTTTTTGTTCATTTACTTCATCATATAAATACCCATAGTTAGTTATAACTGTTCCTAAATTAGTGTAAACGATTTGGGAAATGAAAGTGCACCGCGAAAAACAAGTTTTCTGGGATTAAGTTGGCAGATAGATATCTGCGTGTAGCATGCGTCTGGAGTAAGATTCGCTGAAAAAATACCAGGATGCCGGGACTGCCATGGAGAGGCTCTTAATGAGGAACTACTTCGCAGCTAATGTATAATAGTGTCGCTTTTATTTATTGCAAAATAATCAACTACCGTTCACAGTTTTAATATCCACAGCCCTAAGTGTTGATTTGGGGATTTATTTTCTGAAAACCCTTTATTCTTTGCCGTAACGAGTTAACATAAAATCCTCAAATTGTAGTGTCGTTGTACAGCATTAATCTCGTGAAACCTTTATCCTGGAGATGCCATGTCTGGAGAAAGATTCCCTAAATACTTCATCCTATTACATTCTAACCAACAGTAAACAGTTAACTTGCAAAGCAGATACATAGCTGAAGGAAATGGTAGTACCATTCTATTATAGAGCTCAAAATTTCAACATAGAGCAAGTTTACTCTCATAAGTTTATGTGTCAAATGTTTTTGACTGATAGTGAAGTCTTTTCGGGTTCTCCACTGGGTCATACTGCATTTCTACCTACGTTTCGATGTACGAGTTGTCCGTCGTCATTAGTGCATTTCGATGGACGATTCATACATCGAAACGTCGGCAAAAATTCAAAGCGTGACCCGGCGGAGAATCCGAATAGACTTCACTAACATCATACGCCGGTAAAGCATCAGATCGTTTTTGACGTTTTCACCTCCAAAAAGTTTTTTTATTCTAAAAATGATTTGTTCTCGACGTAATGAATGGTTCAATTGAGAAACGTTGCTGTAGAATATTATTTGTATATTACATAAGTTGTGGAAAGAAATTAAGACTGGGCTGCCTGTTTAAATGCAGAGGTCAACTAACTCCGATTAAATAATACTGAAAATAGTTGATGCTTAGATGTGTCGAATTGAAACCTGAAAACTTGATCGAAATGCTTGGCATAGCGGCGTTGATAATTCATAATACATCGGCAGACGAAATATATTTTCCCGTTGCATGTCTTCGGGATTTCTTTCTTATTTTATTGTGCTGCGTTTAGGTTTAACGTCGCAATTTGAAGACCAACGGTCAGTTTCATCAACTCTTCAGTAGTTACTCTTACTGCCATTGTGAATGTTTTCGTTTGTTTAAGATACAGCTGGTGGGACCTCGCCTCTTTGAACCCACGAGAAACATCGTTTTCTAAAACTGATAACAATCCTTGACAGCTTCGATATCATTTCAATTCAGCCACTTGAGTTATTGTTCTCCGTGTAACGTTAATTATACGATTTTTTTCAGCGGAAGAGGAGGCGGAATGCATCCAGTCAGCCGGGAGAAATGTTCCCCCGGGAACTGGCGTTGGGAGGAGCGTAGCAACTTAGGAAGAAATGTAGCTATTGAGGAAGGTGTGGTCCATTGCTTCGAATCCATCCAACGATGGTTGCAATTAAAACCGCCGATGTACCGACATCGATGAAATCGTTATCGCTGATTAATCTTCGTACTGCCTCATATTGTATGCACCTATCCTCCTAGCGTGTCCTGGGTGAACAGCGAAGATACCCATCTGGTGAGAATTTTCATGAGTTAGTACCGAAATGCGTTTAATTCTATCGTTGGATATCCGTTAATTCGATCTCAATTAAAATAACAAAGGAATGCGGCCCTGCGAGTAGTTTTGCTGGTTGCTTTCTCGTCACAGATATTAATAAAATTGTATTAATCATCAAAATGTGGCAGGAGTGAATCTTTGGCTATTCCCGGGTTAAATATGCATACAGATTTGTTTTCTCACAATACTTTTTATTTGCATTAATTTCATTATTACCCGGAAAGATAAGGGGGCTAATGGCTTTGTGGAGGTTTGCTATCCGAACGCCTACTGGAATATAAATGATGATGTTTTCGGGGCTGCTGCGAAAGTCATCAAACAAAACTCCCTGGAATGATAAACAAAACGTTTTTGCGTTCCGTAATATGGGAATGCTTTGTAACTTTATGGGACACTTTGTATCAAATTTAAAAAAAACGTCTCAGTGCTTTCTGTATTTCTGATTGGGTATATTATGCGTGAGATTGTGCTATGTTTTAATATGTGGAGCCAAATAATGTGTGTTATGAGAATCGTACCGCCATCACGTAGATTTGTTACACTGAACAGCACATTGAGTCCCAAATATTGCTTTCTCTAATTAATACCATTGGGAATGACGATATGATTCCAAGTTACCAGCTTCAGGGGGTACTTTGCATCGATATTGAAAAAACTTGATACAATATTTAACGAAATATTTTAACCATAAATTAGCCAATAATCATGCTTTTACAATATTGAACTTTTTTACAAATGTATTTAATTGGAAAACGAGGGCCCTTCCATTTTTTTCCGTCCTTTTCTCCAAAAATCTCCAAAAAAGAGATCAACAAAGTATTCCCCCATTTTGTAGTATATCATTTTATTTCATGCTCAGTCGTGTTGGAATTCATGAGGGATTCTCTCTTGCAATCAGGGACTGCTTGACATCCAAGCCTAAAATGTATGTGATTCGATCTAGGGACTGGACATGCGATGAGACCGTCAGAAATATTTGTGGGAATGACTGTGCAAGGGTCGATCATTTCATTGTTGAAATACCACTCTTGCTTGAAATGTGCCAAACAATTGCATTCGTGTTCGTTTTTTTCCGCTGGGACTTTCAAATCGTTTGTCCTTCTTTTGTGCCTATTCTATTTCTTCCTCTCTCTCTCTCTCTATCCACGCCTCTAATTTTCATCACTTGATGAGAATTCCCGGCGCGCAATCAATCGCTCGGGTGAATGAGAGGATTGGAGACGCCTCCTAAGGAAAAGGATGAGAACGTCATCGCTGTTGGAGTGGTGGAAAAGAAAATTAGTTTGGTGAAAATGAAAAATGGTTGTTGCGGTTGTGTCACGTTGGTATGTTTTTAATTTCATTGTAATGGGCTGAGTTCTCATGACCTCTTTTACACCGACCTCGTAACAAATGATGATTATTGATGTTTTTTTTCTTTTTAATTATTTAATGTCTGCCAACTCTACTTGGCTATACATGACTTCACGTTTTAAGTGGAAGGTGTGTACATGTACGAATTCCATCTTGTTAAGTGCGTGCCTTATCTCGCAAATCTTTTGTTTTTTTTAGCAATCTGGGTGTGACGTGACTCAAATAATGTCCCGCCCAATTCATGTCCATTTGGAAAAAGGTTCAGTTGAACTTGTTAGGTACTCCATTAATTATTAGCTCGATTTGTAATTACTCGGATGAAATAATATAGGTGCTTTGTGTACTAAGAAAGGCGCTGTGATAGGTTCGCATTGCCAAGTGTAGGGGTAGAATTTGCCCGTATTATCTGTACTGGATATAGTCAGCCATATAATGTACATAATAAACCGGTGGTTTCAAAAACCTTAGTGATACCATTCAAAATATTTACACTTACCGGTAAAGTCGTCAATGGTTTCAACGCCAAATTTTTCCAGACCAACCGTCATCAACGGACGACCGTTGGTTTTGAAATATTTTCACTCTGCTCCAACGAAGAACTTATGTGATATAATAATATTTATGGCATCTATAAATCATTTATTTACGTTCATACGTGATAAATATTTCTTTTAACATTTTTAGATGCCTTGCTAGTAAAGGTGTTGATTTCGCAGTTGCATGCTAACCCATAACGCGATCCTCGCCTCACATCCCATCTTCCGCAGTTTTATGGCGGTATGGTTTTATGGTACTATAGTAGAAACCGTGAAAAGATATCAACGTTATTACATCGCATTTTCATTGAAAAGTATCTTCGCTGTCCGATGCTACTTTCCTTCGCGATGACACTGGAGGCAAGATTGGAGGGAGTTGATTCTGGTGGGTTGATTTCAGTGGGCCTACGACTGAGTAAAGCCTTCTTCCCTCTGTACTGGTAAGGAAATTGACACAGACGCAACGGAGCATAAATGTTCCATCCTGGTCGAATATATTAATAGCATATATATTCAACGATGTATGGCGAGATGTGGTGGATCATTATTCAGAACTTAAGTAAAAACAACTTGGTAATGTCCACGGACTAATTTATTTGCCAAATAAGTTTGGTAAATAAAGTATGCTGTGGACATTACCAATTTGTTTTTACTTAAGTTCATACTAATAGCATGTTGACGTGATTACTTGCTTTCTCTTTCGAGGGCTCTGGTTCAAATCCAGGCTGTGGCCGAGATTGTTTAGGGGCAAACCTTATCACTCGTTCTTGAAGTTCTAATCCGAACTTTGCACGCTCCCCAGGCCGCTAGCAATCAGGAGAACTATGCTCAGCTTATCCCACAACTAGGAAAGTGCTACGTTTTCGAACATGCTTACTTGCAGTAATTGGATACTGCGAGATACTAATTAACGCTGAAAACAAAATCATGTAGGACTCTCAAGCGGGCTGGGGTGCTAGTAGTAATTTTAACTTATTAAACACATATTCAAGGTCTACTATACCTAGCGAAGGTGTGAGCTCCAAAGAAAAGATCTATCGCAAGCGTTAAGGTGCCTTATTTTCCATGGAAAGAATGGCATTTTAAATCAATCGAAACGCCAAACGCGTACGGCAATTGTGTCATCATCATTTATAATGCAATTTTTCCTGCAGTCTATCCCATTTGTAATGTGCTTGTGATATTTTCTACCCTTGTACGTTGGCATCAGAAAAATGGTGAGATGTGGTTGTACGTCTTCCCGAAAATAATCTGCTTCAAACTTAAAATCCAGGGTTAAAACCTGCCTACGATTTTCTTCAAACACTTTCTTTTCTGCCCTTGACTCCGGCCACTGCCACTACTTGCTACTCCCAACATCCCTCGATTGTTTTGACTCGCGTGGATAACAAAAAACGATCGGTCTCGCGTTCCTATTCCCCGCTAGGCCTTGAGGTACCCTCCTTATCTTCACGGTTCGGAGGACGGATGATAAAGTGAAAGAAGAGGAACTTTATTTGATTTGACGTCCATAATTGGGATCTCAGAGTCTATTCAAGCAATTTTCAGTTCCCCTTCTACTCTCCCCATTTCTCTGCCCTCCTCAGGGCAAATGCATTCAAGTGATGCTTCATTTCCCCTCCTCCCTCTTCTGTGCCGTTCCCCGCTAGAATTCCACCGCAGGGCGCATTCGGCTGGAGGCAATGGCAGCTTACGAGGTGATTGACGTTTGGGCGGTGTGTGGGGAAATGGAATTGTGGAAATGGGTTAAGCCAGCGAGACCATTTGGAAGAAATTATTTGGATGGAAATAAGTTGGACGGAAAACTTAGGCATTTAGGCAGTGCTTTTGCTTTTGAAACAACACATTTATATTGCTACCATCACTTAAAGTCCTTGGTTGAAACCGACCTATGTACGGTAACAGTGCCATCATCATTTATGATACCATTTTTATTTCGGCGCTTTTCATGATATAGTTTTATGTCTTCATTTTTCCGCATGAAAATGCATTTCCAGGATTGTATCGTTGATTAAAATATTCAGATTTCGCTACACGGTCTGGAAAGTTCAGTTGGCTGTGGAATGGCAACACGCTGTTTACCTGTTCTGTAAAGCAATTGACGAATGTCCTCTTACCTAAAGGCCACTACAAGAAACATCGCTAACAACACTCTACTTTCATATTTTTATAAAACTTTAATCTTTGAATTTAGTTATTTTTCCAAGTGGGCTGCTTGTATTTCATAAATTCCCCAACTTGGATCGCTGAAAAGGGACGAAGATGTCTAAATTATCCTTGTTTACAATTGGAAAGAAGTAATATCGCTGTGAGAAAAATATGATGAAAACTAAGCGCTGAAA
The DNA here is from genome assembly GCA_963573305.1 of Pyrrhosoma nymphula. Taxonomy (NCBI): domain Eukaryota; kingdom Metazoa; phylum Arthropoda; class Insecta; order Odonata; family Coenagrionidae; genus Pyrrhosoma; species Pyrrhosoma nymphula. The sequence goes on from OY754327.1 coordinate 34,670,039, forward strand.
CCTGGTCGTGAATAAATCTTATAGGTGGAAATTTCAAGCGTTTTGTTTGATCGTGAGTCGTTTCCACAAAGTTACACGGGAGACCACTTCGTTTACACTAGTTTTTTGTTTAATTCTCCAGTTAAATGTTTCAATTTTTTCCTAGTTTCCAATGTAGTAGTACTATGGAGTAATCAGCTTCGTTGTGGTTGTCGTTATCAAGGCATCCAGATTGACTGGAATCCGTCGGATTATATCTTATTTGGACTCTAGCAGTATCCTCCTTTTTATGTCTTAGCCTTAGTCTCGTATTTTTATCTGTGCGGAATCAAAAGTTTCGATGGAGTAGGTATCTCAATTCAAACAGATGTTGGCTATATAAAGACTAGGAAGCCGTCGAGGAGGGACGTAAAACTGTAGAGGATCGTGTTTTTAAAACGCAGGGAGTTGCAGTCTGGTGAGGCCATCCGTGTTCCCACCTCCACTTCGAAAGTCGTTTCGGGCGAGGAGTATGAGAAGGGTGGATATAAAGAGGAGGTATGGGTGCGGTGGGAAATCTTAAGGGAGGAACCTGTTGATGGGAACGGGGAATTCTTCTAAGTCGTTCTTTAATGTGGCGTGCGCTCTGGGTGACCGCCGCATGTAAGAGGAAGGTCTGGTATGGTATATGAATGGGAAAGAGTAAGAGGTAAGAGAGTGATGAGAAAAGGGAGGCTAAAAGAAGAGATCTCTTGAAGCCTTGTAATGAGTGGCTCTGGCTGTGCTTATGTTAAGTGAAATATCGACGACAATTGGTTCGATGGTTGAGTGACAGTGCGAGGAAGGCGTTGACCACGTTTTTTTGACCTCAGAAAATGTTCATTCGTGTGGTGAGTTGTCTCCTGAGAAAAAAATCCACTTGGTTCGTTAAAAAAACAAATACAGTAACAAACACACTGCCGCATAAGAACTTGAGAGCAGCATCACACAATTCTTGAAAATATATGGAATAGGAATCCAAGGAGATGCGACGTTCTGCTGTTAGATGTTACTCATCACTGAGATATGGATAATCTGATTTTCCTCAGATCGTTAGGCATCTAACCCTGTTCCCAAATGTATACTTATGAGTCTGGAGTAGCGAAAAACTGAGATATAGGTGAACTGTGAAGCGATAACTTCAAGAATACGCTATAGAACTAACTAAGACGAAAACTCAAGCTCCTTTGCCTGGAACACCTTCGGTTTGCACGAGCCTCTTCTAGATAGAAAATATTTCTGCCTTGAGAAGTAGTAGTGAGGGGGGATGTCCACCAGGGTTTGTACCCGGACCCTCCCCCCCCCCCCGCCAATACTAATTACATTGCAAACGATTTTCCGTAAAATGACCGCATGTATAAGCGTGATCTTCAGGGCTGCAAGTCGGTCATTATTACCATTATTGGTCATTATTTCTGATATTGGTCATTATTTCTGATATTGGTCATTAAAAGTCATTATTATGCTACAAAGGCAACTAAAAGTCATTATTATACCATATTTACTTGCATATAGGACGAGGTTTTTTGTCAATTTTATCCGCTTGAAAAATCGTGGTTGTCCTATGTGTGCGAGCGAAGGATTCTTTGCTGTTTTTTTTGGGTTAGTGTCAAGGTCGAAATCAAAGTCACCTTCGTTGGATGGTGCGATAATAACATTGTATGACGGGTGACTTGTCGCTATTTTTGACTCTGTGTTCTTGACTTTGTTCTTCTAGTCTGGAAAACGTGTCTGATGTAATCACATTATATTTATCATTCAACGAAGTAAATATTTTATTTTACTGTTTTGTTACCGTACGTTTCTAGTCAGGAAGTACGTGCAAGTTATTTTTTTTGGAAAGTAAGAGTTTTTTTATTTTGCATTACATTCATGTGAATAAAGCTTTATTTGACACATTTTTTAATACGTCGTTCAATTGCTTTCCCACTTCAAAGGCACGATATCTACCAGAAAACATCAGAACCCTGCATTCTCTGCCCACTCCCCAAATGGCGGCTGACTGGACCCTAAAAATCCCTTGCGATGCGCGAATTGAAGACGCGCGAGTACAAGATATGTGTTTGAATCGCGCATTTTACGGAATTTCATTGCTTATTCGGCCAGTTGGCCGCCAGTTTGCGAGTTGGCGGAGAATGTAGGACGCTAGGAAACATATGCTCAAGTATGTTTGGCCGGTTTCAGTAGAGTTTTGGTTGTATTTGGTCATTTTTGGTCATTATTTGGTAAGTATTTGGTCATTATTTGGGCAAAAATAAGTCATTTTTCCATTAAAACCAACCGGTAGGACCACTTGCAGCCCTGGTGATCTTCACTAGCAAAAAAGCCCATTATAAATTGCTTATAATTTTCGCTACGAATGGCGACAACGAATGTGTAAAATGTAATGTGGAGGCCATTTATTATAGGTATAATTACAAGGTTTCATTCTCCATTTGTAGAGAGCATTTAGGTATTGCTAATGTAATCTGCGCAATAAAAAAAATCTAATATAAATAATAATTTAGTAATGGCTGGTGTCCTGTATCCCCTCCCACATTCACCATGGTCGCTTACGGGGTGTCGAGTGGTTGCAGATGTTTATGAGAGATGATTTGGGGAGAAATGGACAAGAGGGGAGTCATCGGCTTAAAGGCAGTGAATGAGAGTTAGAAATCAAGTACATACTTCCATGGACGGGAATAGCTATCCTCGTACTCTTCTCCCTCACGGAAGGTTGAAGTAGGTGGGGGCTGCGGCGAATTAAGGATAGGGCGACACGGGCGACCGCCCGGGGCACCGTATCGAGGGAGGGTGGGCGAGTTAAGGTCTAACTACCAAAAGTTGTTCCTAAAATTAATTAAATAAAAAAACCAGTAACGATGATTTTTTTATAGACGAGGGTATGAAGATGTTGCTAGAGATGAGAACGCTAAGGAAGCATGTAGGAGGAAGAAATAGGATACCAGTTTTGGACTATACAACGAGATGCAGAGGCTACGAGGAACTTAGGATAGACCCGATTGCGAGCAAGTTATGTGTAGGAAATAGAGATGTTACATCGAGCGGGAAGTTAAGGAAAGGACGGTCCGAAAACCTCACAATCAGCTGGTTGAATATTCAATGATAATGACTATTAACGATAGTATTATGATTTATAAGGAGTCAATATTCTTGCATTCATTTATAAGAATGTCTCATTAGAATTTCGGTTGGAAAAAAATTAGGGCAAAGGAGACGCCGAAAATCGACCTTGCTCTGGTGAAAAGATTTTTTCATGAGCCGCCTCTGTTGGGGGATTGAGAAAAAAAGCGTGATGAGGAATTGAGTTTGGGTGGAAGGTGATCTTAGACCTAAGGCGGGGAGCGAAAGATAGAGCTTGAGTTGAAGCTATGGAGACCGACAAGGTACCTACCTACGGCGTAACAATGCTACAGATAGAAAGGAGATAGGCCACCGGGTTCTCATATAAAGAGACCCGTCAATGAGACGTCATTCGGGTTCCGGCCGCGGGATGAGTTATTGGTCGTGCAAGGATGCACTACCCTTTCCTCTTCCTTTTACAGTCCCTCCTCATTCCCCCTTGGCCCCACGCTGTGTGTATACGTTGGGGAAGATCTCGTATTAAGATTTAAGAATTCTTTATTACGTCGTCGGATGAGATCCAATTGGCCCCCTGAAGCCAAGCCAACAATCCCGAACAAGTTCGAACGAAATAATATACGACTCGGCGCTTAATGGAAGAAAACCCTCTCAAACAATCCACTTGTTGGGCGTAAATTAGGGAAGCGAAACATCTTCAACGAGATAAGGGTTAATAATTTAACCGCAGGCGTAAAAAGCATGTCGTTTTCGTAATGCGGTAATCCCAGATATGAGTATTACCTCTCCGGTTTTACTTTTATCTGATGGGCTATTACTCATGTGCCGCTCATTAACAGAGGTTGCGATCTATAAACGTCTTTAGGGCGGATTTGTACGAGAGAACCAAAACACGCGCCCCGCGAGCTACGAGAACGTGTGTGGGTAAACTTTATTGTACTGCCTTGTCGGATTTATGCTTATTTTACGGTTTTACAATCGCATGGTTATGATGCTCATCTGCATGGATTTAGTACCCTTCAAGTCACCTTAAAAATATGAAGCTGGGCATGAATTTTCATTAAATATGCACTGCGTGTCTTGCTAGTAGTTATTGGAATGTGATGGTAGTTAATTTGTATTTAATTGCTAAGTATATATTTGAAATACTAAGAGTTCAATTCGAGAAACTAAAACAGACATATGAAACGTGGTGTAAGTTGTTTGGTCCGCGTAGTATAAACATTCATAAGTATAAATGCAACTCTCTGAGCTACTTGTTAAATATCCTATACATCCAGCTTTAAACAACTCCTGTTTTGATTCGTAAATTTTCTCGGTAAACGAAGGCACTTCAGTCGTCTACGTTATCATTTCACTTTACTTGGTGATTTCGTTGACGGTAGTTTGTTGGAGTTTGGGAAGTGATTTTTGCCGTCTTCAGAAATAAAAGATCGCTTTCGAGCTTATTTGGAAAATTTAGTCTCTATTTCGCCCAGTGATTCGAGATTGATATTAATTCAGTTGTTGCTAGAAATAAAATAATTTTAATTATGGCAATATTATTTTACCAATCTTTCCGATGTTCGCTGCAGTCGTTCGCATTAACCCTCTTCGTTTGGATCTCAAATACTGGTAGGTTATTCTAAATGACGTTTAACAAGGAATTTATATATCTGGTTAACATTTATCTCTGTATCCACCGTTTTCTGTTTTAAATGTGTTTGGAAAAGGAAGATTTTTCGTCAGAAGTGAGTATCATGTTAGAATATATTCACTCGTAGACTCCCACAACCTAAAAAACCTGGTCTTAATATTTATTCGTTTATATTTTCTTATGATCGCTGTCCTGTCGTCTTATTGGATGCAGAAGAAAATTATAGTTTAAGCATCCACGCGAGTGGAAAATGTAGTGTTGATAGGTGGAGCATCAATTTAGCTGGAAGATTTTTAGATCACAAGGGGGTGGGGTGGGTGAGAAAATATAGTGTTGAAGACGACCTGAGGTCGGGGAATCGGAGTGGATCGGATACGTGTGGGAAGGTGGAGAAAGAGAGCATTAAAACTTTTTAAAATGTGTGTGTGTGGGAAATGGAAGGAGTAGATGGAAGCCCGAGGCATTCCGGGATGGAAAAAAGAGATCAGGGTGTCAGATACGGAACGGGAGGGAAGCAGTTCCTGTTTGGGAGGAGGGAGACGTTTGTCGAATGAATATTTCTTTTATTTTTACGCACACTTTCATTTTTTTGTGTTCATCGTCACTCCTATTCCAAAAGTAGCGTTTTTTTTACCGGTTCTGATAATGCTTTCTTCGGAGGTCGGTTGTGTTTGAGGCCTGTATAGGTGGAGGTCTTTCGGGGGAGGTATTTTTTTTAAGTGTTCTGTATCGCGTGTTTCCCCTCGAGGGCATTGTTCTTTTGTATCCCGATTGTCCGGACACTTATGTGAAAGTTTCTCTCCCTCTCCATCTTTATTATTTTTTTTCCACGACCAAGTCGGAGTGGCTCCCATTTCTTCTTTGAAGAAACTTCCCTCGCGCCTCTGTTCCCAGCATCGGTGGAGAAGTAGTGCGTCATCCTCTCCCTTTCTCGCGTGGAACTCGTAAAATTGCTCCGACTTTCTTTCCCCCATGTGTCAACGGATCCCTACACTTTTTCGAGTTACGTGCAGATTGGCAGCCAATTTTTCTCAAAACTACGCCGGCAGTTGAACCCCTTGTAGTTTGGGAATATGACTGCCAAACCTCCACCATTATTTATTTTTTCTCGCGTACCCCTAAACCAGCAAGCTTGTACCTCTAAGGGCATTTCTCTGTTCGTACGCGTAAGGGTAACCTGAGTTATTCGTTAGCCTAAGGGTTGCGAACGGCTTCATATACAGTTCATAAAATAAGTTATCGATCTGTGGGGTTGATTTTTAAATCAGCATTTTCAATTTGTGAGAGCATACTTCCTCCTATTTTTAAAACATTGTGCGCAAATGTAAATAATTTAATGATACTTCTAAACTGTTAGATAATGGTGTTGGTATTAAATTTTGTATTTTTTTTCCAAACACGCTTAAGACGAGATTTTTTCGGACTGTTTGTGACGTCATAACTACCAGTGAATGACTCAAATGACGGACTTCAAAATGTAATAATTCATGTTGCCCTGAATAGAATTTATACATTCGTCTTCTGTATTTTATTATTGAAGTTAGCATTTTTACGTCTTGACGATCGAATCACGTTTCCCATGTGGACAGCTGTTTTAGCATTTTTGTTGTGGATTTGAGTTAGGCATTTATCATTTTCAACCCGAATAGGCTATGTGGTCGTATTACATATAACGATGCTTAACTTAGAATCCAACTAAAACTTTTTTCTCAATTCAAGTCTCGCGCAGAGGGTAGTGCAGTGGGTTATCTTGCCGGAAGTAGCCCATTTCATGTCACCAGTTTATTTTTGTTTGGTGTTGGTGATAAAAATTGAGTATTCAAAAAAAGTCGAGGCGCAAACAATGAAATCAGTCGGGAAAATTATCCACTAAGGATCTGGTTGGTGCGGTGGCTAGAGTACTGGCTTCCATCACGTAGTCCGGTTTTCAAATACCTGTAGTGACGGCATTTTTCAGTGGAATCCCGATCCCTATTGGCACTTAAAAGTGTAGTACTCCACCCGGTTGGCGTCTTCCGTTAAGTGCACGCTAATTCCGTCGCTGAGTTTCTATCTGTAATTTCTCCTATCCCCAAATTATCCTTACCTCTCCAGCCTGTCCACCTAACTTCAAAAGCGCCAATGATCTTAGCTGTAGGTGGCCACCCTCAAATAAACAGCCACCCAAGTATACGTAAAGGGGGTTGAACGATCGAGTAGGTGTTGTGCAGGTGTCAGAGAATGAAGATGTGAGTGATATTCATGTGCTTAAAGCGATTGGGGCAATTTTTGTTTATGAACGTATTGGCATGAAATTTCGGTTACTGTTCTTATTGGTGATATCTATAGATAAAAGTGAACAAAATTGCATCTTACCGATTTTAAATTTTGGCGATGCCATGCTATTTTAACCCGTAGCCTTATGGAAAATGACATATATTTCGTAATGGTTAGATTAAATACGTACAGATTGTATTCTAAACGCGAAACAATACATTTTTAGTATTAGAACTGTTGCTAACTAATATCAAGGTGTCATACCGAGTGCGATATACGAAAAAAACACACTTTAATGTAATTGCGTCTAAATTTTGAATACCGCACCGAAAACTATTCATAACATTCTTTGATTGAGGAAAACATTTGAAATATAATTACTTTTTACATTCCCCTTACTGCCTGTATGGTGAGTTCCAAAGCTTATGCTCAGATGCACATAAGTGAAATATGGTTCAAGATTTTTTTTTCGATTTAAAAAGTTTTAAAATGCGCACTCAATGACGCAAGATTACTGCTCCAGCAACCTTAAGGTAGTTTGAGCGAGATATCGCTTCACCTAGAATTTTATGTATTTGACCTCATATTAAAGAAAAAACTCTCATATTTCCAATGATATCAAGGTATTAACCCTTGCCGAACTACGTACTTTTGGAGCAATTTGCCTAAAAAATATAAGCTTTTATATGGGCTAGATTACGGCTGTGCGCTCCAGAGGGAGAATGTAAAACAAATAGGAATATCTAATGCTTACATTTTGTCAAAAAACTAACGGTGTGTAGTTTTTATGTTTTGTCCACTATTTATAAAAATTAATCAATTACTCACTGCAGTAATTATTACAGAATCACATAAAAAACATCAGTTGTGAAGGCGTTTTCACCGTACGACGTGAAAAAATAAGTCAAGTTAGAGACTTATGTAGATATGTTTATTTAATTACTGAGAATCTTTGTTATATTTAACTACATTTTTGTGTCATTAATATGACACTATATTTACTTCATACTTCTTACAGACGCTGGCATTTAAAAAAATAAAATTCGAATGTGGTCTCGATTATGATTAGGGAAATATCTCGCTCGCTCAAACTACCTCAAAGGCGACGAGGGTCTTCGAGAGGGAGGGGGCGAGCAATTGAGACGCCTCTATCTCTCCGCTCTCCGTCTTTAAGGAGAGATGAGATCGCCTCGGGGAAGGACGCTGGGCACGAGGGCGGACTCTAAGGAGAGATCGCCACCCCTCTCTTTCTTCCTGATGCGTCGGACGTGGGGGTTTTCTTTTTCTTAAACGTGGTCTCGGACGGAAGAAGTGCCTTATGGGGGTAAAACAGGTGTGGTTGCTCGGCCTTGCACTCACCGCGCGCGCGCCGCCGCCCGGCCAACCATCCTTCCGTCGCTCGTGGAAATCTGTAAATGGCAGTCATTATAGGCGGCTCGGGTAGTCGGCCGCGGAGAATATGGTTGAGGGGAGGGACTGATGCCTTGTGTAGGAAATTCGTGGCAGGCAGGGGAGTTGTGGGAGTTGGAGGAAAGAAGTTTGAGAGCAAAGGTCATCCTTTGGAAAAAAGAGGCAGTTTGCATATTTATTGGGTCTTAACTAAATATTTGTGAATTTGTTTTACCTGGAAAGAAGGACCACCGGGATTGAAATAAGCTAGGCTAACTAGGTTTGTCGATAGGTAGTGCAGCTCTTAGTAGTAGTAGTTCTCCCTAATACTTGTATCCTTATCTACTACCTAGTACTTGGAGCACGCCGTGCATGCTTTCAGCATGACTGTTGAATCTGTCCATTTGTGTAGTTGCAGGATACATAGGTGTTAACCATACCAAGATACATAGGTGTCTCTACCATTGGTGGCATATCTGTAGTGTAGTGGATGCTTGTGAGGCTTAGCCTCGTTACAAGCATTAGCGATTTATGCTAACACTAAGTCGTAGTTACACTAACTTTAGGGTATAGTGTAATGCATGTTAGTGACTATTCACCCCCTGCCACTCACCCTTGAGGTGGCTTGCAGTGTATTTTGTAGATGTAGATGAATCAAGAAAGGTATACTGAGCACGGTAACCCAAGCCGAGAAGTTACTCCACTAGAAAAAGAGTCAATTAGCTGCCAGAAATATAAGCGTTGGAGTAACCTTTAAAAGCCGATGTAAAAATTCTCACTGACATGACTGTCCCGCTGTCCGGATTTTTTTGGGAGTTTAATTTTAACTTACATTACTTTTTGGTCCCTAAAGTTTCCATTCGGCAAAAGGGAACTATTTTTTGGTGGGAAAAAGAGTTCCCTTTAGGCGGATAGATGGTAAGGATACATTCCATGGAAACATATTCTATTTTTATATATTTGAATTCTAAATTATCAGTGAAGCTTGGACGTTAATATTAATAATATAAAACGTTATGAACATATTTACAATCCCAAGAACTTGCATTTAATATAATTCTTATGTAAATCAATAATGGAAAAAACACAGCCATTCCCTGGGTGGTGTATAGTCCACCTAGGACTCGAACCCGCCACCCTTGCGTTACCGGCCAGGACTCAACCCCACCGCCACCGAGGCCACTTCAATGAGACTTGAACCAATGAATTTTTCCATAAGTTGAAAATCTAGACTAAATACAATGTTTGGAGGGCGTAAATTTTCACATAGTTGGCAGTTTAAATATTTAGGTCAGCGGAAAAAGATAGAAGAGAATGGAAATTCTGGGCAACGAAATGGGTTTTGTGAGAAGCTAAAGAGAGGTTTTATGGTGAACATATAACTATGCGTTGACAGATTTAAAGATGGCCCCGGAATGGGGAAGCCAATATACTGTCCAAAAACCTACCTATTAATCGATTACCCTAGCGGACATTTATGAGAATTGTACGATTAAAAAAGGTGCGTTAAAAGATAAAAAGATGCGTTGTTTACATGGATCAGAAGTGCTTCTAAAATAATTTTCAGAGTTTTTTTCTCGAGTGTTTTTCTTATATATAAAGCGCTAGTTGTTAAGTTTAGATTGTGTTTTCAAGACTAAATTCCATACTTATGCGCTTGTAAATTACGCAATAACAGCATTAAACTAAACGCTTCATGAATAAGTAATTCAATCCCTTAACATCATAACGCGGGAATTTTCATAAAAAGTTTGCATTGCTTCAATAAAATATTTACCGAGGATGTTGGTGAAGTGAAAGGATCATAAATCATGAGGGAGGTTCTAAGTTACTGAGGTCATGCATATGTTGTTGCGAGGTAGGGGGTTATGGAGTGAGGCAGATGAAAATTGAAGGGTGGTACATGCATGCGTACACTCCTTGAAGGAAAGAGATGGATATGCGGAGGCTGGACGGAATGGATTCAGCTGGTGAGGGCGGTCGAAATGGAATAAATCGAAAGTGGGAGTCGATAGTGTTGTTTTTTCAGGCGAACGGGACTGAATATGATTAAGGCGCGGCGGAGGTGAAAGTGAGGGCCGGGGAGATGTGGCGGAAGAAAGAGGAATGGGTGGGATCGGAGGAGAAGCCAGTGAAATGGAGTGTGATTGGGAGAAGGGTTGTTGTCTTTGAGGGCGGAGAATAAGAAGTGGAAGAAGAGAACGGACCCACAATTGAGATGTGCAGCGGAGGAGTTTCGGAAGGAGTAGTGAGTCGAGAGGTAGTGATGGTATGGCTGTCAGTGGGACCAGGAGAGGGAATGGTAGTGTTAACGAGGAAAAGATGTTTGAATATCGACTTTCCATGCCATTTAATTATCAACCTAAGCGGCTAATGCTCAGTATTTTTGCCATTGACAGGTTATTGTCGATGTCTACATGATGGCGACGGATTATTCTCCGATAATCCTTCCTTGCGTGAGGAAAGGAAGACGTTTAAAACACGTCCATTTGGTTTTAACCGCTCTGTACTCAATTGTTTGGAATTAGTTGCTGCTGCAACGTTATGGAGCTCGCAAAGTGTTTTTACACCAAGAGTGTAGGCTTTCGCAGCTGTTGATAGATGCGGATGTGGCTTTCTAGTTTTGCTGCGATTGGAGCATTTTTGGCTAAACGTTTCCCTAGCGTTGAAGCAGGCGCCTTAATAATCAAAGTGATCGTTACTGTAATTATTGCTTTTTTATACATGGGAGTGTTGCAAAGGTTGGATATCTTTCAAGGTGAATTACTAATAACATCTCCGGTAAGTTTGTGTCCGGTAATATTTCGTATTCATAACAAAGTTATTGTGACTAATAGCATATCCGTGGTTAGAACATTATGGGTAATCATTATTCTATCTTAAGATATCAACATATAAGAGGTTTTCGCAGGCATAGTGCATACGCTCCCCTGCGTAGCCAGGATTTGAAGATATCTTGAGAGGATTTAATGAAAACTTAAATCCTTAGATTCGATTTGATTCGACCGAATTCTCAAATCGAGACCAAATCTCTAATTGTGACCTTTAATCATAACAGGGCATCAAAACCAAATGATATATAATGTAATTAGTCTGACCTAAAATATATTCAGCATTCTGTGGGTGCATTTGTTGGGCAGATTTTCCATCCCACTACCAAGGGCTGACTTTTTTCTACTAGTTTTTTTTAAAATCATGAATGACATAGAGTAGGAAACCTTTCTACTTCTCTCCTTGACATTTCACTACCTTGGGAAATAACCTCTCCGTGGATGCATGCCCTTGCATTGTCAATTCGAGCATTTCGTGCATCGATTGTATGTGTTCGTTAAGGAGGAGTTTTGGATAGCGGCCGTTGAGGGCGTTCCGCTGGGAATATCTCACTTTTGACTTAACTGGGCGCCCCTCCCATCCTGGGAAAGCCCACTCGAATTCGCGTCATAACCGAACTGGACGCGTCTCTTGTTATTTGACGTTGGGTTCACGTCATGTTCTCTTCGAGTCACACCCCCCCTGCTGTTTTGGAACGTCTCATTTTGAATCGAAATGTTTCGTGGTGCCGAGTGTGACTGACTGACGGCGCAGATATCTGGATTGACGCGGGACATGAGCGAGGGAACTCTCGTACTCTCTCTTAGCCTCCGCATGACTCTCCTCCGCGTTTAGGCGGGGAAGGTGATTTATAGTCGAGGCGCGATCAGCTCACGCTCGTCCCTCCTGCACTCCGTTCTCTTCGACGTTTTGTCTCTTGCATACGATAAGCCGATCGTATTCCATCTTGACCCACCATTAATTACGATTCTACATACGATTGCGTAAATAGCAGCGTAGTTCTCTTTAAATATGCATGACCTCAGTTACTCGTTACAATAGTACATACTATTGGGTGCGTCATGTCTCCAGCGATATAAGAAATCATTCAAAAAGTCGAAAAAGGGTGGATTCCATCCAAGAAGACTGGAAAATCCATCATCCGACGTGTTAGAAAAATAATAGGAATCATTGTTATTTCTTTGGTTTTCACGCAAAGCCCAGGCTTGGTAAATATTGTCTGTTTAGATTCATCGCATTGCAGTCTTAAGGAATGCGTTGAGAAAAATGATTCTTTGATTTTCATTTTTTTCTGAGCATCTCATATATCGCCATGCATTTCGTAAGCTCAAATAAAATTGCAGTAATTGTACTGTCCACTTAAATTTTAATGTAAATATTACACTACACGTGTTTCGACGTTTCTTAGGGCGTCATAATCAGGTCTACGTGTAGTGTAATATTTACATTTAAATTTAAGTGGACAGTGTAATTACTGCAGTTTTATTTAAGTACTAAAATGCTGTTTCACCACGTAACGGCAGAGACTGTCGAAGTTATTTCGTAAGCTGCTAAGCGAAAACATTATGGAGCAATGTTTCCAGCTTATAATACGGGTCGTACTTTTTTGGATGTCACTTTTTTATTGGCCATCCCCGTAGGTTTTCCTGCAGTTCCAAATTTTATTGGATCTGATGTTTTTGTTTTTTCCCTCGACAAAGAAGAGAAATTCTTGCTAAAAGTTATGTGTTCTAAAGTTCATATTTAATTTTTCTGAAGTGCAGTTAACTATTAATCGAGGGATTCTTTCGTGGATTAGTCTGCATTCCTTCTGTTCTGCTCTACTACGTTCTTTTTTATCATCTATTTGAATTACTTGTGATTAACCATAAGAACTTTTGAGATCATGAGTGAACAGCTCATGTGTTTATGGAATGTACACACTCATGAAGACAACGTCTGAACCTTGGGCCTTCGTGGCTTGAATTCGTATTTTATATCTCATTTAAGGGAGTGCAAAGCCATAATCTTACGTTAATTCATACTGGAATGCGATTGTAAGTGAGAAGATTGCGATATTTATTATGTGCCTATCTATTTTTCGTCGTATATTTTAACCCTGTACATTGAATTGCGAAGTAGAGAGAGAGAGAGCCCGTGTTAACAGCTTTGAATTTTATGTTGACAATCATTGCGTGCGCACTTAGCTTAAAGTGTCTTAACCTTGAGTGTTGTGTGCCGCGCCGAACTAAAGATGATCTAGGCTTGTTATACTCGCTCGATAAACCTGTGTGAATGGTTTAAAACCTTTCTGTCGTCCCTAAATGCGTGTCTAACCTAACTGATGCTGGTACTCATGCACTCTGGAAGCAAGGAACCATAAACTCGATCGATACCGAATCTCAAATTTGGAAAGGTTCAAAAGCTCCAGAATGAACGTGGAGATATACCCGAGGGGGGAGGGAGAGCTCCTTGGACGGAGGAAATGCATAAAAGCATCTCCGAACTACTTTCGACCTGTTACAACCCTATAATCCTGACGAGTGGGCCCACTTCACCCGAATACCGGAGCCTCATTACCCTCGTCCTTTCCACCCAATCGCGTCGGTCCTTCGCTTGGAGTTTGGGTTACTTCGTACACCCTTCTCTCACTCGCTCGAGTCCCGTCAGAACGACGAAAGACAAAAGCCTATAAAAATCAAGTGCCCTGACGTGGAAGAGGACGGAAATGGACGCTCCGTAGGAAATGGAATCTTAATGGAGCACCCTCTCCCCCCCCCCCCTTCCCTGCCTTCGCTACCCTTTCAAGGGGTGATTTGTATTTTACGATTCTCCCGGAAAGTGGGGCGGCAATCGAACTCAGGTGAGCTGTTTTGAGTAGGTACTGTCCGCTTACTCTTTTCGTCCTACCTTTTTTTTGTTTCTTTCTTGACCTTAGTGTCCAGCGTCCCTAACTTATTCCTCGCTCAGCGAATGCAGAGCGCTGTGGAACCTCTAGTTTTAGAGGTAGAGATCGGGTCGGTGGTCGTGGATAAAGTACTGGCTTCCCATTCCGGGGGCCTGGGTTCTAATCTCGGCGGAAAGAGAATATATTTCAGCTGTATCCCGATCGTCCCATGGGTGTCATGTGGAGTGAACTTCAAGCGCATGACTCCGTCCTTTGGATGGGGTGTAAAGCTGTGAATCCTTTGCTGCCTTTCTTAAATAGCAGGTTAATGATTGTGCTGGGTTTCTCTCCGCCCTTTTTCCATCCTTCCAATTCTAACGTACCCACTTATCCTGACAAAGTTGCCGGTTGCCTCTTCAAATAACCAAACAAATTAGTTGTCGGACACTTGTTATCTCATCTAACTCTATTTTACTAACCTCTTAACCTGGATGTATTTCCGGAATAAATTGTAATCTTACATATGAGAGGGCTCCCTATACGTTGCAATGAAGACGAAGCCATATTCTAATCTCTGCCTCGTACAATAGTCTCAGTCAGTAGAAGTATTTCAACTCGTGCTTCGTCAGCTAACGTATTTCGCACTTTCGTTAGTCTCTGCCTCTCATTCCGCTCAAGCAATGAAAATGGATGGGTAATATACCAGTCTAATTCTGGTGTATTATCGCAAGCCAAATGAACGGCTTGCAACACAGTTCCTGAAAGAAGTGATTTTTTCCTTCCTTCGGAGCGCATTGAAAAAAAATTGACCTTGTTCGAGAAATTAAAGTACTGGGGCGTCGGGTGAACTGAAAAAATGCTGGAAACCGGTCGTTTTATTATTCTTCTCACCGTTAGTCTTCAGCCTACGAACTGGAAGTGTTATAACCTTAAGTGTTCCTAGCTAGTCACACACGTTCCATCGCCTCACGATGGATTTCCGTGTGAAGTATTTTGTGGCGACTCACTTACTAGGTTCTGTCTCTCATTCCCACAGCCTTCTTCCCGCTCTCAAGCCGTCAACTAACTCTTGGAGTGAATTGCCTTGTTTCCAACAGCCGGGCTTGTACCTCTTGGGTCCAGCTGCACCTCATGTGAGGTTCTTGATTTTAATGAGGGGAACGGATGGTGGATAAATCTAATGAAGAAGTCTGAGAAATATGCCATTTCATATTAGCAAGGCTGAAAGTAGAATTTTAATCAACGTTTTTAGGATCCATCGAGGAAAGAGCTCGTTTCGGAATTCGATAAAACTTAAAGTATTTACTATAGGTTAGGTTAGGTTTTTGTAGGGTGCCTCGACGACGAAGGTCATTTGCAGTATTTACAATAGATTTGTAACATTAGGTATTGCTATAAGACGTAAACAGTGTGTTACTGGAGATACGAGGATGTCATTTTCCCTCTATACCGTGAAAGGGAGCATTATAAAAGGCTTTCCGGAAAGTACAGGGGACTTTAGTTTGACCCAGACAGTTTGATGATTAGTTGCTCTAGACTTCCAAATTTCACAGGGTGGGGCTCTTGGGATTGTTTACTGGAGCGAAACAGCCTGGTGGAATAAAGAAACACAATATTCTACTACCATTAATTAGACCATAGCACATCCTTATAGTACATGAAATTCCGTATTTGTAATTACAATACTGTCATAAAGGTTATTTCAGTAGTGATGCAAAGTATCCCCTGCAGTTGGTAACTTTCCATCCCATGTTCAACCCCTATGGTAAATAATTAATGGAGAAGATGAGGTATTGCCTGGAAAGCCCATAACTCCTTCATAATGTCTATCTGTGGGACTCCTGGTGTGGTTTAGTGGCGAAAATGAGCCAGATGGGTTGCGATTCTCGTAGCACACAGTATTCGACTCCATATATTGGACTAGAGCAGGGGTCTCCTAAGTACGGCCCGCGAGCCACATCTGGCACGCAAGATGATTTTATCCGACCCGCAGAATAATTATGAGGAAATTCACCGCGTAATGTTTGCTTGTATGGTCGCTACTTGTGAGTAATTAGCGTTTCAAAATTTAAATCTCAGTTAAATAAAATTTTAAAAGCACAAACTCAGTAACATCGGGAGATTCGGGACTCAGGCTTCCGACTAAGTAGGTAATGCATGGAAGCCATGGAAAAATCATCTGGGGAGGGGGAATTCATTATTTATTTATTTCCACATCCCCGAAAACAGCACGAACGGCCTTTTACATCGGGTGTATTAACATATAACAATGGACGAACACAAATACCCATGTCCTGAGTGGTGAGAAATCCACTCAGGCGGGACTCGAACCCGCGACCCTCAGTTTAGCAGGCGAGGACTTTACCCCGTCGCCACCGGGGCCGATAACCGTCGCCACCGGGGCTATTAAAAATTTAGTGAACACCTGACCTCACAGGATACAGTATATAAATCGGCTAATATCCCTCAGGAAGATGAGCGAGTCGCGCTTCGAAACGTCGGCAGAGGTGGAGGATTGACCCGGTGTGTAACACGAGGAAAATGTACGTTCAACATTTACCGGGAAAAAATTAGTTCATACATGGGTTGATTTTCTAAAAACTCCTGCCACACGCCCATTTGGTTGCTCGCGGATTGCTTGCGAAGGTATCGGAACGGGTGACAGGAAGGTTACACAAAGGAGGGGGAATCTTTCACGACCCGTTTTCCGGCGTTAATGGGCTCAGACAAGGATTGCCTCCTCTTTCTCCGTCTTTTACCTCTTAATATCCATTCTCTTCTACCCCCCACTTTCTTCTCGCTCCCCCCTCTCCTGCCCCTCCCAAACTTCCTCCCCTTCAGTCGGCTCCTTTACCTATTCCATTAGCGTCCACCTGAATAGGTCGTCATCCATAAAAAAGCCCATATTAGGAAGGAGGCAAGGCTGTGGAAAACTCTCTTAGCGTTCCGCTAGTGCGTATTACGAACTCGACGCTGACACGTCTTATAAGCTGCTGCTGCCGCTGCCCTTGAGATGAATGCTTCCATTTTCTCCCCTTCTTCCCCCTCCTCCCTCCAATGAGAACATTTGTGTGGTGGTGACTGACTGACACCCTTGTTACCTTTTCTCTCTTCGCCTACGGATGAAAAGGACCGCCGCGCTGCCTTCTGGTCGACCTCGTTTATGCATCGGCCGCATGGATGGCTCATTCTCCATGACGTGCCCTTTCGTAAAATGTTGAAAACTGTCTAGTTTTCTCCCGGCTAATTGGTTCGAGTCTTCTTCACAACAAGATTGTTTTCCGTATTTTTATTTTCCAAATCGGTGCCTATTTCGATGTTGTGACGATTATTGTTTGCTGTGACGCTTGCATGCTTTCTCACTTTGTTGTGTTTCTTAATGGGTGACACATCGTTATTCCAATTTAATGAAGTCATCAATCCATGATAAAGTGATTTCGATACAAGGAAATGATACCTACCTTGGAAAAAGAACTACTAGGAAATCAGGTTCACACATAAAAAGAGTACCTTTTTTCAATTTACATTTTCTCATCTTCTTATCAAAGGAATTCCACCAATCGATTGGGAAGTACCTACTTGGATGTTCCCACTTTTGTCAATTACTAAGGTCTCCTCTGACGTCTTTCTTTTCCACTATAATCACTCTGCAAACACTACTCCACCAGCCACTACGGCGGAGGAGTAGCGAATTAATAAGGTAGGAAGGTGATTACATTCTCCATTTCTTCTGAATCATTTCCTAGCTTAACTGCCCTGGATCTAGTCAAGTTACAGAACGTACTGGTTACATTATTTCAACATTGCGGTCTTCTTTTGTATCATCTTCTTAAATGCTTTTCTTTCTTATTTTGGACATATCTCTTTTTTAAATCTACGTTTTTATATTGAGATGTAAAAGAGAAATTCTTTGCCGTTTTATCCACAACATGATCTTTGAAACTTGTGCATCTGAGGTTTCGTGAAATGAATTTTTATTGCGTAACGTTTCTGTCAAAAAAACGTAATAACAGATCAATCAATGTTTGACCGTAATGAGTGAAGCGTAATTATTTAAGGGGAACCTGTGGTTCGAATCTTCCACTATTTTGATCGAGAGTACTTTAGTATTATCAAAAATTACTTATTGAAGTGGATTAGCAAAATTTCATTGAAAATCTCGCGGTCTTCTTTTGCGCTCGACTGTTGCCGGAAAACGTTGTTGTCCATGCTTGGCCAGCTGCGATGGGAAATTCCAGATGCCCTCGAAGATTGCGTAACTACGGGGCTTCCTTCCAGCTGGCTGTAACTTGAGACCTTTTTTTACGAAAATGTACAAAAAATGGGGTCTTCTGGATACACAGAAGATGTAGGTTAAGCGATAAAAATCCATAATTCCTATCGCTTGTTTCTTTTCCGTGTCCCCATGTCATTTTCCAGCAATTTTTCCATTCCTCTCTGGTTAATGTGCGCTGCTATTATTTCAATGATCTGAATTTTTGAGTAATTTAGGTTTTATGCCTTCATGTCATTTCGGTCGATGTCGGGAGATGGAGTTGATTTTTTATTTTTTGGTCATTTTTTTCCTTTTTCCTCGTAGAATGAATAAAAACCCGTGTCATTTCGACTCATTTCCCCAAAAATTGGGCTGTACAAGGTTTTTCGCGGTGGCAACGGCCGGAACGAATCGAAGGAATTGAGCGAAAGAGAGCCTTCTTCCCTAAGCGTGACATTTCGTCCTCGCCAGCGTGACTGATTAAGTCCTCTTCGGTTCGTTTTGTCCGCCTAATGGTACTCATCAGGAGTTCACGTCTCAATCCTCTGCTGCGTTATTTTTCTCTTATGTTACCATCTCACTGTCACATATGCAATTGGTCTACCCAATTGTTGATTTGATAACTTGCGATTGGAGATAATTTCCCAGTTTTAGTACTCAGTCAGTGAAGTCCACCCACAGCTAAGATCATTTGCGCCCCGGGTATTTTAATGTCAGGTGATCCGGATTCGGCACATACCTCTGGAGTCATCTCAGCTCATTCACTTATGTTCAACGTTACGAATACGTTGCGGCCAAAAAGTACAAGCTATTAACAAAAAAATGTAAGCTATCTTAATTTTGGTTCTGCATCCTTCATTATATAATGATTAGGAAGAAAATAACCTTTCTAAATAATAAAAATGATGGTCCATAAAGGGTATAGGCCAGGTGGGTAGATTGGTAAGGGGAAGAATTTTTTCTGTAATAGGGGAAGACTGAAGAGAATCCCAGCGTCGGGATTAGTCTTTTCGTTTAGAACATAGCCGGACATTTTTCTTCGTGGAGTGTTCTCCACATTGCTACCAATAGATTCATCTGAAAATATGTCACCGCCGGGGTTCGTACCCTGGTCTTGAGAATGGGAAGCCATTACTCATGTCTCCTTTACACCAATCTATCCCCAGAGCACACATGACACTTAGATCATAGTCGTGTGAAAGTCATGTCTTTATTTTGAAGGCTTTAAATGCCTTTCTGTGGGTCATCTGCGATTTCCGCATGTAGCATTGCCAGCAGTAGATTCGCGTCCCGTGAATATTTTTGCCATCGCTTCAATTGATTGTGACTTGTGAGCCTGAAGTCCTTAGTTCCTTAGGCTAGTGCATAACCCTTACCTCTCCATGCCAATTTTCGTCCTTGGTTTCCTTCTCGTTTTGATTTGAATATCTCCGTGTTTTCCCCGACTCGTTAGTCAAACCTCTTGAGAGTCCTTGCTTTCCTATTCCATTCCTTCCTTTGAGTGCGAGTATTTACATTAGACTCTCCAAAAAGAAGTTATAGTTGACATTGTCTTATGTAACTATGCCTAAATATGTCCAAAATCATTTTTTTAAATTGAGTGTAATCAGACGTGTTTTTATGTTCGTAATTGCATTGTCTTCCCCAGGATTGGTTTTGTCGTCACCCTCAATGCCCTTTCCCTACCTAACAATCTTTTCTGTCCGTCATAATTCCGTTTGTTGACGTCTAACATCATTCCCTTGTCATCGGCTCATCCTTGGCCCTCCTCCGTGGGTATACTCTTCCATCACTCTTCCTAATACGGTCGTCTGTGAACTATGTATTGTGTTTCTACGATGTTTCCAATTAGTTTCCCTTGCCATCCTGTCAATTTCTTCTAAGGAGACTGTCTCCCATCACCATCATTTCAAAGTTTTTCCTCTTTTTGAAATTGGTCTACGCGTTGTTCTGCGTCGCACTTCCTCATCGCGCATCACTGTGGAAGTAATATAATTGGTCAGGTGTCCATGCTGATGTCCTCTTGTCGGGCACAGTTTCAGATTCAGCTCCTGACATTCGAGGTCCTGACGCATAGCAAAGTCCTTATAGGTTATTTTGAGTAGGCTCTTGAGTTTGGAAGAATCTGAAGCGTCGAAATCGTTTGCGAAATAAATTGAACATGTTGCAGCTGAGTCAACATCCTTGTATAAAAAAATATGGAAGGAAATGAAAACGATTAGATTGACCGTATTGTAAAATAAACAGGCTGGTGGGTTCACTGTCGGTTGAGGTTACGTTTCCCGACTTTATCTGCTCTTATATTGGCTAATCCTATGGCTAATTTAAATTGCATTAGACTGTAATTGACGCCGTAGTTGTATTGTAATAATGCACGTTAACATTCCATTCTGATTTCTCGCTGAAGGGGGTTGAGTAAATTTTTAAGGGGATGTTTACACCATCAGATAGCCAAAATAATACGTCACTGATGAGTAGTTCTGAGACTTGCCGCCGGTTGGATTCGTAGCTCAGCACAGTCACTAATGTAGCTTACTCTGTCGTAGTCTTCAGGATGAAATATTCAATAGTATTACCCTCCTCGGAGTAAGCAATACCCCCGGTATTTTCTCGGATGGATTGATCCTACCTGCGTGGTGGGCTGCGGATTGTCGGCTAGTTCGTCGCGAACGGAATACGTCCACGCAAAGCTCGATGTGATCATTGAGGATAAAACCAGACTGACTTCGGTGAAACATTTGCATCCTAGGTGATGGTGGATTGAATTCTTACCTCTTTTCCACCTGTAGCTTTTAATCAGAGGTGATAAGGGAGAACAAAAAAATGACGATTGTTTTCTATCCAAAGAAGCGCGAAAGTACCCTCCTGGATTCGAAGGCGAAACTCTTTTGGTTACTATCCTAGCGATATAACCACTTGGCTACCCACGAGTACCAAAATTACGGGTATGGCGTTCACAACCAATGGATTCGAAGCCTCTTTTATTCTCGCGAACAGCTCATAATGGCATGATTACAGGTTCAACTTACGATCGTCTCCACCCTTAATCACATGCCATAAAAACTTCATCCCACTCCTAGGCATTTCCGCTGGCGTTTTCCTTCCTTATCGTACATACACCGTTGGGTGGCTTACGGAACTCACGTGTATTTGTTGATGTATATTAATCTTCAGCCTTGAAGGTGCCGTCAAGGACTTCTTCCCGATATTGAACTCGAGGCCATGTTTCTAAATCACTTCTTTTCTTCACCCGGGACAAACGATTTCGCCCACGTCGATCATTCGTACGTGAAAAAAGATACATCTCCCTATTAAGAATTCAATTCCGATCCTATTGTGTGTCCTAGCGCTTTTTCGATCCTCTGTAGATTTTAAAATGATATTAATACAGGCCATTGTTATTTTGTTCTCTACTGATCATGGTAAATAGAAAATTAAGGAAATAATGAAGCAAGGCAAAGATATTGTAAGAAAAGATTTTCAGCCAAAGAAGGAATAAGAAGTATTTACCAAGAGGAAGGAATTTATAAGATTTACTTTTTAGTAATAAGGTGGAGGAAATATATGTGAAGACCCTTTTAAGGATTGTGGCATTTAATGGTTCCAAAGTTTTTTTTGTGAGCAAAAGAGATGCGTTCTAGTGATAAGCTGTAGACGTATGGCTTCAGAGGACAAGAGAGATAGGTAGAGATGGAAAAGACGAACGTAGTCACGAAATTGTCCTTTTGTATCAGGACACCAAGTTTGTCGGAGAAATGAGCAGGTGGAAGTAGTTGGAAGGCACATTGGGAGACCTAAATAATTACAAATATATTTTTACGGTTAGATCATAATAATAATTATAATAATTAGTAATTCCTCAAATAATCCTCCTGTCAGCTGATCCACCAGCTTTCAGTCTCTCTCCATTATAACAATTGCTTGACAAATCTCGAGTCCTCTACTTTCGTTTCTTTACGCAAGCCATCATGATGAGTGCTAAGAATGCATTGGCTCTGAGAAAAATTATTTGATCCAAAGATCCATCTTGCTGTAATCCTTTCCCGCCAATCATGTCAGCGCGTCCTGTTGATGTGTGCTTCGATCGTAATCGCAAATTGTCACCCATTGCGTCCAACAGAGAGATGAAGGAACGTATGGACGAAGGATGTTGCATTCACTATCCTTTTTCAGGCCGTCGCGTCGTCGTCCGACCGCTTGGCAATTTTGCACATTTCATCTCGCCGCGCTCGGCTCTAAAATCGCATCGATAACTTCTAAAAGCTCGGTCATTAAAGACAGAGAGGTAAGAGAGTTTGATCCTCTTTATTATATTTTCAACGACCGCTCTGACTGCCGATTGACTTGACGATTACGATTCGGTCTCCCACCTTCCCCCTCCAATCCCTCCTTACATCCTTGCTCGTCGGGGGCGCATTATTGTTACCAGCGTGGGGGCACTTCATCGCTAAGCGACCGCCGCCGACCGCCAACCTTCCCTCCTTCCCCCGAGGCTCTTGTCTCTCCTTCTCTCCCCTTGCAACGAGGGAGGAAAAGGATAAGTGGATCGTTCTTAAGGGCTGGGTTTTCTCCTCTGTTGTTGTATGTTGTGGTGGTAGGGTGGTAGTGGTATCGTTGACTGCTCACGCGCGCGAGGGATGTCGATGCATGCAAGCGTAGGTACTCGGTGGAACTGACGGGACGTCCATCTCCCCCTTTCTACCCCCTACCATATCCCGCTCCCCCTTCTCAACCTATTTTGTTATCTGAATGACGCTGTTGTCGTTTTATTTCCCTTTCCGAAGGCCATTATGACGCTGGGCTCGGGTGAGCTGAATGGAGGAATGAAGTTCGTAATGGCTACGCAGCTCCGGGATAAAACCGTCGCTCAGTGTATGGCGGAGATTTTCGCGCGTTTTTTACGAGAAATTTTAGCGTTCTGACGAGGAATGGACTGGTGCGCTTAAGCCAACTAAACGCAACTTGCGAAAGAGAAGAAAATTGGGGTTTTAAATTTGCATTTGTTTACATCAATCCGAGGAATGGGAAATCCTGGGGAGATTAGGGTTAAGTATTAATTTCTGAGTGATAGGTAAGGTTCACACATGAGGTTTCAGGAACGGTCGAACGCACGTGACGGATTAGTTTAATTGTAAATCAAGTTTCATGTGATTTGGCATAATCGACAAAAACTAGGAAGTAAAATAGGATCACCCAATCTTGGAAACGATTAATGGAGCATTTGGAATTGATGATAGGAATATAAGGCACCCAATTTTTCATAATTGTATTCTTAAAACTTCAATGTTCAGTCAAAGTCCATGGTGGCAAAAAGAAATTGCCATATTCTTTTAATGCGTATTATGTGATATAGGTACTTAATGGAAAGTTCTCTTGCCCACATTTGAATCAGCCCTAAAGTGTGTGCCTTATACCTATGCCTATATACCTATGTGCCCTTATTTGTTTCAATAAGACTTCGTTATCAATAATAGGTTATTGATAAACGACTTATATTTCCTCTTCATTCGTAATTAGTGGGGACATTGACAGTGCCTTTTTTTACTATAATTCCTTTCATTTTCCTCACTATTGGATTGCAATAATTGTATTTTGTACAAAAGTAGAACTTGATTCAAATTAATAAGTATGCATATTCTTAATAGTAGAGTTACTCAACGAAAATGACTATGGTTCTGCTTAATACCTATGTAAAATATAAATTGTTCTCAAAGTGTATTCTCATGACTATTATTACAAGTTTTGTGTTATTTTTTATTTACCTTTGTAAACTCTCGAGTGAATTCGCCTAGATATTTTATATTTCGAAATTAATATCTCTGATAAAAACGTATACAATGAAGTGGCTTTAGAAAATCAGTGCATGAAATATGAAATGAAGAACAGTCATAGAAAATGAAAAGTATGGGCAATGAGGTTTTCTAAGTGAAAGAATGGGAGGCCATAAAAGTTGGAGGGCCCAGACATAAGCAGGAATAAGGATTACTATTACTTGGGTAGTATGTTGAAAGAAAATTGACAAATTAGCTAAGACATTAGAAGGAGAATCGTGAAAGCGGAAGAAGCGCTCAGTAACAGGAGGGGACTGATGACGGGACCATGTGTAAGGATGCAAAGAAAAGGTTGGCGCAGGGTTTAATTTGGAATGTAGCGATATATGGTGCGGAAACCTGGACTCTGAGAAAATAGAGCCAGAATAGGCGGAAGGCGTTGGAGTTGTGGGTGTAGAGGAGAATGGAGGTGGACGGAAAGGAAGACGGACGAGGAAGTGCTCGGTTCGGTGGGCGTAAAGCTACTGTTGGAGATAAGGAGAATCCAGAGTGGCTAGGGGATGCTGAATACCGTGATACATGAGTGGATACTGGGTTAGCTGGGCAGGGGAAGAAAGAAAACAGGATATATGAATGAGATGAGGAGGGGAAGGACGTTTTCCGAGGTTAAGAATGAAATTTGCGGGTTCAAATCCCGACTGGAGGGTTTTTCTCCACCCAGGACATGGTTGTGTTCGTCAAAATGTAATAAATTCGTAGTAATTGGCGGAAACTGTAACCAATAAATAAATTATTATAACACAAGCAGATAAGTGCCTACAGTTGTAAAGGATACCAGAGGTACCTATTCCTTCTTCAATTTAAACATACCTTAATGGATGATAGTAATAATTAAAAAAAATGAAGTGATATCATTGTGTATCTTGGATTATTAGTAGCGTATGTGCTCCAGCCTCATCATACCGTAATGCCTTCAGTTACAAAGCTCATTATGACAGAAGGAGAAAGAGGATAAGTCGGATGGTAGTGGAGGGTGAAATGGAAGGGTGCTGGAGTGTAACGGGGGCGGGGAGAGGGAGCATAATGTTTGAGGGAGGTTAGAGTTGGGGGTTGGGCCGTATCTAGAGGGAGGAGGGGGAGAGGACGATAAGGGAAACTGAGGAGGCAGCGAATGGATGCTGGAATGTGGTCTACGGAAGCGCGGTGCATCGTGGGAAGAGGTAGCATTCGTATGTACATACAACTAACATGTGATCCCCGCCTTCCATTCCTGCGTACATGTGCGTGTGTTGTGAGTGTGGTCTCTGCGGCAATTGAGGTTTGAATTGGTGCGGAAGGACAATTGGTCGGTTGTTTGGTACATGCAGTGAGAAAGAAGGGGGGATATGGGCGAAGGCGCGCGAGACACTTTAAAAAAAGAGGATTGAGAGAGTTAAGTGGTGGAGGTCGGGTGGTGGGTCGCAACCCCTTATCCTCCTCCCCTTTACAATCACCCTCAACCCTTTATGTCCCCTCCACGTCGTTCCCCCATCCCTCCTCCTCCTCCTGCTCCTCGTCTGCGCCCTTGCTGCCACCTGGCGTCTGTTCCGCGAAGGAAAATGAGGACTTGAGACACCGTCCCACGGGGAATAATGAGATGAGAGGTGGTGGAGGTAATTACAGTGAGACGAGGGATTAGACGGATTGGGAGTGGGGGCATTAGAAGTATTAATGTCTGGATAACGATTTGAAAGCCTCAGTCTCATTGCATCTACTCGTACGTTGTACCCGGGGACGTATGTTGTACTGGTACGTATAGTGGAGGATGTGGGGACACCTGTCATTTTTGTTTTTTTTTTATGAAAAAGAGTACTATGTATGACAGCTTTCCAGTAACAGTGTTGAAATTGAAGAAATTGTCCGCAGATAGGAACACGTCACCGTTTCCTGTGCGCACTTCATTGCACACGAACGACAGTGAATGGAACGATGTGCCCAGTAACATGCGATTTTCATTCTTTTATTCTCTAGTGAACATCATAAATGCTCCCGATCTTCTTTGTAATGCAATGCCTTGTGCGCAAGTTTTGAAACCAATGGGAAAGTAACTACGCCGCTTTGTTTCGGATTGAGCAGCACGCTTAAGGTAGTTTCAGCGAGATATTTCCCTAGTCATAAGGGAGACCATATGCTAATTTTATTTTTTTTATTTCACCATCTGTAAGAAGTATGAATTTAATATTGTAATATTAATGGCGCAAAAATACAGTTATAAATGACAAAAAATCTGAGTAATTAAATAAATATATCCTCATAAGTCTCTAACTTCACTCATTTTTCACGCCGCACGATGAAAACGCCCTCACAACAGGTGTTTTTTTGCAATTCTGTTAAAGTTACTGCTGCAAATAATTGATTTTATTTTATAAATAGTTGAGAAAACATACAAACTACTCACCGTTAGTTTTATGGTGAAATCTGGGTGTTAGAAATTCCTAATATTTTTAATATTCTCCCTCTGGAGTGCACATCCGTAACCTATCACATGCAAAACTGCTTATATATTCAAAGAAATTGTTCGAAAAGTACTTCAGCAAGGGGATAGTATTTTGATTTAATATTGTCCGTTATTCTTGTGACTTTATCCTTTGGCAATTATTTTTTTAGGGCAGTGGTGTACGACCATTTTTTTTACCCTCGATTGCTGCGATCCGGCTGTAGAAAACACCGTATCATTAATCAATAATTAATCCTTCCCCAAAACGCGACACGTAATACTTGAATGGCCCCGAACCACCTTGGTAACGGTTGCGACAATTTATTTTTAAAAAATATGAATTGTGATTCGTGGATCCGTAGTATTTCATAATCTTTAGAGATCCTTGAGTCCAATCTAAGGCAGTGGAATTCATCTCCTTATGATATCTACATCTACATACTACCCCACAAGTCGCCTCAATAGGCGTGTGGCGGGGGGTGTTAGGACACCAGCCGTTTACAAATAAAAAGGAAACGCACTAATGAAATTACGCCTAGCATTTATTGAAGTCCCTTATTGTTCGGGGAAAAAACGAATTCCCATAACTATCCGTTCGGCAAAATATCTCTCTTAATTTATTATTTCTGTCGGACCTGGAAATATAGTGGTGTTCTAATATGATGTCCTCCGTGTCGCTCTGAAAGATATCTATTCTCAATTGTTCAAGCAATCTAATCATGACGGAGACTATAATATAGAGCTCATTTAGTTCTATGGCCAACTTTTTAGATTAGTACAGGTAAAAGCTGACGCAAAGAAAACACTAACTAAGGCATTTCAGAACTTATTCACGCAAAGCATTTCAACTTTTTATGACTTTTAAACGATTAAAATAGCCCAGATACACCCAATACCTATTCCCATGAAGCATGCAGCGCATTTCTGAAAATAATCACTTTGCCAATGAAGGCCGTTTTTAATTGAAAACCTTTTCTCTTTATGGATACATGACTATAGTTCACTAAAGTGCACAGCAAAAGTTACATTTACCATTAGTCACCAACAGAACATCCACTCAACAACTATAAAACTTATTCTTCACTTTGAAACTAAACTTTTCTTCTTTCACAAGAAAAATATATATGTAGAAATCGCAAATAAAAAACACGGCAAAGTAAGAAAAAAGAGATCAAAGATGCAGATAGAGCTGAAAAATAATGCTCGATATACTCACAGATTATAAGCCACTCAGATAAAGGAAGTACTCAGTACTCACTTAAAATGTGGACAATATTTCCCACTTTCAAATAAAGAAGAACGCACTTACCTGAAAAGAGAAAAACACATCATTAATATATGAATGAACCCATTTATAAAGTAGTTAAATCAATGGCATAAGATTAGACAAGCATGTGTACACAATACAAGCATGTGCGCAAAGAACATGAACACTTCCAATCACACAAAGAAACACCAATGCTCACCATAGGCTACGAATTGCTAATATTAATAGAATTTTACTGATGAATTTCGACCTCTGTGTGAGTGGGGAAAAGCCCCCGCTCCTTATGAGAGACTATGACTCCTTATGAGAGTTTTTTCTTTATGATAAGATCAAATTTGGAAAATTCTAGGTGAAGTCACATTTCGCTCAAACAACCCTAAGGACCCTGTATGTCATTATTTAGCGATTTGAGTGTTATCGGATTGGGAGCTTAAAGAGTGAAGATGGATTGAATTGGCATTTGCATGGATGGTTAACATTTCGTTCTGGGATAGACTCAATCTATTCTCTTACTTTTCTGTGGTTTTCTATGCGACAGAGATTTTCTGGGATGGACGGGGAAGGACTTGTGGTGTGGTGGGGGGAAGACAGACATGGAGACGGACGACGTCGACGGAGAGTCAGTTGAGCGTGTTGGCAAAAGCTGGGCCCGGTGGCCAGTGGCGAGAGAGAGGGGCTGTACGTGATCGACGATCGTCAAGCCTAAAGGGGGGAGGAGGGGTCCTTTTAGGGATAGTTTTTGGAACGCGTTCTTCTTTTGTTTAATTTATCCCAATTCTTTCCTCTCCGCGTCGTGCGGAAATTTCAGGGGGCGATAATTCGATCGCCATTCCTTTTCCGGCTAATGGGTTTAATTATTCCCCCAATAGTGAAGGGATATGTTTTTCTTCAGATTCCTCGCTAAGTAATCACTAAAGTTCCAAGTTCGAAAAGTTCAGTAAATATTTCATGCATCCTGAAAAAAAATAAAATAAAAATTATCTCTCGTGGAAAATCTGAGCGATTCCACTCGACTCAGTTACAAGGGGGGGGGAGCAAAAAAAAAGTGAATTAGTAAACCCTTCGCTCCAAAAATTTGCACAGATAATGATGATTGGTTTTAATGGGACTGGAGAAAAACGTTAATTTAAACGATAAATACATCTGTTTCCTTTTTGAAATGGAGCTAATGTGAAGACCTTGGAAAATATAGGAGTCGCATTTAAAGTATCATAACTGTTATAAACCGTCAGAGATAACTTGACGGGCTACCCGAACAAAAAATGTCCCAGGTGTCCTTTTGTCCGTTATTCTTGTGACTTCCTTTGGCAATTATTTTTTTAGGGCAGTGGTGTGCGACCATTTTTTTATCCTCGATTTCTGCGATCCGGCTGTAAAAAACACCGTATAATTAATACATCATTAAAATGTTGCACAACAAATATCTATAAGACTTCCACATAGGTGAAAGCATTACGGTGTTGCTTAAGAGCGAACATTTTATTCTTGTTGGCCACACTCATTGCCTACATCGTAGCAATTTTCGATGCTTCAATTTTATGTTTAAACTATTTTCAGGGCCACAAAAGAATGTAACAGAAGGTTAACCAAAATACCAGACAACTTTCGGAATATCAAAATCGGGACATTTTTATTTGGTATTCCGGATGTTACGCCTGTGTTATGGGTAAACCTTCTGTTACATATCTTTTGTAGCCTTGAGGATAATTTAAAAATAAAATCGAAGCTTGGCATCTGAGTCGAGCTAATTTGGACCAAATTCTCGACAATTACAATGATAGATTCGTATCTATATGAAACTATTTCGAAACATGTCTTGGAATGGTTTTCCTAGTTTTTTCCAAATTGGGTTCTAATAAAGTACTCCTACTAATAGTGGGCATGAGAGACTACGGGTCGAAGTATCTTTCTTGGTCGATATCAGGATTTCTTGTTCTTCTTTTTATGGTCGTGTCTTTGTAAATGTCTTATTTTTATGGTCGTGTAATTGTAGCTTGTGTAAATGGAAATAATGCCTGTCGGTTACGATACTGTGTACACAGCGGTAAATTTCAAATGGCATTGCTATTTCTTGGTCATCAGAAATGACATTTACCTCGAGCAGTTCTCCAAGGTACTGACTTGAAATCCTGCAGATATATCCAATGGATTTTACTATCTTGCTGTCCATAACAAGTGAGGTATTTATGATGACATGATACCTCTGTATATTTAGCGATATCTAGGCCCTAGTTTTTGCATTTCACCATAATGTTCGATCAGTCGTACTACAATAATTGCTTCTTGTTCAAATTTGTCCAATGGTTTATCCTCCGATGAAAACTCCCTGGAATGCTCTCCTTGCCTTCTTTCGCCATTAACTCCACGATTTTATCTCTGCGGCATTTATCTGGAAGGAGGGTAAAAAAAATTAAAGGGGAAACCGGCTGCTCTTATGGCGGAATGTTGTTTCTTATCGGCCGCTGAAAGCACGAACATGCAAATTCCAAGTGCTTTATCCATGTGGAGAAAATACATATAAGTACCACTTTACGTTTAGTCTTCTAAACGTTAAGTGTGCTGAAACTAATTCACCTATGTTATTGTTTTTGCAGTGAGCCTATGCTGAGGAAAAAGTGGAAAAAATCTGTGATCAAGAAATATAGAAGCAAAAATGTCTGTTTCCGGTCGGTGACATCACGCTAAACTCAACTACTATGGCTGCCATCGTATCCGGTCCAGATCCCTACAGGGAACTGGAAATGTATCTGGAAAAAATGAATGTAAGTACTGCTTTTATTTTCTCTCTTATTTACTTTTACTGCGATGGCTGGCTCCATGAAAAAGTGTACTTTAAAAAAATTAAAAACATACCAGGAAAAAACGGTTCGTGAATTAACGATGAATGTTGCTGTCCAGTACTCGCCCGTAGATTTAAAAACCCACTCTCTACGTAATTACTGCGTTTTCCAATCCGCCACTTTTATATTACCATTTGGGGTATACCATTGCGAAAGATGCCTCAATCATAAAATTCTTGATGCCTACCCAGTGAAAGTTCTGAACTGAAATTGTCCTTACGTGACTATCGGCGTTCTTCTTTGTATTTGATTGGTCACACACTTCTCTTAACGTTTGTTAAATCACATCGTACAGAAGCAACGGTAAACGGTAAATAACGGGTTAGCAAAAACTTCGAGACTGAAAAGTTTTAGAAAACATCTATGTCGTTGATTTTTCTGAGAAGTGCCGGAGCTGGACTTGCTTTCTGTACCAAAGTTGGAATCATTGGAAATTCCATATATGCCATAACCCGTGAGTTCAATTGTCTTTTGACGATTTTCTGAATAGTAATACTTCTGAACTATATCTGTGTATTTAATGTTCATAGGTGGACTAAAATCCAAAACATGAAGTGATTCTTTGTAGCCTCCCTATTGTTTTAAAATCTTTGCAGTGAAATTGAATATTTCAATAGTTTTGTTTTGCAGTATGAATTTATTTTGTCCATCCGAAGAACAAATCAGCCATTGTGGTAGAATTCCACTATCTGTATCCCTATGATCTTAGCATATACTTACTGAATTTGTTGGGGGCAATATTAGGAACAGGGGCGGTATTAGGTACCTTTACCCTACCCCATTCCCACTGCATTTTGCCTGATGTTGCGTACTGTGCTTATCCTAGCTTACCCAGGTTTTCCTACCACATAATAAAGCAGGGTGGAGAACCTTCTTGTGCCTGTGTCTTTTAATCTCTTCATCTATCCTTCGAACTTCCGCAAACATTCTTTTTCGGCCACGATGCACAAAATTTTCCACTTTTTCAATTATTTCTCCACGTAAAGAGTTGCTTGTTCTAAACTCGCTTATGGTGACAACGAATTCCCGAATCAAGCGTTATTCGGCTGGTGCAATGGGCGTTTTGCAGGGGATTCAAGAGTGCGATGAATCGGGAACGGAGGCCTCCCACCTCAGAACTTATTCCCTTTTAATCCGAGGGATGAAGACAGATTTGAAAGTCGTGGGGGCAGGAGGCGTAGGACTTTGAGATTTCAGGGATTAAAAGGGGTGCAGGAAGTGGATGAGCAATTGAGGAAATGGCAATAGTAACTCTTATTAGTACTTCAGTTTAAGGTGCTTTGACGATTGTGGTCATTTCGCACAATCTTTTTGGATCCTTCGTAAGCAACAGCATTCGGAAGAATGGGAAGATCACCCCTCCAGGAATGGGGCCGAACCCACCGATGCCTGCTTTCCGCGACAAAATCTTGTAGACCCAATTATAAACCTTGATAACTCAGAAACGGCTCATCGAATTTTCACGTTATGCACATCATTGTCAAGACAGTTTTCTTCTCTATTTAATTCATGCGCAGAGTAAATTTTTAAATAAACTTTGGACGTATTTTTCCGTTAGGAAAAACTCCAGTTTTATTTTAGTCATTTCGGTTACAGAGCGGAAAGCAGTTTCTACCAAGGTAGAGCAGTTGCTCTAGAGCAGGGGACGGAAAACTGCGGCTCGCGAGAAAAACGCGGCTCTTTAGTTACATTAAATTAGCTCTGAAATAAAAATGTAAAATTACGTGGCAGTATTCAATTCCTAATTTTCTAATTTTAATAATCTAGCTAATTAATGATCTGATTACTTCATTATCTAATTTATTAATCCACAGTACTTTGCTTTACAGTAGGAAAAATAACTTTTTGTCAACAACATTTGTCCGTAGTAATTTTTTAAGATGAATATAACAATATAATGATGATTTTTTCTTCATCTAGTAACAAATTAGTTAATATTATAACTTGTTATACTATTACTTTAAATTTTCCTTATTTCTAAAAATACGTTTTTTTGGCCCTCAAATAATGTCTACACTTCTGTGAGGGACACATTTGGTTCTTCCGCCTCAAAACTTTGCCGACCCCTGCCCTAGAGCAACGCGAAAGAGGAGAAACATGGAAAACGGGAGAAAGGGATAATTTTGTTTAGAATTGCGATTCTATGCGTCAAGAATCGCAAAAATTCACTCTGGAAAAGATATTTTAAGGCGTGCTGTGGGTGTGGAGATGTCATGCAGGGAGCCATACACGAGAAACGAGATATCGCGATTAGATGATTCACATCCCAATGTCTTTCACATCCGTTACTGAGAACGATGCTCTCCCCTCTCCATAAGAAGAAAAACCCAGGGAGCTTAAGCAGCTGGGATCCGTTACCCACGTCCCGATTCGTGTCTCTCTCTCTGGAAATGCATCCTTCCTTCCTTTCGCGATCGACCGAGCACAATCGACTCAAGCCACGAAGGAGATGGAAAGCGATCGTCGGGAGACCAAATCGGTAAGAATGGACGAGGGATGCTGCACGATCAATCCGTCGTGTTGGCGACGCGTTCAGCGGCGTCTTTGGACCATCCTATCTGGGAGAGGGAGAGAAAGAGGAGAGCAAGGGGGAAGACGAAGGATGGGAGAGATGTGAAGGACAAAGGGTAAGAGGATAGAGTGGGGATCCCTTTCCCCCGGCCTCTCTGCCGGGCGGTGATCGACCGCGTTCCAAAATAATAGCGATCCAAGTGGACTGCGGCGGTAGAGATCAAACGTGGTGGCGTTCTTTGTGCGTGTTTTGTTTTTTTCTTTTTTTTATTCGCTCACGTTCCCACCGTCGTCTTCCACCGTTCCAGATTTCTCCCTCATCTCTCGGTACGCATCATCAGAGGTTCTCCTTTTTGCGTTTAAAATTCTCCAAAATATTTTCCGCTCCGATCGTTGTGGAGGGCCCTGCGTCAACATTTTTTTTGTTTTGCCACCTCGAGTTTTCATGAGTGGCTGCAATTATACATACGACATTGTAAATATGTGAAACCGAAGTCAATATGTATATTTGGCCTGGATTCATGTCAATGTGAATTCTTACACACGGTTGCAGTTTATTGAAATGCAAGTCATTGGGAGTGTAGGTGTTTGTGTGAAAATTACTATCAAAATTAAAGCGAGCGAATGAGTGAATCAAAAAGCATTGGAAATTTCAAATATGTTTTACATCCCTTCGCATGATAAAAATGTACCATTTTATCTCCTGTCAAAGATAATGATCCTCGTCTTCACTTTGTGGGAACGGTACGTCTCCAGCTCTGAAGCTGACACGTTGTAATTATCCGCCCTTGACTTTTATTCGTGGTTTCTGGTCTCCCAAGTGGTTAAAAGGATACTTATGTCTTGAGAATGTCGGTAACGTAGAATTTCATTTCAAAATTGAGTGTAGAACATTGCAGTGTTTGTATAGAAGATAATATCTCGCCGGATATGGTTAATTATGAAAAACTGGCATTGCTAACTTTTCCCGAAAGTATTCGCCGCGTCTCCGTATCGTCGCTTCCGCGAAATGTTTTATTTCAAAGGTTAGTTTTTTAATGCTACGTATCCAATGGCTCCGACATCATTTTCTTTGCGTATCCGTTTGTTTGGTTGACACACAAGATCGCAGAATGTTTTTTTTTGCGGTGATAAAAGTGTTCACTTTAGATAAACAGCATACAGAAATTAACCCTTATATAACCAGAATATATTCTCTACAATTATCTATGACTCTCTCCCAATGCTGTGGTAGCTTCTCGAATTTACGTCTGAAGAAGTTTGCTGGTTTGGAGCTGAAGGAAGTCGTCAAGCGAAATTTGTTGAGCGGAATACGACCCAATAGTATCAAGTCCCTTCTTGTGTGCCCCATTCTTCCTTATTCGCGATCGTTGAGATCTCTTACCCACCCCACTCCCTTTTCCAACGGTCTTTCCTCTTGCCTCTCTATACCTCCACCCCTCCCTCCCTCTCTCCTCCCTTCTCATCTGATCCGCTGCTCAGGGCACGCCCCGCTGTCCCTTTCAATCGACTCGACTGTCTCGCCCATGCGGAGATATCGGAGAATATTTTTTTTTCGGCACGGCTCATTTTCGCTCCTCGACTTCCGTTCGCGGAGCGATAC
Organism: Pyrrhosoma nymphula; assembly: GCA_963573305.1. Classification (NCBI taxonomy): domain Eukaryota; kingdom Metazoa; phylum Arthropoda; class Insecta; order Odonata; family Coenagrionidae; genus Pyrrhosoma; species Pyrrhosoma nymphula. The sequence continues at coordinate 34,704,819 of OY754327.1, forward strand.
GAGTGTAATCGATACCAGCGTGCTCCCGGTCTTGTGTGCGATATATTATGATGCCCCATCTATCCCTTGGAAATTCAACCCGTTAATTCATTTTGTCTCCCTTGGAAATCCTTCGCCTCTCTCTTCGCCGTGAACTATCGGACCTTAAATATTCACAGAGTATCATGAATGGACAAGTAAATTCTTCTCGGGTTTCCCACCGGGTTACGATCTCCATGCTGGCCGTCGTTTCGACAGGGGGGTTTCCTGGCATCTTCAGGGCTGTTGATGAGCCCTGCCCAGCAGACCCAGAGCCCTGTCATCAACAGTCCTGAGGATGACAGGAAAGCCTCCTGCCGAAACGTCGGCCTTCATGGAGACGTTAACCCGGCGGGAAACCCGATAAGAGTTTACCAGAACCATTCGCCGGGAAAGCCTTTAGTCTTTCATGAATGGACAACTTCATATCTGCGATCTTCTCTTTATCTCTATTTTCAATTTGTGTCCGTCCTCGCCCCACACACGAAACTACTATACGACTATATTTTATAACATTTTTACCATCGAAACTAAATCGACCCCTCTCAATGTCTTAGCGACCACTGGGGGTCTATAACATCAATATAAGTATCCTTGCGCTATAATTTTTGGGCAAGTTGAAGTTTATTGGAGAGTTTCAGGGGTAACTAGATGGAAATACTTACACATTTTTGGGAAACGAAATGATTTAACACTGTTTTCATACATACCGGCGATATATGTAAGATTGGGACGTAATGATAATGGCATATTATGTCGAAATATTAATCGGCATCTCTTAATCTCATTGTGTAAATTATACTAGTGTTTTCGTACAACATGGAAGAAAACATATTTCTAGTTTCAATCGGAATTTTCATGTCCAGTTTTTCAGAAAAGGCTGATGCTTAAAATTAGTAGCATGTGATATTAAAATAAGATATTCAGTTTATGATGTTACAATTGGGCGATGAAAAATTATGTGATATAATTATTCTATTGTGTGGGGAACGCTTTAAGTTGCAGATATTATTTCTTTCGGATATAAAATCGAACAATATACCTCTTGAAACGTTTTGTTAATAATGAGCTAATGCCGCCGTCTGGTTTCTCTCCATAGTCCACCATTCTCGAAAAAATCCTTTCCCTAGAAGCCTACCAGGTGTCAAAATAAGATTAATAGAGTTAATGGCCTCAGTCCATTTGAAGTTACCACCCAATAATTACTACTTGATTTGGTTCTTTGAAGAATGAGTAGTTCTATTTGTACCACCGTTTAATTTGACATCAGCTATTGTCTTTCATTAGTTTGTGCCCACATTTTGTGGGGAAGTTATAGTGATTGATATCTAATTTAATCGCGTAAAATATATTAAAATATATGTTAAAGTTCAGTTTTAAATGGTCCTTGGTAGTTTGTGTAAATTAAGGTGAGGAGAAATTTTTGAATCTTTTGTTTTTGTAAAGTCAATTGCGTGTCTAAAATTATTTGCGTATCTCTTCCTTTATCCTCAACAAAAAATGCTTCGCCGAGATGTGAAGTCTTTACGGGTTTTCCATTAGCTGAAGTTGTTGGCCCAAGTTTCAATCGCTTAGGTACTTCGTGATAAACATCCTGAATACGATGGCGGGGTGTTATCCATTGAAACCTCGGTGAAAATCATCTCACCTGATAGAAATCCTTTTATGATATCAATCTCAACATTCGCCAGGAATGTGCGAGATCCTCACGCAATGCTCCGCATAATTTACGTATCCATGCTTTCATATTCAGCAACACTACGTCACACCTTCATTTTCCATTCAGATTGTTTAATCTTTTCCGCGAGTCAATTTTCTCGCGTTCCTTAAATGACTTAGTGCTTTGTTCACAGTTCTGCATTCTCAACATGCGTTCGCCTCAAAACAAGTAATGCCTTAGGTACATACAAATGCTTCTCTTGGCCCTGTATCATCGCGAAGGTATGCCACCTATGATTATTGTCATTTATCCGTTATAGTATTTAGATGCAGATGCTAATGCTAATGTAAAAGGTCCATTGGTGAACCCTCACAGTCGAACTATTGCCATACGGCTGTGAGAACATTATTCGTGACAATTTGCCACCACTTTGCCAGCCAACATCTCGTTCGAGCCCCTCACTTAAGGCATCCATTAAAATCTCTTTTAGAAGGGCGGTCCAGTCTCGCCCGGATCACTTCCCATTAGGTCGGGGTGATACAACCCCATTAAACGGCGTGAGTATGTACTGGTATGACTCATTTACTTGGTATGCGCAATGGAAGTTGAACGAGAATTATTTGCTGTGGGCGGAGCCTTGAATTCAAAGAGGGGTTCATGCTATTTAAAAATCCAAGATCTGAATCACTGCATTGACGGTGCTTAAAATCATTTTGACGGTGATTAAAGCGTTGACCAATGCTTTAATAATAACTGAAACTAAGTGACATCTAGTGTATCATATGGCGTGCTAAATTTCAACCCAAATAATAAGGGACAAAGAAACAACCACGGATGGCACTCACATTTTAAACCGCAGGGAAGTACCTACCTAATCTCCGTTGATGCATACAATTTATATCCCTAAATCAACCATTCTCATTTTATTCATTTCTCCATTAATCATTTCTTATAACTTGTTCAAATGCTGTTTGATTTGCGACATTATTCTACCTTTTTTGTAACAGATTCTACGGTCTCATCGAAAACATTCGAAAAAAAAAACTTTTGATCTTGGCACATGGCAACAGTTAGATACAACTGCACATAGTAACTCTTCCAAGAAGGCACATATTTGTTAAAGTTCGAGCTTATTATCTTGAATCTCGCCAATGTTGTGTCGGTTTCATATTAAAATTTTCGTAGACCATGACCTTAGCTTGACCATGAGCTTAGTGTACAATTTCCGAAAATGTTATAAAATTTATCATTGAGAAGGATTGATTCTTTTATGAAACTTTTAAACGGAAAATTGCACCGTCGAGCCAAAAGGGGCATGTGGAGTCTTTCCTTTTGGAGGTGCCGCTTTTTTAGTTGTAATTCCGCTCACCGAGAGTCGCACAGCGCACGGACGGACGCGCGCGACCAACCCCCTTCCTCCCCAACCCCCCACCCCAGCGGTAAAAAAAAACACCCCCTCCCTTTCTCCCGTCCAGAATTCCGTCATGTTTCATCCTTCTCTTACTCCTTATGTCTTTCCAGGAATCATTCATTCGACTCCGTTTGACACTGCGCGACCCGCGGCGTCTTATTCCTTCTATACATACCAACCTTCTCCTCCTTCAATAGTTTCTATTCGCCTCGACCACGCCTCCCTATACCTCCTCCACGCCACGTCCACTCTCAATGCCTTCCTCCTCCGCGTTACCCTTTCCATTCGTTTTCGCATTTCCTCCCTCTGTGTCTGCCTGCCTCCCTCTTCCTGCGACCCCATATCGCTTCCTTTCCTTCGTATTTTGCGTTCCCGACGTCGTTCTTATTGGTTGCATCTCCCCGCGGGTTACACGGCACACGCAAGGGGTAATAGACACGCGTGCATCTATCCTTGAACTGGACGTGCTTTCATTGGTGGTCCACTGGATCAAGTCTGTTCGTTTGGGACGAAATGGTTGAGCGTGTTCTTTATCCTCGAAGACTTGTGCGGAGTTCGTTTTACGACACCGTGAGTCAAACTGCATTTTAAATCCCGTTACTTTTTATGAGAGTCAATTTAAAAAGGCTTTTTTTAGTTTTGTGCTCTAATTATGTTATTTTCCTATGTTTATGGTAGATTTTTTTTTATGAATTATTGCTTCTCTCCCGTGGTAGTTTTGAACTCCGTGCTTACACTGTATCTCTTTCTTCAATGCTGATTACTTGCTACTTTTATTCATAAAAATCAAAGTACTCACCCTCTCCTCAAATATTCTTTCCTAGCATTCTTCCATCCAACTCGTCCTTTAGTATAACATCTCCATCTCCACCTGTTCCATCCACCTACTTAGTCTTTTCTTGATTTCCTCCAGAAGCTTTCTTTCCTCTCCTACGACTCCAAGATATTATTGTCTGTAAATATAACTGTTTCAGGCTGACCTGGTGGAAGTTGTCGATATTCATAACGAATAATAAACACTTGGTAATCTTCCATAGATTTATTTCTATGGTACGACGCGTTTCACCACTCTGTGGCATAATCATGTGCCGCATATATCTCGGTGGTCTTGGTTCAACCCGCGGTGTTTTTATTTTGCGTTTGTTGTTTCTCTTGAGTTATTTTTCTTAGGTTTCATTGTATTCCTCCTCTTTTCACGCATATTCCTTCTTTTTCACTTTTGGCATTCTCCTCCGTAACCTGATTTCTAAGTCTTCTCTGATCAACTTTTCCAATGGTCCACGCAACTGATCCATAAGAGTGCCCAATCCTGCACGAATATATTCTCTCACTGCTTTCTCATATGAGGTCATATGTGTGTACCGAATTATATCGTACCTAATGGGTGAATATGTAAAAATGTAATGATGAAAGATGGATGATAAAAATATGGTGAAACATACTGAAAATTCATCCGGAGATTCTGTGAAGTGTGAAATCGGTTGCTTAATAGTCATTTGATGGATTTACAGGTTGTACTTTTTTTTAAATTCTGTCGTCAAAAAGAGGATTATTATTAGTTATTCACAGCGTGACTCATGAGCATTATGATATAAACAATTATGTTTAAGCAAAACTATCGTGAGCATGCTTTTCGCTCTTGCGTCGTGTATGTGAAAAAAAATGCAAAATGGCATCGATTTTACGATCCAGTGTCCTTAACTCCGTTTCGAACGAAAGATATGCGACGCGAAGATGTGGGATGGGGAGTAATGAGGTGATTTAGAAGCGGTGCACATGCGAAGAGGACGTTTTTAGGTCCGGAGATAACGACAGTGCGAATCGAGGAGTGATCGGGCGCGCGGCGCTCCTCTTTTGTTTTTCCATCCGCTCGCAATTTGAGTGCGATGGGCGTTCTGCGAATCTTGAACCGCGCTTTTATCGCCTCCCTTCCCATCTATGCAATGGGCCTCCGACGGAATCGATCGACCCAACCTCATAATGATTTCCATATGGATTTAAAATGCTCTGCTATCCGTGTGGTACATGTAAAGTTTTTATGTCTTTCTTAACCTTGAGTTTTTTTGATTGAGTGATCTCGATGTATCTTCATTTCATTTCAGTGGCTGGAAACATTTTTAAAAGGCGTTCCGCATGATATGAAATTATTTTCAAATATATTTTGTGGCCTTGGAAGTTCACGTAAAAAGTAGTCTCATATTAAGTAACCACAGGTCTCTCATCAGATGTTACTACATGATGTTATCTAACCTCCCTTTTTATTCAAATTTAAGCGATTACGTACGTGATTGCGTTATCATTTAACGCACGGGAAAAATACCACAAATCTTCCCAAATTCAACATGGAATCAAGTATTCGTAATTTTGTTCCGAATCATAATCCTGGGTTGTGAGCTGCAATTTTGCTCACAACTTACTGTTATCTTTAAGTTGGTAACTCATAATTTTGGTAATAAACCTAAAATAAAAGAGAATTTCTTGAACAAATGAAGAGAATAAGGCTGGTCATTACACTGTGAAAGAACAAACCGGAGCGAGCTAAACCATTAAATTATTTGGTGTTCGTTGAAGGAAAATGGGCGTAGCAGCAGAGACATTAGAGGGAGAATTGCGCTAGCGAAGAAGGCGTTCAGCATTTGGAGGTAGCTGAAGACGGGGACTTGGTGTTAAGGCTCATTCATACGAGGCTGATATTCGCTGCTGATTTACCAGCACTGATAAATCAGCATCGTGTGAACGCTCCACCAGCGTCAAAGTTAACCAGCATGCTGGCATATATTCGCGCGCTGGTATCTTTAAACATGTTTGATATTGCCAGCGCTGATGAGGCGGGAATAGGTCACGTGATCACCAGCGCTTGTAAATCAGCGCGTCGCCAGCGCCGTCTGAACGAAACAAACGGGCTTGTTGCTTGCAGTTGTGGCGGAGTAGTCGCTGAGTCGTGTTTACACCGTCAAGATGTCAGATTTTAAGTGGAATGTAGATTGTGTTATTTCAAACTGGTCATTCGCATACATTTAAAATATTCACTAAAATCTTGTGCAGCTAGCTCTCTCAACAGGGTGTTTGAAGCCCCAAGCTCTTCTCGCCTATTTATCCACTTCCTAATCCACACAGTACGTCTTTTTTTTCTTAGCTCACGCTCACATAGTTCTTTCACTCCCATTCTCAACACTTGCCTAAGAACATTTCGGTTTATTCCCACAGATGACATTAAAAAAAAATAAAATCTATACTACACAACCTTTCCCTGTAAAGAGATAGCGTGTACTGGCCACACTCGCGCTTACGACCAGCGCTGACAACCAGCCAAGTGTGAACGGTATTTTCCACGCTAGTACATACCGCTGGTGATAGTAGCTGATATTATCAGCTGGCGAATCAGCATTGTGTGAATGAGCCTTTAGGATGTAAATTAAATGCTGGCAAAGAGTCTAAAGGCCGTTTTACATTATTAACTTCATTGCACAATCTGATGTACATACGTACGTATTAATGTGCATTGAAAATTGCGTCGTGTAAAGCGGTAAATTGCTAGAATGCATGCGCAAATGAATAAAAGAGAGATGGGAATGTAGCCCCTGCTTTAATTCCGAGCCTGCATTCTCGCATTGCGAAAACAGATGCTACTTCAAATTTTGCAATAAAGTGCCTCGTGTAAAGCGGCCTTAATATTGAGGGTTGCGTTGTGTGGTGCAGAAACCTGTGCTCGGAGGAGAGAGGGTAAGAACAGGCTGCAGGGATTCGAGATAAGGGTTTCGAGGAGCATGAAGAGAGTACGGTTGATGGAAAGGTAGACAAACGAGGAAGTGCTCGGCATGGTGGGTGAAGAGAGGAAACTGAAGGGGGAGTTTCGTCTCCTTCCTCAACTGGAGGCAGAGCAGGTAGTTTTAGCGGGTTAGGAGGGGCAAAAGGATGCTGAAGGCCGTTTTATAAGAGAGAATGTTGGGTAAGCGGGGGAGGGGAAGAAAAAGAATGGGCTTTATGACCAGGGTTGCATAGGCATAGAAGAAAGGCATATGTTGAGATGAATAAAGAAATCTGTTCATTAAAGTCCTCCCATCCATCATCAGTCAAATCTGTCCATCCTTGTGTCTGTGTACATTAAAGAATTTTCTTGAAGGAGGTTTTTTGCTCTCTTCCATTTAAACCTTCATAAACCTGTAAATTAACATATTAATTATAATTATAATCTATACATATTAATTTTGCAGCGTGTCAGTCAGTCAGTCAGTCATTCTGTATCCATTTTGTTTATATCCCTATCATGTTTTGAGCTAGAGAAATGAGGTTTGGTGCATTAAATGTGGATTCTCTGTCTGTATGATTTGGTAGTAAATTTGGTTTGGAAGGTGGCAAATTTTGGGGTTGTTTTTACCCAAATATTGTTAACATTGACACCCATAAGAAAAGCATTGAATTCGGTGCAGGTTTTTCTTCATTTGCTTTTTTAAATTGCTTGCAGTCAAGATATTGGATGGAGATTTGCATCATAGAACGCAAAAAAGAATATAGTATTTAATTCTTTCATTCAATTTTCTTATACGCTTCGTTTTTGTCCAGGTACTGCGTTTTTATCTCGAAATTCATCAATTTTTCTTCCTTTTCAACAATAGATATTTCCTTGGCAATCGGGCTTGAATACCCATTTAATAGCGATTTTATGAATGGCTATTCACTCCAGCCTTTAAACACCAGGTTCAGTGATTAACTTGATAGTTGTTGTCAAACGACTACAGTTTCCCGTTCGCCTTGCCTTCTCAATGACATCAACAAGGGTCGATCGCTTCAAGTGCGTGGATTAAATCTGGAAAATCTATGTTTTTTGCGTGGTCAATTATGTGTTGCATGCTCACGAGTGGGACAGATCAGTAATGCCAAATTCAACACCAGCTGATGAACAAAACGCTAACCTCAATGCGTCGCATCTTTGGAGACGTGCAGAAACTCACGTTAACGACCAATATGCGCGTAAACTAGTGCAATGTGTTAACCATATTTTCAAAACAGCTGTTGGACATCGGTAATAGAAATGTATCAGTTGATGCCGACACAAAAAATATTTCAATTCTATTGAACTTTTATATCATTGTTCCATCGATCGAACAATTATTTCAGAAAGTTTTTCCACAAAAATCACCGATTGCTTTGCGAATTTTGCGCAATTTTGGTAGCAAAAAACACCAACGTCAATGCAATCAACTACGCCATCCACGAACGAATTTCGGGGGAGTCTGTCACCTACAAATCGATTGATAGCGTCATGAATGCGGACGAGATTTTTAACTATCCAATTGAGTTTTTAAATTCGTTGGATCTTTCTGGTGTACCACCGCACAAATTGTCATTCAAACTCGGCGCACCAATAATTCTTTTGCGCAACATTAATGCACCACGAATGTGCAATGGAACCAGGCTCACTGTAAATCCACTGATACCAAACGTCATCGAAGCGACAATTCTGAATGGCAATTCAAAAGGAGATGTGCTTATTCCACGTATTCCCATAATTCCCACCGACATGCCATTTCATTTCAAACTACTACAGTTCCCCGTTCGCCTTGCATTCTCAATGACAATCAACAATGCACAAGGTAAATCACTTCAAGTGTGTGGATTAAATCTGGAAAATCTATGCTTTTCACACGGTCCATTATGTTGCATCCTTATGAGTGGGACAGTCGAAAAAGTAATTTTTTTTGCAGAGGGCGGTAGGACCAAACATATTGTATATCCGAAAGCACTCGAATAAAATTTTCAACCCAATTTTATTACACAAAATATAATTTTCTTTCACTAATGTTGAACATGTAAATGTGTCTGCTTTGTAGATTTGTGCCTACTTAACAATAAAAAGAGGCATTGCAACGCATGCCGGGCTCCGCTGGCGATCGCGCCTCAAGTTCGCGCCACCTAATTTCCTTCTCAAGTTTGCATGGGATGGGAAGGCTTAAAACAATGCAAGAGCCGATTGTGGAAGAAGAATAATTATAAATGTTTTTTTCGATTTTGGGAAACATATACACTCATTTAGCCTCATTTCCCACTGCTTCCACATGAGTAGTGCAAAAAAAGAAAAAAACACCTGTTCACTTCAAGAGCACACCAGACAGAGACTGCCTGCAAAGCAGGCAGCAGGTCTGCTAGTGTAAGCATAAATATTATTCCTCTAAGTCATAGGTCGGCAAACTCCGGCCTTTAGGACATATATGGCTTAACTAGAACTCCAGTTCGGCCTAACGCCCCCTAGTTGATTATTGTTAGATCCGGATAAATTGAATAGTTTCCGCCTCAAAGAGGGGAGGCGCTGGTATCATAGAAATACCAGAGTCCTCTGGATTACCGATAATACACTACATAGTAACCCTATGAGGGAGTAGTGTTGAGAACGGCCATCCAGAGGACTCTGAGAAATACTATAGTTTTGTAAGAACAAGCAGCGCTCTCAGATCAGTGACAATCACCTAAATGACATTCTGTTGCTGCACTCCTGAGCATTAGAACCGTTATTGTATCTCTCTCTATGAATATGCAATATCTTGTTTCCCATTGATCGTACTGTATTTGTGAATAAAAAACATTTCCAAGGACATCTTGTTTCTTCTGACCTAGCGTGCCTTCTTGATCTCGTGAAATAACCTAGTAGTCCGAAAAGTTTGCTGACTCCTGCTCTTTAAGTATTAGTGTTGATAAACATTTTGGGATTGGTACCTGAACTAGGTAATTTTCATAATGAATAAAGACACTTGGTAATCTTCCACAGATTTATTTATTTGACACGACGCATTTGACACGATATTTGGCACATGATTATGCCACAGTGTGGTGAAACGCGTCGTGTCAAATAAATAAATCTGTGGAAGATTACCAAGTGTCTTTATTCATTATGAATATCGAGAACTTCCACCATATCCAGCCTGAAACAGTAGTATTTATAGGTAATTTTATTTATTCTAATAGGTAACGATTAATGAACGGCCAGTTTTCCATCTCCCAGCGATCGTCACGCCGTCATATCGGCCTGGAGTTTTTTTTTCTCAATTTCAAACCTTTTTAGTTTCTGAAATGGGAGGTTAATTTCGATTTCAAAATATTCTTCTCGCAGAGCTGATGCTTTATCCCCGAAGACGGCCAGGATTTTTTTTGCCTTATAATAAGTATCACGTACCATGGCGTATTGGTGCAATGGACCAAATTCGGTGCTTCGGGAGCACTTTCATGTGTTGCGCGCCGCTCCCGAAAGGGAATAATGGCTTTGAAAAAAAGAAAAAGAAAGGTTTTAAAACCGTTTCCGTCGCTTCGTCTCTCCTCAAGTGTATGTACTCAAGAGAGAAAGAGAGAGAGTGCATCCATCAAATGCTAAAGCGCGCCTCAGAGGATCGAATAATGAAAGGAAAATGCGAACAGCGAGAGCGACCGACGAGAAAAGAAGAGCGAAATCTTTGTTTTTTTTGTGTATATATTGCGGACCCGATGTAGGAACTCTTTTTTTTTAACGTCCTCGCAACAAATCGCTTTGGAGGTCTCCCGATGCCTCCACGATTTGAAATTCATATGCGACGTCGAGGAGGTTTGGAACCGGTTGTCCCGGCCGAGACTGTCTTGCTTTGTCCCTGCGGACGAGCGCACATAACAGAGTCCCCAATCCCATCTACCGGGCATGATTCGAATTAATATTTCCGATGCGCGCGAGTCTTCGCTTCTGACGTCTCGTTTCCTTCACCTGTTCATCACTCTTCCCTTTCTTGCCCTCCCCTCCCTCCCCTCCTTTCCAATTCTCCGGTCATGTGACTGGCCGGCATCCTCCTCTCGTATATTAACCCCCCTCAGCCACCACATATGCCTTTTTCTCCCTTGTTTTATCTCCGTCATCATCAACGAAGTTGAACTACAACAATGCGACGAAGTTACAAAGCCTGTTGCGTTACACTTGAGCAGAACCGAGTTCTAGGAGTCCTTAGATGTTAACGGTATGTTTAATCCTAAAATTTAGTATTAACAATTTATAATATATTATTCATTGAATAGAGTAATCTACCGGAAAGAGGTAGGTTATGATGAAAGTCAGAGAATATCCAACGGACTCTGTGCCCTATCTACCTCTAATATTTCTTTCTTCATCTCAGCATAAGTCCAACCTTTCTTCATCCCGTCCATAAATCCTAATCTCTTTCTTCTCCTTCCCCGCCTCCCCAACATCCTTCCCTCTATCACGGCCTTCAGCAAACCATCGTAATGAGAAAAATGAGATTTTGTTAGTACATATTACCATTGTTGTAAATGTTTTGATTCTTCAAATTTAAAGCAGGCCAACTTATGATGACCCATTATGAGGAATGTACCCCAATTAAAGATTAGCATTCGAAGAAACCTCTTGTTTGACGGTTGAATTTTGCGACCAATCGTGGTCTACGCATAATAGATCCTCTTCCTTCATCATTCCTCTTTCTTCTCATTCCTCTTCCTCATCAGGCTCACGTGGTCAACCAACTACCCTCCTCCCCCTTTCACCCCCTCCCCCCCAACTACCCCCTCTTACTTTTTGTACTAATGCGTTTTTTTTTACCCGTCCGTGAGTCGCAAGTCGAAGTGCTTCGCTTCCCCTCCCCCTTTCTCTCGTAAGTCTGGCTCACTTGAGTCCTTTTTTTTATTTCTTGTATGTCGTCCTCTCTCTCTCCCTCTTTCTCCATCCATTCTGTTGTGTCCAATTGTGACATGAATAATCACCCACATGAAATCCACCGGTGTAATTACGTGACCACCTCTCCATCCATTCTTTTTCATTTCAACCCCCCCCCCTCTCACTACTCCCCAACCAACAACCCCCTTTGACTCACCCCGTCCCCATTCATGTTTACGCCGAGGCAGCTAAGAGATTAAAAAATGAGGGGGCGAGGGTAGAAGGAGTAACTCTTGCATTTATCGCACCCCTGACACTCCCCCCCCCCAAATCCACCCAACCTATATACTTTGTACGAATTTCAATGAAGTGGACAGTTTCCTCTCAGACGCGTTTTCCCCTTCTCCTCTCCGTCACGTGCGAAATCCATCTAGGCTCTTCTTTTATATGGCCCTGCCTCCTGGTCTGCACAGCTATTGGGGTCGGAGTGATAAAAAGGAGTAGAGGATTCGGCCTTCTCTCTTGTTTTCACAACCGCTGGCAGTCAACGGCTTGTCAATCCTCGATCGAATTGAAAGCTAAGGGGCCGTGGGGAGTCCTCACTCGGATATTGCATCTTAAGTCTTGTGCAACCTTGATGGTGGGCTCGATTTCGTTCGGATTACGTTATTTCAGGGTTTTCACCGATACGGAAAATACGCATGGTGGTAGCCAAGGAGGTTAGAAAAGAAATGAAGGCGACATACCACTTGATTCTTGAAGCTAATTCCGCCATTGCAATCGGCACAGCTTAGACCTTCCTCTGGCTTACGTGTCCGGCGGTCGCATTCGATTTTCGTCAAATCTAAGTTAAAAACCACAGGCAAGGCGATGTTTTTTGACTGTTTTGGCAACACCTACTCGGCACAAAACCCTTCCCAAGCACCCCTATTCTTGCTTCACTTTCGCCCATGAGCGTTCACGGTCATGACTCTTCCATTTCATTTTAACCTCCTTGGTGGTAGCGAAACATGGTTTTAGTTGCCCATAAACCCCTTTTTTTAGTGAAAGAGCCCACTCGTTGCGAATTAGCTCTGCACGGAGGAGTAAAGTAATCTCCGCGTTTGACTATCGGTCGCAAGGTTGCAAGCCTTCGTTGCCAATATCAAAATTCTCAATCTGCTGCTCAAATTTGTTTTCTGGCTGTCTATGGCTCTTAATCCAAACCAACCAAGCTGCTCCGATAGGCTAAGAACTGTTATCAGCGTATTTTGATTCAGCATCATTGGGATCGTAAACAATGCCATGAAACGCGTTGCTGGCACTTCCCCGCTCCTTCAAGTTAAATGCAGTTATGTTGGAAGGCTTGCCTATATTTTTTGTGAACAATGATCTATCTAACATGGCAATCGCGCGCAATTTGTCCGTAAATTTTATGAATAATGCAATGCTTTTTAGAAAATTATTTCAATTCCGTATAGTTATGGATATATCATTGAAGTGCCGTGATACTTCCGGTACTAATATTTATATTTTCGTCGCTTTTACGGCATAACTTATCCATTATATATGACCGATTGCGTAATTTAATGGCGTCTGATGTTCCCTGTGTTATTGAATTCCGCAGTTCCATATATTCTCTTTTTTAAATTTATGTTAAGATGTAATAGTACGCTGAACTTTGTGACGGAAAATTTCTTGGGATGAGAGTATAGACAGGAAACTGATAGTATAGAAAGTTGGAAGGTATTGGTAATCAGATAAATAAATAAATAGTTGAATGAAAAAGGCTCATTTCGTTGAAACGAAGCGATCGATTAGGTTTAATAACGGTAAATTTCCTTTCATACCTCGATGGCTGAGTGCCTTGATTGGAAAAGTGTAGTCAGGTAAAGTGCAATACAAAACAAAGGTGTGACTGTCGCGGGACGGCCGAAAGAGGTAGAAAACAGTATGGATATGGCTGGCAGTGGGGAGTACACAGTATTATTTTTAAATAAATATAAATAATTAAATAAATATCTCTCTTATGATTATGAAAATTATATGTATGCGCAAATGACATTAACATGAAATACACATCTACACAAAATATTAAAATAGAATTACACTATATCTCTCTAGTGATAGTAATGCGAATTAATTCTAAGTGCTTGTAAATACGTAACCACGCAACGACATAAGTTATTATGTTGTTTAATGCGATTGATATACGTGTCACGAATTTTAAATTCCCTTTAATTTGGTTTTCAATCCTGCATAGCAGATGGCAAGTCTCGGTGGCTTTGTAAAAATTCATTTGCAACGAAAGTGAAAAAAGCTCTTAACTGGCAATAACAATTCGCGATAAGTTCAAGATTTTCAGTTTATCTATAGTTATAGAGAGAATACAATTGGAGAAGTTAAAGTATATGATGCTTAGTTCTCATTTTGAACCAAGTACCAAACTTTTAGGTTAAATATTTCGTACTTAAATGGATGAAAGAAAAATTTTCTCCACGAAAATTCCGTCTGGAAGTCGGGCGTCACGCGACTCTAGGCTTTCGCGAGATTACACCCCATCCTCAAGAAGTTTTTCATTTTTAAAAATGTCTACGTTCAATTAATTTTACAAAAATTATTGCATGTTACTGTGTTATGATTCCGCAGTGTTTCCGTTGCTCGGTTACTTGAAGCCTCCAAACAATTACTTACACCCTCGAAAAATGAGGTAGATTTAAAAATCATTATATTATTATTGCTTGCTTCAAAGGAGGTTATAAAGCTGATTTATCAGGGCAGCACTTCGGGTGATAATATAAAATCATATTAACTTTGCCATGGGACCTAAGAGTCAATTGCCTCGTCAGAAGAATCTGTCAAGAAAAGACATGTCCAAGGCTCTGAATAGAGCTGTAGAGAGAGAAATAGTGAAGGTTCAAAGGTAGATATTGGAGCTAACTTGTTTAGAAACATTTTTTTCATCTATATCTCTGAGGTTGCGCCTAAATTGTGCCCTATTGAGAAGTGGAGAAGAGTAGTTGGAAAAAGCGGAATAGAGAGGTGGAACTAGAGGGCGAACAAAGAAGTGATGGATAGTGTGAAGGAGGAGAATTGGCCTGGTAGAAAAGGTGGATGGCAGTGGAGAGGCAGTGATTGGCGGACGTCGTCTGGCGGAGGCTGTAATGAAAGGAAGAATTTAGGGGGTTGGGCCGACGTAATGACGCACATTCTTTCCCTACTCCGAAATCTTTTTATGAAGCTGTGTAAGATCGTGAGGGATAACAAACTTAAGGAAATTCGGTGAAACCTAGAGCATGGGATTAGCTTAAAAAAAAGGATCACCAGGACGAGGTGAATCTTGCAAGGTCCAGAATTGGTCACACCAGATTCACACGTGGCCTTGTACTACGTAGTGGAGATCCCCATCAATGTGAGCCTTGCGGAACGCCTTTAAATTTGAAGCCTATCATGATCGAATGCAATAAATACCGGATTACTCGAAGAGCCCTCGAAATCCCTGGCCAGATTCACTCCACTCTCGGAGACGAATCGTCAGTAATAACAGTGTTTTAGCTTTTTCAAAAATAATGCATACTTTTGACTTTTTCTGACTATAGCATGGTATGTACATGTTAGAAAATTCCATTAATCTCTAAGTATTTCAACATATTCGACCTTACTGTGAATAAGTAAGTTGAATTATGACCTTGTTAAGCCATGTAACACCGAAGCAGACGCTATTAACGTAATTTTGATACAGCTTCAAACACAACAACAACAAGTAATGGGGTAGGGGTCTAGGAACAGAATAAGGATTTTAGAAGGCATGGCAGGAGTTGAAGACTATGGCGGAGTATAGAATGGACTACGGGGCTTTTCAATAATTCACTTGTATACAATATTTTCCCAGTGAAGGTAACTTAACAACAGCTTATAGCGGTGTATCCAGAGCATAACCGATTTTCATGTTGGAGTCAACGAGTTCTGCATTATACTGTTTGTATGTGTAGGCAATCACTTTGTTCTCTAGAAATGTCAGTGATATTAATTGTGGAGCTTAAAATTGCCATCCTTTCCGTCAAAACTCTGCAAATATTCGGGATATTATTTAATTTTGAACTACAGTGTTCTTTATAAATTTATTTTTATTTTTAGCAAATGTTTAGTTGTAGTTGGTCTGAGCAACTGTTCAGTCTTATGACATTACCTCAATATATTAGTAATTTATTTCTTTACTTAGGCAATTAAAATATTCCACGTTCGCACACGCTTAAGACATCAAAGATGAGATTATTTGGTGCGAAATATGGCGTCCGAAACGCGTAGATATATGAATTAATGTTCACTTAGATAATCTATCCCTTCTGAAGCGATGGCTGAAATGCTGTTTGTTTTTAAATGTTTCTTAATTCATTGTTTAATGGAATTAATTATAAAAGTTGCGCTTAGTAATGTAATTATATTCACGTATTATAATATGGCCTTCACCTTCGTGCTGATGGTAACCTGTAGTGCTCTCCTTTAGTAACACCTGCTCCAGGTTCCTCTCATAGCAAAGATGCCGGTCTGAATTGCAATGCCTAGGTGACGAATTGGCTCGTAACTCTTTCGCATTCAAGCCTTAAGGTCTGAGAGATCTGGTAAAAGAGAAAAAAAGAGCGCCGTGACCCGCCCCACATACAATTACGGGAGCGCTTATTTTTCCATCTTCCCCATGCGCCTCGTTAAATATTCTAGTCGTCGAATATCGGGGTGACCCCAGGAATACGTACGCCCGTCTTCCTATTCCCCCTTCGATTAGGTATGGGAATCGAATTAAAATGTCCATGAAATATCAAAGTTATTGATGCCGATGAAATATCGATAGTTAAATGGTCGATAAAACATCGATGCACGTTTAATTATTGGAAAATCGTCGATTAATAACGATTTTACCGGCGCATCATTTAAATATAATTGATGGTGGCTTTCAACTCTGCTGAAAACGTCCGAAAATTCGTAGAAATTGGCACAAGAAATAAAATCCACCTGGACCAGAAATCGAACCACTGGCGGCTTGCCTTACCAGTACCAACTAAGTCCCTTAAATTCTCAACAAAGACGAGAAATGGTTTCTGTTCCCGATCCAGATGGTTATTTCTCGTAGCCATTTCTACATTTTGTGTATATTCTGTTCACTCTATTCAATCCATGGGACCCCGATTATCGATATATAATGGAGATTCGATTGTTGTCGATGATCATCCTTAGCGACCATTAATATTCCTCCATCACTGGTCGAGAGGATGGTGCAGGAGAGGAGGGGGGAGGGGGTATGGTGCGTCGCCCGCTTCACCTGCCCTGCCCGCAAGCACGCGTGGAGAAGGGTCACGCATAATAGAGTGGACGACTCTTGTATATCCGTGTGTGTGTGTCTGCATGTACCGTCTCCTCCTGCCTCCACTTGACGGGGTCTTAACAATCCCTCACCCCCCTCTCCAGACCGGGGCACGCGTCTGCTACCCTTTTTCGGATCCCGTCCTTATTTTTTTTTACTTTTTGGACCCTGCCTTCTCTTCCCAACCATTTTCTCCTCCTCTTTCTAACCCCACCCTCAGAGGCCGCCCGTCCGCTTGTACATTCCGCCCTTGGCCGGTCTCCCCTTTACCCCCCCCTCTCTCTCTCTCCTGTCACCACCCCCCTCCCGGTCTTGTCCCCATCGTCCTACCCTTCTCACACTCTCTCTCTGTCCTAACCCCCTCAAAGTGGGCGGTTTTTTTTGTAGTATTGGCCGTTCAATTGCGCGTTTATCCATCTGCACGTGTCCCCAGTCTCCGCGCTCATCCCCCCAATTCCTTTTTGGAAAACTTCAGTTCCTCGCGTTTCCAAACCCTTTTTCTCGCCGCCGCTTCCATCTGCTTTCCCTTCCCACCGACTCGGCTCAGGGCTGCCCCTCGCCCGAACCCTCCATGTGTCCCTCTCGTCGTCCTCGCCTTCCCTCTCGGTACTGTCAGCAATACAAAGGCGACCCCTCCAGGACAAACATATTTTATTCACTGGACCATGAGCTCACTAATGTATGTCTTATCATAGAGTAAGACTACAAGCGTATATATAAAAGCGTATCAGGCTTAAATTTGTGGAAATACTTTATGTCCATTTCAAATAAAACAAAATTGGTAAAATTTTCACACAGTATATTATAAAACACAGTTAAAATACACCACCGACCAAGGTTTTGGCACGTAATGCCATTATCATACCGTGATAATGGCATTACGTGCCGAAACCGTGGTCGGTGGTGTATTTTAACTGTGTTTTATAATATACTGTGTGGAAATTTTACCAATTTTGTTTTATTTGAAATGGACACGCGTATATACTTACTCTATAGTGTGCATAGAGTAAGCATATATGCTCACTCTATAGAGTACATAGAGTACATTCCGGGAACCAGCTCTTTGGGATCGGCCCTCCCGCCGCCCAATCTACCTTCGCTCCGCAACCTTCATGATGAAAATGATGAAATATAATGAATGAACATTATAAAAAAGATGAAATTATGAAAGAACAAAATAAGGAGATGATGAGAGAATACCACTACCTGACAGTAGTAATAAATGATAATAATAATTTTAAAAACACCTGACTACGACATTTTATTTAAAAAATCATAGAGTAAACTTATACACGTATATGCTTACTTTATGGTCTTATACATCACCTCGAAGGTTTATTTATTGATAAGAGCTTTCCATTTAAAATGTTGGAGTTAGCGCAGATCAGAACACATCAGTGCAATGTAGCGCACACTGACGACGATGAATAGATAGATATGCGCAGGGAAAACGTTCAGTAATATCACGGTACGTAGCTATTCGTAGGTAAACATAGTCACGGCCGAAAGTTTTGTGTATAGTAATCGAACACGTTTAAAAATACGTACTTAAAAACGTGAGGTTTTTCCACAGAGGAATGAAAAACACTTCTAGAACGAATGTAAAACTCCTATCTTAACTCATTTTGTTGGCTTTCTACTTTCAATGTAAACATTTCAGCGCTTTGGCGTGATGATCGACTTCTCGTACCCTATAATCAGCTATATTCTCAAATTCGTCATATTTGAAGCTCCAATACTAATGCCCTCCTCCAATGTTAAGATCATTTTCCTCGAATGGCGGAGATGCACGGAAATAGTTTTGCGTCCAAGTTAATGGTTTTGAAAGTCAATTATTAATAGGTAAACACTTATATAGCTAGTTAATTTGTCTGTGAAAATTAAGTGGTGACATTACAGACATCTGTAGTATATTTGTACTTGCCAAACAGACTTCTAGTCAAATCCCACGTTAGGGGTCTCACTAACGCTCTCGCTGCAGAGCCTTGAATTCCATTACTTTCCTAGAATGCTGAGCATTGGAGGCGTATTGAATATTTTTTTAAACAATGGAAACTATCATGCCAATAAAAAACATACATACTAAATAAATTAAATCAAGAAATTAAGTTCTTCACTTAATTTAGCTAAATGTTTAAGAAAATTAATTTTATTTTATAATAAATCAATGAATTAGGTACTCTAAGTTGACATTTTAATAATAAAATTACTGCAAACTTTTGTGAAGTGCGATCTTAATAAATGTCAGTTGACATTAGCCGCAATATTTGGGAGTTTTTAAATGAAATTAAACTAAATTGATAGGATTTAACAGCGAGAGGGTTCCCTCCTCTACGTAAATGCCATTTATCCCGTGAAATATCCATGACTTGTGAACTAGTTCACCATTGCATGAATTCTCTGGGACTGTGCCAAACATTCTGTGCAGGTGGGTGTCACCAAGTTTATCAAGTTTTCGCCCTTCGAGTATAATCATAAAACTTCAAAACCTCGCCTCTCTTCTGCTCTCGTGTCTGTGCTTCCCCTCTCGTCCCCGCTGTACACCCACCTTCAAAACCTCACCTAAAGCACTCCCGTCAAAACTGTGGTTCTGTAGATTGTCTGATGGATGCGTTAAAATTAATCATTGTGGTTTTATTCGGCTGTGAATCCAAACGGACGCCAAGATTTGGGGATGTGTTGTAATTCAATTAATCTGATTCGAAAGGGGAATTAAATTTTCATTTCGGCCTTTTAATAGGCGCCGGAAGTGGCAGCTGTGGAGTACCATGTTCTCTTCCAAGCGCACAGTTAAAAAAATAACGCTACAATCGTTGGTTCTTTTCCATCTTCATCTGAAATTCGGTCTCACACGCGACTGGGTTAGATAATCATTTGATGGTAGTCAGCGACCTACTTCTCCCGTCCTGTTTTTTTATTTAAATTCCAAACTACAATTTTCTCTCCTCCGTCCTTCAGTCTATAAATACGCCTATAGTCTAACACCCTCTCCTCGTTCCTCTCATCTACTCGGGTGCGACCTATCAGTCCATCTTTCTCCAGTCCTTTGATTACTTCCGAACCGGAGCTTTCACGATAAGGCATTTGCCTGACTCGACCAATATCTCGGGACTAGATATTTCATCCGATAAGGAAGGAATTAGAGAAGATTTGGTGGATGATAATCAAATGAAAACTTCTGATTAAATGTATACCAGATGCTTCCGGGAAGACATGAGGCTAGCGATGACCTCCATAAGTTTGAAATCTAAATGAGTGCTAGAATTTTGGTGCTATCACCTGCCACCATCGCATTAATTGACCTGAATTACGGCTTGATTTGATCTAGCTTGGGCGTAGTGGATTATCTCTTCGTGGGGCCCCTTTACGTGAAACACTTGAGCTTCATAGTTGTTCGGCTCTCACAAGGTGATGTCCCCTAGTTATGTTCTCTGTTCTCTCTCTGGAGCGCACAGCCGTAACATATCCCATGGAAAATGGCTTCTGTTGCAAGCATCTAGAACGGTAGTTCAATAAGAATATTTATGTATTATCAGAATGATGAAATTTCTGTATTTATAACGAGGCCAAATTCATTAAATTTTATGACAAGGTTGTAATAACTCGCTAAAATTACCATAAATTGGTATAAAAAAGCGTCAAATCAGGAGGGAGGTTTTAGAAATTATTTATTACCGGATAAAGTTTTAAATTTCTTTTCAATGGTTATAATTTCCCGTCAACTCTTCGCGAGAAGCCCGGAGAATCCGGGAGAGCTGGTAACACTAGTTTATCCAGCATTAAGGCTTCGTGGTCACCCCTATCTCTCTCTCTGCTTCTTACAATGGCTGAATATCATGAATTTTTCATCGGAAATCTTCCTGAAAAGGCGGCGGCGGAGTCTCCTTCTTTTCGAAAGACGTGCTGCATGCGGTATTGAATGGTGACCGTAATTTTTTTCCCCCTTTTTCCTTTTAATCCGGCTCCTCCAGTGGAGAAAAGTTTCCTCATTTGACCATTAGCGGAGCAGCGCCATGTTCGTCTTCTTTTTTTTTGTTTCTATAGTAGTATTCCTGGAACAAAACACGGTCTCCCATCCTTAAGGCGCTGTTAGTTAGCCTGCCTCTCTTGCTTTTCTCCCCAGAATACCGATCAGGATCCGCATCGCGAAATTGTCCCCGCTTGTGCTATAGTACGCATCGATACTGTTAATTCCAGCGTTTTAAACCCATCTTTGGTTTAGCTGAAATATTAATTTTGCGCATGATTCGGCATTTATTGCTACGAGCTGTGAGTTAACGTAAAGATTCCGTGAAAATTTCCTTTTTGGCTAGATTAAAGATATGATGCAAAAATTTATTTTTCCTTGAGGTAATCTTTTCAATGGCATAAAATAAATAACCCAAGCATTAGGCATCACTTTTTTGGAGAGTGTGAACATAAATATTTAAAAAAAATGAACAACTGTACATACCTTACGAAGATCAAATTTTAATTTAATGGTTAGATAATTATATTGGATGAAAATCCAAGATGTCCATTTATTATAAATCGGCTTATAAACTTGATTTCACAGGATTTGGTGAGGTTGGATGTTTTGTGCCACTTTTTACCGTCTCTCATGGATCTACTACTACTTTTGTCGCAGTTATATTTCATCAGATTGTTATAATCCGATTAATAGATGAGAGGATTTTGGGGATGTCGTGAGGGGAAAGAATGAGGCTTTATGACCGGGATGAATAAAGGTAGGACGCATGCTGAGATGAAGAAAAAATCTTGACATCAGGGGCCCGATTCTGATCTTCCACTAGTGGAAGACTGGTGGAAAGTTCCACCATTCGTTCATTGAACGACTCTTGATCCGTTAAATGAACGGCTCAATGACCCCCTCTGGAGAGCCGAACATCACAAACTTATGCCGATTTCCAACTTACCTCGAAACCGCGAACAAAAAAATGTCTACCTTCCGCACGCTTACTTCCGTCGGAAAGTTTCCACCACGACACTAGCGCTGTTCCACCAAGTGGATGACGGGTGGAAGGGAAGCTTGACTTTCCACCAGTCATTGAACGATGAACGATGTAGTTAACGATTCTATGGTGGAAGGTGGAACATGTGACGTAGTGTCGGAAAGTCATGAAGTTTTGGTGGAAACTAATGACGTTTTGGTGGAAAAGTTGAGCATCGGGAAAGCATCAGAATCAGGCCCCAGATGGGGGCTTTCGCTTGTAAAAGTTTAGAGCATTTTTACACTCTTCCAATTAAACCTACATTCATCCTATATTGATTAAATGATAACAAAACTCGTTTGATTAACGTAATTTTCAACATTTCCGGTGGCATTCATACCAGCTGTTTGCATATTTGTAGTTTACGGAACGAATGCAAGTCACCTATTTTTCTTGGTGATATTCCCCAGATAAGATCTTAGCAAATATTTCAGCTGCAGGATTTGCTTAAACTTTGAATTCGCATTCGGATATCGCTCGGTAGCGGAAAGATATTTGTTTTTCCGTTCAATATTTATACATTTTTTTGCAGCGAGTCCTAATTAAATCCGCTCCCTAACTTTTTCTGCGGAGTCATTTGAATCCGATTAACGCAGCCTTGCAAAAATTTGTGTCATGGCGCGTGGAAGAAATTTGCTGCAGTGGAAGTTGCATGAGTTCGCCGCTAATGACCTGAATATTTCTCGCTTTTCATCGCGTTAATTAATACGGAGGACCATGTGGTCGAGAGGAATTCAGCGATTCACGTTAATGAAACTTTTTCTCCATTCCTCCCGCCCTAGTTTCAGAAAAACAGAACTCCTTGTTATATTTTTATTTCGCCGTACGTTAAAACACGCCTCGTTTGGCTGACGCGCATTTTATCGTCTATTCATGAGATTTCCTGTGAACTCCCAGATTCGTATATTTTTTTGTCTGGGGACGAATTATTGAGCAATATGGATGGACGTTTCCATAATTATTGCTACTTAGTTGAAAAAAATATCTGCTACGACTTCCGTGTGCCGAATTAATGCACGGGAAAATTTTTATTTCTATTTTCTTTTAAATTCCACTTTTGACGTTTGAAATCATGAGAAATCACGTCGGGATCCGTGGTATACTTAATATATTCTCTTCGCATGTTCGTTCAAAACTTTCAAGTAATGAATGGTAACTTGAGTCTGTGCTAATTTTACTGAAAATAATACGGCAGGAATACCTTTTACCTCAGCTCGAACATATAATTGTGAAGAATAATGGCATTTTTTTCATTAAGTACTATCTCATTATTGCCTGAGTTAATTGGTTGTGCATTATCCGTTTTTTAAATGCTTAAGCTGCTTTTACGGCAAGCTTAAGCGTTTTTAAACACGTCTTTACCTGCTGATGTAGAGACTCGATGTTACCTTTAGACTGATGCTAGATGATAAAATAGCCTAAAGAGTTATATCCTATCTTATACGTTTCATGATTTCAGGCTCAACTATGTGGAAGTTGATTTTCACAACTGAAACAGTAACTGTGTTGTCTTCCACAGATTTTATTCTCTTGGTACAACATTTTTCGTCACATCGGTGTCCTCATTAGGACACCGTAGTGTCAAAACATGTTGTATCAAGAGAATAAATCTGTAGAAGAAAACAAAGTCACTGTTTCATTTATCCAAAATTATTTCCATCGCTAACCATTTTGTTTTTTCCCACTTTAAATATTCTAATTTTACATAGTTCTTGGCTATTTATCAAAGCATGTAACATTGCGTTACGATTAGGAAGCTTGGTTTATGCGGAAAGAATACTTGTTTGATGACTGGAGATCTTGATAAGTGAGTGTGAAGAAGGAAAGAGAGTGTAAACTGGTCGAGGAACGAAGAAGACAAAACGAGGTAGTGTGGGAGTGATTATTGGCGCCAAGGAAATTGGTGGTGGGTTCGGTGGAAAAACTGAGAGAAGGCAGTAAAACTGAATGAAAGATATTCTGAGAGGGATCCGTGTGTTGGCTAGGATGAGAGATGGAAGGCTAGATAGGTTAGCTCATAAGAGGGAATGTAATCGGAATTTTGGGTGACATTAGGGAGGCAGAAAATATGACGAGCTCAAGCGATAATTAATGCAAAGAAAGTTGTCTAACTCTACACTATGTTTGAAAAAGGCCCTGTTATAAACTAAATTTAGGTTGGGCTTGTTCAATAGCCTACCAAACAGTTGTTTGAAGATCAGATGAGTACATTAATCACATTTTTTCCCCAGTAGATGTTAATTGCGTCAGGTAAAATAAATGGTACCTGATTATTGATGCAATCGCCAGCTCCTCTACGCATTGAGTTCCTTACTTTTGTTTTTTTTAATATAATAAGAGTTTTATTTGTTAATATCGTGATTTTCGTGAAATTGGCCATGTTTCAACGGCGATACTATGAAAAATGGGGAATCGAATATCATTTTGTTTTATACACACGCTGACGCGGTTCTCCCCTCCCGTCGCCGTCATGTTGTGGACATCCCGATGTGTAAACTTGGGCGAAAATTTATGATTACGTTGTTCTCCGCAGTGATTCGCTTAGGGCCATGAATTCGTGTGAAATTTATCTCTGCAATCGGCGAAACTGAATGAACGAAAAGCACGCTGAGCTAACTTCTCTCGGTCGACAGTGAGGGCGAATGACTTCTCAAAATCCTCTCTCTCTGGCGTGTCCAGGAATGTCGTTTGGAGCAGCGTGTGAGAGTTGGAGAGGTTGTCGCGGATCGACGGCGGTCGAGGGAACTTGGGAAGGGCGCCTATGAGGACTTCAAGCGCGTCCTCCCGCCCTCTCCCCAACGTCTGTCCAATGCCTTCTCTTTCTCCACCCATTATACTCGGTTTGTATGTACTTAAAGTGGTAGGCTACCAGTCTACCACTGTACGTTTGTACCAACGTAACCAGCAGCTGACGTGTGCAATCACTCTATGTAATAGTTTACCATCCCACCTCAGTGCTACTCTCTCGAGGAATCGCAACGAGCGAGTGAAATACAAGAAGCGTATTGCGAACGCAATTTGAATTCCCGCGTGCCTCTGACGTTTTACGGAACACATACTGTTATTAGCTATTTAATTAAATATGATTCTATGTTGAATTAAGTAACGTGCGTGGAAGAGACTACATGCCATACGGCTGTAGCCATCATTCTACTCATGCGGATACACACCGCGCTGAGATATCAAGGGCAAGTTGGTAATTTGTTAGAGGCAATAATCCCAACATGTAAAAGTTATTGAAAAATAAAACACAAAAAGTATAAAATTAATTAGCATCCCACGTAGACTTTTAAAACCGAAATGAATCCTACTAAATATTATAAATGTGAAAGTTTGTATGTTTGGATGTTTGTTACTCAATCACGCAAAACCTAATGGACCGATTGAGCTAAAATTTGGCATGTAGATAGAAAATATATCTGTGGGTAATATAGGCTATATGAAAAAGCTCTAAGGGTCCCCTAAGACCCCTCTGGTGGTCCATGCTAATCATTGGGTTCGGTGTTGTGGGTTTATTTTTTGCTTTTGAAAAGTCCTTTCACTCAAGATAGCGGGATTGAATTTATTTTACCGGATGGCTGAATAAATGAAAATTCTAATTCTTACAATAGATTTTCTATTGCGTTTCGTATTCGTGTGAAAGTCATGTTTGCATATGAAAAATCTCACATTTTCTCTGAAATCAATAATATCATATTTCCTTGGAAACCAAATATTTGATCTTCAAAAGATATTTACGCCACTAGCACGTAAATAACATGTTTTCCTGCAGGCCCATGATAACACGTTGAAAGTATATCTGTATCAGAAGGGCCCAGAGTCCCAAGGGCCCCATGATGGCTTTCTTAGGTGGACAATCGATAAATTCAATGCATATTTACATGCTTATCTCATGCATGCTTACAATGCTGTGTCGGTGAATGTAGTTTCTAAAACGCGGTGTTAAGATGTTTAAAAATAAGCATAAGTATTAGATTTGATTTCGCCGATCAAATACTACAAGAAAAATTATTCACGATCTTTTTCTATCGCTATTTTTTTTCTTTGCTTTGTTAATCGGATTTTGATGTTTGCTTTGCGATTTGGAATTGTTGTAAAATAGAAATAATTATAGAAAAATTTGTATTCTGTTTTTATCGCGTTCTACGATGTTGAATAAATAATCCTTACGAATATATAAACATTAATGGTGTCTGTCTTTTGCTCCATCACGCAAAATCTGCTGGACCGATTGAGCTGAAATTTGGCATGTAGATAGAAAATATCACTGTGGGTAATATATAGGCTATATTAAAAAGCCCTCAGAGCCCCCGAAGGCCCCCCTGTTGGTCCATGTTAATCATTGGGTTCGGTGCATTGGTTTCATTTTTTGCTAGCAGACTGAAATAATTCATTAAATGCAAATATATGTATGTAGACAAGGGAAGCGATTAAGTTCATTCACTCAGAAGACGACTCAAAGAAGACCGCTCAGTATTCTTCAGGTTTTGTGGCTTTTGTATATAATAAATTCAGTGTTTTTCACACCCGTTGAGTTTCAACGGGTACCTTTAACTAGTAAATAATAAATAATAGTACTTTAGCAACGCTACCTACCGTTGCAATTTACATTATTGTTTGCGTATTGTGGTCCTTAATCGTACGCGGAAAAAATGACGTTGTAAACCTCTCCGTCCTGCAATCTAGCTCTCTAATGTAATACATGATCTACCACAGTAGCTATGCGTCTTTAATAAATTCTTTCGTCTCTCTAACTCTCTCTTCTCTTGCCACTTAGATTATTCATCGAAATAACGCAACCCTTCTCACTCTTGCGTGCCTTCTTTGATTATCGTGCTTCATATATTTCGGAAACTTCCCGCGACGCCAGCGTTCATCATAGTTAGTTGACAGCGTTAGTAACTACTAGTTACGATCGTCCAAACGCGAGTGCGCACGGCGTTTAGCGCTGACAGTGGTACGTACGACTTTCGGTGCGTTGGTGATATGAACGGAGCATCACCCACCAATTGCGACCTCTGCTATCATTCTCCGGTCTCTCTTCTTGTTCCAGTGCGTCTTCGCCCCGCGTCGTCGCATTATCATGCGTCATTTGTCCACTACGTCTACGTTAAAGAACCCGTCAAGGTTGGTCAACCTTGACGAGTCTCCGCTGCGGGTACCTCCGGAAACGCAGGCCTCGTCTATTTCCGGGAGGAGCGCTAGTAACCAAGTCAAAACATTGTGTTTCCTTGTTCATATAGCCGTGGTGTTCATATAGCCCAAAAACAATGTTTTTACTTTTGGCCATTCGGTTATGGAATGCCCCCTTACCAAGCCTTAAATAAACATAGCGCCTTTCTCTCATACGTCATTCATGCTCCTTCCTTTTGGAAAAAAATGCCATCCGTAATTACTTATCTTACATTAAGAATTATAAATCGAACTATATATATATATATTATTTATTTAATGGTGATCATTCCATTAATAGTAGTAGTAATTTCAATGGACAACAAAAATAAAAATTGTCTCTTTCCTTCGAAAAATAGTCAGTTCCGACCATAAAGGTTCCGAAAAAACCAAATGTGAAGTTAAAGTATTTTATTAGCTCTTGCTTTTAAGATATACGAATATATGTATGTAGTGCTCATGTGTGTGTACATACATCTATTTACCTTGCTCTTTCCTGTGTATTCTTAGTAATTCACTCAAGCGTTACTGCTTTTTTTCCGTTTTTTAGTCTACTTGCGGCCATCTCTTATCATATTCCAACAATATTCATCGAGCAAGGATGCATTCCACTTGCCTTGGTTGCTTCTTTACACCGTTGCAATGTCCTGGTGGATGCGCTTTCCACGATTTATAAAATGAATAACTCTGACGGTGATGTGTTATTTATCATTATTTACGTTTTCTTGGCCTTAATATTGTGGAGTGTTTCAGAATCTTTCCCTTCTCCCAATATTTGAGTTCGTTTTTTCAACGTTTATACCTACCTATATATCTTAATGTTCTCACTGAATAAAATCTGTAGACCCGGCTGTTTTTCGTTTATTTATGTAAATTGCTGGAGAGGACTTGATCCATTGAAAAGCACATGCAGCTGTTCATTGTCATGCTATGTCCAAGCGTATTCGTATTACAATATTATACGTTTTTTCCTGTTTAAAAAATCGTCAGGATAATTATTGTGATTCCTTTTGTCCCTTTCGGTTCGATTTTCACTATTGAGTAAAATTCAGAGGAGAAACCGTTTTCAGGATCTGAAGTGCCTTTGAATTTCCGTGTTAAAACCTCCTTGAATTTGTTTTTCGGTTAATTCTACCGTTAGGATGTTTTTCGGATAAAATATTTTTTGCGGATTGTTTGCGGCATTAGGCTTGACAATGGATATGAACGTGATGTTTTTGCTAATCCGGGAGTTTTGCGTCGATCGTTGACCATAATCGTGCATCAAAATGCTTTCGTGGAGTCAACAACCCCTCCCGCTCCTTATGTATGCTACTCACCCCTCCGTGTGAATATTGATGAAGTAAACAAAAGACCGCCGCTTATCCACGCGCTGGAAGCGTGTACGGCGGTATAAGGATATTCATTCCTTGGTCGGTTGTCTCAAGGTATGGAAGCGTTGGATTCGCATTGACAGTAGTGCCTTTAAGGGAAGATATACGCCGTTTACGCTAATGAAGGTAAAAATATACATTTTTGTCTCTCAATGAAAAATTTTTATTGCATTGAAGATTGTATTTAACTTACAGTGGCACTTAGGATCGTGGCTTTTATAGAAAAATCTCATTTCTCGTTTATCATTTTAGAAGCCATTCGTCCGTCACTCGGGGTGAAATAAGCATAGTTTTCACAATGCTAGAGCTGATTACTCATTGTAGTTCATTAAAAAGTATTACTGTTTTAGATAAAAAATTAAGTGAGATGCAAAATTTTTGCTATCAATTAAGACAAGTGACGATAAAACATGCGTTCATGTGAATATTCATAGTGGTTAATGGCTTTCTGAAAAATAAAGCTATGGTATGGCCTCGCTTACAGGTTTTAAAAGTAAATGATTAGCGATCGTTTCCTCATTTATACTTTCATTTTCTTCCCATACATTTTATGTTATATAAGAACGAGAGTGAAGAAATTGCTTTATCAGAGACCGTTTAAAATTATTTTATCTTAACGGGTGACGCCAAGACGTTAAATTTGCACTTAGGACAGTAGTAAAAAGTTTGTTGTTTATCTTTAAAGTTCGCTTTGATTTTACAATGGAAGAATTATTCGTGGTTATGATGCCAAAAATTATTGCCACATATTTTCTCCCGATTATGGCGCTTCATTTTTTAAGGTTTTGTTAAAAATTAGGGGCGAGAAAAATGGCAGAACTTATTTTCTGGACGAAGTTCAATTTACGATATCAAAGAATGCAAAAGTAAAGATAAAAACACGATGGAATAAGCTGTAATGATTTGGATACTCGGGATTTATCTTGAGTTAAACTGACCATAATCCACGACCAATACGGAATGGATTAGGTAATGAAATAATTTCATTAATTTAGAGCCTGAGACTATGCCTTACACCAATATGGAAACAAATTGAGAGATCTTCGTGTGAAAAGTGTCCCATTTCTCTCATGTTTCTCATTAAATATAAATAGGTATATCAGAAAAAAAATCGAATGGAAATATTTTGGTAATGTTAGAGAATTATCATTTGGGTAACGAAAAAAACAAAAAACAACCAGTTTAACCCTTCTTATTTTGATGATATGTCATCAACCTTTTTAACGATCGGTTTTTCACTTTCTACATTGCAGGAGGAGATCGGGGAGGTGTTCGACAAGTGGACCGGGGACCCGTCGTCCGCGCCCTCCTCGGCCGTCCACCAAGGAGACTCCGCCTGCCCCGGTGAGAACGGCGTGGCGGACCTCTCCCCCGACCCCTCCCCCCCGGATCCTTTCAAGTCTCTTCCGGCGCGGAAGAAGAGACAATGGCGACGGCCGCGAGCCGACAACGCCGGGGGGAAGTTCGCGACGGTGGCGTCATCTTCCGCGAAGGCCCCCCTCCCTCTTCACCACCCTCCTCCCGCTTCTTCTTCCGCCGCCACCACGCCTCCTTCGACGGCGGACGCGGCTGGCATGGGCTGGGCGGAGCTGCACTCGTTCATCGAGGCGCAGCTGAGGCAGCTCGCCCAGGAGAACGACGAGGACTCCGGTGTCCCCGCCAGTCCCATCTCCCCGTTCACTCGGAGGTCCTCGAAGGCCCCCGGGGAGAAGGAAGGTGGGGGCCCGCCCCAGCCGCCCCCGAGGCTCCAGAACGGTTCCCTCGCCCACCACGAAGGACAGGAGGACGAAGGTCACGTACACCTCCGGCGCCGCGCCGGGAAGCGCCCGAAGGATGAGAAAGACAGAGACGCGGCTTACGTGATCGACGGCGAGTTGGTGTGGCCGGGGGGCAAGTTGAACGGGGTCCACCCACCCGCGTCGAACGGGGGCGTGGGGGAGTGCTTGGATTGTTTGCCGGGGGCCTGCGCCCCGGGCGGTGCGGACGCCGCCTGCACGGTGTCCGTCATCAGGGACTTGGAGGAATCCATCCAAAGGCTAAGGGCTAGTCGGAGGGCGGCGGCCGCCGCGGCCCTCAACGGTTTGAAGGGGTCCGTGGTCCCCGCTTCGGAGGGCCCCCCGAAGCCCCCGACGCGCAGGAGGAGGCAGTCCGAAGGGGGCGGGTGCAGCGCTGGGAGCGGAGGAGGGAGCGGGAATAGCAACGGACTGGGCCCGCACAGCGTCGGATCCTCACCAGTGGTGAGTTTTCCACTTGATTTTAGTCTTTTAAGTTCTGCTTGTGGGTTCATATCCTTCTTGTTGTCGATATTCAATGGGCGTTGGCCTTCTTGTGCTATCGTGTCCCCGTTCGTGTCCCTACCCTTTACTACTCCATTATGCAATTGCTGTCCTCACGATTTAAAACCCTCCGAATGAACGCTTTTGTCGTTTTTCCCAAATTTCAAAGGAATTGCGATCCTACTGTGGAAAACAACTCTGAATCTGAATCTCTGAAGCCAAAGGAATCCACAGGATTGCATTTTAAAAGTGGACTACTGCAGAGTTTACATGATCAGTCTTAATGGATGTAATTTCTGTTTCGAGGCCAAGTTCCTGTAATCAATTCAGTGAAAAAACACCCTCCTCACGTAAATTACAAGTGGTTTGATCCATTGTTTAGCGTGCTCCCAGAAATTTCCACCTTTGGTGGTTCTCATCGGTGTGTAGGAATCAACGTGGTCCATAATCTGAGGTTTCAGGCGTGATGGAGTGAAAACGGAACATAACTGTACTTAATGAAATTGAGCAACTTCCACTGTTATAGCATTTATTACACGACCGATTTTGCTTTTGACAGCATCTTCAGGTCCTGATCTGGTGGATTTGAAGATGCTGTAAAAAGTGCAACCGGTTGTGTGATAAATGCTATCACAGTGGAAGTTGCTAAATTTCATTAAGTGCAGTCAACGTGGTTTATTATAAATTGCAGAAAATATGGTCATTTCGCTCGTCATTTTGTGGGCTGATGACTAAGTATTTCAACCTTACAAGTGCACCTCAACCAGTTCCTCCGTGATAGCCAGTCTTCAGAAATAATCTCAATTAAATGGCTATAAGTTTTTCCACTTACAGCATTTGTACCTTTGCCTCCCTAAGGTTTAGTCCTAAAAGCTCTAAATGCCTATGTTAATGCACGAGAAATGTAAACAAGGGACACTACAATCCACTTTTGCTTTATGTTTCAGTGGCAGTCTTAATTTTGTGCAATATCCTTTGATCTGCGAATAGAAATATATTTATATCTCTTGGAAATTATTTAGTTTCACCACTTGTTACGATGTAGGTATTACCATCTGCAGGCCCCCAATGATGATGTGATACCCACCGGACCTTTACCTTGAATAAAATTTTTCCGCGTAACTAACATTCATTCCCAATTTATATTTACCCTACTCGTAATGCCTTTGGAAAATGAGGTGGTACTTGAAGAGGGTGGTTAGGTCTTTGAATGAAAATGAACGGACGTAAATGATATCCATACATATTCTAATTAACGCGTTGGAATTTATATTTTTTTTCAGTTGCGAATAATCTCCTTGAGTAGATTTGTATTATCCCTTCGTTGGTATGAGGAAAGGGGCTTTTGAAGCCTGCTAACTTGAGGTTTTCTTTCCTCAACGGGGGTTTGCTGCAGCAGGTCTTTTAAACAGCTTGAGCCATGGGTGTGTGTCGTCAACAGCTCCTCACGTGCGGAGAGTGCGTGGGGAGACTCTTTGTATCCTCTTTTATTTTATACCGCTCGCCAGAATCCTAGGGTTGAATTGGGTGTGGGTTAGAAGGAAAAGAGAAGGGTTGGATGCGGGAGTTGGCGAATTTTCTCTTGTTGCGATTTCATTTCCGCTCCATAATAACCTCTCGTAAAGGTCTTACGGAGGAGTTTGGCTGTCATGAATACGTGGGGATGTTGTTGTGTTCGTGTGGGCGTTTTCGGAGGAAAGCAAAAACCCTTTTGGCACGAGGAAGTATAAAGCCACCCACTTGTGTGGCTTGTGAAGAAGGGGGACGGGGGACCAGTGGTGGTGATGGGCCCAGGAATGCATTTCCCGTCCTCTAAACGCGTGATGATGATGATGGTTGGGAGGGGGGCGCTTTGTTAAAAATGACTGAAAGAGGAGCAGTTTAAGTTTTTCCCTCTTGCTGACGCGATGCGTGTTCGTGTTCACGCCATGTACGCATCAGAATTCCTCCGGGGCCTCTCCGCATCGTTTTATTTTTTTTATATTGGTCATGAAATGAATTCGTACTTGACGTGACCTGTGTTCGACGAATCATTCTCATTACTGCGCGACTACGTTCACCCCATACTGATATACATCAGCATCTGAAACTCAGTTGGTTTGTTGTTTTCTTTTTTACATCTACATCTACATACTACCCCGCAAGCCGCCTCAATAGACGAGTGGCGGGGGGTGTTAGGACACCAGCCGTTTACATATAAAAAGGAAACGCTCTAATGAAATTACGCCTAGCATTTATTAAAGTTCCTTATTGTTCGGGGGAAAAACGAATTCCCATACATATCCGTTTGGCAAAATATCTCTCTTAATTTATCGTTTCTGTCGGACCTGGAAAAATAGTGGGGTTCTATTATGATGTTCTCCGTGTCGCTCATAATGATATCTATTCTCAATTGCTCAAGCAATCTAAACCTAGCGCGCAGCCTCCGTGTCTCTAGCGGCTCCCAGCCTAAGTCGTTTAACATCTGTGTAACGCTGTCTGTTCGCCCGTAGCAGTTTTTGACGAATCGCACAGCTTTCCTTTGTATTTTATTAAGTTCCCGGATTAAGTCTTTCTGCACCGGATCCCATATGCTCGCTGCATATTCAAGGTGTGGTCGGCCTTTAGTGAGAAATCCTTTTAAGTCAGTTGTGCCGAACCTGGCACATACCACAGGAGTCATCTCTGCTCATTTATGAATGCCTAATGGGTCGAATTCGGTAAAAATCAAACGTTATAATCATTTAAAAAAAATACCTTATATAGTTTAAATGTGTCTGTAAACTCCATTGTTTAATCATGAGGAGGAGGAAGTCCTATCTTAATTATAAAAAGTTTGGTCCAGAAAGGATTACAGATAGGTGGGTAGGATATCAAAGCTGGGTTAATAGAGGAATGGTGCAAGGGTGGAGAAAAATCCAGCATGGGCTTCAGCCTACACTGAACGAAAGGCGTTGAAGGATCGGGAGCCAGAGAATTACATTTGACGTGACCGCCACGTAAAATTCAAATGGGGATCGGGAATTCTCTGAATAAAAATCTACGCCATTTATGGTATTGGAACCCTGATCCTAGGAATGGGATAGTAACCCAGTACTCGAGCCACCACGCTCACATGATCCCAAACTGAAATTCTTTTGAGTAGTGTACCTCGCGCCGGATGTTTGCTTCCGAAACGCAAGGAACGGAACAGGAAATGATTGGTTTAGAGTTTCCTCTAGTGATATATTTTCATCCTGCGTCTCAATTTTCGCCCCAAGCACTGTGATTTTAGGCGGCCTTCTTATTCCGGAATTCCTTTTCATTCGTATATCTTCAATATTTCTTCCGTGAGTTGTACCTATGTATTCAAGTAAAATATTTTCTCCCGTTGATTGTTAAATCATAGTTTTCAGGGTATATCTTCAAGCTTCTGGTAACTTTTGTATGAAATTTTTACTCTCCTTTATTTGTTACAACTAGATCCATCTAAATATCTTTATCCAGCGCGTTATTTTTTTTGAAAATCCTCCGTATTCCACTTTATTTTGTTCCACAAACACGTTTCAGCTCCGTTTTTGCTTGGAAATCATCTCGAAAACTATCAATTTCCTCATTTCTTACTCTGTTGCTTGAATATTTAGTGGAATAGGATCTTAATTTATTTCGTATCTATTAATCTCCCATAAACAACATTTCCTAGTTTTCTATAGTCAATGCAAGTATTTATTTATCTGAAACTGTGTTGATTTTTTTGCTATCTTTCTCGTTTCAAATTTATGTGAACGCTTTATTGTCTTTTATCTTGCTGGTGATGCTAGAGCATCCCATGAGTTACGCTGTAGCCTTTATTTAGATGCCGAAATTATATTGTGGTGCATTAATTATGCGCTCTTGCTAATTAATAATTGTATATCCACCATTTATCTGGAAAGTCTTTGAGTGGGCAATGTCAATTTATCTTTCAAGTTCAACTTTTTTTTGTTGAAGGTCAGTTTGAGCTTCATCGCTTTATTGCCCTCTAGAGTCATTCTAATCTTTCTTTCTCGCATTCTTGTTTTAGCAGTCATCTAAATTTAAATGCGGCTCGGCGTTGAGTATGTTTAGAAGGAGAGCGAATGTACGATAAAATCTGAGCATTAAATGTCGATAAATGGGTTTTGACTCTCTCTGTTCCCCCACCATAGCCGCGTATGTGAAGTCACGTTTGGCTGTAAATCGCCGCTTTGGCCCGTAGGTACCAGGCATAATC
The DNA here is from genome assembly GCA_963573305.1 of Pyrrhosoma nymphula. NCBI lineage: Eukaryota > Metazoa > Arthropoda > Insecta > Odonata > Coenagrionidae > Pyrrhosoma > Pyrrhosoma nymphula. The sequence goes on from OY754327.1 coordinate 34,739,888, forward strand.
CTCCCTCAAACGTCACGCTAACAACGAACAAGGGATCGCTCTTAGCGCAGTAATTAATGCGACGGAAATGCTCCGTCTCCTCAAAAGTTAAGAGGAATTCGATGTCTTAAGTTGAAAAATATAGTGAAAAAATGCATATGCGGAGATGCAACTGTAGCTGTTTCCCATTTTAGTCTGTCTGGATCTACATTTGCATGGTATCCTACTAGCTGCCTCAAGGGTGTATGAAGGGGTGATTCCACACTAGGCAAGCACTAACTGTCAAACACAATTTCATACTGTAATTTGTAACTATACCTACTAAATGTACTGTTAGCTAATGAATTTTTGGGAGATTTCTCATGAAACAAAGCTTCGTAACTATCTTTTTATTCATGCGAGATGAATAAAGCGTTCATGCATCACGGTAAATATTCGTTCAGCCATGATAGCTGATAAAATTGTTACAAAATTACAGACGCGTAATACATTAGTACTTAAATCGGCACCAAAGATCAAAATTGATCACAGAGCGAACACCTCAATGTGTTCTATGCATGGCTTTATCCTCGCGGACTGTGGCGCTTAGCGCACGATTTGGACTGCTAATGGCATCATATGTCTAACATTTATGATCATCATGCTCCTTTAAAGCCACCAAATAATCCACAGGGGAGAAGGACGCCTCGGTAGCTTAACTGGTTAAAGCACTCGGCGCGAAATCGAGGGATCCGGGTTCGAATCCTAGTCAAGGCGAATGATTTTTCCTCTGTGGAATATCGCACTTATGTGCACTTGCGGGTGACTCCGTAAAGGTAAGTACCGTGGCTAGTCCCGGTATCCTCAAAATTAGCTTCTTCTATTGTTCAAAAGTAGGCTAATGCCGGTACCAGGTTTCCCTTCAACCTTCCTCCACTCTTCATGTAATCTTTCTCTTACCATCCTTACATACTTACATTAGTTCCCACCAAACCGTTTCCTTTCGGGGTAGGCACAGTAAAATGAGCTGAATTCTAGTTGTTAGGTAGTCCTCATAGTCTCTTCCACCACATTCATCCTCCCCTTCCTCTCACAACTTTCGTAATTCTGCTTCGTTATTCGCATCTCCTCCATTCTCTCGGCATGGCCAAACTAAGGAAGCATACTCTTTTAATATATTATTATTATTATATATGGTAGTTACAAGTTGAGCCTTTGGTCAGATGGTAACTTAAAAATGCATGCAAAGATATTACATAAAACATAATCATAAAAGACAATATATACAAATACATTTAATGAATAATCCGAATTCAGTCTTTTTTCGAAGCAGCTGACATTATTAGGGAATGGATTAAAACCGGGGTGAGTTCTACCCTCAACTATCCAAACCAACCTTCGGGTTGAATCACTGAGTGAGAGAGTGAGAGTATCTAACCCATTCCATGCATCCACCCCTGTGTTCAAAACGGAGAATTTCTCCCAGTTAGTTCTCTGTTTGGGGGGCTCGATTTTGAACCCATGGTCCTTCCTAGAGAAGTAAGCCAGATTTCTTAGCCTCCCTGTGATATCCGCCCGGGCAGTTTCCCCAACATATGCTTTATATATGGCCTTCAGCCGTTAGAGATTCCTCCTCTCTCTCAGCGATTCCCATCCTAGTTTAGCGATTATTGCACTAACACTGGCCTTTCTATTATAATTCCCCATTTAGGAATCTTGCCACCCTCTTTCGGACCTTTCGTCAATTATAGGGGAATCCATTCCACATACCTATCTTCAATGGCGCAAATGACCTCAGCTGTCAGTCGCTTCCCCAAATAACATACCAGTCATGGGTAGGCTAATGCTAGCGCCGGGTTTTTCTCCACTTTTCCCCCATCCCTCACGCAATCCATCTCAAACAAACCCTTCCAACCTTACCTTAATGGTACAAATGACCTCAGTTGTCCTCCCCCCAACAACCAGCCGACCAACCAAAGTGTATATTTTATTCCTTTTCCTCCTGCTACCTCCTCCCACGCGCCCTCCTTATCGCTCTGGAGTGAGATAAAGATCTAAATTCCGGATCTCCTTCTCTTAAAAAACCCATCTTTCGCATAATGGCTATCTTGACCACGACCACTCCGTCGAATTCCCTAGCTGCTCTGTAATAGGTCGAATTTCTCCTCGTCATCCAATGAGGACTCTCCATTCAAGATATTGAAGTTGGTGCAGATTTGAACTCCTCGTCGGTGGCTGCGTGGTAAAGTCCTCGCCTGCTAACCCTATGGTCGCGGGTTCGAGTCCCGCCTCGGTGGATTTTTCACATCCCAGTGCATGGTTGTGTGTACTCGTCCGTTGTTGATTGTTGGATATCCCGATGAAAAGGCCATAAAGTGCCGTTTACAGTGGTCATGGGGCATAATAAATAAATAAATAAAATAACTGGAAACTGAAGACGATGAATGACGCGATGTGCGCATGGAAGACGTGCTGTAATCAGCCGGTAGGTTGGATTCTGTGGGTACTCAAAGAGCCACGACCGCTTATTTCGTCAATAGTTAACGATTTCTTTTACTACTTGTGGTTACTACAAACTTACGTTACAAACTACAAGGTTAGCTACTTACCAAAGGGTTAATAAAAACTTTGCATATTCCACGTTTTACGCCTTTACCGAAATTCAACTCAAAAGCAACAGCCGCGCTTGCTGTTATCGAAGTTCTTTTCTTCCACATGCGCACATAAACAATGCTCCCGATCCTTTTCTAAGTGCGCTGTCTAATAGTGCACAAATAAATAGAAAGCACACAGCGCTGTTGTGTTGCGAAGTGTTGAGCAGCGAAATAGAGTAAATGGAAAACTCTCAGAGTTGGGATGGTGCGCATTCGTAGGAGTAGCTGATGGGAGAGAGAGAGAAAAAGAAAGCTCCAGTGTTCGCTCTTCGATGCGTCTTTTTTCTGCGTTTCGATTGTTTGGCATTCCTGGAATGCGCGCTTTGTTTGCAGTGGAACTCTCCTCGCACGCCCATAAACGGACAGCGACCACCTCTGGACTCAAAACGGCTGAATTCCAAAGTGCGCACATAGGAGGGAGTCAGTTGATGCTTCCGATGGGAGAAACCGCTCATGTCCCTCGTGTTCATCTCTTTCCATCCCTTCGATCGGCTCTTTAAAGGATTTCCGATATATGTTAAATACAAGTCGTTTAAATGCCTCGGCGTTTGTGATAGTACCGTAAACACGTTTTGTTCGCGTATTCGACGTTTTCGAGATCGTGGATTTCTGAAGATGCTTGGACGAAGCGATTAATTTCGGCACGAAAGGAATGAGATGCTTAAATTGAATGTCTCCGCAACCTCGTACGTCTGTTTTGATTAGATTCCAATATTAGATTATAATTTGCATTGTTACTTGCTTGATTTCTCAGTTGTTTTTTTTTCCTTAGTGAAGCCATCGTAAATCGATGATCAAGAAAGGAATGATAATTCAGTGTTTTTTTTAACTTTTTTTTCGAGAATATCCACGAAACTTGTCGTGGTAATCCTCACGAAATGGTTTTCAAGCAAAATGTGTGATTATTTTTAACGAGTTCTTTTTACTACATCGACTATTGAGTGGCAAGCTATTGGAGTGTATCACTGAAAGTGTGTTTGTTTCGGCATTTAAAATTTATTCAATTCACTCTCCATTTTCTTCCCAACTTTCATTGTCCACCGTATTTAATCATCTTACAGTAATGCGTACCTCCCTCCCGCAAGAGATGTAAGTCAACAGAAAGATCCATTAACTCTAAAAGTTATTTCCAAGTGTCTGAATGACTTTATTTTTCTTCATTTAATGGCTGATGAACATTTTTCCCCCAAAAAAATCGAACGCGAAATTTTCGGTCTATTCGGTGAGACGTTTATGTGGGACCCGTAACTGTACTCAGATGAAGGTTAAAGAGAGTAAATGGGATTCCTTAGAGATACTACCTGGAAGAAGGTTATGCGAAAAGAAAAATAATTAAAGTTATATTAGGTATGGTATAGGAAGATAATATCATTGGAGGATATTTGAAGCTGGCAGAAAATATTGGCGTTGCGGTAAGAGACAGTGGAGTGCAGCAGGCCGTGATGTAAGTTGTCTTTGTTGTATTCGTTTTATGGTGCTTGGAAAGGAGTTTTTGTACCTAGCAGCGTGGCAGAGTATCACTCTTATTTTACCAATTATATCAGATCTGGAGATATATTGCGGAGTTAAAATAATATCCTCCGTGTCATAATGACATTCGCCTGCTCCGAATGCTTCTAGTAGTCTAAGCCTAGCGTTAAGTCTGTCAATGAGTCTCTGGTGGCTCTCAACCTAGACCTTCCGTCATCTGTATTACACTTTCTGTTCACTCGTCGCAGTTTTTGACTAAACTTGCGGATTTTATTTGCATTTTGTTTCTTTATTTCGCGTGTTAAATCTTCCTGCGGAAGATCGCAAAGGATTTGTCCAGAAGGGCTGTCACATCTACTTCAGTGTTGACTTATGAAGGCGGTGATCGTGGATTATTGAGTGCTCAATTGAAAACTTTTTAAGTACCTAAAAATATTCTTGGACCACATTTCATTTGAGTGCATCTGTTTATGAGTTGGAACTCACCATACTTTCAATGCAGACACACAGCCAGGGGGCTTAGGGGCTGCAGCTCCCCCTTAAATATTGCGGTAATAGTGAAAATGTTAGTTTAGCACCAAAACAATAAAATGAGGGGTTCTTTACATGTCTAAATAGGCAATTGTAATCTTTTGTTCGTTCTAAGTTCAATTTTATCTCATTAATTAAGGCAGCTGTGCAAAAGTAGTTTATTTTTTCAATGCACCTACCCACCACAATAAACCTTAATAAACTGTAGTAACAAATCAAATTGTACCAACAGAGGATCCCCCCCCCTCCCCCCCGGATTAAGACTCAGCCCCTCCCAAGCAAAAATCCAGGCTTCGTCACTGTTTCAATGCAATTTAAATGATACAAGAATTATATTTTAATTTTTTCCCTAATTAAAGCTTGTAATGACTTGAGTTTTCGGCGAGGCATTCGGAATGTACACGAAATTATATTGAAGACTGTTGTTTTCGGATATTGGACTCGGCGTGACACATCGATATTTTTTGGCAGTGTTTACAATGAAGAGAAATGCATTATTTAGCGTTTGTAATAATATATGTACATATGTAATTGAATCATTACGAAATATATGCCATGCACCATAAGGCTCCGTGTTAAAATACCATTGAATGGCTAAAAAACCAAATCGGTATGATGCAATAATTTTCGCTTGAGGCTATAAATATCAATTATAAGAGCTTGCATGAAAAGATTTACACAGATCTGTATGTAAACTGAGATCACTCCAACCACCTTAATCTAAGCCTTGCGTATAGGAACAATGACAATGGGTCACGATAATAATTCTGCCAAGGGAACCGTTGCGAACCACTCTCAGGGTGTCGAGTTCCCGTTTCAATGGAGTGGTTAATGTCGGCCTCACGAGGGGGCGTAGTATTCACTCAATCTGCAGAAGGGAAGCGAAGGCGTGCAAAGGGAGGAGGGGGGGGGGGGGTGGAGAGGGAGTAATCGCCGGAAACCGTGGTTGATGGGCGGATGGGGAGTTGGAGGAACGGCAGTTGCAATTATCCTTTGATTAGCCATAGGAAAAATGCCACACGTCGGGCGAACCGCCCGCCCGCCCGTTAATAGCGGATTCGTAAAAATCAACGTGGGAGTTGCTCTAAACGCAATCCGTTTCTTCGATTGTCACGCATTTGCTGTTAAATTTTGACATGAGTTTTTCAATCCACTTCATTTCAATTAAAATAAAAGAGTTTTCGCTGCTAAGTTCATGTAAGGTAGTTTGAGCGAGATTTTTCCCTAGTCATAATAAAGACCATATTCAGATTTTATTGTTTCAATTGAGCAACTGTAAGAAGTATGAAGTAAATATTGTATCATTATTGACGCAGAAACGTTTTTTTAAATCGCTCAAATTTTCAGCATTTAACATGAATATGCATGCATAATTCTTTAACTTGACTCATTTTTTTCACACCGTTCGGACTTCACAACCGAAGATTTTATTTCGATTGTGTAAACATTTCTGTGATGATCAATTGATTTATTTCTAAAAAAGTTGAGAAAGCGTACAAAATACACAGTTAATTTTCTGGCGAGTTCAATGCGTCAGAACTTGTTCGTTTTTAAAATAAAGTCTCTCTGGAGTGCATACCCGTACCATATCCATGGAAAATGGCTGGTATTTTTTTGGCAGCTATTTAGAAAAGTATGATGGTAAGTGGCCGATTCTTTGTTGTCATTGGAAATTTATCTTTTTCTTTATAATGAAGCAAAATTCATTTAAGCAACTTTAAGTCCAAGTATCCATGTAACCAAAAAAATATAATTACGAAATTACGATTATTTTTTATCTGAGTAAAGAGTAAATTCACTGAGTTAGAGCGCGAATAGGATACTTCGTTGAATCGATTGGAAAATTTTAGCTCGTTCAATTTACATACTATCATTTTTCCTGGACGCATTTTTCTAAGATCTTAATTAAGTTCTGTGGAAACTTATAGAATTGCAAATTTAACATTTGAAAACTATTTAATCGTCTTTTAACAAGGCATGTTAAGCTGCTATTCTTTTATTTAGTCAAAATCTCACCGCTGTCTACCGACTTATTATTAATTCCCCTATATTACAGACTGTGATTTTCTTTATTATCCAATTGTGAGAACGGGATAAATCAGATGTGAGAAATTGCCAGATCAATGGTCTTATTTGATGTTATGTCATCAAAGTAACCCGAATTTTATATGCTCCATGCGGCGCTCTGACGCACATAATGTGCTGCCCTAGTTCAAAAAGATATCCCTAGGGGGGCAGGCAGGCACAGGAGATGTTTTGTGTTGTAGTTATCTCCTTCTATAGCAAAAAAAGGTACTGCAAGCCCTTGAACTACAGAAATTATGCTACTCTGTTCGCCCTGCGGCCACATCAGACTAATTATATATATTTGTCCTGAAAAATCAATCTAAATTCTTATCCATTAATAGCTAAATATTTAGGCTAAACGGATTTGTTATAAATGCAATGGAAGCGAGAGTTCACTGAGGAAGTGTAAAGGGACAGACTCATTAACCAAGTATCGAGGAGATGTAAGTGCAAAAAGGCATGTATTGTCAGATGATGAAGAAATCTTACGATGAAGATAGGAGGTGGAGGAATTGTGAAGATCTATTCGTATTCCTTTCCCAGTGATGAAAACTAAATATAATACCCTGACTCGGAATGTAGGCCATTGTTGAGACCGGTGAATTAAATTTGAAATAGTACTGTAAACATCAAATGGAGAAATATTCATGGGGAGACTAGCTATGGAAGATGTGGGAGAAAAAACAAACAGTTATGTACGTGGTTTACTTTCATTCTGAAGGCGCTCCATCTGGAGTGGAAATCTCAGTTATTAGGACGTCTGCTGCCGTCTTTCGAGAATGATTAACGTTTCCTCCCCTCTTCTATATTTCCCCCTCCATATGCCAACCTTTTCATGAAGTGTTCTACCTTAGCGAGCGTTTTTCAAGTCATTTGGGAAAGCGGTGCATATGCGGAAACCGTTAAGGACGATTTCGTTGCCCGAACGTTTGTCTCGCTTTAATGAGGGAACTCCTCGGGTTGATACGCGCGTCATATCCGCCCGGACGTGACCGCAGTCATTACGCTCGCGACCCCTTGGGAGAGAATGAGGGAAGGAAAAGGCAGGTAAGGGATGCAGTTGTTTTTTGTGTGCGTGTTATATTTTTAGAATTGGGAGACAAGAGAACGAGAAGCTGTTGGTGCAGTCATTTTGAAAAGCCTCTTCGAAATTAGAGCGACGCACCATGTCAGAAAAGTTTACTCCGCTTCCTTTGTTCTCTTCAATCCATGTCTAAACCATCCAACCAACATAGAGGTAGGTTCGGTAAGCGGGAGTTTTTGGGTACGTCCAATGCTTATATCTTTTGACCCTCATAAGCAGCTAATCTATCATGTAAAAGAGATAAAAATCATATGCACTTAACTTTGATACTAAAATATCATTACCTACCGTTTTATTTAGACATTTTGTGAATATTATAAACTACATTTATTGCGTTTCTTTTTTTTAATTAGTACACAGAATGCTGTTACTTGTTTGGACTATTAGTGTCGTGACTTAAACTTAATTATCTCTAGATCGGCTCGGATGTCTAGTTCACTACGCACTGCCCGATACCTGTGGCCGTCCGCCAGGATTGAAAAAATGGCAGATACCTTTAATGATACCTTTATCGATATCATTTGGCCAATTTGATTGTTTTAGATAGGTAAGATCGACAAAAACGTTTCTCATACATTTTCAACCACTGTGCAAATCTGCAGTTAATTATAAAATGCTCCAAGGCACAGTAAACTGGTAAGGATCATGATGGAAGGAATAAAATTGGGGAAAGAAATACCTACGTTAGACAGATAAAACGGGATATGAAACAGAAGATTAGTCAGGGGATGCAGTCAACCAATCTCAGGATTGAATGACTTATTTACACGATTCAAGTATCCGCGGGGGTTCACACATGTGTGCACATTCCATCAAAAATCAATATTGTAAACGCAGCAGCTTGGGCGAATGAATGAAAACTCGTCCATAAAATATCCCGTTCTAATTTGAAGAATGTGTTCATGAATGTACTTGCGCACGAAACCGCACAGGTCCCTGCATCGTGCAAACAGTCGCGTAAAGGTTAGTAGGAAGCCCCGAAGATGGTGCGCAGTAGTATTTTTGATCAGAGTCCTCTGGATGGCCGTTCTCAACACTACTCCCTCAATATAGTGTATTATCGGCAATCCAGAGGACTCTGTTTTTGATGACGTTTGATATGGCCGTGACTTATCTAATTTAATCTTCACTATAGGAGGGTTTGTACAGGTTTTCTACAGGTTGAGGTAGTTTCGGATAGAAATGGGGTTACCTCCACAGATCTTGTGCAAACGCAAGCATCTCACTTCCTGACACAATTTCCTTCATGAAGTCGATGGTTTCTGGCGTAACTTTATGGATTAGTGATGATGATGCGCAGCGACAAAACCTAGGTCGTTATTAAACTTTATTTACGTGGAATTTGCGAAGTTTTTCATTTCAGTCACGATTCCTTCCCTCCCCGCTTCCCCAGTGTCCTAACCCAATCCTGGTTGTAATACCGAGGAAACCACCAACTGAATTTTCCACTATTACTCCTTGAGTCTTGAAATGCACGGGTACTGAAGTGTACGGGTGTGAAGAAAATTTTCTCTGAAAGAATGGCTAACTTTGCTTCCCAAGTATTTTGAAGGGACTCCAGAAAATGACTCCACTCGCGCACTTCCGCAAGCGAAATGCAAATTTTCGCGCGGGCTTCATTTTTCATTTGTTCGCTACGCGCTCGCTGTTGGAGAATGGAAAGGGTTTTCATCCCCAGAGTCCTTTGTATGACATTCTCAGCACTACATCCTCACCTAGAAGTTATAAAATGACAATCCAGAGGTAATGTGTTCACTACGCGTTCGCTGGTGGAAAATGAGAAAGGGTTTTCATCCCCAGACCCCTTTGTAATGTCCATAGTCCATAAGTATGCTACGCGCTCGCTGGTGGAGAATGGAAAGGGTTTTCGTCCCCAGAGCCTCCTGTATGGCATTCTCATCGCTACTCCCTCACCTAGTAGTTATAGAATGGCAATCCAGAGGCCTCTGTTCATTCCCCCCACCCCTCCTACCGTCGACTACCGGATTTAACCCCCCCCCCACACAAATATCTATACGCGGAGACCTACCACGCTTACACTTGACCCTTCCCTCATTCCCCCATATCCTGCAATTTTTCCACGTATATTCCAAAGGAGATTAATAATGCACTGAATACGTTATCATTGAGTTTTAAGCGTTGACAAATCTGCCATCTTGGTTTGTCAACTTTTTGTCACATTGAATTGAGCGTCCTTTCTTCGAAAATCGGTAGTTTTCCGTTTAGTGTGTTGATGATGGCGAAGATCGGGGAACATCAGTGCCTCAATTTAGCTCACACGAACGACGATGAGTGGAATAATTTACGCTGACGAAACGTACGTTAACTTGCTGATATGTAAGATATTCTGCATGTGCACAGAAGTCACGACCGAATGTTTTGTAAATAGTGTACGAACTCGTTCAAATTACCTACTTAAAAAGGTTAGCTTCTTACCTAGTGGTAAGTAAAGACTTTACATTATCCATGTTTAATGCCTTTGGTGAATGTCATCGCAACAACAACATTCGCGGTTGCGTTTATCGATGTTCTTTTATTGTTTTGTGCACATCAACTCAGCTTTTTATTTTATTTGAAGTCCACTGCCTAGTACGAATCGAATGGAAAGCAAGTCAGCTGTTGTGTTGTGAAGTGAGCAGCACACCGGAGCGAATGGAAAGCCCTAATGAAATTAACCGTGAAATATGTATTTAGTCTGCTGTAACTCAGTTTGATCTAGGCTTGGGCAAAAAATATCGATTTATCAAAAACTCGATATATTTTTTTAAATCTATCGATAATTATCGTCGATATTTTTCATGTCGACATATCAAAAATTGATTTTGTTTCCGAGTATCAAATTCGATATATTTGTTTAGCACGTCACCGTTGTAAAGTGGTTTCTCCAGCTGCGGTGTCTAGTGCTATAACGAAAATAAGTGATGATATTCGCTTAGAACATAGGCGAATGGGACAACGTTCTCCAGAAGTACGATCTGCACAAACAGAACGAGAAAACGCTGATAGAAGTTCAATTTGGTCCAGACATGAACACCTATTATCTCTTAGCACTACTACGCAAGAGGTTCCTAGCTCTGGGTCTGTCCCTAATGAGCTGAAGCAGTATCTGGACCAACCACTACTGGAGAGGAAATCAGATCCAAAAAAGTTTTGGGTGAACTCCCGACACTTCACACCGGTTATTTCGGAAATCGCGCTGAAGTACTTAACATTCCAAGCCTCATCTGTTCCATCAGAAAGAGTGGCTTCTGCAGTTAACTTGGTGGTACCGGACAACAGGAGTAGATTAACGGGGGAACATGTAAAACAGAGAGTTCTTCTGATGTCAATATCAGACAAATACTGGTTTGATTGATTAAAATTGATTGTAAAAATAAAAGATTTTTTTATTACTTCTAGATGTCCATAATTTTCCAAATTTTACTTCAACATTTTTTATATATTTTGGTGAAACTTTAAGGAACCACTTGTTTTGGAAAAATTATCGATTAATTTGGCTCGATAACTATCGATACATGTTTTAAATATTGATACTATATCTATCGATATATTTTTTTTACTTTCATTGAGAATTTAGAGAGTAAGTGTTCTTCGTTTACGTGGCAACTTCCGAAGAAGTGATATCGGTAAATGCTAAGTACATGATAACATCATTTTCACGGTTAAATCTTAAATTAAAATATTAAATTTTTATCTTGGGTCTCGCATTTATAAATCTTAAAGGGTTGAGTTGCGCTGCCGGCTGTTATTTCACCCAAATTTGAGCAGTTGATATACCTTTAAATCTATAGCAATTTCTATGTTTTGGTCAAAGTGGACGTGGCCATCTCTATCCCAAGCACCCATTTTTCCTGTCACGCTCTCTCTCCATGCGTGCAGAGTCCTCTTGTGTGGCTTTCTCAAAACTTCTCCATCACCTCGTGGTATTACCCGTTCAGTGAACTGTTACATTGTGTTAATAATTAAAAAAAAATAAATCTGGACTCTGCATGCATGTGGGCCGTCAGCGACCTGTCCATTGTATTTCAGTTTCCTTGCATATTCCATGCTCTGTGCGCTCCTCTCCTTTCTTTTGTTTGTTCCTTCTTTTGTCTTCTTCCCCACCTCCTCTCACCGCGCCGTCGTCTGCGTCGACCGTGGACGGCTTCCTCCTCCTGTTTGATTCCCCCCAGTCCACAATTTTACGGACTCGACGCGCTGACTTCCTGGGTCGTCCCCTTCCCCCCTTTTCCGCTTCCAGAAGCTGGATTGTACATACGAGCCTGAATTACGCGCTTCGTTTATTAGTACTTTCCCATGTGAGAGAGTTTTTGGGTTCAGTTTCGTCTCTCAACTTCGTATTCCATCCAGTAATGTAATAAATTTGTCCTGAAGCAGGAAGCAGGTCTAGGTCTAGTAGAGGGACGAAAAAAACCCTTGTTGTGAATCGTTTCTGGTCTGCTTTGTAATGCGTAAGTCATTTTCAGTTTTGTTTATCTCATAGATACCTTACGTTATTCTTGTAGAGTGATATGGTGGATTTTCTAGTCAATCTTTATCATAGCCTTTACTTATGGATTTTCGAATTATTCTATTCTAAGGTCCTGGATGGTCAATGTTCCTAAAAATAACGGCAACAGAGCTCATTGATTCTAGACCAACAATTATTGGTTTTTGTAACTGCGAAATTGTTTTATTTCATCGATTGAAATACCCACCTATGTTCAGTGAAATGTTAAAAATATGTATCATAATGCAATATTGTATGCATGTTCTGACGACCCTGGCGAATTAAGGGGTAGCTTTGAAGACGTCGATAAGATAAACCAGAGCCTTAATTGCCATCATTCATTTGTTCGGAGAATAATCATAAGAATCCGGTGCTACAAGAGAGAGTTGGAGCTATGCCCAGAGGAGTGGAGTGGTGTGACATACCTTCTTTTTAGCCCACCCATAGCCTCCGAGATGTACAGGCTGTAACCATTTTATTCAGTAGTCCAACAAAAAGCGCGGGGAACGCGCTTGCTATGACCTTCCTATGGCCAACTTCGAAAAATTATTAATGTAAACAGGCACTTGGTTATAATTCCACACTTTATTTTAAACAATATGACCCGGGTTTCTGCATCTCATGCCATCATCAGGTCAGGAGATGCTGAAACCTGGGTCATGTTGTTTAAAATAAAGTGTGGAATTATAACCAAGTGCCTGTTTTTATTAATAATGAAGCAGTTCCACCGAGTGACGCCAGAGACGGTCTCCCAACTTCGAAAAAGTTCGAAAATTATTTCCAGTCATTTGCCTCATTTTACGAGCTCCTTTCCCTTTCTCGAAAATGTTTATAGGTTTGGGAAAGCATTAGCATTAGCAATTTAACGAGGAAATTTTGGTCATTGCTTGGAATACTTTTAGGTAAATTAATAAATGCACATCCATCACATTCTTGATCGATAAACACGACCTGACACGAAATTGGATGGAATAAAAAGACAATTTTACGATTAGTAATGAAAGAGATGATAAATACTTACATTTACTTCTCATTTAATTGAGATCTACGAGTCCAAGAGTAGGTACATTTTCTTTTTTGTACGACTAAAGAGTACGACGCAATTGCAATCTTAAACGAACATCGGAACTTTGGCAGAAATGCAGAGTGTAACCCGGTGGAAAACCCAAATAGACTTCACCAACTACTTTTTGAATTATTTTCCCCCAACTCCGTGAAGAGCATTTTAGGCCTACTTTTTATAAGCGATGACAATCTAAATTCGGGTGCTCCGGCCCTTATATATCGGAGGATACAGTCCATTCAAGCTTGCCTCTACTGGACTAACGTCTCTATATGCATATACCGCTGTCAATTCTTTTGGGATACTGATGCAACTTGTAGAATTTTTCAAGATTTAAATATTTGCCAACTCATCGTATCAATATGTTCGATTACCAAATTAGGTGGGGCTACTGCGTGACCCTGTGGTATTTTGTTTATGAGCTCTCACGCTATCTCGTTCACCGCTGACGGCATTTACGCTTTAGTTCCGGACCCACCCTATTTTTTTTCTTTCTTTTCTATTTTTGCCTATTCCGTTAGTAATTTCATCCTGGATTTTTGATCAAGAAGGTCACTGAAGGTTCATTAGTAAGCGATGACCCTACAAAAGTTGGACGGAGTAATTAAGAAATTCCTTTCGCCTCCTGGTGTTTTTTTCATTATATTCTCGCGTCCGTAATATTGGCTCCTCGACCGTATCGTCAGGTCAGGGTGTCTGATCTCATGATGAAATTCAGCACGATGCTCAAATCTGGCCTCCTAATGGGGAATAGGTAATAGTGCGATAATTTTCGACTTTAGTTCGCAGGCAATGGATACTTCCTCTAAAAAATGTGCCTTCTGCGCTGCTGGTGTCATTTTTTGCTATTACTACACTTGCATTCTCTCTTTTAAAAAAATTCAAAAAGTTTGTAATGGAGAGGAGGGTTACTAAATTTAAGACCATCTCCGCACGTAAATTTTGTTCTGCAACCCGGAGAATCTGAATTGGCAGTCTTATATCCGTTGTACGAATGGAATTTTTTTACCAATAGTTAATTTTTTGTTCGACAAAAATCGCCTAAAAATTGGATTTATTAATCTTATTTACATTTTATGAGAGAATACTGTATAACCAATGGAATATATGCGAAGCGAAATGTTAAAAGTTTGTCGTTTCGTACTTGATATCGGTCCGAAGAAATCGATCTGAAACCCTAAGTCCTGAGGAAAATTGCTTCGCCTAGAGCCTCCGGGTCAAAATGCCCCGGTTAGCAACCCTTAATGAGACCCTGATCGAGAGTATTTCGACATGTTTATAAAGGAAAACTTCCGATTCCGAGACCGCTCTCCCCCCTCGTTTCATTCTTTGCGGATAAGACGGTTGGCAACCCCTAACGTGGGATTATTGTGTGTGAATGATTCGATTTAAACGCACTCTACAACGTAAGTACGTCTCACCTTTTCTGGACTCAGTCGGACGTCTATGGCGAGAGAAAGGATTTCATGGGAAGAAATGGCGAGTGGAAGAAGGATATCGCGAGAGAAAGAATATTCATGAGAATAAAATTAGGGAACTAGACTGCAGAACGGACAGATTTAAAATCTCATTTTTCCCACGAACGATAAGGGACCATAACAGCTGCCAATAAGACTTCTGTCTAGGTTTGTCGTTAGGTAGTGTAGCTCTTAGTAGTAGTAGTACTCCAAAATACTTGAATCCTTATCTGTTACCTAGTACTAACAGTACGCCGTGCATGTTTTCTACATAAGTCTTGAGTCTCTGTCCATTTGTGTAGTTACAAAATACATATATATATTTATGGTCCCTCTCCATTGTGATAATATCTGTAGTGTAGTAGTGCATGCTTGTGAGGCTTAGCCTCGTCACAAGCATTAGCGATTTATGTAAATGCATAATTAGTCGTAGTTACACTAACTTTAGGGTATAGTGTAATGCATGTTGGTGAATACTCACCCCCTGCCACACACCCCTGATTTGGCTTGCAGGGTATTTTGTAGTTGTAGATGAAAGGAAGAAATGGCACGGCAGATAAGCGAGTAAACCGCAACCGGCTTCATCCGCTTTCGTGCACACAGTTTTCCTCCTTCATTTCCAACTCCCTCGCTGTAGGAAAATGGTTTTAGTGGTAGGATGATACGATGAAGAAATGTTGTAGCCAAGGAAACAATTTTGAGAAGAGAGGGGGGGCTCTGGGGAGAGATTTAAAGAAGAGATTGGTTGAAAACTCTTGCACGGAGTGTGGCACTGTATTATTCGGAAACTTGGTCATTTTGAAGAGAAGATTTAGGTATATTTAAGACATTTGAGATGTGGGTTTGGAGAAGAATGGGGATGTGGGTGGAGATATAGAGGAACTAGGAAGCGCTGGATAACATGGTGGGAGAATAAAGGAAGTTAGTGGCGGAGAAAGCAGAAAAGGTGGATGGAGGAAGTGTTGAGAGGTGAGGAGGGCATGTTGAAGAGAGGGTGATTGAGGGGAGAGCGCTGGCGAAGCGCGGAAGAGGAAAGGACGACATAGGAAGAGAAGAGGCTTAGAGTATGAGGAACTTGAGAGTGACCTAATGACGAGCAAGTAGTTATCAGGAAAATGAAAATATGTTCCAGAAATGGATGAGGACTGTCCAAAAGGTTACCGATCAGCTGGTAAATTACCCAATGTAGACTTCTAACTTTAGCTCTTGGGATGGAAATTCCATTTGCTTCATCTCGCCAAGGACTGCTCAAACCTTGTTCACTGCGAATGAAAGAACACTACTTGGAGGATTCAATCCTCTGGTACTGCGAAAAATTAAAAACTCGTACTATCCGTTTTCAGTTGGTATCATCTCATTAAGTCTAACCAATCAGCAGATACGTCTCTGGCTGTGAAGTGGAAACCCGTATTCTGAGGAAGAATTTTCATCACATATGGGTTTAGAACTCGAGAACTTGCCTAAAAATCCTAGTACCGTTGTCATCCCCGAACTTTATACCCGTTAATATCGCATTTTTTTTCTTTGTGGAAATCGGATACATTGGAGGAGGTTACGATGAGTGGAACACGCTGATCAAGAAATTTAAATTTCCTCGCTGAGCGTGGCACAATGGGCGGCGTTTTTGCCTCGCCTATTACCCGGAGGGGGGCGTGCCGTTCAAAATCTTATTTGATTGACTCGGCGAGCGTCCCTTGAACAGTCTATTATTTTACAGTTATCAGAATTTGGATGTGACACAGCTAAATTAACAGAATAGGCGATATTTAGTGTATGCGATGTATTTTATTCCCGACGCGTCGTATATTTTAATCTGCATGAAATTTAAAATGCATAAATTCTATAAAAAATTCTCTAAATGATAGGCCTTAATAAAAAATAGATAAAAATTTAAAAAAATTTACTGCCGTAATTTTTACAGTGGCCGTCATGTCCTCCGGGTATCAAGTCACTTCGGTGAATTTTCTTCAACAAAATTTTTCTTTCATGAGTTCCATTCATCAAACGCTATTGATATTTTCTATCTTTAACCACTTCATTGAATAAAAGAACACGGATAGATCGACAGTGCTCTATGATTTCAGAATAATGAGACAATTTTTGCTGATAGTATGATGTCGTGACTGATTAATAGTTGATGTTTTTAATTCCAGCCCCGGTGGCGGTGAGGTTAACTCCTCACCTGCTAATCCTGGGGTCGCGGGTTCGGGTCCCGCCTGGTTTGGTTTTTCTTCTCCAAAGACATTGATGTTTATGTCAAGTGCTGTTGGTTCGGCTCTTGGGAAACTTGATGACAAGCCAAGAGTATGTCTCTTCGGAATCGCATGTGGCTCAACTTGTCCGGAAATGAAAGATATTTGTGCTTCGTAAATCATTTTGGTTCGGAAGCGGTATTCATCGATATTACGGGTCACGTTCGAACGTTTTGTGATGATGATTGTTTCCGAGTCTGTTACGCTAGCCTGTTGTCCTCATTCGTTCCGCTGGAAACCTAACAGCTAGAATTACAGATGAAGTCGTCAGGACAGGTGTTGACTTAGTGATGTATCGTCGCGCCGCAAAGGGACATCGTTTCCCGGGAACCGTTTCCATGCGGACAGAATGCTGTTGCTGAAATCCTCTCATCACGTAAGATGGAGCGAGTTACCTTACAAGTGCCTCCTTTTGCGGTGGTAGGTGATGCATTTCTTCTCCACCAGTTTCCTTGAATTTATCATTTTCGCCGAATCGACGTGCGCGTTCAACGCGATTAATTACTCCGGGGCTGATTACTTGAGGACACACGGCGCGCGGGAGTCAGTGCATCATCCCTTCGCTGGGTAGGACTCGATGCTGCACCACATTTTTCCGCCAGTGCGTGATCGGATTCTCGCATCGCGAGAATGCGGCGAATGACAAGATCGCCTCGTTAAAAAAGAATACCGGGAATCAACAGGTGTGGCGCGTTGATCCGCAACATGAACCAACTCCTCGCCATTGGAATTCGCCTCGTCTTAGTGTGTTTCCTCATATGCGGCTACTCTTTAGAGCGTTCCATCGCATCCGTGCAGTACAGAATACCCCATAAGAGTCTTTTTAACACGTACTGTAACGTTGTGCCATACCCAACCAAAAAATGATCCCGTTGATTTTGTTTAAAATCGAAGCTTTGTTATTATTGGTCGTTATTTAATATGTTGATGGTTGTTTAGTTTATTTTAGGTGTTAAATTGATGTTTTAAAATAAATTGTTTTGTAAATTGTTGAATTTTTATTTTTTGGAAAGGGTTGTTAAGATGTTGTTTAAAGAAAGAAGGATTGTTGTGCGAGAGACAGTAGAGAGAGGATCGATGGTCTTATATAAAGAAGGGTCTAGAACTTTGGAATGAGACTAAATAATTTTTAAGAAAGTCACGACATCACAGTACCTACCTTCCCACATGCTTCGCTATCTCTTGAATCGTATCCTCTTCGCAGGGTCGCTTGACCGCCTCACTCTTCTCTACTCTCAACTCGGGTGATTCTTATTTCTTACGTCCTTTTCAGTTTGCTCTACTACATACATATCCCTTATCCTTCGCACTCTTCCTTCAGTTACACTTCTAATGAGTTTGATATGCCTTACGACATGTCCAATCCTCATGTTCGTCAGTTTCTTATTAGTATTGGAGGTAATCTACCAGTTTACGATATAGGTATTCAGATGGAAAAAGGGTTACTTCAACTAATCTTTCACAGCCTGAGGCACTTTTCTCCTTACCCGATTTTATTCATCAGTTCGGCATAAGTTCTACTACCTCTTCTCACTCCATCGATCCGTAGAATGGAATCGCTATTCTCTAGTTCACTTTTGCCGACCGAAGATAATGCCTATTTCCATATGAACGAGGTTATCAAATCGCTACGGAATCAAGAGAGCCAAGATTGAAGAATGGCATTCCTAGACTCTTTCACACGGAAACCAAAAACCTCCCACTTTGAAACTCTCTTCCTATTGCGGAACCGGAATAGCCACTCAAATTCTACAATCGCGAATTTATTTTTTAATTTTTTTTCAACGTCCTCAGTCACTCGCTAATGCGGACTCGACAAGGCTGGGGGAGCTGAAAATTTTCGGCTTCCATCTCTTCAAGCCATTACTTCGCATTATCGCGGTCGAGCTGAATGAAAAGTGGCAAAAAAAAGGAAGAAGCATTAAGGGAATGAGTCTTCACTATTAAAAGAGAGGGTAACATAAAACCGGGGAAAGAATGGGGAAGGGGAAAAAAATGCGACATGCGCATGTATCATTATTGGGCGCCAGGGGATGACCTGGCGTTCCTATTGAAGGCGCGACCACCGCTGCGATCGAAAAGGGGAGAACGCGTTTGACCGCTTTCGTGGTCCGAACGGCGGAGAGAAGGCGGGAGTGGACGAAAAAAGAAATTGAAGCTGTTTGAATCCGCTACCACCCGCGCAGATGGGATGCCTCCCGTCTCCGTGCGGCCGAAAATCAGCGAGCTCATTGGAATTGGGAGGAGATTAACTGGAAGAGGGAAGCGTACTCCTACATACTACTATTCTCACAGCCACCACACCTCCTCAGAGACGTGTTGTAAATGGTATTAGGACAAAATAATAATATTCATTGTTCTAGGACTTGAGTCATTAGGACAAACTTACAATATACAAAGCAATAATAATTACAAATCATCTCCCACAAGTAAATGTTTGGAGCAGGCGCTTATGCTGACCTAGATATTGTAATTGATTGAGAACCTACCACTAAGTCAATAAATCAATAAATGCACTGTAAAGCATGATAATATACCACAAAATAACGCAATACAATCAATACAACAAATAAGGAACTTTTACCGAAAGCTGTTGCAAATCTTCAATTGCAACTGCGACAAATAATTCTCATACAAATAATGGAACATTCAATAGTTGAAGAATTTTGGACATTTTTTTTAATGAATAATTTTATCAGGAGTATCATTCCAACCTCTCATTGCCACATTCCGGGTATAGGCCGTGTTAAGGGGAGAGGACAAGGGGAAGTAAAAGAAAGGGGCAGAGGGCAAAGGTGAATTGCACGTTAATCACTTTCTGTTTTCGTTAAGCCCGTTTTACACGAGGCACTTTATTGCAAAAGCTGACATATGTATATGGATGTGAATTGAAAATTACGTTGTGGAAAGTGGTGCAATGCTAGAATTCATGCACTAAAGCATAAACGACAGGTGGAAAAATATCTTCTGCTCTAATTCCGTGCCTGTGTTCTCGCAATTTCGTGCCAGAGTTATACCGGAAACGTGCACGACAGCACGTTAGTAATAGGAAGTAGATAAGGGGCTGTCTACAATCAACGTAGACAAAAATAGGCCATTTTTTGACTGCCCTCCAACCCCCATCATGGACACTCATAGACTTCATCCGGGCCCCCCGTTCCACCTCTGTTGTCCACGTCGACTTCTCTTTTTTTGCGGAAAAAGTTGGGAAACCGGCCACCGACACTACGTCCTCGAAACCGTTCGCAACACTGAGTGTGCCGTGGCAATGTCATACCTGCCTCATCGTGTCGACTATTGTCTACGTAGACATCCCTCCAACCCCGACACACCCCCCTGCGTGGACCTTCGTTGAGTTGCGAGGGTTACCCCTTACCCCTGTTTGGTGTCTACGTAGATTATGCACAGCCCCTAAGGATTCAAGCATAGTAAGTCAACTAACTATTTACACTCTACTTATCGACAAACGTAGTTAAAAGTCTTATTGGAGGCGGTTATGGTATCTTATCGTTCGCGGGATGTGTGTACAATCCTTTACACTCTCTTCCTCGTCTCCTCCCCCCCGTGCACCTTACCTCTCTATCCCCCCACACACCCACGTCCTCGTACCGGTGAGCACCCCCTTTCGTCAGCACCATTCCATGCTACGCACTCACTTAACATGTATATGTGCATGTGCGTTCGCAGTCAGACACCCGCCGCTTGTCCACCTGCTCCTTCTCCTTGTTTGGCAGAAGGACAACCACTCGGAGACGGCGCGTGACAATGTGGGAAGGGAGGCAGGGAGGAAGGGGATTAGGAAGACGCACAGACAGACAGACGGACGCGCCTTCCGGTCGCTCCCGCACCCCGCATACGTTATAACTATACCCATTTAGCTATACTTCCATCTCGATCGGATTCCGCTTTCGCAAACCCCTTTACCGATCTGTTCGGCGGATGCATTACAAATTCGGTCCATCCGAGACAATTTTGGGCCCGACCCCACCCGGTGGTGAATTCTTGTTCTTCTTCGGAGGAGGAGCTGAGCACGTGCTGAATTACTCCAGCTCTCGTAAGGGGTGGGGTCGAGGGGTGGGGTGGGGTCCGATCGGTAAGACGATTTTGGCCGCTTATTAACACCTCCCCTCCCCCATGTAAGACAACGCAAGATTTCATGAATTCATCCCCTCCTCATCTTACGTAAGTTTTCATATAATTTTAGAACCATGCACATAGATAACGATTTATATCTTGGACGATTCCCAGTCCTAGTGTGCAAAAATTTAACTCACCGTTTATTTTTTTTACATCTTTATATATATAAAAGTCAATGTATGTATGTATGTAAGTATGTATGTTCCACATCTCCTCCTAAACCACAGGACCGATTTTGATGAAATTTGGAACACATGTTTGTTACTGGTAGACAACAAACACTGTATGGTTCAATTAACCGAAACCCTATTTTTTCCAGGGTTAAGGGTGTGATCCTTACTAATATGTATAAAAATGTAATGGTCTCTGTCTGTCTGTTGCTCCATCACGCAAATACTACTGGACCGATTGAGCTGAAATTTGGCATGCAGATAGAAAACATATCTGGTTGTAACATATGCTATATCAAAAAGCCCTCAGGGCCCCCAAAGGCCCCCTGAAGGTCCCCCTGGTGGTCAATGGCAAGCTTTGCGTTCGGTGCAGTGGTTTCATCTTTTGCTTTTTAAAAGTACTTCCACTCAAGGTATAGGGCTGGGATTATTTTTATCGGGTGGCTGAATAAATGAAGTTTTTAATTCTTTCAATCGATTTTCTTCTACGCTCCGAATTTGCCTAAAATTCAGGTTTTTAGCTGAAATATCTAACATTTTTCTCTGAAATCAACAATAGCATATTTCCTTGACAACCAGAGATTTGTTTTTCAAAAGATATTCACGCTTCTAGCATTTAAATATCACGTCTTCTTGCAGGTCCATGATAGCACGTAAAAATAAAATCTGTATCAGAAGGGCCCAGAGTCCTAAGAGCCCCATGATAGATTGCTTCAGGGGATAATCGATAAATCCAATCCATATTTACAACAAGCATACTCTTCAATTTTATTCTCAAAGTAGCTTTCATAGGGGCACTGCATATATATGAGAGAACACTTACGTAGTAAACGTTACACATAAAGGAATTCATAGAATACACAATTAATTGTGCAAGAATATTTACGTACAGCGAATATCAATTGTAATAATGCTTCTGTTGCTACAACAAACGCGGCGTTGTTTATTATCGTTTATACTCAGATGTACTACACGTAGTGAAACCGTCTGCCTATCATTACGATTGCGAACTGTTTTTAGACCAATTCCGACACCATTAACGTCGCGAGTTATTTATATGTTTAAAAGTGTTAAAGTGCAGTTAACTTTGGTACATTCGCTCGATCATCGAGTTGCCTATTCTAGACTCTCACTTTCCGCTGTGTTTCCTTTCCATGGACTTAAAAATATATCCATCAACATGCCTAATAGAAAAAAGAGTAACCTCTCGAAAAAATCTTCTAAAGCATAATGAATGTCTTATTTGCGAGAAAATGAGCCCTTGAAAGAAAAACGACAAATGTAAGACTTGGATTGTCAAAGACATGCCCACCAGCGATCTCATGAGAATCTCCCCGTGGTGTTTCTTGGGTTACGCTAAGATCCGCACAAATTTCATCCTTACCCAACATATGGACGGGTAACCAGCTCTAAATCTGGTTCAATGACAGACCCATCTGTTTCGAACCTTCAATCTGTTTTAAGATGGCGGAAATTATAATGACGTCACTACATGCTTCTTACCCGATAGAAGAACGGAAATTCTGTGCAAATAACGGCATCCGTGCATGAAAATCGACAAGTGCACTAAGAATCACCATATATTTGTTATTTAACAAACGAAACCAATGATTATGCCGAAGGCACAGTCCGGGTGATGGAGGATTCATAGGTCAAATAAACATGGCTTCTGCTGCCAATACTCCTCTTGACGTTGTCAACCTCTGGATTGTACCCTTCTGTCCAATCCTGATTAAGATACTAAACGCACATACTAACGTTGAATAGTGCAACTGAATTAAAGGAATGGAATGCAAATATATGTTTGTACAAAAGGGAAGCGATCAAGCTGTTAATCACTAAGAAGACGGCTCAAGAGAACCGGATGAGGTGACCATCTATCAACTTTTGCTATATAAGTAGTAATGAGTTTGTTTGGCCGATTTTTGGGTTTCCCGTGCATGAAAGTGGACCAATAGTCCTCATTTCTCCGTGCACCTGGAAAGCGGTCAGCGTGTCTACTACAATGAACACAACATACAAGATAGGTTACGAGCTCCTCGAATAACCACTCATACAGTTTTTCTTCAGGCTTTGCGGTTTGCAAACAAAATAAGTTTAACGTTTTTCACACCCGTTGAATTTCAACGGGTACCTTCCGCTCGTAATGGATAAATTTAGAAATATGATTTTTTTAGCCGGATATCGGTTATCGATAATTCGCGATTCACAGCAAATGAAATAGCAAAGAAATGATCATACGTTTTTCTGCAATTTAGCATCAGTGCTAGCGTACCACTGCCATGGTAATCCAACAAAAAACATTTTTGTACGATAATAATGAATAATATGATCGATCTCAGAAGTGACTATAACCTCACGTAAGATTGTCTCTGGACCTCCTCACTCCCCTACGTAAGACAACGCGATGAAAACTCAACCCCCCTCTACCTCCGAAACGATTTACGTAATACTTGAATGACCCGGAACTCAAGCGTCGCATGCGCCAACTCCGGGTCCCTGTTTAATGGAGAAGGATGGCCATGGTCTTATCTTCTAAAGTTTTTTTAGGTACCATTTTATCTGGTCCGTAAAAAATCTAGAGTTCGTTGATAGTAAATAAGAAATAGCCCTAAAACATCACTTACTTAAAGCCATTTTATTTTATGGTTGTCACTTCTTCGAGCTCGGTTTGTTTTGCTATTTCATTAGTTACATATACATCATGTTTTGAAAATGAACAAACTCCCTGGGGCCGTATTCTGTAACTTGGAGCTCCGGAGCTAGGAGCTTCAGTTCCCACCCAGAATTAGCTCCTACTCGTATTCTGTAATTCACTGGAGGTAACTCAAGCTCCGAATCGGGGTGGAGAAAAGTCAGCAGACGAAGTGGTAAATTTAAATTCCGGCGAGCGAATGATCTGCCAATCAAAATCATCGTTTCATTTTTCGTGATGTTTTTTCGGCTTGTACTTCCGGAAAAGAGCTGA
The DNA here is from genome assembly GCA_963573305.1 of Pyrrhosoma nymphula. Classification (NCBI taxonomy): domain Eukaryota; kingdom Metazoa; phylum Arthropoda; class Insecta; order Odonata; family Coenagrionidae; genus Pyrrhosoma; species Pyrrhosoma nymphula. The sequence continues at coordinate 34,764,188 of OY754327.1, forward strand.
CAGCATTCGAGAATACCAAAAGTAAATAATATTGAAGCATTATTGATTGTACGACTTTAACATATAAACAAAGTACCTTTTTAGCAATATACCGACTATTTTACAAGCTATAGAAGCTCAATTACGACTATCCAGGAATACCTTGCTGAGTTTAACGTGTTTACATTTGGGAAGCTGGGAAAACGTCAGCTTAATGCATGCAATTATATGATTTTACTAGTAGGTTTGCATCGAGAAGAATAACAAAGCAATAATTAAACACATTGATAACGAACATTATTACCTGAATCAGTTGACTTTTTACTTAAGAGTAACAAAATATTATAGTAATCTAGTATAACACTTGTCATCCTCAACAGCTGTTTCTGTGAACGGCGAGTTGAAAATAATAGGAAGATTTCCTTTATGTTTTTCTATATTTTCATATTCTTGATGATTAATTTAAGTACATCTAAGTTGAAAATGCTTTATTTAAACCTGTAGCAGGCGTTAATCTATAGGTTAGTTCATTGTTTTACCATTCCATCATGTATACGATCGTCGGTGATGTAAGTACATACATTATGATAAATGCAATAGATTAACTGCCATTAACTGATGATATATTTGTTATTCTGTTATATTTTCTGCGAAACACTACTATTAAATCTACAAAATGTACACAACACTACGGAAATTACCATTATTTAGGAATTCTCACTAAAGTGTGCAGCTATATTTTATACCCATATGTTATGCTCATAAAGACGTTTACTTGACATTCTCGAGTTAATTTCCAAATCAAAGTTCTACGGAACTACCGATGAATACTTACGTAACTTGAATTATTATGGTTCTACGTTAGGCAGCTTGCACTCGAAGAATCTGTATCACATACGCTCACTTTTCACTTAAGGAAACGAACTAAATCTGCTTAGTAATTGATTTACATCATTTAATTGTAGTTATGCATATGAACAATCATATTCTGCGAGTGCATGTGTATGATCACTTTAACATAGACATGCATTTATATATATAGCTTTTGTCATCGATTGAACTTCCATAAACGTACCTTACCTAAACATTCTATCGTGTATTTTCCTTCTCTCCACGCAGCAATGTTAATATTAAGATTAATACCTCGAACTGCAGTTGAAATAATGTTATTAAGTATGTAAGCGCATCAATCGTACTCGACCACACATTATGAACTTCCTTAACAATAATAAAACATTTGATCATTTGTTGATAAAAATGGAAAAAACGATCATATCCTTGCAGGTTAACAACATCAAAATAAGAACATACCTACGTGAAAACATTATAACATATGTTTTATGACAAAGTAAGTTCTCCTATCGACTTTGATCATTGCCTAGTTTTCTGTTTGAGGCTTTCGGAGCGCTGTTGTGCTGGTGTCTCCATGTTTTTCGGGCAAAGCTGCGTCGGTGTATCTTTACGATGATGTTTCGTAGCCAATGCAGGCCACATCTTCAGATCAAGTCCGAATGCCAAACGGTGAAAGTTGGCCTGTATTTATACCGTCAACGGGGCCTTCCATTAGCGCAGCCAATCGGCGTTGAGCACCCTTCTATTGGCGCGTTTCTTCTCAGGAGTCTCTTCCAGGTGTTGTGGAGTCTATGCCCGTCATCCCTATTGAAATTTGCCTCTACCTTCTCTATTTCAATAGCCTCCCTGATGAGTCGAGGAAAATAAAACTTTTCCTTGGCTAAGACTCGTGCGTCATTGATGTTAACTTGATGTCCCGGGTTCGAGAAGGCATGCTCTGCGACTACTGACTGCACGCAGTGCTTGATTTTGAGAGCCCTGCGGTGCTCGCTCAAGCGGACGGAGATCGCCCTCTTCGTTTGGCCCACATACTTCTGGCCGCAGCTGCAGGGAATCTCATACACTCCTTCGTATTGCAGGTCAGGGATTTTGTCCTTCGATTTTGGTAGAAGGTCGCCTATTTTCTGCACTGCGCGATATCTTGGTGTGATGTCGTGTTTCATTAGAATCCTCCCAATCCTCTCCGTCGTTCCCGCGATGAAGGGTAAGGAGGCAAAGCCCCTTGGCTTTGGAGCCTCCTTGGTTTCCTTCTTCTCTTGCATTTCCCTCTCTATGGTCCTGAAAAGGGCCTTGGAGTAGCCATTCTTCACGAGGGCCGATGCAACATGTTCCTCTTCCTTACGCCTTGATTTTGCATCCGATATGACTCCGGCTCTATGAAGGAGAGTTTTCACCAGGGATCTTTTAATTTGAGGGTGGTGATGGGATGAGGAGTGCAAATATCTGTCTGTGTGAGTATCCTTTCGATAGACAGAGTGACCTAGAGATCCGTCCTCGTTTCTTGATACTTCTACATCCAGGAAGGGTAGGCGTCCATCTTGCGACAGCTTTGCCCGAAAAACATGGAGATACCAGCATTGCCAAGTTTTATTAATTTAAAAACGATTCTCAACAGTATGAATGACAAAGAAATTCAATGGAATAGCCTAGTATACATGCAAAACACGTTTTTATCGATGAATGTTCACGAATTGATCTCCGAAAGACAAGTAAGGCAGCAATATTGATATCGAAATAATTTTTCCATGATGTAAACGGGGATGGGATTTATTGGTTAAAATAGGTTAAAAATAAATCCTTAGGGTATATTGATCTTGTGGAAGGTTACTCGGGATTTCCACCGGGTCAGGTTCTCCAACTCCATCTCGGCCGACGTTTCGATGAACGAGTTGTCCATCGTCATCAGGGCATTGATCCTTCCGCCGCGGTAGATAAGAGTATAACCTCAAGAAAATCTACCAAGAAAGAGAAAATAATATCATCGGATTCACATCAACATGCACACTTCACGAAAAATCGACAAAACACTGCGCGAATGCGCATGGATTTCACTGAAGAATGCTCCCAGCGCGGCCTCGAGGCTGGCGTCATGACCGTTACAGAATACCATAAGGAGCTAAATAAGCTCCGGAGCATTCTCTAGCTCCTTCCGGCTGCTTCAGATGTTGACTTCGCCGGGTTGGAGCCAATTGAAGCTCCTGTTCTTAGGAGCTTTCCAATACAGAATACGAATTGGAGCTAGGAGATTATTTAAGCTCTTTTCGCCAGTTAGCTCCAGAGCTTCGAGTTACAGAATTAGGCCTCTGGCAGCGAAGCTATAAAACGATAGAAGTATTTAGTCGGCACAGGCATCGTTCTCATTCTTCAAGTGGAAGTCATGTAGCCAATTCTTCATCGGGAAAATATTTCCTCCAAAATTCTGAGACAGTTTTAAGCATGAAGATAAATTTTTTTCTGGAGAGCGGCAGCTACTAGTTTTTTTGTTTAACAAGAGATTATTGCCCAAGAGATTATTTTTTTAACGGTGTAATTGTAATAATATTACTATTTGAGGGGGAAATGCCTCATTTTCTTCACATCTTGTGACCGATGTGATTCCCTCTTATCCAACATCATTGACTCTCTTCATCTACCCTCGCGTTGTGCTCAGATATATCGACTTCCAATGTAACCCTACGTAATAACCTACTAAGAAAAAGGGTATACGTATGTGAAATTGAAAAAAATAGGATTGTGAAAAACTAAAGATAGGGCCAGCAATATATTCTACTTTTATTCGAATGACAACAAATTTGCTTGTTCCACTAATATGTATATGTATATTTTATCAATGTGATTGGATTCAATACCCTACCTTTCTCTCTCCTCTTCGTCTAACCCTGTAAAATCCGCGAAAAATTGTCTGTATCTGCAAGACGATGTTACTTTTTCTAGAAACCGCTTGCAGTTGAATAAACATATACTTGAATCAAGGAAAAAATTTTCACAAATTTTGAGAATACCGGGACCAGCCAAAACATTTTCATTCGAATTAGCATTGAAGGAGCTACACCATGTGGTTCGGCCAATCACCGTGCGTTTGTTCTGCTCAGTTGTGGGAAACAATTCTTTTTATAAACACCTTTGGAGTGAAAGAAAACGCCCTTGATGACATTCCAGGGCAATAAATGTAAAAAAATGCTCATCCGACATGTCTCTCATATTGAACTAAAATGAGCGGGCTCTTCGTTTATTCGGCGAGCGAGCGAATTGTTATTACTGTTGATGTTTCCCGCTAGCCGCGAGGTCACGTGACGTGAGACTTTGTCGTTCCACCCGTCCCAATTCTCCCTCGGTCCCCTTGATCCTTTCTCCCGCATTCTTTCACGCCATCCTCCTTCCTTGCCAGGTAAGACGTTCTCATCCTCCGCTTTTCGGCGTCACTTGATACTCTTGAGAGGTCGTCCGTCCGCCGACATGAAACCCTCCCTCCCTCCCTCTTTCTCTGCGCGCCGTTTTATTATTATTATTCGATGTTTGAGGCCACTACCACATTTTTCATTTTTTTCATTTCATCAAGTCGTCCCCTTCTCGTGATAACGTTTCTCGGTGACTAGTCACTTGTCAGCACATTCTCTGCTCCGAGACTTACAGCCGCGCGCCGGATGGTCACATTATTTTCGGCTTTTCTAGAAGTGATGGTAGTTGTTGAAGTTCCTCATTGATTGAAAAATTGAACAAAAGAGTCGCACCACGAAAATCACAATATCGTCTAAAAATGATACGATATCCTCACAATATTTAAACAAAAAAGGTAATTAAATAAAGGTTTTACAATTCTCCATTTTACAGGCCTTCTGGTCAACACATGGTTTCATTGACCTCAACTAGGAGGACTCGCTTTCTTATATCTTCGTCGAAGATTGTCTGAGAATTGGTCCGGGTCGCCAACCATTTCCGTACCGCGTTAACTAATTTTCCTATGGGTCCAAAGAATGATAATTATTGAAGTCAAAATGTGTTAGTTCTATAAAAATGATTCTACAATCGGCTTATATGACTAGTTCGTGTTCATATAAATATATTTATCAAATAACCAGCATAAATTATATCTTCAATTTGTTTTTTAATAGCTAAGCGATGCCATCAGCGAAAGCCGACCTTTTTAGCAATTCAATGCAAAAGCCGGAATTTAGTATTCGTTTTTAGGTTCATACAGCCCCAGTGGAGCCACCTTAACGACGATCTCCAAAGAATCAGCTATTTGACGATTCCATCTTACACATCTTATAATCAGCGCAACGACGCCAATAACACCTATTCCCGACCCAAAATAATCCTGCAGAGTTTGATGGGACTTAATTACTGAACCTATGAATGATTCGCTCAAGGTCTTCTCGATGGTAATTGATGGGGGGTAATCTCGCGAAATGCTATCGTCGCGCGAGACCCGACTCCCGGACGATTCTATTTAGTCGTTCGAATTATTTAGCAATACTCTTACTATAGGGATATAATGTAATTTCATATTAATATTTTAAGTCAATATGTATTTCGTGTGATTATCATTAATTTATGAATATAATTTTCACATTAATACTTTCAGAAGTATTGATTTAATTTTTTATGTTTATTTTTACGTATATACAATACAGTTGCCCTCCACTTCCAATCATATTCATAGTTGGTGTTCCACTTCTGTAGGCCGTCCCGCTAGGGCCACACCTTTTTTGGAGTTTTTTGGCGATCGACAACTGTGGTCATTAGAGATCTGTGGTTAGATTGGTAATGGCAGGATTATTTCGGTGGGCAACAGCTTACAGCAATAGAAACACCGGTTTCCGCTCGATCTACGAATTTAAACTTACGATTCGTTAAATAAACACATCGAGTTAAACGAATCTTTGGACTCGACACGAAGTCTGTGGTGTTAGCAGTTGTTCCTGTCTGCAAGTGGCAGACATTAAGTGCGAACTATCCTTATCCACCGAAGTACGTTAAACTGAAGTATTACTAATAATACCATTTTGTACGGGGAGCTTAGTGAGGTTTCGGAGAAACTTCCATTAACCTAATTATAACGACAGTCGTCAGAATTTCATTCATTTAAACATTTCATCTGCATAAGAAATGTACATTAACAAGCCTAAAATGTCATCCATAATGAACTGAATTAATGGCTGCAGCAAGAAACATTCAAAATGTTGCATGTCATCTATTTATACATTATTTCTGAGGGTATGTATTCTCGTTTACCCCTATTTAATCTCCATTATTATCAATACATTTGATTTTACATTTTAATACATATTTAAATTAACTTTTTATATTAATGAGACTTTATGCAATTGCGATTTAGATTTAAATTGTGCATACATCTGATTTTACGCGGATAGATGCCACAATGAGGCCATCGCGTTCTCTTCTTTCGTTCATCGTCTTCTTCTCCTTTCTTTCTCCGACCCTGCTCTTCTCCTTTTTCCGAGGTCTTCATTCTTCTTTTGGGACTGCTTCTTCTTTCTTCTTCGGCCCTTGTCTCTTCCTCCTTTCGCCGAGGTCTTCTTTTATCTCTTAATTCGTTTCTTCTCCCTCTTCTTCCTCTGTCCTTGTTGTTACCACTGTGATCAGTGGTCTTCTTGGGGCGTTGATGCAGAGTCTCTCCAGTTCTTTGAACCTCCCATTTTTCAGGCAGAAGGTTATTAGATCCTTACAGGTTTCGGATCTGACTTCCATTTCTAAACTCAGTTTAGTTCACCATGTCTCAAAGCGGATGCACCTCTCAATGCGATGCATAAAGGAATCTTCTTCATCACATTCATTGTATTTTCCACCCTGGCTTTTTCCTATCTTCTTAATATATTCTTTGCATTCTCCGTGGCCAGATATTACTTGAGCCACAGCTTTTGTATGTAAAAATTTCATCTAACAGAGACAGTACTGTTCATCATAATTCTCTCTGCATGAAATTCAAGAACGGATCGAAATTCCTCTAATTGAGTATCTAGTAATGCCGGTATATGAACACGGTGCTTCTGAATGAACAAGAGTTTTAAAACCAACCTAATCTTATTGTTTGTTAATGTCAAGAAAGAAATCGCGTGGAATCTTCGACGTAAGCCTGATAAGTGTTCCGGGTTGACGTGGCGGAAAGTGAATCAGCGGTTTGCTGGTTCCGGATTTCCTGTGGCCACTATATTTACGCATTGGGAGTCTTTTTACAACGTATTCGAAGTGTATATATTCCTCTGAGTTTTCCGCACATCAAAAGTCTCCAACCTTAAAAGACGTTTGAAATATTTTTTCTTCTCACTTAAACTGATCCCTGATTCACTTTTTATATTTTCCTCTTCATTGTCAAAGGCGTTCTTTTTTATTTTCCGTGAGGATATGGCTGTCAACTGTGGTAGTTTCAGCTTAGGTCATGGCCAAAATGACGTAGATGGAGGACATAGAGTATTTTTAGATTCCAGTGTCATCCACCGCGTAAAAATTTGTTTTCGCAAGGCGCGTATCTCTTTGGACCACGTCCCAGATTTTATGAATTCTTCCCTCAGATCCTCTTTCGGTCGTAAAATATTTCACCTTTTGTCCATTATGTGCGGACATTTCCCATGGAGGTATCTTTTCTCCACCGCCATAAATGACAGTCTTCTTTTACGTTAAGTGCGCAGTTTACAGAATTTTCCCGTCTAACTGTGGCCATAAAGCTTTTGCAGTTTGTCCAGCGTTTTATGCCCTCTGTATAGGTATGATGGCGGTATGCCTCTGTGTTGTCGAGGACTTGTCATTCCGAGATGTTTGCAGTCGTGTTCATACCCTGTCGTCTAGTTAGCAGTCCCCGTTCGTCTGAGTTGTCAAAACATTGTGAGAGGAAAATGAAAAAGCTAGTCACTCGGTTCCAGAAATACCGGTTATTCTCGTCCTTTGTCTAGCGGCGACTGTGGACTCCGCAGCTCGTCAGTGATGAAAAAGTATTGACTTTATTCCGTAATTTCGATTTCTTTGCAATGCATTTTTGTGATCTCAAGGTTGTATTCATTAAATTATGCGAGATTAATGCACATGTATTCCTTAGTAAAATAAAACATGGATTCTGCTCATTTGAAAAGTCCTCATATTCAAATAGAAAAACGCAGTAAGATACTGGTGTTTCTCTGTACATTGAGTTAAGTATAATAAAATGATTTATCGAGTAAGTAAAAATATTAAGAACTTAGAATTTAAAGACAAACAAGTATTGAAAGAGCATAAATACAAAAATTGAATATTTTGTATTTTTGCGTCGATATTTAAAATTTTCGCATTAACTTTAAAGTAATTGAATAATGTTTGTTTTCTCTGCGCATGGAAAATCATTGTTACTCTATTTTTGCTTATATAGTAGTCGAGGAAACATAATTAAGTCTTAGAAAAACTTCTGTGATGTAAGCACTAGTATAGTTCAAGTTTAGTGTGTACAAAAATTATGAAAGGAACGAATCTTCGGAAGGCAAGTGCGCAAATTGTGAAGTGATTAGCGCACTAGAGCGAATGGAAGTCGCCCATCGTCGCTCGTCTGCGCTGATGTGTGCCAATTTCATCACCTTGAATGAAAAGCTTCCTATGTCGTTTAACCTGATTTTTGTTGCATCGTATCAGGAAATCATAAATTCGCGCCTCCCGCCTCAAGCGTCTCACCAAATGCTTCCTGTCTTTCCCTACAGGTGCCACCTCGCTCGCTATCTCGGACGCTGAGCGACGGCAGCGCCGCTGACGCCACCACGCAGACCAGCCCGAGCGCCACCGCGGGCGTCTCCAGAAGCTCCAGCTTCGCGTGGCTCTCCGACGGCCACCTGTCGGAGGAGGAGAGAAACGGCACGACGGGGACGCCGTCTCCCGACGGTGGCGACGCGGCGCGGCGGGGAGCGGGAACCACCAGGACGACGACGGCGATACCAGAGGGCGCGGAAGCGACTTGCGCCTGCAGCGCTGCCAACGGGGGGGAGGAGGAGGAGGAGTATGAGGAGGAGGAAGACGAGGGCGCGGTGAGGGGTGGAGGCGGAGCGCCCTCTTCCCCCTCCACCACCTCCTCCTCCTCCGCCTCCTCCTCCTCTTCCCTGTCCTCAACCGCACCCACCTCCTCCTCTTCCCACATCTCCTCCACCTCCTCCCCCGCCGCCCTCTCCTCCGATTCCGGGGAGTCGCTGACAGCATCTCTGGAGACGATGACGTCAATGACATGTGAGTTCCTTCTTCTCCGTGCGAGGCCGCGCTGTCTCAAAAACCGAGGCGTACACAATCCCGCGCACGTGTTCAGCTGTTTATATATATTACACACACGCATACATGACCACATTTTTTTACATTTTATAGTACACAAGTTCCACTCACAATCAGTAGCGTAGCCAGGGGGGGCGAATGCCCCTCCCCCCTCCCGCCCCATGTTCTCGCGACCCAAAGTCTGTGAATTTTTCCACTCTTAAGTCCCAAATACGTATAAATAAATGTGTATAATACGTTGTCAATTGTCATATTTTGTGCAAACCCATCCGCCTATTGCATCACCAAAATTTGTAAAGTTTAGTAAACTGTTTAATTTATGAGTCGGCGCCCCCTAAACATTTACGTGGATGATAAAAATCTCTCTAACTATGGAGTTTGGCTGGTGTTGGGATTTTTTTTAAATAATTAGGAAGCTTTGAATATTTGCGGCCAAAATTAAGGAGGGGTATTTGAAACAAGTGGATAATTATATTTGGGTTTACTCATGTGCATACTATGTTCATAAAAATAATTTCACCCAATATTGCCTTTTTTCACATTAATTTTAAATTTATTTTGATTGGAGATAAATTGTAATTGGATTCGTAAATTTATGCAATGTTGAAAAACGCGCAAGAACACAAGAAATGATAATTGGAACCATCTTGGTTGGTTGGTTTGCTTTCCCTTAAGAGAATTCGATGAAACTTGCTGGAAACATTATGTACTTTTGTTGTCTTAAAGCTGCCTGATTTTTTTCCGAATTATTTGCCGCAAATTTCTTAAGATATTTGAACGAGAAGTGGGGGTGAAATTACACGGGTTGTTATGGGAACGCAGAGCTTTATTCATCAGAAAGAACACTTTATACTAATTCAATGGATAAAAATTTATTTATGTGTTTTCTTCTTTCAGGAGATATATGTCTAACCTGTATCTCCTTAAAGAAGAATAAATTACATAATAAAAGAGACGTTATGAAGAGGAATCATCTAGATAGAATAATTTATATCATCGATAGAAATATGCATAACCGATATTTACTCCGAGCGCTTGAAGAAATCCCTCGCGCGCGTTGCGGACGATGTGATACATAACTTGCAGGATGCAGAAGAAAAGGCATAAGAGTCAGTGAAATTTCATGCCCAATTCTCGATCAAATATCTTGAGAAACCTGCCGCAAATAATTCTGAAAATTTGCAGGTAGCTTTAGAACAATATTATTAATGCTTTCAGGAAGTTTCTTTGAATTCTCTCAAGTTGAGTGAAACCACCGAACTTCCTTATATGTATGATTCTTATTATGCGTGTTCTACATTTTTTCATGTACTACATAGATATGCACGCCTCGTATGCGTGATTCAGCATAGCGCGGTTCTACCCACGAATTCGCGTTTCACGGTCTCGTGCCCTCATTCTTACCCTCCCACTCATCCGTCTTCTTCTTTTTCTTCTTATTTTCCCTCCCTCACCCTTCTATATCCTTCTCTTCGCGCGTAGCTCTCAGCGCCCCAGTTTTCTTTTTTTTCATCTTTCCCTCCCTACACTTTATTTTTTTTTAATTCTAAAAAGATCTCCTCTTTCTCCTTCTTCTTCTCTATGGGCGCCCGTTGAAGCGACTTGATCGAGTGTTTGTATATGCATTCTGGAGATGGATTCCCTTCTCTCCTTCCCCTTGCGCACGCGAGTGAGAAGCTTCCAGCCTCCCCTACTCCTCTCCTTCAACCCTCTCTTGCGCCCTCTTTGAATATAAATGTGAACGTGTGTGTGTGCCTCTGAAGGTGGCACAAGTTGGTTGGGAGAGAGAGAGAAGGAAGCGAAATAGAGAGAGAAACGGTTGGAGGAAACGGAAAACCTTTTTAAAATAGAGAAGGGGCGAAAAGGTGTTTATGTCCCGATATCCGATCCAGTTTAGGATCATCCCTTTTTGGACTCCCCTGTGAAAATAATCCCAGCATGTAATCCCCCCTTTGGAAGGGGAGGGGATGGTCGAAATAAAGAATGTATTCCTTCCTGCCTTTTAGTCTTCCCTTCTATACCCGAAGGTCAGTTTGATTGGTGAAGACAGGAATCTCCAAGTATTAAGCACAACGGATTGTTTAACAGGAAACCTGTTACACAACCATCGTAGGAATCACTATATTTTTATTGCCTATTTAATATATTCCATCTTAAATTTCCCTCCGTGGTAATATGTAAGCGTTCGGTAGTATCAACAATTTTAATCTGAAAATATTCGTTCCAGAAGAAGTTCGATTTTCCATTTTATTTATTAATTGATTTCTGAAAAAAAATGAAGAAAGATGGTTCCTTTCTTTGTGCCTCCTGTGGCTGCCCAAAACTGTTTGATATACAAAAGACCAAATTGAATTCCGATCAAAAGCAGTAGGTATTCTAATCACTAGGCTGTTGCGACTTCCGTGATGAGCGCTGAAATTAATTATAATACGATCGTGGCAGGCCCAGAAACTCGAGCCAAATGGTGGTGTTTTATGCCCATGAGAGAAATATATGAATATAAATATTTTGTGTTTGTAAAGAGCCTTCTGTGGCGTCTAACCGCTCGAATCGGCATTGTTAAATGGCCTTAGTGTTCAGTTTAATTTATTTTGCCTTAACAGAGACATACTTTGCGACGCAATAAATGGCTTTAGTGTACTCTCTGAAGCTCGTGCAATCGTTCGGGATATGGAGAAATTGATAACAGAAAAAAAGAGGAAGCAAAACATGGTGGCAATTGCTTAGAAGGCTTTTTTCGTTGGACGATTCCATTCCCTACTAACTGGCTCCTCCAGGTGGAGGAAGGTAGTCTCCGTAATTGACTGATATCGTGCCCAAGGTCGAAAACCTCCACGGCCGACTTCAAAATACTCAATCTGTTATTCGCACCGATACTCTTGCTGTTTTTCCAATGTTAAGATAGGTTTCCCCTGCGGATTGTGAACAGTATCTAAAACATAGTCGTAAAACTCGCTGCTGACACCTTCCCGCCCTCTTAAGGTGTATGCAGTTATGTTGGCGGTGTTTTCTACTGTGTACTGGCCTCTCTCTCCCACCCCCCCGCTCTTTAGCCGACCTCATCACCTCCTTACGGTTACGATTCGCACAAGCGACTGCCACCAAGTTTCGATAACACTACACCCCTTTGATAATCCGACACCTCATTAGTTCGGTACTGCCAGTAGATCGACGTTTGTGGTCTTGTTTTGTAGCGTGCGATGTTGCTCTGTATACTTCGACAGTTTTGGATCTCTTTCTTCCTGTACATACATATTTCTAAAGTTGATTTACAGTACATTTCTGATTGAAATGTCCGTAAGTTCGACATGCGTCGTTCGCGATAAACTGCCCGATATTCAGAGTGTAGTATACTCCGAGTGAAAGACTTAAGGGAGGAGGAAAGTAGAGAGAAGTACAAGGCTAGAGCACAACTTGAAAGTGAGGAAATTTTAACTTTGCCTTACCTCTGTGCGTAATGAGGGTGGCATTAAAAGGAAAACCCAGCAGAGGTGAATGATTCATGCAAGAGACGCCATTTGAGATATTAAGTTCGTTGGATTTGAGCTTTCCCTAAAGTGCTTCGCCGTAAGAGATGACGGGTTCACTGTTGCCATTCCTCGGGATATTTTTAACCTTTATTCATCAGAATTCATTGAGAATATTTTGGTTGATTGTTTCGTCAAAGCACATAGAATTATAAAATACATAAAACTAGAAACTCCATGCTTGCAGTTCTGCGCAGCATATTACGTAGTTGAGAAGCATGCTCTTGCAGTAGAACGTTTGGACCAGTCTACAATGCGAGATATTTTATACATAATCAAATATCTATCAAAATCAGACTATTGTTAAATTCAATACCGTTGATTGATTCTTACGTAAAAACAATGTTTGTTCCCACCTAAATTCATTATGGTACGATTAGTTTCAACGCATTGGCGTCATCATCGGGTAGCTTTGGAGATGAGATTGAGATGAGTAGAAACTAGTTCTACCATAATTCATTTCGGAGGAGATAAAGGTTATTTTATTTTACTTCAGTAGCGATGAATTTCCGCAAAGTAAAACCGGAAATCAACCATTAGTTGATTATTCGTAACGGTTATTTTAATTCAGAATAGAGCAGAAAACAGTCGCACCTTCTCTTAATCCTTTTTTTTGCTCAACCCTTCTCTCCCACCTTCTCTTCCCCTCTTATCCTCTTCCCTCCTCCTCTCTCTCTTTCTCTCTCTCTCCTTTGAGTCGAGGTTTATATCCGGTGATGACGGAATGGAAAGAGGGAAAAAGATTTTGTTTTTTTTCCTTCCGCTTTTTTCTGCGTTTCATATCCCTTCTCCGCCCTCTCCAAACACACCAATCCTTTCGCCCTCCCCCCTCATCCACCCCCTTTACCACCCCCCTCCCATATCCACCCCCCTCTTGCCCTTAATGAGGCCATGTCATACCGAATAGTGGCGCGGCGACCAACCCCACGCAATCCCCACCGGCCGCCGCCGCTACTGCTCTCTCACCACCCAATGGACCACCACCCGCTGCCGGCGGGCGTCCTCTCTCTCTGTCGTGCTTTTTATGTTTTACGGGACCCCTGACTCTTCCGTCTTCGGTGGGGTGATGAGGTATCGTTATGGCGCAGGACTCGTAATTACTTCCATAATACTTGTAGGCAATCCATGTTATGTGAATAAAAAAACGCACATACATCCTTGAAATTTTAACGAAAAAAAGCATTTATTATCAAGGTTGTCGACCGCAGTGAAATCCATTAATTAAGACTGGTTTTTGAGGGTTTGGTCAAAAATCATATAGAAGCCATTGCTGACGATTCGATTAATTTTGAAACTTCCATCAGGGCTAACGCAGTAACTAGGACATACTAACATTGTGAACAACAGACACCAGTACCACGTAGGCAAACTTCATGTTTTTTTTAATAAACATAAATGCACCTACAGAATTCGTTACCTGGGCAAAGATAGCAATATACGTTACGGGTCAATAATAATATATGCATAATAGTTTGGTGCATGCATATACTCTCTAAGTAATTATTAACAAAATTACTGTAATCACGGCCATAATGTGAACTTCAATGATGACAGTACAATTGTGCTACTACCTATCTTTTTGGATTAGACAAAATTCCAGTGCTTCCCTCTAGTGGAAGAAATGATTACTGACCAACAACTTGCTAACAAAACAATAATAATTTTTACCAAACCATCAAAAACCAGTCTCAATTAATGAATAAAGCATTGTTTGATTAGAATAAAGTATGCACTCTCTAATTATGTGCCTTACTTGCTATCAGACTTGATGGGTACGCGATAGGCTTAAATTACTAGAAAAATTCAGATCAGGCGAGTTTCAGTCTGACGCGAAAGATATAAATTTTACCCCGCACTACTAGTATGACAAGGTAGAAGTGACAAAATGAGGGAGCTGCACTGCCGTACTGATAAATAAACAAATTCCTTTTTTCCGCACACAATTGGTGACTATAGTAAAAACAGTGCGAGAAAATAAGACACTACATTTACATATGATTCACTTTCGTCCTTTCTCTCTTCCTAATCCTCTTCCCCTTTACATGGCTGGTGTACTTGTTAATACTCTCTGCCAGACACCCCATGTGGTGGATCACGGGGTAGTGTGTAGATGCAGAGGTGCACGTATTAGTTTTCTTTGTGTGTAGTATTCTGTGAAATTAGCCGGAAAGTTTTTCTCTTACGTATGTTGAAGAGAGTGATAGAGGGGAGAACACTGGGGAAGCGTGGGAGAGGAAGGAAGAGGATAGGAATTCTGGACAAAATTAGAGGAGGTAGAAGATATGAAGAATTGAAGAGGGATCTAATAACGGGCCATCCTTAGGAGGGAAAGCGAGACAATGTCTACGAGGTTTGGATGCAGAATGGGGACTGTCCAAGAACCTACCAATCAGCTGGTAGAATACTTGAATGTAATGAATGTAATACTAGCTGTTAACCGCGGCCTCGCTTTTCTTCTGGTCATCTTACTAAGCTAATTTGTTGCTTTCTTTTCACGCACAACCAGCCATTCCCGCTCAGTTTCGAGGATCATATTATAGGCGAGGAGGAGTACCGTGGTACTATGATAGAGATATCATGATCATTCAGTGAGTTGGTCGCATCAACCGCCGGCAATAATGATTTCCTGTCAGAGTACAGAATCATTGTACGAAGTCACGTGGACAAAAGCGATATCCCAATAGTTTGATGTTACCACACGATATTGTTTCTTTGCTCAACACGTATTTAAAAAGGAAATCATATATGTACATTGTCTTTCTCTAAGGATATAAAAATTAATATTCCGTCTATATTACGAATAACCAGCGGGATCTAGGTGGTTCCACCATGTATAATCACTTAAATGTCATTTTATTCATATTCTGTCTACCTATAGAAAAACTTGTCCTCTATCTGATGTAAGCAACAAAATGTTTCCTTTCCACGCTAATTTATTCTCTAATTGCACTTGAAATTACATGGTGTTCAATGGGAGAATTAGGGAAACACGGGGGAAAATAGTATTTTTCCATAAAATATAAATGCCATTTCGGCGGAAAACTGTTCATAAGAAGGAAATTATCCAGAGAAATTGAATAAAAATAAAATATAGGCATCTTACCACATTTTTTTATAGTTATTGGAGAATTAATGCCGTAATTGAAGTCAACATGCGGTAATTCGTTAAAAATGGCGCTGCAGTCGGCTCCTATTACTGGGAAAAAGTGCTCATTTAAAAATATATTCGAGGAATAATCTGCATATTTTGTACCTTACTTTTGCTTTTCCATAGGTAACGCATTCCATCAACGAAATCAGGATTTTTTGGACAAAATATCAAAAATGTGGAATTTAGTATTTGTTTTGACTCACACAGTCGCGGTGGAACCTCCTTAACATGGAAACGCGCTGTATTACTTGACAGCAATACCTTTCTGTGAAGTCATCCGCCGGGCTCCCGGAGACCCATTGTTTTGATGGCCCCAAGCGTGCGTACCTTTTTAAGAAGAAATATTTAAAAAAGTATTCCATCTTTCCGATTGTTTGAGAAATGTATGGAATGTTATGGCGGAGCGATTGGGATTGTAGTTCGGCTAATCACCGTGCCTTTTTTTCTTTGCTCTGTCGCATCGTGGGGAACAATTCTCTTTGCAAACAACTTTTAATTGATGAAAACACTATACCTATATTACGTCACAGTGCATGAAATATTTTTTATTCACAACTTTTACTATATCATTGATATTTAACTTGAATTCACAATAATCAACGCTCAAATGAACTCCCTCCTCGTTTATCCGTCAAGAAGAGGAATAAGGGGTATTATGAGAACAGGGAAGACACGAGAGGAAGCGGAAAGTATAAGGAGCTTAAGAAAAATTAATCATGGATGAATCATTTGGACGAACGTGGAAAGATATAGTGGGAAGTAGTTGACGCAGAGAGTCCAGAAAAAACTTTTCGATTATAATAGTGATGAAGAAAATAAAGCCAATTTTGTTTGGTAAAAAAATAGTTTATCCAGTTTGCGCGGTTATGAGCTGTGCTGAATTTATAGTAATGATAATTGGACGCCTAAACAATAATTTAACTCTTGAAAACGGAGTTTCTCTTTGAAAATGGCAAAAAAATAGAATTCACACTTTAGAGGGACTAATAGTTTTTCGCATGAAAAAGTCATGATTGTTTACTCCTTACTTCACTAAATTTTATTTCCAATACGTCTGAAATGTCAAAGACTCTTCATTTCTCGAATCGCCTTCTCGGTATCTATTTTTCATCACATCTCGTTCTTGCAGCAGTCGTAATGTTTCTCCGAATCCAATGAAGCGTCGTGTCAAATTTTCTTCACCGTGATATTAATCCGTCGTAACTAGTTCCCGCCGTTCCTTTGGGCTTGAAAGGAAATTGTATTATCTTAGCGTGTACATACATCAGGTCTCTTCATCACTTCGCCTGCGGAAGGACTTGTCTCGTTATTCTACCCTTATCTGCGGATGCCTTTAATAAAAAAAACACCGTGCTTTCTCACCGCGCGCTGCGTTCTGAAAAGTATTTTTTTTTCGTAGAGCCTTCGTGAAATTTCTCGGATGACGGAAATGGGATGAAGGAGGGTTAAGGTCCTGAGAAATGGATAATCCCGGAAAATGAAAGAAGTCGTGTTCGATTTTCGGGGAAATGGAGTGTTCCCGGAAACTCCTTTTGGATGCTTTATTGCGCCCCGGAGGCTCTCGCACCTCCTTGGTTTTCCATTTAATCGGACACCATCCCAGATGATGAATCCTTGGGTTCTCAATTACACTTCTATCGACAAAAGTAATTCGAGGAATAATACCTGCCTTGAAATGTTTGTGAGCTTGAAACTTTAACTTGTGGGCACAGTTAATTTCATTCATTGAAAAACTTTCAGACCTAACGGGTAAAACTTCTTCATTTCAATAGAATTTCCGTTCCAAATAATCTGTACTCTTTCCTTCTTAATACAGTATGAATATAAAATTGTGTATCAAGGAGAATGATAATTTTATTGAGACAACGGATTTCCTTCAAGCTGTAACGCGTAGTGAACTGAATTGCTATATTGTCAATGGAATTAAGCTGGTTGAGTTTAAATAATTCCTCCATACCGGAACATTTTATTGTAGTCTTTTCGATGCACTAAGGCAGGAGTTGGAAAACTGCTGCTTGCGAATCAAACTCGGGTCTTTAGTTACATTGAAGTAGCTCTGAAAGTAAAATTACAAATAATGTGACAGCTTATTTCATTGCTAATTTTCTAATTTTAATAAACTAGCTAATTAATGATATTATTACTTCATTTCCTAATTTATTAATTCGCAGTACTTTGCTTTGAAATAGGAAGAAAACATTTTTTTTATCAACAAAATTTGCCCGTATTAATTTTTTTTAAAAGTGTAATTATACATATAATGACAATTTTTCTTCATCTAATAACAAAATATTTACGATATACGATATAACTTTTAATATTATTACTTTAAATTTTCCTTATTTCTAAAAGTACATTTTTGGCCATCGAATAATTTTTACGCTTCAATGAGGGACAGATTTCTTCTATTTGGCTCTTCTGCCTCAAAACTTTGCCGGCCCCTGCACTAAGGGATTGAAATTTATAACGTTTCTGCTGCGACGACTTTCCCAATTCTAGGAGAATCCCAATGTTTTTATTTTATTGATGCGTCGATATTTTTATTTTCATTTTTACCCTGCTGTAACTTCTCTTCTCTTGCGGCTCCCTAGCATCTCAGTAACATTCTTATTTTTGGCCCAAATACTACCAAAGTTATAAAATCGTTTCACCAGCTTCAGTCACTTCAAGTCAGTTTTGCCTACTTTTCCCTTGAAGGTCTCAGTACTTTTATTTTCGTGTGGGTAATCCTTATATTCTTGCTTACCCGTTGATTATTCGCCAAAACGTGTTTGAGAGTTGGAATTCGCCTACATCAGAAGTTTCCAACCTGTGGTGCGCGTATCGTCGAAGTGCACGGGCTTAGTGGTTTTGAGGTACGCTAGGCAAGCTGAATTATAGCCGAAGCGTAGCAAGCATATTCCTTTACTAAGAGGGGTCCACCTGATTGGGGTACCATGGGAGTGCAGAGGGGGAAATTGGCTACCAAGAGGTGCACAAGTTTAAAAAAAGTTGGGAACCACATGCCTGAATAATTGTGGTTCGATGGTTTTTGGCTTAACTTTATGGAAATTTATTATGGTGCGACTAGTTGTAACGCATCGGCGTAATCACCAGGTACTTGGGGTGCAATCGCGGTTCTCCATAACGCGTGCTCTCGCGTTATCGTTATTTTTAAATTGCTCTCATTAGAGCGGAACGTTATCGTCATTCTTTTAAATTTTCTTAGGAGCTTTGAATCACTAGTTTTCATTGATGGAGTGCGTTCTTAGAACAGTAGAACTACCCTTCTACTGCATATTGCGTTTTGGATGAAGATAGTGACAACGAGGAAGAAGTAACCGTGATCGCTTCCCTGATCACATCAGGCGCAGATCTTTGAAATCATTAACTCAATGTACATATTTCCACCAAAATTTATTATGGTACGACTATTAAACCTCACAGCGGCCGAATTTACTTTGTATAAGTTATTTATACTAGTACTCATGATTAATACAAACTTAGTGCTTTTCTATACATTTTTTTTCGGTATTGTGGACCTGACCTGGCGCTGCCATAAAGCGGCGAAACGCGACGTACATTAAACATTTTGTAGAAAAGTTCTAAGTTTGTCTTAATCATGAGTACTAATATGGTATGACTAGTTTCAACGGCGTCGGCGTCATTATCATTATGTGCCTGATGATGACGCTGAGGCGTTGGAGTGTGTTTTATTGCCACAGTTTGACTTTTCTCATTCCTGTCTCTCTCTCTATCCTCCCTGTGACCTGAAACAGTGAGCGAGGAGCTGTCCGGGCAGAGGTGCCGCAGCCACTCGTCTTCGACGGTGCCGCAGGCGTCTCCTCCACACCCTTCCACCGTCCCCTCGTCGTCCGATCCCTCCGTGGCCACCATCAGCAGCCAGTCGCTCCCCAGGCCACCAAGATTCCCCAGGTAAGACCACCCCCGTATGAATGAAACCAATGATCACCAGAGTGATTTTAATGTTGGTATTTTATGTTTTAATTCATGACCACCAGAGTGATGTTTAATGTTGATATTTTATGTTTCTCAAATAAGAGACGGGAATTTGACTCACTTGAGCAGTTGGAAATTTAAAAAGATTGTATGACCCAGAGGTGACTGTTTTAAATGAATATTTGTACCCCGCCTATCCCCTACATCCTCACAGCCCGCGCTTCCCGCTTGGCCCTCCCCTCTCCACAAGACATTCGTGGTCCTACCGGCCCCCACCCTCCTGACCTTCAACCCCTATTCCCACCACCACCCTGACCGCCAGTTACTCACTCCCTCAACACCCCCTAAACTCTTCATTTCCCCTTCACTTGTATTTTTGTATATAAGGGTCTGGAAACCCCTACACATCACTTAATGATGACACTTAAGCGCCGAATACCGGGTCGTGAGTTCTAATTTTTATTTGGTTATCAAATTTTATTTTATTAAATATTTTAATATTTAAAGACCACCCCCGACCAATCAACCAACCCTTATGACCGATGGAACATAACGGAAAGTGTGGTGCACGGTGTTTTCTGCTAATATTTCGACAATTGAAAAAGCACACCTTACTTGGTGGATATTTCCCCAGATTTTTCGCTTACACCGCATTCCAGGACAGCACTTATACAGCACAATAAGTGATTCAAGCTTTACTTCGTTGAAGTTCTCGATATCCATGAGGTGGTAAAAGACTTATTACTCCCCCGCAGGCTAATCAGGCCGCAAGATGGGGTTTCACCACGCATGTGCACATTAGAATACCAGCGTGGCCAAGCACATCGCGTATCCTCAATAAAGCATTGGAAGACGGCAAGGATTGTTCATTCTTAGTCTTTTCCAAAGATTAATAATGAAATGTTTCTGAAATGATTGACCTTGGATTTCTTTACACTCTTGGTGGCATGTGAAAAGTAAAATTTTCCTACTGTGATTAGCACTGCATTCGACCCGTTTATCCTTCAGATTTATGCTCACTTATGCAGATTTTCGGTTTTTTATTCAGAGCAGTTTTCTAATTTTCCTTGATTAATGCTTTATATGTAGCCCAAAAGTACCGTAGTAGCCTCGTATAATATTTGTACGTTGTGGGCGTAATGCGAAAAACTTATCTCCATCGTGCTAGGATGGCCCATTAATCCCCTTTTAATGTTTGCTTCCTGCAACTCTCCATGTTCGCAAAATGGCAAACTAGCACGAAATTAAGAAAAATGGTGACCCATTCTGAATTATTCACGCACATGTGTTGCTTGGTTACGCGGGCGTTAAGATTTCCAAGTATCACGGCCATTTGGACACAATTCCGTTCAAAAAAGCGGTTTCATGAAGCCATCATTTCATTGCGGAGTACTTGTTTCCTCGTTAAAAATAGCACCCTTCAAGAATTTTAACGAAAATCTCATCACCATTAAGTTTTCGTAATATCCCAAGCTGTCATTACATCGGTGGTGTACCTCTCTTGCTACTCTGGATTATTTACTGGTTTCATTTGTGAATTATGAGTTGCAGCGCTATTTTAAATACCTATTTTAATTTCTGGTATCAGAGAGGGGGATATTTTTTGCGATTTTAAATACGTCTGGTAATAAAATATGTCATGCCGCTCTTTATTTTCATGTCAAGCACATGTGAAATATATACAGCCCTCTGTCAAATCTTGTGACTCCGTGATGTTTTACCATTACAAACCGTTGGCCTCAATTATTTTTCCCGTGGGAAAACTGTAATTCAAAATTTGTACAATCTCTTTCCACAGGGCTGTGATTTTACCCAAACCAAACGACTTGGGATCCAAATCGTCTTCGGCGCCGTTGCTCGTCAAGGTGACTGCATCAACGAACGCGACCAGCGAAAGAACTAGGATAGCTGCTGAAAACCAAAAGGTAAGACTGCTCCTCTCGATATTGTAGCGTAATCACTGCTTTATCCTTGGATTATCATCGATCACTGATTTTTCAAAGTAGTTTTATAAAGTTATTCACTGATATATCCTTCGATTGATATGCGATTCTCGTTGTCTATTGTCCAAAAGCGCATTATTATTTTCTGAATTCGACCACCATCAGCGATTTTGGATAGTTGGCATCAGATTCATCTAGATTGCATCCTAGACGCTATTGAAGTGCTTTCGTTTTGCAATGAAATAAACGTAGATGCTCCAATACTGCACACTAAGACAAATGTATCGGGGCTACTCAGTATAACTCATAACCCTCACTGTAAGAGCTCTCGTTTGTGTAAAGGGCTCACTACTTGCCAGCTTAAAGTGAATTCCCATCTTGTAGAGCTCGAGTGAATGTTCTTACATTGTGGATGCAAGAGGTGGTTTTCTTGGGGTCCCTCCATCTTTTGCGTTCGCATGACCCCACATCTGAGTGCCCAAACCACTTATCCGTCGGTGGTGGACTTGGTCACCGATCTACACAACCCCTGCCGATTCCCCGGCCATTATGACAGTGGTGAGACCCAATCCTTGCCGAAGACACGGAGGGTGATCTTCCTTAATTAATTTACATAATAATAGTCTCTAAAGTTCAGTTTCCGACGATTACGGAAAATTTTATATGTATATTTATACGATCACATGGAATCATGCCGCAAATAATGAAAAAGTCACCCAGGCGGGATAAGAACCCGCGACTTTCGGGTTGGTCGACGAGGAAGTTTATCCTGCGAAACTGCCGAGACTGGATAAAATCACCAGTTGGACCTCAACTCACACACCGTATGGTTTCTGTGTGACCTAGATATGAGGGTATTTATCTAGTGGGAGACGTAGTACGCGCTTTTCGGGAATTAAAGGGGAGACGAAAATATTTGCGGGACTTATATTACTGATTTCGTCCGTCTCACGCGTTGTTTTCCTTTGCTTAAGGAAAGTATGAGAAATTCGAAATAGAGGGAGAGAGAGTATGGGGAACCGGTCTCCCACACTCTCCCGAGTCGGACAGATCGCGGAAATTTCTCCCGTACAAATATTTGCCGGTGCGACGTCCGTTTCATTTCGCGGGAGTGAGGCACTCTTTGTGTCGACCGTCGTTATCTCACGACCTCGGCGCTAACCGCATGCGAGCGCAAATCGGCTTACTGACCCCCGGCACACTCAAAAACCGCCTCACCGTTTGCGTTTGGTATCAAACAGTCTCCTTTTGGCTCTTTCAATTACGAGCGAAATCTGCGAATTTTAGGAATTCGAAATTGTAGAGCCTTTTATCCAATTGATTTTCAGTTAGGTGAGCTGAGAGCTCTTCCTTTTGAGATATGAATGTGCATACATACGTATTAATATTACTTTTAATTTAATCTGCTTTTTATTTATGCGTTTTTCTTGGTTTTCAACGCCTTTTTGTGTCACAGTTATCGCAAATTAAGTGATTTTGGGATTATAATGTAAAACATGTATCCGCATTTTCGTCCCGTGCTTATTATTCGTCGGCTTAGCCGCGAATTTCATAGCACCAAGCGACCCAGCGGTCTTTCCCCAATGACATTTTTCTTCGGATTAAATAAATTTTATCAGCGTTAATTTATTGGTATCGTTCCATTCTGAACAAAGCCCTAACTGCTCGTAACATTACAGTTTCGATTTTTAATCGTCGACATCGGTTTACACTGCTAAAAAGTTATATTTCAATCTTGAATATGATTCTCTAATTGTTGAAACGGAGACCTAACAATAAAATTTAATTTAAGACAATTGCTTGTGTAGGGGTATCAGAACTTTATGGCACTTGCTTGTGAAAAGTATGACGAAGGAGAGGAAGGCATACTAGACGTCGGAAAAAAGGTTCTTTGGTACATACGTCTGCCCGCTCATCAGCGCCTGAATCATCCTCACTTATCTCAGGCTAGGCAGAGATAAGTGAGGCGGGCGAGTGCCGTTAAGTTTCGCTATCCTTACAGTGAGTGTTTCATTTAGCACAGTGTTAGAGTCGAAAGTGGTTGGTGTGGGAGGCTTATGTTGCCCAGACATGTATTCGTAGTGGATTCGGGAAATTTACCCACTCGCCAAATTTTCCTGTTGTAGTCAAGAAGTAATTTGATTTTTGATCGAAGTTTCAGGCTTATTCACACGGTAAGCAAAGCTAAATGAATAACGTCGTATCACTGCGTACAACCCCGTGAACGTGTTGGTATTCATGCCATTTGAGTTTGCCAGCCCACATCATAAGTGCCTGGTGAATTGGGTCGGTCCTTATTAAGTACTCTTCGTTGACTATTTGAATCATTTTGACGGTGAAATCTTCGACGTTCATCAGATTTAACTTCAAAATAGGTTACGCGTGGGAAGAGGAATTTACATGAAAGTCGATCATACGGAGGAAACGGTTTCAGGTTTTATTTTGTGGATGCTACACATAATGGAGAAATTTAAAAAATAACTTTGTGAACTCCACTTCATGAATTTGTTGAAACGACCCGGGTGTCGACACTTTTTGTCGAAATAAATACTTGAATTGAAGTTAACAAAGTTAGTTTTCAATTTATCCGATCATATTATGGATTTGTCGTCTATTTTAGGTTGATGAAACACAGATTTCTGATTGCAGATTTCATATTTCTTACGCTGTATTGTAGGAACTAGTGGGAGG
The DNA here is from genome assembly GCA_963573305.1 of Pyrrhosoma nymphula. NCBI lineage: Eukaryota > Metazoa > Arthropoda > Insecta > Odonata > Coenagrionidae > Pyrrhosoma > Pyrrhosoma nymphula. The sequence continues at coordinate 34,788,508 of OY754327.1, forward strand.
TAGTACTCTGTGTAGCTCAAATAGTCGACTCCTTTTCAATAGTATTTATCATGGACGTCACCCGAGTACGAATAATGGTAATTTTTAGTGCATACATCTGCTTGTACTGCTTCGTAACCGGACAATTCATGCAGGAGGCATAATTGTTTTGAAGACTTATCAGTTCAGTTAATTGAATTTGATTTATTTGGAACGCCACTCGTTCAAAATACTTTTGGAGTAATTTTTAACAATAATATCCTCCGTTTCACTCAGAATGTTGATCTGAATATAGAGTTCTAAAGCTTTAAATGTCGGTTCATAGCCGTGAAAACGGTTATCATCGTGTGGAATGAATTCTCCGCAAGTTTCCCGCCGAATCAGAAGTTTCATCAGTACCGTCGTTTCGATGATCAACTCCGCCGTAATCTTCTTAAGGCGGCATAGGATAGGTGCATAATCTTCACTGCATAATCTTCACGTAGTTCTTCCCCTTGTAGACTGCAAATTACGTGTCTATTTTTTAAATGTGCCTTGTCTTGGTTTGTTTCTTAGTTAACCGTATGATTATTTAAATATATAAGTATGGAAGTTCGTCAAATTACAAGTTATGCTGGAAATTATCTACATGTCCCATGTCGTGTCATCAGTGAACATTTCTATGTTTCAGTGGAGTTGCCGGAAAAAAATGGAAAGTATGCGTTTCTTATAAAATGTGGCACCGTTCATTTTGAACCCGTCGGAAAATGCGGTGAATTGATTCATTCACTCATGGCTCTTTCTGTTTCACGTCGTTATTGGCGCGTGGGCTGTCAGAAATGAATGACAGATCGCGAGCATTTGAGAGAAATTTGCAAAAGGGCTTGCGCCCGTCGGTTGATGTTTAGCGGCCCATCCACATTCAAGCCGCTGATTCAGTTAAAAGCGATTCGTCAGCCCGGAAAACCGCTGGAGGTGGTTGACCCTTCCTCCAACATTCTCCCTTTCCATTCAGGTTTTCATCCCCCATCCCCCTTTTCCATCTTTTTTCCTGCACGTATCCCTCAAACTGTAACTATCCATCGACCACCTCGGAGACCGACGTGGGCCTCGGATGGTGGGAATAGAGGACTTCTGTCAAACCCCACCAAGTTTTAATTACTCCGGCCGTGTGTCTATTGTGGCCGCGATGAATTTAATTTCGGATCGCTTTTGTTTGTCACCCCTCCCACCGCCAGGCCATCGGGAGTCATTTTGGATTACACATTTCGTCCACCCCTTCCACTCCCTATCATAATCTCCCTTTTTGTCCCCACCGTTCTTTCTTCCGTCCTCATCGACGGACATTTTTCTTTTTTTCAGCATCCCATCATTTTTTAATTTTTCCGTATTTTTTTCAGTATAGTCCTCCCCCTCAAATAATTTTTAGATATTTCTATTTTTTTCTTTTACTAACTCCTTCTCCAGGGATTTTTCTCAGCAAAGCCCAACCCCCAGCTTCTTTCTCTTCAGCGTTCCCTCACAACCCTCTTAAAACACACCCCTGCCCTTATCCCCTTCCCTAACCTTCCCATATCCTGTCGCCAGAATTCCTCCAATCTTTCCCTAACCTTCTCCTACCTATCCCCAAGATTTTCCCGATTTTCTCCCAACATTGCCTCTACCTTCATTGATATACTCTGAACCTTTCTTCAATGTTTTCCCCCCACCTTTTCTTACCTTCCCCCCTACCTTCATTGCCATAATGACAACGTTTCACCTAATTTTCTTCAACATTTGGCCAAATTCACCATGCCTCTCGCTAACCTTCTCCCGAAACATTAGCCTACCTTCTCCAGGATGCCCAAGCAATTCTCCCAACCTTTTTCTTTTCTATATTCTTCAAATTTCTCCCTGTTTCGCCCATCTATTTCTCGCTCTTGTTCCATCTTAATATGAGCGCGACAGATGAAGTGAAGTATCTGGGAGTTACGATAACCTCGAACCTATCGTGGGGAACACATATAAGAAATATTTGTGGCAGAGCTCTGAAGAAGCTAGGATTCGTCAAGCGTATTGTGGGAAGATTTTCAGATGAAAAAGTAAAAGAGAGGTGCTATTTCGCACTCGTCCGGCCACACCTTGAATATGCAGCGAGCATATGGGATCCGAAAGCAGAAAGACTTAATCCAGGAACTTAATAAAATACAAAGGAAAGCTGCGCGATTCGTCAAAAACTGCTACGGGCGTACAGACAGCGTTACACAGATGTTAAACGAATTAGGCTGGGAGCCGCTAGAGACTCGGAGGCTGCGCGCTAGGCTTAGATTGCTTTAACAATTGAGAATAGATATCTTTAAGGGCGACACGGAGAACATCATATTAGAATCCCACTATATTTCCAGGTCCGACAAAAACGATAAATTAAGATAGATATTTTGCCGAACGGATAGGTATGGGAATTCGTTTTTCCCCCGAACAATAAGGGACTTTAATAAATGCTAGGCGTAATTTCATTAGAGCGTTTTCTTTTTATATTTAAACGGCTGGTGTCCTAACACCCCCCGCCACACGCCTATTGAGGCGGCTTGCGCGGTAGTATGTAGATGTAGATGATCTTTCACTCACCCTTATTCAACCCTTCTTCTTTCCTACTCTAATCCAAACACAGACTCCCAAATTTTACCCCCAGCATTCCCTCCCAACGATTAATGCCGATTTATAAAGTAACCATCAAGAGATCGGCAAGGCTTGTGATAAATCCGTAATCCTCACAGGTAAACGTGGATAGCTTAAGTTACCACGGAAACAATCTTAAAAGCTTGAAACTGATCATTGATTTTTTTTTAAACTTAAAAAAAACTTCATTTTTTACAATAGTTACATCCATTTATGTGGTTCAAAATAAATGCCGAACTCAATAGCAGCTTGCCGCAGCATCTAGAAATTAAAATTTATAAACCTATGGTTCACGTTATATTTTTATATTATTACTTTTAAATTATGACTATTATATATTTATGACTGTTTAGGCATTATTGACAACCAGCCGATGTTTTTTAAGGCTGTAAATTAGTAAAGATTCAAACTGATACATGAATTAACATACTCATTTCACCACAGATTTATTGCCTGGAAAAGTGCGCACCCTAATATTAATTTGTTTTACAAAAAATAAATATTTTCTTCCGCCATCCTTTCTTCTGAAACCATCCTTTTTTTCCCCTCTTTTCCTCGATTTTTTACCGCGTTCATCCCCCCACGAAAATGAAATTTGGAAGTGAGATTGGAGGTCCGGGGGAAGGGTGAATGAAAAAAAAGAAGATACTTTTTAGAGGATGAAAAAAGAAAAACGTTTTTGGGAAAACAAAAGACATAATACCGCGCTAGGGGACTCTGGGATTTCCTCCCTCTCCCCCCCACACAGACACACCGCCAAACCCATCTACACACATCCCAATAAAGCGAGCGAGATATTATATAAGACCCTTTCTCCACTGTAAACATGCGCTCGTTTTTTGCTCGTTTTTTCCCTTTTTTATTGCGGAAAACACAATAACACAATTGCAGCTTCCGACTTTGATGGGATTGAATGCGGCTCCGTTTGAAAAGAGGGAGAGGGCAAAACCGCATTCAACTCGTACTCCCGACTGCCCGTACGCCCGGGCGCGCGTTAAAAAATAAAACAATATGGAGTGGACGATGGCACTATGGGAGCATTCGCTTCCACCCGACGTCATTATGACGTCCCGTTTGCGTACATTCGCTAGCATCTCCATTGTTATTATCGTTCTTGCGCTAGCACGCGTCCATTGTTATTTTCATTGTTGCGCCGCCACGCGTTCCAAAATTAATATAGGAATGCGTTTTAATGCGGATCCGTGCATTTTCCGGTGGGATTAATAAGCACACTGGAACGCGTTCGACTGCCAGAGAAAAAAAACATTGAAACATAATGGTGCCCTTTTATTAAAAAATCCTTTTTCGAGGCGGGCCAATGACCATTTCGCCTCCACGTATCACTTTCCGTTCAGCTCTCATCGCAACCGCGGTGCGTGGGGGAAACGCAATGGTTTCATAAGCGTATGCCATCCACCCTCGTGGCAAAAAATGAAAAAAAGAAATGGAGCAGGGAGCTACTACGGAGCTCGGGGAGTTATAAGAGCCGTCTGGCCACTGCGATCACCCTGTTATTGCTGCTCTGAAATCCTCACATTTCTTTTATTCAGGTATCACACCTCGGTGAATTTTTGTTTGAAAATTTGTTTTTTAATGTCATTGATCGGAAATAAAACACTGATGTAATGTATACATATACCGTGAGTTTTGTATTAGGAACATATAGGGAATGGCGTTAGCATAAGAAACTTTTTATGAAAGGAAGCAATGTTGAAGCGATTACGTCACATCTGGAATTGGTGTTAAGAAATGAATTGTGCTGAGATTTTGATTTCGAGGGTGGCGCCGTTACTTTTGGGAATATTTGTACAACTTCCTTCGCTTTTTCTCACATCCCATTTGCCACTTTTTACTCCTCCTTTTACCCTTTATCTTAAGGCGTCTCTTTTCCTTCTTAGGCTCTCCCGTCACAATCTTTTTTTTGCCATCTGTACTTATTAATTCGAACGATGTTCACACCATGTTAGGCTCTTAATGTAATAGTATCTTTTATAATGGTGGCGATATTCCTCCTTTTTCATGTATGATCATTTTATTCTTGACCAGTAATGCTAGCCTGAAACTGCGGCTCCAGAATCCCATTTCAGAGGCTAAAAGTCTTGAAAAGTGGATAATATGAAGGAGAAAATTCGGTGGACGGAAAGGAAGAACTAACAAGTGCTTGATATTTCGGGAGAGGAAAGGAAACTACTAATGAAAATTAGTAGAAGGCATAGCTGGTGGTTGAAACTAGTAATTCGATGAAAGGGGAGTTAATCACCTTTATTGAATGTTGTAGAAAGCTAGGAAAGAAAAATTATGGCCATATTAAATAAGGTGATGAGGTGAATGAGTGTACGGAGTTGAGAGAGATGTGATGAGAAGATAGAAACATTTTAAGATGAAAAATCTTAGTGTAAATGAATGACCCATAAAAACCTAACCTAATGTAACGTCTTAGTTGATAAAAGTTATCGTCACAAACACAAAAAAATCCTTGCTCTACCTATACTGTTATTTTTTACGCCGACCGTGGTTTATTTAAACGTATCAAATACTTATAAAAGACGCCTAAGCATTGAAACAGAGCTCAGAATAGTAAAATAACCGTGTGGAAACACCGAGTGTTTTCGTCTCAGAATGCTTAAATTCCACCACCGAGAGCCTAAAACATTTTAATATATTCATAAGCACAGACAAATTAATGTGACAGAGTTTGACCGGTGTATGCAAAAGATTATTAAATAACGAAATCTGGCGACTAATTTTAAAAAGGATTTCGGCAAAATTGGGTAGGCCGGTGATTGGATGTTTATAGATTTTGGCTTTGAGAAAGATCGATTAGATGCGGATATCTATTTTTGGAACTTTATATTTCAGTCTTAAAAGAGCCTTCTCTTTGAAAACAAACCCTTAAGGAGAAAAGATAAGATTAGTTGGACGGAGAGGAAAACAATGGAGGAAGTTTCCTATTGGATTTGGGATGAGAGGAAATTGATTCGAGAATTTAGAAGCAGGCGGAAAAAAGCGAAGCTTGGGAAGTTGTTATTGGGAAATGAGAGTTCACAGAGAGTGGAGAAGAGTGAGAAAAGGATCTGACAAATACATAAGACGGGGTGAATGGGTATAGAAACTCTTTGGGTGCCGAAGTAAGGCATGTTTGAAGAAAATAAGTGTTTCATGTTTCAGTTTCTTATCATGCTTAAACATTATAGTCTTATTTTTTATTTTTACCTTGAGTAGAAATTCTCCCGTAGTGGTGCGCTGGTGATAGAAAATAGAAAATTTTAATTCACTTGCATTTTCTTTTGGAAGAAATCCAGTTAAGAAACCTGAACAGATGCTTCGGAGAAACGAACAGGTCTTTCGGAAGTGAAGTACAAGGTGGCATCCAATATCTTTTAGGATTGCGGTTCTGGAATAAAGCGGCAGTAGATAGAAAAGCATTGCGGCAGAAGATAAAGAAGGCTAAGACATATGGGCTGTAAGAGAAAGAGAGGCTGAGATATTAGAGAGAGAGAGATTGAAGCTCTAGGGAGATTAAGGAAGCCATGTTTTAAGGCAACAAGTGTTCTTATCATGCATAAATATTACGATTTTCATATTTATACTGTGAGTGGAAGTTCGTCCTTAGTTGTACGGGGGTAAATAAAAACTTTTTAGTTTTAAATTCAATCCAATTTTCATGTGGAATATCCAGTCTTTTCTTCCAGCAGCTACTGACTTGGTTAGCAGAATTCTGCAGTTCAGATCGTTCGCCGCTCGTTCGGGTGAAAAATTCCACTGGACGGATTCTACGCGTTCTTTGGTTTCTCGGACCAGTTAGCTGCTCAAAATTAAAGGCATATAAAGAATGTTGTAACTGTTCGCAGCCTTTTATTCTAGATGGTGTTCAAAAAGCGTTTCCACCGACCAACCTTTTTTCCATCACTATCACCCCAGACCCCTCCGGAGCCCTTGTCCCCGCCGTCGTCGTCTTGGTGTAAGATGTGCTGAGGGTGTAAGGGTTTTGAAGTGGGTTCAGTCAGTGTTGATGAAGTTGCTAAGGTCCGCCCTCATCCGGGGTTCCTCATTCACATCATCCATTCCCGCCTTACTCATCCTCAGTGGGTGCTTCAGACTCAACCAGTGAGGGAAGGGAGTTGTGCCCTTCGGTGACTTTCCCAACCTGGTCACTCTCCCTCGTTTGAGATGGAACGCTCTAAATATAGCTAAACCCCTCTATAGATCCCTCCCGAACGCAAGGGTCGTTCATTAGCGGTGTGATCGAGGAGGACGACCTTTCCCAGCGCGGAAGGTTTGTTTGTCCCCTTTCGCCTTCCTCCGAAGTCATGTTTGCGTAAATCTGGATCTTCCCTTCCGCACCGCCGGAAGTCCGATAAATGCGTTGTGCCCGCTTCGTGACCCCGGACACCGAAAGGGGGTGTTCATTTCCTCTCCTTTGGTCCTTTATTCGATGCCGCCGCTGTAAGCAAACTGCGATGCAGTGTGAGAAATTTTCGAGAATTGAATTGATCAATATTGAAAAGATGGAGTTTTAATCATTTGTCTTTATCGCTTAAGACTTCAAACTCATTGCCTCAAAGGCTTTGAAAGTTGGTGGAATTTGTCTCTCTATGTTTTTTTCTATTGATTTAAACAGACTCGCGAGAGTGCGGTATTCAGCCGTGGTGTATTTTCTGCAAATGTCACCATCATAAAAATTCTTATAAATACAGTCGGGTATTACTGTAAATTATTGTCACGAATGTTTCTTATTGTACACCGTCTAGGGAGTGTGAAAGACCTCTCTGTATGTTTCTACGAAATTCAAGAACTACTCAGTCATGAAATAAGTAAATGAAATGATTAATCAATGAAACCTCTGGGGTTTTAAAACGGTTGAACGTGTGTGGATTCCGCAATAGTAATGGATAGTGCGTGAAGACTGAATTCCACTTATATCCAGTGGACATCAATTACTTCCTGTGATAGTTTATTTGTAATTTTAAAGCATAAATGCCTATAAGCGAGTAGTAGTCATCACATCGTAAATTCCCCGTCATTCTACCCAAAATACCTTCTCTTTTCTTTGTCAATCCCCATCTACCGCAAATCGTGACCTTCGTCATCCCATTTCCTCATCATACAGCATTTTTGTAATTTTAAAACATAAACGCCGATAAGTGAGGAGTAGTCATCACATCGTAAATTCCCCGTCATTCTACCCAAAATGCCTTCTCTTTTCTTTGCCAATCCCCATCTTACCGCAAATCGCGACCTTCGTCATCCCATTTACTCATCATACAGCATTTTTGCCGCGCCCTCGCAAGCAATTTACTTTCTTTCCCTAGCCATCAGTCTCCCTCTTATTTCAGGATATTTTTATTCATTCCTCTCTGAATTCAACCAACTGGTATTCACGGAGAAAATGAAAAATAACTGTTCTTCTCTTTGACTCTTCGTGTCATCTTCAGGTTAGTTAATGTCGAAACCTGGGTCGTTTCAATAAAATCTTAAAAGTGGTATTTTCAAATTTATTTATCATTTACTCCTTGATGAATAAATATCACCAAATCAAGCCTGTAACCGTTTCCTCTGTCAACCAATATTCGTTTCAATTCTATTCCCATTGATTAAGTTTTAAAGGTTGTTTTTCATTTATATTTTATTAACTAAATAATATCAGAGAGTATACTTCATGCTTCCGCACAATTTATTGAGTGTTGTCATGAACTGGTCCATTTTCCATCTTTTATGGCAACCATTCAATTTTAATTGTTACCATGAGTTAATTTTCCCAATCGCAGACATTACGTTGCTCCTATTTTTCGTGTTAACATGAGGAATATTTTATAAGGTAAATCCAAATTTAATCACTTCTCACCTTATTGCTTTGCTCAACATTTTTTTTCAGGTTGAGCGAGGGCTTAGTATGGAGCATTTCCTTGTCAGTGCCCATTTTCCCTAAATAGACTTTATTATATCCGGTTTTGTCGGCAGTTTCTAAAAGAGCCATAATAGTTTCTCGAAGCAGCTTATATTTCCAAAATCTCCATGGAGAATGATCCTATTGACTATTCTAAATAAGGTTTTTCTCGCTGGTATTACGGTAATTGATAACGTTGGCGGGTTTTTATGCCTACTGCGGTATAAGTCATGCAAAAACATTTCATTATATCGTTCGACTCTCCTCCGTATTTTAATTATAATCGGTTTAATTTTCCCCACTGACTAGCTTGGAGAAGTAATCCTTTTATTTCACTATAACTCTGGATTTTTTTTACAAAATCGCCGTTGGGTGTTGGATCATTATATATGTACATTCTCCGCGATCCGCGACTGTTCAAGGTGGTCTTTTTGTTCGTGGAAGATAACTACCTCAGTATATTTTTAATAAATAGTATACTGTGATCAGAACTGTTCTTTGACGCCACTTCGCAGAAGTCTTCCCATCAAAATCGTTCATTTACACATAGTTGTGAAGAAATTATTTCCATGGAATTGTTAACAAGTCGCCATGTTGTCAGCTTATTTTGAGGACAATTTTTCATAAAATTACATTATTTCTACTATTTCACTCTCTTTACGCTAGAAAAAGTGTTTTAGATATGTTTAGAAATAAGTCTTCGTATTTTATTTAAAGGCTGATCGTAGGCTGTAATGTATATTACGTCTTTTTACTAATTTTTTTTAGTTTTGTTTTATTATTAAATAATTATGCACGTGTTTCTCCAGAGCGCTTTCGGGCGTTTAAGGCTCTCCCTAATGGGATAAATTATGAAATCTTGGTTTAATTAAACGTTAGAGTACTCTAACTCATATGCCACAAGATAAAATGGATTAAAATGTTGTTAATAATAATTGAAAATAATTTTCAATCAATCGACATGACTGTACAGTACATGAGTATTCTTCAAAATGAAGTAATCCTGTCATATGAAGAATGGCTTTTATATTGACGCCATGTCTCAGAGGAATTTAAAAACTTTCTCTGGAACTGCAGTAAAGCTGCATAATTATAAAATTTGGGATGAATTAAAGGAACAGAACTACTGAGTGCTTTTGCTCTTTTAATGTAAACGTAATTACAACAAATGTATTATAAAAATTGCTGACAATGAACTCTACAACCCTGTATAGCTGGTCAACATATCATAGTTTCACAACGGTCATATTTCGTGAAATAAAATGTTGAAGTGAAGGACGACACCATTCCGGCATAAGAGATATGTAATTTGAGGCTGAAAATGACGATTTACAAATCCTGTTATAAGCGCTAAATGGCCATTTACCCCCAATTATTTTTTCACAGATCGACTAAGGCATAATTTCTCTGCAATATATGAAAATATCAGGGCGTGTTATCGAAGGTGCTTGTAGTAGAGGTTCTACTTTAAACTTTGTCAAATTCACCTTGATAATGACGGTATAGACGTTACAGTCCATTGAATAAATAAAATAGAATGTGTTAGCATACTTAGTGTGTGAAATTTTTGCAAAATAATGACTGTAGTTACTTGCGAATTGTTTGCATTTTGCTATCTTACTCATTAGTACCCATTTTGCGGTTGGTTATCTTTCCCTGGTCGTTATTCCTATTATTTATAAGGGTCTAAGTTAGATTTTCAAATTTTTCACTGTCAAATGGTAGAGCCGGCGTAGAACTTCCTCCATTCGGCAATTCATGTTTCATGAATGCCTTGTCCGTCCGAAGGTCACATACTCATGCATGCATTCATGCTTCCTCTGAATTTCTATAGTGGCTGCTGTTGTATGCCACCTTTTACACCGCAGGTATCATCAATCATCCTCTATCCCTTGGGATAAAGGTACTCAGCAATGCATAATCAATACGGCCCTGCACCTTGTCTTTCATTTCGATTAGGACGCTCATGAGCCTTGTTAAAATTAATTCTAGTGGAGAGGAATTGATGGTGTTTTGATTCAATTTTTTAAATTTTATTCATACAAATATCTGTGGTCTATGTCACCAGAAAAAATTTTTCATTTCAACCAAAAAGATTATTTAGCAGTTATATCTAACACCATGCATGTTGGATACTACTGGCTGAATTTGGTACGTTTCGAGGAAAAATTGATGCTTCTTTTCCTCATCAAAACCACGTGCCTCGTCCTATTTCCTCCGCTAACTTTTCCGCCTAAGCTTTCTCGGTCAGTGCAATAGTGGTGTAGCTCTTAAATATTTAAGCTTCACGCAGGTACGGTGGCCATCATGAATTTATGTTAACTTTTAATGAACGTCTTACATTATCATTACTCTTTCTCATGAAACGATTTTATTGAATTCGTCTTTACTTTCCTATCTTAAAATAAACCTTAAAGTAAACCTTTCCTTACTCTTTCCTTAGAGTACCTTTACTTTTCCTGTTACATCTCCTTTCCAGCAGTAGTATGAAAAACGTCGTTGTCGGACTAATTTTTTAGGTCAAAATCTACTACAGAAAATCACTTTTCAATGCAATCGTTAGTTATTAACAACATTTTAATCTAGATATTGGAATTTTTTCGTTTCTATCACATCCAAGTAAAATGATTTTTCACGGCTTTCATCCATAAATTGTTTTACCTTGTTTCGTGTAATGCTTCTTTTGCTGTAATCCCTGTCAGATTGTATTCTTATGGAGTTTTATTAGGAAGTATGACAGTGTTTCTCATGAACCTGCCATTTTTGTTGGGTGTCATTCGGCCAGAATTATGGAAACGAGGTTATTGTTGAAAGGCATAAAATGTTATGTGGTGATCGATTTTATTTATCAGGTAGAGGCAATCAGTTGCTGAATACAGTTGGTGCACGTATCTTGCACGTTGCTTCAGTTTGAGCTATTACCGCGTGTAATTTTCTGATTTCATTATCGTGTGTGGTGATCCCCTTTAAAGTATCACTTGGTGGAAGGACTGCGAAAAAAATAAATTAGGTCCGCTTCAAAAAACTCTGGGAAGAGTGCTCATAGAAACTGCGTGCTGACGCAGGTTTGAAATATGTATAAAGATAACGTAAGAGGAATGTTGTACCATAGGCGTGGAGGCATCCATGAAGCTTTTTTAATGGAAAATACGCACGTGGCTCGTCGCGATGTCACGCCACGCAGCAGTATTTTTTTTCCATGGAAGATTGTTGTCGGGCGCTCAGCCGAGAGAGTGGGTGCTCATTGAAAGGGAACCCTAGGGGTTCTGAAGGGGTCGCGATCCTACGGAAGAGCCATCCCTCCAGGGTACCTGGGCGTCATTATCACTTTAATTGTCTACCCGTCCGGGAACATTGCTGGATCGAGGCGCATGTGCCATTGTGACTCTTCTGATCCCATACATTTCTCTCTACACTACGTGCGTCATCCCTAATGCCTTGATTTCACTTCCCACCTAACTTACAACCTTCGCACTTAACATCGTTGGTTGAAAATATTTTGAATTACCTTTTTTATTTACATATTTATGAAAGATGCTGACTTTACTGGTGTGGCCATATTGAGAATATGAATGAGTGTCGAAGAATTAAACTGATTAATAAATCAGGAGAAAATAGTGCGGGAGCAAGGAGTTGACCGAGGAAGTCATGGGTGATTGTGGTGAAAGAGACTCTAATTAGAGGAGTTATATTAGAAGTCATACTAACAGGAGAGCGTTTATGAATGAATATGAGTATAACAGAAGCTAAGATGTGCAAGGATAGGGTAGTGTGGAAGAAATTATAGACTCAGAGCCAGTCTTTAAGACCTTATATTAGGTCTAGTTGAGTTATTTTGTGGGTATATGCAATGTCATTCCGAACGGTACCTACCGACTGTGGCAAATGGTTTTAACGCAGTGGAAAATAGAAGCTGACAGCGTGTTGTGAAGTGAAATTAACAACGGAGGCTAAACGTTTATCCAAAGTATCGGTACTTACAAATAGAGGGGAGAGGTTTAAAAAACTTTTTCCATCATTTCACTTTTGCAATCAGTACAAAATTCGGTTTGATGGCTGCGGAGGTAATTCACCTCGTCTCATGCCCAATGACTGTTTGAATACACACATTGCTTATGTCTCGGCCCCCATAGGTTTAATTGGAGGGTTTGCAAAAAGCCTACTCCCGAAAAGTAACTCGGGACATATTGATCCGTATAAAAGATGTCCATCCGTTGGCTTACCGCGCCACTTCCATTGTAGATATCAAAGAATAATGATAAACAAATATGTGAAGAAGTAGCAGACATAAAATGTGTGGCCTCCATGGCTATAATCCAGTATAATATGCTGGATTCATTTCAAACTTCTAAAGGGGGAAAGCTCATATTTAACGATGGCATGCCAAGAATCAGTGGAAACGTGCATTTAATTCGTTACGTTGGTATGCGTGGGTATAGTGTTTTAACGGGGCGTGAATTTCTTTTCCCCCGGGCATCTCCGCAACCAGGCAGCACATGAAAGCGCGCGCGGTCGCATAACGTCCAGGCGTCGCAGTCACATTAATCTCGCGAGGCTGACCGAGGGAGGGACTCGGACCTTGCTTCCTCCCGTCGCCATTATGCCTTGACCGCCGCACCGCCAGCTAAGCCCCTTACCCCCATCCCAACCGGTTCATACCCCCACCCCATACCCTTAAACTGAACCCCTTCTCTGCCCTAACTGTCCTCTCCCCTCTCTCTCTGGCCCGACGAAGTTGGCCCGATGTAAATATTTTCTCAGCCTGCGCTTTAGCGAATTTTTTTTTAGTGAGTTTATATATTTTTTGTTCGTTTCGTTTTTTTGAAAGGTCTGGGATTCTCCGATTACACGTGTTTCCAGCCATACCATCCGAGGGTCCCTTGCTCCATCCATCCAACTCTCTCTCCCCCTTCCTCACTTCCACACAAGCCCTAGTCCCGCCGCGTGAGATTCTGCTGAAAGATGGTCTTTAAAAGGTCGGATCCTCACGTTTCTACAGCGTTTACGACGTGAGTTTGGGCGTAATTTTTTAAGCCCCCCCTATCCTGCTCGTTTTTTACGTCGTTGTTTTATTTTTTTTCTATAAATCTGGCTCCTTTTATAATTTTTTTATTGGTGACCCGGCATTTGAAGGGATGAAAGCCGCGGTGATATGTACTTAATGTTTTTTTTAACCTATGGAAATGCGTTCATTTGTGCGCTTTGATTAAACAAGTATGTTGAAAGGAAAAGTGAAGATAGCCTTACACGGTTTCATGGCACACAAAAATGTAACGTTTAATAACAGTTAATGTATTTTGATGCACTGGTCAAAATAACACATCTTCCGCGTCAAGAATTAATTAGAAATAAAATTAAGAGCAAAAAGACTGGAAGTAATATGAATGTGCTGTTACCGAAGGATCAGAAGGACGGAGAGAATCAGTGATGAAGATGTTCTGCGTAGAGTTGGAGGGAAAAATTTGTTGATGCAGAGCCCAAGGAGAAGAAGAGACTAACTTAATGGATACATCTTGCGACACAATTGCCTATTGAAAACCGTAATGGAAGGAGCAATTAGTGGAAAGAATTTTATCTTCGGTTCCATGTGGAGAGCACTTCAGGTGCCGTACTCCGTCAAAAGCGTGGGACATATTATTATAACTGTTTATTATACGTTCTTAACGAACGTCACGTTTTACTGTGACGTTCGTTAAGACTCAGATTATGTAGACACAGGGTTTGTCTCCACTTTTCTTCCGATCCTCTTCACCAAATGATAATCCTTCATTTTTCAACCTACCCTACTGTTATCAACGGCGAAATCGACTTCTTTGTAGAGCGTATACTCTATTGACTATTATTGTTTCTTGAAAGCGCTGTCAAGCGGCTAACATTACCAGAACATCTACGTCTTCATTAGCTGAACGACGGTGGTCAAAAGATAGATATTAAGTTTGTAAAAAATTCGTGTTTTTTCATCTCTTTATTTAGTGCAGAATGCCTTCCTTACTGAGGTTTATTCTTTCGGTTGGAATATCGTTGGCGTAGACTGGTGTTACATGCACTCAAAGTTCCCTCAAGGTGAGATTTCATTAGCGTTCTCGATGCGTTCCACGCACGTTTTGTGCTGCATCGCAAATCTTCGTTTTTTGCCGAAACGCCGCAGGTTATTACACTCCACAGGGAGGCTCGCGGTCGACTATCAGTTTCAAAAAGCGTCCAATATATTTTTCTGAAGCTCAAAAAGTTATCAGAGGAAGTGGGGCACTTCGGGCAAGATGGACGACTAAAGCGTTTTTTTCCTCGTTATTCCTCGGTGTGCGAGGCTGATATACTCCATCTACTTTCTGCTGGTCACGCGAAAACTTGGCTCAAAACTTTATTCAATGTTTTCGGGAATGAAGTGTTAGTTTTTAATTAAAGAGTGTCATTACTTATTCGAGTGCACGATGAAGCATCGCTGCAGTTGGTGTTTTCCGGTGTGTTTTATGGAAGTAAGGTGTCCAATTTTATGTCTTGGAAAAACTCGATGTTTATATTAATTAATTTATTTATTTGTTTACAGTTTTATTCGTGTGCAGTTAATCTTCTACACATGATTTATCGGTTCACAAGCACTCCATGCGCAGTCTGTAGTTATATACTATTAAAAAACACCACTAACATGTATTTGAGTTTATTTTCATTTCCAAAATTATACCCTGACAATATTAACCCCTCATAAAATATGCTTCTGTGGTTTACTTTGCTGAGAGTATATCCTTAATGCAAGTTTCACAGATTTCTAATATATTTCACCCCAGGTGCCTACTAACATGACCTGAGAAATATAACCTTAAGACTCAAGTATATCTTGTTTGCACTAATATTTCTATAATATGTAATACTGAATTCAATGAAAACCATAGCTTAGTATTTATTCACACTTATACTTTATTTCGAACCATGGTTTCTACAATTACTTATCATTTCAAATAAAACAATATTGGTAAATTTCCACACAGTATATTATAAAAACACAGTTAAAATACACCACCGACCAAGGTTTCGGCACGTAATGCCATTATTAAGGTTGGTGATGCCATTATCATTTACCAATATTGTTTTACTTGAAATGGGCATAAATTATTTCCACAAATTTAAACCTGATACGCTTTTATAATTACTTATCATTTCCAAGTTACCATACAAATGGCAATTATCTGCTGAGACTATGGACGCAAATAAACTATTAGCGTGGATAAGTACTAAGCCATCTATCTCATTTAAACGACTTGGTTCCACAAGTCAGGCCTTATTCAGTCTCTATCATGGATTTTAGTTCTTCTTCCGTCTCAACATCCTTTCCTTTGCTTGCTAGCCTTCTTCCTTTACGCTGCGGCCGGAGAGGTACCCGTCTGGGCATAACTTCCTCCTCTATTCCTTATTTTCCCTCGTGACACCCACGCTCTTTGCTGAACTCTTGACTCCACCGAACGATCTATTTACGGGCGAAGGAGAGGAGGAATACATTCGTACGCCCGCTCGCCCGCCCTGTCCCATTTCCGCCTTCGTCTCCACCTCTCACTCTTGTTACTGGGGTTAATGGAAGGAGAAGAGTTTTATTTTTAGTTCTCTCACGGGGGAGAAGTAGTGATTGTTTTATTCAGCTTGCAATTCGGAGAAAGATAGAGAGAGTAGGCTTCCGGCTAGGAGTGACAGCCTGAGAGAAGAAATAGACGATATCAAACGCAACCTCTCAAAGGGTCCAAGTAAGAGTCTCGCAAATTTACCATCTCTTCCAGACTTCGCATCGCATCCTCTTGGTACACTGGTCGGACTTGAAATGTCTCGATTTTACTCGTCTTTCGTAAGGAGTCTTTAGACGGACATCTGCTCTGATGCTTTTTTAAAGTAATTTCTGATATCCGCGCGTGGTTCTTGGAGAAGTTCTGAGGGCGTTCTGGAATTTTAGCGTATGCAAACGGATGATATGATTGTATTCTTTTGCTGTTTTCTGCCGTTTACGTTTTCAATGTTAGTATATTTTAGGAATCATCACATTTGGCCATACCAAAATCGAGTTCCAAGGCATACCCGTGGACACAAGAAAAATACAACAACGGGTATAATACATGCACATATAAATCCTTTCCATGCTCTCTCCATAAGTTCAGCATATTAAAAATACACACATTAAAATACGTTTCAAATTTCGCGCATGATCCGAAAGACAAGCAGCAATTTATTTCTTTTTAAGAAAATCAATATTAAATATATACGTACGGCCTCTTTAACATTTACACAGTGAATTTTAAAGACTGCCAGAATTTGCATTAACGCAGAAAATTCAGAGCACAGGTTAGCACAGTGTTAGCTACCACTTTGAAAATGTCTACTTAAATGTGAAAATAATGTGCGATAAAAACTATACCGATATGGAGATGATCACTAAAGTATTTTTCAACCGAGAGCCATTGTTTGGGCTTATCTCATTTTGTAGAGGTGGATACAAACATTTAACTACTCCATTAATACCAGTAAATTTGGCTCGCGTAATGTAATGATTTCATTCGGTTACCGGAAATGGATGGACTAACTAGTTATTTAAGCAAAGAGGTGTACTGCCGCATGAAAATTGATTTAGGAGTTCTCATCGAACCTAATTTGTATCCGTAGCAAAAATACCTCGGGTTGTATTCTTTTTACGTAGTTCACCGTATACGTAGATTTCCGTGTCTAAGCGTGGTATTCCCTCTGAAAATTAGGCTTGCAAATTTATTGGTAGATACCTATATCAGATATTTGCTGGGAATATGTAACGGTTGGCTGGCTAGTGAAATAGATGGTGCAATTAAAGAGCCGTAAATGAAAGTCGAGTTCGTGTAAATAGATTATTGTCGGTGGGTTTATGTCTTTGAACGCTAAAAGGCATCTTTTGGGGATTTAAAATGTAAAAACTGTCACATTATGTTAAAAATTTTTGATTTAGCTGTTGCCAGCAATTAGTAACACTGTTCAATGAACAATCGGGTGCTAGTGAAATCCATTCATGAAAACATTTTATACTTAAATAACCTTCCTGATGGAATTCAGTGTCACACATACTTTAATGTAATGGTAAGGACAGGCATTCTCCTGCGCATGAATGACTCGCAAAATTATGAATTGGTCTCTATAACCTTAAACCTGCATTTAAAAAGAGGAGGATGTGAATAGACCGGGGACATTAGTGTTTTTACTATGATAGAGGAGACAAGATACACTAAAAGGAAGGCGAACGAGTATTGTTGTGAAAAAGGAAATCTTTGGAAGAAAATTTAAAAAAGCATATTGTGAGGCTAGATTATTAGAAGAATCGAGCTGTCGAATGAAGTGGTGGAAATAAGAATGCATTGAAAGTTTGGACGAGAGAGAATGGAATGTATCTTGTAAGGAAATATGAAGAACTAAATAAGGAAAGAGTTGGATTGCATTACTAAGGATTGGTATTGGTGTTTGCGTCTGAACTTAAACGCGTAGAATTGGATGTATGCTCATGAAAGCCGGCTGTTCTTTAAGAGAGCGCACAGTTAACAAATGAATGCTCCCAAAGGTACTTGGGCAGATCATACCCTCTGTGAGATGCCAACTTCGACGTGTCGAGTGATACCCATCGAGAAGTATCGACGACATTTGGTGGATGCCGAACGTGCAGGATATCGCATTGGGCTCGTAATGGATGTCGATATCGACCTGTCGATCCGTTGACGTCGACGTAAATCCAATATGTTTTCCTCCTCTTTCGGGCAGAGCAAGGATCGCGACGTGGGCGTGTCGATCAGGGGAACTCCGGAAACGCACACCCTCCTCCGCTCCCATCCTCTCAAATCCCAAAGTCCGCGCATTACCATCCCTCCCACGCCCCTACCGACCGTTCGCTCGCCTCCGGGTGGGCATCCCCGTCAGCGTTTCCATTCATGCATTCATCGGCGTAGACATATGCTCCCTCCTTGGAACGTCCCTGTGCTCCCTACCCTCCTCATGTCTCTCCTCGGAACGCACATATGACTTCTCGTATTTTAGTTGACGTCTCGGGCGTATAAAGTGCTGCATGCGTACTGTATATTTCTCTCTTCCTGTAAAATCCGAAAGTGAGTCGCAGGTTCTCACTCAAATTATCTTACAGTTGTCCTCGCACTCGTCCTACTGCAGGGACATTACCGATGTGATTTTCTAGAATTCTTGCGAAATCAACTTATATATCAATGTATTTTTTTTCTACTTCTTTCAGGAGATACGTTTAGGTCTATTATTTGAAAAATATTTTTTCTCTTTGCCGAAGTTTCACGTATGTATATATGTTTCTTCAGGGCTACAATGAAAATTATTGGGCGTATTTGACATCAATGGATTATGGTTTACAATTTTTTGTGCATAGTTATGTTAAAAAGTTTTTATTCATGTGATTTTTCAAGTTACCTGAGAGAGATTTCCTTCCTAGACAATTAATTGTCCTGTACATCCTGAAAGAAGAAAAAAATACATAATAAAAAGAGGTCATAAAAGTAAATCATCTAGATCTATAATAATGGCGTGATGTGGCTTCGGAGCAAAGTTAAAGAAAGAAATATCGTTTTTTTTGTGCTTTAGGAGGGTATCAGACGACTGCGTGAATGTGGAAAATGAGAAATATAGCTCCTCACTAATGCTATTTGAAATTAAATCTTGCTCAAATAGGAAAACATATAAGCTATTGAAAAGTAAAATCACAACCACGCCCATTATTTCAATACGGGTAGATTTTTGGTGATAACCAATGAAAAGCCTAAAGAGACCAACACAGAGCTATTTCTGACTCATCACCATCATCAATCCGAGAATTGGTTTGCTGCAGCCCTCCATTTTACTCTAGCAACAGCTAATCGTTTCATTACCTAATAAGTCTTCACTTCGGGGTCCTTCATGATTTACCTGATGTAATATCCACCCTGGGACTTCCTTTGTTATATTTCCCATTCACATTTCCTTCCATCGCTGTTTCCATTTGGCTGTTGTGTCGCAAGAAAACTTCCAAAAAGCTGAACACTTCTTCCCCTTATTCTTAGAGTTTTTATTGTCACAACACATTTATCCCACATAAGATGCTATAATTCACCAACGACTGCAAACATTGGAACGAAATTGTGCCTTCATATCGATACTGCTTTAACTCTCGGTAAGTTCGAATCTTTTATCAGGTTTTAGATCGAATGACCTTTAGCTGGAATTCTAAATCTTTGGTAAACTTTCCTGATTTGATTACTCTCACCATAAATTCCGAGGATCTCTTTTGAGCGTGATCTCAGATAAATGTGGCACGGTAAGGTGTAGGACGTCAATATATCTAGGATACTGTTTTCCATGGGGTAATTAAGAAATTTCAATAATTTTCAAAAACCTTAATTTTACAATACGTACTCCGTGCAACGTGACGGGTGGATAGTGGGGGAAGAAGGTTCAAGAAATGCGTAAAGTTTTCGTGCTGGGAACTCTCCCTCTTCCCCCAACCCCCACTGTGAATCCTCCGCTGAGCGCTTGTCACGAACACCTGTGAGTCAATTTGGGATCCGCTGAGACCAAACCCAACCATTTGAGTGAATTAAATCTTTTCTCTTTCCTCCCAAAAGTTCTAGCTTCTTGCTCTCTCCCTCACTCCTCCCTACTCCCTAGTCTCTTCCGGAAATCGCTTTGCCAATCCCACTCCCCCCCCACACCTCCCCCTTTCCTCTATCCTTCCCTTTCTCAATGCTTTGATTCGTTCTCCCCAGTTCATTTCCGCGCGGAAAACCCGTCGTCTCCGCGTGTTATCCTCCACGATTCCCGTCAATACGATCGCACCAATGCATTCCCGAGGAATTCGGTCGTTGAGCACCGGGTCGGAAAGTTGCTTTTCGTCCCTTCGGTAGAGAGAATCTCTCTCTCTCTCTCTTCCCGCAAATCATGGTCTGGTTGTGACGGGCTCGTGCACTTGAGTCGAAGACAAGTGCTTTAATATGCATACCTTCCCCTCTCCCCCAATATCAGAGCGTAACAGTTTCTGAAAATATTTATAATCATCCGCAGAGACCAGTCCGAAGGTTGTTTTGCCGCGGCACTCCACTCCACTCGCCTATCAGCCAACCACTTCAGTATTTCATTATTCTTCCCCTCCGCCCCTCGTAGTTTTTTCATATTTTCCATTCGCGGTGTTTCTTCTCCGTCAGAGAAATGTATTCCTGTTTCCCAAAAATCATATTATATCCAGCAAAATTTCCTCTTCCTCACTGAGTTACTGTCTGCCGTGCTATGTCACTTTCCATCTCTGTTTTGGAGCATCCAGTACAAGGCAGAGGAAGAACATGTATACAATGTATGATTTAAAAAATACGCGGAATTTTCTTTTCTATCAAAAAATCTCTATTTATTCGTCAATATCAATATTTTCTCCCGCAAAATAGTCCTCATTACATATAATATATTTGTGCCAGCGCTTTTTCCATTCTTCACAACACTATTGGAATGCAATTTTTGAGGTGGCCTTTAACTCCTTCAGCGATTCTGTAATTATGTCCTCAATTTTGGTAAAACGTTGTCCTTGGCCCATGGTTTATTTTATCGTATGGAATAGGAAGAAGTCGCAAGGGGCAATTTCCGAAGAATACGGAGGGTGAGGCATCATAACGGCGATGTTTTTTCGTCGAACATTCACGAGCAAGCAGTTAAGTGAAGTGTGGAGGAACGAGCAGTGAGCAGTTGGATTATCGCGGTGCAATTTCCAGGAGTTGTTTCGCCACAAATCCGGCCGTTTTCTTCGGATTGCTTCGTGTAAACGGCGTAGAACCTCAAGATATTACTCCATGTTCACCGTACGACCTGGTGGCATGAACGTTTTCGACATTTTTATTGGTTGTTTATGTGCTTTAGCGTCCTGGGCGCTCGTCACCTTCAACGTCTTCAAGGAAACTTGGAATCGTTTGTACCACTGGTAAATGCTTGTTTAATGCATAGCCGACTCGCCAAAAGCATCATTTAACATTTCCAATAAGGTGCTGCCTTTTTCAGTTCTCACAGCAGAATTTAATACAAATTCTTTTTTTAATTTTTTCCATAAGTAAAAATTCGCAGATCACACCAAAACACGTAACCTTTTCGATAGCCAACAATAAAGTAAACAGCCATTACGACAACCAACGTCAGCATACGTCAGGGACGTGTGTATCAACACCACAACAAAAAATTGTGACAGTTGTTTTCGTAAAACCTGCGATATTTAAAAATATTTCCGCATTATGTTTCCATCAAAACTCGTATTTCACTAGGGTTACTTTTTTACCAACGGGTTTTGAAGTTCTCCCATCATCATCAGAGTTTAAAATGCAATATTATCTAGCATTTTTCCTCTAATGCTACGAAATTCTCTCAGTCATCTCGCGTATCTCCGAGTTCCATCAAGGTACATTTTCACGATCAATTTACGGTTCGCCTCATAAGTTTAAGAGTAGGGAAAAATGGAAGTGGTTGTGTCCAACCCATTCTATTGAAATTCCTTTAATCACTCGGGAGCAAGGATTATTGTGTCCTTCGCTAATGTCTCCTTTTCCCTGCCTCGCGCTAATCTCTTCTTCCGTACTACTATATGGGGATCGGGTTTGTGGTGTGGCTAGAGCACACCCGAAGGCCTGGGTTCGAAACCCGGTGAACGAATTCCGATCCCTACCGCAGTGCATTGTGAAGAGTATTTAAAGTTTAGCACTCCGTTCGTTTGAAGGTGCGTTAAGCCGTGAACCCCATGGCTCCTGTCGTTAAGAGGAGGCTAATACCGACACTGGGTTTCTCCTTACTCTTTCTTCATTACCCTATCTAACTCCCATCTATCCTTAATGGCGCAATTGACCTCAGTTGTCTGCCTTCTCCCAAATTGACCAACCAACCTTGTATCTGTTCTCTGGTGTAGTTGGAAATTTATTGAATGACGGAATGTTTTCTCGGTGGATGATTGGTATGAAGTCATCTCGAGTGTGGCATCTGACAGCTAGCCTTTCCATGGATGACGCATGGACGAATTACTCTACCTTGGAGCGAAATTGATTCTTTCTCATCTTCATCTTGTCTCATCTGACAATGAGTGAAGAGGAAGATGAGCAAGTAACTCATTGAAACGACGGCCTTAAAAAGCCAGACCTGAAGCTTCTCTCGTTGGACTTCATATGCTTGGAAATTAGTCTCCTCTCCTTCCCTACCCCTCTAACCCCTTTTCATAATACTCAAGCGACCCCTGCTTCTCTTTCCTGTCCCCTTCCCTTATCTTTCTTTCTCCCTACGTAACTCTATGAAGGGATTGCTATTTCATCCGTGTGTTTTGGAGTGTTGTATTTCCCGTCCCGTCATACCTCTCCCCTTCCCACGGCCTACATCCTGATCAAACATCCGGGGACTAGATTATATCCAGGGAATAATCTCCCCCTCTCTCCCCTTCCATCAATATATCGGAGAATATCCTTTAAGGGTGCGGCGGACCATGTAATCGCCGCAAAAATCCTTGGACTCTATTTTTTACCCTCTCTGATTCCCTGGAATTAATTCGTTGGCATTCGTTCCTTTACCATTTTTTGCGTGTGTGCGGAACGTATTTAATTCAGCGTTTCGGCGTAAATGGACTGAAAAGTTTTGACCCATATTGAGGTCTTCCCTTATCGAGGGCATCCTGACACTCTATATATCCCATATAGCTGCTCGTTCTCATTCTCCCTGCCCCAATTACCCAGTTGCGGTAAGAGCGGCTCGACCTTAAATCAATATCGATATTGGTGCCGTTTGGCGTCTTCTAGCAATTAGTGATGTAAGACAAAGTGTACTTACAGTAAGTCTTTCGTTATGAATGTGCCCCAGTTGAACGCGGTAGAAAATTTGTTTTTAGTCGTAGACTTAGATAATGTATTGGCTACATGCGTTCTCAGCGGAAAAAGTAGTCTCCTCTGCAACTGCGAGGCGCAAGAGTCAGCGTGACTCGGGAAGTCAGCTGATATAGCACGAAATACGTACGTCTAAAAGTGTTATCTTTTTATCTACAATGATTTGCCTGGAAGGGTTTTGCGCAACTGAGTTTGGATATCCGAAAGTAGAAACATTGTTCCATCTACCCTGAGAAATCACAACAATGGGAAAATTCCCCAAGTCAAATATTTAATACGACCTAGGTTTTGCTAATAACAGAATTATAAGGTGCTGTACCTGATTTTTTTAATTTTTCAGTCATGTTTAGTTTCTACACAATACCGCCTGAATCTTCGGAATCAGATCCATCTACGTGCGGAAACCTCATTGATACGAGACGTTGAAACGACAAACATCCTTTCTTCCATTTACTCCTCTTACGTTTTAAGCAGGGAATATTAACTCGGTTGCCTACCATATACTCTCCTCTCTGCACTCCTTACTCGATTTCTTCCACAGGAAGCCTTTCACTCCTGGAAGTAATACTTCGCGCAGGCGAGTGCCACCATGTTTCGCTGCCACTATAGATAAACCATGGCTGTGTCCCCGACGTGGCCACACCCAACGTTTTCATCCTTCCCTCCACCCCGGTTCTCTGAAAAGCATCCAATATCCTTTCATCTACTCTTGCCCTCATTCTTCTGCATCAGAGAGAGAGAAATGACTGTCCTTCCATATTGCCACCGCCGGTTGTGCGTGTAACACAAGAGGCCTCTCCAATGCCACTTCTTCCGGGGAAATACTGTTTGTGTGTGTATGTATGTTTTCATTCCCACTTTATTATCCCCCCCCTTCATCGGCGCTCAAGACGTCGTATCGAGTGTCTCTCCCTCTCTCCTAGCCTTGCCTCGCGCGAATGTTTCCCTCCCTCCATCCCTCCCCCAACCACACACACCCTCCCCAGCCTTCTTCCCCTCGCTATCACCCTTCGGCGAGATGAACGCACGGCGGCGGCGGCGACCCAGAATTGCGACGCACCGTGCTGTTGTTGACTGGGCGCCGCCGACGGTGCGTGCCCCAGTTTACGTCCCTTTGAAGCCGTGCCGTGTTCCCCTCACGCGTTGACGTCGTCATTAATTCCCTTTAAGGTGCTTCGGTGGTTTTGCTCAACTTGCAGAAACGTTCGACGAAACTTGCTGAAAACATTACTTTTGTTGTCTTAAAGCTACTTCATTTTTTTCAGAATTATTCGCCGCATATTTCTTAAGATATTTGAATGAGAAGTGGGCGTGAAATTAAACGGATTCTTATGGGAACGCAAGGCTTTATTCATCAAAAAGAACCTTTTCTATGTATTCAACGTATAATAATTTATATCATCGATAGAAAAATGTATAACAGATTTATACTCCGAGCGCTTGAAGAAATCCCTTACGCAGCGCAGCGTTGAGAACGATGTGAAATTTGCAACACGAATAAGGTACTTCAACGTAAATGCATAAGTTGCAGGATGCAGAAGAAAAGTCATAAGAACCCGTGTAATGTTATGGCCAATTCTCGATCAAATATCTTAAGAAACCTGCGGCAAATAATTCTGAAGCCATTACAAACAGCTTCGATAAATTCCTCCCTTATTTTTAGATATTTTTTTGGAATAAACTTCCTTCGTCAATCAGGTGACATGACAGCCGTATGAGTTTGCTTGAAATCACTCATGAGGTAGTTAGTCACCCT
The DNA here is from genome assembly GCA_963573305.1 of Pyrrhosoma nymphula. Classification (NCBI taxonomy): domain Eukaryota; kingdom Metazoa; phylum Arthropoda; class Insecta; order Odonata; family Coenagrionidae; genus Pyrrhosoma; species Pyrrhosoma nymphula. The sequence continues at coordinate 34,813,640 of OY754327.1, forward strand.
CGTAAACTATGAAAAGAGCGTGGTACGACGTTCATCATAAGGGTTGAGCAAGGTCGATCCACCGGGGGTAGTCAGGATGTAGTCTAGAATTGAATATTTTTTATTATGGACTACTGGTCATAATATGGGATGAGAATCCCGACTGTGATTTTGCAGAAGCCGATAGCCAGGTAGGAAGTAGGACGGGAAAGGTAGACACGGCGCAAATATGGGAAGTCAAATAACTTCTTTATAGCTTAAAGGCTCAAATGAACCCTCAGTTAGGTTTACCCTAATGGCCAGGGGCCCTGATAGACCCCACGAGACTTTTCTGGGGGAACCGACCCACCTGTGATCCCCTCTTTCCACCGACGCCCTGGCCTTTTCTAGTGTTTTGTAAAATTGATTAAATTTGATTTGGTTTTGGAAATTGAGCGTCATAGCATGGCATTGTGCTGCGTTAAAGAAGACTCGCCTCTGAAGAATGGCTGTGGTAGATTCATTAAAAAAATATCTTCTCAATCTGAGTGCTATCGCTTAAAAATGCCATTCAAATGCTTTACTAGAATTCCCGGCATAGTTGTACTTGTCACTCCCAAAATGATTACGCATATGAGCAGGAGGAATGGTATTAGCCGGCTTTTAAAGTTTATAAAACTGTACTGCACACGGTCAGTTTGGTGGCGGGTGTAGCTGTAAGGGTTGGGCTACTAATGAGTCCCTAATCCTAGCTTGGACCCAGATTAGGACGCTCGTGAGAGAGGGCCCTCGGGATGACCTGAGGTGTGACCCCGGTCAACTTGCAACGACAAAATAATGAGCGGCTATCCGCCATTTAACGCCGATTACATGATTTGAAAATCTTCATCGTCAGCCTTGAAATACACTGTCCGTGTGGCGGAATGGTGACGTATATCCCTTTAATATTATTTATCTCAGGATACCTTAAGAAACACATATACTGTCACTTAGTCATCGAAGAATAAAATGTATCTGTTTTCAGGCGCCTAATCGATCTTATCAAGCAGGTATTAAAGGATTTTACGCCAATAAGAGCCTTAATTTAGTTCCTTAACCCTTTCAATTCTAACGGGTAACTTTTGCCCCAGCGAATGTGTATGTGGTAAATGATTGGTACATTCAGTAGGAACGAAAATTCACAGAAATCATACTTGTTATTTTAAGAATACCAGGGAACAAATCAGTCTTGAAAGGACTAAGGTTCTACCTTAAAGTAATTTGAGCGTGATATCACAGCACATAAAATTCAGAAGTATTTGCTACACCATTATGTATAAAGAAAAAACATCTCCATTTCCTCAGCACTTACATCTCAGACGGAATTCCATTTAATTTAACCATATCTGGACCAATTTTTTATATTAAGAAAGGATTTATTCCTCTTAAAACATTTTGTTCCGTTATTTATGATAAAGAATGGAATACTTAAATAATATTTAAAACTTTTTAAAAATATTTTTTATTTCATAATTTTGTATAGTACCGAAATTGGCGCATGGGGCAGAATTATGGTAATTTTTTTAGGCATTGATACACCTTAAACTACCAAGCACGGCGTGAAATGAGGAAGAAAATTTAATAGGGAGATCTCGTTGAGTTCATAAATAGCATATGTAGAATAATTTAAGAGGAAAAAGTGCGGAGAGCCCTAAGATTTGGGGAAAATGATGAAGGAAAGAATTGTCTTGAGAATCTATCGTCATCTTGCATGGACCTTTCTCCCATTTTGTATTCCTCGACCAAAGATATGGAGAAGTAAGCTAGGGGATGGGAGAAGACTACGCGACCCTCTTTGTTCCCTTATTTCTCTCCTTATATCGCTCCCTCGCAAGGAATCGCTCCCTTGGCCCCCTTTTTCTTTGCGCCTTCCAACACTTCCTTTTGTACGCTTTTTGTATCTTATTTTCCCCGTTCATCTCCCGTGGGTCTACTTTCTCGGCGCATACCAAGACGCGGCATTAATTATGGACGCTCTTTCGCATATGGGTTGAAGAGGGACGGACGCCTCCCTCACCCTTATCTTCCTCCGCGCCCCGCGAGAAGTTTATATCGGGGAGTCGTACGCTTCTCCCGCCTGCGCGTGTTATCCGACCTTCGACAGAGTTTTCAACGTATTCATGTTGTATACGCTCCACGGCCGAAATCAAGATTCCGTATGCGGTCTTCAGGAAATTCTTCACTTTTTAATAGAAAGTAATATTATATTTTCACGCTGTATTAAAGGTTGTGTTGTAGCGTTATTCGTAGAAATCTGTCTGTATTGTTGCATAATTGACCCTTCCTAAACTGACTAACATGCTTGCGAAGGAATTTTCGGGACTTTTTTCGAATCGACGTAACGGCTGTCGCATTCCTAAATAAAAAGCAAAAATGAAATTGTTTTCGAAGCATTTCAGCGAGATATGCAGTTTGTAGAAGCTTGTTATAATTCAAGAAAACATTTTTTTTTAATACTGATATTAGAAAAAATTGTGTTAGTATAAAAATTATTAAGTATAGTTAAAATATTAGTCTCTGATGAATGTATTATATATACTAATGTAGACCGCATATTACATAAATACCGTTTTTTATCTCTGAAAAAAAGGGGAAGGAAAAGATTTTCGATTGAGGTGATCCCATGAAACGTTATTTCATTCCAATAAGCTTATTCGAACTGGCTGGAGAGGAGGGGTTGGGAATCGTTGGTGGGATTTACAGAGGGGATGAAGTTCGAGATTTATCGCTGTCTTCGCCGCGGAAAGTACACGCTAGCGCGAGAACTCCAAAAGATAAAAACATGGTAAATCAAATTTGATTATCTCGTCGTCTGATTGAAAGCTCTTTGAACTTGATAGTTTCTCTTGTTCGTCACATAGCATTCCGCGCCAAGCAACATGAGTACTTACATCCGGGTATCACTTTTGAATTTTCCCAGGATGTAAATCTAGCTCGACTCATTCCGGTGGGATCGGTTGGAAACTGTCCGCAGCACTTAATCCTTAGGAATTAATTTCAATGGAATTTCATGAATCTTTGGCCAATTGATGTTCAGTGAAAACTAATATTATTAGCGATGAATTTTCAATAGAACTCCAGGTATAATATACTTTGAAGGCCGTAACCTTTGTATTGAGTGTCCAAAAATGTCTATACTTAAATCAAAACGTGAACAATGACGGATATTTGTATACTAGCGGAAGGTGTCCGTTGAAATTCAACGGGTGTGGAAAAAACATTGACCTTACGAAGCTTGGAGAATACTGTTGGCGTGGTCATTTGAGGAGTTTGTATCTTATCTTGTACGTTGTGTTCGATGTAGTAGACATGCTGACCGTTTTCCAGGTGCACGGAGAGATGGTCCTCTTTCATGCACGGGAAACCCAAAAATGAGTGAATGTAAGTTAACAGCACTTTTACACCTTTAAACATATATAAATAACTCGCAACGTTTATGATGTGGAAATTGGTCTTAAAAACAATTCGCAATCGTAATGAGAGGCAGACGGTTCCAGTACGTGTAATACATCTGAGTATTAAACGATAATAAACAACGATGTGTTTGTTGTAGTAACATAGGCATTATTACCATTACTATTCGCTGCACCTAAGTATTCTTGCACATTTAATTGAGTGTGCAGTATATTTAATTCCTTTATGTGTATCCTTTACTACGTAAGTGTTCTCTCATATACATGCAGTGCCTCTATGAGAGCTACTATGAGAATAGACATTAAAGAGTATACTTGTTGTGAATTTGCATTGAATTTATTGATTACCCCACGAAGCAATCTATCTTATGGGGCCCTTGGGACTCTGGGTCCTTCTTATACAGATTTTCTTTCTACGTGCTATCATAAGCCTGTAGGAAAACGTGATATTTAAATGCTAGAGGCGTGACTATCCTTTGAAAATCAAATCTCTGTTTGTCAAGGAAATATGCTATTGTTGATTTCAGAAAAAATGTGAGATTTTTCAGCTAAAACAAATATATGAAGCGCAAAAGAAAAAACATAGCGCATGATATTCAGACAAATATGAAGCGCAAAAGAAAGTCGAATGAAAGAATAAGAAACTTCATTAATTCAACCATCCGATAAAAAAAATTTCAACCCTCTATCTTGAGCAGAAGTAATTTTAAAAAGCAAAAAATTATACCACTGCACAAAACCCAATACGTAGTGTACCAAAGGGCCGGTACCTTTTTGGGACCATTTGGGGCCCTGAGATATTTTTAAAATAGCCTACAATTTTTCTCATGTCTTGAACTATTAGTCTGCAAAATTTCAGCATGATCAGAGTAAAACTGTAGATTTGTATAAAAACCAAACAGACAGACAAACGACAGACCAACATTCTTCTTTATATATATATATATATATAAAGAAGAATGTTGGTCTGTCGTTGATTATATATATATATATATATATATATATATATATATATATATATATATATATATATAATCATTGGAAGCTTTCACGAGCGTGAACACAAATATATAAAAACTTTGTCACAAGTGTGACTAAAATGAGAACACATAAAAAAGACACTCACACGGGTTGTAAATTTTTCGGTGGATCGCCGCCACCTTCTTCAGCGAAAGGTATAGCAATTCTTCCTATACCTTTCGCTGAAGAAGGTGGCGGCGATCCACCGAAAAATTTACAACCCGTGTGAGTGTCTTTTTTATGTGTTCTCATTTTAGTCACACTTGTGACAAAGTTTATAGATATATATATATATATATATATATACGAGTTCGTGGAAAATCACACACGCGATAATGTAAATAGACTATGCCACAGGTGGGGCGGAATTAAATATAAACACATAAAAAAAGAACACTCACAATATTAGTTGATATTTCGGTTGCTAGAACCTTTCTCAAAGGATCTAGCAACCGATCTAGCATTCTGTATCCGTCTTCCTTTGAGAAAGGTTCTAGCAACCGAAATATCAACTAATATTGTGAGTGTTCTTTTTTTATGTGTTTATATTTAATTCCGCCCCACCTGTGGCATAGTCTATTTATATATATATATATATATATATATATATATATATATATATATATATATATATATTAATAATAATATATTTACAATAATTTTCTGGTCAATTAAAGAGAAGAAGTTCCTTTATATATATATAGATAAAAGGGTTGGAAAATGGATCATTATGGATGAAGATAGAAAATTAGTTATATACGTTTAAATCCCTATCAAACTCCTTAATCGGTAGTGAATTTCTGAGAACGAAACCTGCTAAGTTCAGTGAGCATGAATTCTTCCCGTGGAAGAAAGAAGTTCCATGGATATTCTCGGAGGAATTTCATGCGGATTCCCGCAAATCCCTATCGTACTACCGCTGAGTGCTCATTGGAATTCTACGACATTTACTGTTCTCCAGGCTTCCATCGGAGTTATTTCCATGGAAACAGAAAAAAGAAAACTCTGCTAATGAGATGATTTTTTTTATTTGGATAGTTGCTGGAATAGATTTTCTTGGAACCTGCGGCAATTTTGTGCGGTGGTTCGTATAGCAACTCCTAAAAATTGAAGCTTAAGTAGTATGCAAAACGCTTTAATTCTTGATGTGCTATCTGGGCGTATTTCGGGAGCTCGTACTTCGTGTAGCGGGAAAGGAGAACATTATGAGCTGCTCGAGGTTTTACATTGCTATCATGATAAGGGCCCTATTTTTGAGAGCATGAATTATTACGGCTTTTACCCCGAATTTCGGTATTTTTTAAGGTCTCTTCTCTACTCCTGCTCCCTTTCGAGTAGCTATCCAACATGGAACGCTGCAATTTACAGGAAGCTTAAAGCATCATTCAAAACCGACTTTTTTATTCTCTGCGCTGAGAGGTCGTTCTCCCTTTCCTTGCAATCTCATAAACAAATCTTAAGCCGCGAGAAGACCGCGGTAGGCCGTTTAAATTTCGAAGAATGTCATCTTCCGCTTCTCCTTAGCTCGTTCCTCCTTCGCACCGCCAGCGTTTCTCAGAATCGCCTCCAACCTCTCTCCTCTGATCTTTCAACCCCAAATCCTCAAACCCCCACCCCTCTTAATTCCCTTCTCCTCCCCCCCCCCCACCCCTACAGCTTTTAAGGAGATTCCATTGCGACTGTGTGATTCAAAAAAATATACTGAATACCATCTTTTCGTTTAAATTGCTTTAAAAAATACTGCTTTCAATAATGACAAGCTTTAGCTATTAGAGAACAAAATTACGGCAGGAAATATGCAGATTATTCGAAGGTTCAAAGTTAAATAACACGTTTCCCATCCATAGGAGCCGACTGCTGCGCCATTTCTATTGGACTAATGCATTTTTACCTAATTTCTTTTAGGTAATCGCTAATAACTTAAAAAATAAAATAGGTCGTATCCATCTTTTTTTTAATTACCATTCTATTTTACGAATTCTTACACAGAATCATTTATGTAGATCACTAATTAAGCTTCCAATGAAGATATTGAACGTAATTTTTCATATTACTGGTCTTCTTGAGAGACTTGAGTGTAATTGTTCATCTTCTGTCTTGAGTTATTACTAGGCCGAAGTGTTTTTTTTCGTTGTTCACGTTGATGCACTTCATATATGTACTTTCTAAATTAAAAATCATTTTCAATGGCTTATTACAACCCAATTGGGCGGTTCGGATTCTCTTCCTGGAATCTGATCTGATGATTAGTTTACCATGGTGAATTTCCAGACATTGGTGTAGGAAGACAGTTTGTTAAGTGGAGGGGTTGTAAGGGCTCCAGAAGCGAGGCGTAATTTGGCGTGGGTGTCTCTTGGTAGTGAATCCATAACCGACTTTCATCACTTCCTTATTGAACCTCTCTACACATCCCCTCTCCGCCCTTTCTTCCTCCTTCTATCTTCACAACCTTCGCTCTCAACCCCTCGCCAAGACTCTGGCGGAAGTTCGCGAGACGTTTTCATTCTATATTGGGAAAATTAGAGGGATACATAATTGTGATTTTTCTCCATTTCGGTTCAGGGACTTCAGCAATCGGGTGATGTTAAAAGCAATACTCTTCCCACGCGTATAGACTTTGGCGTCTGTTTTTTTTACCATTATGCAGTAGATAAGATGGCGTAGGCGAGATGCCTGCCGCAGTCACATCAATCAGTTGTTTGCTGTCGCTCGAGTATATTATTTGATAGCCCTCCTTCTTTTTCGTTGCCAGTTCTACTACGTGTGATATCGGAAATATTTGAGAAACTTTTCATCTTTCATGAAAAGTTGGCATCTATGAACAATTATGTGAGATAAAATCGTTTTTTTTTAGTCTCACTAAATGTAAATAATTAGCGAAATATGTACCATCAATCGGCCGGAGATGAGAGATGCTGAATTTTTCGCCTGTCTCAATGTCATACTGCCACCTCTGGAAGAGGATAATTAAGGCACATGTACCTGGATGCCGGCAACATATCAACAATTTAAAATAACGATAGGTCGTGAGAAGGTTAGTTGGTACAATTTTTTTATGAATGATAATGCGTCTTCAAAGATGCCCGATGTATTGGTGTACCGAAACTTGGTGGCACTCACTTGTGAAGGTCTTGACGCAAAGGTGACGGAAGCATACATGAAATGTGGGATGAAGGGCCGAGCCTTCTTCCAGAGGACTCTGCGGGAGTCCTTCTATAACTTGGTCCAGTCATCAACGCTCGGTTTACGGTCAAGTGTCCTCTAATCCTCCGCTGTTGAGTGCCACAAAGTTTCGCTAAACCTATTAACACACTGCAGACCTTGCGACGTGAAAGAAAGAATCTTTCCTGAGAATGCAGATCAACAATACAGGTGTCCTTACCCTCTCCGACCACTCCCTCCCACCCTTCCCCTCAAACCAATAATTCCCACCAACCCTTCCCCTACCAACCAATAATCTCCTCCCGGCTACGATACGTGCTCCCGCCTACACCCGACCGTCCTTTGATACTGCGCCCTTTCCGACGAGGCAGTGGAGGGGAGAGATTGACCGCGCACACTACGTGTAAGGGTACCCCTCTTATACGCCTCCACTTCCTGCCCCTCGTCCGAGGGCTCGGCTCACTTGAGCGAGAGACGGAGACTTGCGCGGCGACGCGTGGCTGGCGTGGAACGCGTAGGTGTTGCGGTCACCTTTACCGGTGCTAAACCCCGCAGTGTTTGTGTCACCCCCCGAGTGACCTCCCTAGGTAGTTTAACCGAGATATTTCCCTAGTCATGATGGAGACCATATTAGAATTTTATATTTTATTTTCAGTGTCCGTTTCTATGTGAAGCAAACATTTTAATATATCATGGTGCAAAAATATGACAGAAAATCTCAGTAATTAAATAAATATCTACACAAGTCTCTAACTTGACTCATTTTTTCACACGTACGGCTAAAAATCCTTCAAAACGTCAGGTTTTTTTGGCGATTCCGTATAAATTACTGCTTGGAGTAATCGATTAATTTTTTATAAATAGTAGAGAAAACATACAAATTACACACCGTCAGTTTTTTGACAAAATCTGGATGTTATAAATTCCTATTTTTTTCAATATTCTCCCTCTGGAGCGCACAGCAGTTCTCTAAAACAGCTTGTATTTTCAGGCAAATTGCTCGAAAAGTAGTTCGGGAAAGGGTTAATATTTTCATATAATTGGAAAGATAAGAGTTTCAGAAATTTGAATCAAAGTTTTTGATTTTTAAGTGTTCCAATATTTACTTCATGCTTCTTACTGTTGCTCAAATTTTTAAATAAAGTTCGGATATGGTCTATATTATGACTACGGAGAAATCTCGCTCAAGCTATATTAAACTCCCCATTTCCTCGCCTCATATCACCACGCCCAACCACTTGCTCCCTCTCTCTCTCTCCCTAACAAAAGTCTTGCTGGCCTCATTGTAGACGATAGAGTCCTTTTTCCGCCACTGATCCCCATGATATGGCAAATTATTATTTTGTTTAGATTTTGATCATTCCTGTTATTAGTTAATCATTAGAAAGATCTACCGGTTAGCCCACGAAAGCCATTACTTTAAAAATCTAATATCTCTGTACCTCTCTTACCTGGTAGATTTTCTCCGTTATGTTCGCCATGCCGCTGTTCTTCTCTCATGCCTGAATTATGTTTATCCCATTTCTGCCTGAAATAGCTCTATATTCGTCATTTCATTTGTCTTCTAATAACTCGTTTTATACATCTAATCCACCTCCCCCTTATTTCATCCAGAAACTGCCTTCTCCATAATTATAATAGTAGCATGATATAATATAATGATGAAAAAATAATAATAGTAACCATGCTAATTTCGTCTGTTTCTTCGTGCATTGTTTCTAAGCCTTCGCATTTTTTTCCATCTCTCCACTGACCCACATCTTAAGTGCGTCCCGTATATTCTCATTAACCCCCTTCAGTGTCGTTGGTATTGCTTCCATATAATGCCGCACTCCATTCCAGTCTGCTCTGACCTTTTCTTGAAAACTTAACTTGAGGTTTTTCTCATGTTTTCTCTCAATATATTGTCTCTTTCGCTGTCACATTCATTTCCCTAGTGTTTTTATTACTTCGCCCACATTGGTCGATAATGTTTCCATTTCAGCTATATTTTCCTCCTTTTCTCTTCTCTGCCCTTCTACTTTTACGTTCAGCTTTGATTTTTTTTCCTGGAAAATTTCATGACCTCCTCAGATAAGAAAATAAAAGAGAAATAATAGCTTTCTATGCTGCGAGACATTTACGCTAAGGTGAAATCTGGTGACTTAACTAAGCTAAGATTGCTAAGGTGACATTTATTGTTGTTATTTTTTGTGAGATCAGTTCTCGTGCTCCTTTTAATTTACCATGTGCCTCAAAATGAATGTGATTATTGTGGCAATCGATTCACCAAATTTGTTTACGCCATGTTCACAGATGAGCTCATATTCCATATGGATGCACTATGTGTTCGGCCCAGCGTTACATAAATTCCACTCCGTAGTGATTTTTAGGTTTTAAAGCAACGGGATCCCCTTATTCAAAAGAATCCGGAGTAACTCCGGAGAGTAAATGTGAATTTATGTCCGCGGTTTGCGGTCTTCGTGACACCCCCTCTGGATAGATCTCCCTCTCCCAGTGCCTGGATTCCTTGTGGTGTTTGTGCTGATAGCTTTCAGATTATGAACTTTAGATAGTCGTGGCTCGTTTAGTGATTGATGGTGAGTATTGTAGGAATGTTGGAAAGTGCTGTTTTGGGTTGGTGGTGGAAGAGAGGTATTCTTGGTAGAAGTAGGTAGACCGAGATGTCTATTTGGATAAGCTGGTAGTTTCAGACGTTACTTGGTGGAGCTTATTCTTTGTATAAATGAAAAACTTAAACTTTGTGGTTCCACAATGATAATTTTATTTGTACGATCCGGGTTGCGTCGTACTATAACATTATCTTTAGGTGAAGATGACGTTATACATCATTCATCCATAAGATA